>CM070777.1:139126913-140452218 GCA_036346955.1 Dipus sagitta
ACTTTGAAACTAGATCCCTGAGCTTCATTCACCTTCAGTCAACAAACATTTACTTAACGCCCACCCATACGCTGGGTGTTCAGAAAATAGCAGGGAAACAATGAGATAAGAATCAGGCTGGGCGTGGTGACGCACGCCTTTAATCCCAGCACTCAGGAGGCAGAGGTAGGAGGATTGCCGTGAGTTCAAGGCCACCCTGAGACTACATAGTGAATTACAGGTCAGCCTGGGCTAGAGTGAAACCCTACCTGGGGAAAAAAAAATCAGGTTGGGAAGAAATGGGGCAGGGAAGAGACCATAGCCTTATGCAACTAACACTGTGTGTGGGGAGTGGCAGGGGCGGGGGGAATGAAAGAGTTAATTATGAAATACAGTAGCGTGTGATAAGTGAAACAGGTTAAAATAAAGTAGAGGAGAATGAATGCTCAGGGCTGGTCTCATGGAGAGGGTGGCATTTATTTAGAAACTTGCAGGAGGTAAAGAAATGAGTCATGTAGGTTCTGGATGAAGCATTTTTTTAAGAGGACAACCAGTGCAGAGGCCCTAAGGAGGGAGTACGCCAGTCCAGCCTGGCAGAGCGCAGTGGAGAGGAGCAGGCAGTGAGGTGACAAACAGGATGTAGGTTCTTGGACCCGTATTAAGAATCTCCCTTTTAGAGGAAGACAGAGAGTTACTGGGATCATGGACCAAAGCAGTGACATGATGAGAAGGCAGGGTCTGCGTGAGCATCTCGAAGCTACGAACACAATCCTGGAGAAATATAGCAGCCTGGCCTGGTGGTGTTTTAATACCTATGCTACTTTGAATCAGTACCTACTTAATCCCCTTGGGTCTCAGTTCCCCATCTCTAAACCAGGACTAATGATGCCTTTGTTTTTAGGTTTTGTTAAGAACTGAGTAAGAATCATGAAAGATGCTTATTAGCACGTAGTCAACGCTCAGTAGATAATACGCCTGACTAGGTGGCAAGTTCTTTTCACACAGGGACCTTGTCCTGACCATCTTTGCACCTTCAACTGGTCAGTACTTGAAAAAGCGATGGTGCCAGTTGGAACACACCCAGATATATCATCTTACGTTCGCGTTGCTACCACGGTGTCCCTTCTTTACACGGGCCGTGAGTCTCGAAAAGACAAAACCGACACTTGACATTCTGCTTGGACAGAGCTGCTGACTGATAATGTCTATCCCTACAGGCCCTCATGGCAACCTGGCGTGTGCTGTCTAATCACGGGCTACTTCTCAGTGGGCACACGGAGCATCTTCCCATACTCATCGCCTCCTGGCACCTGCCCCTGAGTCTGCCTTTGCCCTGTGATCAGTGTCTTCATTCCATCACCTTCTTGAGGGAGTCCCAGTGGATTTGGAGCAAGTCATCCCTGGACTGCTCACCAAATTCAGTGGCAGCTTGGCAAAAGTCAATCTCACAAACCAAATAAGTTAAATAGGACTTTTTTTTTTTTTTAAAGAAAAATCTCTTTTTTAAACAGAAGCGGTTAGATCTCAAGGGAAGTGGGGAAGGTCTGTGCTCAATGTTCGATGACTCTATAAGCAGCATTTTCCAATATGGCAGCTGTTAACCCCACGGGACGATTTAAATTAAGTGAAAATTTCGATTCCTTCCTCACCCTAGCCATATTTCAGGTGCTCACTCGTCACACACAGCTAGTGTTAGCATATTGAAAAGTGCAGATATGAGGCATTTCTGTCAGACAGAAATGTTCTGTCAGACAAGTGTTACGGTTTGAATGTAAAAAGTCCCCCCATGGCCTCGTGCGTTTGGGATTGAGCCCCCTACTTGATCCCCAGCTGGGGGAACCTTTGGGAGGTGGAGGAGGTGAGTCACTGGGGGGGCGGGCCTTGGTATCGTAGAATCCAGCTTCCCTGGCCAGTGCTAGGAGCTCGCATTTGCTGCTCATGTGTGACGGAGGGAGTGCTTTTCCTGCCCTCGCCTTGCTGTCCCCACCACGGTGAAACCTCCCCCCCCGGGAACTGTGAGCCAAAATAAACCCTTTCCTCCCATCGGCGTTTCTGGTCTGGTTTTTTTGTCCCGGCAGCAAGAAGGCAACTGCTGCACGGTGGCCACTCTGTAGATCACAGTGACTGCCGGGAGTCAAGGGACAGGCAAGCGCTGAGCAAGGGGTGGGCTTCCAGGGCTTTCCATCGCTCATTCACAAGCTGCTACTTAGGTCGGACCTAAGCAGCTAATACGGTTCTGGAAAGCACTGGTTTGGAAAAAGAGAACTAGGAGCCGGGCGTGGTGGTGCACGGCTTTAATCCCAGCACTCGGGAGGCAGGAGTAGGAGGACTGCTGTGAGTTCGAGTTCGAGGCCAGCTTGAGACTATATAGGGAATTCCGGGTCTGCCTGAGCTACAGCAAGACCCTATCTCGAAAAACCAAAAAAGAGAGAGAGAACTAGGAAGCTGGTTTCATATACACACACACACACACACACACACACACGGAGACAGAAAGGAGAGGAGAATGGGTAGACCAGGCCTTCTAGCCACTGCAAATTAACACCAGATGCATGCCACATGTGCACCTGGTCATATGTGGGTACTGAAGAATCAAACAGGGTTGTTAGGCTTTGTAAGCAAGTGCCTTAACCATTGAGGCATCTCTCCAGCCTAGGAAGCTACTTTTCTTTTCTTTTTTTGGTATTTTGACATAGGGTTTCACTCTAGTCCAGGTTGACCTGGAATTCACTATGTAGTATCAGGGTGGCCTCAAACTCACAGCGATCCTCCTACCTCTGCCTCCCGAGTGCTGGGATTAAAGGCGTGTACCACCATGCCCGGCTTTTTTTTTTTTTTTTTTAAGTCTCATAGGAATATTCTCAAGTGAGGCTCAGAAAGGCTGTCACCCTTGTCATACTTCAGGAAGTCATCACATCAAAAGCATCCTTCAGGACTGAGGAAATGGCTTAGTGATTAAGGCATTTGCCTGCGAAGTCTAAGGACCCCAGGTTCGATTCCCCAGGACCCACATAAGCCAGATGCACAAAGGGGCGCATGTGTCTGGAGTTCGTTCGCAGTGTCTGGAGGCCCTGGCATGCCCATCTCTCTTTCCTCTCTATCTGCCTCTTCCAATCTCTCTCTCTCTCTTAAATAAATAATAAAATTTAAAAATTTTTAAAATAAAAAAATCCTTCTTTCATGCCACCATCACCACCACATTCCCAATAACACTGAACCTTCAGTGGTAACTTCCACTTGCTTAGGAAGCAGAAGGCATCGCTGAGCCAACTGACAGCACACCACAAGGAAGCAAAAGGCCAGATCCACAATGAGGGACTTTTTACAGGACAAAGGACCTGGCTTTTCAGTGGGCCCATTGTAGAGAATAAAAGTACAAAGATGTGAGCTGGGAGATGGCTGAGAAGTTAAAGGCACATGCCTGCAAAGCCTGCTGGCCAGAGTTCAATAACCCAGTACCATGTAAACCAGGCGCACAAACTGGTGCATGCATCTGGAGTTTCTTTGTGGTGTCAAGGGGTCCTGGTAGATAAGAGAGACGGAACAACCAAATATGTTTTAGATACCAATTTGAACAAAATAATTTTCAGTACATTTTTTTAATTAATTGAGAAATTCTGTAATATTTAGTAGATGATCCTAAGGAATTACTGATAATTTTATTAGCTGTGATAGAGACATTTCAGTCACAGTAATTTAAGAACATGGTCATAATATTTTAGAGTCTTAATAAAATATGTTGGGAGGGGCTGGGTGTGGTGGCACATGCCTTTTATCCCAGCACTGGGGAGGCAGAGGTAGGAGGATCACCATTAGTTCAAGGCCACCCTGAGACTACATAGTGAATTCCAGGTCAGCCTAGGCAAGAGCAAGACCCTAACTCGAAAACCAAACCAAAACAAAAACCAAAAACAAACTATGTTGGGAGGAATGACATAGTGTCTGGGATTTGCTTAAGAACAAGGAAATAGATCAAAAAAATTTAGGAAACACCTCCATGCATGTTTTCAAAGTTAGGAGTTGTACTTCAGTTTGCTAGGGCTCTTGTTACCTACTCTTGAAGTATGGTTCATGCCCACGGGGGTGAGGGTACAACCCCCATCTATTGACTTCACACCTTGGAGATTTGGTGCCAATATTCTCTTCAGAACTCTGAATTAGGGTTTTAAATTTTTATGCTATTACCAGGTGTGCTGTGTGCCAGGGCTTACCATCCAGTGTCCTAAACACATTCCTTTAGCACGGTCTACAGTGGAGACCTCGTCCTGCTAACCACAGATGCTGGGTGTGAATTGGTATATTTCACAGATGATAGAAGTGACCCATCTGAAGGACAATCTAGCAGCAGTTGTGAAAATTAGAAAGCACATGCCCTTGTACGTTATGGCCCTGGTGTGTTTGCCGTGTGCGCGCAGTGTCTGTGTGTGTGATGACATGTGCTCATGGTAGCATTATGTGTTATAAGCAAAGACTGAAACAACCTACATGCCCAACAATATGGGATTGCCTGTGTTCACTATAGTGTAAGCAATGAAATACTCTTTAGCCATGAAAATAATTAGAAAGGGGCTGGAGAGATGGCCTAGCGGTTAAGTGCTTGCCTGTGAAGCCTAAGGACCTCGGATCGAGACTCAATTCCCCAGGACCCACGTAAGTCTGATGCACAAGGGGGCGCACACATCTGGAGTTCGTTTGCAGTGGCTGGAGCCCCTGGCGCACCCATTCTCTCTCTATCTACCTGCCTCTTTCTCTCTCTGTCTGTCACTCTCAAATAAATAAAAATAAACAAAAAAAATTAGAAAGCACTTTTTATACTGTGTTTATAGTAAATATATGTCATATGTAAATACAAATTTGTTTCTATATAAATATATACACACATCACAAATATATTTAATGCATTATATGTGTAATAAAAAGTGGTTGGGGGGAGATACTCCTCTTTTTCTTGTAGACATATATAAACTCTCACTGGGAAGATACCTATCATAGGCAGCTCATGCTGCTGGGATGAACATCCAAACCAGACACAGTCAACGAGACGGAGGGATGTATTTGAAGCTTACAGATCCAGGGGAAGTTCCATCCATGGTGCAGGAAGCTGCTTCCTGCCACACATCCAAACAAAGGGAGACCCCACCAAGCATGCAGCCCCACCAGCAAGCACCAGTACCAGCGCACACAAAGCCCGCCAGAGCTCAAAACCTCTCTGCATCCCTTTGGGCTAGAATTGTGACTCACCTTCTGTAACAGGAGTCGGCTTGCTACGGGCTAAAGCAACAAGTCAATTTTAATAAAACATCTGAGTCTATGGGGCCGTTCAAACTACCACAGTACCCATGAAACTGCTGTCATTGGTTGCCCTGGGAGTCATGAATGGGGTCACTTTCACTGTACATTATCTTGCTTCTTTTGGGTCTTAAATAATGCCAATGCATTACTGGAGAGATGGCTTCGCCGTTAAGGTGCTTGCCTGAAAAATCTGGGACCTGAATGTGATTACCCAGTACACACGTAAAGCCAGACACACAAGGTGGCGCATGCATCTGGAGTTCATTTGCAGTGGCTAGAGGCCCTGGAGCACCCCTTCTCTCTGTCTCTCTCTGCTTGCAAATAAACAAATAAATCAATAAGACTATAAAATTTCACTTTAAAAAAGTGTTTGAGACCGTGTAGGTCAAACTGCTTTGCTTTTTTGTCAGACTATGCAAAGAATGACCTCCATAAACGAGGGCACAAAACCAGGACTTTTCCCTTCCATCCCAAAAGTCGCCAAGTGCGCATCACCAAGCTGTCGAAGAACTTCTGCCGCGGTGGCCGTCAGTCTCAGGACTCTGAGATGACGAGGACAAACTTGCCTCCACATCATCTCCCACCCCAGCCAAGTCCTGCGGCACCAGGGCCCCACTTAGACTTCTTAATGGCAGGGTGCGTGACGACATCCATACTGAGAAGAAAGCCACCAAGACTGAGGCAAGGGACGCATTCCTCCCCTGCCCGCTTTAGCTGGGCGGCCTTGGGGAAAGAATAGGATCAGTGGAGCAGTGCAGGAAGGAGCCATGACTCACAGCAACCCCAAAACGGGTTGAACATTACATAAGAGGAACCTCATCCAATTCACACACACTGTTGGGCATGATGCGGAATTTTACTTGTTGCTTCCAGCATACGACCTTAATATAGATCTAATGTGAAGACACCCTGTGTCTTCTCTGAGCCTCCTCTGTGTGTGTTTTTACACAGTCCAGCATCCAGTCACCTCCTCCGAGGAGCCTTCCCGGGTTGCCCCTCCCATGTACCCACTGTCTCATTGTCTCTCTTATTATGTTCTCAGCAATTAATCACTCTGAAATGACTTCGCCACTGGGTAATTCCCTGGCTTGTCTTTTGCTCCTCCCACACAGGAGGGGGGGGGTGCTTTTGGTTTGTTTGTTTGTTTGTTTTTGCTCACCTTTGTACCTTAAGTACCCAGAACAGGGCCTGGCACAGAAAGTCACCCAATAAATATTTATTAAATGAAAAGCTACTCTATTAAGATTCAAGATTTTATAGAAAGCTCTTCACATTCTGCGGCCAAGGCCTGTGTAGAAAACAAATTTTCCCCAGTGGAGAATTTCAGTTCGTGTCAACATATTGTTTCTGTTGACATCTTCCTGAAGCATCGTGGTAGGCTATTAACTAGCCTGCGGATTTTAGTTGCATACAAAAAGCTCCCAGCTAGGCTGCTGACTCAAGTGAGTAGAGACATCCACACCATATGGTCGCAGGACAGCTCCACATCACCCATGGGAAGGAAAGCAAGGTGAGGAAGATGAGGGGGAGAAAAATTAAACAAAATACCATTTCCTGGTTTCTTTATGATTGCCATGAGGCGGGAAAGCTGTGAGTGTTCACAAAGCTAAGGCATCTCAGACAGGTTGCTCTTCTTTTCTTTTTATTTTTTTAAAATACTTTATTATTTATTTATTTACTTGAGAGAGAGAAAGACACAGGGGGAGAGAGAGAGAGAGAGAATGGGCATGCCAGAGCCTTCAGCCACTGCAAACGAACTCCAGATGCATGTGCCACCTTGTGCATCTGGCTTGCATGGGTTCTGGGGAACTGAACGGAGGTCCTTTGGCTTTGCAGACAAACACCTTAACCGCTAAGCCATCTCTCCAGCTCCTCTTTTTCTTTTCCTTTCTTTCTTTTTGCGTGTGTGTGTGTGTGTGTGTGTGTGTGTGTGTGTGTGTGTGTGTAGGCCACCGGACAGCTCAGCTTTATCCTCAGGAATGCCATCCATTTCTTTTTGAGGAAGGTCTAAATTGATGAGCCTGGAGCTCGCTAGTTAGGCTAGATTGGCTGGCCAGCAAGCTCTAGGAACCCTCCCTTGTGTGCCTCCCCGTGCTGGGCTCACAGGTGGCTTCTCCAGGCCTGCCATTTGACATGGGCTCTGGAGATTGAACTCAGGCCCTCATGCTTACAAGGCAAGCACTTTACCCACAAAGCTATTTCCATCTCACCCCCTTCCAACCACCACTACCAAGTTTCTTTTCCTATGTCTCATTCTATGGAAGAATGAACCAATTCTCCTGCTTATTTAGTTCTTTCCATAAAATGTTTGCTTTTAAGAAATTCTAGGGCTGGAGAGATTTGCTTAGCAGTTAAGGCACTTGCCTGCAAAGCCAAAGGACCCGGGTCCGATTCCCCAGTACCCACGTAAGCCAGATGCACAAGGTGGTGCATATATCTGGACTTCCTTTGCAGTGGCTGGAGGGCCTGGCGTGCTCTCTCTCTCTTCCCCCTCTTTCTCCCTCTCTAATAAATAAATAAATAAAATATACAAAAGAAATTGTAGGAAGGAGACAAGCTGCATGTGTATACACACACACACACACAAACACACACACACAAAACTAATACTGCATTATGTGTCTTAGTAGTTAAAAATAATAAAGATAGCTGGGCATGGTGGCACACGCCTTTAATCCCAGCACTCGGGTGGCAGAGGTAGGAGGATCGCCATGAATTCAAGGCCACCCTGAGACTACAGAGTGAATTCCAGGTCAGCCTGGACTAGGGTGAGACCCTACCTCAAAAAACCAAAATAATAATAATAATAATAAAGATAAAACATGAAGATTTCAGAAAATTGCTTTTGTTTCCATTCTACTTATTTCAATGTTTATTAGCAAGAGAAGCACACAGCCTGGACTACACATTCTAGACTTAAGGGTTACCTGGGAGCAATCATTCCAAATCGGGGAGTCCCCAGACTCACATGCTACAAGGAATGAAATGGAGTGAGCTTAAAATAAGCATTATGTGACATTCCAAACTGCCCACCATGGACCCCACTTCCAAGTCTGGACACTTCCCTGGCTCTTTCTGCCTTGGGGTCCACTACCTTCGCTCCCCACCCCCACCTCAGCTCGAGTTACTGGCCTGGGTTCCTTCGACTTATTTTCACAATTTATGGGAGTGCAGTACACTATTTCTCTTCTGTGTTTTCTCCTACGTTTATGTGAAGCCATTCAGACTCAGAGGTCAAGGCAGACTCTTCAGGTATTTTGAGTTGAATTCAGGAAGCACTTTCTGAAACCAGTTAACTTTACTCCATGGTTTGGGAAAATGAAATCCATTTGGAGGAACAGAGTTCTCATGCTCATGCAAGTAACCCATTCTGAAGAAGCATCTGAGAAGCGCCCGGCTGCAGGACTTGGGGGCAGGGCCCCACAGAGCTTCCTATGCCTTGAGCCCCACTTACTACCAAGGACCTCCTGTCACTGAGGCCATTCTCATAACATGGGCACAGAATTCCCACCACAGACTTCTCAAAAGCGGCCCACTGGGAAACAGCTGAGCCCTATGGAAGGTTCAGAGGCCCTTACAACCACTTGCAGCCCCAAGAAGGGGCTTAGCCCTCCTCAAATAAGAACAAAGAAAAACCAGAGAACCATGACCCCTTCTCAGGAAACCTCAAATCCTTGTATCTTGGGGTCAGCCCCAATACCCCAATACTAGAACAAAAAAAAAATTTACAACCAGTTCTGGGAGCTCATATCTACCAAGCTCTGTAGACCTCGTTCTAACTGTAAATGTAGTTTTGTTGGAGGATAAAAGCTTGGGCTCTGGGGACAGACTGTTTCAGTTCAGATCACCTTGAGTCAAACTCCCTGACCTCCCTAAGCCCTAGGATTTCTCATTGATAAAGTGGGGATGGTAACGGTATTGACCGAGAAGGATTAAATGAATTAACCCTTGCAGAGACTGGTTCCAATGTCTGGCACAGAATCAAAGCTCAGAACCGTTCACTATTATCATTCCTCACCCGCTACCTCCTTATCTTTTATGCTTACAAGAAAGGTTAATGGGCATGCATAAAGTTACAGGCTTCACATTTCATGCATATTCCCTTATTACTTACTTTACCACCTGAAAAAGCTCAAAACACCCCATTCTGCCCTTGAGATAAGGACAAGATTCTATACGCACCAAAGGTATCCAAACCACACCACAGGCTCTACCACAGAGTGGAGAATGAAGTGGCACGTGCTCCTAGCACATGTGAATTTCCAAACACTGAGTTTAGAGCGAGCATATCTTTCAGTTGATCTCAGAGGAGAGACTCACCAGTGGAGGACAAAAAAAAAAAAAAATGTTTGCATGCAACCATGTTCAGAAAGGAAGTTAAATGGGGAAATAACTGGGGTTGGGGAGAGGTGATGGGCATAACTTGCCTTGTGGCCACAAGGACCCCTGTTGATAAATTTCAGGTCTAAATGTCTTTAATTTCTTTAAGATCTTATGGGGGGGGAGGGCGGGGGAATTGGAAGTAAAGGCAGAAGGCAGCAGCTTGCCCATAGATCATCACTAAAATCTTACCTTTGGAGGTAGTGCTATCTTCCCTGGACAAAGTGTGTCTTTAGACATTTTAAAAGTGATCCAGTTCTCAGCTCAATTTCCAAATTTTGTTCCCACATAAAAGAACACGATACGGCTATTTAAAATCCCGTTTACAAATGGTTTGCAGTAGCATGTTAATGTAAGCCTCTTCCCTCATTAGCTGAAGAAAAGAAGGATACAAAATTGGATAAAGTCTGACCTCAACTATGCAAAAAAAGAATCCAAAATGCTGACAGTGGTTGCCTCCACATGACGCAATTAAGGATCTTTTTTTTTTTTTTCTCTTTGCTTTCCTCCTATCCCCCGCTACTCTGTAACTCTCTACGTGAGCCTACAGTTCTTTCACAAGCAGGAAAAATTATTTAAATAGTGTGAGGTTTAAAATGGCACCAAATTATATTAAAACTCCATGAGGTTTGCAGAGATGTAAGAAGTCAGGTTTTTATTGGCGGTGGTAAAAACAGCAACTGCCTTCCAGATGCCGCCTCCTGCCTCCTATCCAGCCAGGCACACACTACGGTGCCTGGGACATGTCAAAATGCCTCGGTTGCCTTCTGGTCCCTGGGAAACTGATGAGTCAGGCTCTGGGTGATCCAAGCTCTCTTCTTCTTCCTCCTCCCGCTGTCTGCACCGGGCTGGGTTTTGATTTTGTCACTCGGTACGTCTACCCTGCAGTTTAGAAGCCAAGCTGGTGCCTATCAACGTTCATCTTTTCTAACAGTTCTGGTGACAAGTTTGGCAAGCGAGGATTTCAGAGCTTTCCAGTGAAGGGATTTGGGGATTATCTGTGCCCAATCCTGTCTCTTCAGGTCTCTAGTAATTTCTGGGGCTACATTCAAGGATCTGCCAGGGTACAGGAGGGAGTCTGGGGAGCTGCCAGACCATCCTGGCCTAGGGGTCAGCTCATAGTGACCCTTCATCACCTCTGTTATAAAGTCTGCTTCCTTTCAGACTGAGGCTCTTCCCTAAGTCTCTAGAAACCCGGATGCAGCCCAGGAGCGTGAAGGCCTCTGTCAATATACTTTTCTCTTGGCCCCAGAGCCCACAGGGAGAGGTGGCTGGGGAGCTGGAGCACAGGCTACAAAAGTCCATGTCGCTGAGGAATATAAATACGATCTCTGAAGCTGTTCTAGATTCAAATCTCTGCTCTGCCCTGGTGTGACCTTAGAGCAACCATCCACCAACTCTGGGCCTCAATTCTGCCATCTATAAAATGGGAATTGTGACCTGGAGATATGGCTTAGCAGTTACGGTGCTTGTCTACTAAGCCTAAGGACCCAGGTTAGATTCTCCATAACCCATGTAAGCCAGATGCATATGGTGGCACATGTGTCTGGAGTTTGTTTGCAGTGGCTAAAGGCCCTGGTGCACCCATTCTCTCTCTCTCTCTCTCTCTCTCTCTAATAAATAATCAATCAATCAATAAAATATTAAAATGGGGATCACACAGAGGGCTGAATTCATTAGTAAAGTGATGTAGCTTATGGCACACACTATAGAAATGTTAGTCACAAAACAAAACAAAAAGTCAACCCACATCTGTCACTTGCACCCTAATAATGAGACCACAGACAGGCATTCTGAGGCATACCCCACACAGATCCTGAGGGTTAGCAAGACTTCACAAAGCTGCCTTCCGTCAGCAGCATGAGGCTGCTGCTCCGTCCCACCCTCTGGCTCCCACACGACTAACACCTGGCCAGCTGTACACAGTGGCTGGGGCGAGCCCACAGGACAAGGAAGCCAGGCCATCCCGTGGGGCACTATTTATAGGCGAGCGTTCCTTCACCTCCAATTCACCATGTAACAGTCTAGTGGGCTCAGCTTGGGGGAAAGAGCGCTCTTGTCAAAACACTTGTCAGAAATATCCCGAATCTGAAGAGATAATTGGTGAGGAGGCCCAGGAAGGGTAGAGGGAAACTTCTCTCTGTGGGGTTAATGGGCCTGATCAGCCTGACCAGGGTAGAGTGGCTACAGGCGTCCCCAGGAGAGCAGCCTTTCCCCAGGAAGTGAAGCCAACAGAACAGGAAAGACGATCAATGTATATTCCAGAAGAATGTGTACACAAACAAATTCCCTCCCATATGTTACTGGGTGTCCTCCAAAGGAAACAGATTAAATCAAATGCCTACCAGGCATTCGGCACTGTGTCAGTCTGTGGGGATTTGTGGCCCCCTTTGCACAAAGCTTACAAGCAAGTTGGGATAACCCTGAGCCAGGAGGTTAGGTATCAAAGGAAGGCGTCGGTAATGAGCCAAAAGATCATGTCGACCGTGAGTCCATGTGATTGGGAGTAGTTCAGGAGCCAGAGAAGAGCAAGATGCCTCCGGGGTTAGTCGTCATCAAAGAGGAGGTGGGGTTGGAGCAGAGCCCAAACACAACCACAGAGGACTCAGGAACGCACGGCAGAGGGAAGAAAGCATTCCCGGCTGGAGGTGCAGCCTGATCCAAGTGTGGAAATGGGGCTACACCACACACATTCGGAGACCAGCAAGGAAACAGGCTTGGGCAGAGGGAGAAGATGGGTGCAAAAGACAGAATTAAAGACCATCAGAAAAGGAAAGGGTCTTTCTAGTAGCTGTCTAGATTAAATCTTATTCGATACAGCAAGAACTGGAAGAAGCTCAGAGAGGCTAAGTGACTGGCCTAAAGACACAGCTAGCTCTAGTGGGAGGTCAGTTGGGAAAACAGATCTGTCAGTATTCAATTAAGAATCTGAGCTGAAAGTCAACTGACTGGCTGCTGAGAGGCCAAATGATGTCATCAGTCTAGGGTAACGGAAACAGTGTCGCTCCCAGCCATGTTACTGGATGCCACAGGAGATGTGCACTTCCTGCTTGCTGGTGACACTGACAAGGGGACCACTAGATAATTTCAGATGCGCTTCTCAATGGCACTAATTTTCCTCTTCCTCCCTCCCCACCACCTTCTCCCCCAAGTAAATAAAAGAATCTCAAGTTGACCAGAGTTCATCCCTACAGTGGGAAAAATTGGTCCTGTTTGTGAGATCAAAGTCCAGGGGCACCTTAGATCTGTAACCTTTCTGTGGTGTGTGTGGGTACAAAGGGCAGAAAACAAACCCCTCCTGTGGGTGGCAAGTGGGCTACAGGGAAGAAACCCTGTTTTTTGGTTTTTTTTTTTCTTTCTTTCTTTCTTCTTTTCAACCTGTCTAAGCAACTCATCTCTCTGAAGTTGTGAGAAATCAGGTACTTTGCACATTCCTGTGTAAAGGAGAGTGAACTAGAAGGGTCAATGTCTCAGGAAGGTGAGTCAGAGTTGGAGTGGGGTTCAGACTCCCCTTCACCTCACCCAACAGCTAAAGGCAAAAAAAAGGGCCAGGGCACATTGTGGCTCCTTCCCAGAGAGCCCAGTGCTTCCTTACAGGATGTGAGGGCTTGGTGGTTGGGGGGTGGGGGGGGGTAGGTAACTACATATACATTTCTAGAATTATTCCCAGGCCATTTCTGAAGGCATTCAAAAGCAATTGGTAGGTATGGTCTTGTGTACAACGTAGGAACATTAGCAACACTTAAAACTACAAAACGGATCACCGTTAAAGGAAGACATCTGAAGAAGGCACGAGAAACCAACCTTCAGTAACTGTCCATCTCCAGTCCCCAAGAATAACACGATCCTGTTCAGCACCACGGTGCCATAAACGGATGTCAGGTCAGAATGGACCAATGTCGATGACGCGATTGGCTGTACTCGTTCGGGTTGGTCCCCTTCTTTCTGAACATGCACACAAATGCACAAAAAAAAGAGGAAAAAAAAAAAGATCACTTTTTAGCAGCAATGCTTTTCATGATTCTGATACAATGTCACTCATGACCTTTTAAGTAGGTTTGCACTTCGGGACCCCAAATACATTCTTCATTCAGCGAGATCCCCAGGGACAACTTTCAGTGGCTTTATCTGCCAACTCACCACGCTTTCCCAACGCATGGAAAGCGACGTGTATACTACATATTAACATGTATTGATTGTTAGCAGCGAGCTGGCCATCCATTTAACACCCCCCAGCTGATATATGAAGCTGAGTCGCACTTTACTGCCGGGGCAGAGCCCGCTATTAACTGGGAGGGAGACGTTTGCTCTTATACATGGCTGCTTGCAGGATCTGGCTATGCAATTTGTTTCAGCAAGGCATTGGTTGCTGTTACATCAAATACAAACAGTTTCCAAGATGGGGTTCAGGTGACCCTATTGGGTAGGATGGCAGAGAGAAGAGCTTGTGGATTGACTAGAAGTGCCCTGTGAAGCCCAAAGACAGGGTAACAAATTCAGCGGGCAACGGGCAGAGAGCCATGTGCCGTGGGTTAGATACAACCAGGCTAAAAAGGAACCAAGTAGAAGGGGAGCCTGAGCTCATGTTTGTAAAGAAGGAAGTGAAAATTCCACATTCACCCTAAAGGCACTTAAATCACCTGATGGTTTGCGCACATGTAATCACATGCTTGCCCCTGATCATTAAATAAAGCCCCTCTTTAAACCCAGAGCACAGCGTTGACCAAAATGTCTTTGCCTTTTTGTTTAAAAGGAATCAAGTGCCTCATGTGGCTTCCTGCCTCCAACGACAGGAAACTGAGTTTGTTGTACAAATCTCTGGAAGATAGGGAGCTAGAGAGAGCCGTTGCAGCCTGTAGCTACTGAACACAGTGTGATAGCATACTTTATCTGCCAGAGCCCAGTTCCCAACTCTACTAAAGGCTTTCAAAGGCACATTTAAGTTTCAGCCAATGGGAAAGCCAGTAAGCTTCAGTCAGCATCATAGCCAACTCCTTAGATGGACCTGTTTGGGAAGAGAGGAGCCCAAGACTTATTAACTCCATTATATTATTGCCAATAGTGTTTATGCCTTTCAATTTATGTCTAATTAAATATTCATTATTTTTAAATCCACCAAGTTTCATTAACATCTAAACTAAATGGATTCATGAACCAGATTGATTTCTGAAGCCTTTCAAGTATCATCGATATTTCTTTGTTGAAGTTGTGCTGTAAGCAAAAGATAAGCTAGCAAAGATTCCCTCAAAGCCCTGATCACTTCTCAAAGAAAAGATGTCATAACCTAAGCGTGTGACTCACTTACATAAAATATTCCATAACTAACTCTCGTTATGGAAATTTTTGGAAAGCCTAGTATATTTTGGGGGGGATGGGAGATTTTAATACTTCTCATGCAGTTAAAGAAGATGAGGAGCTGTCCAGTTAAAAATCAAGGTTAAGGAAAGGAAAAATCTCTATGAGTCTAAGGACTGGAACAATAGACCACTGTTTAGATAAGGAAGCCTCATGACTCTGAGCAGAAGAGCTGACCTTTAAATTAAAAAGTCACGTATCTTGCTTTGAAATAAAACTTCAATTGTTCAAATGTAAGGTCAGCTGGCCATGCCTATTATTTTTATTAAATATTTGAGTATCACAGAGTGGCTAAGCCAGAGAGCTGGGTATCAACTTTGGGCTTCTAGAAAGTTCTAACATTACTATTTTTTTTTTTTTTTTTTTGAGGCAGGGTCTTGCTCTAGCCCAGGCTGACCTGGAATTTACTAAGTAAGTCTCCGACCGGCCTTGAGCCCACAGAGATCCTCCTACTTTGGCCTCTTGAGTGCTGGGATTAAAGAAATGTGCCATCACACCCAGCAACACTACTATTTTTTTTAAAATATTTTATTTATTTGTTTATTTATTTATTTATTTATTGGCGAGAAAAAGACAGAGAGACAATGAATGACAGAATAGTTGTGCCAGGGCCTCAAGCCACTTGCAAATGAACTCCAGACGCATGTGCTACCTTGTGCATCTGTCTTATGTGGATACTGGGGAATCAAACCTGGGTCCTTGGGCTTTACAGGCAAATGCCTTAGCCGCTAAGCTATCTCTCTAGCCCAACACTATTATTTTTTTCTCAATTTTTATTAACATTTTCCATTATTATAAAAAATGTCCCATGGTAATATCCTCCCTACCCCCACTTTCCCCTTTGAAATTCCATTCTCTATCATATCCCCTCCCCATCTCAGTCTGTCTCTCTTTTATTTTGATGTTATGATCCTTTCCTCCTCTTATGATGGTCTTGTGTAGGAAACACTATTATTTTTGACTAGAGGACTCTTCCTCTTGTCATTTCACAACCCAGAAAGAGTAGGGCTGTGGACTGCGGATTATCCACAAGGACCAAATGAGACTGCAGTGCCTGTTCTGGTATGCAGCAGGTACTCAATAACTGTTCCTGTTCTAGTCAGCCGGGAACACTGATGCCATGGGTGGCCCTCGCTGATCCTGTTCATCAAAGATTGGCTCTAACTCACAGCAGTGGCTCAGAAACTGAAAGGGAACAAGGAGAAAACTATTCCCAAATTACCAGCTCCCGTGCGCTAGCAACTGCTCCTGACTTCTGACTGCTCCTCAGAAGCAAACAGGAGCTTCCCAGCTGAGTCCCAGACCAATAGTGGAGCAAAGTGGTGTAGCCATTCCAACTGTGTTCTCACACTTGAGGGGCTGGTGAGACCCAACGAACCACCAGGATCAGTCTGAGCCCGGTTCTCTTTGCCTGGATGACTAGGCAACTTATTTAACACTGGTACGAGTTTGCTTTCCAGTTGCCTGACTGGCAGGCTCATCGTGAAGAAGAGGGAATCAGCAGTCAGAGTTGTAACGATAACAATAGCACCCAACACATACCAACACTCACAGTGTGCTTCTTGGAATGGGTCTTATCATCTCACCTTACATAGGCAGCATAGGTAGAGAGCCTGATGCATGGGTTTGAATCCTGGCCTTGTCATTTTCTAGCTAAGTAACTTACTGATTATGATGGTTTGGAGGCAAAATGGCTCCCACAGCACCAGTGTTTGTGATGAAGCCTCCTGCTTAATCCCCAGTGGGTGGAGTCTTTGGGAGGTGGAGCCTTGCTAAAGGGTGTCAGTGGGGGCGGGCCTTAGCATTTCACAGTCCGGCTTCCCCTTGCCAGTGTGGAAGAGCTCACTCTTTTTTTTTTTATTTATTTGAGAGCCACAGAGAGAAGGAGGCAGAGACAGAGAGAGAGAGAGAATGGGCGCGCCAGAGCTTCCAGCCTCTGTAAACGAACTCCAGACGCATGCGCCCCCTTGTGCATCTGGCTAACGTGGGTCCTGGGGAGTTGAGCCTCGAACCGGGGTCCTTAGGCTTCACAGGCAAGCACTTAATCGCTAAGCCATCTCCCCAGCCCAAGAGCTCACTCTTGATGCGTCCTCCCAGCTGCTGTGACAAGACGGGACACCTGGCTATCTATTCTTGCCATGTTTTCTCTGCCATGATGCAAGCTCCCCTCAAGACTACAAGCCAAAATCAACCCTTTCCTTACATAAGCTGCTTCTAGTCAGGTGTTGCCCCATCCATTAACTAGCACGCGCGCGCATGCGTGTGTGTCTGTGTGTGTGTGTGTGTGTGTGTGCATGTACACATGTCAAGGTACAGGTATGGAGGTCAGAGAACAACCTCGGATGTCAGTCCTCACCAGCCGCCTCATTTTTAGGCAAGGCATTGTTCACTGTTGGATCCTCCAGGCTAGCTGGCTCACCACCTCCAGGAGAGTCTCCAGCCCCTGTCTCCCACCTCACTGTAGGAACACAGGGAGTACAGCTACCTGCTCCAGTGTCCAGCTTTCAATGGGGGCTCTGGACTCAAGTCCTCAAGCTTGCCCAGCAATCAGTCACTGCATCTCCTCAGTCTTTGCTAAGGAATTTTGAGCACATCGGTTAACCTTTCTGTCACTCAGTTTCATCCTGAAACTGTATCACTGAAGGGTTGATAATAACATTTCTCCCAAATACTTGTCAGGAGGTCTGAGGAAAACCACACACAGTTTCACGTGCTTGTAGAAGAACGTCTGGCACACAGTAACGCACAGCTAACCCGTGCTGGCTAGCACCATATTTTAAACAACAATTTTAAAAAACAAACAAACAGAAAACAGAAAACAATTGCTACCATGTCCGTGGCAGTTGTTCCCACCTTCTTTGCCAAAAAAACCCCTAATTTTCACTGGATAGCAATAAGCCCAAGCATGGTAGAAACCATGATTGATCCAAACAAAATGGCAACCACATTCCCTATTGCCAGATGCTTGTCTTCCCACTTCACACTGCTAAGAGCATCCATGAATACCAGTCCTGGCCAGTGAAATATAAGCTGTTCACTGGAAGAATTTCTGGCAATAAGGTTCCTCCTTGATAAGAGAAGGTTCTTGAGGAGAGCCTATTGCCTGTTTTTCACTTCCTCCCTTGGAATACAGTGGTACTAGGCCCAATGTGTATGGACTGATAGCAGATATTTGCTTCTGTGAAATTCAACTTGGGAGATGGAAATCAACATGTGAAGATTTGTACAGGAGAGCTAGAGAGATGGCTTAGTGGTTAAGGTGCTTGCCTGTGAAACCTAAGGTCTCAGGTTCCATTCCCCAGGATCCATGTAAGCCAGAGGCATAAGGTGGCACATGTGTCTGGAGTTCATGTGCAGTGGCTGGATTTCTGGTGTGCCCATTCTCTCTTTATCTGCCTCTTCCTCCCTCTCCCCCTTTCTTTTAAATAAATAAATGCTTCTACAGGAGAAAGATAACAGACCTTTGTTCTCAAGGATACAAAAACCACAGGCCTCCAAACCATACATGCATACATACATACATATGTACATATGTACATACATACATACACACACACACACACACACATATATATTTTAAACTAAGTTAATAGTAGCTGTCATGAGGTAAGTCACTGTTGGTTCGGTTTACTGCTACTTAGGGCAAAAAGTGAGTCACTATTTCAGAAATAAGAATCATGACTTGTTGCATCAGGCAATAGACCAGCTGGGAGGCCGGTAGCCTCGGTCAGGATTTTGCAGCCAATCAGGACTGAGCCTGGAAGGAATAGGAAAAGGGAAGCTTGGACCTCATGTGAAAACTCTAGGGGCTGCTTTGGCTGCTCTGGCTGAATGAAAATGGATTCTTTTGTGCTGGAAACACACAGAAATGGACAGGTCTCTGTGAATGGAGGAAGGAGCCCTCTGAATGCCTTTCTTATGCTCATTTCAGCTAAGGAAAACAAAAGACAGACAGGCTCTAGAGAAACCTCCTCACAAAGTGAAGTTAGTACCTAGGGAGCCATGCAGCAAAAAACAGGGGGGAAATTGCGTAGGCGGCCCCCTGTGTCCAGAAATTATTCTTCCTCTTTTTCCTTACCCCTGGTCTATTTTCTGCCTTGCCCTTCTCTCCCCTTAGGGCATAATCGCTAATGTTGCTCTCAGCCCATTCTGTCTAGTTTATTATGTGTAATTTATTTCTGAATCCCAGCCTCTGCTTGTTCGTCTGTGTGTAACAAGGTTAATGCCTTGTAATGATGCTTTTGCCAGTTCTGCCTTTCATGACAAAATCCAATCTTGATTTCGCTCTAAACCTTGTCTCCCCTTTGGGCTTTCTAGGTTCCCTCAAAGTTGTCATTTTGCTTCTCCTTCTTGCATGTCTAACCATAACTGCACGCCTCCACTTTACCCTCACTAAGAGGAAACTTTTCTCAGTCGGAGGGAAAAGTGCACTGGTCTCAAATGATGTTTAGACAGAAAGAGCGAGAGTTCTGAGCCCAACACAGGGACCTGAGGGCAGAAGGGGTGTGTGGAAATGGACATGTGTACATGGGTACTGGTGTGTGCAGACGCATGCATACACAGGGAGCAGGGCATATCGCCATGGAAACAGCTTTGTCTCCTCGCAGCTCCTTCAGACTATTTTTCATTGACAATACATTACAATTGGTCCACGCACACTGTGCAGCACACAACTCCAGGGGGACACCAGTCATGGTTTCTAGGGCAGGAGAAGCGCTTTCTAGCACTGAGCAACGTCTTAGGTCTACCCCATGAAGGGAGATTCATGCCAGGTGTTCATAGCCAGCTGCAGCTTTTGTTGGCCACAGAACTGGACCTCTGGTGTGGCGGGGCGGGGGGGGGGGTCAAGTAAGAGTGGAGCCCTGGACACACAATGTTAAAAAGGACTTCTAGGGCTGGAGAGATGGCTTAGCGTTTAAGGCACTTGCCTGCAAAGCCAAAAGACCCAGGTTCAATTCTCCAGAAATCCCATAAGCCAGATGCACAAGGTGGCACATGCGTTTGGAGTTCATTTGCAGTGGCTGGAGGCCCTTGCATGCCCATTCTCATTCTCTCTCTCTCTCTCTCTGCCTTTTTCTCTCTCAAATAATTTTTTTAAAGGACTTCTGATATTGGGGTTTTGTCCCTTGCAAGTCAAAGGTGGGTAGCAGCTGGTGCCCATGCCTTCCTCATATGCTCATGAAATGTCTCTCTTGGGCAGTTCATTTTGTGTTCTGTTCTCATGAGTTGCACTGTTTTCAAACAGTGTCTTCATCATTTGCTATTGATGACTCACGAGGGGCCCCCTTACAGTTAGGAAAACTCTGCACCTAACTTCTGCTCCCCACTCTGTCCCTTAGAGGCTGCTCTGGTTTGAGCAAACGAAGTCCCTGAAGGCACCTCAGTGGCTGCATCTGTCCAACGGACACAGTCATACTTTGTGCCATCCCGAACAGGGCTGTCGTGAGGCCCAGGTGAAATAATGCGTGTAAACAAGAATTTTAAAATTATCTTCGACAAGCGAGGGAGACGGGATTAATGATTCACCCAAGTTGGAGCAGGGCTTTATCAGCCGTTAAGGCTCTGTCACTTCTCCCACAGCATTGATCAAGTTTATGGCATCTCTGGGACCATCTGAAGGGAGATTTCCATGAGGGGCTTGGATCATTTAAAGGAGTCGTACAATGCATGCAGGAGGAATGGGGTAAGGAGGGAAGCCCAGAGCAGAGCTGGTGGTGATGCTGCGCAGATCACCCCCAGGAGCTGCTCAAAAGACATGTGTATCCCCCCCCCCCTCCGCACTGGCTCTTCAACTTCCCTGTGCTCTGTCTCCCCATCCTACCCCACTGCCAAAACCCACATACCCAGATCTTTATGCTTCCTCCTTCCTGCTTTATGCCCACCCGTAGCTCAATCCTCTTCCTTTCTACTTACACCAGACACTTTTGAAAAGACCACTAAAGCGTTTACAGAAGGCCGTGGACAGCACGTACTATGGAAACTATATTATCTCAGTTTCTCAAATGGAAGCGGACTTAGTCCATCGGTGTTTGTGTACAAGGAAGCTGCAGATACTCTGATGGGATAGTTTTCCTATGGGATGCCAGGCGCTTTAGCATCCTGGTTCCCTGCTCACAACTCTCTCCCCTCACTACTGCCGAGCCCCCTGTTGCCTTTCCAAACACTCTAACGTCATCATGTATGTTCCAAATGCACTCTAACTTCGTCATGTATGTTGAGAGCCAATGGAACCCACAATACGGCTTCAGAGTTGCAAAAAAAAAAAAAAATGGTTGTCTAGGCTTTTCTTTCCTGCGACCGTGTTCCTGCACTATTCCTCATCAGCGTCCAGGTCCTCTCTTCCCATCACGCCCCTTGTCCAAAGTGTGAGAAACTTTAGCCCAGTTTCCCAACCATCACAAATCCATGTTTTCCATCTCCATGGGCTCTACCTAGACCAAAGCTCTAGCAACACTCTCCTGATCTACTGGTTCCCTTTTCTTTTTCTTTTCTTTTTTTTTAAAAATATTTTTATTATTTATTTGAGAGAGAGAGAGAAGAGGTAGACAGAGTGGATAGAGACAGATAGACAGAGATTGATGGGCGCGCCAGGGCCTCCAGCCATTACAAACGAACTCCAGACACATGCGCCACCTTGTGCATCTGGCTTATGTGGGTCCTGGGAATCAAACCTGGGTCCTTTGGCTTTGTAGGCACATGCCTTAACCGCTAAGCCATTTCTCCAGGCCAACTGGTTTCTTTTTCTAACTATGGTCTGATCTCTGTATCCTTTTAAGGCATCAAACAAGTCAAGTTTTACTTTTCTTAAGCTTCCTGAATGGCTTCTAATCGCATTTAGAATAACATCCATATGCTTCCCCAGAGCCTGCCTGAGCTGGTCCCTGACGACGCCGAGCTCATTCCCGACACTCTTGCTTAAGGCTGCGTCGGGTCTCACAGGTCTTCCTGCCCCAGGACCTTCCTGCATGCTACTCCTACTCCTCTTCCCCTCCCGTCCCTCGTGGGCTGGCTCAGTTTACTCGTTCAGGCTTCGAGTTAATTTTCCAGCTTGCAGAAACATGGTTTCTCCCTATACCCTACCTCAATTGTCATTCTGCATCATAGCATTCAACTTTTTTTCCTTCAGAATACCTATAATTGTTTGAAAAATTGTATTTTTTGTCTGTCTGCCAGTAGACTCTCAGCTCCAAAACAGTTTATTGTAACTCTACACATTGAAAGTAGCATCTACCTCAGCATCAGGCTGTACAAAATTGTCAATAAATGTTTATTGAATGAATAAATAAGTGCATAGATCAATATTTGAATACTTTAGATCAATATCTCATCAGGCACCTATGGTACATTGCTAAGTAGGCCTAACCCTTGCAGAGTTCTTCAGATGAGCTGAGATTTGTCCCTTGTAAACACTAGGTCTTGATGCTACCTTGCAGTTTTCTGTTAACATGTATCTTGGCCTCTGAATTGGCATCCATAGTTCATTAATAACTTGTAAGAGACAGTTTCTAGATTTCTTACCTTCTCAATACATAGACAGCTTACAGCTTCAGTGTACTTAAAATGTGGCTCTAAAGCTGGGTGCGGTGGTACAGGCTTATAATTCTAGTACTCAGGAGGCTGAGGCAGCGACATCATGATTGAGGACAGCCTAGGTTACACAGAGCAACTGTGTCTATAAACAATTAACCATCAACAAACAGCAGCAAAAAAAAACCCTAAAAATATAATTTGGGGGCTCTAAAAAAGTAAACAAATTAATCAATAGTCTCTGACTAGAGAAAGATAGGAGCTGGGGAGATGGCTTAGCAGTTAAGGCTCTTGCCTGTGAAGCCTAAGGACCCAGGTTTGGCTCCCCATAAGGTAACACATGCGTATAAGGTGGCGCACGCAGCTGGAGTTCAGTTGCAGTGGCTAGAGGCCTTGGTGTGCCAATTCTCTCTCTCTTGCTCTCATTCTCGCTCTCTCTCTCTCTCTCTGACAAAAAAAAAAAAAAAAAGAACTTACCTTTCCCATGATTAAAATTAAATAATTGTATGCACATGGCCTAGAATGGCCTCAACTCTTTGAAATACAAGTTACTCATGAAGCATGAAGGAGTAGAAAGAATGCTATTTAGAGGAAAACCTGTGTGGGTTCAAGTTTAAGTTTGTAAGTTATGAGTTGTAAGATGGTCATTTCTCTTCTCTGAGTTTTCTCCTGATCCTTCTGCCTCTGCCTTCTCAGCAATTTCCTGCCAGCATGCACCACTACAACTGGTATTTCCATCCATCCATCCATCCATCCATCCATCCATCCATCAACTTTGTAGCACCTGCTGTTGGCCAAGTGCTTGATGAAAAAGATACATATGGGAAGAAGCCCATAGTCAAAATAAGCCAATCAAATGACTTTTGAGACAAAATGAAACACTGTATTTCAGGTCACAGTTTCTAAGCACTTGGTAACTGAAATGAATGGTGTGAGTGAGGGCTCCGTTCATATCTTTAGTTCAGAGACAGAAGTTAGGGAATCCATGAAACTGAATGAGTGTAGGGGAAGCACATCTTTATTTTAGCAAGCTTTAACCGAACCTTAGCATTTCATTTAATTTTGGATTCAGCCCACAGTGGTATTAAATGAACCCATGACTTTGTCACCAAAAGAAATCAGATATTTTTATATCATTTTATAGTTGCTGCAGATATCTCAAATATCATTGAAGCTCATCTCTACTTTGAAATTAGGGTAGTTACTGCCACCAGATCTTGCTGATGAATGTGTTAAGATATATTACTCTACCTTGATATATTTGTAGAGCAATATAATTGGTTTCTTTTGTAGCCCAATGTTGTTGGGTGTTGTTTTTTTTATTTTGTACATTAAAAATATGCTGAGAAGAGAGCTACTACAAGCTTCATCAGAGGCCCACAGCACAAAAACCCCATAGGGCTAGGAAAAGAAATATTGCAGAGTACTGGAGTCTGACACGAGGTGACACTCACGGCTACCAGCTGCTTGGGGCTCCCCCCTCCCCTTGCCTCAGAGAAGCCAGGGTCAGCACTTGGGATCCAATTTTTAAAAGGGGTCAGCGATGGAGAGAGGAGCCTCAGGAGGAGGCCAGTGAGCAATGATGAGGAACAGCTGGTGTGTTAGATAACGCGCTCCTTCAACCAGGTTGGGGGTGGCGGTGGGGGGGGGTATGACAAGGAATCCCGTCTCACTGGAAGGGAGTCCCTGGAAACATCCTTCCCTTGAGGCTGTCTGGCTCTTGCTCTTTCTAGAAACACAGCTCCAGCATCAACCTATCGCTGTGGAAACTCTTATCTCGCTCCACTCTCATCACTGTCTCTCCCAGCAAGTGAAAAGTCTTCTTCCAGCGCGTGATCACTTACTGAAGGCTCACTCACTGCATGTTAGAGAGCCTCGAGGATGCCCAGGGAAACGAAGGACGAGCAAGCCTGGCCACTCCCCTTGCTGGGGTTTGGATGTATCCCACCCCATCCCCAAGTCTATAAGTCGGAAACTGAGTCCCCATATTCATATATTAATGGTATGTGAAGGTGGGGCCTTTGGGAGAGTCATGGGGTGGAGCTACTATCCTGGCATTGGTGGCTTTCTAAGAAAAGGAAAAGAAACCTGAGGTTGCTCTGTTATGACCACATCATACCCTCCATGTTAAAATGCACCAGGAGGCATCCATACACATGCCATCATGTGTACACACACACACACACACATGCGCACACATAAAAAAATGCCAGGAGCTGGAGAGATGGCTTAGCAGTTATGCGCTTGCCTGTGAAGCCTAAGGACCCCAGTTAGAGGCTCGATTCCCCAGGACCCACGTTAGCCAGATGCACAAGGTGGCACATGCATCTGGAGTTCGTTTGCAGTGGCTGGAGGCCTTGGTGTGCCCATTCTCTCTCTCTCTCTCTCTCTCTCTCTCTCTCTCTCTCTCTCTGCCTCTTTCTCTCTCTGTCTGTCTGTCCCTCTCAAATAAGGAAATAAAAAGAAACAAAAAAAAATTTTTTTTAAGCCAATACCATGCTATTTAACTTTCTAGCTTCCAGAACCCTGAGCCAAATAAACTTCTATTCTTTATAACCTGATCTCGGGTAAGAAAAAACAGACTGACGTATCCCTCATGAAACGCACATCCCAAACAGGGCTGTACCTAACACAGCCTGACACACTCCAAGCCTTACAGAACACAGCCTCACTTCCTAACTTTACTGTAGCTGTCTCCTTCACAGTTCTTCCTGAGCATCCTGAAGGCATTGAAAAATCAACAACCATTAACCAATACTTGTCAATACTTCATCTTCAGAAGCCATATGCCACTCCATCCCTCCTCCCACACCCAGTGCCACGCCCTTAGTTCAGGTCATTGTCATCTCTCAGATTTGGCAATGAACAAGAGTCCATCTGCAACCGTCCTTGTGATGATGCTGACCAAGGTGGCATTATTTCTTGCCCAAAATACGGCAAGAGCCTCCAGCAAGCTGTCTTGCCTACACTGAGCCAGACTCTCATCCATTCTCCCCCACAGGGCAGTCATTACTTAGGAATTCAAATCCAGTCATATCATTTCCCTTCAAAGACTCTCCCAGGCTTTGAGAATAAAATCTAATCTCCTTCCTGAAGCCTGGGGCGGGGGATGCTGTAGGATGGACTTCCACTTCCTTCTCCAGCTTCCTTCTCTAACGACCACCCCACCCCAAACACACGAACCTTGGGCTGTGTACATTGACCAAGTTGCCTTCCCATGAGCCCTTGCACTTGCTCTCTGGTGAGCTATTAGAGTCCACTCTCAGCTCTCTGTGGAAGAGCCCACAGCTAACCTTATTTACCTTGCTTAGAGAGAACATTCCCTAGCATGCCCCAAAAATAGCTGTTTCATTGCTTACTTGGTGATGTGCCTCACTTTCCTTGTCTGTAAATTAGCATTCACAATACTCTCCACTCTGTAAAGTCATTATAAGAATTAAATGGGGCCGGGCGTGATGGCACATGCCTTTAATCCCAGCTCTTGGGAAGCAGAGGTAGGAGGATCGCCGTGAGTTCAAGGCCACCCTGGGAATACAGAGTGAATTCCAGGTCAGCCTGGGCTAGAGTGAGACCCTACCTCGAAATACCAAAAAAAAAAAAAAAAAAAGAAGAAGAATTAAATGGAGGCTGGAGAGATAGCTTAGTGGTTAAGGCGCTTGCCTGCATAAGCCTAAGGACCCACGTTTGACTCTCCAAGTCCCATGTAAGCCAGATGCATAAAGGTGAGGCAAGTAGAAGGCCACATATGCCCACTAGGTGGTGCAAGTGTCTGGAGTTTGATTTCAGTAGCTGAGGCCCTGGCATGCCAATTCTCTCTCTCCCTGTGTCTCTCTCTCTCTCTTTCTCTCTCTAAAATAAAAAAATAAATGAATTAAAACTGGAAACGTGCATAGAATAATGGTATACAGCATGTGCTTCTTAAAACTTAGCTAATTTTTAAATATATTTTTATTTATTTGTTTGCAAGCAGAGAGAGAGGGGGGGGAGAAGACAGACAGACAGAGAGAATGGGCACACCAGGGCCTCCAGCTAACTCCAGACACATGCACCACCTTATGCATATGGCTTGTGTGGGTAATGGGGAATTGAACTTGGGTCCTGAGGCTTCACAGGCAAGCTGTTTAACTGCTAAGCCATCTCTCCAGGCCCGCTAGCTATCGTTTTAATATGAAAATAAGTATTTGCTAGGGGCTGAGGAGATGCCTGTCAGTAAAGTATCTGCACATGAGGACCTGAGTTCAGACACCCTCCCTCCCTTACCCCTGGCAGCTATGTCAAAGCCAAGTGCAGCTGTACATGCCTGTGATCCCAGCACTGAGGAGGAAGAGACAAAGGATTCCTGGTTCAAAGAGAGAGCCTGTCTCAAAAGATAAGGTCAAAGACACGTGCTGTTGACTTCTGACCTCCACATGCACACAAAAGCAAGTGCATGTGACCCCACGTGCATTTGTGGTATGTGGGTGTGCGCATGCTTACATGTGGCGGGTACTTCCACATAAACACAAACTTGCATATACACATGCATGCACACTACACACACATGTAAAATACTTGGGATCTGGAGAGATGGCTCAGTTGAGATAGTATTTGCCACGCAAGTGGGAGTGCCTGATTTAGGGTCTGAAACATGCACGTAAATGCCAGGCAGTCATGGAGGTCCACCTGTAACCCCAGCATTTGGTAGGTGACAAGTCACCCCTGGGACAAGATGGATATCTTTGGTAGCTGACTCAGCAAACCACAGGTTCAAGTGAGAGATCCTATCTCAACCAATCAAGTGGAGAGATCAACCAGCATCAGACTCCACACACACACACACACACACACACACACACACACACGCAAGCCCGTGTACCCATACACATATGAACATGCATACACCCACAGACCACAAATGCAAAAAAAAAAAAATCAATGATTTGCTAAATGTGTGCCATCTTTCCTATTGACAGCTGATCTGTAAGTATTTTCACAAACTGCTGGGCCCAGAGCAGAAAGCCAGGAAATTACTGGTTTGAACCAGTGACCATTCTGCTACTCAGTTGCTGCTCCTCTAGTCTTGATCTTTTCAGTAATCATTCTAGAACACACTCGGGTTGTGTATGCTGGAGAACCTGCTGCTGTCCTCAACAATCACAGCCATGCCTTTGAGTTCCTTTGAGGTGACACGGAGCCAAGCGGGGAAGGGGGTGTGGGTGGGGCAGGCGGTGGGATCTGTGGGACCCTTTCAGGCTACTTCACCCCATGTCACTACACTTGGCAGTTGTCACCCGGAGCAGCAGGTCAACAAGGATTTGCTGTGATTTTGACCATATGGAGCACTGGGTAAGACTTTATTTTAAAAGCAAGGTTTGGAAAAGTCTGAAAGTGACCCATCAGCAGGATAAATCTATCCACCTTTGCGCGTCTCATTAAGCCCTCCACCATCTGGACCCACGCGCTCAGCGCTGGGCACTCCCCAGCCAGCGGGAGCGCCTTGGCTGGTGGCTCACAGACTCACTCAACATCCCGCTTGCGCTCGGGCTGGCGGCTCTCCAGAGTTCCCCTCTCTGCCTTCCTCGCTCAGTTTCAAGACACAGCTCAAGCGTCAGCTGGAGCCTCCTGGGTCTTCCTGAGCCAAGAATGACACCTTTTCTTGGGGCTTCCAAGCATCTTTTGGTTACATCCCTCCTACTGTGAGTACCAGACTGCGCAGAGAAGATCTGCTTTCCTCTCACTCTTCCCAGGAGAGCAGCAGTTGGCAAGCTACCACCTATGGGCCACATCTGGCCTACTGCCTGTGTTTTGAATGGCCCGTGAGCTAAGAATAGTTTTATCTTTTCCTTTTGTACATTTTTAAATGGTTAGAAAAAAAATCAAAACAAGAATAATTGATAGCGAGAGAAAATGAGAATAAATTCAGGTTTCCGGGTCAATAAAGTTTTATTGCGACACTATCCTATGTAACACCCATGGCAGAATTCACAGGACAGCTCTGAGTTCACTGACTGAGACACAGGCTCTGTGTATTTTGCAAAGACAAGGATATTGACAATCTGGATCTTCACACAAAAGTTCGCTGAACACTGAATAATAGCACTGGTTGTTGGGATGGGAATGGGGTCAAAGTTCCCCAATAAGGAACTTCTCTAGGAAAACACTGTGCAAGGATTGAGAAGACAAACTCATACGAAAATCAACTACAAAAATGGAAATGTAGGTCATGGTTCTGTTTATTTTTGTGACCACATAAAATTAATATTTCA
Organism: Dipus sagitta; assembly: GCA_036346955.1. Classification (NCBI taxonomy): domain Eukaryota; kingdom Metazoa; phylum Chordata; class Mammalia; order Rodentia; family Dipodidae; genus Dipus; species Dipus sagitta. The sequence goes on from CM070777.1 coordinate 139,155,692, forward strand.
TCAAGAGAGAAAATTAAAACTAAAACTGAGCATATTAAAAAAAAGAAAAAAAACTACCTACTCACCATAGTTGGGTCCCTGCTCTGGGAAGTAAATTAGATACCTGAGGTCAACCTATGGCTTTGAGATTTCTTGACCTTTATGGTAACAAAACATGTTCAAGGAAGGCATGCTTCTTAGAAAACATTAAGGAAGGCAGAGTTGACACCAAACTATTATAATCAAGAGTTGGCCACAGTGTGGCTCTTCCATCTTCTTTCTTGAAGGGAGTCTACCCACAACACCTGCTTAGAGGGACCATGTATGTGACCTCCCTCTTTTAAATTTTTATTTATTTATTTATTTATTTGACAGAGAAAGAGGGAGACAGAGAGAGAGAATGAATGGGAGCGCCAGTGCCTCCAGCCACTGCAAACGAACTCCAGATGCGTGCGCCCCCTTGTGCATCTGGCTAACGTGGGTCCTGGGGAATTGAACCTGGGTCCTTTGGCTTTGCAGGCAAACGCCTTAACTGCTAAGCCATCCCTCCAGCCCAACCTCCCTCTTTTGACTGGATCAAAAGTTAGAACCTGGGCTGTAAAGTTGACTCAGCAGTTAAGACACTTGCGTGTGAATCCTAAGAACCCAGGTTCGATTCCCCAGGACCCACATTAGCCAGATGCACAAAGTGGCATGTGAGTCTGAAGCTCATTTGCAGTGTCTAGAGGCCCTGGTGCACCCATTTTCTCTCTACCTCCCTCTCTTTCTCTCTGTTGTCTGTCTCTGTGTGTGCAAATAAATAAATCAATAATTTTTCATCACAGAGCCTTATTCTGTTACTATGGTTAGTCATGACAGCGTTTACTGTGGGTCGAGAAGGGTTCCTGCTCTACATTCTAACTCATGAATCCAAGCAATCACCCTCTAACACAAACAGGATCCCTATTGGTAGATGAAAATCCTAAGGCACAGAAAAATGAAACAATTTACCCAAGGTTACACAACTAGTAAACGGCCGCTTTGGTCCCCCCATTGACCTGGCTCTAGGGTCCATACATGTGACCATTACCTTGCGCAACTTCTGCGGCTCCTATTCTCAGATTCCTAAGCATCTCCATGTTTCTGTCCATGAAGTCCTCCTTCTCTTACTTTTGCTCACTCAAGTAGAGCTTGGCAACCAACTCTACCTGACTAGGACAGAAGCTGGTATTATGGTTGATACTGCAAAGAATAAACCCCTAGAGAGATGCTTGGTTTGTAGAATTCATTCAGAGTAGACGATTCTAGATATCTTCCCTTACACTGTAACAAAATGCAAACATACAAGAATGAAAAAGCTAGCTAAACTATGACCTATAGTTTTTTGAAACTCCGTCCACAAACCCAAGAAGGTGTAAGGCTTTAAAAGTCTAGATAATACCTTGAGCAGTTAAGAGGGAATAAGAGTAACAGAATGAGTTGGCTACTTTTATGGCATTCTGTGATAAAATGCTCTGGAAAAAAAAAAAGAGGGGGAGGCAAATCCTTATCCCTGCTGAAGGTACCTCAGTTGGAATACGAGGAAATTCACTTTCTCTTACCTGAGCATGAATTAGAATTCATGTCGAGAGAGACCTTGTTAAAACACAGATTGCCATCCTTCTCCATACCTCTATAGTCTTTGGTTTACTGAGTGTAATATGGGGCCCAATACCCCAAAATTCACATTTTTAGTAAGTTCACAGGTGATGTTGGTGCTCCTGATCCACACAATACACTTTAAGAACCACTGATCTACAGCACAAAGCCCATTTCCTCTCACACTGGAAAGGCATGATTGTACACACTGTTAAATTAAGCACAGAAATTCCAATCATGCGTAACTACTAAGAGATTGGCAATACCAGAAGACTGGCTATTCCAGTGAACAGGGATATCTGGGAAGAGCCAGAAGAGAAGAGAGGATGTCATATAACCTAGGACTTCAGGAGCAAAGAGCCATTTAGAAAAGGACGAGGGGGCTGGAGAAATGGCTTAGTGGTTGCCTGTGAAGCTAAAGGACCCAGGTTCAATTCCCCAGGACCCATGTAAGCCAGATGTACATGGTAGCACATGCATCTGGAGTTCATTTGCAATGGCTAGGGGCTCATTCCCTCTCTCTCTCTCTGTCTCTCTCAAATAAATAAACATATAAAAATATTGTTTAAAAAAGGACAAGGGTTAAGGGAATATAAGGTGACCAGGCTTAGGCAAGTATCAGCACTAATTAAGTATATAAAGCATTTTTATCTGGGATGGAGAGATGGCTCAATTGTTAAGGTGCTTGCCTGCAAAACCTAATGACCTGGGTTCGATTCCCCAGTACCCATATAAAGCCAGATGCACAAAGTGGTACATGCATCTGGAGTTTATTTGCAGTGACTGGAGGTCCTGGTGTGCCCATTTTCTCTCTCTCTCTAACCTTCTATGCTCACAAATAAATAAATAAATGATTTTTAAAAAGGTATTTCCAACGAGTACCTGAGCGGGGCACTGGGGGTTTAATAGAAATCCTACTGTAAGGTTATTTATATACTTAAATGCAAAGAACAACACTGACAAGAAGTTCATCACTGTCTCCCCCCACCCCCCGGCCGAACTTAAGGTATCACAAATGTAAACCTAGAAAGTTAGTTCACCAGCAATGTACAGGAAGCTGGTCTTATCATGGCAGTTGCAGGAGCCGTACTTGCTCTATGAAGTGTAGGAGGAGCACCAGAATCCCATGTCTATGGGAACAGTGTCCATGGCAGTGGTTAAATCCTGGGCCCTGGACCTGGGCCCCACAGGTTCTCAACCCTTTGCTATTCATTTAGCAGCTAGGAACCTACCGAAGCTCTCTGGGTTTCAATTTTCTCATCTATAATCATCATAATAACTATAGTCCTTGCCTCATATGGTGAGTGGAAATCAACAGAAAATAAGGCATGTAAATTGCTTTGCACAAACCCTTGCCATAACTGCTCAGCAGATAGTAGCGATGATTGCCTGCTCCCGCTTTCTGAGTGGTACTGTCATTGCACTTGTCCTTTTTTGAATCTATCCCAGCACATCAAATGTGTGTATGAAGGTAAAATTTGCCATCTAGTCTACATATGACAAAATGGCTCAACAGAAAATCCTAACAGAAGTTGGATGAGGAATAAACACAGCAGGAACACTGGATTTTGAAGTCAGCCGACCGTGCTGCTCGAGGGATCTGGATTAGTGCTTGAGTGCTCGGTCACTACCGCGCCTTGGGTTGCTGTCCGCACAGAACATGAGTATTTGTGGTGAGTATAGAAGAAGGGGGGGAGTACATCCATCTGCCAGAGGGAGGAAGAACTGGAGGAGTTAGTCCAGTGAGCCCGAACTATGAGCAAACACACCTCAGTGGTTACAGTGGAATGACAGCCATGTTTAAGCCACAGGTAACCTCAGGAGCCAACTATAGCAGACAAACAAATCCGGAAAAAAGCCAGCTTCACAAACTCAAACCTGAACATATTTGTGTGCTGGAGGTAGTGGGAGTTCAGGGAAAGAAAAGAGGGGAGGGAGCAAAGTGAACTCCATAAATTAATGTAAATAATTAAAAGCATTTACTTTTATATTAATCTAAGCATAGGCATATTGTAAATGATAATGAAGAGAAGCAAATTAGCCATGTGCAGGTTTAAAACACCACCCAAGATTGGAGGCTCGTGCTGCCTTCAGGAATACCTCATAACTGCAATGCTACATCCTTGAAGTTATTTGCTGCCTTGTTTTTGTCTTTTGTTTATTTTACATTTTATTTTTATTTATTTATTAGACAGACAGAGAGAAAGAGGGAGAGAGAGAGAATGAATGAATATGGGCACCCCAGGGCCTCTAGCTGCTGCAAACAAACTCCAGACACATGCGCCACCTTGTGCATCTGGCTTACGTGGGTTTTGGGGAATTGAACCTGAGTCCTCTGGCTTTGTAAGCAAGTGCCTTAACTGCTAAGCCACCTCTCCAGCCCGTCTTTGGGTTTTTTGAGGCAGGTTCCCACCTCTAGCCCAGGCTGACCTGAAACTCACTCTGTAGTCTCAGGCTGGCCCTCCTACCTGACCCTCCTACCTCAGCCTCCCAAGTGCTAGGATTTAAATTGGGGACTTTTTTTGTTTAATTGGGGACTTTCAAGGAAAAGTTCAAGAAGCAGCAAGCTGGCAGAATACAGAAGTAGGCACTGGGAGACCTGGAGTTCAGCAGCAGGGCTCTGGCACTGACTCTCTTTTGTAAACACTGAGCACACACTCATTGCACAAGCATCTCAGAAATTAGTCTTTTTTCTTTTTGCAGGAAAAGCTGAGAGAGGAGAATCAGCAGGTGGAAAAGAAGACAACCAAAGCCACGGGGAAACGGAAGCCAGCCAGTTCTGTCATTACCCATGGCTGATGGAAATGGAAAATAGAGGTGCCCGTGGGAAGAGAGGGCGAAGGCGATCAAATCTGTCCAGTTGAGCCTCACTACCTGCCGTTCACTGGTAAAAATGTCTGTGTTTGCTCTGTGGTAATCTACTGAGACTCCCTCTAGAGTGTTCCAGTTCTGACTCCTGTCTCAGGCATCTGTAATCCAGCTTGCCTGTCAAAAACACACTCAGGACCTGAAAATAAAATGCAACCACATGACATCATTCTTCTGAGTGACAGCAGAGTCCCCCCTGACCCCACCACCCCATGAAATGGGGTTGCAACCTGCAATTGCCCCTTCAGTGGCAGACTCAGTGGCACCCAGCATAACACACTGGGACCACAGGCAGGCGTCAAACAAATATTTGTTGCATTATCTTATATGCCTATTTAATAGGTTAGAAAACTGTCACTTTTTCATCAAAACTGCCACCTTCTTTTTTATTATTCAAACTTCCTCTTAAAATTCACTCCCATTAAGGCTTTTGAATGTGAACTAGCAGCAAGTAATTTACTTACATGAAAAATAAAATAAGATTTAAAAAAAAAAAAAGAGCCAAGTTCCCACCTGCGCAGCCATGACATGCTATTGTTTGAACCAGAGTAGATTATTTAACTTAGATGACAAGCTCAGGGGGTAGAGACCCCCCCATCTTTCAGAATACACAGCTCTGAGCTCACCAGGAGCTCTGGATAAATAACGGCAGCAAGGAATACCGTGGAGGGGGCCTGTTTTAATAATTTATTTTTCCCACTTCAGATTTTTGGCAGCATGTGTTTATCCCTTGCTGGATTTCCAAGGGACAAGTCTCTCCCAGGAGCTCACTAGGAGGAGGAGAAGCTCCGTGGCTTGCCCTGCCCCTCCCCTCGCCATCGCAGCTCTAGTAGGGCACACCTGACTGAGCCAAAACTCTGATTCTGAGGCACTCAGGATGCCTGCTGGGTTTGGAAGGGAACCGAGTCCTCCAGGACCTGATAGGTAGACTCAGGCAAGAGGAATGTTTTTGGCTCTACACATCGACACAGCTGTCAGATGGCAAAGCTTGGACCTCCAAGGCGATTACCTGCTGTGGGCCTCTGAGCTGTCTTGTCATTAACCCCAGAGACAGGTGTGCCTAAAGCTTGATGCAAAGTAATATTTGGGGTGTACTTTCAAGTCTTTCAACAGAGAAGTGGAAGGTAGTGATTTCCCAACTTCAGCCACTAGATTGCCAAAGCGTATAAAACAGATATTAAATATTGCATTCTATGCATACAACAAAGCTGTCGTGTAGGGTGCAGTGTGTTTTCATTACATATATTTTAAAACTGTAACAGGAAGGGAATAAGGTTTTACGTGCTTGTCCTAGCACACCTCTGGGAGGCCAAGCGAAAGAAGCAAGTGACCACTGTAAGTAACTATTCTTCCCTGGATAACCGGCTAATACTTGCTAAGATGTGCTTTGCCGAGAAAGGGCTGGGTTGGGGGGTGGGGGTGTCCTTCTATCCACATATTAATGGACCCTAGAGCCAATGTTTTCAGGTACCGCCATGCACAACAAACCCACATACACGTTCTCCAAGCCGCGACTTCTCCCCTTCCTCTCGGACTCATTTTAGACCCCAAACAATGGCAACACCTGTAGCGACTAATTTCTGCTCTTTGAATTCTGTCCAGTGATAAAGGCGGCTCTCAGCGGGCTCCCCTCTCAGGAGCCATTTGTGGAGCGAGGTGCCGGCAGTCTTGGAAGGACAAGGGCTTCCGCAGAAGTGCACAATGGCTCCATAATCCCCATCCACTGGACCTTCTTGGAGTGCCGCTTCATTTTCCAAAGAACTGCCAATCTCGGGGTTGGAGCTGTGACTGCCCTGGATGCCCTGCTGGGGGGAAACCTGTGTCTTTTGCCTGGTTCAGGTAATAGCCCAGGGGTGGTGCCTAGGAGGCTCACAATCCAGCAATCTGGCGCCTAGACACTGCCTGGAGCACCCCGACACTTACCCTGGCTCTCCCCCTTTAGGAAGAGGCTTTCTGTACCCACAAAGCCGCCTCCCTCCTCCCCAGACTGTCCTCCCAGGTGGAGACCACGGCCGCCCTCGAGCCAGCCACAGCCCCGCCCCCTCGCACCGAGGGTCACGCCGAGCCTGCCGCGAGCGGCTTTTGCAGCCTAGCGTTTATTTACTCGTGTGAAGCAAGCCACCAACTCTTCAGACAAGACCGCATGGGTTGTGGGCAAGGTTTGGGGGAGGGCCAAAGGCTGGGGTGTGGCAGCAAGCCCTGTGGCTTCAATGGCTTCTCTGCCGAGGGGACACTGTGTCTGATAACTGCGGGGACCAACAGGGTCAAAGCCACCTGCCTGTTGAGACTACGCGGGAGAGATGCGTCTGGAGACCCACAGCCATTGGGGAGTAGAGGGCAGCCCCAAACAGACGGCGGCACTGGGGCGGATGAAGATGGCATTTGGGAGGGAGCCACTGGAGTTTGGAGCCTCCCCCTCTCACCCTCCCCAAGGCGCCTTTTTCCACTCTTTCTTTGGGAGCCCCCCAAGGCTGGGCTTTAAGAGTAGCCCCCTCGATCTCTTGATGGCCACTGGCAAAGGGAACCTGACCCTTGGTACATGTCACCTGGATCCCACCCCCTCGCCGCCCCCTCCCCGTCCCCAAGGCGGCAGGCGCTGCGCGGCGGTCCCCCCCCCCACTCCCAGGGCAGCACTTACGCAGTTGTGCTGGGTCGTCTCGAAGTCCCAGCTGCAGCTCCTGGCGCGCGCCTGGACCTCGCGCATCCGGAAGAGGCAGAGCGCCGTGGTGGTCGGGGAGCGCCTCCCCTGGCCCTCTCCGGTGGCCGCGCTGAACACCCCAGCCCACACGTCCGCGGCCTCCACCAGGCTGGAGGAGAGCAGCAGGCGGCGACCGTCGGGGTGGCCGTGGCCGCAGTCCAGGGCCGCCTGGCCCTGGAAGAGCACCTCGGTGCTCTGCGCGATGCGCGCCATGCTGGGCCAGCCGGTGGCGGCTCCGCTCGTGTAGTTGTAGGGGTAGTAGGGGAAGTAGACGCTGCCGTTCCAGAGGAAGGCGTCCACGAAGTGCAGGCTGCCCGCGCCGCCGCCGCGCAGGTTGAGACGACCCAGCTCCCGCGTGGCCAGGCTGCGCCCCTCCGTGTTCTTGAGCGCGATGGCCGTGTCGCGATCGGAGGCGGCCGGGTTGCACCGGTTCGCCGTGTCCGGCTCGGGCAGCACGTAGGTGGCAGCCACGGCCAGATACCAGAGGTTGTGAGGTCCGGCTTGGTACACCACGCCGGCCGTCGAGCCCTGCGGATGACACGACACCACCTCGGTGCCGTTGCGCAGCGAGCTACGGCTCAGGTTGCCCAGGGGCCTCACCTCGCAGGCGCCCCGGTCGAAGGTCCAGCCGGTGAGCAGCAAACCCTCGAGGCCGGCCGCCCCCTCGCGGTAGGGTAAAAGCAGCTTACTGAAGCTGCTCCCCGGCCGGGGACGCTCGGGGGGCGCCAACGAGACGGGCTCGGTGCAGTTGCCGGCTTGGTCCCGGTACAGGCGCGAGAGCCTGTGTTTTAGGCTGTAGTCCAGCTGGTCCAGGCAGCTACCGCTCGCCACGAACACGCCGTCCGCCCGGCTCGCCGCGATGGCTCCGATGGCTTGTTCCGATCGCCACACCGGTTCGTCCGCGCCCCGGGCGGGGACCGCCAACGCCAGCAGATAGGCGAGCAGAGGGAACGGCGCGGCGGGGCGCGGGGGGCGCGGCGGCGCCTTCCTCCGGGAGAGCTCCATTGGGGATGGGGATGGGGGAGGAGGGGGAGCAAGCCGTCCGCTTCCCCCGGGCAGGGCGCGCGGCGGCGGCGGCGGCGGCGGCGGTGGGCTCGGGCAGCTCAGGCGCGCGGCGACGGAGACGCGGGCGGCGGCGGCGGCAGCAGCGGCGGCGGCTCCTGCGCGCGCTCGGGCTCCCGCGGCCGCCCCATGCCCGCGGCTCGCCCCGGGAAGGAGAGCTCGGCGAGGACGGCGCGCGGTGGGCTGGCTCCGGAAGCCGGTGCGGCGGCGACGGCGACGGCCACGGAGGCGGCGGTGGCAAGCCCCGCGCGCCCCGGGAGGCGCTTCCACGGCCGCCCTGCTTCGCCGGAGAGAGAGTTCCTGTGCGCGGCGCGGGCGCTCGCGGGGAGAGGCGCGGAGGGGAAGGGAGGGGGACGGGCGGAGAGGGGAGCGAGGCGGGCGCGGGGAGGGCGGGAGAGGTTGGGTGCGCTGGTGCGTTTCACTTTCCCATTGTGAAAGTGGGATGCAACTGGCCCCTTCCTCATCCTCCTCTTCCTCCGCCCTCCGCCTCCTGCCCGCCCTCCCTCCACGCCCATCGTCCCCTCCCCTCTTGATTCGGGGAGGAGGGGAGGTCTCGTAATTTGGGTTACTGTGTAGGTGGCCTCTTTCATCTATTCATAACAAAGCTGAACCGCCCGCCGAGGCCGTCCCCGGCGCCCCTCGGCTCGCCCCGGGTCCTCCGGGCGCGAGGGCGGGCGCGCTAACGGCGCCCCGAGCGGGCTCCCGCGCTCGTCCGCCTGCCGGGCTGCTCGGGCGCCCCGGGTTTTGTTTACCAGAGCAGCTGCGGGCGAGGGTGGCGAGGATGGGGGGGGGCGGGGGAGAGGAGGAGTGGCGGGAACGGAAGGCTAGCGGAGCGAGGACCCGGGGTCGAAGGGGTGGCGGCGGAGGCCCAGGGCCGGAGCCACCCGGAGGCTGCGAGGGCGGCTGACAGGTGTGCGACGGCGCGAGGGAGGCCCCCCGAGATGCGCGCGGCGGACGTGCCCAGGCTGCCGGGGGACCAAGGCGCCCCTGTGACCGGGGCTGGGTTTCCCCGGGTCACAGTGAGGGTGGGAGAAAGGCGCCACACGCTCGTTGGTTCTGGATACATCTCCGGGGCCAGAGCTCTCGTATTTGAAAAGGCTCTCGAATCTCCCTTGGCAACAGAGTGCCAGGCTCTCAAACCTAGCACTTAGAAAGTTGGGGCTCACTACCTAACCCTAACGATCATAGCAAACCTCTGCTGAGCACGTCCTGCGTGGTGGGCGCACTTCTAAATGCAACATCTAGCTAGATTCCCTATATAGGTGCCTTTAATTCTCTAGGCAACCGTTCTGATCGGTACCTGTTACCATCCCTACTTAGCTTTCGAGAATGATCCTGCAGAGGCGACGGAACTTGCCAGGGCACTACTGCTGATAAACAGCACAGCCGAGATTTCAATTCATCTCCTGTGCCAGGGCCGTTCTAGTCGAGGGCCACCTGTAGCCATCACAACACGCCCCAGTGCTCATTCTTTGGCGCGCAACTACACCAAACAGCCCCACCGCCCCCCTACCAGGCTTCCAGTCGCAGATCCAGGTATTCTTAGGTCGACCACCATTCCCCACTCCATTCCTTGGTAGCCCCTTGAGGTCTCACAGCTTCACGCACGCGGGGAGCAGCTGTCAGTTGGGTGGTCCCCAAGCCACCAAGAATTTCCATAACACAGCATATCATTGGTCTCCCTGGAGGCGGCCGGCTTGTGCTATCTCAGAAGGGGGCCTTCCTAGAAGCCAGCTTAGACAGCCACTTCCCTGTGGCTGGAGGGGAAGGGGGGCTATGGATCCTTGGAAAATATGTTCCTTCCCATACCTTTCCCAGACCAGAGGTGCTAGGGACCACAACTGGTTGCGGTCTGCTTTTCTTCCCTCCAAGCCCCACAGCTCGGCGTGGAATCCGCTTGGGAGGGAACAGTGGGAGCAGCCTTCGTGAGAACAAGAAACGTGCTGTAGATTTTATACGTCCTTCAGGCTCTCCCCGGTGCTCAGGGATGATCAGGGCAGGAACTTGGACAGGCAGGTGGAAGGGGGTGAGACGGGCAAGAAGCCCAAGGGCCGCCAAGTGCAGCTTGAAGGAACATGGCAGGCTGTAGCTGGATGGCAGAGAACTCGCCTAGGATTGGGGTGTGTGTGTCTGAGTTCCATCCCCAGCGTATATACAAGGACCCACAAACACACTGGCGAGGGGTAGTATCACTCCAGTAGCAGCTCTGGAAAGCTGAGTTCAGTGATCATCTTCCCATTCACAAGTTCCTCCTTTGAAAACGATAACATTCTGGGCCTGCCAGTGGGCAGCAAATGCTGTCTAGAGATAGGACGCTGAGTTCTTTTCTTCTGCCGTGGTGACAGCGGTTGGAGCGTTGGAAAGTGGAGGTAGGAGGGGAGAGGAAGGGTAAAACCGGGGCCCAGGTTGCTGTGGATATGGACATCTTAGACAAGGCCAATCATCGGGCTTTACCTACTTCAGAATAATCAGGCCTTCTGATATCTCTCCCGCTGCCTAGAATGTCTTAAGAGGTTGTTTTTTTTTTTTTTTTTTTTTTTTTTGTCCTTCTGAAAACAGAAAAGCGGTATTTAAAAACACCTCCACCAAGGCTCCCAGGAACTACCCACCATACATAGTAGGGGATTTATAAACCGGTCTGCTGACAGGCAGCTTTCCCTGTGAACGATGGGGAACACAGGACAGTTGGCAGCACTGTTACATCCTGAGAGGCATCATTCAATCCCATCTCTGAGATAGTTTTACTTCGCTGGTAACCAAGTCATTCCTCTAAGCCCTGTGAAGTTGGTACAATCAGTCACAGACTATCTTGGGAGCTATTTGGATTAAGCACACTCTATGGCATTTTGATCACTACTCAATTCATTGCTGCCTCGTTTTTGAAAAAGAAACAACTTTTTTTTTTTTTGGTTTTTCAAGGTAGGGTCTCACTCTAGCCCAGGCTGCTTTGGAATTCACTATGTAGTCTCTGGGTGGCCTCGAACTCACAGCCATCCTCCTACCTCTGCCTCCTGAGTGCTGCAATTAAAGGCGTGCGCCACCACACCCTGCCTTAGAAACAACATTTTTTAAAATGCGATCAGCATGAAGTCGAACAGGCTGTGATGGGGCCCATGTCTCCTTATTCTACTGAGACTACAAGGCCCGCTCTGGCAAGCAGGCTCCTTTTCTTTCTCACTCATTCGTGTGCAGACTCCTATAGTGGAAGAGACCAGAATCCGTGCTAACTTTTTGGCATGAAAAAAATGTAGGCAACTGGGAAGCATGGAAACAGGGTCTTTTCAATTCTGCCCCATTTTGAACAAACGCCTCAGTCCCTTCCCAGTTTTCTTGCGTACTAAAGCTCCACCTTCAGGACATAAGTTCACATTTGAAAAGTGTGGGAAATATGAACAACTGAAATAAACACTTAGGCATGTGGTCTCTCTCTTTGATCGCTTTCTTTTGGACACGGCCGTCTGGCCCGAGGATATACATCCCATGCGTGACAAAGCTTCCCTCTCCAACTGGCTGAGCCCATCTTGTTGGGTGTCTCTTATAGCACATTTCAGAAGTTCTTGTAACACAAATGGCTGAATCCCGAACAAAAGGAGGTGGTGCTCATCTATCCTCCAGACTGAGGCCTGCTACCACGGAAACAGGCAGTTCAGATGGATTCTGAACAGTTTTATGCACAGCATTCATTGGATGGGAACATCTTCATAATGAGAAAACATCTACTCCCTCAGGCACCAAATGCAATCTGGGTTAACCAGGCCATCCACAATCAGACTCATTTCTTCTGGACAGGACTTTATAGACTCCGTCTTGGTTTCCTTCTGAGACTTGAGGCATTAAGAACTGTTCAGTGGGCAATTGGTCACAGTCACAAGATGGCTATCATAGGTACACTTTTCTCTCTCCTTTTTTTCTTTTTTAATCTGATCATGGTCTGTAAGGTTGACCGGGTTGGTGGAGGCCCAAAACCGCTAAGCATATTAGTTCTGATGATCAACAGATTTTTTTTCCCCCTATAGTTTGTGCAGCTACAACTCACTGGGCAGAAGCTGGGCCATGCCATGAAAAAGGGTAGAATAGTGTCGGGGTTGCCCTTCTAGAATTTCCGACAGACCACTTTCCCCTCCACAACTCTGCTCATATCTGTGTGACCTTCCATACTGAGGACTTTATCGAAGCTCCTGGCCCCTTTTTGGTGACTGACAGAAAAAAGGAAAGACCGGGAGATCCTCCCGGGTCTGCTGATGAGTAGATAGTTGAAAAGAGATAAGACCCAATGTTGTTTTCCTAAGTTTGAGTTGATGCTGAGAGATGAGTTGAGACAGTGTGGCTTAACATGAGAAGCTAAGGTGTGGCTGAGGAGATGTGAGGGTAATCTGACTGTGACATCTGTCACCCTATTGATTGTCAGGGTCAACTGGGCTGATCTCATTAGCTAACCGTTTCCTTCCCACCCCCCACTTCCCTGTCTCACCAGCAAAGAGGATGACCTTCCCTGACGGGGGTGGGGGGGGCTTGGGGGGGATTAGTGCTCTGTTGCGGGTGTATAAATAGGCGCAGTACTCTGTTAGAAGTTCCAAACAAGGGCTGGAGAGATGGCTTAGTGGCTAAGTCCCTTGCCTACAAAGTCAAAGGACCCAGGTTCGATTCCCCAGGACCCACGTAAACCAGATGCACAAAGTGGCACATGCATCTGGAGTTCGTTTGCAGCAGCTGAAGGTCCTGGCTTGCCCATTCTCTCTCTCATTCTTTCTCTCTCTCTCTCTCTCTCTCTCTCTCTCCATCTGCCTCCTTCTCTTTGTCAAATAAATAAAAATGAATTTAAAAAGGTAAAAAAAAAAGAACTTCCAAACAATCTCTTATGATGTGGCTGAGGGCGGTCCTCTCTCCCACCCAACGAGACCCTGGAGAGATGGGTGGGTGGATGAAGAACACCCTGGGCTTAGTAATACCCAACCTTTCTTTCAGGTAAGGAGGCTTATGGCATTCCTTCAGTAGGTACAACCTGGGCTTGTGCCCGGCCTTCCAGTCATCGGCTTTCTCTACACCATAACTTAGCAGTTCATGGTTAGTAGCCAGCAGAGTTACAAGTGTAGACGTGAGGATGGGATGAGACATAGCAGAGTTCTATTTTATTTTTAAATTTTTTGTTTATTTTCATTTATTTATTTGAGAACGACAGACAGAGAGAGAAAGAGGCAGAGAGAGAGAGAGAGAGAGAGAGAATGGGCATGCCAGGGCCTCCAGCCACTGCAAACGAACTCCAGACGCTGTGCGCCCCCTTGTGCATCTGGCTAATGTGGGTCCTGGGGAATCAGCCTCAAACTGGGGTCCTTAGGCTTCACAGGCCAGTGCTTAACCGCTAAGCCATCTCTCCAGCCTAGGAGTTCTGTTTTTTTTTTAAATTTTTTTGTTTTTACTTATTTATTTGAGAGTGACAGACAGAGAGAGGAAGAAGCAGATAGACAGAGAATGGGTGCGCCAGAGCTTCCAGCCACTGCAAACGAAACTCCAGACGCATGCACCCCTTTGTGCATCTGGCTAACGTGGGTCCTGGGGAATCAAGCCTCAAACTGGGGTCCTTAGGCTTCATAGGCCAGCGCTTAACAGCTAAGCCATCTCTCCAGCCCAGGAGTTCTGTTTTTTTAACTCAAAGTCTCAACAGTGTCTTTCTCCAGCTACATAAGAGCTTTCAGTTTGTTTTAGGGATAGGTGACCTGTTACCTATGGAAAGAAAGGAAAATGTTAGATGTTGTTCAGAGGCTGTGGGATCCAGGATTAATGATCCTGTCACTCTGAGGTAGCATACTCAGTGTCACAAGTCTCCCAAGTATGCACTAAACCCATCGGTGGTTAATAATCTAAAGCTATACCTGATTGACAGCCAGCGTATGGGAAGTCACCAGTCACCATGGTAAGCACCATGGGCCAGAGCTCACCCTGCAGGAAGTAGGGCAACTTATCAGTTAATTGCTCCTTCAGATTTGGGGCATCTCTGCAACTTGAGCAGCCTCTTGAAAATCAAGCTTTTCTCGGATTTTGTCAAGATTTCTAGTCCACCGCTGCTTGTTTGTCTTGCTACGCCTTTGAAAGAAGGAGTCCAAAGTGCATCATGGGTTGGATACAAAATGCTGACCCCCTTTAAAACACCACCGTTTCCCATGTCTCTTCTCAGCCATCACATCTCAGAGACTCGTCGTCAGCGTAATCCTAGGCCCCGAGTCCTTTTGATGACTGGCAGCTTGGCACAGACCCATTCAAAGAGAAGAGCTGCCAGAAAGCCGGCCTTCATATTAATAATAACTCAAACTCTTAAAATGAATAGCAGAAGATAAGATTAACAGGCAGATAGCTCCACAGTCGCTTGTTCTTCCGCTTCCTTGAGATTCTGGTGGGGAGATGCTCTGAGCTGACAATGGAGTTGCCGGACTTCGCAGCGAGCAGTCTGGCACTTTCTGCTGCTGCTTAATTCTGGTGCCCCTGCCCTTCCTAATATATATATATACTGCCATCAAGCTGGTGAGGAAGCCATGGGTATCAATTCCAAGCATGGCCATTTGCTGTCGTGCAGCTGGGCATATGGCCTCCAGAAGGGACACTCCCTGTCCTCACACTGAGAACACAACTGTCCCTCCAGCACCTCGGACCCTCAGTCTCACACACAGGATCCCACATGCCTCGCTCTTTTGCCTGTCTTCCTTTTGTCATTGTTTTCTTTCCTTTCTTGTGGGAGGGAATTTCCAGAGGCGTAGCCCTCCCCGCAACGACGATCTGCTGCTCTCACGACTCGTAACCCACAACTCCATGGTGAACACCAGCGATCCCACTAAGGAGGGTCCTCAGTGGAGTGGGGGCAGGGAGGGGGGAAGTGATGGTACCAACACATGATGTGTCCATACAAAGTTTCTACTTAATACAAAACATAATTATAGATGTATGTGTGGGTGTATATGATGTATGGGGTGGGGGGGTGTACACGTACCACACGGTACATATATGGAGGTCTGAGGAGAAACGTGGGGTGTTTGTCCTCTCCCTCCGCCTGCTGAGTCAGAGTCTTCCTTACTGTCATTTTCTGTCTGCGACACTTCGCTCTGTGTATAGGACAGTCTAGCCAGCCCGCAGCCGTCCATCGTCTTCTCCCACTGGCTCATCTGGATTACAGATGAGTGTGCATCTTTGTGTCAGGCTTTAAGTGGTTCTGGGGAGTTGAACTCTGGCTGGCCGGTTTGCAACCAAGCACCTTTAACTGCTCAGCCATCTCCACAGACCATTTCTATTTAGTTATTTGTTTATTTATGATAGAGAGAGAGAGAAAAAAATGGGTGCTCCAGGGCCTCCAGCCACTGCAAACAAACTCTAGACACATGCACCGCCCTGTGCATCTGGGTTACATGGGTACTGGGGAATGGAACCTGGGTCCTTAGGCTTAGCAGGTGAATACCTTAACTTCTAAGCTGTCTCTCTAGCCTGTGTTTTCTCCTCTCCTCCTCCTCCTCCTCATCCACCTCCTTCTTCCTTTTTTTTTTTTTTTTTTTTTTGGTCAACATTTTGCTATTTCATCCAGGCTGGCCTGGGACTTAGCACATAAAATGGCTAGCTTCAAACTCTCCATCTTCCTGTCTCAGCCTCCCAAGTGTTGGGGTAACAGGCATGCACCACCATGCCCAGCTTATTTTTGTCTTTTTGTTACAAGTCATTTGATGAGGTATGGTTGTATTTATTTAATATACATCTCATGGATTTGCAGATCAGTATACCTACCTGAAGGACCAACACCTCCATCCCTCCCTTCTCTACTCAGGCCCATCTTTGTTCTTCTTGTCCATCTGAGTTATGCACTCTCATTTCTCCTTCTTTTCTTCCCTCTTCCTGTCCTGCTCAATACCAGAAGTCTAACGTTTGTAGACATAACCCTTGCCTTTAGTCTACCTTAGCCAATGGCGGGCCCCAGTGGGAAACTGAGAGATGGAGAGAGCTTAGATGAAATATTTTCAAATATTTTCCCTCAGCTCCATCCCCGTGGGTCCGCACAGTGGCTGTTTCTGGGTCCCTCTCAAAGGCTACAGGGGTCGTGGGGCATCCTGTCTCCCAACAGCTACAGTCTGTTCCGGGTTCACTCAGCACTATCTCACCCCACTCCTCCTGTGGTATTCTCTGACTGTTGCCGGCCTTAGAATGACTCCCTGTACCCTGTCCATGTCACAGCCATGATGTTTCTGTTTGCCAGTGTCATGTGTTTCCCCCCAGAATACAACTGAGAAGCCAACTTACATGGATCGGGAAGTGACGTGGATCTGCAAGTGACATGGGACAACACGTTAGCCTGTGCATTTGGCTTTGTCCATCATGGAAAAGCTGACAGAAGAATCGACAAAATGCAACTCCTTCATTTCCAAGTGTCCCCAGATCTGGCAATGGGAACGGGTACATTTTTATTCCCTTTGCACAGACTTTCCTAAACTAAATTCAGCCCATTGATAGAAACAAATGGAAACCCTACTGGGCAAGATTATTTTTTTTCTGTCTCTCAGTTAAAACATAAAACTAGCAGAACCTTAAAAGTCAACTAGGACTGCTGGGGGCTGAGGGCTCAGAAGGTGGTGGGGGCACAGGGAGGTTGTGATCTCTAGAACACTGGCGAATGTTTGAAGTATATTTTCAAACAAGATACAAAACTGAACAGACAGCTCTTTTTCCTTTTTAGACATTTTCCCTCAAGTCTGAACTTCCAACAGTCACCTCAATACAGTCTAGAGATTTCATTTCTATTCATTATTACTAAAACAGGATTAGGAAGAGATGGCTGTTCTGTCTCACCTCCAGGCTTCACCCTATCCCACCTCCTACTAATATTTAAACGGATACATTGGATATTCTTGGTTCCTTCCTTGCTCAGGCAATGCTTAGGCAGTGGAAATAGAATGCATCTTGAGTTCTGAAGATGGAGATTTTTTAGAAGGTACTTTTTTTTTTTTTTAACTCTGCTATGGCTTCTGCACTTAAAGGATCAGAACCAACCAATCTGAAAAGTGAATCTCCTCATTTATTGGATAAAGAGAGGAAATGGACACGCCAGGGCTTCCCGCCACTGCAAATGAAGTCCAGATGCATGTGTCACTTTGTGCACCTGGCCCTATGTGGATCCTGGGGAATGGAACCCAAGCTATCAGGCTTTGAAAGCAAACACTTTTAACCACTGAGTCATCTTTCCAGAGCAAAAACATTCTTTTAATTATTTTTTAATGTATTTGTTTATTTGCAAGCAGAAAGTTGTCTGCAAACAAACTCCAGAATCACGTACCAACTTTGTGCATCTGGCTTTATGTAGGCACTGGGGAATTGAACTGTTTTCTTTGTACCAAGATTCTGTAGGCTGGCAGTGACCCTCGTCAGGCCCAGATTCCAGATCCAGTGCCACCATAACTGGGCTTGTGCCTCGACGTCCTCATTGTAAATTAGAAATCATAGCATGAGGGTTTCATGCATATTTAAATAAAATAGTATTGGGTCATTACTGTTATTAAAATAACATGATTATTTTACTATTATTTGATGCCAAGGCTCTGATGCTGTATGGTTTTCGATAGCAAAGTTCCTCAGACTTTGCAGAGGTAACAGTCACGCTGTAGACAGGGTTCGCTTGTTCTGAGGGTTCTCCCGTCTTCTCTCTGTTTATCTCCACATTTATTTCCACATTTATCTCTTTTAGGGACAAGTTTCATCACTGCAGCTCGACTGTTAGCTTCTGGGAGCAGACTGTGTGTTATGAACAATATTAAGATCACAAAACCCTTTGATGAGGAACGGAAAAGGATTCAAAAACATTGCCAGTTGGATGGATGTGAATGACATGAGAGAGACCAATAGAAATCAAGGATGCAAAACCTAGCTGATGAAGTCGCATTTACCTGGCCCCTGCAGACACACTGCTCAGCTGCTTGTGGGAGGGGTACACTCAGCCTCAAGCGTGGAAGAGAGGCTCCAAGGAAACAGGGGTGAAGTGGATGGCCTTGACAGTGAACCCAACCCTTCGCTACCATGAAATAGACTGCGCAGTTGAAAGCAAACAGCCCAAGGCACAGGGTGGTGATAAAGGACCATCCGATGAGTAAGAAGGGGGCTCTGTGGCCTTCACATATAAAGCCCAAGAGTTTGACCACACCTGACACCCATGAGCACACACACCCAGCCTCGCTAACTCCTCCAGTCTCAGGCTTGTTCCGCACTTAACCTTATGCTCATCTTTGGCTCTTACCATCATTATTGTTGAAAATATCAAGCATATATTAAGGACCTTCCATGTCTAGGGCTAAGAGCTCTCAGGTCAGAGCTAGGGATGTGGCCGGTGCTGTCTCCCGCTTTCAGCAGGGCCACGGTTAACACCCTTTCATGCCTCTACGCCCTTGCATTTGCTTTAACTTTCACCTAAAACACTCTTCCCTTATTCTCCATTTTGTAAACTCCTCCTATTCATCTGCTAGAAAGCCACTTTTTTTTTTTTTTTTTGAGGTAGGGTCTCACTCTAGCCCAGGCTGACCTGGAATTCACTAGGTAGTCTCAGGGTGGCCTTGAACTCATGGTGATCCTCCTACCTCTGCTTCCCGAGTGCTGGGATTAAAGACGTGCACCACCACACCTGGCAGAGAGCCACTTTTTTAAAAAGCCACTTTTTTTTTTTTTTAAAGCCACTTTCTCCCTGTTGTCTTCTTTAAATAGTACCAGAAACTCTGCACTAGAGTATGAAATCCATACAGAAGAAATGACTGAAAACTAGGGCTGAGGATATGCTTCAGAGTTACGGTGTTTGCCTAGCAATGTTCAAGGCCCTGGGAATAGAGAACGCAGTAGGTAGATAGATGATAGCTAGGAAGGCAGATAGATAAACAGACAAAAAAAAAAAAAAAAAAAAAAAAGGCCAAGTGCTCTTCCGCTTCACTGTTAATGTCTCTGAGGTCAAAGAGAGTGTCTTACTCAGTCTATACAATTCCCTTCATACCTCCAATGTTCTGTCCATATACCTGGCCTGTTCTTTGAGCAAGTGCATGTTGGAATCTACTACATGAAGGCGTGAATCAGGCTGAGCATGACCAGGAGCGATGACGTCCATCCTGTGCAGCTAACTGGAGCTTGCACAGGGCTCATTGTTGCATAGACACTGGTCGAATGGCTCTGTAAAGACCGGAAGCTCCTCAGGGGAAGATGTCATCTTTGTGGGACCCACAGCTCCAAATACAATGACTTGGTATATACCCAATACATAGTTACCAATTAGTAAGTTGATTAGCTCTATGGAGACAGATAATATAAAAGGGGGGGAAAAGCAACACCCAGACACAGAAATACAGTGTTGGCAAGAGGGAGCAGGAACCTCCCAGTGCAAGTCTGAGTGCTGCCTTTGGGTTATTTGTTAATTTACAGTACCTTTCAAACTTTGTTTGAAAATGGCTTTGTATTGAAAAGGGAAGAGTCTTATACTGTAATTATGTTCGAAAAGCTTATAATAATGATAATAATTATCAGCTGAGTGCCAATAATACTTTTAAAAACTTGCTGAGCATAAAGATCACACTAGTGCCTAACAGGTATTTAAAATTAAGCTCTTTAAAATTGAAAGGGCATACATTCAGCATTTTCTATTTTTTAATAAGCAAAGATTTTGACACATAATTACTCTTCTATTTTCTGGTAGGAACTTCTATTTTCAATGGAAACTTTCACTAATATGATTCTAAATCCACTGAGAACTTAAATAATGTGCTCGCCTTAGCATAGCTGGGATGATAGTCTCTTACCTCTGTGAAAAATATGACCACTAACTGGATCTCTGAGCCCTTACAGAGTGGAGGACTTAGGCATCCTCCAAAAACAACCAAATTTTCATGGGCGTGGGATATAGCATGACATATAGAAAAAGCCAAGCTTTGATGAGCGCCAGGGTTCCCCCTAGTGGATGGAAAAGGTACTTGAAAAGAAAAACGCTTGTTCACTTACCTGAGGGGAATTGGTGGGGACTTTGGTTTACAAGGTTTCATTCCTCCTTCGCATCTGTTCATGAAAGTTGGAAGCATGTCACCGATTAATAAAGGTTTTATTAGCACTCCTCCTCCTATCTGGCATCCTTAGTAATTAAGGTGTCTCCCCCGCAGGCGTGCTAATGCAGTGTGAAATTACAGTCAGCCTCAGAACAGAGCAATGAGACAAACACCACCACAGTTTAGTTTTCAGAAGACAGCCCCCCCCCCCCATATCTCATTCTTATCTGAAACTATTTTGGTCCCAACTGATATGGTGTCTTCATCCAAAACCTGAAAAAGATCGGCTGTTTTTAGAGAATCTATTAATATCTATGTTAGTAGTAGCCAAGTACTGGAGAAAAAAAAATAATAAAGTACTTATGTATATTGTCCAAATCAGATTTTTGGGTGTGAGTCTTTGTCATGCCATTTGTCTAGTCCTCCATGCTAATCATGTGTAGTGTGCACTTTCTCTCTGCACACACTTGTTGATCACGGGTATGTAAAGGTACTAGATGGCGGAGGGTGGAGGAAGTAGTGATTAACAAGATACAGATCTTGGCTTCTGAAAAGCTAATCATTTACTCTGACATGTCAACGTCTCCCTCCCTTCTTCCTCCTGTCCTGCTCTTTTGGGAACGGGACCTGCACCCTTCCTCCCAAACAGATGCAGTGTGGGACTCATGCCTGGATAATCCAAGGATACACCCCTGATCTTGTGTAAGTCACATGATGGAAGCAAAGGGATTGTTCTGTGAGTGTGAGGAGAGAGTCTCTTACTCAGTCAGGGGTGATGGTGCACACCTATAGTCCCAGCACTGCGCTCAGGCTGAGGCACGAGGATCCCAAGGTTGAGGCTAGCTTTGGACTTCCTATCTCAAAACATTTTATTTATTTACTTTTAAAATTAGGAGCGAGGAACTAAACTAGAGCTGTTAGTAGCATGGTTCTCTGGCCTAGTCAAAAAGTTCTGTCTGAATTAGTGACAATGAAGCCAGAGCTCAAGGAGAAATAGAGGTCAAACAGACAGATACATCCGCTATGCGTGCATCCCCTATGCGTGCGCGTGCGCGTACACACACACACACACACACACGACTGAGTCCTTGTCTTTGTCCTTCAACGCAAGTCAATTACTCACATTGGCACCCTTCTTGTTGCTGTTGTGTTCTCCCTGTCCAGTATCACCAATGCCCACAGGCATCTACAAGTACTGTCTGCTGATGCCTCTAAAACCTCTACACCGTCGACTAGATCTGTATATCTGACTGCAGCCAGGGCTTTTCCCTTGGCCATCCCACATGCACTTTAAATCAAGTTCTTCCATTCTTTCCCCATATAACTTCCCAGTCTCTCTGCATGACATCACGTTATATCCAGGCTCTCAAACTGGAGGGTGGAAGTTGCCTTCCATAGTTCCTTCACTCCCAGTGTTTAATCAACAACAACCCACTGACTTGGCTTTGATTTCTCGCCTGAAGATTTCTCACATTCCAAATCCGGTTTGTTGTTTGTTTTGAGACCACGGGGTTTTGCTGTGGTTCCCTGGATGGACTGGTACTCGCTATTTAACCCACACCAGCCTCAAACTTGCCGCAAACCTCCTACCATTGCCTCCCGAGTGCTGCCAGGCTTACAGTCGTTACATGGTTCCTTCCTGCTTCCTCATTGCCATACCTTAGTTTGGTCTTTCCTAAGCCCATAAGGAGGCTGTTTGAGGTGGGGCTGGTTGGTTTTCTGGTCCTAGGGTCATTACCTAGAGTATCTGTATTGCTTTTCATTATCTTTCAAAGTGGAAATTTCAACAGATTACTTCCTGTTAAAGAACTTCAATGATTCCCAGGTGTTTCCCCATCTTTTCTTCTTTTTTTTTATTTTTTAAAAAAATTTAGAGGACTGGGGAAATAGCTTAGCCATTAAGGTGCTTGCCTGTGAAGCCTAAGGGTCCTGGTTCAATTCCCCAGGACCCACATAAGCCAGATGCACAAGGGGGCGCATGCGTCTGGAGTCTGTTTGCAATGGCTAGAGACCCTGGCGTGCCCATTCTCTATTTCTCTCTGTCTACCTCTTCCTCCCCCCTCTCTCAAATAAATAAATAAAATATTTAAAAAACATTTTTTTTAGAGAGAGAGAAAGACAGAGACAGACAGAGGAGAGATAGAGAATTGGCGCACCAGGGCCTCAGCCAGTGCAATCGAACTCCAGACACCTAGTAGTGGGCATGTGTGACCTTGCACTTGCCTCACTTTTGTGCATCTGGCTAACCTGGGATCTGGAGAGTAGAATATGGGTCCTTAGGCTTCATAGGCAAGCACCTTAACTGCTAAGCCATCTCTCCTGCCCTCCATCTTTTTAAAAATCTTTTTATTATTTTTCATCAGAGAGAGAATGAGAGAGAGAGAGAATTGGCACACCAGGGCCACCAACCACTAAAGTCAAATTTCAGATGTGTGCAACATCTTGTGCGCATGTGCAACCTTGTGAGCTTGCATCACCTTGTGCGTCTGGCTTACATGGGACCTAGAGAGTCGAACATGAGTCCTTAGGCTTCACAGGCAAGTGCCTTAACTGCTAAGCCATCTCTCCAGCCCTCCCCATTTTTTAATATCATGACTCCCCGCCACCCATGCTGAGGATCCTACTCTTCTTGGACACATCTTTCAGTAGCCAGACCGGGCAGCTGGAAATGAGCAGCCAAGAGGCTGTGTCTTTTGCGCTCTGCCTACTGAGCTGAGGGAGCGGGGTAGCACCTCCACACACTGGCTTCGAGGCCAGGGTGCACACATCGTAGCTGGGATAGGCCAGGCCCCTGCTTATCTTAGCAGTGTTATGTTCTCCACATCTCCACGCTCAGGCATGCGAGCCAGCCTCAGAGAAGCTCTGAGGGACAGGCCTGACCTCTGAGGACTGGACTGGTCCAGAATGATATGATCTGCCCGACATATGCTTTGTCTAAAGGAAGAGAGTCATGCTGAGCTTCTAGGAAAATAGCAAGGAAATGAGATATAAATAGTGAGGGGAGAGCAAAGAAGAAAGTACACTTTAACCAAAAGTGTCTGTCACCCAGGGCATTTGTGACTAAGTAAAATGCAGAGTCAGAAAGAAAGACTTTCCCCCTGACTTTACATTAAAGGGGAGATTCTGAGAAAGAGGGAAGTTGCATTTTTGAAGCTACTTCCCTGGCAAATTCCCATGATGACTGGGGAGATTGACGGTCAGCAAGGGTTGAGTCCCAGGGTTATGTAGGTTGGGCTAATCAACCAGTGAATCTCAGGGCCATTAGTTGTGCTCTGATTGGGAACCCATTGGGGAGACCTGTAACAGTTTATACAAGTTATATGAGTCAATCATAATGTGGTTAGCCATCAAGAAAAAAAAAATCTAAGTGCTTATAGCATAGGCAAGGAGGGGGTTAATCTTTATTTCTCAAGCAAGGAGCCCAGTTGCCAGTATTGGTTGCTATCCAGTGTTACTATCCAAGAGCCCCCAGGCTCTTATTATCTTTCCGCTGTCACAAGATAGCTGCCACAGCTGCACACATCAGATGAATTTTCAAGACAAGAAGGGGAAGGCTAACTTTCTCCTGGCGAGATGCTGTCATCTTATGTCTGAAAGGAAGTCTCTGTGCCCACTTCCCCTTTCATGTCACTGACCAGCGCATGGTCACGATGCCCACCTGACGTCAAACACTTGCAAAGAGAAATGGAATAACCACAATCGACTCATCAGCCTGGGTACTGGGGGGAGAAGCGTGTCTTCCCTGGCCTCAGCTCAGCTGCGAAGGTCGGGGTCTCTTACAGGGAAGAAGGCGGGGAGGGGGTTGACATGTGAGCATCAAGACGTGAAAGCCTCCGTGTGCCGCTCTCCTGCTGACCGGTCGGAGCTCTCAGCTCTAGAAGGCGGCCATATCCCTCTCTCCCATTAGCTGAATCCTACCTAATCTCGGGATTCCCCTCTAGCCTTTTTCTCTCACACTCATTCTCAAAAGTTGGCCACACCAGGCATGGTGGCACGCGCCGTCTTTCATCCAAGCACTTTACCAAAAATAGGAGGAGGGCTGTGAGTTCGAGAATACCCTGAGAGACTACATAGTGAATTCCAATTCCAAGTCAGCCTTGGCTAGAGCGAGACCCTACCTCAAAAGCCAAAAAAAAAAAAAAAAAAAACTAAAATGAAGTTGGCCCGTCCATCTGTTGAGCCAACAGCGTACCTAGTCCACACCCCTGCACCCACTTTCATTGCAATGTTTGTCTGGTGTCCCTGTGGCCCTAAATTTCCTTGGAGGAAGTAGTTATATTATATTCATCTTAGTGTCTAGCATCTAGCACGATCCCAGGCACAAAGTACAAGTTTAGCATTTGTGGGATAGATGTCACATAAACAAATCTACGACAGGAAATGATCATGTCTGCCCTGACGTCTTCAAGCACGAAGACCCCCTAACCATGCACAGTAGATAGCTGTTCAATTCAGACCCACCAACTTACAGAGGATCAATTGTCTGCCAAGAACCAGGGGCATGCACAAGAGAAGGATAATACAGGTTCGAGGAAGAACATTGCCACGGCTAAGTTAACTGATGGTACAAAATAGCTTCTTATAAGTGTCTCCTTAGAGCTACAGGCGTGCAGTGACAGGACTTTGGGACGTGGATCGAATGGTAATTAAAAGCCACAGGTTTCCGGGTGTGATGGTGCACTCCTTTAATCCCAGCACTCCGGAGGCAGAGGTAGGAGGATCGCCATGAGTTCGAGGCCACCCTGAGACTACATAGTGAATTCCAGGTCAGCCTGGGCTAGAGTGAGACCCTACCTTGAAAACAAAAAACAAACAAACAAAAAAAAAGCCACAGGTAATCCAAATCTTAAGTTAAATCAACACTTTCAACTTCCGCCCAACCCCAACTTCTTAGCAAGGTAGGAAAATGATCAGATTCGAATGTCGTTTCCTGTGCAGGGCCTAGCTGTCTGTGCACCTTCGACCCAGCAGTAAAAGAAGCCCATGGTAAGCAGCGAGAAGCCGGGAGCAGAGGGGACCTTGAAGATTCAGCCCTTGAATAGCTGAAAGCCAATGCCGTCCTTACCAGCCACTCGAAGATCAAACGATCCCGTGTTTCACAAGTGTATTGCATGTGAGGTTTTCTTTTTTTTATGTTAACCTGTGTTATTTGGAAAAAGGTAACTAAAGCCACATAAAAAGCCATAAATAAATAAATTTTTAGGCCTTTTGCTGGGTGGAAGCTCTGTCGCCACCCCCCCCACCACCACCGTGGAACAATATTAAAAGTCACTTAAAGTAATACTGAGAGTCTCCGAAGGGGTATTCAATATTTAGAGGATCATGGATCCATTTGGATGTCTACTAAAATATATATACTGGGCTGGAGAGATGACTTAGCAGTTAAGGCACTTGCCTGTGAAGCCTAAGGACCTAAGGACCCAGGTTCGATTCTCCAGGTCCCACGTAAGCCAGACGCACATGGTGGCGCATGCATCTGGAGTTTGTCTGTAGCAGCTGGAGGCCCTGGTGTGCCCATTCTCATTCTCTCTCTCTCTCTGTTTCTAATGAATAAATAAATAAAATAAATCAGAAAAAAGTATTTAAAATATACATACTCTTCTTAGGATGTTTTATTTTCTTTGTTCATTTATTTTTAGTTATGTATGCATGTGGTGTATGCACGAGTATGCACAAGCAGCAGGGGACACAGGACAACCTCTGGTGTCATCTTCAGAGACACTGTCCACCGCCTTTTGAGACAGGGTCTCTCACTGGCCTGGAGCTCACCAATTAGGCTAGACTGGAGGGCCAGTGAGTGCCAGGATTCCTCCTGTCTTTGCATCGCCAGCTGTAGGGTGACAGCCATGTGCTAACACACCCAGCATTTGACAGGGATACTGGGGATGGAACTCAGGTCTTCATGCTTGACAGAAAAGCACTTTACCAAATAAGCTATCTCTCTAGCCCTCTGAATATTTAAAATATAATTAAAATATAATATCAATATATAATATAATATAATATAATATAAATGATAATATAATGAAATATAATTTAAAATATAAGGGATGCAAAAGAAGCCGGCTTTGCTGAAATACTGGTGCAAAAGGAATTTTTTTAAGTCATGGCACGGTAACATGTGTGTTTTTCTTTTTTTTTTTTTTTTTTTTTGGTTTTTCGAGGTAGGGTTTCACTCTAGCCCAGGCTGACCTGGAATTCACTATGGAGTCTCAGGGTGGCCTCGAACTCACGGCGATCCTCCTACCTCTGCCTACCGAGTGCTGGGATTAAAGGCGTGCGCCACCACGCCCGGCTCAATGTGTGTTTTTCTTATAACTGTTAAATAACCAGATCTAACACCAACTTTAATACTTAGTGCCGGAGCGGTACCAAGTACGCCCCAAGAGCTCTGCAACAGGTCATGTGATCTGGAAAGAGTTGCGACTTGTCACGGTGACAAAGTCACCGGTGGTACCGCCTGCTCTTCCAGTTCGTTGCCTGCGTT
This sequence comes from Dipus sagitta, assembly GCA_036346955.1. Taxonomy (NCBI): domain Eukaryota; kingdom Metazoa; phylum Chordata; class Mammalia; order Rodentia; family Dipodidae; genus Dipus; species Dipus sagitta. Next base: position 139,182,435 of record CM070777.1, read on the forward strand.
TGCTGTTGTTAACGAAATGCTAAGTTTCAGTTTGAGGTTACAGAAGATGAAGCAGAACGTTAGGATACTGTCAGAGTTCTCCTGAGCTGGCTCAGCCTCTCATTCCTGAAGGTCCTGCTCCCACATGATGACCACAGTGAGAACTTGGGTCAGCCAGTGTTTCTTGTCATTGATGTCTTAGTGTGTCATGTCCCACCTACTCAGTAGTTATATGACAACTTATGTTTTGTTCCTTAAAATATACATTCTGCCAGGGGTGGTGGCACATGCCTTTAATCCCAGCACTAGATACATAATGAATTCCAGGTCAGCTTGGGCTAGAGCAAGACTCTACCTCGAAACCACACCCAAATTTATATATATATATATATATATATATATATATATATACACATATATATATATATACACACACACACACACACACACACACACACACACACATATAATTTATAGCTCCAGACTCAAAACCATGTTTCTCTAACACTGGTGTTTCTGTGTTTTCCATTAGCTTCCTAGCTGTTGGATAATTCTCATCTTCTCGTGGTGTTCTTGTCTCCTCATATATAGACTTCAGAGGGAAGAAATGATTCAGGAGTTAGAAATTCAAACTCTGTGGAGAGAAGCTGTCACTTACTGTATGAAATTGCTCTCTGGCAATAGATGAAGGATACAGCCTAATTCTCTCAGAGGCAAATTTTGTCCCCATTAAAATTCAAATAAAGAACTCCTGCAATTTTTCATCTTAAAAAAAAAAAAACAAATATAAAGCTGCAATCATCACTGATGGGGGCTAGTTGCTTAGGGAAATGGAGCCCTGGTCTCCTTTCTTGTTTCTGTTAGAACCTTGATGAGAAGGGGAGGAGGGAGGATGAGGACCCAGAAGTGCCCTAGCACTTCACTATATTATTATTGCAGAGAGAAAAAAAATAAACTCAGAAATCAGCAAGCCAGGCACTAATTTTCCTCAGTAGTGACTGTTCTCTTTACTAGGGCTGTCTCCAAAATTAGCTTCCATACCTATAATTTTTTCAAAAGGTTAAGACCCATTTGACAATTAAAAGATATCCATATTTTAGCAGTAAGTAATTAGGAACAAATCAAATAATTTTTGGGGAAAAAAAATCTCAGACTATTCAGATTTGAGAGCAACCAACACTAAAATGTTATATCTTCATATGGAAAAGGGACTTGATCAGTCACACACTTATTATTTAGAACACAAAAGGGTGCTAGGAATAGAGGGGGGAGGGGGTGGGGGAGGGCTTTGGGGAGGGGAAAGGATAAATAATAACAAAGTATAATGACATATATGTATGAAAATGCCATTAATTTTGTGTGTTAATTTTTTTTAAGGAAATCGAGGTTAAGAACACACATTCTGGGTCACAGTCTGCTTGACTGAAGGTCATAGTTGTCCCCGTTGGCACTTGTTTGCTTGACTGGCAATTCAATTTGCCCCAATATGTGTTTGTAATTTAAATTTAATGGTGGAACACATACACACAGCCACCTCTGTGTGCTTTCCCCCCTTGACTTTAAAGTTCTGGAGCTTGTCCTGGAATCTCCAGGGCCATGCTGGACAATTAGCAGGATCTCAATAAACATCTGCTTAATTGAATGCAATTCAAAAAACAATACTGGGGCTGGAGAGATGGTTTAGCAGTTAAGGCGCTTGCCTGCAAAGCCAAAGGACCCAGGTTCTATTCCCCAGGACCCACATTAGCCAGATGCACAAGGTGACGTATGTGTCTGGAGTTCGTTTACAGTGGCTGGAAGCCCTGGTGTGTCCATTCTCTCCCTCTCTCTCTCTGTCTCTTTCTCTGCCTCTTTCTTTGTCGCTCTCAAATAAATAAAGAAAAATAAAGAAATAAATCATTAAAAAAATAAAGCTACCACAAGACCTATTTAGTCAACTGAAAAGTGGGACTGTTGTTAAGACGAAACAAATAATAATAATAATAAAGGATTTAAACACAGAGAAAAATCAACTCCTACCAAATCAGAGAGCCAGAGCCTCAGAGGCCCCCAACACCTCATCACTGAAGCAGACCAAAAATGAACCCAGCATGGCTCAGGGAAATTTTGCAGAAGAGGGGGCAGAAAGAATGTCAGAGCCACATGTTGGGTCATGATATGCAGAGACATTTATCTTACCCATAACTGTGGGCTAACTCCACAATGCATGACCCGTATACCTCAACAAGGAGGGGCCAAGGGGTGAGGGTAGGTCACGGATGAGCCTAATAATGGTACCAACCTGACTGTAATTGCTGAATACAAAACTAATAAATAAATAAATAAATAAAATAAAATTAGAGGTCAAAAGTGAACAAAGCCATGCCAGTCAGAAGCCCAAACATGTTCGGGATACTATTACTGAATATAACGGTCACATTAAACGTGAGTGCACACCCACATATTGTTTCTTCATCTGTGAAATGGAGAGCTGAACAGCCCACCATCCAGGAGAGGTTGTAAGAATTAAATGAATTAATGCAGATAAAACACTTAGTGAAGCACCAGACCCACAGAAAAAGTGAGTGGTTGACTGTGACAGGCATAGTACTCAGAGCCTCTCAGACTTCACTAGTAGAAATAACAAAGGAAAGCCGGGCGTGGTGGTACACGCCTTTAATCCCAGCACTTGGGAGGCAGAGGTAGGAGGATCTCCAAGAGTTTGAGGCCATCCTGAGACTACAGAGTGAATTCCAGGTCAGCCTGAGCTAGAGTGAGACCCTACATTGAAAAACCAAACCAAAAAAAAAAAAAAAAAAAACCCAAATAACAAAGGAGCCAAGATGAAGAGAAGCCGTAGGAGGTGGGGAAAAGGAGAGGGTAGGAACATCTGTCCGAATTGTCAGCTCAGCTTTCTCTCCCCTCTTCTCCTGCAGTGTTCAGATTAAATATCCTGCTCAGACCTGCCTTCCCTGACTCAGTTTAAAACAGCTTTCCCTTACTCATCTTTCCTTGCAGAATCTTTCCCCCTTAGAGCGTGAGCTACTACTGTGTAGAACTGTGCATAGGACTGATTGCTAGCCCTCCAGGGAGTGTCTCCACCGCCGCCTGCTCAGGCCAGGAGGGCAGGAATCAGTTATGTTCACTGGTCAGTGTCAACTCCTTGCAAAGGTGCCATATATCCACTGAATGAGTGTGCACCCATTGCACGTGGGTGGAGCAAATGAATGCACCTGGTTACTGATATCATTCCCGGCTGCATGACATCCACTTGGTCTACAAGATACACCTTGCAAAAGCCATCCAGTACTCAGGAAAGTGGTCCCAATTGACCCCCAACAGACTGTCCGCTAACCGTGTGTCCTCCCAGCTTCTAGGACACTAGGATTCGCATGGTTCACCTCCAAAAAATCTTAGAGCAGTCCTCCAATCCCACAGACATCTTCATTTTTACCAGGCTGATGGAGAGAGGGGTGCAGATAGAAGGGAGTGTACCCCACGAGCAGCTGGAGCATGAAAGAAGAGGGGAAAATACTGAGTTTCAGAGGTCACAGCCCTTTCGCTAAGAAGCCTTTCTTTCTTGGAAAAGCAGAAGTACATTGCCTGAACCTCAGCAGTTTAGGGAGATCAACACTACAGCTAAGATCAAACCTCAACATCAAGGATGAGAATGTCTTGTGTGCTTTAAAGTTCAAGGTCAGATGTGACCGCAAAGAAAAAAAAAAAATACTGATCCTAGAACAGATCTGGGACCAGTGGGAAGAACTCCGGCAGAAGTGAGGGTAGGAAGACAGAAAAAGAGGAGGTGAAGTTTTGATTCCGATGGGAAAGAACAGCATAAGAACAGTGAGGAGGGAGCTGGAGGCCAGAGTCAGGTCCCACTCGTGGAGCGGATGGGAGGACCATGGCATCCACGGGTGGCAATATCACCAAGGGTGGAATACCAGGATACCTTTCAACATCCCTCCTCATAAGCTCTCATGTTTAAAAGGAAGACAGGCTTCAAATGTTGCCAATTTTTGCAATAGTAGAGAGTCTCCGAGAGACCAGTGCACAGACAGCATCAGACTATAGGTGCCATTTTTTGAGCGACGGCCAGCAGAGCATATGGAGCCTGCCCCAGAGGGGTGGAAAGGGGCTTCTGGGCCTGCAAATCTGGCTGATGCTACTCAGCCCTCTTTCTGACAGGAGGCTTCCCCAGACTAAAGAAAAGATCAGGGCTGGAGAGACAGCTTAGCGGTTAAGGCATTTGCCTGCGCAGCCTAAGGACCCAGGTTCCATTTCCCAGGACCCACGTAAGCCAGATGCACAAGGTTGTGCATGCATCTGGAGTTCCTTCGCAGTGGCTAGAAGCCCTGGCACACCCATTCTCCCTCTCTCTCTCTCTCTCTCTCACTCAAGTAAATAAAGAAAGAAAATGTCAGTGGTGAGAAACCAGAGCCATTTGGGTCAAACTGCACCTACATGTGAAGGACAAAGGGACACCCCACCCCTTCTATAAGACCCTTGTCTTACTTCTGGTGGAAAATTATCGTCATATGCTGACTTGGAATAGGATGTGTGACTACTCTCTGGGGAAGATGGTCACAAAATACAAATGGATCTACTACATGATGGTCCTTTAGACATAGTGTCCTTGGGTAGTGCTTACATCACTGTATCCTGGGGTCCCCCCATGCCCAGTGCTTGGAACAGTGTTCTGGGTGGTGGTTTAAGCGCTCATTTCAAATGCAGAGTCCCCATCTTAGCCCAGTTGTTTTCTAGATCTGGGATGAGATTCCTATGCCTATTCCAGAGAGTAATCTTGGTAGGAGCTAATGTTGGTGAACGTCTCTGGGGAAGGAATCTGGATTATTCTTTCTTGGTGTGTGCACGTAAGTGTGTGAGTGCCGGGACACTCGTGCCATGGGGCACACGTGGAGGTCAGAGGACAACTTTGGGGCTAATTCTTACCTGTCCACCTCATTTTGAGGCCGTTTCTTGTTCTGGATTTTCTCCGTCCTGATCTTTGCTGTGCTCGCCATGGGCTTCGGGGCAATTCTTCTCTCCCCACCTCCCATCTTGCTATCAGCTTGCTGGGATTACAGACGCCTGCCATGGCTTCCACCTATTGACGTAGGTTCTAAGGATTGAACTCAGGTACTCCAGTTTGAACAGCAACTGCTTTAACCATTGAGCCATCTCCTCAGCCTCCCAGAAACATGATTTTTTAAGTACAATACAGTTTATCAGAGCCATCAAAAGCTTAACTTCTTTGCTCTGGTGTCCTTGTAAATGTTTTGCACAAGCATATAATCCTTAATGCAACTTTTTTCCTGCTATGGCCTGTTTGTGATGTTTGTTTGGACAAAATGTAAATAGAATGAAAAGATGTGTTTGTCAGAGGTATAGACTTGGTTTTTTTTATTTATTTTTATTTGAGACAGAGACATGGGGAAAGAGAGAGAGAAAACGGGTGTGCCAGGGCCTCTAGCCACTGCAAATGAACATTAGATGCATGTGCCACCTTGTGCTTAGTGGGATCTGGAGAATCAAACCTAGGTCCTTAGGCTTCGCAGGCAAGTGCCTTAACCACTAAGCAATCTCTCCAGCCCTAGGCTTGATATTTTATAAGAAAATATCAGAATCTTGGAGCACTGCTATACACCTGTGTTGTGGTTTGATTCAGGTGTCCCCCATAAACTTAGATGTTCTGAATGCTAGGTTCCCAGCTGATAGAAATTTGGGAATTAACACCTCCTGGAGGCAGTGTATTTTGGGGGTCAGGCTTGTGGGTGTTATAGCCAGTTTCCCCATGCCAGTGTTTGGCACACTCTCCTGTTGTCCACCTGATGTTGGCCAGGGGGTGATGTCCACTCTCTGCTCATGCCATCGTTTTCCACTGCCATCATGGAGCTTCCCTCTTGAATCTGTAAGCCAAAATAAACCTCTTTTTCTTCCCCCACAAGCTGCTCTTGGTCAGGTGATTTCTACCAGCAATGCGAACCTGGCTGCAGCAACCTGTAACCTGTAAATAGCGAGGGTTCCATAGTAGCTGAATTCTGGGTACTTAACTTGGGGGCATGAGGGTGTGTGTGTGGGTGTGTGTGTGTATTGGTGTGGTGCTTGGGTTATGGCTAAGGCAGTATTTTCCCTATATTTTGTCTCCCAAATTCAAATTCTCCCACATCAAATAACTGTCTGGCATTAGCTGGGGGGTTAGAATAAGCAGTTCATGAACTTCTGCCTCCTGACGCATGCCTGGGGCTTCCTCATCCCATGGCCTACAGACCTCAAAACAGATAAAACTGAAACGAATGTCTTCACACTCCTGGGGGGGAAATCTCACTGGGTATTTTGGAAACAAATATAGCTGCGTGCAGACATGCTGCCGTTTGTCCAGAATTACCTAGCTACATGGAAGCCGCTCGTACAATTGCACTTGAGTGGAAGTATTTTGAGCTCCACCTACTCTGCACCCATTTATAGCATGGTGGGACGGAGGCGAGCGGACCATGTGCACCCATGTGGAAGTGTCACCCAAGGCCCCGTCCCAGGTGGGGCCTCATTGCTGGCCCTCTTACTGCACTTATGTGGGTTACGTTACTTTGCACAATTTTTTTTCACACCAGTTCTCATGCTTAAAACTCATGGAAACAGGGCAGGCCTCATCTCTGTTTCACAAAATGATAAATGGGCTGAGGAGAGTTAGTTCACGGGAAAAGTCAGGAATCAGAAAATGGGTGGATCCCTCGTGTCCCACCCAACATTCTACACTCATAGCATTGGAACCACCTTGGAGAACTTTCTCGAGCTACAGATCCCCAAGCCCCACTTCTCAATGGATAAAACCTGGAATGTTTGTAGTTGTTTTAGTTTGGTTTGAGAGTTATTAGGGTTTTTTTTTTTTTTAATTCTCTTTTTGGTGGTTTGTTTATTTGATTTCTTTTCTTTTTTTTTTTTTTTTTTTTGAGATAGAGTCTCGCTCTAGCCCAGGCTGACCTGGAATTCACTCGGTAGTCTCAGGGTGGCCTCGAACTCATGGAGATTCTCCCGAGTTCTGGGATTACAGGTGTGCACCACCATGCTTGGCTGGTTTGTCTCTCTCTCTCTCTTTTTCCCATTAGGTTTTTAGTTTACCATAGGAATTGGTTTCATTGTGACATTTCATGCTGTGTGTCATTATATTTTGTTGTCATGATAGACCGCCTTTTTGCTCTCTTATCACATAGATCATATCACTCTCTCTCTCTCACTCACACACACACACACAAACATTTATATATTGTTGCACTCTTCAAGATTTCTTCCTCTTCTCTCATAATCCAATTTTAACTACATAATACACACATGTAAATCCACACACACATTTGTAATCTGGAACCCTGGGTCCCACACATAAGAGAAATGACATAGTATTTGCCTTCTTGAATCTGGCTTATCACATTTAACATAATGATTTCAAGTCAAATCCGTGTTCCTGAAAAGGTCATGATTGCATTTTCCTTCACAGCTGCGTAGAATCCGCACAGAAAAATGCAACCATGACTGTGTGCATATGGTGTGCATAGTGCATGCGTATCTGTGTGCCGACGTATGAACCTAAGCACACACATTTATTTCCTTGAAGTGGATTCTCTCCTTAAACCTGGTGCTAAATCGGGCATGGTGGTGCACGCCTTTTAATCCCAGCACTCGAGAGGCAGAGGTAGGAGGATTGCCATGAGTTTGAGGCCATCCTAAGACTACATAGTGAATTCCAGATCAGCCTGGGCTAGAGTAATATCCTATCTCGAAAACCAAAACCAAAAAAAAAAAAAACACAAAATACCCTGGTGCTGCTGTTTAGACTGGCTGACCAATGAGCCCCAACAATTCTCTGACATCTAACCCCCTTAGCACTGGGGTTACAGGGACGCATAACCATGCCCGACATTTTATGTGGGCATTGAGGATTGAACTCAGGTCCTCGTGCTTACACAGCAAGAGCTCTTACCTGCTGAGCCGTCTTCCAAGCTCTAAGTTATGTCTTAAATTTTTTTCTTTTCAATTTTTTTTATTAACAACTTCCATGATTGTAAACAATATCCATGGTAATGCCCTCCCTCCCCCGCACTTTCCCCTTTGAAACTCCACTCCCCATCATATCCCCTCCCCCTCTCTCAATCAGTCTCTCTTTTATTTTGATGTTATGGTCTTTTCCTTCTATTATGATGGTCTTGTGTAGGTAGTGTCAGGCACTGTGAGGTCATGGATATCCAGGCCCTTTGTGTCTGGGGGGAAGATTTTTTTTGAGCCAGACATGGGAAGACATGCTTTTAATCCCAGCATTCTTTTTTTAATATTTTATTTCTTTATTTACTGGAGAGAGAGAGGCAGATAGAGAGAGAATTGGTGTTCCAGGGCCTCTAGTCATTGCAAACAAACTCCAGATGCATGAGCCACCTTGTGTATCTGGCTTATGTGGGCACTAGGGAATCAAACCTAGGTCCTTAGACTTCACAGGCAAGCACTGTAACTACTAAGCCATCTCTCCAGCCCCAACCCAGCATTCTTAAGAAAGAGGTAGGAGAATTACTTTGAGTTGAAGACCAGCCTGAGACTACAGAGTGTATTCTAGGTCAGCCTGCGCACAAATGAGACCCTACCTCAAAACAAAAAAAAAACAACAACAAGAAAAAGTTTTTTTGAAAGAAAGGGTTCAGAAGTTGGGTTAGGGAGGTGGGGAACAAAGAAAGTAATGGAAATAGATTATGATCAAAATGTATTATGGGACTGGAGAGATGGCTCAGTGGCTGAGGCACTTGCTTGCAAAGCCTAACAACCTGGTTTGCTTTCCCAGTACCCACATAAAGCCAGATACACCAAGTGGTGCATGCATCTGGAGTTTGTTTGCAGAGGCCCTGGTGTGCCCATTCTTTCCTTTCCTCTCTGTCTGACTCTCTTCTCTCTGTCTGTCTCTCTCTCTCTCTGCATACAAATAGGTAAATACTTTAAAAAATACATTATGTATACTTATGGAAATTATCAATAAAATTTAAGAAATAACATTTTTAAAAATATTTTTTGTTCATTTTTATTTATTTATTTGAGAGTGAGAGAGAGAGAAAGAGGCAGATAGAGAGAGAGAATGGGAGCGCCAGGGCCTCCAGCCACTGCAAACGAACTCCAGACATGTGCGCCCCCTTATGCATCTGGCTAACATGGGTCGTGGGGAATCGAGCCTCGAACCAGGGCCCTTAGGCTTCACAGGCAAGCGCTTAACCGCTAAGCCATCTCTCCAGCCTGAGAAATAACATTTTTGAGATAAGGTCATAAGGTCCAACAGAGCTGTAGCTCTGCACTGCGTGTGTTATGTCATATAAGGCATCACCCCAACATTGTGCGAAGGGTTTGAGACCCTGTTAGAAGGTCTGTATCCATGTGTGGTGCAGATCTGTAATCCCAGCCCTGGGGCAGCAGAGGCCGGAGCACCATGAGCTACACAGAGCGAGACCCTGGCTGTAAAGGTAGCTAACTAAAAGAAGGGTTTAAGGAAGATCCTTAGGAATGCAGTTGGCATGGAAGAAAAGTCAGGCCACCAGAGCTCTGGAGAGCAGAAACCAACTAAACCCCCCTGGACTCATTCTGACTTCTACAACACCAGGGAATGAAGTGACGGGTTGTATATCCAAAACGGCTTGCTGCGGGTTCAAAAGAGAAGAGCCCGTGTAAGTCAACACACTGGGGTGGCAGAGGTCCCTCTCTTCTGTCATGCTTTCTCCAGCGAGGGCTAACTCAAATATTCCCACAGGGAGGAGTCAGGATTCCTCTAAGGACAATGCGAACACCTGCCCTGGTCCATCTCTAGCGGTATCTGCAGGATGACTTTGTTAGTTTAACCAAACTCTGGCTTTCTGATCTTAAAGATGGGGAGTCAAATTCTGGCTCTGCTAACATTCCACGCAGGATGCGTAGTAATACTGTCCATACACAAAGGCAAGCAGGGTACAATGTGCTATTACTGTCACTATCAATAGCACCACTGGGGTTACTAGTTCCAAAAAGTTTTCCAAATGAGTTCGTTTTTTTACATTTTGTTTTGTTTATTTATTTCAGAGAGAGAGAGAGAGAGAGGCAGATATATATATAAAATATATATATATATAAAGAGAGAAGGAGAGGAGGAGAGGAGGAGAATAGATGCCAGGGCCTCTAGCCACTGAAAACAAACTCCAAATGCTGGAGCCACCTTGTGCATCTGGCTTACGAGAGTCCTAGGGAATCGAACCTGGCTCCTTAGGCCTTGTAGGCAAGTGCCATAACTGCTAAGCCATCTCCCCAGGCCCCGAACGAGTTCTTAATTCTGAATCCCATATACTTCTCAGTGCTCCATTTCCCACTGGCCTACCCTCTGCTGGTAGATGCTTGAGAAGAACTGATTTGCTTCCCTTTGCCTATGTTAGTTACTTTGCTTGTTGCTATGACAAAAAACTGAAAAAAAAAAAACAGAATAAAGAAGAAAGGGCTGATTTTGGCTCATGGTTTGAATCTGTCATAGCAGGGAAGGCATGACAGTGGGGAGTGAGGCAGTGGTGACATGTGTCTGCACTCAGGAAGAAGAGAGTTGAGGGCTGGAGGGATGGCTTAGCAGTTAAGGTACTTGCCCGCGAAGTCTAAAGACCCAGGTTCGATTCTCCAGGTCCCACGTAAGCCAGATGCACAAGGAGGCGCATGCGTCTGGAGTTCATTTGCAGTGACTGGAGGCCCTGGTGCACCCATTCTCTCTGTCAATAAATAAATAAAAATTTTTAAACAACAAGAAGAGAGATGCATGCAGGCACTCAGCTGGTTTTCTCTTTAACCCCCTTTATCCAGTCTGGGGCCCCAGTCTGCCAATGGTGCTGCCCACATTCAGGCTGGGTCTTTCCTCATGAGTGGAAACTCTCTGGAAACACACCCAGAGGTGTGTTTCCTGATTCCAAATGCAGTCAGCTGGAAAGTAAAGATTAACCATCGCTCCCAGATAGGATACTCCAGAGAGTTGATAGTAGGAAAGTGAGCCAGGGAACTCAGGTCAGGATGAGAGCCTGAGAGAAAGAAGCTAGCAGCAGATCCAATAGTTTCAGAGTGAAGAGAAGTTCTTGAGGGATAAAAAGATAAGCCTGGGGCTGGAGAGATGGCTTAGCGGTTCAGGTGTCTGCCTGTGAAGCCTAAGGACCCCATGTTCAACTCTCCAGATCCCACATAAGCCAGATGCACAAAGGCGAGGCAAGCGCAAGGTCGCACGTGCCCACTAGGTGAGAGAGATAGAGAAAACAGAGACAGACAGAGAGAAAATGGGCACATCAGGGCCTGCAGCCACTGCAAAAGAACTCTAGACACATGTACCCCTTGTGCATCTGGCTTATGTGGGTCCTGGGGAATTGAACCTGGGTCCTTTGGCTTCACAGGCAAATGCCTTAACTGCTAAGCCATCTCTCCCATCCCCGGTCACATTTTGAGTGCACAACAGCTGCTCATAGTGCGTGACTACTGTATTGGTCAGCTCTGAAAGAGAACAACAGCTCTGTGCACAACATGCTCCAAACCCTGTTAGGGCGGGCGAGTTGATATTTGCTATGATACCAACGTCTTCCTGTAATGCTTCTGCAAGAGAGCTGGGCCATTCCTCTCTTATTTCCAGCCACAGTCCACCCAGCCCCAACCCCTCCCTCTCAACCCAAGTGGACTGGGAGTCACTTACCAGGAAAAGCTGCACTGAGGACACCTAAGTGAGACTTTTCAGAGGCACCTAGGACAGTGAGGATCTTTCTTGGACCTTTGGAACAGCCAGGGTCAGAAGGAAAACAGTTCTGGGGTTTGGGGAGGTGGTTAGATGGGTAAAGAGTATTCATTAGGGCCTGGGAGAGCCTGAGTTCAGTCCCCAGCACCTATGTAAAAAGCTGGGTGTGGACACACACACACACACACACACACACACACACACACACACGCGCGCGCCTGCAACTCCAGACCTGTGGGGAGTGGCTATCAGAGCTCGGGGTTCAGTGAGAAACTCTGTCTTTTCAAGAAAACAATGTGAGAGAGTGAGAAAGGACACGCAGCATTCTCCTGTGGCCTCTGCGCATGTGCACAGGGAACACGTACATTTGTGCACGCATGCGCATGCACTTTACATCCTATACACGCTGTAATACACGTGCTAAAAGAAGAAAAATATTGCAAAATCAAATTATACTCTAGTCTTCAACCTCTAGTGGCTCCTGCCACAGGTGTTTTTCGGGGCCCATTAAGGTGGATGAGAAGAGAAACACCAGAGAATCAAAGTTCAGAGCTGGACGAGACCCCAGAGCCTATGTAGCTCTGACCCTCTTGGGAACCCACCCAGGCCACGTTGCTCACCTACCGCACTTGTTTGGAGCCAGTAGACAGTGTGAGGAGGTGGAAGCTATCTCTTCTCCAAACTTGCAGGTCATAGTTGAAATGCAGGCAATAGTCAAACCACATTCTGCCACCCTTCTAGCTATAGATAGAAATTCCTTAGACACAGGCACAAATCCCTGGCTTTTTCTGTGCCGGCGTACACCTGAATGAAAGATCACTAGAGGCAAGCTTTGTGAGGCAGGACTCTGGATCCCACGGGCACCATCCAAGCAGAAATCGCCCAAGTCAGTGGCCAGAAAATGATGAGGAAATCAAGCATCGTGTGCCACCCCCGAGATACAGTTTAAAATATTTTTTTGTCTATTTATTTATTTATTTGAGAGTGACAGACAGACAGAGAAAGAGGCAGAGAGGGAGAGAGAATGGGTGCACCAGGGCCTCCAGCCGCTGTAAACGAACTCCAGACACGTACGCCCCCTTGTGCATCTGGCTAACGTGGGTCCTGGGGAATCGAGCCTTGAACCAGGGTCCTTCGGCTTCATAGGCAAGTGCTTAACCACTAAGCCATCTCTCCAGCCCGAGATACACTTTAGACTTAACTTGATTCTTGTTCCTTCCAGGTTTGTGTGTGTGTTGTGGGAGGAGAGGGCTTATCTCTGAACCGTCTTCCCCAATCCACACATCTTGATTATCTTTAATGAGAGCCATTTTCTAACATGCAGCATGCTAACTGACAAGTCATTAATTTCAGCAATAAAAAAAAAAATGTTGGGACTCGTTTGCAAATTAAGATATTTGATTGTTGATTGGTATTTCCCTAGCAGAAGGACTCGTGGCCACCTGAGAAGTTGGTCCGCTGAGAGAATGCTAGCTGACTGCCCTCAGGTATGCAGTGCTGGGGGTCCTGGGGGTGACCACCTGGGAGAGGCATCATTTCACCCAGCTACAATTCTCAAATGGAGGCTACAGAAGTCTAACATGTAACAGGAAAAGTTAGGTAGAGTGACTTCAGATGACTTAAAATCGCACAGAGAACTGAGCCCATCTAAACTGTTCTGAAGTGTGGATTGACTTGGCTGGTCTCCACCTACAGTCTATGTGCTCTCTCAAACATGGTGTGAGCAAACATTGGTCATTTTATCTTGATAGCTTCTACCGGCTTCCGTTCTTCTCATCTTAGGTTCAGGTCTCTGCTCCTCGCTGGGATATCTTTCCAAATGCCGATGGTCTCTGACTCACTGGGAAACTGGTTTTCATGCCCTGAATCTGGAATAATTTAATTTTAGTTCTTCATTCTGCACAAGGCTCTTATTTATTTAAACAATCATCATAATTTTTTCCCATGTAACTGCGTCCTTATTTAAATAATTGCCATATGGTATTTACTCAGTTTTACCTCAAATTTAAAGTCAACTACAGATAGAAACTTTCTTTTTTTTTTTTTTTTTTTTTTTTTTGGCAGTGCTGGGGATAAAACCTAGATCCTGGCTCATGCTAAGCAAGTGATCTACTACTGAGTTATACCCCTACCTTGGTAGGGAACTTCTTGTAGGAAAAGAATATGTGCGTGTGTGTGTATGTGTGTGTGTGTGTATGCATGCGTGTGTACTTCCAGGGCTAAGTACAATTCAGCATTTATTGGTTGTTGATTGAAGCATATCAGCATGCATTTTTTTCTATTTCCGTGTTAGTTCATAGACTGGAAGACTATTGCTCATACAACTCAGATTTCTCTCACATTTCACAACCTTCGCAATATGCCAAGCTCAACTGTAAGTGGATTATATATATTAACTCATTTGATCTTTTAAAAAATTTATTTATTTATTTATTCATATATTATTTATTTGAGAGAGAGGAGAGAGAGAGAATCAGAGAAGCAGAGAGGGAGAGAGAAAGAGAGAATGGGCACACCAGGGCCTCCAGCCGTTGCATACGAACTCCAGATGCACACGCCACCTTGTGCATCTGGCTTACTGTGGGCCCTGGGGATTGAACCTAGGTCCTTTGGCTTTGCAGGCAAGGACCTTAAACGCTAAGCCATTTCCCCAGCCCAATCTTTTTTTTTTCTAAAAATATATATTCATTTACTTGAAAGAGATATATAGAGAGAACAAGGCACCCAGGGCCCCCAGCTACTGCAAAGAAACTTCAGACATACACGCCACCTTGTGCACCTGGCTAACATGGGTCCTGAGCAATGGAACCTGGGTCTTTAGGTTTTACAGGCAAACACCTTAACTGCTAAGCTATCTCTCCAGCCTATTCATTTGATCCTTATGGTAGTCCTATGCAGTGGGCACTACCTATCTTCATTTTCCAGTTGAGGAAAGTGAAGAACAGAGAAGATAATGGCTTTCCCAAGATCATATAGACAAGAAATGAAAAAACCAGGATCTGAACCCAAAATTCTGCCTCCAGTGTATGTATCTGTTCCCTGTACATGGTGATGTGCAGGCAAAAATGGACCTTTTATTGCGACCTCACATCTGCACGAAACAACTCAATTGGTGCTTTCAAATAAGTGACTGACAGCTTTGTAGCTTTAAGGCAGTAAGGAGTCAACCTGGGAATGATTAGTGAACTTGGGTGCCTATCAGGCATACAGAATTACTAGAATTAGTGGGGTAGAAAATATTTTTGCTTTCATATTCATCTCCTGGTGAATTTATCTGTTTTTTTTTTTTTTTTTTAGAGTGTGTGTGTGGGTTGCTGGGGGGGGGATTGTTGCCAAGGAAGAAAGAAAAGGTTGACAACAGGGCTGGAGGGATGGCTTAGCAGTTAAGGCATTTGCCTGCAAAGCCAAAGAACCCAGGTTCGATTCACCAGGACCCACGTTAGCCCGATGCACAAGGGGGCGCACATGTCACGCATCTGGAGTTCGTTTGCAGCGGCTGGAGGCCCTGGCGCACCCATTCTCTCTCTCTCTCAAATAAATAAATAAATAAAAATAAAATATTAAAGAAAAGGTTGACAACAGAAGATGAGGAAGTGTAAGGAAGACAGCCAGCCAGACCTTCCTCTTGCTCTGTGTTCTGCTCTGTGTTCCTGGGACACCCTGGTCGCGGAGGTGGTGCGTGAGTAGGGCCTGTATTGGAGAAGAGCAACTCCTGGGTCTGTGGTCACCTGATTATTGGCCCTGTAGGAATGTAGACCCAGTCTGGCAGAACTTCCCATTTTTACAGAGAACGAGAAACTTGCATTTTGTGGAAAAAAAAAATGTCCTGATCGTTAGAATAAAACTCCTCTCTCCCTGCTGGAGACAAAGTCCGGAGTCTACAAACTCGGCTGTAAGACTTCAGGAGGTTCCAGGATTCAGAAGTGCAAATGGCAAATGAAAACTGGCAAAAGGAGGTAGGTAGGCCAGAGTCTGAAGCTCCCAGGTCTCGTGTGCCAGGACCAGGAACGGACCAGAGGCTCTCTCATAGTAAGTGTAGTGAGGTAGAGCCAGTTGATTAAGAAAGAGAACAACTCTCTGGAGAATGAGAGTGGGCTGGTGAGCTGGGGGAGACACATCCACAAAGGGCCACAGCAGGTGTGCCCTTGATAGGAGCTTTTCCATCCCCCCCCCACCCCATGCCCTACTGTTACTTGTTGCCAGCACCGGGCAGGTTTCCCTCCCGGTTGCCTTCGCCTCTTTTTATATATCGATCTTGACATTAGCCCCCGCCAAGTCCCTATTTTCTTGACACGCAAAGATTTATTGACGACCAGAACTAAACGCAAACATTTACATCGAAGTTAACTGATTCCTCTGGCCCTTCCCCAGGCGCCGAGTTGGACTTGTTACAGAATTGCTACTTATGTTTTCCAAACACCATATATGTACGCGCCATCTCACAGATAATGTTTAAGTCGCATTTACATACCGGGCGTATCATGGTTTGCTTAATGCTCTCCTCTTTACTACGTTCATTCACTCTTTACAATTTAGGCCTCTGTGGCCAATAAGAATGATATTAAAAAAACCCATGATTTTGATGTGCGAGACGTAATTTCTTCTAAGTGCATTAAAATAGATAACTCATAGAATAACTATTACTCAGCCTGTCCACCACTTAAGGTCACTTCCCACCCCCTTGTTAAAACACTTGTCGCTGGTAGGAAATGTGTCATTCTGAAAGGGAGTCTTAAGCCAAGATGGAATGGAGAAGCAGAAGGAGACACAGGCATGGTGTTCAGCGGAGAGAGGAGGAGCCACGTCAGAGACGAATTCAATTCCACCTCATAGGAAATATGGGGGTTTGGTCGTCTCACTGATAAGACTAGCTGAGGTTTTATTAATGAGCACCCCCCCACCCCCACCCCCACCACTGGTTTAGAAAAATCTCTGCCTATCTCTCATATTTCATTTGCCTGTTATCTCCCTACTAGGAAAAACAATTTGCATGAAAACAATCACTCTTAGCTCACAGGAGTCCTTGGGCTCCCGCTGCTTTCTTGCTGGCTCAGGCCGACGCTTTGTCTGTGGTTTAATCGGAAGCCCCTGCGCAGGGTACAGTTAGGAATCAGCAAGTCAGAGCGAAGCTTCAGGCTTCAGGGTGGTGGCCCTGCTCTCTGGGATCCTTGCGCGCTCATTCACAAGGAAAAACTCTTGGAAGTGGACCCCGGAGGACGACGACGGCTGAAGATGAAGGGAGCAGGCAGGGAGGCGGGGATTGCATTTGTAAAGTGAACGGTACAAAGAGTTTTCACTCCAGGGTAACTGGAAGCTGGGCTGGGGAGTCGTGAGTAGCTGACAGGAAAAGGTCCTTGTTCAAGCATCTTGCCTTGGGCAGAAATGACAAATGGACATTCTCCGTGGTTCTGTCCTTGGCATGCTGAGTGGGGAATAGCGAGAAGCCACTGGATGGCGCTTGCCTTACCAGTGCGGACAGGAGAGCACACTTCTGGAATGATTTGCTGGTAATGATGATAACTGGTCTTTTTTCCACCTTTGTTTTTCAAGCAGGTGTTTAAAAAGAATATGAAAGCTCACACTTGTAATTCCAGCACTTAGGAGGTGGGGAAGGCAGGAAGATCA
This sequence comes from Dipus sagitta, assembly GCA_036346955.1. Taxonomy (NCBI): domain Eukaryota; kingdom Metazoa; phylum Chordata; class Mammalia; order Rodentia; family Dipodidae; genus Dipus; species Dipus sagitta. The sequence continues at coordinate 139,199,761 of CM070777.1, forward strand.
GCAATTCAAAGCCACCCCTGGCTATTTAGCAAGTTCCAGGCCAGCCTAGGATATATGAGACCCTGTCTCAGAAAGAACAAAACAGAAACATGTCCTTAGAAGAGAAACCATATTTGTATTCTGCCCACCATTGAATTGAAAGGGATACTTAACATGTATTAAGTGCTTGAATGTTCGTCCAAATAAATCAGCTCACTTAAGTCATTAGTCAATTAAATTAATTAACACATTTGGGGGAAAAACGGAGAAGTCTGAAACAGAAAATAAAAATCTCCAATGATGCCACACCGCCTGTCACCGTTTTGATGAATTCGCTTCTAGTTCTTTTCTCTGCACACACATTTTCCACATGAAATTGAGACCGTGCCTTATGATGAATTTTGTATTCTGATTTTAAAAATTAATGTTATATCATGAGAACTTTCCAAGATCATTAGTGTGAAAACCATCCCTTTGAATGACTGAATGACACTCCGTTATGTGTGTACCATGGCTTACATGCCATCACCATGCCTGGCATTCCGGATGCTTACAAGTTCTCAGCTGGGTTGCAGAGCAGTGAGTGCTCATTCCTTTCATGAGTGGCAGCCTCTGCACCTGAGCCCAGGGTACAGAGAGAGGCCAGCTCCCAGTGAGTCAATGTCCACAGCGAGGGGGCAACAGGGGGGGGACCTGGGGGGGAGCAGGAAGAGGGAGAAACCATTGGGAGGTGGGGAAAGAACCAGCACTGAATAATTCCCAGTTCTCTGGGCACCGCAGAGTGACAGGGAAGAGAAAGGACAAGTATCAGAGGGGCAGAGAAGCCTGGACTTTGCAAGTGATCTTGGGGCTCTGAGCTCTCTTTCTGTTCCTGTGTTCCTGGAACGCAGCCCGGCCTGGCCCTGCTGCAGCCACTTTACATATGCTGTTTCTGCTGCCGGGGCCCATCCAGTGCCTCATAAACAACTTGGCATGAAGCTGTTCTAAACAGACACTTGGGCTGCAGAGATGGCTTAGTGGTTATGGTATTTGCTGGCAAAGCTAAAGGACCCAGGTTCAATTCCCCAGTACCCATGTAAAGCCAGATGTACAAGGTGGTGCATATGTCTGGAGTTCGTTTGCAGTGGCTAAAATCCCTGGTACACTGATTCTCTCTCTCTTTCTCTCTCAAATAAATTATATATATAAACAGAGACACTTGTGCCCTTTCCTTTGACTATCAGACTATTTGAACAATGAACCTCAAGAAATTGTCATTTCCCCAGGAATCTCATGAAAGAAAAGGCTGGTTTGGTGTCAGTCAGAGAGGAAACTTGTTCTCCAGAATGGATTTCACTCCGAGTGGCATCATATCAAACCACCATATAGAAGAGACTGGAGCCAAGATACAGAACCATATCTTGACCAGAAGTGCTTAGCTATGCACACCTCTGGCCTGCTGTATAAATGAGCCTCAACTTCATGTCAGAGCCAAGAAGATGAACTTGTGTCGGGGGGGGGGGGGGTTCACTGAATCTCTTTGTTTCTCTTCCCAATGTGGTCACATGGAATAAATCTCCTTTCTCTACTTTTCACTATTAATTCGGATCTTTCCATTGGCTTGTTGAGGACTGGTGGCCCACTCTGGTCTGTGTAGGGGGAAAGGAGTCAGCAGGGCTCAGCCTCTGACCCTAAGAACTCTGATGACGTCATGGATCCCTGTCTTTCAGTTCATTCCTGACATCCCTTTACTAACTTCCCTAACATGGTTATTTCCTTTTATTATCCATGCCCAAAAGCTCTGTTCTCCCAAACAAGTTAATTTATTTCTATAATTTTGATTATGCCTCCATCACTTCCAGCAATTCACTGGAAGTCACAACCAGTGGACAGCAAAACCAGGACTCAAACATGACTTCTGTTACATTAAACATAATAGCTGGGCATGGCAGCTCACACCTGCGATCCCAGTAGACGGGAGGTAGAGACAAGAAGAGAGTCATGGGCTGGAGAGATAGCCTAGCAGTTAAGGCTCTTGCCTGCAAAGCCAATGGACCTCAGTTCGATTCCCCAGGACCCACCCACCGAAGCCAGATGCACAAGGTGGCACATGCATCTGGAGTTCGTTTGCAGTGGCTGGAAGCCCTAGCACAGCCATTCTCCCTCCCTCCCTCTCTCTCTCTGAAATAAAGAAAGAAAAAGACCTGGAATTCACTATGGAGCCTCAGGGTGGCCTCAAACTCATGGTGATCCTCTGCCTCCCGAGTGCTGGGATTAAAGGTGTATGCCACCACGCCTGTCTTTTCTTTTCTTTTTTTAAAACAACAACATATAATACTGGTGAGCATATGGAAGGAGAAAAATATACATAATATTGGTGAGCATACACAAGGAGAAAGTCTTACTACGGTTTCCCCTCCAGCCCTTGTCTTTGCCCAAAGACAGGCATTTTCTAGGAAGGCGTCGGGGCACAGAACATAGCTAACTGGCCCACACTGGCATCATCAGACATCAAACCCATGGGCTTGGCACCACCAGAAGGCCTTGTGCCTCTCCTCTGCCATGTGACAATTCAAAGAGAGGAGGCAGTGAGCAGCTTTCCTCATACGTGTGTCGTCTTGTCAAGAGAGAAGCAGGCCTAGGGAATCTGGAAGGTTCTCACGTGGCAGCCCAACTAAGGGAGTCAGCAGAGGAGGGAGACCTGCCCGAGCTACAGAGGAAATGACTGTTGGAGGATTCATGGACCTGTCTGGCGGTTGGTGATACCATCAGCCACTTCCCGAAGCTGCTTCTTATCCATAATTCATGGGAACAGGAAGACAGAGCCCGTAACATCAGAACGACGCCACTGTCCAGCAAAGCTAATGACTGTGGCTAGAGGGCATTTTAACTCACATGGAAAAATAATATTTTTGCCAATTTGAGGTTCTCTTTAGAAGGCGAGTCGGTGAGCTTCCTTTGAATTCTTTTGAGGGAAAGCGTGGCTTTCCCCCACCACCTCTGCTCCTCCGTGGCGTCTGGGCCTCCCCACCCTCTTGTTTCTTCGCATGGAATGGGGGAATTCGTTGCTGTTCTCATTAAGCATCTCTAGGCTTCCAAATCAGTCTCTATTTTCAAACCTGTCCATCAAGAAACATGGATAAGAAATAAGACTTTGTGGATTGCAGTATAAATTATTAGCTTCTAATCTCCTCCAGCCTAAGGGGCAAGTGCTTTTTAAACAGCAGAAAGCTTCTGCTGCTGCTGGAACCTAATGTTTCCCCTCAATTTCTGATTCATTACAAGCGCAAGATTTATTCCACCCTGAGCCCCTTCCCAACTCACTGTCAAAATAAGGAGGCTAGTTAGTTAAAAGGGCAGGGAGAAATAAAAAACCAGGAGGGGATGACACTCCTGCCATGCTATGGGTAGAGGCAGCTCTCCCTAATTCCGAATCTGCCATTTCATTTTGAAAGTGTTACTGTTGCTGGCTTTGGAGACAGGGTCTCACTATGTAACCGAAGCTGGCCTTGAGTTCTTCACCCTTCTGCTCAGCTCCCTGAGTTGCTGTGGTTGTAGGTGCGTGACACCACGCTCAGATTCGCCAGATCTTCACTTGCCGTTTCCTGGCCTTTACGTGATTGTTCAAGATGCTCGAACAGGGCCTGGAGAGATGGCTTAGTGGTCAAGGTGTTTGCCTGCAAAGCCAAAGAATCCCGGTTCGATTCTCCAGGACCCACGTTGGCCAGATGCACAAGGGGGCACATGTGTCTGGAGTTGGTTTCCAGTGGCTGAAGGCCCTGGTGTGCCCGTTCTCTCTCTCAAATAAATAAAAAATAAAAATAAAAATAAAAATAATTGCCAGGCGTGGTGGCACACACCTTTAATCCCAATCCCAGCACTAGGGAGGCAGAGGTAGGAGGATCACTGTGAGTTCGAGGCCACCCTGAGAATACATAGTGAATTCCAGGTCAGCCTGAGCTAGAGTGAGACCCTACCTTGGAAAACCAAAAAAAGAAAAAAAAAAAAAAAAAGATGCTTGAACATAAGCTGATGCATTCAGCTATATCCATTCATTCACCCCACAATTATGGGGAGCTGTCACTTGTCAGGATAATTTATAAACTGTTTGCTAACTAAAAAAACACGAGCCAGGTTTTGATGTCTGTCTTTCCACGCAGCTTACAGCCTGTGCTGCCAGATGGACATATGATCGAGCTGCTATCTATGGTGTTTCCACGTGTGTGCAGGGACAGGACATGCTGGAAGGGGGACCCTCAGAAAGTCAACTTTTTATTTGAATAATCATTTGGGTTTTTTGAAAAAAAAATATAGATGTATATAAGCTATATATATAAGTAGTGGGGGGGGGGAAGCATATGCATGCCAGGGCCTCCAGCCACTACAAACAAACAAACCCCAGATGCATGTGCCATTTTGTGCATCTGGCTTTATGTGGGTCCTGGGGAATTGAACCCAGGTCATTAGGCTTCTCAGGCAAGCGTCTTAACCACTGAGCCATCTCTCCAGCCCTGAATTATGAGTTTGATTGTCATCTGTATTATAAAAATGCCATGAGCTTATCCAACCTGTAATTCCACAGACTACCTGGGAACTGGGAAAGTTTCTTTAAGGCAAATAACATGGACAAGTGGAAAAGAGTGTAGTGTGTGGGGGTGAACGAGTTAGAATAAAGTATGATAACACATATGTATGAACATGCCACAATGCAACCCATTCTTTGTATGCTAACTTGAAGGTTAAAAATAAAATTCAAAGCAAGCACACAAGCAAAAGAACAAACAAAAGAAAGCTGTGGGAATTACTTTGGAAGCAGACAGAAGGCCTTGAGGATTATAAATGAAAACCTGGTTAAAAAAAAGAAAGAATAATACATGGCACTGAGGTAGGGCAAAATCATAGTGTTGCTGAAAAAATAAAAAGGGCTGGAGAGATGGCTTAGTGGTTAAGCACTTGCCTGTGATGCCTAAGGACCCCAGTTCAAGGCTTGATTCCCCAGGACCCACGTTAGCCAGATGCACAAGGGGTGCATGTGTCTGGAGTTCGTTTGCAGTGGCTGTAGTCCCTGGCGCACCCATTCTCTCTCTCTCCCTCTGCCTCTTTGTCTCTCGGTCTGTTGCTCTCAAATAAACAAACAAACAAACAAACAAACAACAACTTCATTCAGTAATAACCAGTGCTTGCAGAGTATTCAGCACGGGCCATGCTCTTTTGGTAAGCACTTTTTGAACTTTGGACTTTGGTGCTTGGTTTGCATATTGACAAATCAAGCCCAGAGTGCTTGACTAACTTGCCAAGGTCCTGCGGGTACTGGATTTGGGTCCAGGTAACTGGCTTTCCTTGTGCATGTTCAGAGACTAGGCTTGGGAGCCAGGGGGAGCCAAGGGGACCAGCGCTGGGATGCGAGAGTCGGAGAGGGGTCAAGGCAGAGGCGGTACCCCCACTAGCTCTTGAGAGGTGCAGAAGTGTTCCTAGGATGGACGGAGCCAAAGGTGCTTCAGTTGGAGAGGGATGTATGACCCGCGGGCACAGCGTGTTGTGGGCTGTGAATGATTTGTAGCAGGAGGGAAGATGACATGTGGGTGGCAACGGGGAGGTGACATTAGAAACGAAACGAGACCTGTGCCACTAAAGCCCCGTGCCACCGACTGGACTTTACCCTGTGGGGCACAGATTAAGCTTCTATTCTGGATAGATCCCTTGGTGGTCATGTGGAGGACTGGCCGTCGGAGTCTGCACTGATGGCCTCTGGAGGGCTATGGGCCTTTCCTTTCCCAGTTGCTCAGAAAATGGCAATGTTATGGGACTTAAGAAACGTTTGCCCCAGCCACCTCCACTGCATGGAAGCACTTGTTTGGTGACAAGCTTGGTCGTGGAGTGGTCCTTCTGCCCGCCGCATGTGAAGCCTCCCTTCTCTCCTAGCCGTGGGAGGCCTTTCTCACCCTCTCACAAGCCGTTTTCTTTCCTCTCTCAAAGCAGGGACTGGGTCCTCAAGGAGCCTGCCTGAGCGTGGCTCTGCAGAGCTAACATCCCACGTCAGGGCTGCAGGTCTGGCAGGATGATGATGGTCAGCTGGAGGCCAGGGGAAGGGTAGAGGCATGGAGCCCAGGATAGCCTGGGTCCTCATGTCTTGTTCCGCAGCCCGGCTGTGTCACTTCCTTTATTTCCATCTCAAGCTAGTTCCTGGTCTGGTTGGGCTCAGACTCTTGGGAGAGAGAGACATGTGACAACTCACAGCAGCAATCTTTACCACAACCACCCACCGTGTTCCCATCTCCACTGGGCAGGGAAACAGACCCCAAGGGCTTCAGTAACCCACTGGAGGCCACAGTCAGTGAACAGCAGAGCCGAACTTCAAACAGATAGATTCTCTTGCATTACAAACAAAAGCCAGGGCTGGAGAGATGCCTTAGCAGTTAAGGCTCTTGCCAGTGAATCTTAAGGACTCATGTTTGACTCTCCAGGTCCCACGTAAGCCAGGCACACAAAGTGACACAGGCGCACGAGGTCACATGTGGACACAAGGGAGGGCATGCATCTGGAGCTCAATTGCAGTGACTGGAGGCCCTGGTGCACCAATTCTCTCTCACTCTTGCTCTCACCCTCACGTGCACACACACACAGCAAAGCCAGGCATGGTAGCTTATACCTGTAATCCCAACACTTAGGAGGCAGAGGCAGAGGCAGAGGCATCACAAGTTCAAGACCATCACGGTCTGTATAGTAAGATATGGTCTCTAAATAAATGAATAAGTAATATTTTAGGCAGCTAAACTGGACGTTTAAAGTCTCTAATCTCCTACTGTAATATAGCTATTAGAAACTGCAAAGTTTAACAAAATGTTCTCTGTATAGCTTTTGATTTGTAGTTAAGTCTTACAAATGAAATAATTGTGTGGATGGTTAAATTATAATTATGACAGAGGGGTGTCTGACTGTTTCAATAGACTTAAACATTTTATAGAACTTGTTACACTGGCTATTTTTTTTTTTTTTCCTCCCTGGGTTCTTCTCTGAATTTCAATGAATTTTTCATCAGCTTATTAATTAGTACAAATCTTGGATTGCGCTTTGTAATTAAGGTCTTATGTGTTCCTTCAGATCTTCGTTGGAGTTAAATGTTAATTTTTCAAAGAGAAAAATGGGGAATTTGACAACCACCTTCCTTCCTGGCAACAGAATATACATGCTGCCTGTCAGGAGAGATTGAATGCCTGAATTGCTGAGATAGGGAGTGATAGATTATTCATCATGAAATCACACACTCATTTGCCCAATATCATAATCGATTGCTGACAGCAGTTCTTCTGGAAACCCATTTGTGAAACGCACTTGGTAGTCTAGCACCAAACATTAACTCACATTCTCTCACTTGCCATTAGTCCTTTTCCTTACTCCACATCCTGGTTTGCTCGAATTTCTAGCAATTTCAGAGTCACCCAAAGAAATAAAGTGACGTGATGTGGGTCCTGACGAGGTTTGAATGTAATGCCTCCGGTAGACTCATGTGTTGGAAGACTTAATCCCCAGTTGGTGGCGCTATTGGGGAAGTTTATGGAACCTCTAGGAGGTTGTGCTTCCCTGGAGGAGGTGGGCCACAGGCCCAGGCCTTGAGCCTGGGATTACACACACACAGCACGCTCTCTCTCTTCCTCTCTTTGCCAATGTGAAGATGTAGCTGGCTTCCTGCTCGGGCCTGCCATGCTCTTCCTCGCCGCCATGGCCTCATCTACAACTATAAGCTGAAATAAACTCTTTCCTTAAGTTGCTACTAGTCAGGTGTTTTGTCCCACCAATGAGAAAATAGCTGATTCAGATCCATTTTCTCCACAGTAGTGACAACCATTTTTCTTACCACATTCTCTCAGGAGTCAGTTCCCCACGGAGCTCTTACACACCTGTGCATCTTGTGAACTGGCCATAGACCAGCCGATTCTGGATGATCTTTTCTAAGGTATGTGTTAGCCAACACCCTCAGAAGTCAGAGACAACGTTGCTATCTGGAGGGCGTGGGGGCGGCACGCTCAGTGCCCATTACAGAAGACTGGGGTTTCTGACACTTGGGGCTCTCTTCCTGTGAAGCAGTCCCGTGTGCCTTTGCACCACTGTGTAGGGCTTGAGCTCAGAGAAGTGCACAGGCATTGACACGCTGGCTGTTGCTAATGCTGAAATACAGTATTTTTGCCCTTGACTCTGTTCTCCATGGCGTCTATGAAAGGGTGGTTGGCTGACTAGTGAGTTGTCAGGCGAAGGAAAACTGTCAACCGTTCCATAGCACAGTTTTTAACCATATGCCAGGCACTGATACAGATCTCTCTCTCTTCTCCATACATACATCCACATCCTTCTGACAAGCTTATGTGAGAGGTTTTACTATGATTTTCATTTTATGGTGAGGAAATGGCACAGAAGCCTTATCTGAGTGGGCAAGTGAGCCAGGGTTTGGAACAGACAGCGTGGTCCTGGCACTGAGCCCTGCCCTCTCTCCTGCTCTGAGCAGAGGGCCCAGAGCTCGCCTTAGCTGCTGAATTACACTTTTAAAATGAAGTTCTGTTTTTCTACACTTCCCAGAATAGATTAAACAGATGTGCAGGTTAATGTTGCCCCTTCCAAAGTTCCAGAAAGTTCCCATGGATTCACATCACATGCTTTTACAGAGCAAGCTAGCTCTGTGGTGGCTGCCTGTATTTGGTTCCAGGTGATCTGGGCACTGGGCTATGGGGATTGGTGCAGGATTGGAGTAGGGAAAGGTATTCTTGTCCTTGCTGGGAGCTTCCACTGAAGAATCTACTTGGGATCATTCTCCCCTGGCTGCATTCCACTGTGCAAGGCTTCTTCTGTGTTCCAATACCTCATAACTGTGTCACTCAAATATGTATCATGTGCCGTTTTGTAGCTGGTGATTGGAAGATACCAGTGAGATGAACTACACTGACCACTAAACACTAGGCAAAAAGACAAATGCGTACTACGAGGCATGGGTAAGCTCTGTGAAGAAAGACAGAGTGAGAAGACCAGGAACGATGGGGGCTGCTTTGTGCGGAATGCGAGCTGGGGCTTCCGAAAGACGTGATGTTCAGGACCTTCGTGCATAAGCTACTTGCTGACTACCAGCAACAGACACTGTGCATAGCTCTGGGAATAATGAGAAAGGATTCTATTAACGATGGGCAATAAGAAATAGAATGTGGGCTGCAGAGATGGCTTAGCAGCTAAGGCATTTGCCTGCAAAGCCAAAGGACCCAGGTCTGATTCCCCAGGACCCACATCAGCCAGATACACAAGATGGGGCATGGCTCTGGAGTTCATTTGCAGTGGCTAGAGACCCTGGCGTGCCCGTTCTCATTCTCTCTCGTGTGTCTCTATCTGCCTTTCTCTCAAATAAATAAATAATTAAAAAAGAAATAGAAGTAGAATGTGTCAGGAGCAGAATGAAGGGGACAGGAGCCCTGAGGTGAGACAAGTACTGTCCCAGGTACAGGGACTAGGATAAGATTGCCACAGGTGGGTGAACATCAGGGCAAAACCCGCACCAGGAGGGGTGTGGCTGGAGCAGGGAGAACCCGGGAAGAGAGGACTAATGTCAGGACAGGTTGTGAATGATATCGGGGGTCACAAGCAAGAATTTCAGCTATGTATGAGATGGGCAAACAGTTAGAGGGCTTTGAACGGAGACATGGCATTGTCCGACTTATAAAATTAATAATAAATAATAATTTATTGGCACTTACTGTGTGTGCCACTGTGGCTGCTCTCTCGAGGAATGCTCATAGTGAGTAATAATGAGTATTATTCCCGTTGTATGGATGAGCTACTGAGGCAAAGAATAATCAAGGAGACTTCCCTGGAGTCACATAGTTTCTCCTCACAGGATTTGTAATCTGTCATCCCTTCTGCCCTGCAGTGATCCTCCGGCCTGCCGACCCTCATCATTTCCGTGACTAGGACCCCACAGAGACAAGCCCCGCCCCATTCCTCCTGTTCTTCCTTTTTGCCTCTAGCCACTGCTAACGAACTCCAGACCCCTGCTTTGCACATCTGGCTTTAATGTGATCCATCCCTCCATTCTGATGGCTTAGTCTCAGCTCCCCAGACTCCCACCTCCCACCCCCCCCAACAGCTGGGCATTTTAAGATCTGTTCTTGATATTTTCCCAGGTCTGTATGCACTCCTGGACAGTCGACATTATAGTTCCAGTCCTGGCATGGCTCCTGAATGTTAGCCTTTCTGTCTCCATGGCTTTCCTTCCGGGTGGTTCTCAGGCGACTGGACCAACTGGAGTCATGTAGCCGTCCTCACTCAACTCCTCAAAATGATCCCAGTGCATCCTCTAGCCCCTGTCTTTTTTTATTTTATTTTTTAAATATTTTTATTTATTTATTTGACAGAGAAAGAGAGAGACAGAGAGGGAGAGAGAGAGAAAGAGAGAGAGAGGGAGAGAATGGGCGTGCCAGGCTTCCAGCCACTGCAAACGAACTCTAGACGCATGGACCTTCTTGTCCATTGGGCTAACGTGGGTCCTGGGGAATTGAACCTGGGTCCTTTGGCTTAGCAGGCAAATGCTCTAACCGCTAAGCCATCCCTCCAGCCACCCCCACCCCCGCCGTCTTGTTAGCTCTGCAGCTGCTGCTTCCAAGCCCGTCATGCTCACACCCTGGTCCCGCACCCTCCTTTATTCTGTCAGCCACTCTTCCTGACCACGGCAGGGATCCAATTACAGCCTTCTCTCTTGCTTGCTGTTTCTCATAAAGATCACTTTATGTACAGAAGGTGGGCTGGAGAGATGGCTCAGCACTTAAGGTGCTCGCTTGCAAAGCCTGATGGTTCTTGTTCAATTCCCCAGGACCTGCAGAAAGCCAGTGACTCATGCATCTGGAGTTCCTTTGCAGGGGCAAGAGGCTCTGGTGCACCCATATCCATTCTCTCTTATTCCCTCTCCCCCACTCTCTGTTTTGCTGTGCTTGCAAATAAATAAATAACTATTTAAAAAAAATAAGAAGCACAGAATCTCAGGCCCCACTCCCAGAGAGTCTGACTCGGTAACTAAGTGTGGGGACAGGTGGTCCCTGGACCACTCTACAAAGCCACATCATGGGCTAGAGGGCTGGCTCAGCTGTGAAAAGCACTTGCTTTCAAAGTCTGCTGGCCTGGTTTGGATTCCCCAGTAGCCACGTAAAGCCAGATATTTGCAGTGGCAGGAGGCCCTGGCATGCCCATGCTCATACTTTCTGTCTTGTGCTCTCTCTCTCTCTCAAGTAAATAAATAAAATATAAAAAGCCGCATCACTGAGCATCTGCTTATTCCTGACCGGTCTCACCACGGTTGATTCAAGGATCACTGCCCAGCATTACCGTGAACGGCTGACACGTCCACAGCTGTGCTCCAGTGTCTGCACCCACGTTTCCCTCTAATGTAGAGCCTCACTTTCCCATACCTGTTCCACTTTTCCCCCTCAGGAAGCTGAGGTCCAGGGCACAAGGACCCGGTACCTCCAGTGCAAAGCCAAGTTCTTCACACTGAGCTTTCCCTTCTTACTTGTTCCTGGGTTCCGGCTGTACCAAATGACTAGTTTCCCCCTGAGCCCTTGTCAGCCAGCCCACCTGGTTCCAAATGACCACCTGCCTCTGCTCCCTATGACTTATTTTTATTTTATTTTATCTTATTTTATTTATTTATGAATGAGGAAGAGACAGATAGAGAGAAAGAGAGAATGGGCATGGCCTGCCGTGGGTCCTGGGGAATCGAACCTGGGTCCTTAGGCTTTGTAGGCCAATGCTGTAACCGCTAAGCCATTTCCCCAGTCCCCGCCCCTTCGACTTCTTAACGGATTACAAAATTAGCAGCTTAAATCAACTCTCATTTCTTAATCACAGTTTTGTGTGTCAGAAGTTGGCACAGAGAAACCAAGTCCTCTATTCATGATCCATGAGGCTAAACGCGGGGATCAGCTTGGACTTGGTTCTCACGTGCAGGAAACCTTTCACGGCTGCTGGTAAAGTTCAGTTTGTCCACCCCCGCAGGACTGAGGTTTCCTTTCCTCGCTGGCTATCAGCTTCTAGTGGCTGTCCATATTCCGGACCACATGGCCACTGTTATCTCTAAAGCCAGCAGGGATGCTGGAGAGATGGCTTAGCGATTAAGGCACTTGCCTGCAAAGCCAAAGGACTCAGGTTTGATTCCCCAGGACCCACATAAGCCAGATGCACAAGAGGGGCCCACGCATCTGAAGTTCATCTGCAGTCGCTGGATGCCCTGACACACCCATTCTCTCTCTTTCTACCTGCCTCTTCCCTCTATAATAAATAAATAAAAATAAAATATTTTTTTAAAAAAACCAGCAGGGGAAGACATCCAATGTCTGTAGTGCTTTGAATGCAAAATCCCCCCCCCCCCCCGTTTGAACACTGAATACTTAGCTAGCGACGCTGTCTAGGAAGTCTCTGGAACCTTTGGGAGGTGGAGGCTTGCAGAACGAAGTGTGTCATTGGGGGCGGCCCTTGAGGTTTGAGACTCCAGTCCCACTTGCTGGTCTACTTCTTGCTTATGCGACAACTTCCTGCTATGCTTCCTTCACCATAATAGACTCCCCCCCACCCCCAATCTGCAAATCAGCCCTTTCCTTCTGTAAGCTGCTTCTAGCTGGGTGTTAGGTAAGCGCAACAAGAAAGTAACTGACGCGGAGTCCTTTGCCCCAAGTACCTTTTCAATCTCTTGGCCGGTTAGGTGGCTCACTTCCAAGGCCAGCTCTCGGTTTCAGGATCAACCGACTTGGGAGACCAGCCAACCACTGCGAAAGTCTTCACAGCAACACCTGAGTTAGTTGTACCAGTCACCGTGGCTTGCAGGTTAGCTTATCGTGTTGACTTTCAGAATCCGGCTCAAGGGCGCCTGCCTTCCACCACCCCCTGCACCCCATGCACAGCATGGGATTGACACCCATCACATTTGTTCAGAGTGGTACGATAAGGGATTTTTTTAGTGGTGCATTTCCTACAGCCGAACTGGAAATTTCTTGCCGTCAAGAGCCAAGCCCGGTACACTGTGTTCCTGGCACCTAAGAAAGTTCAGCACACACTCACTGTCGCTTTGAGAGATGTGCCCAAGCCAATAAACTCTCCAGATGAGAAACTCGTCGTAGCGACACATGAGAAAGTGACTGATCTTCCGGAGTCGTGCCGGGAGCCTGCAGAACCCCAGGGCGTCTGAGCCTCGTCTAGCAGAGTACCAGACACAGACAGGCAAGAGCCGTCAACAGCCCCAGGGCAAACTGGCATCACGGCGACGGTGAGGCCGACGGGCCACTAGGTGTCACTCGAGATCCAATAAAGACACTCGGGTCCTTAGAAAGCCGTTTCCTTCTGCCTTGCGGGAGGAGGATGGTTAGACGGTCCCCACCCATTGCGCACGTTGGGTCGAAACACGGGGCAGCAGAACCGGGAGCCACCAGGATTGGGGCTAACCATCGAATTCAGCCCGTCGGTTTTGTAGACGGGCAACCGAAGTGAGGGACTCCAGCCTGGGCGTGGGCCGGAGCCCCCACCCTACCCTCGGGCAGCCGTGGGGTGGTGGGCCTCTGGTGAGGGAGGGGGAATCTTAGAGGGCGTCTAGAATCTTCTCCAAGACCAGTTCCCGTCCCCTTTCCAACGTGAAGATCCAGCTCCTGAGCTCTTAGGTCCCCGGCAGGTGACATGGTCAAAAGAGGTCATCTCAAGCCTTGCCTTCCTCTGGTTTCCAACGATGGGGAGTGGGGATGCTCCCATCTTTGGGGGTTGCAGGGCGACCAGCGCCTGCAGTTACCCGCTGTCCTTTCAGTTCGGGAGTGGAGGGAAAGGAAGAAGAGAATGCTTGTGAGGCATTCCTCCTCCGCGGAGCTTGGAGTCGCTTTTTCGACCGCTCCATCTTTCCGCCTAGAAGTGGAAGTCTAGGCTCAAGGTTCTCCACCCACCATCAATTGAAAGCCAAATTGACCCGGCACGCGGGCGGGTGCACTTGCTTTCACCCCCCAGCAGAGGGCGGCCTTCCCCCGCGCCAGCTCCCCGCTGGGCGAAACCCCCTGGCAGCCCAGCCCAGGCCATCAACCCAGGCCCTGCCTCCTGCAGCTCGGGCCTCCAGAGCCCCACGCTGAGGTAATTCCAAAGTCATCTCTAATCTGATCTTGGGCAAGGCCTTCGAATGTTCTGTTCCCTCTGTCCCCAGCAGATTCACACCCATTTTTATCTTCTTCTGTGAATACTGAAATTCACTTGGAGCTCCTGGTAACAGACAGACGTTACCTGGCAGGATGAAAATCCAGCCAAGGAAACTGGCTCAGGATGGACAGCCTTGCCAGGCCTCATCCACAAGAGTGGAAAAAGAAAATGGATTTATCAATATTTCCTTTAATAGCTGCAAAGGACTTTTTCCCTGTAAAGCTCCACTGATTCTATTTGTTGACATCTTTCCTCACCATATATAAAAAAATCATTCGTTCTTTCATTCACTTAAAAATGTTTTACAACCTGCAGTTTACTGAGCACTCTGAGCGTGTTCCCCGCCTAGCTGAGGAAGCAGAGTTAGCTGCAAATCTTGGTGAAGTTGATGCCTAATAAAGCAGATTGGTACATTGGAGAAATGCTTTGCCAGGGAGCATGACTGGGTTATGGATGAGTGACGAAGGACAGGCAGCGACTTCTGGGGGGGAAGGGGGGACAGTGATGCCTTCACCCGTATCTCAGGTATGGTAGGTGTGATTCAGATGTCCCCCATAAACTTAGGTGTTCAGAATGCTACGTTCCCAGCTGGTGGAAATTTCTGGAGGTGGTGTATTGTTGGGGGGAGGGGGCTTATGGGTGCTATAGCCAGTGTCCCCTTGCCAGTGTTTGGCACGCTCTCTGTTGCTGTTTTCCACCTGATGTTGGCCAGGGGGTGATGTCCACCCTCTGCTCATGCCATCGTTTTCCCTGCCATCGTGGAGCTTCCCCTCGAGTCTGTAAGCCAAAATAAACCTTCCCCCACACCCCACCACCACCACAAGCTGCTCTTGGTTGGGTGATTTCTGCTAGCAATGCAAACCTGACTGCAACATCAGGTAAGACCCCCCCACTTGCACCCTCTCTTGCTACTGCAAGCATGAACGTCATGACTCCTGGAGGTGGAGAGCCATTGCCATCAAGGCTGCTGTTCTCCAGGTGTGGCAGCCAGCGGCACAATGTGTTTGGCACCTCCTCTCTACCCCCTTTATACTCCTGGGCTGGGCACCACTCAGCAAGACGTTGACCATTTTGCGTGATGAAACTCAGATCACTCATTTCTTCCGAGGCCTGATGACTAATAGAGTCTGAAAAGTGCTCCGGGTGATGCACCTGCCGCCTGCTCCTCAGTGTCCACTGAGTACTTACTGGATATGGGGCTGGAAGGTCAGGGCCAAGAGTGTAAAGGAAGTGCTTAGAGGCGAAAAGTGAGGGGGGACTACACCCCTTCCTGCCTTCTGGTGGGCAAGAGCTCTTTTCTCTCCTACTTCCTTCTCTTAATCTACTAAAGTTGCTCTGAAATTAAAAACCAAAAAAGCTGGGTGTGTTGGTGCATGCCTTTATTCTCAGGCAGAGGTAGGAGGATCTCCATGAATTCGACGGCTACCCTGAGACTACACAGTGAATTCCAGGTCAGACTGAGCTAGAGTGAGACCCTACCTCAAAAAAAACACAGATAAAAGGAGGAAGGACCAAAGGTGAAGGGATGGTACAAATTGATGATGCTCTCTATGTCTGAAATTTTATGAATAAGTGAAAATGAGACTTTTTTTTTTTTTTTAGGATCAGGCCTGTTGAGTTGGGCAAAAGGATAAGAGAGGTCCAATCCCCTTGTGGCTTAGATCAATCTAGAATAGAAATATGTCTCCGTGATGATGCCCCCAGAGAGGGGCAGGGGACCGAGTTCTACGTTGCTCTGCCTATACTACTCTCAGAAAAATGAAGGGAGAGGGAGGAGACTCGCATTATGCATTTCCACCACATGCCCGTAGCCTGCGTGTTCTTCCAATATATGATTCAGGCCATCATCGCCCCCATTCACACGGCTTCTATAAGTGGCCAGAGTCCTTCCTGCAGCCTGCGTGGTTGCTGCTCCCTGTGTATTGGCTCCTGCTGCTCACTCAGTCCATACCTTTTCTGCCTGGCCTGTTCTCCCTGCAGCTCCTTCATTGTCCCGCTCGCTCAACTCTGTGTGACCTCAGCGCATCACCTCCTCAGGCATCCATTCCTCCTCACTGTTCAATGGCATTCACACCCCTTCCCACAGCCACTCCCTGCTCCATATCCCAGCTGATGCCCTTGAGAGGACCTGTCACCTGGAGTGACCCTGCTGGTCTCTCTCTGTAACCTAACGATGCCGGAGCTTGTGTGGTTCATGTTGCACAAATACATCACAGAGGAGCCGAATAGGAAGAGGAACCTCCCGTCTCCGGTGAGGGTGCTGTCCACTGACTGTTGGCTGGACGGCGGAAGTCTTTCGTGGGCTTAGCTAAGTCCGGATGGTAGGTAAGGTTGGCAGGTTTGGCCCGGATCAGCCACAGTTCAAGGTGCTCATGTCTACTTGTGTGACCCTCCTCTTGCCCATATACACACATCAAATAAGCCTTTTCCTAACCCAAGGAAGCCTGAGGCAGCTACCTTGACAAGCTGAATCCATGATGTTTGGATTATGAAGAATGAGATGAGGTGGGGTGGGGGTAGATATAAGGATGAAAGCCTTCCTTTTTTAAATTAAATTAAATTTTATTTTATTATTTGGGAGTGGCAGACAGAGAGAGAAAGAGGGAGGCAGGGAGAGAGAGAGAGAGAGAGAGAGAGAGAGAGAGAGAGAATGGGCCCTCCAGGGCCTTCAGCCACTGCAAATGAACTCCAGATGCATGCGCCCCCTTGTGCATCTGGCTAACTGGGTCCAGGGGAATCGAGCCACGAACCTGGGTCCTTAGGCTTCACAGGCAAGCGCTTAACCGCTAAGCCATCTCTCCAGCCCTCTTTTTTTATTTACTAATTTTTTAAATGATTTTTCAAGGTAGGGTGTCTTTACAGCCTAGGTTAACCTGGAATTCACTGTGTAGTCTCAGGCTGGCCTCGAACTCACAGTGATCCTCCTACCTTAGACTCCTGAGTGCTGAGATTAAAGGTGTGTACCACCGTGCTCGACACCTTTTTGTTGTTGTTGTTGCTTATTTTTATTTATTTATTTGTGAGCGACAGACAGACAGGGAGAAAAAGAGGCAGATAGATATAGAGAGAATGGCCTCACCAAGGCCTCCGGCCACTGCAGACGAACTCCAGATGCATGTGCCTCCTTGTGCATCTGGCTTACGTGGGTCCTGGGGAATGAAACCAAGGCCCTTTAGCTTTGCAGGCAAATGCCTTATCCGTTAAGCCATCTCTCCAGCCCACTTTTTTTTTTTTTTTTAAATAAGGCTGGCACTCCCATTGACTGTGTGGTTGCTAAAAGTACCTATAGGAACACTTCTTAATAAATCTGGGATCAAAAATTTACCTTTACCTGTAGAGTAGGAAAGACAGGGGAAACATGTGGTTGCTTCTCAGAAATCATTCAAGCAAGAGCAAAGTGCTATGAAATAAATATTTTAAATGTTGAGAGAAAGACTCCCTGAAAAATTCTCTTCAAACGTGACAACAAAATAAAGACTCTTTCAGATTAAAAAAAAAAGAAGAAAGAAAGAAAGAAGGAAAGAAAGAAAGAAAGAAAGGAAGGAAGGAAGGAAGGAAGGAAGGGAGAAAAGATTTACCTAAAGAAAGGCCCTCCTTTTTGCGTCTACTCTATCAGCATTCTCTTGTGATCACAGATCTCTGAGGCTATGCCAGAAAGAAGGCTTGCTGGTATGCTGATGTCGAGAAAGTATCCTCCACCATCAACCGCACTTCACAGTGCACATTGTAAAAATTTGAACCTCTCAGACAACATTGTGCGGCCCTGTCTTCCAAAAGCATATCTAAAACAATTTGAGTGTTCATTAAGAAATGCATGGTTGAACAAAATGCATATTCAACACAATGGAATGTCATTTAGCCTTAAAAAGGAATGCAGTTTGGATATGCGCTACCACATGATTGCATCTGCAGATGTTACGCTAAGTGGAGCGAGTCAGATACAAAGGACTCACAGACCATTTCCTGGAGAGAGAAAGTAAAATGGTAGAAACCAAGGGTTGGAGGGAGAGAGAAATGGCTGTATAACCTTGTAATGAGTACAAGGTTTCAGATGGGGGCTGATGAGAAGGTTCTAAAGATGGGCTGTGGTAATGGCTACCTCACACAAGTGGGATCGTGCCGTATTGGTTGGTTTGTGACTGGCTGATGTCACTGAACAGAATGTCTTCAAGGTTTATCTGTATTGTAGCATGAGTCAAACTTTCCTTCCCGTTCAAGGCTGGATGCTAATCTATTGTATCGTAGGGGCCAGTGCAATCAGGCCAGCCTGGAATGCATATGAGTTTCTGGTCAGCCAGCTGGCCTTGAATACTCGGCTCTCTTCTCTAGTTGTGAGCCACCATGTCCAGCGTCTCACTAGTTTAAATTTTTAAAACTTATTTATGTATTTGTGTATATGTGCATGTATGTGTGTATGTGCGTGTATGTGTATTGTGTGTATGGGCACTTGCACGCCCTCGCACGCATGTGGAGAACAGGGCATGATCTCAGGGTGCTTCTCCTCCTCTACCTTCTTCTCTCATTTTTGCTGCTGCCGCTTGAGAGCTTCCAGATCCTCCTGCTTCCACCTCCCGTTACTGGAGGTGCATTGGGATTACAGACATATGCAGCGCTTCATGTCCAGCTCTCTGTATCTGCTGGGGAGTCAAATTTGGCAGGCAGGCTTGCAAGCAAGCGCCTTTAACCACGGAGTCATTTCCCCAGGCCTCATCTAGCTGTGATTCTCTAACGAGCTCACAATGTTGAACAGCTTTTCATGCACTTATGGTTACTTGCATATCCTCCTTAGAGAAATATCTATTCTAGTAAAAGGGTAAATTGAATGTAACCTACATTTTACCACAGTTAAAATAAAAAAAAAACTTAACGCCTTTTCTAAATGACTCTTTTACTTTCCTACTCTTACTTCACCCTTTTCGAAAAATTTTAGTTGAATTTATTTTTATAACATTTCACATATATATATATTTCATTGTTTTTTTTTTAAAAAATTAATTTTTATTTATTTGAGAGCAACAGACAGAGAGAGAAAGAGAGAGAGAAGGAGAGAGAATGGGCATGCCAGAGCCTCCAGCCACTGCAAACGAACTCCAGATGCGTGCGCCCCCTTGTGCATCTGGATTACATGGGTCCTGGGGAATCGAGCCTCCAACTGGGGTCCTTAGGATTCACAGGCAAGCGCTTAACCACTAAGCCATCTCTCCAGCCCTATTCCATTGTTTACATGAGAATATATGTTGGTATCAAAGAAATCTTAAGAATAAGTCTAGGAAGATAGTTTAGTATATAAAGTGCTTTCCACTTTAGTACCTGACTTCACTCTTATAAATCATATAAAAATCCAAGCTGGGCATGGTGGTTCATTGTTGGGCCTAAAGAAGCCCGGATGCTAGGCTCAGTGGAACTTCCTGAGCCTGGCTAGAGTTTGGCGACCAGTCTTTGGCCTGTGACTTCCACATAGGAGTGACTCAGCAGGCCTGACCCAAAACTGCCTCCGCCCAGCTACTACTAACGTGGTGAAATATTAATGGCCCTTAATCCTCACCCTGTCCTAAGACTCCCACCCCCTGCCTTCATGCTATATAAGTGCCTGCTTGATACAATAAAATCAGATCCTGCTTCGACCAGTATCCCGACTCAGTGTGTTTCTCTCCGGTGACTAGGAGAGGGTCTGGGTCATCGACACTCACCATCCCGCTCAGCCCCAAGGAGAGACCTGCGGGACCGGCTCTCCTACAGCCCTACCTGCCGGAGAATCCGGCAGTTCATGCCTTTAATCCCAGCACTAGGGAGGCAGAGGTAGGTGGATCAACATGGGTTCGAAGGCCACCCTGAGACTCCATAGTGAATTCCAGGTCAGTGTGGACTAGGGTGAGACTCTACCTCTGAAAACCAAAAATAAATAAATAAATAACTAAATGAATAAAAAATAAAAATAATCCAGAAGCCATGGTGGGCTTCTGTAATCTAGAAGAGTTTCCTAGAAGCTTGTGGTGGGGGAACGCAGAAAAAAAAAAAATCAGAGTCCATTCTCCATGCAAAGTGGGATCCAGAGAAAGAATCCCTGCTTCAAATGAGGTGGAAAGGCGACGACCGACCTGAAAACAGTTCTCTGACGTCCACGCCTGTGCCATGGCACATATGCACCTAGTTTGTAACATGTGCGCGAAACACGCACACACATGAACAAGCATACACACAAGAAATTTCAGGAATAGAGAGACAGAGACCCGGAGAGAGAGATTAAGGGAGGAGCTAGACTATAGCCATATGCATTAAAAAAAAAAAAAAAAAAGCAAGTGTGGGCTGGAGAGATGGCTTAGTGTCAGGGCACTCCCCTGTGAAGCCTAAGGACCCAGTCTCGATTCCCAAGAACCCATGTAAGCCAGATGTTCATGGCAGCGCATGAGTCTGGAGTTTGTTTTCAGTGGCTGGATGTCCTAGTGCATCCATTCTCTCTGTCTGTCTCTCATAAGTAAGTAAACAAAAATTAAAAAGCAAGTGAGGGACTGGGGAGAAATCTCAGTGGGTAAAGTACTCCAAGCCTTTCAAGCACGAAGACTTCAGTCTGATCCCCGTAACGCACATAAAATGCTGGGTGCGGCAGTGGACACCTGTCATCTCAGTGCTGGGGAACCGGGAAGAGGAGGATTCCCTGGGCCGCACTGGCTAGCAGAGTCCAGGCCAGCGAGAGACCCTGTCTCAAAAAGAGGTGGGTGGTGTGCCTGAGGATGACATTCAAGGGTGCTCTCTTGCCGGCACATGTACATATGCACCTCAGATCACACACTCACATGGATACACATAGGAACACGTACACACATGTCAAAAAAAAAGCGAAACTTCAGTGATAATGATAGAAGTGGACAGAGGTCATCTAGTTGCTGGCTACCCTATTTTTCCCTCAGGCAGATTTTGGAGAAAATTTTCAAATGTCCTGTTTGAAAAAAATTTAGGGTCTGAGGTACAGGCACATGTGACATTTCATGTCTTCAGTGTAAAACCTTAGGTGAAGGCGCCATGCATTAGCGTTTGTCACCCTGTACATGATCAGATAAGTGAAATTCATTTATACCAAGGACATCTGTTAGGAACTGGGGAGAAAAAAAATGAATTAAGCACCTCTTATATCCCTATAAGGAGTACTTGCTGCATAACGTGTGAGGCTCAGTACAAAATAGAAATGTGGAGTCTAATAGAGAATAATTAAGGATTTCAAGGCAGGAGCTGGCAAGATGGCTCAACAATTGAATGCACTTGCCTGCAAAGCCTGCTGGCTTGAGTTCAATGCCCCAGCACCATGTAACGCTGGACACAAAGTGGCACTTGTGTCTGTAATCCCAATATGCCTATTGCAATGGGAAGTAGAGCCAAGAGAATATGACATGTCTCTCAAAGAGAAGGACAAGACCAGCACAGAAGTGGACAGAGAGGCCAGGAAGTGGTGTATGTCCACATAGACATCCAAGCGAATGTGCTCGTCTAGAAAGGTCAAGACAGATGTTCAGAGGAAGGTGGCATTTAGGGCTAGCTTTGAGTGGTAGCGGGATTCTGGTAGGAGAAGGGCTGGTGCTATGTGGATAGGAACGAAGGCAGGTACATGGTAAGTAGTATTTTAGAGAAAACTGCAGAGAGCAGGTGCAGCTATGAATAATGCGTATTTCACACAGACCTTGGGCCAAGACTTAGCACTTAAACTCAGTGCAATGAGGGGATCTTCCACAGGTTTTGAACCACAGAAAAATATTGGGGCTGGGGAGATGGCTCAGCAGGTAGGAGCACTTTCTGTGTAAGCAGGAGGGCCTGATTTGCTCTGAGTTCCATTCCTTAGCAACCATGTCAACAGCCGGCTGTGGCCATACATGCCTGTAACCCCAATTCTGTGGGGCATGGAGACTAAAGCACTGTGGGGTTCACAGGTGAGCCCCAGCAGCTCCAGGTTCAATGAGAGACTGTGTCTCAAGGAATCATTCAGATAAAGTGATAGAGGAGGAGCCAGACAGTCTTCTCTGGCTTCACATGCATCTGAACACACAACACCGCACACACGTGCACACACACACACACACACACACACACAAAGCAGGCCCTGAAAAAAATGGGACTTGGTGGTCATGGGAGATACAGCTGAAGGTCCAGGTGGAGAGAAGATGCCAGGACAAACCAGGTGAGAGACAATAATATCATGAGTTTAGGTGGGTCAAGAGACTATGTTACAGAACCTTGAAGGTGGTTTTTTTTCACTTAAAAAAAAATCTATGCTGCAGGATTGCACACATGCACAGCAGGGCTTTGTCCTGTGGGGGTCTTGGAGATGAGATGACTCTGATCCAGGGATATTTGCCTACGGTTCTGGTTGGCTCCCAGGGCACCTACAGCTCCTTAACTAGCAGCCCCAGAGGAAAAACAGAGCTGTGGAATCCACCGTGTATAATAACCTCTGCACTTACCTAGCTCCTTCTGGAATATTCCACCTTGCTTGGGAAATGGGACAGCCTGACACCTACAAGTAAGGGATCACTTACAGTGGCAAGAGGATCAGGTTAGCCAACCTGTGAGTCAACCAGCCGTGGGAAGTTTTGGATCTTCGGGCGTTCTACCCGAGCCACTTGGGTGGCGCTGCTCAGGACTAGCTTGCTTAAGAACTAGATTCCTAAGACTCCAGGGCCAGGGAAGAAGTTGCTTAAAGGCAGGGCCCTCTCCTTGGCTTGCCATAGCATTCCCTATAACTGGAAGAATGTCATTTGCTACACACAACACTGGGTGATGGTACCCAGGGGTTCTAGAACCAAGGAGTTAAAAATGATGGAAGAATTATGGCTCATTGTTGCCCAGAGTAGTAGAGACGATGTTCAGTTTGTGCAAGGCTGGAAGACCAGACACCACCACCCTCAACAGGAAAGCGTGTGGCGTGCATGCGGAGCCCACGGGACACTGGAATTTGGGCCGTGCCTGGCGTTGTGCCCTCTGCGTATGGGAACCACAGAGGAAGGTCTGCAGCGAAAAGCTCAGAGTGGGTCGTCTGTTCCCTCCAAACAGAAAATGCAGTTGGGAGTTATGGTACATCTGGCAAACACTGTGCTTCAAACCAACAACCTGAGCTCTAGGTGAGGGCATGTGGCATTAGAGCTATTGGGCGCCGGTAAGTGAAGCTGGATGGAGAGACCTGAAATGATGAGACACTGATGTGTCCTATCTATTCACTGAGGCAGATAAAACTAGCCAGATTCTTGGTTCAAAGGAGATTGGATTTATCTTCAAGATCCAGCCAGGACCAGACTGGCGTGTCTCCCAGGCTCCTTGGTCTGGCACTAAAGGGTTCTTTCTTGTGGTCTTTGGCAATATGTTGAGAGGATAATTGTTCCCTCAATTCTTCATGATCCCTAGCAAAGAAGGGGTCCCTTTCTCCCCAGGAAGATGGAAGAACAGCCCAGCCGTGCTTTATGGTCTTCCCTGGGAAATGAAGACAGGGTGCACAGCTCACCTTGTGTAGCGTTTCCTACTTGCCCACAGGTGGCTTCCACTCTTCTCCTGCCCTGTCAGCATGCCCACTACTGCTCCTCTAGTGACCAGGGTGTGACTTCCACTCTGGCTAACCAGAAGATGCTTATCCTGGCCTTGGATCCATGCTGAGCCTTCAAACTAACCTTCTAGGCTAGATCACTACTCATGTCATCTTCCATCCTCCATTAATCCAGAATCCATGCAGGGGGAGAAATCAGATTCTTCAACACCCCAACATGCCTGGCGCTGTGGAGGGATATATGACGTGCAAAGCCAAGTGTAAGTGTAGTGATGTTTTCACTGGGTCCCTTGCCTTGAGTTTCTGCTGAAGATCAGAACTGGTGGCCAGAAGCGCAGTGTGTGTGGTGGTTTGGATCAGATGTCCCCCTAGACTCATGTACTTTGTATGCTTGGTCCCCAGATGATAGGAATTTGGGAGGTGGAGCCTTGCTGGAGGAGGTGTGTTGTTGGCGGTGAGCTCAGGGGTGTTATAGCCAGCTCCCCTTTGCTATTTTGGCTCACTCTCTTGCTGCCATTTCTGCCTGCTGTGGCAGAGGTGATACGCAGCCTCTGCTCATGCCATCTTATCCCTGCCATCATGAAGCTTCCCCTTGAGACTGTAAGCCAAAGTAAACACTTTCCCTCCTATTGGAAGGTTTACTTTTTTTATTTTTAGAGACAGTGAGAGAGGGAAGGAGAGAGAGAATTGTGCTAGGACCTCAGCCACGGCAATCAAACTCCAGGCGTTTGCGCCACCTAGTGGGCACGTCTGACCCTGCGCGTGCCTCACCTTCGTGTGTCCAGCTTACGTGGGATCTGGAGAGTAGAACATGGGTCCTTAGGCTCCGCAGGCAAGTGCCTTAACCGCTAAGCCATCTCTCCAGCCCCCATCAGATGCTTTTGCTCAGGCGTTTTGTCCCAGCAACCGTAAAGTAACTGCAACGCTGTAGCAGCAGAGAGGCTTAAAAGGTGTGTAGGATGGAATGTGCAGGCCCTGGTGGGTATGAGCCAGGTCTAATATGCTCTGTCCCTCTGTCCCTTAGTACAGACAGCACTGGGCCCAGACTCTGCTGCAGCCCCTCCAGCCTTTCCTTGTCTGTCATACCGGGTCATTCTATAATAGAGCACTTGTGTCCAGAAAGAGCTGTCCCACTTTTCTGAGGTGTCATGGAGCATCTGTACAGTTTTGTCCTCACCTGTGGCTCAGAGGCATGGCTAGGTCACCTTCCTGTGCAAAGAAGCCTCAGCAGAGTCAGAGCCCTGGTTGTAATTACCGAGTGCCAAGAGCACACGCCCAAGGGACTTCTGAGGAGAGATCTCAGATGGCAACTTCGCTAACCTGTCGCCTCGTAAGGTTTCCGTTTCTTTCCTTCCACAAAGTGACATTTACGGAGGAGGTGGGGAATACCAGAGACAATTGAGAGGGGAAGGAAAGGAGGGGGAAAAAAGAACATAATGGGATACTTTTGACATGGAAGTTGAAAGGGGGACTGTTTGGGGAGAGGAAGGGGACAAGCAAGAGGGCCGCCAAGGAGATGAGGGAGGACAGTGGGGGAGAGAGATGAATAAGAACCAAGTATGATGACTATATGTATGAAAATAACATAATAAAGTCTATTGCTTTTTGCATGACAACTCAAAACTTTAAATAAGCAAGAGAAGACTGGAAAATGGTGCCCTAACTCATCACTTAAAAAGAGAAACAAAATATAAAAACTTTTCCTTTGGGATTGCCTACTTTCTTTTCTTTTTAATTTTTTTGTTTATTTATCTTTTTATTTATTTGAGAACAACAGAGAAAGAGGCAGAGAGAGAATGGGCGCATCAGGGCCTCCAGCCACTGCAAATGAACTCCAGACGTGTGTGCCTCCTTGTGCATCTGGCTAACGTGGGTCCTGGGGAATTGAGCCTCGAACTGAGGTCCTAAGGCTTCATAGGCAAGTACTTAACCACTAAGCCATCTCTCCAGCCCTTGCCTGCTTTCTATATGGCCTATTAATTTCTAGAAGATACAGAAATCGAGCCAGGGTGCTAGCCCTGACTTTGGGATGACTAGGCCCGAGGCTCCAAGGGAAAGTCCTGAGGACAAGACACAGTCTTTGGCAGTGAACAGACTCTTCTCTTCTTCTGCTGACTAACTCAGCAACTTACCGTTAACTGGTTTTGAACCACAGTTTGCTTATTTTTAAGATAGAGATAGGAAAATGTGTATCTTGATTCACTTATTAGGATGAAATGAATAACAGATCCAGGTCCTAGTCCAGTGTCATACCCAGAAGTACTTAGCCGTTATTGGGTTTATTATCGTCTCCAGGAAACTGCTCTGTCTCTTTGTTTTCCTAATGCTTGTAACTGGAAAGTTTAAGTGCATGTGGTATCTGCCAGGTGTTGTACCACCAGATATTCTGCCTACTGGGTTTTGAGGTGGGGCTGGGGAAATGTCTCACAGTGGCGTTTGTACATTACTGTTACATTATGTAGTCTCGCCCTCATTGTGAGAGGGTGTACAGTTAGGGTGATTGGACCCCTGGAAGTAAAAAAGACAAGAAAATCTGCACTTTCTAGAAATCAAAGATGATCTGACTTCCTATCTCTAGTCTAGTTCCCTAGACCTGTTTTTCCACAAACAACCAGGACCCCTCCTGAAAGGCAGGTCTTTCATAGCATTTTGGGCTAAACCAGCCCAGGCCCAGCTGGGTTGGGCTGAGGGGAGGGGCCCCTAGCTCTTATTGTCCACGTTGCTTCTTTATCCCCTCCGGCTCCCCACATGGCAGGGGCTCCTTGAACTTTCTTTTCTTTCCATGGTTTTCCCAGGCCCTCCACATGGGATCTCTAGCCATGTGGCTGCCTTTCCTTGGATTTGTACTTCCCTCAATAAATATAATAATTTAACAATTATCCTTTCAGTCTTTTTATTCAATTCTGTGATTAAAATTAAAAACGAACCTACTGTTTGGTGTTCAAAGACTTTCCTGGATCCCTAGCACCCCTGTTACATATGGCCAGCATGAAGGGACTATCACAAGAAGGAAAATTATGATTATTATATTATGGGAGAAAATGAGAAACACGTTTTCCAGCTGTGAGCACGACTTGGGGTATTTCTACAGCTTTCTCTCCACTTGCGAGAAAATTAGTTTGCTTTCTTTTCTTGCTGGAAGTTAAGATCCACTATCTGGCTAAGCGGAGGGGAATGAATGGTGGCCAGGCAGGCAGACAAGCCTCCCTTCGGGGGGGCCGGGGTTCTCCCCACAGCCTTAACTCAGCTGATCTGAGGGGAGAGTGGCCTCATGGCCACATGAGGTTCAGGAACCAAAGGCAGCTGGCCAAAATGACTCCTAGGTTTTTTTTAATCATTATAAGTCACTATGCCACAAGACACATGGTTGCCCGTGGAGGGTGGGGGATGGAATTGTGACTCCTGCTCCGGGCTCTGCCCCACCTGCGGCACCGGGCGCCTCTTTCTGGTCCAGTTGGAGACCTGAGGCTGCACATTCCGAGGGCAGTGAGCCATCAGCCAGAGACTGCAGGTCTCTGGCCACCTAAATGAGGAAGAGACGACAACTGCCCCAGCCACAGCCCGGGCCGAGGCACTTGGCTGCAAAGGTTTCTTCAACAGGCCTGGGTCCCAGCCACATGCGTCCTCCCTGCCAGGGAGCTGAAACCTGTGGCTATGTCAGGTGGGTGGGGGAGGTAACCACGCTATCTCTCAGGAACTACAGAGACACAATGGGCAAAGACACGCCTGATGGTGCTTGACCTATTATCCTAGTTACTTGGAAAACTGAGACAGGAAGGTCACCTATTCAAGGCTCCAATGTGATTTGTTGTGACCCCACATTTGAAAACCATGTGACTTTTAAATTGCCTGGCAAAAATAAGTACATAATTTGATTATTTCTAATTACTTGATTTAATGATTTAAAAGAAATTGTTAGTAACTGCACCCGACATCTTCTCTGTTTCAAGGCTTTAAACAAGTAAGATGTTATTTATGGACACCTTTTGGTTTCTTTATTATTTATGATAAATTGTAATATGGCTTTCCTGATACAAATAGTCCAACAGATCTCTCCTGAGGTTTTTGTTGACATTTGCTTCATCTCAGGGCTTCTTTCTTTTTTTTTCTTTAAATGTTAGAGTCAACTAAAACCTGCAGTGAGCCAAAATTTTATATAAACAGGCAATAATTTGTTACATGACATAATAAATATAATTACTGAGTTTATATTCTAGGTCAGCTTCAACCTATATAGAGGATTATTGAAAACAACAAAGTTCTCTCCAAGATGGTGGCTTATAATTTACCAGCTGTATTAGTCATGTGTATGTGTCACTTATGTGTCAAGCTGTATCTGTCACTTAAAAGGAGTAAATGACTGGCCTGAGTTCCAGGCCAATCTGCCTCAAGACAATAGAAAATCTACTTTAACTACTCTTAATAAAGCTTTTACAGGTATGTTTGAGGTATTGATAAAGATTATCCCCCCACAGTGATCATGTTTTGCCTGTATTCAGAAGCTTATAACTTTAAAAACTGTATTTCATGGAGTTTATAAACAGTAGATTTCTCAAATCAATGAGTTATATAAAAGTTATACATATATACTGGTATTATAAGGCAAGTCTGGTTGCCATTTTTCTTAAATTTTATTTAAAATGTAAAGATTTTTGTTACTATGACAGTAAGAAAGGCTGTTTCTCTACAAATTTCTAATAAGATGATTAATTAACTCTTTGAAGCTAGACTACTTGCTTCTTTATAGAATGGGTAACAAGATTAATCAATTTGGATATTCTCTCCTAATAGTCTTATGAAAAGATGGCTAATTATGGGTTGAGATGAGATGATTAGAAAAACTGAAAAAGAACTTTTTCAATGTTGGATATTGAATACTTGCTAAAAATGCTGATCAAAATGTTAAAATATGCAGATAAAGGTGCACATATATAAAAAGGATAAAAGAGATCTAACCCCCCCCAAATTTTGCTTAAAATTAATTTCCTCTTATAAAAAACTAATTTTTCAGGATAAACATAGATAAACACCTTGCCTAAAATTAAGGAGTTTTTCAACTGTTTACAGACTCTTTAAGATGCTCTAAAATTTTTATATGGGGACACAGACTTAATCTAAATTGAGTTTACATTAGACAGGTGATGTCCTGTCCTGGACGGGTCAAAAAGTCATAAACACGGATGTCATTTACATTCTTTGGAGGTCTCACTAGGTTAGACATAGACAAGACCCTATCACCTTGTATATTATAAATAGATAAATTTCCTAGGTTAAAAAATAATTCAAAATAAGACAAAAATATGTCCGGATGCTTAGCTCTGCTTTGCTTCACTCTTGCTTGCTGTTATATGCTGTTTAAAGTCATGAGAAACTGGACTGAAAAAAGGGAGGGTGCCCCCTTTATCTCAGACCCCATGCAAGTTTAAGCTGTATGTCCCCCAAACCTTGTCCAGAGACAAAATGGCTAATTGTCTCTAACAAGGAAAAGGAAATGACAACAACATATAACTTTGGTTCTCTTTACAGAGAGTCTCTATATAGCTCTTTTGAACACCTGAAGTCACCTCTGTCAGATAAAATTTGTCACTAAACAACAAAGTCAAATGGGTAAAGTAAGTCAAGGTATTTGATCACATTACCAACTCCTTATGTAAGACAAACAACACACTTACCTAAAGTATGTATCAAGGTAAAAACAGATATGAGACAAAAGACATAAATAAGTGATCTCTCTCACCTCTGTCAAATATCAACAAAGGGTAAGATCTCTGTATTTAAGGTGATAAAACTAGAGATTACCTTAAAAATAATATCCTTTAGGCCTTACCACCATTCTAAAATAGTCACAAATGGGGGGGGGGGCCACATCCCAGGCTCCTACAGAACAAAAAAGAAAAAGCAATCCCAGACGCGACCTCCCCCAAAGACATCCAGGCTGTCAAGACAGGAATAAATGTGAGGCTCTTCCACTTGGGCCTGTCTTGCCAGTGACACTGCTTGTATGCCATGACCTAAGGCATGTGCAGGGCTGGGGAAATGCTAGCGGTTCTCGAACTTAGGAGCTGCCCTTGTAAGCTGAACATGGGAACCCTATTATCTTGGACCTTCCTTGCTCCGGGAGGCACATGGACCATGCTATGTGTCCCCTTTTGATTGGGGGGGGAAAATTAAGTTAAAACTCTTACACAACTGAGATTTAAAAAAAAAAAAAAAGCCCTAATTTCTTCTCCCAAATTTGGTGAAAGGGATGCCCTCCTTCTATGAAAATATGTGAGCCAGGATTAGACATAACCTGACTCTAGACTCTTCACATTCCCCCCCACTTCGTTTCAGATGGAAAAACTGGCTTCCAAGATGCCATCAAAAATCTCTGCTAGCCTGTCTCCTTAAAAACTGGGCTTGTTATTATATACAGAGAAAACAAAAATTGCCCATTACTTTTCTCCAAAAACGTAAGGAAACAATTAAAAAAACATACTAATGTAACTCCACATACCATAAAAAAAAAAGAAAAATTCTTCTTAGCACCCAGTTACAATTGGAGGGGGCGGTGTAAGAATTTTGCCAAGGAAGATGATGGATAATAAGAAACGAAGGTTCCCTGTAGCCATCCTCTCAACATCCTGACAAGCTTACGGGAGAAATCTGTAGCTCTGTGAGATAGGGTTCTTCAGGTTCTTTACACTTCCCTAGAGCTTCGTGCTCTCACCTCCTAGGAAGGTTCTCACCCTCTCCAGTCTATTGTATATCACCCTGGGTGGGAACCCAGGCTCCTACCATTTAACGCCAGTGCCCTCCTCCCAGTTTCCAGAATCCCCTCTAAAAACTGGAAGTCGGGGGCTGGAGAGATGGCTTAGCAGTTAAGGCACCTGCCTGCGAAGCCTAAGGACCCATGCTTGACTCTCCAGATCCCACATAAGCCAAATGCACAAAGGCGAGGCAAGCGCAAGGTCACACATGCCCAGTAAGTGGCACAAGCATCTGGAGTTCGAATTCAGTGGTTGAGGCCCTGGTGCACCCCTCACTCTGTCTCTAATAAATAATTAAATAAAAATAAAAACTTTTTAAAAATTAAAAAATACTGGAGGTTGGGGGAGATGGCAGAGGACATTCAGGGACTGTTTAGCCTTTCATATTAGAGACAATCATTTCTCTTTAACTCTCACTGGTGACATAAGATTCATCGGCTACAAGGGGCCCTGTGGAGGAGTCGTCAGCCATGTATGTTCTTTGCAGCTGGAGAAAATGAGGCTCAGAGATGTGTCCAGGTTCAAGGCTACAATAAACTATTGAATTCTTTGTATTGAAACAGGGTCTTAACTCTGTAGCCCAGACTAGCCTTGAATTCATGGAAACCCTCTGCCTAAATCTCCTGAGTGCTGGGATTATAGTCATGAGCCACCATGCCCAGCTCCTTATGCTTAATGTCTGCTCCAATTGCTCTTGCCAGTGGCCAGTCGTTATGAGAGAAAGAAGAGCTAGGGGGAAAATGTAAGGAAGCCCCCCTTCTGTGTGCACGCTCTCAGGCAGGGTAAAGATGTCCACCAGGTTTCCAGCCAAATTCCTAGAAAGCAGTGCTACAGAGCCCGACATGCACAAAGAGATAACTCAGTTCCACTTATGTGTGTGTATGTGTTTGTATGTGCTACATATGTGTGCTGGTGCACATGTGTGTGTGCTTGCATGTGTGTGGAAGCCAGAGACCAACATTGGTCATCTTCCTCAATTGCTCTCTACCTTGTTTTGTGAGACAGGGTCTCTCACTGAACCCGGAGCTCATCCATTGAGCTAGATTAATCAGCCTGCTGCAGGGGTCCTCCTGCCTTGACCTCCCCAGCACTGGGATTATAGATGCATGGCTGCACCTGAATTATTCACGAGTGCTGAGACCCAAAGTCAGGTCCTCATGCTTGTGCAGCAAGGACTTTTCCACTGAGCATCCACCCCAGTCCCAGCCCCACTGGTTCCACTTTAAAGTAACCTCAGAGAACTACTCTGTACTTTGTATCCACAGTACACACTGGAGGGGAGCCCACACCTTTTTTGGGGGGGGGTCAGAGCATCCTCACTTGTTAGTGTGTGTTGGTTGCTGTCACATGTCAGCTTTGTCCTTTCTAGACAACTGCCCATGGCCTAGGGGAGCCTTCTCCCCCACAGAACTCTTGGAAAAATCTGTGCCTCCTTCTCCCTGTCAGTGGAGGTCTGGACTAGGAATGGACTGATACAGGGCTACAAAGGCCAGCCCCACTTTGGTGTTGTCAACCCCAGGTTTCCCATGGGATCAGCTGAACTTGCACCCTTACCCATGTCCTTCCTCTGCTCCCTTCTGACATCTCTCCCGTGAGATTACCCACCACCCGGGATTCTGTTCCTAGGAAAGCAGCTCTGAGACAGAACCCAGGGAGAATTTTCCCAATCCCCATTCTCCATTCTTAGAGGATACAGGACACAGCGGATCTCCTTGGCAACTGAAAGACTTATTTTCCCACCTTCTGTTCTCTAGCTGAACAAGTGTAATGCTATTAACCATGGTGCAAGGTTTAATTTTTAACATCCACCCCACTGCCCAGGACACAAGAGTCTGCAGTTGAGTTCCTTTAGCTTAATGGGAAATAAAAGGACACCGTTCAGTGCATCCTGACTGCCACCGACCCTAACAAAGACAGATGTTCCAGCATTTCAAAGTGCTTCCCCATTCTTGGGCCATTTGGTCATCATAACTCTGTGGGAGGAAGTCCTAGTTATTACTTTTCTTATGACAAAACTTGAATAAATACAACTTAAGTGGTTTCTTAAGCCCGTGGAACCAGCTAAAGACATAAGAAGTGCAGCAAAGAGTAGACTGTTTCTGAGCTGGCCCATGACCTTCATTCCTGTCCTCATCTCTGTCCTTGAATGAGTCTTTGTGTGATGCTATATCAATGATGAACTATATTTATGTGACAGTGATAAATATCCCAGAGAGGGTTAGGGAGATGGCTTAGAGGTTAAAGGTGTTTGCTGTCCAATCTGGGAGCCTGAGTTCTATTCCACAGCACCTACATAAAAACCAGGTGCAAGTGACGTGTCTATAACCCCAGTGAAGAACAGGAGAAGGGTAGGTTCTTTTAGGCAGTTGCAGTTAGAGATTGAGGCCCAGAGAGAAACCAGGTGGTGCCACCCCACATGACACCTTGCCCTGAAGCAAGAATGGAATTCTTGGCAGAAATGGAACTGGTGTCTGATTGAGCCGGATCTACAGCGCCCCCTGCTGCCCGTAGTCCAGTGTGCTACCTGGGTGGGCTGGCCCTGGGGTCCACCCTCCAAATCTACTAGACAATAGGATCTTCCCTTTGCATACCTGAATCTGATGCTATAAAGGCTGTGGCCTTCTGGTCCCTCCTTCTCTTGACCCTTAAGACCCTTGAGGGTGTGTGTGTGTGTGTGTGTGTGTGGTGTGTGTTGGTCACATGTGGCTCTGGCCTCTACCTCTGCTCAGCCTGACCGGGTGGGGGTGGGAGAGCATAGTATAATATTGTTTCTTGGTCTGGGTGGCTTCTCTGCTTGCCTCTGCCTTATAGTTAGGGGCAACTTCTCACTTTAATTACCTGGATAATTTTCCTCTGGTCTCTGATCTACCATGTGGATGCTCTCACTAACTCCAGGCCTGCACCCTGTGTAATGTCCTTAGACTGGAGGTAGCCATGAGTATGACCCTCTTCATTCCTCATTTCTGCTCTGACTTTCCTGGTCTCAGCTTTGACATCTGCCCCCTCATTTCTCCCTGAACCTCACCATCTGCCCTCTAAACTTCCCTGCGGGTTCC
Source organism: Dipus sagitta (assembly GCA_036346955.1). Classification (NCBI taxonomy): domain Eukaryota; kingdom Metazoa; phylum Chordata; class Mammalia; order Rodentia; family Dipodidae; genus Dipus; species Dipus sagitta. Next base: position 139,233,237 of record CM070777.1, read on the forward strand.
TCCCAAGCTCCCCTACACAAACTCCTAGATTCTACTCTCTACTTGCTCTCAGCTCTACTTTCATCCCCTTTAAAGGCCACAGTTTGTCTTAAATCGCAGTCTCCCTTAAATAAACCCCACAATTTGTGATTTCTCCCTCAATAAACTTAACACTTCACAATTTATCCTTCTTGAGTCTGTGTTTATCATTTCTTTATTAAAGGTAGGACAGAACCCAAAACTTGGGGTTCACAAATTCTAGGAGACTCTCTGAACCTCAAAATCCTGCAACACCTGCATGCCTGTAGCAATGGGAGACAGAACCAGGAGAATCCAGAAGCTCGTGGGCCATCTAGACCAGCACATACACGCGCATACAAAGGCAAAAACAACAAAGTAGACCCTGTCTCAAGCAAGGAAGAAGGAGGAAAGAAAAATCAATGTCCTGAGAGCCCTCACACATGTGCTGTGGCATGTGTGTGCCCAACACACACAGACACACACACACACACAGACACACACACACACACACTCCCCAGATGATGTTTTGAATATCCAACACTATATTCCTTCACAAACAAACAAAATCCCGGGGAATCAGGGCAGGAAGCAGCCCAGAATTGGTGGGGACTTCATAGCCTTCAGAGACTTGCCTCTACTGGGCTATGACCTGCATTTTCTTGGCCCAGTGGGGTTTCTGGAGTCATAGTGATCACAGGTGAATTGCAGACAGTGAAAGGGAGGAAGAGAAGACGTGAGGTCAGGCTGGAGAGACTGCATACAGGTTAAGGCACTTGCCTGCAAAGACTGAGGACCCAGGTTTGATTCCCCAGTACCCATATTAGCCAGACGCACAAGGTGGCTCATGTGTCTATAGTTTGTTTGTAGTAGCTAGAGGCCCTGGCACATTCTTTCCCTCTCTCTCTCTCTCTCTCTTTCCATATATATATATATATATCTTTCTTTCTTTCCAGTCAAATAAATAAATAAATAAAATAGATTTTTTTAAAAGGTAGTGAGGTCTACCCTGTCCTTATAAGGAGACTTTTCTCATTGTTTGTATAACACCTTTGTTCATGTCTCATTGGCCAGACATATAGCAGTACTTGGGGGTTAATGAAGTACATATCTAGGGATTTTTCCCTTGCTTGTGTTCCTCCCAAATGTTTATACCTAACTTTGTGTTATTTTCAGGAACTTATTGAGATTTCTGTGTGCAAATCATTCTCCAGGGCATAGAGAGATTAAAGGCAGAAGTGGATGCAGGTTAGAATCACAACAGCTCTTGTGCATTAGCCCCAAGGGCGTCTGATGTCCCTCTGGCCAAATGTGTCATCAGCCCCGTTCACCCTGGTTTGGTAGTGGTGAGAAGCCACTATCAGGAGGTTGTATGTGCAGAGGCAAGAAGAAAGGACTAGAGGTCTGGGGGGGGGTGTCTCCCAAGAGAAGGGGGAATGTAGCTTGAAGACGGACAAGGACACTGTCACTTAATACAAGTCTTATCTTTGGGCTACTTAGCTGTGAGAGGAAGAAAGGATGGTTATAGAACCCGTTACTATGACTGCCCAGAGAAGACACACAGCAGTTCAAAGAGAGAGATGTGTTCTTTCCTTAGCATGGAACTTGGTGAAATTTATTGGGGCTGTCTAATTTCAGGGACAGTCACCCATAAAACACATGATGCATAATAACAATTTTGCAGCAATTGTGAAATATTTATTATATCAATCCTGGAAGAGCAAAAAAAAATTAAATACCTTATTTTGCTGGATTTAAGACACCACTGATAATGGACATACCCTTATTTTATGTATTCCTAAGACAAGGAAAATTCTACCCCATAAATTATGACCTCCTATAGTCTGTAAACTGCATTCTAACAGAAAGATATTAACATACAGATAATGGAGCACCAGTGCTAGGCAGTAAGCCATACTGTGACTGCATTTATGCAGGAAATAAAGTGGAATCTTCTAGTCTAGAACTTTCCTTGTGACATTTGAACCCAGAGAGAGAATTTTAAGAATGTTCATTTGGGATATTAGCTGACTATGAAAAAAGTACCATCACATGAGAAAAAAAAAAAACCTTAGCATCCTGTATGTAGTTCTGTAGTCATTATGGCTGCACTGAGTTAATGCAGTGAGGGTACCATCTCATATGTAGTTCTGCAGTCATTACAGATGCATTGAGTTAATGTGGTGAGGTTAGCATCTCGTACACAGTTGTGCAGTCATTACTGATGCAGTGTTAATGCAGTGAGGGTACAATCTCATATGTAATTCTGCAGTCATTACAGATGCATTGAGTTAATGCAGTGAGGTTAGCATCTCGTCCATAGTTGTGCAGTCATTACTGATACAGTGTTAATGTGGTGAGGTTAGCATCTCATATGTAGTTCTGCAGTCATTACAGATGCACAGAGTTAATGCAGTGAGGTTAGCATCTCGTACATAGTTGTGCAGTCATTACTGATACAGTGTTAATGCAGTGAGGTTAGCATCTCATATGTAGTTCTGCAGTCATTACAGATGCACTGAGTTAATGCAGTGAGGTTAGCATCCCGTATGCAGTCCTGCAGTAATTATGAATGCACTGAGCTAATGCAGTGAGGTTAGCATCCCGTATGCAGTCCTGCAGTCATTATGAATGCACTGAGTTAATGCAGTGAGGTCAGCATCCCGTATGCAGTCCTGTAGTCATTACAGATGCACTGAGTTAATGCAGTGAGGTCAGCATCCCGTATGCAGTCCTGCAGTCATTACGGATGCACTGAGTTAATGCAGTGAGGTCAGCATCCCGTATGCAGTCCTGCAGTCATTACGGATGCACTGAGCTAATGCAGTGAGGTCAGCATCCCGTATGCAGTCCTGCAGTCATTACAGATGCACTGAGTTAATGCAGTGAGGTTAGCATCCTGTATGCAGTCCTGCAGTCATTACGGATGCACTGAGTTAATGCAGTGAGGTCAGCATCCCGTATGCAGTCCTGCAGTCTTTACAGATGCACTGAGTTAATGCAGTGAGGTCAGCATCCCGTATGCAGTCCTGCAGTCATTACGGATGCACTGAGTTAATGCAGTGAGGTCAGCATCCCGTATGCAGTCCTGCAGTCATTACAGATGCACTGAGTTAATGCAGTGAGGTCAGCATCCCGTATGCAGTCCTGCAGTCATTACGGATGCACTGAGTTAATGCAGTGATGTCAGCATCCCGTATGCAGTCCTGCAGTCATTACAGATACACTGAGTTAATGCAGTGAGGTCAGCATCCCGTATGCAGTCCTGCAGTCATTACAGATGCACTGAGTTAATGCAGTGAGGTCAGCATCCCGTATGCAGTCCTGCAGTCATTACGGATGCACTGAGTTAATGCAGTGAGGTTAGCATCCCGTATGCAGTCCTGTAGTCATTACAGATGCACTGAGTTAATGCAGTGAGGTCAGCATCCTGTATGCAGTCCTGCAGTCATTACGGATGCACTGAGTTAATGCAGTGAGGTCAGCATCCCGTATGCAGTCCTGCAGTCATTACGGATGCACTGAGTTAATGCAGTGAGGTCAGCATCCCGTATGCAGTCCTGCAGAAATTACAGATACACTGAGTTAATGCAGTGAGGTCAGCATCCCATATGCAGTCCTGCAGTCATTACGGATGCACTGAGTTAATGCAGTGAGGTCATCATCCTGTATGCAGTCCTGCAGTCATTACAGATACACCGAGTTAATGCAGTGAGGTCAGCATCCCGTATGCAGTCCTGCAGTCATTACGGATGCACTGAGTTAATGCAGTGAGGTCAGCATCCCGTATGCAGTCCTGCAGTCATTACAGATACACTGAGTTAATGCAGTGAGGTCAGCATCCCGTATGCAGTCCTGCAGTCATTACAGATGCACTGAGGTAATGCAGTGAGGTCAGCATCCCGTATGCAGTCCTGCAGTCATTACAGATACACCGAGTTAATGCAGTGAGGTCAGCATCCCGTATGCAGTCCTGCAGTCATTACGGATGCACTGAGTTAATGCAGTGAGGTCAGCATCCCGTATGCAGTCCTGCAGTCATTACAGATGCACTGAGTTAATGCAGTGAGGTCAGCATCCCGTATGCAGTCCTGCAGTCATTACAGATACACTGAGTTAATGCAGTGAGGTCAGCATCCCGTATGCAGTCCTGCAGTCATTACAGATGCACTGAGTTAATGCAGTGAGGTCAGCATCCCGTATGCAGTCCTGCAGTCATTACGGATGCACTGAGTTAATGCAGTGAGGTTAGCATCCCGTATGCAGTCCTGTAGTCATTACAGATGCACTGAGTTAATGCAGTGAGGTCAGCATCCCGTATGCAGTCCTGCAGTCATTACGGATGCACTGAGTTAATGCAGTGAGGTCAGCATCCCGGATGCAGTCCTGCAGTCATTACGGATGCACTGAGTTAATGCAGTGAGGTCAGCATTCCATATGCAGTCCTGCAGAAATTACAGATACACTGAGTTAATGCAGTGAGGTCAGCATCCCATATGCAGTCCTGCAGTCATTACGGATGCACTGAGTTAATGCAGTGAGGTCAGCATCCTGTATGCAGTCCTGCAGTCATTACAGATGCACTGAGTTAATGCAGTGAGGTCAGCATCCCGTATGCAGTCCTGTAGTCATTACAGATACACCGAGTTAATGCAGTGAGGTTAGCATCCCGTATGCAGTCCTGCAGTCATTACAGATGCACTGAGGTAATGCAGTGAGGTCAGCATCCCGTATGTAGTCCTGCAGTCATTACGGATGCACTGAGTTAATGCAGTGAGGTCAGCATCCCGTATGTAGTCCTGCAGTCATTACGGATGCACTGAGTTAATGCAGTGAGGTCAGCATCCCGTATGCAGTCCTGCAGTCATTACGGATGCACTGAGTTAATGCAGTGAGGTTAGCATCCCGTATGCAGTCCTGCAGTCATTACGGATGCACTGAGTTAATGCAGTGAGGTTGGCTTAGTCAGGTGAAAAACACAGAGGATCTGTGAAGAAAGCAGCCCTGTTTGATTGTCACAAGTATATGAAAAATTGGAGAGTACTGAAACAGAAGAACAAGAAACACATGCACATACATACACACAGGCTGGAGAGATGGCTGAGCAGTCACGGTGCTTGCCTGCAAAGCCTTGGGACCCATGTTCGATTCACCAGCATCCACGTAAGCCAGATGCACAAGGTGGCGCATGTGTCTGGAGTCATGTGCAGTGGCTGGAGGCCCTGGTGTGTTTGTTTTCTCCTTCCTTCCCCCTCTCTCTCAAATAAATAAATATTTTTAAAAAAGAAAGAAACACACACATGTGCAAGCAAGTGTGCATTCATTCATGTACATATATTATGTCATATGAATGGGCTCATGGAACTAGAGACGCTAGGCAGTACCATGATCTTCCATCTGAGCCCGGAGAACCAGGAGAGAGGGCAGTATAAGTCAGCCGTGGCCTAAGACCCAAGAATGGTGTACTAGGAGATAAGAGTTTAGATCTTGTCTAATTCTAAAAGTCCAAGACCCAGGAATACTGATGTCTAAAGGCAGGAGAAGATGAACATGCTGGTCCAGCACAGAGAGTGAATTCATCCTTTCTTGCAGTTAGGTTCGCATTGCTGGTAGAAATCACCCAACCAAGAGCAGCTTGTGGGAAAAAGATGCTTGTTTTTGCTTACAGGCTCGAGGGGAAGCTCTATGATGGCAGGGGGAAAACTATGGCATGAGCAGAGGGTGGACATCAACCCCTGGCCAACATAAGGTAGACAATAGCAGCAGGGGAGTGTGCCAAACACTGGCATGGGGAAACTGGCTATAACACCATAAACCCTGCCCCCAACAATACACTGCCTCCAGGAGGCATTAATTCCCAAATCTCCAACAGCTGGGAACCTAGCATTCAGTACACCTAAGTTTATGGGGGGGGGGGCACCTGCATCAAACCACCACATCCTTCTTCCACCTTTGGTCTATTAAGTCTGTAGCTGATTGGCTAATGCCCTGGGGTGGGGCTGGGGCTGGGGAGGAGGCATGTCATTTGCTCTACTCAGTTCACTAATTCAGATGCTGATTTCTTATGGAAGTAGCCACACAGACGCATCCAGGATAATGTTGAACCAGGAACGTAGGCAATGCTAAGCCCAGTCAAGTTGACACGTAAATCCATGATCACAGAGCTCATCCCTAGATCCAATGACTGACGTCTTTAGAAGAAAGAAGGAGCGAGATGTGAAGATGTTGTGGGATGATAGAGACCAGGGTTGGAGCTGGGCAGCCACAAACCAAGGACTGTTCTGCTTTAAGCTTTTAAATATCCTTTGTTTGTTCATCTTAGGGATGTCCCAAGAACTGGCCTCTTACTGGTGTTTCTTCTATCAGCAGCTTGCCCATTCCCTCTTAGGAGGCACACAGTAACCCTGTTTACATATGTGAAGTGTCACATGCTCATGGGGATTGGAAGCAGACTAAAAAACTCCATTATCTTCTTCTAAAGTTTTTATTAACAACTTCCATACATATAAACAATATACCATGATCATAATACCCCCCCCAACACCTTCCTTTCCCCCCGTCTGGAATCACTCCTCCGCTGAATCCCTTCTTTCTACCTAAGCTCTCTCTTCTATTTTCTGGTCATCATTTGCTCCCTCCAGCGATGCAGGTCTTGTGTCTGTCTAACCGTTATCTTAAGAGGAATGGAGCGCTGTTTCTGAGTTGTCTCTTGCAGCAGGAACGGAAGATGACTGGGAACTTATCTAATTCTAGGATACGGTTGAAATGTTAAGGTCCAAAATGTCATAGACTGTAGAAAGGTGATAGGAAGGTGTACTTGAAACAAAACGAACATGGGCATTCCAGAGGCAGCTGTGTCTAGGTACTGAGCCTTCCACTCACTGGCCTAAGCGTGGCTGGTTCAGCACCGTTCAGTGCCAGCCAGGGTGTAAGCCACAGAGGGTAATAAGCAAGAAAGGCAGGGCTTTTGCCTTTCTGACTTCCTGTCTGGAGAGGGATGGGGGAGGAAACAGGTGTGAACACGGACTTAGTGCCCAGGCCCTCCAAGCACCCGACCGTGCACCATCTGGTTTAGCTTCCCTGTTTGTTCCCTGGGGGAAACACTCGCCATATGCGTCTTTCTGCTCTGCACTTGAGTCTACATTTAGAGAAGACACGGGGCTAAGAACGCCATCTTAAAAATTAGGATCAGCGTAACTGGAAAGGAAGGGGGCACACCCGTGTTCTTATTTTGCCTGCATCACTTAATGGTCACTTGAACTTTGGCAGTCTTCTTACTTCCCTGAGCCTCAGCTCCTTAGTCTCAGTGTGTTTCTAAGACCTTTTGGGATGGGCGCATGGATGTGGAAGGATGTTGTATGTTGGAGATCCCTCTATAAAGTGTCTTATTATTTTGATTGACATATAGGCAATACATCTATTTTTTCATATATAGCTTGTTATTCTAATATCAATGCCTTTTGAGTTCAAAAGTGTATTTTATATGCACTGAACCCTAATGTAAATAAAGAACTACTTTATAGTCAATATTGGGTTATCCATCAAAAAAAGTGTACTCCATTTGCGCATGCAAAATGTTAACAGGAAAAAGTGCATATGTGGGCGGAAGGAGAATTCTCTACTCTGCCCAATTTTTCTGTGAACTTAAAACTTCTCTTAAAAATAAAATCAATTAAATTAAAAAACATCAAAAGTGTTATCAACCTTAAATGTATGCTCTGCCAAAAAAAGGTGTGCATTTTATGAAGTAAGTTGAACTTGGTTTTGTCAGTTTCTTTTTTGTTTGTTTGTTTGTTTATTTTTCGAGGTAGGGTCTCACTCTAGCTCAGGCTGTCCTGGAATTCACTCTGTAGTCTCAGGGTGGCCTCGAACTCATGGCGATCCTCCTACCTCTGCCTCCTGAGTGCTGGGATTAAGGGCATGCGCCACCACACCCGGCCTTTCTCAGCTTCTTATCAGCAGCTTCTATTCTGCTGGAATAGGAGTTAGCTCTATCTCAGTCCTATCTGCATAACTACAATGTACTTGTCCATGGAGTCAAGGGCAGGAGGAGTGTGATTTCCTAACCTTACCAATGGACTGTACCACCCCGTGTGACCTGCTGAGGAAGTACACTTCTATCTAAAGTCTTGTTCCTATCTTCCGTTATAATCTCTCAGTCTCTCTCTTCCTTGCTCTTCTAATATAGCAGGAGGTTGGTGGCAAGAGACTGCTCCTTATATGCCTGATGGCAATGTTTTATTTTGATTTCTGGCTGTAGTATTTTGGTAGAATTTTCCCAGTTCTTTCAACTGCTGTTATGAATTAATAAAAAAGAGATTATCCTATAATATCAAGTCTCGATTCTCTCGAATCTACTTCTCCTTCATTCAGACATAGGCAAGGTAGAGATTAAACTATACCACTGTAGGGCAGGGGGTCAAAGTAAAGTTTGGTTATTGGAGAAACAGGCGTGTGAAATCCAATTCCCTGGGAAATCCGCAGAAAAGGTTCCCTTTGAACTTGATAGAGTGCACAATGGAGAGAGACAGAGAGAAATAAAAATGAGGCCTTCTCTCTCCCACATGGTATTTTTAATGTCTCCTCATTGACCTCACGCCCCTCCCCTCCCTAACCTCCCACACTGCACGTACCAGGGCCACCTGTTCACAGCAAAGCTCGGGCTCTCTCCTATCGTGCCTGTTTTTATTTTTACTTGTTTTTTAATTATTTGCCTGCTTTTGAAACAACATTTTGTTCTAGAAAACTTATGGGATGACAAAAATCAGGGATTTGAGAAGAACCTGAGAGACCGCCCTTTAAGACCTCCTCAGAGATCCCCCCACCCTCCCTCTTTCCCTTCTGCCCCTTTCCTTGCCTTCCTTCTCTTCTTTTGGTGCTGAGAATGAACCCAGGGTCCCATCCACACACCCGCATCCACCCTGACCTACAGTCTCAGCTCCTGAGACCACTCCGTCTTCTACAGCTGTTATATGTAACAGTTATGTTCTATGAATCACCGTCTGCATTGACAGCAAATCCTGAATCATTGCTTCCAAGGGAAATACAGGGCTGGGTTCCTGTGAGCCTTTTCATCCACCAATGTCACCTTGCTTCATGTTCGGCTGTTAGAGACTTGCAACCAACAGCACTGTTACTCAGGCTGAATGAAGCTCATTGACACACACACGATTGGTCCCTAAGTCACAGGGCAGTTTTTATGAGAGTTGGACACCTACTCAGTGCTCCAGCACTATACTCATTGGCAATTTTAAATAGCAACTTACCAATCAGAACGCCAGAAAAGAAAATAATGTGGCATTAAGTATACTATGAGAGGTATACTTGTTTACAGTATGAGATCTGAAACAAGATTTGAGACTATGCCTCACCTCACCTGAGCTCCCCATATGCATTCTGATGAGGAACATGGATGGAGTGACAGTGAATGGTGATATGGGGTCACATTAGGTTTCAGTGAGGAGGGCCATTTGAAAATACTGACTGAATTGTGAGGACCAACAATACTATTAACCCTTCCTTTCCCTTACTTTACTTCACCAGCAATGTCTTAATATTGGCAAGTCTTTTCTAGTTAAAAAAGAAACATAAAGCTGGGAGTGGTGGCACACGCCTTTAAGCCCAGCATTTGGGAGGCAGAGGTAGGAGGATTGTCATGAGTTCGAGGCCACCGGGAGACTACATGGCGAATTCCAGGTGAGCCTGGGCCAGAGTGAAACCCTACCTTGAAACCCCCCCGAAAAAAAAAGAAAAAGAAAAAAGAAAAGAAACATAACTAAAGCTTTCTCCTTCCCACTTCTATCTTCTCTCTTCACTTGTCTCATCATTCTTGCAAGAGAATAACACGTCTTCCTCCTTCAAGAGCAGATGCCATTTGCTTCCACCCTGCTCAACTCTCGCTTCTTGCTCTCACCCATCAACCTTTTCTTTATTTCCCATTATCGTTCGGATGTGGAATCACATCCCCGTCATGTGTTGAGGTTTTGATGCATGATGAAGCAAGATCTAGGGCAGAACTTTGGGGAAGTGATTGGATCAAAGGCTCTGATCAGATTCATGGGTCAATTCACTGATGGGTTTAGTATTTGCTGGGTTCTTGGGAGGCGATGGAAACTTAGGAAGTGGGATCTAGTTGAAGAGAGTGGTGATCCTTTGGGATATGTCTTGATCCTGGCTCCTCTCTCTCTCTCTCTCTCTCTCTCATTTCCTGGCTGCCCTGAAGAGGCAGCTTTCCCTGTGCCTGTTCTCCATGATGCCACAGGTGTAAAAGCAATGGGGGGGGGGCTGGCCACCGACTGAGGTCTCTGTGAGACAACATAAAGCTTTCCCTAACACCACCCCAAGTACTCTCACTAGATCTGCTAGTGGTCTTCATTGAGTCAAGTCCAAATGCTTGTCTCCTTTGACCTTAACGATGGATTGAGAGTCTCCTTTTGAGATACTCTTTTCCTGAACTTTTGGGACACTGTACTTCCCTGGCCTTATTTTTGGATCTGGCTCTACTGTCATACTCATCTTGATGCTGTACCTCCCTGAAAACACTGTTCACAGGTTGTAGAGATGGCTCAGTGGTTAAGGCACTTTATTTTTTGCAAAGCCTGACAACCCTTGTTCCATTCCCCAGTACCACCATAAAGCCAAGATGCCCAAAATGGCACATGCATTTGGAGTTTGTATGCAGTGGCTGGAGGCCCTGGTGCACCCATTTTCTATCTCTCTCTCTTTTTCTCCTTACAAATAGGGCTCCAGAGATGGCTTAGCAGTTAAGGTGCTTGCTGGTGAAGCCTAAGGACCCAGGTTTGATTCCCCAGTACCCATGTAAGCTGAATGCACAGGGTGGCACATGTGTTTAGAGTTAATTTGCAGTGGCTGGAGGCCCTGGTGCACCCTTTCTTCCTCTCTCAAATAAATAAATAAAATATTAAAAATAAAATACTTAAAAAGCACTGTTCATATTTTAAAAATATTTTATTTATATATGTATTTGAGAGAGAGGCAAATAGAGATTGAGAAAGAGAGAAAGAGAGAGAGAATGGGTGCACCAACGCCTCTAGCTACTGCAAACAAACTCCAGATGTGTGTGCCACCATGTGCATCTGGCTTATGTGGGTACTGGGGATTTGATCCTGGGTCTTTAGGCTTCACAGGCAAGCACCTTAACTGTTGAGCAATCTCTCCAGTCCAACACTGCCCATATTTGACCTCCTGCCTTCCGAGTGCAAGTCCCTGTCAACCTCTTCACATCCCTATTACTTTATTACTTCATCTGGAAAACTGCTCATCCAGCCGAGAATTCACTTCCTCCAGGAAGTCCTCCCAGAAACCCCTCTTCCAGATCAGATTGAGGCTTCTCCTAGGGGGATCCTCATTGTATTTCACCCACCCCCGCTGCAGCATGGAACCTGCTGTCTTGTCCTATCTACCAAGTCTCTTCTACCTTAGGACAGGGAACAGATCTTGTTGACCTTGAACAAGTACTTGGTCCCCTGGAATACAATATAGATTGTAGGCAACTCTCGCTGGATCACTTTCTCTTGCAGCTTCTTAAAGGAAACTTCCTGACCCAATTGAACTTGAAAATTATTATCTTGCAGGTCAGCTCTTCTAAGATGCTAGCCTCCTCACCCATCTTCATGTCTTTTCCCAGAACAAATAACAATGACAGGAATGCTCATAGCTGGCTTACTGCGCACTTGACTGTAGTCCCAGCACTTCAATATGCTTCTTGCATGCAGAAATCATTCAATCTTTATAACAACCTCATAGGCAGGTGGCATCTTTCTCCTTGTTTTACAGACGAGGAAGCTGATATTGTTCTCCGGAAGTCATAAATCTCCTAAGTGGTGGACCGTGTGTTAATATTCATAATTCAACCCTAACTAAGTAGAGAGAAAGTAATGTTTTATTCTTAGGATTGCTTAAGATCTTGAAATTGTCTACAGGCTCAGAAATCGATCTGCTGGCTCTATCTGGGCTGCCAGTGAAATGCAGGCAACATGCACTTCAAGGCCCTTTAGGCATCTCGGTGATTTTCATTCCATTCTCTTTCCCTGTGTGAATTCTTAGAGTGAAGTGGCAAGTTTCTGAGGAATGGACCCAAACACAGTGCTCGGAATCAGGCGGGATGTTCCAAACAGGCTGGAGCAGACGCCCCCTGAAGGCCAGCTGGTGGGAGTCCTGCCGTGCTGGCTCTTGCACAGTTTGCTTTCCATTTGCTTCAATTGCTTGTCCATAGAAAAGTCTCTCTCTCCTCTTCCAACCTGGTACTCTTTTCTGCTTTCTGCACTACCTGTCCTCACCCTCACCTGCCACGTAGGGAGCCTAGGGCTTCCAGGAGGACTTCACCTGTGATCCTAAGAGTGGGCCCCACTATCTGAGCACTGTATACCAGCATCAATCATTGCTTACAGTTAATGCATTTAGCCCCCACAGTTACCCCACTAAAACATGTGAGTATCTCACCTTAGACTGAAGGAAACAGGCCTCAATCAAAAGGAAATGAGCCGCCCGTTCTGAGTTAGTTCTTATTTCTGCTTTAAGAAATAACCGGACGTGGTGGCACATGCCTTTAATCCCAGCCCTCGGGAGGCAGAGGTAGGAGGATCACCATAAGTTTGAGGCCACCCTGAGAGTACATAGTGAATTCCAGGTCAGCCTGGACTAGAGTGAGACCCTACCTTAAAAAAAAAATTACCACAGTCTTGGTGGCTTCACACAATATAAATTTTGTTCTTATATATCTGAAGGCCAGAAGTTCAGAGTCAGTCTCACTAGGCTAAAGTCAAGCTCTAGTAGAACTGTTCTTCCTGGAGGATCTAGGGAACCATCTGTTTCTTTTGCCCTTTTCAGCCTCTAGAAGCTACTACATTCCCTGGACCACTTCCTCATTCCATCCCCACATCTACTCTCACCATCACATTTCCCTCTCCGATTGATTCCCCTGCCTCCCTTAGATCATCAAGGACCACCTCCCCATTCAAGAACCTTAACTTGGTCACATCTGCAAAGTCCTCTTTTCGAGGTAAGGTAACATGTCACAGGGATTAAGGCATGAAGCTGGGGCCCATTATTCAGCCTATGGTATCTCAAAGTTTAGCTGCAGTATTCCATGATGAAGCCTACATCCTTCAGAAGTGGTTTTCTTTAGTGAATACCTCCAACATCGCTCTCCACTAAACGCAGGTCCCAGGTTTGGGAAGGAATCATGTCTGTCTCCATCTGTTCTACAGTGAGAGCAAGAATTCTCAATGGCAGCTACAAGTTAGAGCCACCTGTGGAACTTCCATACCTACGTGCAGGCCGAGGCAGGATGGTTGCCATGAGTTGGAAGCCATCGAGGGCTAAAATAGTGAGTTCCAGCTCAGTCTGGACTACAGAGTGAGGCTATGTCCAAAAACAACCTGGGGGCTGGAGAGATGGCTTAGCGGTTAAGCACTTGCCTGTGAAGCCTAAGGACCCTGGTTCGATTCTCCAGGACCCACGTTAGCCAGATGCACCAGGGGGCGCACGTGTCTGCAGTTTGTTTGCAGTGGCTGGAGGCCCTGGTGTGCCCATTCTCTTTCCCTTCCTCCCCCTCCCTCCATCCCTCACCCACTTTCTCTCTCTCTGTCGCTCTCAAATAAATTAAAAATAAACAAACAAACAAACAAAAAAAAACCTGGGCTACAAGCAAGATCCTACCTCAGAAAGACCAGAAAGCAAACAAACCAAACATCAAACAAATTTACAACAGCAATAATAAAAGCAAAAAAACCACAACAGTATAACTTATTCACGACAGGATCTTCCTGTGATCAGTTAAAATCTGGAGGTGAGGTTTGGGTGGGTTAGTGCATGTGTGTGTTATCTCCCTACGACTGCAGCAAACACTGGAGATGGTCAGCTCAGTAAGAGAAAAGGTTCATCCAGCCCCACTGCCTTTGAGCCTTTGGCAAGGGAGCACCTGGGGGCAGGAGCGGGTGGCAGAAGAAGCTGCTTATCTGGCCGCAGCCAGGGAACAGAGAAGACCCTGTCATCCCATACAGCTCTGTGCAAGGGCATTCTCAGAGTTGTTAGGGTCAGAGCCTGGGTCTTGGCAGCCCTAACTAATAAGCTGGGCTTGGCCACCTGCCCTTAAGAGATCAATTGAAGAGACAAACGGGGGCGGGGCGAGGGCTGGAGGGATGGCTTAGCGGTTAAGACATTTGCCTGCAAAGCCAAAGGACCTAGGTTCGATTCCCCAGGACTCACGTTAGCCAGATGCACAAAGGGGAGCACACATCTGGAGTTTGTTTGCAGTGGCTGGAGGCCCTGGTGTGCCCATTCTCTCTCTCTCTCTCCCCCCACCTTTCTCTGTCAAATAAATAAAAATAAAATATTTAAAGAGACAAAGCGGTGGGAGAGATGGCTCAGTGGTTAAGGCACTTGCCTGCAAAGCCTAGTGACAGGGGTTCAGTTCCCCAGTACCCATGTAAGCCAGATGCACAGAGTGGCACGTTGATCTGGAGTTTGTTTGCAGTGGCAAGATGCCCTGGTGGGCCCATTCTCTCTCTCTCTCCTTGCAAATAAATAAATATTAAATAAGAGACAAACAGTGGCAAAAAGCAAGGACTAGAGATTTATTCCCCGTAGCCATATTGGAACGCGGAATAAATACAGAGGATCGGTGGTGCCCAAGACCAGCCCTGGGCTTCTAACGTGCGGTTGGAGTGAGGACAAGCTGGATGCATAGCCAAGCAGTGCGGCCCAGTGTGGTCCTGCCCGTCACTGACACGTCATCTCTCCCGCACGGTGGTCTGAGAAGTTCTAAGAGCTATGTGAAATCTCTTTCTGGGAGACAAAGGGAAAGGCACTGGATCTCTCTCCTTAGAGTATTTTTGCTCCTGCCAGAATGGTTACAAGCATGTTCCTAATGACCTGACTTCCTTCTCTGAGGCCTCACTGCCTAAAGATTCCACCTCCCAGTAGCACCACTGGCCAGGCCCGCACCTTTAACACATGGACCTTTGGGAGGTATTTACCCAGACCACAGCACAGCACATCTGCAGGTGGTTCTGTCATGTACAACTGCCTTTGAGCACTAGCTCTTCAAGCATGGGGCTATATGAGTCTAACAAGGCAAGATTAACTCTGAAGACAAATAACAAGAAAATAAATTTTGAAAGCCTTTCAAACCCTGAGCCAGCATCCCTGCTTGTGACATCTCCAAACCGCATGACCTTAGTGACGTTGCCTGACCTCTCTGCTCTTGGGTTCTCCTCAGATAATCACCCCCTCCACTCCCTTCAAAGGTGGTGCAGTGACTAGCTGAGCTCATGAATGAAAAGCCCTTAGCTGAGTGCTGGTAGGTCCCCAACAGAGGGCAGTGCAGCCTTCTTTGCAATCTACCCCACCCCGGGGAAAAACAGAGGTGGCCCAGCCCTCGTCTAATAATAGAATCCCCTTGGCTCTCATTTTTCAGCTCAGCCAAGACCAAGTTTGCCTACTTCTTAGATATGTGTCTGACTTTTCCTTCCTTGAAGTCGGTTTTCAGAGCTCTACTCCTGGTGTCTTTTCACACCTTTTGATCACGCGGAGCCCAGCGGGCAGCTGGCGAGGCTTCTGATCTTCTAGTCTGTTCTCAGAAGATCAGGATGTTGCTAGGGCCCCTCCTCTGATGCCAAGCGATCCAGCTGCATGTTCCAAAAAGAGTGGTTTTCTTCCCTTGGCAGGAAATTGTTTATGGTATGTGGTTAGAGGTGGGGAGCTGAGAATTTTCCTTTGGGCTGAGGCTATAACAAGACATTTAAAACATGGATGTGGTGAAGAAACGTTTTTAATGGCAAGAGTTTCCAGGGATGGAAGGACTGGCCAAGATCACTGCTGTGACTGATTCACTGGTGTCGAGAGGGCTCGGCGCTTCTCTCTCCCTCCTTTGCTTCTTCTAATTCTTGAAGGCATTAGGAAGGGCAGAAGGCATCGAGGTGATTCAGCATTTGGAACAGAGCATGGCTGGCCTGGCCATCTGCTCCTGATGGCCGGGCCAGGTTAATAGAGTTAATGGAAAGTGTTCCGTTTGAATGAGGGAGCAAGGCTCTGGCAAGGTCACTTTCCATCAGGGACTGCCAAAGCTGATGTCACCAGAACTTTCATTTGATTTCTCCCTTTTATTTATTTATTTTTTTAAAGTGCAGAATGATGGAATAATCCTACTGTCCTATTTTGCCGAAGCTCTCATCATTCATTCAGGTGGCATCTTATTTCTCATCAAGTATATTGTACAACTCAATTCTGTTTTTATAGATTATTTGCATGTTTCAGCTCACGCTAGTGAGTCAGCAGGCACCCACTGTGGTTTGCCATTTGGCTACATAATGAGGTGAATAATCAAGGAGACCCAGGGATGGTCCTACGACGAAATCAAATGGGCGTGTGTGTAAGTTACATGCACAGGGAGATGGAGAGATGGCTTTACAGCGCTTGCTTGCGAAGCCTGATGTTCCCAGTTCAACTCCCCAGTACTCATGTAAAGCCAGATGCACAAAGTGGTTCATACATACAGAATTCATTTGCAATGGCAAAAGGCTCTGGTGCATACATTCCCCCTCCCCCATTCTCTTTCTCTCTTTCTGATTGCAAATAAATTAACATTTCCTTAAGAAAAAAGAGTTACTTGCACAGAATAATGCAAGGGAGTTGATTTTTAGGAGCTCTCGGAGCAGATAGAGGCCTTAGGTGGTCTGGGAGGACAGCATGGCGGAGGTGAGCCATGAGGAGGACGGGTCAGCATAGACAGGAAGAACAAGGACATAGGATAGGGACAACATTGAGTGAGTCCACGAGAATGACAAAAAAAAAAAAAAACCTAGTAAAAATAATATTATAAATGTGCTGCTTGCATATCTTGACCCCCAGATATGTAGATAATCTTGGTACAAATACATGTCCCTTGCCTTTTTCAAGGTTTCTGTGTCTCCTGAGTAAGAGGGGGATATGGCTTCCCCAAGAGCACCCCAGTTAGCAGCACTGCACTCAGTGTCTGTGTTCCTACTCATTCCTAGGCAGGGCGAGGGCAGCCACGCACTGAATCTTTGTACCTGTGGCACCTGGCCGTGTGTGACCGTGTGCTTCCTCATAGAGAAGTCTCTGATCGTTTCACATTGGAGCACAGAATTAGAGAAGACAAGGATGACGTCGACCACGTAAGGATCAAGGACCCGAGTGCGTCTGTAGACTCCCCTGCCTGCTTCCCCTGGCATCCGTTCTGCTTGTTCCAAATGGTCCCCGGAGCATCCATGTGTCCACAAGGTTTATTGTCTGAGTAGATGGAGAAATGCCCAGTGAGAAACTTTAGGATTGTGCAGCCATCTGGTGGGCCTGTCATCTGAGTTCAATAGATGGCAGGCTGAGGGTTTAGAAGCTCCCAGTTCCCATCCGGCACGCAGAAATATCTGAATCCTGCTGAGGTTAGGTGCATCCAGAACTCTGAGGCTGGCTTTCAACCAGGATGCTGTCCTCTGGAAATGGTCAGGACACCGACGAGATCAGTATCATTGATGTGATTGTTGATCTGGCCCTAGTGATGGAACGGCTGAGGGGTGGAGAAGCCCCATGTCTGAAATGCTGCCTTGAAAGCAGTGAGTCCTGAGTTTTGTGGCATTTATCAAAATACCAAGCGAAGCCAAGGGAGTGTCCTGGGGACATTGGGGGTCACAGGGAAAGAACATGAGTGTTCCTCTTTAGAGAAAAGACGGAACTGAAAATGTCCTTTGGTGGACATGTGTAACTCACATTGCTGATTTAAATTCTGATGAGGCTTTACCCAGCTATATTTTTAGTGGGATGCTATGTTCCACACTAGATTCAAACATGATGAATATGGTCCTTCATTTGTTTTAGAATTAGCACCTACCTGAAGGTTAACAGTTTAGCAGTGCTTTAACTATTTTCTATTTTATCAAATTTGGTTTCCACATGAGTGGCTGTAATCTTTACTTAAGAATGTTTTGGCCAAAATAACAAACAAACAAAAATTTAAAAAGCCAGGCTGTGGTGGTGCATGCCTTTAATCCCAGCACTGGGGAGGCAGAGGCAAGAGGATTACCATGAGTTGGAGGCCAACCTGAGACTACATAGTGAATTCCAGGTCAGCCTGAGCTAGAGTGAGACCTTACCTCGAAAACCAAAATAACAGAAAAAAAAGAATGTTTTGGTTTTGGTTTTGGTTTTGGTTTTGGTTGGGTGGGGAATGGATGGGAGATTGGGCTGGTATTAGGCCTAGATTATAGTATTTTATTACGTAACTCCAAGGTGATCTCACAGGAAGGAAGTCCAAACCTCTCATAAGGATATTAAGATATCTGGAACTATGGTGTGTGCATTTGCATACAATTAATATTGTAATTTGTTATTCTTTTTTTTCAAAAAAAATTTTATTAACAACTTCCATGATTATAAAAAATATCCCATGGTAATGCCCTCCTGTTATTCTTTTTAAAAGTATTATTTTATTTTATTTGTTTATTAGAGACAGAGAAGGAAGCAGATGGAGAGAGAGAATGGGCACGCCAGGGTCTCCAGCCACTGCAAAAGCTCCAGATGCATGCGCCACCTTGTGCACTTGGTTTACGTGGGTCCTGAGGAATAGAATATGGGTCCTTAGGCTCCACAGGCAAGTGCCCTAGCCGCTAAGTCATCTCTCTAGCCCAGAAGTTGATATTCTTATTTTTAGTCAAAGACTCTATACTTCAGAGAGGTTGTGATTTGTTATTCAGTGATAGCTGACACCCAAGTACTCAGCTCTGCACAGTATCCTCCCCTGACCCCTTCTTCCTTTTTGATCCTGCCTGCCCCTCACACACTCTCCTCCATCCCACTGATATCCTAGACATGCTTCTATCTCAGGGTTCAGATCACCCTTCCGCCCACTAAACCCTCTTCCCTCTAGGTAGTTTTTAAGATGTCTCCTTTTCAAGAAAGCCTCTGGTGATGGCTTCTCTTCATCAACTTGACTGGATTTACAATCATCTAGGGAATATACCTCTGGGCCTGTCTGGGAAGGTGTTTCCACAGACATTTAACTGAAAGAAGACCCATCCCAAATGTGGGCAGAACCATCCCATGCACTGAGGTCCCAAACTGAATAAAAAGGAGACAAGGAGGAAGGCAGCCAAGCATGAGCATTCATCTGTCTCTAATCCTGACGTGTTCTCCACACCACAGCTAGAGCAACTCCCGTCACCCACCATGATGAACTGCACCCTCAAATTGTGATCCAAAATAAATCCTTCCTTAAATTGATTCTTGTCAGGTATTTGACCAGAGCGACGAGACAGTGATTACCACGCCTCCTGAGGTAGCTCCTCCAACTTAAAACTCCATGCCCCTCGCCACACTCCCTACTTTTCCTCTCCTATTTGTGTCTGACATATGTGTCTCATATATATCTTGTAATCTGTAGCTATATATTATAGCTATATCTATTTCTAAGCATCCTATGAGATTTAAAAAATTGTGGCAAAGTTCACATAACATCAAATTCACCACCTTAATCACTTTGAAGTGTACAGGTCAGTGGTATTAGGTAACTTCTCACTGTTGTATGATTGCCAAACTTCTTGTTAACTTTTACAACTCAAGTTCTGCCCCCGTGATGCAATTACCTCCTCCTCTCACCAACCTCTATTGGCCAACCCTTTTACTTTCTGTCTCTGGATTGACTACTCATGTAAGTGTAAATCATCCAACATTTGCCTTTTGGGGATTAACTTACCTAATTTGGCATGCTGTCCTTGAGGTTCACTTGCATGGTAGCATGGGACAGGGCTTCTTTACTTCATCACACTAAACAATGAATGCATTGTATGCTATACCAGTTTTGTCCATCCATTCATCCATCCATCCATCCATCCATCCACCTATCCATCCATCCAACCATCTATGATCCATCCAACCAACCACCCATACATCCACCCATCCATCCATCCAACCAACCATCCATCCATCCATCCATCCATCCAACCATCCATCCGTCCATCTGTCCATCTGTCCATCCATCTATCCATCCAACCATCCATCCATCCATCCATCCATCATCTATCCATCCATCCACTAAGGGCATTTGAGGAGTGTATCAGACAGCTTCAGGTTCGTTGAGATGAACTTCCAGACCAGGCAGAGTTATGGAGGAAGGAATTTATTGAAGCTTACAGATCCAGGGGAAGTTCCATAATAGAAGAAACTGGCCTGCTTTCACAGGCCCAAGCAGAGAGAGCAGAAGTACAAGCCTAAAGGTCAAAAGCCACAGCACACTTCAGGAACTCCAGCTAGGCACACTGCATATCTTTAGATTGAAATCTGAAACCCACCACCACACCTTAAGATCCACACAATGGCATTGCCTCCAGCCAGATGGCTAGAGATGCAAACTACAAACAAATAAACAACTGAATATATTGGGGGCCATCTATTCTATTCAAACCACCACAAGGAGCTTCTATCTTTGGCTATTGTGAATAACACTTGTATAAATAGAGGTGTGCAAATATCTCCTCAAGATCTTGTTTTCAATTCTTTGGGTTCATACTTAGAAAGGAAATACTGGACTACTTGACAATTCTGTTTTCCATATTTTAGACATGCCATTTTATTTTCCATAGTGCGTGTAACATTTTACGTCCCCGTTATTAGTGCACAAGGATTCCTATTTTCCCATATCCTCAACAATGCGTTGTTGCCCCTTTTTTCAACAGTAGTTATCATATGGATGTGACGTGATATCCCATTGTGGTTCTAAGTTGCTTTTTCTTAATTTTAGATGGTGAATGCATTTTCATGTGCTTATGGGTGTTAGTCTTCTTTGGAGAGTTGTCTAAGTCCTTTGAACATTTTTATTTATTTATTTTTATTTTGTGGTGCTGGAATAAACCCAAGGCACGTGTATGCCAGGCAAGTGCTCTGCCATGGAGCCACGTCCTCAGCCTTTTCCCTTTTGTAAGTCAGGCTATACAGCTGTTTTTACTGTTGAGTTGGAGTTCTTTATGTAGTCTGTATCTGGAATACTTCTAATTTTATTTTTTTAGGCAGGCTTTCTGAGATGGCTTTAGGAGGAAAAGGCAGCAAGATCAGAAACTTAAGGTCTTTGTCTATACAGAGATTTTGAGGCCAGCTTGAGCTACATGAGACCCTGTCTCAAAAAAAAAAAAAAAAAACAAAAAACATTAATTAAGGGCCAGAGAGATGGCTCAGTGGAAAATGTGCTTGCCTGCAATGCCTAATGACCAGGGTTTTGTTACGCAGTGCCCATGTAAAGTCAGATGCACAAAAGGGAGCATGCACCTGGAGCTTGTTTGCAGTGGCTAGAGGTCCTGGCACGCCCATTCATTCATTCTCTCTCTCCTTGCAAATAAATAAAAAATTAATTAATATGGGCTAGGAAGATTGCTCAGTGATTAAGCATGCTGGCCACTTAAGTATGAAGGCCCTGAAAGATCTGTAACCACCCAAGTTTGACTCTCCAGCTGGAACCTGTGTAAAAGGCCGGGGATGGTCGCACACATCTGTAACCCTAGTCCATTGGGGGCAAAGAACAGAGACAAACTGGGGCTACTTGATCAAAAATGATAGCGCTGGGTTGAGAGAGAGAACACATCTCAAGGAAGCATACAGATGAGTGGTGGAGAAGGGCACCTGGGGATCTCTTTGACCTGTGCGTACACACACATGTGCATGTGCCACATATAACACACCCTCCATAAGCAAGTGCATGGGCCACATATAACACTCCATACATATACAAGTGCATGGGCCACATATAACACTCCATACATATACAAGTCCATGGGCCACATATACACTCCATACATATACAAGTGCATGGGCCACATATAACACTCCATACATATACAAGTCCATGGGCCACATATACACTCCATACATATACAAGTGCATGGGCCACATATACACTCCATACATATACAAGTCCATGGGCCACATATAACACTCCATACATATACAAGTCCATGGGCCACATATACACTCCATACATATACAAGTGCATTTACCACATATAACACTCCATACACATACAAGTGCATGGGCCACATATAATACACCATACATATTGTACACATGTAAAAATAAATAAAAATGAAAAGGTGTCATTTATTTGTAATTTTCCCTCTTCTAGAATGAAACTTATTCAAAATTAGAGATTGTATTTTTTTATTTTTATTTTTTGTTTTTTTGAGGTAGGGTCTCACTCTAGCCCAGGCTGACCTGGAATTCACTATGGAGTCGTCTCAGGGTGGCCTCAAACTCATGGCAATCCTCTTACCTCTGCCTCCCGAGTGCTGGGATTAAAGGCGTGCGCCACCACGCCCAGTTAGTTTAGGGATTGTATTTTGTTCATTTTGTAAGCCCAGTACTAGACTATAGTAGACAGTAGACACATAGTGGATGCTTATTATAATGTAAAATAAATGATGGAGTGGAAGTACTGTAATATAATTGGTGATTAAGAATGTTGTGGGGCTGGAGAGGGGGCTCAGCAGTTAAGGCACTTTTCTGCAAAGCCTAAAAACCCAGGTTTGATTCCCCAATATCCACCTAAGCCAGATGTACAAAGCGGCACATGCATCTGGAGTTCATTTGCAGTGGCTGGAGGCCCTGGTGTGCCCATTCTCTCTGTCTGTCTCTCTTCTCTCCATATCACTCTGCTTGCAAATAAGGAAATAAAAATTTATTTTGAGGTAAAAGGATATTTTGAAAAACATCATTTTTTTTTTTTTTTGAGGTAGGGTCTCACTCTTGCCCAGGCTGACCTGGTATTCACTATGGAGTCTCAGAGTGGCCTAGAACTCACAGCGATCCTCCTACGTCTGCCTCCCAGTGCTGGGATTAAAGGCGTGTGCCACCACACCCAGCGAAAAACATCATTCTTTATTCTAATTATAGGAGTTCAGTAGGCCAGTACAAGAAAATACAGGGAAAAGAACATACTGAAAAAAAGCAAACCTTTGGCAATATATAGTTAAAGTGAAGATAGACATCTTATTTGATGATAATTACATTCCTAGAGAATCAGAAAGTAAGCTTAGGGCACCAGGCTATGTGATGTCAAAGGCCCACAGCAACCCTGTTCGCAATTGCGCCAGCATGGAATTAGTTCAAATATCTGCCAACGGTAGACTGGGTAAACAATTTGGATGTGTTCGAACAGTGGAATGGTACCTAGTAATGAAAATAATCAGACCTGTGTCCTGTCCTAACAGGTAAACGTCTTAAGGACTTGATCTTCAATAAGAGGATTGGGCACATTAAAATACAAATTGCACAATTCTACTCATGAAATTCAGAAGCAGACATTTAAACATGTTGCCTAAGTGTGCATAATTGGCTAATAAGAATTTTTTAAGGAGCTGGAGGGATGCCTTAGTGGTTAAGGCAATTGCCTGCAAAGCCAAAGGACCCAGGTTCGGTGCCCCAGGACCCACATAAGACAGATGCACATGCGTCTGGAGTTGGTTTGCAGTGGCTGAAGGCCCTGGCACCATCCCCCTCTGTGTGTGTGTGTGTGTGTGTGTGTGTCTCAAATGAATAAATAAAATATTTTAAAAGGATGTTGTTTTTAAAAAAAGAATTTTTTAAATAAGTGTAAGGAAATGAATACCCAATTACTGGGGTGAAGAGAGCTTGCCACAATGCTTAAATGAGGTTCCTTTACTGTATGTAGGTTTATGCTTCATGCATGCTTCTGTGTGTTTCTTAGGTTTTACAAACACAAAATCAGAAGATTCCTCTCACTTCAAACCCACAACACTGACTGGAAAAACAAGCTGCCCTGTCAGTCAGCACGGATGTGGCTTGCATCCTGGAAAGGTCCCAGAGGCAGGATGTGGCTGCCTTGACTTGAGATGGGGGGGCAAGCAAGCGCATTAGGCACCGGCAATGGAGGGAGCTGGTGCCAGACTCTAGGAACGGGGCAAGCGCCTCAGAACAGCAAAAGCTGAAAGAAAAGCTCCCTCCTCAGTTTTCCGCATGATATCGGCCTTCTCTCCTTCTCTCGGAGTCCCACTCCAGCTCACTCATGGACCCTTTGACTCGTCACCAGATCGCCTTCTGGCTAATTATATCATCACTGCGGACATTTCACTCTGGCTGTGCTCAGAGAGTAGCTAATTTGATTTGGAAAAAAAAAAAAAAAAAAGTTTGTGCTGTGGTATATTTTGAATTACCCTGTAGCCCCTCTCTGTCTCCTCCAAGTAATAAATTTACAACAGGGGACTATAGCGATCTGGTAACATAAGGCAGAAAAAAAATAGGCAGTTCTCATGTTAGAGAGTCACGCTGTTGTCAGGTTGGCGGGAGACTCCCCTTAGACCATTTTGTTACCCCAAGCTTCCCTGTGCGTGGGTCCTTCTCTCACATCAATCCTAACCTTAACACTGAAGTCACTTTTCAGGACAAAAGAGGAAGTAGTGACTTTTCTGTCGAGACTCCATGGTGGCTCAGGAAGTAACAGTGTCAGCCACCTATCATGTGCCTTGTGATGAACTCCTCCAGCCAACAGTCCTGCCATAAGGGAGTTGGAGTCTGGTTTCTCAGGTGATGAGAGTGAGGCTTAACAAGCTCACTTTACTCATCCGGCTCATCCAGCCAGTGATGGCAAAGCCAGGATTTGAGCCAGCAATCAATAGTAGGCCAGAGCTCCCCAGCTTTGGGCAACCCCTTGAGTAAGTGGTATTTAAGAAAGTCTCTACTTTCCTCTCGCCTTATTCCCAGCAGCAGCTTCGGTTCTTGTGCTCCTAAAAGACAAGATCTCACAAGGGACACAGTAGAAGATCAAGAGTTTAAGTAGAGGGCTGGAGAGATGGCTAAACAGTTAAGCGCTTGCCTATGAAGCCTAAGGACCCCGGTTCGAGACTTGATTCCCCAGGACCCATGTTAGCCAGATGCACAAGGGGGTGCACACGTCTAGAGTTCGTTTGCAGTGGCTAGAAGCCCTGGCGTGCCCATTCTCTCTTTCTCTCTCTCTGCCTCTTTCTTTCTCTGTCTGTCACTCTCAAATAAATAACTAAATAAAATAAACAAAGAAAAAAAAAGAGTTTAACTAGAGCAAGCAAGGAAGCAAGAATACTTTAGAAAGGGCAGGCAGGGCACAGCAAGCAACAGCTTACATCATGACAGGCATGGAGCTCAGGTTTTTATTTTCTTCTCCCTGGTGTCCCCTCCCTTGTGGTCATGGTGGGCACTTTTAGAAATGGGCCATGCCTTTCTTGGAAACCTATTTTATCCAGAATCCAGGGTGTCTGTTGTAAGGAAACCTACAAGATGCAAGAATATGCATGGTGTGTATGTAATCTAAAGTTGAAAAGTTCACTAGGAGAAAGGGTTACAGTACTCCACAATGCTCCTCTGGAGAGGGAATCTTGACATTGTTTCAGCCAGGCCTCGGCAATGTGAACTGCTGTCACCTTAAATTCTGTTTTGGGGGTCCAAGCTGTCCCATCTGGAGTGAACCCCCAGACCTTGAGCTCACAGATGGCTTCCAGCACGGAGCAGTACTGCCCCGGCTCCGCACCCGTCTGCTGTCGCCTCTTCCTCTGCTCTCTCCAAGAGAGGTCCTCTCTTCATTGTGGGAAAAACCTAACCTTGGCCTTCCCATGGGTCTTGACACCCACATCTAATGCCTCACCTCTGGGTGTTCCATTCTGAGTCTGGGACCATCACAGAGAAGAGTCCACAAGAGCTCACCATGGCCAAATAAACAGAAAATCAGCCAATACAATGACAGTGACCCAAGTCATAAGTGGCTGAGTGGGCCTAGCCAGCCCTCTCCCCGGGAACCAGAGTTCCGAGGATGTTGAAGACAAAATGTTTCCTGTAGACCTGTACTGTATGCTACGTGTGTATGAATGGATGTACAAAACAGCTTAACAAATGATAATGTCCTGTCGCCCAAGAGGCCCCATGAATGAGCCAGAATTCTGAGACCATATTTGATGATGCTTTTTGACTTTAAGAGGAGTTTCCATCATCAGAGGGGGAGATGTGATAAAGGTAAGGGCCCTCAAGGAACAGAGAAGTCAGCTCTGCCTGTTTGCATGCGAGTGGCCTTGAAGGCCAGTGTGAGGCGGATCATAAAGGGGAACTGGATGGAGGGGAAGCAGAAGCCATGGGCAGCAGGTGGTCAGTGTCCTTGAGCCCACCGCCCCCGTTCCCTTGTAACCCTGTCCTGTTAGAAGAGGCACCGGTCATGTATGCCAAATATGCTCAACATTGCTGGCTGTTCTCCACCCAGGGTCTCTGGAGGTGACTCTGCCTGAGTCCTAGCTAGCTGATAAACTGCGTTCTTGTGAGCTCGGTGCCTTGGTCTTGATTCTCGGCTTCAGCTTGACAAGCAGCTGGACGGACAGACGGCACCACGTCCCTTCTGCAGAGAAGGAAAGGTGGTGGGACAGGATGGTTGTGGGGGAGGGGACACACTGCGAGTCAGAAGCCTGATGCTGTGCGTGTTCCATTGGAGAACGCTCTTGACATCCAGGCGGGGATACCGAGTGCGTAGCTGAATCCAGAAGTCTGCATGGCACACCTGGGGCATTTCTGGGTCCCAGATCTGCTACTACTCTTCTCTTGCCCTAGCTGGCAGTGATTTTCAGTCCGGAAGCGCAGCTGTGGAGGCTCGTCTTTCTGCAGGGGTGACTCCTGTTGTCCAGATTCAACGTCAGTCCAGGCTCTCCTCCTAACCACTGGGTTGCCTGTGGGTAGGCTGGTGAACTCCCCAGAAGCCGTTTCCTCCTCTGTAGTGGAGCCAACATCTGCCTGACACCTGGCAGGACTCATTCCGCAGACGTTTACTAAGAGCATGCTGTCGGCCAGGCTTTAACCCTGGGCGGTGAATAAAAAGGCACTAGGCTTATAATCCAGTGAAGAGACAGACATACAAAAAGGAAAAGCAAATGCACAATTACAGCCAAAGACTGAGGGACAAAGAATAGCCTAGGAAGTAGGCCTCTGCGCACAGGGGGGCTGGGCTGGAATCCAAGATGGCTGCCAAGATTCTGGCTTCCTGGTATCCTGACCTGCATGACTGCCTCGCCTTAAATGTGGGCAGGGCTGTGATTACAATGGGCTCTTGGTTTGATTGTATTATGAGACTCCATGTCATCTGACTGAAGCAGCAGACTCCCAAGGCAGCAAACAGTCACATTATGAGCTGCCTGTGGAGAGGGCCGTGTGGTAGGGACCCAGATGTGGTCACTGGGAGCTGACAGTGGTCCTTGAATGATAGCCAGTGGGGAAGCAAGACCGGGTGGCAGTTCCAGAAGGGAATGAGCCTGCTCGGGCTCGGGTGTGACGTTTGCCTGCTGAAGCTCCAGGTGAAGACATGACCAGCAGACACACTTTCATGACAGCCCTGTGGGGCCCTGAGCAGAGGGCCCCATCATGGACATGTAACCCAAACGGATACACATGAGTGGCTTGTGCTGGAGTAGGCTAAGATTATAGTAACTAGTCATGCATAATATCAAATGAGTATATAGGTGACCAAGGCTTCTCTGAGATACGACCTTATAAACTAAAACCTGGCATGAAAAGGAGTCGGTTCTGGGAGGAGGGTTCTGGACAAAAGACTCTAAGCTGAGAAAGAAGTGAATGGGGCTGGAGAGATGGGTTAGCAGTTCAGGCACTTGCCTGCAAAACTAAGGACCAAGGTTTGATTCCCCAGTGCCCACTTAAGCCAGATGCACAAGGTAGCACATGCTTCTGGAGTTCATTTGTAGTGGCTGAAGGCCCTGGCAGCCCATCCTCCCGCCTTCTCTCTCTCTCTCTCTCATAAGTAAGTAAATAAAGTATTCTTTAGAAAAGAAGCGAATACTTTCAAGCAACAGAACATGGTTTCTGGGGAAGGTGTGGGAGCACGGTGCAGGCCACACGAATATACTTTGAACCTCCGACAGACCTAGGACGGTGCTGTCTTGCTGGAGTCCAAAGCCAGGTTTGTGAGTGTGGCATGGAATGCACTGATATGAGAAAAGGATCCTCAGGATAGAGTGGCTTGGGCAAGATGGAAGGTTTTCCTTCATCTGAGGAGCAGAGGAGGTTGGAAGGCTGAGAGATGGGCGGTTGGATGCTGTCAGGACTCCTGCTATTTTGGGCATGCAGCTTTCTTCTACCCTTGCTGCCATTTCCCAGGCTGTGAGAAGGAGAGAAAAGACCAGGAGGTGACGGGCATCCATGCCCAAAAACAAAGCAAGAAAGCCTTGCTTTGGAGGTTAGTTATACACACTGCTTCCTTCCCATCCCGTTGGGCAAGGTTGAGTTGTGACCGCACCAGCTGGGGATCCTGGGGAGTGGGGCAGGTTGCTTCTGGCCAGAACTGAGAAGTCCCTTTTCTGAAAGCTCCCTGCTAACTTAGAGGACTGTGTTTCTACCAAAGAGAAAGACAATGCCCTCTGGGGAACAATTAGCAGTTGGTCCCAGCCAGAAGGGGGAATGCATTTCAGTCTTTTTTCTAAGGCTCCACGATTGAAAGTAGATAGTCACTTGTTTTCCACCATCTCTCCAGTGATGGACTGAATAGCCACATAAGCCAAGGCTTATCATTTCCAGCCCCACCTTGAAAAGTCAGTGTGCACCCCATTTTGTGAGCACCTGGTGTTGTGAACCTCATCTTGTGTCCTGCATGACTGGAGCTGCAGGTGGCAGGCAGGTTATATGTTTGGCAGGCTCTGTAGCCCTCCAGCACTCTGAACCTTTGCCACATACCAGAGTGTTTATGAAGACTGCTTCTAATGGTATCTAGCAAGGTGGGCCAGCACTAACTTGTAAGATGTCATTCCCTTTGTGGAGCTTCATAGGCATGCCCTGAGCTACCCATTTTCTCCAATCAGGACTATGATGGTTTGTTAACTGTCAACCAGACAGGACCTAGAATTACCTACTAAATGAGCCTTCTGGGCATGTCTGTGAAAGATCATCCAGATTAGGTTAACTGAGGGAAGACTCCCCTTCATTATGAAAAATCTAGCTGAGAACCAGTATTCATAGCTCTCTATTTCCTGACTATGGATGCACTGTGACTAGCTGCTTCAAGATCCTGCCACCATGCCTTCCTCTCCATGATGGACTATAACTTTAAGCTGAAACAAACCCTTCCTTCCTCAAATTGCCTTGGTCAGGTATCTTGCCGCAGGAATGAGAGAGCAATAATACAGTAGCCCACCTTCCACAGTTAGCAGCACCTCTCAATAATCCATTAAAGGATGAATCAGCAGCATCAATGCAGGGCTGGAGAGATGGCTTGACAGTTAAGGTGATGGGCTGCAAAGCCTAAGAACTCATGTTCAACTCTCCAAGTCCCACATAAGCCAGATGCACAGTGACACAAGCATGCAATGTCACATATGTGCACAAGGGGGCGCATGCGTCTGGAGTTCTATTGCAGTGGCTGGAGGCTCTGGTGTGCTAGTTCTCTCTCCCTCTCTGGCATAAAAAAGCCAATCTGTTGGGTTTGCCTCAAAAAAAAAAAAATCAGTGGAGGGGTTGGAGAGATGGCATAGTGGTTAAGGCACTTGCCAGCAAAGCCAAGAGACCCAGGTTCGATTCCACAGTACCCACGTATCCATGCATCTTGTTTGCAGTGGATAAAGGCTCTGTTGTGCCCACACACTCTCTCTCAAATAAATAAATAACAACAACAAAAAAATCAATGGATTAATCTGCTGATGAAGCTAGAGCCCCCAGGATCCAACCACCTCTCAATATCACCACAGTCTAGACACAGGAACATTGGGGGATGTTGAATATCCAACCACAACACCCCTTCCTAGAAGTCCCGCCCTGCTGGCGCATGCAGGAACATGCATCAGTGCAGGCGAAACTGGCAAAAAGTCTGGTTTCTGCAGGAGATAAAGATTCCAGTTCTGTAGCCCAAGGTTATTTTGAAACAGGATGGCCATAAATAAAAGATGGAGCATAGGCTTGTCTGTTTCACTGGCTTCAAAATAGAAAGGGCCAGTCACAGAAAATAAGTCTTTGAGACCTGGACTCTTCTCTCCTTCCTGTTACTGTAAGAAAATTCTGCCCGGAATGATATAAATTGCTGACCTAATTCAACCCAGGTTTATCTCAGTAACTATCTGGGGACCTTTCTGTGCATTATCTCTTTGAACCTCACAATGATTCAATGCTGCAGGTGCTATCCGTATCCCCATTTCCTAGGTGAGTAAACTGGGGCTCACAGGCAGGTGATCTGTCAAGGTAGTTCAGCTGTTAAGGGGCAAGGCCATAATTTGAACCCAGGTCTTTGTAACCTCAGTGGCTACACAGGTACTTCCAGCATCTCGTGCATATGAAGATGAGTGGAGCAAAATGACCATCTTTGTCTCCTTCTCTCCATCATGCCCCAGAAGCTGATGGCCATCTCCTTGTGGAAGGCAAAAGGCACCCTAACCTGGCCACACCCCTTCCTCACTTCTGAAGTGAGCCATGCAGGCTTCCCTGCTTCTCTTTCTGCTTATAGCTTGGTCAACCCACGCCAATCCAGACAAACCACTTGCTAGCCTTCTGCCTGCTGAGTTCCTGGGTCCTGTGAGCTACCATGTCCCAGGCCCACATCAATGCTTCCACTGTGGAGTAGGTTCAGTTCGCCTTTGTTGGCTGGCCTAGGACCCAAGAGATGGCATAGGGGACTCTGAATTAAGAATTCACAAGGGCTGGAGAGATGGCTTAGCAGTTAAGTGCTTGCCTGTGAAGCCTAAGGACCCCGGTTCGAGGCTCAATTCCCCAGGACCCACGTTAGCCAGATGCACAAGGGGGCACACGCATCTGGAGTTCGTTTGCAGAGGCTGGAAGCTCTGGCGCGCCCACTCTCTCTCTCTCTCTCTCTCTCTCTCTCTCTCTGCCTCCTTCTCTCTGTCGCTCTCAAATAAGTAAATAAACAAAAAAATTTTTAAAAAATTCACAAATTTTTAGGACATGTAATGACCTAAATGTGTCTCCCAAATTCAGATTTTGAAACGCAACCATCAATGTGATCATATTCAGAGCTAGGACTCTGTCCCTCAAAAACAGGACAAGGATTCTTATAAAAGGGCTTGAAGGGACCAGCTAGATCTCTGGCCCTTTGCCCTTTCTTCTTGAGAGGATAGAGCAACAAGATACCAACCTAGCAGCAGAGAGCATCCATCACCAGATTAGGAATCTGATCCCAGGACAGTGAGAAAATAAATCCCTCTTCTTTATAAATTACCTAGTCTCAGCTATTTTGTTATAACAGCACAGGCTAAGGAGCGCTGTCATGAAAAATGGAGTCTGCAGAAATCTGACTTTGCAAGAGGGATCTGTTGAGAGGTGTGAAGGGGTTGTGCCCTGCAAGAGAATGCAAGCACTGCAGGGCTGTGGCCTGGGGTTCAAGTGGTGATATCTTTCTCTGAGTACCAACTGCAAGTTGGGCACTGGGCTAGCCATTTTACTTATGTCAATTTTTAAATTATCCTGTGAATTAATATTTTATAAATGAGGAAACTGAGGACTAGTAGCTTAATCAGTTTCTCAAAGATTATTTGGCTTACAAAGGCCCCTCGTTATCCAATTTCAGTATTCTTTCTTTGTTATTTGTGTGTTTTCATTTTTTTTTATTTCGGGGATGGGGAGAACTGGCGCTCCAGGGCCTCAGGCACTGCAGTCAAATGCCAGGTGCTTGCGCCACCTAGTGAGCATGTGTGAACTTGAGCTTGCCTCACCTTTGTGCATCTGGCTTACGTGGGATCTGGAGAGTTGAACCTGGGTCCTTAAGCTTCACGGGCAAGTGCCTTAACAGCTAAGCCATCTCTCCAGCCCTCAGTATTCTTTCTTAACTGTGCTACTGCTTCAGTCTCTTAGACTGTGGTTAGCTGCCACATAACCATGACGTCTGAGACTGTGGCCTGTGTCTGAACCACGACAACTCCCTGCTCTCTTGGAACTTTTTCTGAGTTCCCCACATGACCGGCCATGGCTTGACGTAAGGTGACAACATCATCCCATCCATGAAGTTTTCTCTTTTCTCAGGCCTGCTCAGAGCTCTCGCAACTTGAATGTGTTTGGAGTGTACCCCAACCCCAGCCTTTCCCCAGTGGGAGTCTTTTTCATTTGTTTTACTTACCTCCTGTTCTTCACAAAATGAGTCAAAATACTGTAGTTTAGCCCTGCTTAGCAACACATGCCTTTAAGTGCATAAATTAATCTTGATGTAAATTATACAGGCTCATTATCTGTGAGAAAAGCTGACTGAACTATAAGCCTATTAGAATAATGCACAATGTTGCCTGGAGCCCCAAGAACTGTCCCTGAGAAGTTGAACCGGGGCACAGAATGAACCCCTGCATTTCCCAAAACAGCACCAAGACCTGCAGCCAGCCAGGGTGGGCTAGGTCTAGTCTATCTCCTGTGAAGGAGACAGAAAAGGAGAAGCTGATTCCCCCTAAGGTCTTGCCTGGAGATAGTAGCAGAGATGCTCTTCCATGCCTCTGTCCTCTTGCCCCTCAGGACTGATCACAAGGTGACCATCAGGATTTGTTCAGCAGGGAAATGGGGGTGGGCTCGAGATCATAGGGGCCACTTGGCTGGGGTTGGAGAGAGACCTAGACTTACGTGGTTGCCCAGATCTTCCAACACTGATAATCTAATATTGAAGAGCTCCTGGAGGAGAGACTCCAGAGCTGAAGGAAAAAGCTGTGAGTTCACTCAGAGGGTAGGAAGGCCTGCTTCATAGTAAACAGGCACTGTGGCCCTAGGTCAGGGGCCACAAGCAGAAGCAAACACATCCTTTCTTCTCATTTAGATGCTTTCTGTTTACCCTGAACTTAAGATGGCATAGCAGGTGGTTACAATAGAGTATCAATGGGACTAGCAGAAGAAAAATCACCCAGAGGGCTGGAGGGATGGCTTAGTGGTTATGGCCTTTGCCTGCAAGGCCAAAGGACCCAGGTTCGATTCCCCAGGACCCACATTAGCCAGATGCACAAGGAGGTGCATGCGTCTGGAGTTCGTTTGCAGTGGCTGGAGGCCCTGACGCACCCATTCTCTCCCTCTCTCTCTGTGCCTCTTTCTCTGTTAAGTAAATAAATAAGTAAAAATAAAAATATTAAAAAAAGAAAATCACCCAGAAAAATGACTTGGGTATCTTTCAATGGCACTGTAAACAGTGTGCCATAGCCCAGCCCCCACCCCACCTGACATGCCTGTCTTGCTTGCTGTCACTCACTACTAGTTCAGGGTCTAGACTGAGTCTAGGGCTCTGCCAAGTTACACCATGCTTTATAGGGAACTGATGAGTTGCAAATGAATTTTGTCTGGCAGAGATGAAAGTGACTTCTGGCCATAGGGTTACATGTTCATGGCTTGCAGGATGGCTTGCAGTGTGCATCAGTTATGATCGAAGTTCACAACCTTATTTTAGTCTCTTTCTCTGATTGACTACTCATAACGTGTCTCACATAATGTTTCTCATTGGCCCCTTTGGTCCATGAATGAGTTAATGAGTTATGTAAACCTTTGCCATGGACTCAGGATGCTTTGAGTGGGAGTATGACTTTATCGTCTTGTACATTATCATCTGACACCACCTTCGACCTAAATCCAAGGTGCTGAGAAACCAAAAATGAGAGAGCCCGAATCTAGTCGAGAGGGATTAGAGAAGATTTCTCACAGCAGTCATCTGAAGTCAGACTGGAAGAGCAGAGGAGTGAGCTGGGCACAGATGGAAAGGCCAGTGAGCTGAGGGAGGGACTGGCTGCAGCGAAGTCTGGAGACTTAACAATTGCTGCAACACTGGCCCTGGAGTCCCAGATGTTGAGGGATGAGAGGCAAGGCTGGAGAGTCGTCAAAGGCGGATCAGAGGACATTGAGTGCTGTGCCCATGAAGCTTGGTCTTCATGTATGACATGATATACACAGAGAGAGTCATTAGAAGATTCCACACAAAGACTAGGTGTAGCTGAATTTGGCTCCTGGCTTCACTGTCTCATAACCTATGTGGGAATCTTATTCTTCTGCAAACTAATTATAGTCTGATGGGGTTGTATGTAAGATTTCTACACAATTCTGCTTTGCTCCAATTTACTCGGCAACTGCACTGAGTAATTTTCTGGTGGTTAGACGCATGCGGCAACTTCTATATTTTTAATACTTAACAAGAGAGATTTAGTATTTATAAGGCTTTCCTTTGCTATCCTGGCCAAAAGTAAAAATAGACAAAACAGTTGGGCAATGGAAAGCAAAGCTGACATGTTTTCAAAGTAGGCTCTCAGTGGTGGGTGAATCAGAGCCACCCCAGGAGCAGATGCCTGAGACCAGCTATTACGTGCAACTGCTTTGGGCAGAAAGGTTGTGGTTTCCTTTAAGCTCCCATAGCCAGATGTTTCCTTTTCAGAAATATATTGTGAAGTGATTTTGCATTCTTTGGCCCAAGAGAACATTTATTTGGTGATGAGGCGGCTTGCAGGACTTGCCAGCTCTCATAGCTATTGGGGCTGGAGAGATGGCTTGGTGGCTAAGGTATTTTCTTGCAAAGCCAAAGGACCCCAGTTCAATTCCCCAGGACCCACATAAGCCAGATGCGCAAGGCAGGCATGCATCTGGAGTTTGTATACAGTGGCTGGAGGGCCTGGCTTGCCCATTCTCTCTCCCTCCCTCCCCCCCCCCCGTCTCTGCCTTTTTCTCTCTCAAGTAAAAAGTAAAAATAAATTATTAGAAAATATATTTTATTTATTTGAAAGAGAGACAGACAGACAGAAACAGATGGAGGGAGTGAATATGGGTGCACCAGGGCTGCTGACCATTGCAAATAAACTCTAGATGCATGCATGTTGTGCATCTGGCTTTATGTGGGTACTGGAGAATTGAACCCCCATCAGACTTTGCAAGCAAGCACCTTCAACTGCTGAGCCACCTCTGTAGCCCACCCCCACATCAAAGCACTTTTCTCATCATCTTTACTAGAGTCACAAGGCCAAGAACATGCACACCACCCTTCCCACTTCACAGATGGAGGAGACAGGGTCCAGAATGGGTTAGTGATGTGCCCAGTCATGGCTGCCAAAGCGTCACAGCCCAGACAAGGAGGCACGGCCCTGTCTGACATTACCACGGGAAATTTGCCTCATGTGTGTTTAATAATGGCACTCAAGGAATGACTCTGTTTTTAATATGCATCAATTATGCAATTATACATTTATATGCTTAGTAAATGCTCCAGATTGTAAGCTCCATTAGGCACGTTCAGTTTTCTTTTGCTGTGTACCAAACAGCTCCTAACCATCATGGCTGAAAACCATGAATTTATTTCATCTCATGGGTCTGAGGCCAGGTATTTGGGCACAGATCAGCTGGGTGGTTCTTCTGTTCCAGGCAGCATCAGCAGGTGTTTAGAGTTGACAGTGTGAAGGTTAACTTTTTTTGTCACTTTGGCTTAACCATGGTGACTAGATACTTGATCCCAAGTTATGAGGTTTCATGAACATGTTTTTGGATGACACTAACATTTAAATTAATGACCTTTGAGCAAAGTCAGCTGCCTTCCATAAATGTGAGTTTTGTCCAATCAGATGAACAACTGAATAGAATAAAAGATGGACTTCCACTGAACAAGAAGAAATTCTCCAATATATGGTTTTTGGAACTGAACTATAATATTGGCTGTTTCTGGGTCTCTAGACTGTTGGCCACTGGCAGATTTGAACCTTGCAGGCTCCACAATTGCATGAAGTAATTAATCTCTTTTTCTCCCTCTCTCTTTATCTATCTATCTCTCATCTATATACTGGCCATTTGCTGTTGGTTAAAACAAGTCACAACCAGTTCAGGGTCAAGATGAGGATTCATAGATTCCCCACCTTAATGTCAGGAGATATAAGATACTGTTGCAGCAATTTTTGGAACCCAATCTGCCATAAATAAGGTCATAATTTATTTCTAATGTATTCCTCAAACTCTCAGA
The DNA here is from genome assembly GCA_036346955.1 of Dipus sagitta. Lineage (NCBI taxonomy): Eukaryota > Metazoa > Chordata > Mammalia > Rodentia > Dipodidae > Dipus > Dipus sagitta. The sequence goes on from CM070777.1 coordinate 139,269,172, forward strand.
GTTGTTGGGAACATCAAATGCAACAAATTATGCAAAGATTGGAGATCAGAGTGCAATAAATATTCCTTGAATATATACATATTTGGATGAATATGTCGATAGATGGGTGGACAACATGTCCAGCGTATAACTGCGACCTCAAAGACCCACTGCCGCTTCATGGGCACATAAATGATACAAAATCCCATCTGCCTCCTATCTTTATGTATGGATGGAGAGCCCTTTGAGGAGTGAAGTATTTTGTCTTATTATCATAGCTGGGAGCTTGGACATTGAAGGCTGACTGCAGAGTTCCAGTCCCAGGCACCACTATTTACAAGCTTGGGTGAGTCACGTCACTTCTCTGTACCTCAGTGTCCTCCAGTCTAAGATGCTTGCATCTTAGGATTGTTAATGATAAAAGTCAGACAGCGGGCTGGAGAGACGGCTTAGCTGGTTAAGCACTTGCCTGTGAAGCCTAAGGACCCCAGTTCGAGGTTCGATTCCCCAGGACCCACGTTAGCCAGATGCACAAGGGGGCGCACGCATCTGGAGTTCGTTAGCAGTGGCTGGAAGCCCTGGAGCACCCATTCTCTCTCTCTCTGTCCCTCTCTCTCTGTGTGTCTCTTTCTCTCTCTGTCACATTCAAATAAAAAAAATTGAACAAAAAAAATTAAAAAAAAAGTGAGACAGCGAGGGAAGGACATCGTGCAGAGTTAGCAACTTAGGAATTTTATCATAAACGCTTTATCAGGAATAATTGTCAATGTGCTTGTGCTTGCGTTCATGCACTTCTTGCTATAGCGTGTTTCCTTCCTCTGCCACGTGTAGTCTTCCTCTCTTCTCTCTGAACACTGCTCTTCCCTCTGTGACCACAGATTCTGACCCAGCATACCACCAGCATGACACATCGTTTACAGCTGTGTCACTGATCTTGGACACCCAAGGGGAAAGAAGAAGTGAAACTACTCCACGTCACCATGTCCCCTGGAAGCCGCATGAGTGCCTCCCTCCCACAGCACCCACTTCTCACCTGCCATGCTCCCAACCTTCCTCCTGCTTCCACCCAGCCATTGTGTGGTGGTGGCTCTCAACGGGATCAATTCCAGAAGCCACTTGCATCTGGTAGCGCTGCTGAAATCTACGAAGGTGCTACTGGAGGTGCCCTGGCTTCTGGGTGGCAGGTGGCCTGTAGTACTGGGCTATGGGGTGTCACATTCCTTGGTGTTCTGTTCTATCTCAGGACACAAGGCATCCTGGATCTCTGGACTAGGTGTCTGTGCCAAGGTGAATGGATCTAGTTTTCAATGGCAGCTTTGGCCTGAAGGGTATATCTGGGTTTGATTGGCTTCTACACCCACAGTGCCAGATGAAGACCTGTCAGTCATTTGCTTCTGGCTCCTGTGGTTCTTTCCAATCTGGACCACAAACAGCTAGGAGGTTTTAATGAAAAATTATTCGATTCATAGCAAGTGGCTCCCTGATTGTCAATATTCCTCTACTTGCCAGTGTTAGGACTGTTAAGTCACCAGTAGACAGTTACCTACTTTCTGGAATGAAGGAAGATGATAGCAGGGACACTACACATGGTTGTTCAGAGTAGAGTCTGGGCAAACATTCTCCAGCCAAGTAGGTTGGTGTGGGCTGACATCCAGCCTCTACTCAGCTCCCCAAGCCATTGCCCTGGCTCAGAGAGATGGGTCACTTTATTAGAATTTGCACAAAATCAAAGGGTATGCAGCAGTCCTGTGAGTAGGGCATGCTTAAGAGCTTATCTTGTGTCCTCTAGAAAAAAGTGTTTATAATTGAAAGTTGACCCTTACCAGCCTTACTTTCAAGATACTTCTGAGGGGAAATAGCTCAATCCAGAACCATCGAGGCTTCTTTCTTCCTCCAGCCTCACTGCCAACACATCCCCACAAGGCCCGGGAGCATGTGCTTACCCACATCTGCAGCAGAATGAGTCCATTTACATCCCCACCACTGATTCGTTTTGGTGGGTGTGGAGCTCAGCATTTGTGTCTGGTTCTTCGAAAGCCCTGTCCCACTGAACTTTGTGTAAGTTACACAAGGAATTAGAAGTTTGCCAGGTGTCAAGATGTCATTGCAAGAATAGGCAGCTGAAATCCTTGCTCTAGTCTTCGGGATATATGGCTGTTCAGTCATTCACAGGGGTTTGAGTTCATTCATTTACTCAAAATGGCTGCTCAGCCTCATTCACAGGGTTCTGAGTTCATTCATTTACTCAAGATGGCTGCTTAGTCATTCACAGGGGTTTGAGTTCATTCATTTACTCAAGATGGCTGCTCAGTCATTCACAGGGTTCTGAGTTCATTCATTTACTCCAGATGGCTGCTCCGTCATTCACAGGGTTGTAAGTTCATTCATTTACTCCAGATGGCTGCTCAGTCATTCACAGGGTTTGAGTTCATTCATTTACTCACCTGATCTTCATTGCAGGAAGCAGCGCAGCCTGGCACTGGGCAAACAGAGTTCAAATACAGGCTCACTTCTTGCTACCTAAGTAGCCATAAGCAATCGCTGAACTTTTCCGTGCCTCAGTTTCTTCATTTGCAAAGTGGTCCTAACAATCATCTCTACCTCATAGCTTTGGGATGATCCAGTGAATTGATCTGTGTAATCTGTGACTATTGAGCAAGCTTCCCCCAGACACTTGCACCTACAATGTTCCCAACACTGAACAGTTAATTACCGAAGCCATCTAGGCATGTGGCAATGCACCAGGCCTCCTGGGAGCTGACCATTTAGTAAGGGCTGCAAGGCAGGTAAACCCAACACTGTCCTACAGGGAAGTATACCAACAGTTCTCAGAATCTGGAGAGTGAAAGAAGCCCCTACATTAGCCATCAGAGAAATAAATGCAAATGGAAAACACCATAAGATTTCACTTTATACCCACTGGGATGGCTATAATCAAGGGCAGGTAGTAACAGCTGCTGGTTGAGAAACCAGAACCTTTATGCGCTGCTGCTGGGAATGTAAAGTGCCGCAGTCACCATGGAGAATAGTCTAGCAGTTCCTCGAAAAGTTAGAGTTACCATACGAGCCAGCAATTATCCTCCCAGGCATATAGCCAAGCATATGTGCACACAAACGCTGGTACATGAATATTCATAGCAGCATTATTCATAACAGCCAGCAACGGGAACAATGCAAATGTATATCAACTAATGAATGGAAAAATAAAAGTTGGCATATACATGCAATGGGACATTATTTGGACATAAAAAGAAATGAAGAACTGATGCAAACTGATACATGCTACAACAACAGGGATGAAGCTTGAAATATTATTTAAGTGGTGGGAGCTCATCAGGACCACATGTGTGATTCTATTTAGTTGATATGTGCCAAGCAGGCAAATTTATTGAACATAAATAGATTTATGATTGCCTAGAGCTGGGATGGGGGAGAAGAGAGGAATTAAGGATGGGTGTGGAGTTTCTTTTGGGGGCTTTAACCATGCTCTAAAATCGATTTTGGTGATGATTGTACAAACTTTTGAATGCATGAAAAGCCATTGAATTATACACTTTCAAGGGATGGACTATGGAACAAGTGATTTATACCTCAGCGATTTTTTAAGCCCCTGGAAGTTTTTCTAAATGTGCATATGTTCAAACCAGGTCTGGTAGCATAGATTGATGATCCCAGCTACTCCATATGCTGAGGCAAGAGGATCACAAGTTCAAGGCTGGCCTGAGCTACAGTCCAGATTGGGTGTCAAAATTAAAAAAAAAAATGAATAGAAATCTGTGAACATAGCTCAGTGTTAGAGTACTTGCTTACTACACAAAAGGTCCTCCACTCAATTCCAAGCACCAACAACCAACATCCCGATCCCCAAGCCTCCATGTTTTTAGAACTTTCCTCCCAAGACATTTTTAAAAATATACTTAATTTTATTTATTTATCTATTTGCGAGAGAAAGAGAAAGGGAGAAAATGGTCGTGCCAGGACCTCCAGCCACTGCAAACAAACTCCAGACGCATGCGCCCCCTTGTGCATCTGGCTTACTTGGGTCCTGGAGAATTGAACCGGGATCCTTTGGCTTTGCAGGCAAACACTTTAACGGCTAAGCCATCTCTCCAGGCCCCTCCCAAGATTTTGATTCAAGTCTGAGTTGGTGATATATAAAACAGTTTTGTGGTATGAGTCTTCTATGAGATTGGCAGTTGAGACAGTGATGTAGCCAAACTACACTGTGAATGATTTCCTGGGCAAGGCTGTCCTTGCAATGGACCCTACGGGGTAAATTGACCAAGGGAAGAGAACATTACAGGAGCACCGAGCAGGAGGGCTCATTGGCAGGAATATCATGAATGGAAGCTGCGAGCTAAGATCTTCACTGAGGGAACAACGGGGTGAAAGACAGCCATTTGACTTCTTCCTTTCTCGGCCCTCTGAGCTGCTGCTCCCAAGGTACTTTTTAGGTGATTCGCACACTAATCGGCCCTGGCAGGACTATATCAGGGACAGGACTGAAGGGTTGGAGAGGCAATCAGCCGGTGAATGACAACAGTTCATGGTCACCCTGCCTCTGCCTTCGCTTTTGTGTTTGAAACTGACACTGTGTCAGTTAGAAATGGTCCAAAGGGTAGCTATTAACAGTCCCTTGAAAGTCTGTGTTTAATGCCCAAAGGGTTCTCTGCAGCTAGTCTCTGCTGTTTGACCCGTTGAAGCCCTATTTGTGGCTCGCTTCTCAGCTGACCTCAGGGTTGATACTTTTCCCTTGAGAGAAGAGAGGAATGTCAGGCACTAACAGTTCCCTTGGCGGAGGGGGAGAAGAGGAAAGTGACATGAATATATACACTATTGAACTCTAAGGAGATGACTGAAATTCATGGAAGTCATAGGGCTAGGAGGGAAGGGGTATGTATGGGAGAGTGGGGCTCAGAAAAATTTCCAGAAAGAAAAGAATTATAACAGCCCAATCTAACCCAGAACGTTAAAGTGTGATAGTTATCAAATGAATAATGGGCGAAGCAGGGGCTGTGAAAATGTAAGCAGCTAAAGGCACTTGCACCTATGTAAAGCCAGATGTATAGTGTAGCGCATGCATCTGGAATTTGTTTGCAGTGGCAACAGGCCCTGGTGCACCCATTTTCTCTCTCGTTCTCTCCCTCTCTCTAACAAATAAAATAAAATATTTAAAAAGAAAGGATGACCACAGAAATGAGATGAATTTTAGGAGATAAAGATGCCTATTCCCCCCCCCCCCCATGATGGGTGATAAGCTGTCCTTTATAGCTAGGGCGACTAACTCAGCCCAAACATCAGGGACTTCTCTGATTAAGTTCCATGTTCCACAAATCCTCTTGACCCTGGCAAACAGGAATGAGACATCACCCTGCTCATCTCATAACAAAAGCACCCATCCTCTCCTTGACCTCCCTAGTGACCAGTAGAACACAGAGAAAGTGAAAAAAGTCACTTCTCGGCTTGTTACTTTCTAAGCCTGAGCCCAGACACAGGTGTGGTATATTTAAGACAGGAAGACCATAAGAAAGCACCCCTTCTCCCATGGTCAGATCAAGATTCTGAAGGGAGCAGGAGAAGAAGGCCACACAATGAAGAGGACCGGATGTTCACCAAGGGTCCCTCGGTGGACAGGGAATACATAGGAAAAGCAAGAGGTGTCTACCCTATGCAACGGGGTTTAACACGTCACCCCACGGGATGGCATAGAGTCCTTGGAGAAGCTGACAACGGACTAAGATTCAGTTTCTATCTTTGGGAATAACAGGGCTTTAACAGATGTTGAGTTCAAATATGGGAAAAATGGGATGAATTTCTTGCACTGCTGAGTTTATGGACCAAACCTTATATTTCTTGTCTATGCTCTAGTATTCTGACTTTTTTTTTTTTTTTTTTTTGCAGTATATTGTTCAAGTGCTTGAAAACATTTCCTGACAGAAAATGATAACAATCTATGAAGGAAATTGTTATAAATTCCATATCACAACAGAGGCTATCAAAACCCTCTATCATGTTGGAATCTACTGCTTTGTTGACTTCAGCTCTATTTTTTTTTCTAAATCCTCATCTCTCTTTTTAAAGATGACTTACTTCACCTCACACGTGCTTTGAGTGGATAATTATCAGGACCCTTTACCTTCCCAGCCATAGAGGTTGGCAGATGAGCAGAAAATAATCATATGCGTTCAATCTTTTTCTTTTTGATCACAAAATAACACTATACTTTCCAGGCTTTGGTGCAGTTAAATGGACCATGTGGATGAGTTCTGGCCCATGGATTGTGGAAATATTTGAAGAGAGAGAGAGAGAAGAATAGGAGGGAGGGAGAGGAGACCAGGGTACCTAATACATCGTAGTAACTGAAGGCAAGAGACGTGTGTTTAAGCCAAAGAAACCACAAGCATGGATTTCAAAGAAAAGGAAAAGACTTTGATTATTGGAGTTATAAAACAATCTTAGACTATAAACTTGGTCCAGGAGGAACCAGGGTCCCAAAGCCATGCTACTTGCCAAGAAGCATGCTTTGCAGCATCCAGTTCAAACACAAGGGTATGGCAGACAAGGTGGCACCCCAGGGACCAGCACTGAATCAAATCAAGGACCTTTTCACCAGGCTGGCGTTTCAGCATTGCTATGAGCAAAGACTGATTCCTCCTTCCATTGCTTGTCTGGCTGAATGGGAGTTTTAATTTTGGACAACTTCTTCCTACCCCTGCAAGGTCAGGATGGGCAGATGACTTGTCTTCTAGTTCACAAGTGCCCAGGCCACAGGGAGCCAGTCTGGATGCAATGGTGAGGACGGGTCATGCTACAGAGGTCCTAGACTCTGAACTGGCGATAGGAGCTAGAAGCTCTTTGGATTCCGTGCTTGTTGTATATGAGAACGTTCTGTTTGAAGACAGAGAAATGGATGCCTTGTGCCAGAAATGAGGTCATGTGGTAAACAAATCCAGTTTCTTTTTATTCCTGGTCACCCAGCAAGCCTGCGCTTCCCAGTTTCCATTGCAATTTGATAGCATCATGTGACCGAAGGCTGGCCAATGGAGTGAGTGTGAGTAGCTAAGAGAGATGCTAATAGAGATGCCCCAAAGATGAGGTTAAGCGGACATTTACGTAAATGGAGTGGACACACTGTTGGATAGAAAGAGGACGCTGTCCCTGTTCCTGAGAATTCATGGAGTTTCCAGGCAGGGCTGCTAACGTGAAGGCTGCATGCTATGGCCAGGAAAGCATGTGTGGCTATCAGCATACGGGAAGGCTAAGCTCTAGTCCTTGCCACTCCCACTGTGTGTCCTGACACTAGACTCCATCTGCCAGGACAAGGGGCATCTACTAGTTTGCACCAAGACCTCTCCTCTCACCAAGCCAAATACCTGTGGGGCTTTGTCTGCTAGAGGGAGGCACACATATTCTTTATTTTCCCCCAAAGCATCTTTTCGTAATTTGCTCAGAGGGACCATAAAGCGCTCTCTCTCTTTCTTTCAAGAGACTTGACCACGTCCTTGCTTTTCCAAGTCGTGGAAACATGAGACTTTGGCTCTTTGAGACTTTTCTGGTTTGAAACAAGAAAGCATAGCCTTGCTCTCAGCAAGTCTTGAGTAACTTTATCCACTTTCTTCCCCCAGCTTCTTCTCACCATTTATGGGAAGCTAATCAGAAATCTGAGCTCTGACAGCCTCTGAATGCTCTGACAGCTCTCGAACTATCAAGAACTGCTGTAAACTTGAGCGCATCTTTGTTCTGATAGCTTTTCTTTTTGCCTCCTTGATTTGGTATTTCTAGTAAACCTCCTCATTAAAGCAATATTAAGCTAGCTCATAAATATGTATATGCTCTTCTTAATTATCTGTTGATGGATATGGACTCTGATACATTTACATAATGAGACTTTAAAACATGCAGATGCGTTTTACAATTAGACCTGGGTGGGGGCTGGGGGAGGCGGAAAATGCAAGAGGAAAAACAGGCTTATTTTTGACAACACCCAAGAGAAAAAAACCATAGTTGGAAGGAACAAATTTGTCCTAGTGAGGAGCTTAGTTCCAACCCATGGATTTCAGATAATATTAGGGATGCAAGTTCGAAGAGAGATCAAGTAAAACAGAATTACACTGTGTTCCACGTGCTGACAGCGAATCTAATAAGGCAGAACAAAAGGTAAGGCAGTCAAAGCTCTGGTACCTTGCCTGCTGCAGTAAATATTACCATGTCCACAGAGGGTACTGGGCTCCCTTTGAGTTCGTAGAAAGGACACATTAGGAAGACCACGCTCTCCCACCCTTGAGGTTAAGTATAACCTTGACATGTGCTCCAGTCCATGAAAGATGAGCAGAGGGTCCCTTTGGGACAAAATATCCAAGAGCTTTTTTTTTTTTTTTTTTTTTTTTTGCAATTTCGCCTGTTCCCTTTCTGTTGCTGCTAGGTTGGAAACATCAGCCTGAGTCTTAGAGTGGGGATGCTGTGGAGCAGGGAACGCTACTAAAATACACGGGACATGGGGCCTCAGAGAGAACTAAGCAAGTGTTGCTTTAATTGTTGAGACCTGGGGGAGAGAAATAAATTTGTGCTGCTTTAATGCATTAAGATGTGTGTGTGTGGCGGGGTAGGGAGGGGGTATTTGCTACAGCAGCAAAAACAAACCCATCCTGACTGATAAAAATTGGGGCGTCGTAGTGTTATTTTAGGAATAATCCTTCTGGGAAATTTGAATCTAAGATCTCAATCACAAGGGACTTTTCTGGTTAAAAAAAAAAAAAAAAAAAAAAAAGACCGAGGGCCAGGCGTGGTGGTGCACACCTTTAATCCCAGCAGTTGGGAGGCAGAGGTAGGACGATTGCCATGAGTTCAAGGCCACACTGAGACTATGAATTCTAGGTAAGCCCGGACTACAGTGAAACCCTACCTGAAAAAAAAAAAAAAAAAAAAAAGACCGAGAAAGCTAAAATAGCCTCTCTTTCCATATTCTTTAAAGAGGATCATTCATGTGGACCCCTGGTTTTTCTGCTTAAAAGATAGCTCTGTCATTCTTGTTTTCCTGAGCTCTCTGAAGTTTCTTTCTAGCTTGAGTCAAGGCCCTTGAAAGCTTCTACAATTTGATGTTCAGAGTAAGTCAACACAGTAAATGCCTCTGACCCATCTGAAGACCTGTTATGATAGTGAGTGGTGATTTGATATATGCATTGTGTTAACAAATATTGAGCTCCCTCAGATGCAATTGCTATATAAATCCATGCTTGATAATAATATCCTGACAGAGGAGAAAATTAGAAAGTGGTGACACCCCAAGAGTCCTAAATTCAAAATTGGTTTTCTTTCTCATATGTGGTCTCAGGACTTGCAAGAAGCAGCAGATCCCATTATCTCTGTCCTTCCACCATGAGGGTGTGCAGCAGACTTTTCCTGTAGTCCACACCTTTTCTCTTTTATTTGTGTAGCTTAGTTATTCATCACAAATTCCAGTGAGACCCTTAACTTACCTAGGAATAAAGTAAGGCGCAGGGTGGCCAATGAGCTTGTCTAGGATTTACATTTTGAGCTCAGGCAGCCTGGTTCCCAAGTCCATACCAATAGCAGCACTAAAGTTTTAGATGTTTTAGTAACTATGAAATGTAGGCAACAGGAGGAAAGTAGAGATAAAAAAAAAAAAAAAGGCAAGCCATGGGCTGGAGAAATGGCTCAGCATTTAAGGTGCTTACCTGCAAAGCCTAATGACCCAGGTTCAATTCCCCAGTGCCCACGTAAAGCCAGATGCACAAAGTGGCACATCTGAAGTCTGTGTGCAGAGGCTAGAGGCCTTGGCATGCCCCTTCTCTTTCTGTCTCTGCTTGCAAATAAATAAAAATTTTTTAAAAAGATGACTCATCCATAAATAAAGAGATAGATAAATTACAAAGCTTTTTTTTTTAAAAGTAATTTATTCATTCATAAGAAGAGAGAAAGAGGAAGAGAGAACAAGCCAGGGCCTGTAGCTGCTACAAAAGAACTCCAGATGCTTGTGCTGCCTTGTGTATCTGGATTTACGTGGCTACTGGGGAATCAAACCCAGGTCATTAGGCTTCAGACAAGTACCTTGACCATTGAGCAATCTCTTCAGCCCATAAAGTTTGTTTTAAAGGATAATTACCAAAAGAAGAAACAGTTTGACTCGTCCAAATAAAAAATGAACAAAAATCAAAGATTCTATTTAGCTTATTCACTAATAAGGCACCCAAGCCGATGTTATGACCAACTCAAAGGATAACTCAGAGGGTCACATGTACGTGGTGTGGTGGCTTGAATGCAAAATGTCGCCCATAGTCTCACGTGTTTATGATTAAGCCTCATGCTTAGTCCTCAGCTGGTGCTGCCTTTGACAGGTGGAGCCTTGCTGGAAGAAATATGTCACTGGCAGTGGGCCATGGGGTGTTATAGCCCAGTCCTGCTTGGCACATTCAGCCCATTTTCTCTACTCCCCCCCACCCGCCACCCAGTGATGTGTGGATGTGACACCCAGCTGTCTGCTCCTGCCATGCTTTCCTTGCCATGATGAAACTCCCCTTGAAAGTGTATGCTGGAAATAAACCCTTTCCTTCCATAATATGCCTCTGGTTGGGTATTTTGAGAAGGTGTATGGGGATGCCCATGCCTCCTTCCACTGAAAACAAACTGCAGATGCATGCACCACTTTGTTTATCTGGTTTTATGTGGGTGGTGAGAAATCGAACCCATTAGGCTTTGCAGGCAAGCGCCTTAACTGCTGAGCCATCTCTCCAGCCCCCAAGTGGATTTTTTAGGAGTACTTGACAGTGTTCTTGGATGGATGATCAATTGCAGGCTTGGCAAGCAAATTCCTTTCACTGCTGAGTCATCTGTTCAACCCGGGAGACATACATTTTATTACAGGAGTCACAAGAGGGCTGGGACTCCGCTTGCTTTATTAGAGGGTGGAACTGGCTGACTACAGCAGAGAAGTGACATGACAGGGAGGTTGTATCAGTCCCTCAAAGGAATGACAAAGCACAGAGAGGCATAAGAAGCCAGGGAAAGCCACAGTTAGGAAGAGAGCAGGACAATGTGAATTTGCCTTGGAAGGGAGGAGAAATGCACATTGAAAGCAGATGAGAGGATACAGTGAAAAGGTAACAAGTTCCATCACAGGAAAAAAATAGAAACAAGTCACCCTGTACCCAAGGAGCCAACCTGTTGATTAGATTTCTCAAGTTCACAAGGCAGTGCATGCACACACTTACCAAGAGAGAGAGAGAGAGAGAGAGAATACACATAAATAACAAGAAACCTGACTTCTATGGTCTCCATGGTTTGTTTTGTGGTCTCAGATTTATCATCACACAGAATTTTAAAACGTGGTTTGGAGCAGAAAAAAAGACCAAGCATTGGGGCTGGAGAGATGGCTTAGTGGTTAAGGCACTTGCCTGCGAAGCCTAAGGACCCATGTTCCACTCTCCAAGTCCCACATAAGCCAGACACACAAAGGTGAGGCAAGCACAAGGTCGCACATGCCCACTAGGTGGCAGAAGCATCTGGAGTTGATTGCAGTGGCTGAGGCCCTGGTGCATCAATTCTCTCTCTCTCTCTCTCTTTCTCTCAAACAAAATAAAAATTATTTTTTAAAAAGACCAAGCACCGAATGTCTTACCAGGACTGTGTATGGATTTTGTTGTAAAGGATCAGTGTCTCAGCTATTCTGCATTACAGAGAAGTCCAGTCTGGTGAGGGTTAAGAGGAGGCAGAAGGAACCTTGAGTGTCTCTTTCCTCTCCTCTCCCTTCTACCAAATAGGAGTGGCAGAGCAGAGTGTGACCTTAAGTGTTTCTCCCGGATATAGACTATGCAGATCAAGTGGAGTAGATACAGGGAAGTCCTTAAGGCCGCAGGAGAAAAGGGGAATGGATAGGGCAGAGTCAACCAAAACAAGCATGGAGAACAAGTATATTGTCCAAAAAAGTAGAAAATTCATGGAGGAGAAGTCCACTGGGATCTTTAAGTCAGAGTATCCCTTATGGCTACGAAATAAGCCATTACAAACTAGTGGTTTAAAGCAACACACATCTGGGGCTAGGGAGATACTCTAGTTGGACTCCGAGCATGAGGATCTGAGTTTGAGCCCCAGTATCCATGTAAAATCTCCGTGTATGGTGACATGCACCTAAAATCCCAGTGCTGGAGAAACTGGGACAGGTGGATCCATAGAGCTCACTGGGCAACCAGTCTAGCCTATTTGGTGAGATCCAGGACAATGAGACCCCGTATCAAAAAGAGCTGGAAGGAAAACTCAGGGAGCAACCCCGAGGTTGTCCTCTGGCCTCCATGTGCACACTCATGCACACACGTTTAAAGCCCCTGAAAGATTACCAATAAATACAACTAACCTGCTTCTTTGGCTTCTGTACAATTGCTTGCTTTACCTAGACATAAGGACAACCATTTTATGAAGGAAAAGCATGTTATACGTGACTTTCTGCAGTACGTGACTTTCTGCAGTACGTGACTTTCTGCAACTAGCCGCCTGGGCCCAGATAAGGAACTAGTTAACTGAAATGCTGACCTTTGCCCTAGAGATCTGTGCTTGTTTGCCCACCTGTGCTTGTTTGCCCAACCCCTGTTTGTTCAACCGTAACCCCCTTACCCAATTTCTGGAAAACCTCCGCTCAGAGACAATTGAACAATGCCTAACCGCAGGGGCCCTAGCTCCCTGCCTGAGGTCACGATCCCTGAGCCGAGGCGACACCCTGACGACATCTGAAGAATCCCTGAGCTGAAACGTGTTTGAGATATTTCCGCATGTTTTACGATCTTTTCCTTTAAAACCCCTACCTCCCGGCTGCTCGAGGCTCTTCACCCCTCCTGCGTGAGGACTTCGTGTCGAGCCCCGGTGCACCGGCTTCACAATAAACCTCTTGCATCTTGCATTGAGAGCCCTCCGTGTGAGTGTCTTCGGGTCTGGTAGACAATCCCGCTTGGGGACCCTCCGGGGGCTCCCCACACCCCCACATGAAAATGCATACATATGCTCACCCGCATATGACAAACACACACACACATTTTGGTATTTCATAGTTCCTATGTGTTGGGACTCTGAATTATCTCCTCCAGGGTCTCTCATAAGGCCATAATCAAGTTTTTGGTTTTTTTTTTTATGAAGACAAAGGAACATTATTTATTTATTTATTTATTTCGAGGTAGGGTCTCACTCTAGCCCAGGATGACCTGGAATTCACTCTGTAGTCTCAGGGTGGCCTCGAACTCACAGCGATCCTCCTACCTTTGCCTCCCGAGTGCTGTGATTAAAGGTGTGCACCACCACGCCCGGCTTATTTATTTATTTTGAGAGAGAGAATTGGTGTGCCAGGTCCTCAGCCAATGCAATCAAACTCCAGACACTTGTGTCACCTAGTGGGCATGTGCAACCTTGTGCTTGCCTCTGCTTGCCTCACCTTTGTGCGTATGGCTTACATGGGATCTGGAAAGTCAAACATGGGTTCTTAGGCTTTGCAGGCAAGCACCTTAACTGCTAAGCCATCTCTCCAGCCCCACAATGAAGGTTTTGAACAGAGTTTGGGGTCTCATCTAAGTTGAGAGGATTGTTGATGGGATTCAGATCTCGTAGGGCAGTGAGAAGCCATTCCCCTCTGTTCTCTGACCTGGAGGCTAACCCACCACAGCAATTTACTTCATCAGAGCCAGCAGTATCTAGAGCAGGGTAGAACTTATGATCTCCTGTAACCCTAACCCTAGAAGCAACATTCCATCACCTTTGCCACATGCCACTCAGTACAAATAAGTTACCAAGACCAGAGCTCAGTCAAGGGGAAGAAATTGCACAAGAACATCAGGATTATGACAGGCCATTTTGCTGCCTCATCCAGACACTATGTCTAGAATTGAATTCTCCCTCCCTCTGCCACTCATTATGTGGTCATTTTGAGTAACCCTTGGATGACCCTAACCTTGCTTCCTCATCTATAAAAACACAGATCCACTGCCTATCTCACTGGATGGCTGGAAGGTTGAAGAGGAGGATGCATGCAGCAAATTCAGCACATTCTCTGGCTACTCGGCCATGTTGATGACCAAATTTCCAGATGGTTCCTGCTCTATTAGCCCGGGGCTCACAGTGATGACTTTGGCGAGGGTCTCCGTTTATTTACCCCAAGTGACAGCAAGAGTGAGAAATGAGCTTTTGTGACCATAAGCCACTAGGATTTTCAAGTAGGCATTACTATGCCCAAGCCTAGCCTATCTTGATCCATACGGTTGCCCAAGTGTCCACAATCTGCTGGTTTACTGTCAGTTCCTTTACCTTGAGGGATGGGCAGCGGGTAAAGACACCCCCCCCCCAAGCAACTGTTTTTTCATACTGGCTTCATTTCCTACTATTGTCACTTAGGTGCCACAGAAACAAAACAGATGTCTTTTTGCCTTAAGGTCCCTATTTGGGTTGTGGTAAGAAGTGTCTCAAACAAGGGCTGTCATTTCCCAGCCTGTGACAGGTCGGACTCCAGCAGGCAAAGCAATTTGTTGGAGACTGGAAGGTTGGAAGGGAAGGAAATGGCACTGGCAAGCAGAAACCAGGCTCACATGGCTCTTGAATGTCTGGCAAAATCTTCAATTGTTTCTAAAGAAACTACCCGACTGATGTTTACCATATGGAAATGTTAAAACATGGGATAGCAGAATAATACAGTTGGATCATGTTTCTTTCGTTGTCTGAAATGGCATGTAATTTGCAAACCAAAAATGGTGCTTAAAGCAACAATTACAGCAAGGTTCTTTATTTGAAATTCCTTACATTTTTTTTTTCTCCCCAAACCATTGCAAATGGATGGCATTCTTGAAAACATTTTATCTTAATGGAATTCCTTAAAGGCCCAGGACCATTGCACTTCTGTTTTTTTTTTTTTTTTTTTTTTTTTTTTTCTGAGTCTAATCCTTTTACTTAATCCTAGTTGATTAGGCCATTTCCACAAAGCATGTGTGTGCACACAGACAGATTATGTAGTACTGCCCCCCCCCCCCCCGCATGGTTCTCCTATCAGTTGTGATTCTGGTGTCCTTACATAAAACTTTTTTTTCTTTCCTTCTTTCTTCCCTCCCTCCCTTCCTCTCTTCCTTCCTTGGTTTCTGTGCATGGTTGGCAAGTATCCTACCACTGACCTACATCCTAGCCCCAGAAGATATTCTTTTAGCTTGGGTTTTGTAGGGACTTAAATTAGGGATAAGAACCAAAACCGCAAAATGGAAGGAAATGGATATGCAACAGTGTGTAATGCATGGCTTTAGAATAATGTGATTCTGTTGCTAATTACAATCCCTTCCTGACTGTAACCTGGAAAGGTGTCTCTCCAGGAAGTCCTGGCTTCGGGTTTTTGTTTTGCTCAGGTCCCAGGAGCTTTTCTTTATGGCCCTGAATCCATGTCTCTGGCCTTTGGTAGGAACTTCGGTATCTTGCTGTGATCAGGTATGATGTTATAGGGTTCAGATAGGCATGGATTTGGAATAGTTGTCTGTCTATCCTTGTCTCTTTGACATGGTTCAAAGCTTAGGGTTTAATGCAACAGAGTCCTAGAGACTTAATTCCAAAGGCTGAATCAGAGTTTTGTTTGGCTTTCATTCCTACTGTGTAAATCAGTGGGGCTCCTGAAATTATGGCAACAGATGCTTTTCAAATAAAAATATGTTCTAGAGCTCCCCCCACTTCAGTGTACTCAAGAGTCACCAGGGGTGCTTGTTAAACACACAGACTTCCAGATTCTACCTCGGATGACTGTATCAGAATATCTGAGCAGGAAACTCAGAAATCTGCTTTTCTCAAACAGGTTTAATAGATAATTCTGAGGCTACCAACTAGGCAGCCCCTCTGTGAAAGGCTCTGCTTGTCAGAGGTCCTCCCGAATGAGCTGAAGGTTCAATAGGATTCCCTGACTTGGCTTAGAGATTCATATATTGTGGTCTGTGAAATTTGAGTCTCCCCTCCACTGTTCAAATCCCCTCCACTAGTCAAAGGATGTCTTAATTAGTTTTCTTTCTTCTTTGCGAGGTGGGGTCTCACTCTAGCCCAGGCTGACCTGAAATTCACTATGTAGTCTCAGGGTGGCTTTGAACTTATGGCAATCCTCCTACCTCTGCCTCCAGAGTGCTGGGATTAAAGGCAAGCGCCACCACGCCCAGCTCTTGCCCCATGCGGTGGTTTGATTCAGGTGTCCCCTATAACCTTAGGTGTTCTGAATGCTTGGTTCCCAGCTTATGGAGATTTGAGAATTAACATTTCCTGGAGGCAGTGTATTGTTGGGGGCAGGTTTATGGGTGTTGTAGCCAGTTTCCCCATGCCAGTGTTCAGCACACTCTCCTGCTCCTGTTGTCCACCTTATGCGGGCCAGGGGGTGATGTCCACCCTCTGCTCATGCCGTAGTTTTCCCCTGCAATCGTGAAGCTTCCTCCTCAAGCCTGTAAGCCAAAATAAACCTCTTTTTTTCCCCACAAGCTGCTCTTGGTTGGGCGATTTCCACAAGCAACCTGACTGCAACACCCCAACTTTCAAATGTTTCTCTCTACATTTTTGCTGTTCAGTTGGTTTTATGTCCACTTAACTCTGAGAACATTTTTTTTTCTTTTCCATTTGTAATACTGGGAAAAAGAAGAGCAAGAAAATCCATCATGTCTGTCTCAACTTAGTATCTGGAAAAATGGAATTTTTGAAGACATTGCTTTATATCTTCCTAAACATATTTCCAAGTAAACATTCTAAAAGATTCTACATACTGTAAAGCAACAGTAAAAGTTCCTATGTTTCCCCAATAGCATTACATATCCTCCATTACTTGTGATATGGTAGTATTTTGAAAATTTTCCCATTAGAACACTTAGAAAAGTTGAGTAAAATATAAATGTATCCTCAAATGCAAAGGTAAGACACACACACACACACACACAGAGAGAGAGAGAGAGAGACAGAGAGAGAGAGAGAGATTGATTGATTGATTGATTCTTGGGTATCCCAAAGAAATCCAGAATTCAAGTCCTGAAAATATTCACCAATTTTGTAACCAAGAAACGTGCCTAGAGCTCTGGGGACAGAAAAACCAACTGCTCTTGGGTTGGCTAACAGATCCACTCAATGGACAAGAAACCATATTTGGAACTGGGAAACAAGTCAGAATCATGTCTAGATAATGATTCTGCTTTCCATTTGTCAAGCTCCCACTAACCTTAGATTATAAGAGGGTCTACACCCCTTTAATTCTTTCTAAATTGATAATGGTCATCCCATTTAATTGGTGCTGACTTCATTCTCCATTGGAGAATCTGCTTCTCTTTTTCAGATGGGAGCTGGACCTGAGAAGATAAACGGCCCAGCGCACTCCACCCCAGCCCCAGCTGAAACCACAGAGGAATTGGGGAAATGAGCAAGAGTGCTGCTTTTTTAGTGAATCTGATATCAGCTCAAGGGTGATGTAGATAGACACTGAGGACACTCAACACCTACCAAAGCTGAGATCCAGAGGCTCCTAAGTGCCCATCACTGACGTAGACTTAAAACGTACCCAACATGGCTCAGAGAATTGTGTAGAAGAGGGGGCAGAAAGATTGCTAGAGCCACAAGTTGGGACATTTTGCACAGAGACATTGCCTCTCCCCCATAACTTACTGCTGCCCCCATAATACATAACCCACAATCCCCATGGGTTGACCTGGATCCCCAACAAGGAAGGGTCTCTTCAGAAAAGGGGCAGGGAGGAGGGAAAGGATCCTACCAACATGTGTTGGTTACATACAAAATATGTCCCTAACTAATAAAAAAAGGTTGCTTAAATAAAAATAAAATAAAATTGCTAAAATTAAACTTTCAACAGCAGATTCAACCCTAGAAGCTGAACTTTAAAAACTTAGATGATAGAGTTGAACAAACTACTCAGAACATGACACAGAGAAGCAAGGGAAGCCTGCATGAGAGCCAGCTGTCTATGGATAGTTCTAAACTTCCATCTTTCCCACTCAGAGGCAGCTCTGGCAGGGACTGGAATAACTGACTTCAGGATTCCATTGCTTACTAGAAAGAGACAGGAAAGAAAAGAAGTAGTCATGACCTAACATGGAAACGACTATGATATGATACATGAAGGACTAGGTAAGCACGTATGAATAGAGTTGTACACATGTGTGCAGAGGCCAGAGGATAGCCTAGGCATCCTTATGCAGACACCGTCCACCTTTTTTGAGACACGATTCTTATCTCATTGGCCTGAGACTTACCATGTAGGCTAGACTGGCTGTCCAATGAACTCCAGAGATCTGTCTGTCTCTGCCCCCTAGTACTGGGATTACAAGCACATGTCACCACGCTCAGCTTAAAACTAAAGTTTTGGCAGACTAATGTTGACCAAGATCACATAGCACGTAAGTAGCACCAGAAAGCTACAAATCCAAGCATTGTGCTTCTCACATCTGGGTACACGACCCTTGAACACACTGGTAAGTAGTGGGGTACACTGGTAACCATGACCTAGTCCATGTCAGGTCACAAAGCCAATCAGATTCTCCTTCCCCCAAGGAGAGAGGCGGGGAGAGATGCAGATGGAACAGAGCAGATGTTCCTCACACTTATGATGCTGTGATATGTCACCCATATCATGGCTGTGTCGTGGCTAACATTTTCAGATATATATCCATTTCTTTTCATTTCCAGTATCACCACTAAATATATGACAGTGAGCATCATTTCATACCTAAACCACCACAACAGCAGTATGCTAATTGACCTCTCTCAGGCCTTCTTCCTATTGTTCTCCATATTTTCTTAGCTCTGTGATTTTGTACTCTATATTTCTTTGGTTTAATGTGAACAAAGTAAAATTATATTATACCAGTACATGGACTAATATTAAATAGCTCTTATATAGTTGAGTATTTTAGATATACAAAAATTAAAAAAAACTACATAATAATTACTCATGTGTTCCATAATTGATTTAATAATTTATATCACATTAAGTATGATGAAATACCATCACAGGAGTACAGTACCTATTTTTTAATAAATGAAAGCATTTGACTCCTATACTCTTAAATCTTAGTTGTTTTTTTTGTCCTTAGCCAAGTCCTATGCCATCTACAGACAAGCACACACACAAAGTCCTTGTCCCCAATGCTTCTGATTTGTATGTTACACATATTTTTAAAATTATGGTAAAGCACATATTGTATAAAGTTTACCATTCATGGTCCTTGTTCCCCAATGCTTCTGATTTGTATGTCGCACCTATTTTAAAAATTATGGTAATGTACACATCATGTAAAGTCTACCATTGAAAGGATTGTCATCACTCAGTAAAATAATGTTGGGTAAATAATGTTGTACAGCCATTGTCACACCTGTTTCCAGCATTGGGTCTATTCTCTATATTCTTTAAGATCCAGTATTTGATCTATTCCTACAATGTATTTGATCACACACAAGAGTGCTGGCCTTTACCACACAAATGACCACATTTTATCAAGAGCTTTAACTGAGGTTTAGAACTGGATTCATAGTTGGATTTCTTGACCATTGCTACAGATTTTTGACCATGGGAGAATGTCACAATAAATCTTAGAATTCTTCAGGAAAAAAATGCCAGGAATATATAGCTGGTACTTATTTTAAAAGATTTTTGCAAGAATCCATATTATTTGGGGATTATATTAACCTTGCAAGTAATTTTAAGAAGCAGACAAGGCAAACCAGAAAAATAATACAGATGGAAGAGAAATGTAAAGAATTATGGAGGTGTTTTAGGGTGACAGGATAGAACTGTCAAATTTTATATACATAGTGTAAAACATGGCATATCAGATCTGAAAAGCAGTTGAAGATGTGTGTCAAGGGTGAGAACAGAAAAAAAAATGTCACTGACGAGAAAATTGGGTAGAACCAAAGCATTTTTTTTTTTTGTTCCAGACCTTGTTCCAATAGGCTAGCTTTTAATGCCCAGTGTGACATCTCAGATGACCATGCTGACAGTCTTCATAGAGGGAGATGCCATCTGTCACTTCGTAAAGGGCGACTTGCTGAGCTTTTGCTCTATTTCTTGTTTAGATGCACACTGCCCCCGCCAACAGCTATGCTCTTTGAATGCAAAAGAAATGTACTTGAAATCTACCAAGGTTGCAAAATTACCCATGCGGAGTGAGTGAGCAGCCATATTCCTGAAGATTACATCTTTCACAATGACTTTTTTTCTTTTTTGTGCAGATGAACTCAGTCTACCAAAACGCTAGTAACGGGAGGTAGCTATCGGGCTACCAACGTCAGAACAGCAGTTGGTAAAGTCTCTGGCGGTTTTAACTTGGAAGTTTCAGAGGACTCTGTTATAAATTTGGTGGCTTCGCAAGTGACCACTCAAACTAGGGCACTTGTGAGGGTAGAAGAGGACACTACAGTTTCCACTTCAATCTGAAAAACACTCAATGTGAATTTTCTGAAGCAAGCACTCCATGTTTCCCCCCCCCCCCCCCCAGTGGCACTATTCAGAGTAGTACAATGAAGTCTCATGTCACCAGGCCCTGTCCTACCTGGGACATAAATCATCCCTTTGTTGGTCCAGCATATCAGTGCTGTATACACTACTCACTTGTTGCTCATTTAGTAACTCTCTCAGTTATCAATTCAACTGTTATTACAATATTGCAGCGATTGTGTTCAAGAAACCCTTATTTTTGCTTGACAGTGGCCTGAAAATATAAGAGGAATGAGCTGAAGGAGGCACTGGTGGATAAAACACCGAAGGACAGATTAGCTTGGTGTGTGTGCCAATGCAGCAAGACCTATAGGGAAAACCATGCTATAGATATATAGCATTCAATACTGACCACACTTCAGGCATCCACTCTGGGTCATGGAACATAACCCTCTAGGATAAGGGGGGATACGTTGTGTGTGGACAGTAGTCATGACTGATATCTAAACACCCAGGAACAATATCTAGTGATGTGCTCAGTATTGTGGGGACTGCCAATGAGACAGCAAGGACAAGAAACTTACCCATATGACAGTTTCATTCTTGCTCTCTCACTGAGCAGGACTCTCTACCAGTAAGCTGCTGGGAGTTCAGCAGCCCAGTAGGTTAGACCATCACTCAGCTTCTACGAGGGTTAGATCTGAGAGTTCTCAAAGGAAGGACTGCACTTAAATGGAGTCTGAGTCTGGCTGTCCAGCCTTGCAGGCAAGTGGTTCTGGTTCATATCTCAGTGGTATTATATAAATGGCCACATGTCATGGACTTTTCAATAACTCTTCACATAGTCAAATCCAAGAACCACAAATCTCCCAATGCTAAAGCTAAACGAGGTCTGCCAGATCCAGCTTGGAACTTTCAAGTGTTCAAAACTAATGATTCTTACCTAAATTAAGCATGTAAAGGTGGAAAAATAACTCCATTCTGGCCAAATATATACAGTGTCTATTTGTGGTAGTATTCGTTATTGCTCTGTAGTTAAACTGCCTGGGTTCAAATCCAGATTCTATCAGTTGCTAGCAACATATCCTTGGACGAGTTGCTGAATTATTTTTTGTGCCTCAGTTTTTCTCCTGCATAACTGGGTTAATACCTATCCATATAGATCTGTATAATGTACCTAAAGCACTTAGCAGAGAGTTGAGCCAATGGACTATACCTGATGAACAGCAATGCTCATATGGCAATACTGAGCTGGCCACGGACAAGCATCTACCAAGAGAGAGGCCAGGGAATTGTCTGTGTCTTCTCACTTGCCTTCAGTTCAAGATAAACTTTTTGTCAAGTGGCGTGTTTGGGGGTGGCATACCTTTCATTAATTCCCCTTATTTTATTAATATAGTTCATTTTTTCACACTTTTAGATCTTTCTAAACAATTGAGCCTCTAAGTATAGAGCTTCCGTCAACAGCTCCCTGAGTCACATATTGTCTCCCCTCTTGTATTATAACATATTACTACGGTGTGCATGTCTCAGCGAGTGCCCCAGGAATAAAGGAGTTCACAGTTTATTCAGATTGTCTCCGTTTTGACTCAGTCCCTTTTCTAACCTAGGATCCCTCCAGGATAGTATGTTACATGTAGTTATCCTGTCTCCTTGGGCACATCTTTGCTGTGACGGGTTCTCAGGCGTTTCGTGTTTCAGATGACCTTGACAGTTGAGGAGGACCAGGTATTCCGTGGGATGTCCCAGGGCTGACAGTTGCCTGATGTCGTTCTTGTAATTCGCCTGGAGCTGTGGATTGGAGGGCAGAAGTTCACAGAGGCGTAGCGCCTGCTTTGATCACACCACACTCAAGGTCTAAGTTGTCAACATGATTTCTGGTTGCTAATGTGCTGATGTTGACCCTGATCAACCTGCTGAGGCGGTAGTTGTCAGATGTCCCCACTGTTATCACTACTGTGTCCTTTCCTCTATACTGTGCTTTTTGGACGGAAGTTATTATTACTATGCACAGCCCAGAGGTTAGGAAGAGAGCTCCCCCTCTGCAGCCTTTTCACGGGCACAAGAGACACTGCTTTCTACTGTTTCTATATGCACTTAGTGAAGGTCAGAGATCATTTGATGGATGAGTAGTGGCTGGCAAAACGGGAAGTCACCTCAGCAGATGGCTACGACTATAGTCTGAGGATATGAAGTTGCCCTGTGGAGTTAGGCAGGGTTTTTCTCAAAGTGGTCAAAAAGACAGTCGAATGAGGGAAAGCAGCAGGATGAGAGGGAGGTAGAGAATGGTGATCTTGTGATGAACAAAGCACTCCTTGTTAGAACTTAAAAATCCCTGCTTAGGCTAAGGCCAGAAGTAATAGTTTCTATATCATTACCACGTCTTCACAATTCAAAGGGGGCTCTTTCAAAAAGCTATCGGGCTAAGTTGCGGAAGATTAGAAAAAGAGAAGCAAGATCACTTTTAGATATTTTTAAAGAACTCATTTAGCTGCCTCCTAATTAATCAGTCATATTTCTCAGAGCAAACTACTGTATAATTACTAGGAGGAAATTACTGCTAAAAAGATGCTCCAAAGAGTCTATAGGAAAATGTGGTTTCCTTACTTGTATTCAGAAAGACATAACTTAACATGGATGAACAATTTTTATTAACAAAGTGATTTTCTATCATCTGGTCAATAATGGTGTATACAATTTTAGGACTATGTCTTTCCTGGGAGCGTTGATAAGGGATGAGGGAAACGATAAAGCTAAAAGGTACTGAACTGAAAATCCCGTGACACCTACCGGGCTCCTCCTCCTTCCCATCTAAATATTCCCCTCCCCACTGCAAGCCCTGAACTCAACATCCAGGTAGTGATCTTAGCATGTGCAAAGACAAAATCTCCCATGTGATAGATGCCAAGTTTTATTTAACAAGCAAGCAAGTCAGCATCTGGAAACCAGTCTGAGGCAGATCTTTAACTTCCAGGAATTCTACTGGGGATTTAGTGTTTCCATAGCAACATTTATTGCAGAAACCAAGGATGAAGAATGCTGCTGGATTTGTTTCTGTAATGTATTTCATCTCTGTACCATACATTACAGAGGGTCTCAAGATAATGCCTACATATAGATATCCTCCCACTTACAATGGGGTTAATACGGGATCTGCTGTAATCAGAAAATGCCGTAGGTTGGAAATACTCTAAACATGCTTATCCTACTAAATACCATACTTTAGCAACATAGTGCATGGCAGTGTGAATTATTCATCCTCTTTTGTTAAAAAAAAAATGTCTTATTTTTATTTATTTATTTGAGAGAGAGAGAGAAAGAAGCAGAAAGAGAGGGAGGGAGAAAGAGAGAATTGACATGCCAGGGCCTCCAGCCATTGTATGCACCACCTTATCCATCTGGCTTATGTGGGTACTGGGGAATCGAACCTGGGTCATTTGGCTTTGCAGGCAAGTGCCTTAGCTGCTAAGCCATCTCTTCAGCCCTGTTTATCCTCTTGATTGCATGCTCAGTGAAGCTACCCAGCATCTCAAGACAGTATTTGCCCATGCATATCACTAGCACAGGGACAAATCAAAATTCAAAATCTGAACTATGGTTTCTACTGAATGTGTGTCATTTTTGCACCACTTTAAAGGGGAAAAAAAAAAACCTTAGTATAAAACAACTCATTGTAAGTTGGGCTGCAGAGATTGCTTAGTGGTTAAGGTGCTTGTTCACAAAGCCTACAGACCCAGGCTCAATTTCCTCAGTACCCACGTAAAGCCAGATGCACAAAGTACTTCATGCATCTAGAGTTCATTTGCAGCAGCTAGAGGCCCTGGCATGCCCATTCTCTCTCTCCCACCCCCACTCTGATTGCAAATTAATTAATAAATTTTTAAAAATATCATTGTAAGAGACCACTTATACTATACACATAACACAATATATCTAAATTACATTGTATTATCTACTTTTCATACCTGTTATAATTGTATTTTTAACATGACCTTATCTGGAAATTTATGTAACAGCAGAAACTCAAGTCTTTCAAATGCTTTCGGAAAGACTTTGTAAGGAAATGACTATCTCGGAAATCTCTATGATTTCTCCAGTAGTAATATGCTTCTATCATAGAAAAATTCATTACATCAGGACAAAAAATGAGGACATCATTAAAACCATTAGTAAAGCTGGAAACAATATGGTAATTTTTGGTCTAATGTTTCTCAGAGTGACACGAGCGTTCTTGATTATTCGGTCTTTGATAATGGATGCAGGTCTTTTTATCCCATTTTAATGGCTGAGGTTGGCTCACTTCAAAAGGAAAAGATAGATATATATACATACACACACACACATATATAATCGCATCTACATGTTTCTTGGATTGGCTTTTTTTTTTTTTTCGTAATCTTGACTGTTAAGTTGCCTGTGATTTAATTTCTATAGAAAATGAATTTTCAGCAGGTAGAACTGAAAATTATTGTCAAGATAGAATGATTTCCAGTGGGGTTAGAATTAGTACATGTGTTATGCTTTTATTGCTTATATACAATTCTTTCCCTTATGACCAGAAATCATAAGCTTTCCATTGTAATGTCACAAACATCACACAGTAACTAATAAAAGGTTTAAATTCTTTTTATAGTAGCAAAAAAGAAATTGGACTATTACCCTGTGGATTCTCATTTATTAAAGCAAGGATAAAAGAAGCATAGGGTACAAAGTCTCATATGCATATTTTTTTCCTTTAGAAATCTATGTTGAAATGAACCTTTTCCAAAGGCAGGCATTTAAATTTTTTTCTTTGATATATTAGAGAAGGTTTAACCATTTCTCTCAAGTTATAGGCTATTCATAGACAAAGTAAAATGTCCAAAGGTTGAGAAGATTGTGTCTAAAACCTTATTCACAACTAAATAATTAAATCTGGCAGGGATTCCCAACTGGGGAATGGAAGGTCAGAGAACATCTGTGGTTGAACGTGGCTGCTTTCAAAGAATGACACTTCAAAGCCAATCTGGGCAGCCCTGGTATAGTCCCCAACATTTTCACCTTATGAGAGAAAGCTAGTTTACATGTGGCTTCATCAAGAGGCAGAATGATGATTCTAGCTGGAGCGCATTCTAGATAATTCTGTCCAATACATGAGAACATATTGTAGTGTACATTGCATGTGCCAGGAAACGGCTCTCAGTCATGTCTAAATATCTGAAATCCTACTGGTACAGTATATGAGAGAATAAAGTATTATGGAGGAGGCACCATAAACTTTGGAATTAGAATTCAAAGCACAATCCAAGATCCACCAATGAGCAGCAGAGGACTTTGGCCTCATCGATGTACTGAAGATAATAACATGGGCTGGAGAGATGGCTTAGCGGTTAAGGCACTTGCCTACAAAGCCAAAGGACCCAGGTTCAATTCCCCAGGGCCCACGAAAGCCATATGCACAAGGTGGTGCATGCATCTGGAGGTTGTTTGCCGTGACTGAAGGCCCTGGCATGCCAATTCTCTCTCTCTCTCTCTAATAAATAAAAATAAAATTAAAGGTAATAACGTGTGTGGAGTCTCTACTCTGGGCCTGTCTCCTGGTCTCTGCACTTCCCTTATTGCCATTAGCCAGGGTCTTGAAACACCCAGTTTTTGCTCTCTTGTCTCCTTGGCAAGTAGTGACAGTCAGGTGACCTGTGTTGGCTGGCGAGAGGTAAGTGGAGACCTGTTTGAGGTTCCTGGGAGAACCTCCGCATCCTCATAGAGGGGTCAGACTGAAGGAGAGACAGCTCACTGCTGCGCCTCTTTTCCCTTCTCACTGTGGAAAGTGGTGCTGCGTCAGTCAACTTGCTTACACGATGAAATGAGCACACACATAAAAGCCAATCTGCTAAGTACAGCAAAATGGAGAAACAGTCTGGGACTCTTTCAACTTCCAGACTTATCATCACATAAGAGAATTCACTGCATTTTTTCAAGCTACCATCAATGGACTATTTTATGCTTGCCTCTGAAAACATTCCTGACATCTCACAGGCATTTTATAATGATGAAATGAGATGCTGATACACCTTAGCACGAGACTTGGTTCACTGTCGCCAGAGAATAAATGCTGGTCATTTTCCATGCTCAATACCGTCTGCATCTCTTTGAGTACAAAGGAAGGCTAGCTAATAGCCTCATTTAGATGGGCCAGACTGTTACTTCTGCTATTTGTTGCTTTTCTCTTCAGCAGGGAATAGGATTATGAAGGGCCTTGTCAGTTATGTTAATTTTACATGGGAAATGGAGAGCAACCAACAGCTTTAATGTAGGTTTAAACTTACATCTTAGATAAATTGTTACAGAGAAATCATTATAGAGGTTTTGTGAGACATGATGGGGTGCGAGCAGGGGAAAAAAAGGGAATGTCATGTGCTGAAATAATGTGATAGAGATGACAAGCATTCAAACCAAGGCCATAGTGGAGATGAAGAGCAGAGGAAGGTGAACTTTACTTAAGAAGGTCCACAACCAGGAGATGGTATTTGGATAGAAATGGGCCCAAGAGGCAGGTAGAGGTGAAAGATGGATACCACCGAGAAAAATCGACTCGTTGTTGATTTAGAGAAATGTTGACAATGTTAAGCCTGTGTAGCTGGTTACATGTGTGAGGCAACGTGGACATCTGAGCCTGCAGCTTCTGAGAAATCTGGAAACCATCAGCTTAAACCATGGGAGTAAATGAGATTAACCACAAAGAGGATATAAGCATACTTTAGTGTATCTGAAGATAAATCATGTGGAGCAGTGATAAAATTTATGCTATAAACTAGAAAGCACTGAAAACGAGTCAAAACCATAAGAAAGTAAAGACTGGTATATTAGCTTCTTTCTTTCTTTTATTTTTGGTGCTGTGAACAAATACCCAGTGACACTCAACTTAAGGACAGAAGGGTTTATTTTGGCTTAGAGTTCAAGGGTATACAGTCCGTCATGGGGAAGGCATGATGGGAGGAGGACAAAACAGCTGGCTACATGTCTGTCTGCAGCTACGAAGCAGAGAGATGACCGGTTGTGCTCAGCTTGCTTTCTCCTTTCTATTCAATCCAGGATTTCAGCCCATGGAACGGTGCCGCCTGTAGTTGCAATAGACCTTCCCACCTCAATTAACCAGATCTAGAAACTCCCCCACAGACATGTCCAGCTATTCGTCTCCTAGGTGATTCCTGGTTCTGTTAAGTTTGACAGCTATTATTAACCATCATAGGTCCACCCTTGGCCAGCTTGACATCCAAACACAGCACCTTTCAGCCATAACCTGCCGCTATGTCCTTGTACAGGCTCACAATGCAAAATGCGTTCAGTCCAAGTGCAACAGTTCCCCAGAGTTTTTCATAGTCTCAACCCTGTTCAAAAATCCAAAGGCCAGAGTCCCTTCTGAGAATTAAACGAATTTCATAACTGACAGTCCCTATAGGATTAATAAACAAGTTAACTACTTCCAATGTCGTGGCTCATAGCAAACATTCCCATTTCCAAACGGAGGAAATGGGGCCATAATAAGGAAAAAAAATAATAAAATAATAAAACCAAAGAAAACCCAAAACCCAGCAGGGCAGACACCAAATCCTGCATAGTTCTATGTACAGCATCTAGAATCATCTGGACTCCAAAAGGTCTGACTGGCTCCAAAGCTCCCTCTGTGCTGCTTGCACCACTCAGGGCCTCTGTCTCAGGGCAGCTCCACACCAAGCCTGCAGCTTTCCTTGGCAGATGTCCTATGGTCCTGGCATCTCCAACATGCCGAGGTCTCCACTGCAATTTAGGTTACACCCTTCACAGCTTCAGGGGATGGCTTCTCAGGCCCTCCTTGTAGGGAAGCTGACTCTGTGACACATGACCTGGTCTCAGTGGTTCTCTGGAACTCTAGGGGAAGACTCCATGACCCCCTCAGTCTTACATCGTTCATGTCTTCAAAACTGATAAAACATGGGCGGCACTGCTAAATTCTGCTGCCACCTTGTGATCGAGCCTTGCCTTCTTGTGCCCCAGCTGTGAGACTTCCGTTTGTCTTGTTGGCTGAATTTGCAAGATTGCTTTCCTAGACGGCTGGTTTTGAGTGGGGTACCCCTTTTCCAGTTCAAGCTATCTCCTTTCAAATTTGCATTATCATAAATTGGAGCCCCTGATTGTCAGGGCACCTTTTCTACTGTCTAAGTGCAGGGCATGGTGTTTCTCTTTAATAGGGATAATCTCTATAACTATTATAGTCTTTTTCAGCATCTGTCTTGATGGAAACTTTAAATTTTCCAGTGCTCCTTCCTACACCAAATTGTACATTTTTTATATCCCCCCCCCCCACACACACTTGTTGCTGTCTTTCACCATAGGCCTGGATAAGAGTGGTGAGCCACACAACCATGACAGAGCCTAAATGCTATCCTGTCTTGACATTACCTCCACCACGCCCATTAACCATCTTACTCAAGTTCTCAGGACATGGGCCAAATGCACTGAGATTCTTTGCCAGAATATAACATGAATGTACTTTAACCCAGTGCCTGATAGAATCCTATTCCCCTCTGAAACTTCATGAGCCAAGCTTCTCTGTCCACATTTCTGCCTACCTTCTGATCTTTCAAACTCTCACTAGAATGGCACATTAAGCTCTGCTGACCTCATTCTAGGGCTTTTCTAGTACAAAGTTTCAAAGTCTTCCATGTCTCTCCTAGAAACTAGCCCCAAAGGCCTATAAACCAAACGGTCAGGCTTATCACAGTACCATTTTTTTTTTCTTTTTTCTTTTTGTTTTGTTTTTGTTTTTGTGAGGTAGGGTTTCACTCTAGCCCAGGCTGACCTGGAATTCACTATGTAGTCTCAGGGTGGCCTCAAACTCATGGCGATCCTCCTACCTCTGCCTCCCAAGTGCTGGGATTAAAGGTGTGCACCACCAAGCCCGGCTCACAGAATCAATTTTATAATGTTAGTTACTTTTCTCATTCCTGTGACAAAATACCTAAAAAGGTGACTGAAGGGAGGAAGGATTTGTTATTGTTTACAATTCAAGGGGAAATCATCCATTATGGCGGGGAAGGCATAGCAACAGGAGCCTGAGGCGGTTGGTCACATGCCATCTGCATTCAGGAAAAGAAATCAATGAATTCTGGTGCCCACCTCACTTTATCCTTTTTATCCAGTGCAGGATCCCCAGCACATGGAATAGTGAGACCCAATTTGGGTGTGTCTTTCCACTACAGTTAATATAATCTAGAAAAATCTCTCACAGACATGCCCAGAAATTTGTCTCCTAGATGATGCTAGATCTTCAAAGTTGATATCAATATTTATCAACATTTCCCCCACTTCACATTATAAAAATAGCACAATTTAAAAGCCAAACCTGAAACTGGACCTCAAAAGAACATTATCAACTAATGACACTCATGAGCAGTGAGACAATCATTCTGTATCTTATTTAGCATAATTCATTGGATTATTAAGAGACTAATCCACAGTTTCTGAGTAAAGTTGTTCTAGTTAGCCAAGAAGAGTTGATTATAGGAAAAAATATAAATAGCACATCAACAAATTGAAGGTAGAAAACTACTCCATCATATCCACAGATGAAAGTTGGATTAACTTGGAAACGATTTCTTAAAGCACACAGAGCATTGTAGGAATAGAAAGCAAACGACTCAGTTCATAATAAAAACGTCAAAAATTATACATGAAATGTAATATCAGATATAATTGTAAAACTAAAACATGCTGGTCTGTTCTGTTGTTCATTGTTATTTGTTGCCTTCTCTGTGAGAGGGTTATACTTCTCTGTAACACTGACATCACACCATCATGGGCCCATAATTCGGCCGCTTGATTTGTTTTGGCCCATAAATATGAGAGGAAACTATGTATGTTAGAGATGCTTTATAGCCATTATCTGAATTAGCTATTATAATTTTATCTATTATGAAAATGGAAAATATTCATAAAAAGTTAGACTTATCCTGGATCCTAGAATGAGAAAATAAAACCAGAACCATAGCTGACTGAAAGCAATAGTCGTGGTAAGTTATTTTATTAAAAATAAAATTTTTATATCATAATCTACTGAGTTTTTTTTTTTTACCTAACATAGCATGGCATAGCAAAATCTAAATAATATAAAACTTGCCACCAGGAGTAGAGTACTTCCATAAACAAACAAACAATAACAATCCAAATCCCAAATGAATCACAAGCAACAATGAAGCATACAAAATATAGAGAAATGATGCTCAGAGCTATGCAGTTGTGAAGTTATTGCTGGGTGCTGGAAAGGTCATAGTCCATGTTACTGCTTCATGGCGAAACATTCTTAGAATCAGTATCAGGTATCTTAGAAGGTAGGTAGGTAACATACCAAGTGAGCTTATGGGTTCATATAGACAAGCTGGGAAACAAACTTGTTCAAGTTTGGTAAGTTACTAGAAGAAGAAATAAACTTAGAGAAAAACTGGCTGGTTTGCAAACATGATTGGGAGATGGTCTTGCTTATCGTCTCCAACCAGTATGAAATCAAATTGAATCATGCCCTGAGCAACAATGGCCAGTTCAGGATCTTTCAAATCCAAGGCCAGTAGCCACCAAATATGTTAAAGTCTTAGTGACAGTGATACTCAGGAAAAATTTGAGTCGGAAAACACAGCATATGGGAAAAGGACTATTTCATGACTTCCCTATAGAAGCTTCTAAGCTCATATTACTCCTAATAACATGAGGAGAGAAATAAGCACCATTCTTGAGAAATTTGCACTGCCCAAAGAGCCACTAGCTTAGAGTGGCTAGTGACTATTCCAGAATAGAACGATTTTTGCATTGTCAAACTGCTATAAACAACACACAAGAGGAGAAAGAGGCACTGAGTCCCAAGGAAGGTGCATTCTCCAATGGCACCCAGAATATGACCAAGAGGGACAATGGAAGCACAGAGTTCCAAAAGCATGAAGCCTCCAGGATGGACAGCAATGGTTAAGAGGACTCCTTAAAGGGAACAGACAGGACTAATCCAGAAATGCCCTTCCTTTCAGGACTTGTGTTTGTTACAGCATTTCCTCTGAGGAATTTCAGAATTGCTACAGATGGTGGTTGGGGGAGGGGGGTGCGTGCTGGAGGGCTTCTGTGTATCTTTCAATGGGAACATGATTAGAGATTGTCCCATCCCTGTGTTGAGTGTTGAAACCACATACTTTTTTATAGGTTTTAGCCTCAGAGAAAATGACTGTTTTAGGATCAAGAACAAGAGCAGTTCCATCTAAACTGAGAGTAGAGACTATCAAAAACTAGTATTTCACTATTACTTGTTGCACAAGTTACCTGTCAATATATGAGTAGTGTGCTTGTATCCTTATGACTAAAGCTGTTTCACATATAGGATATACTCCTTTTAAAAATATTTATGTATATGTTTAAATTTTTTATCGTTTTATTCATTTGTTTATTAGGTAGAGAGGGACAGCGGGAAAGCAAGAGAGAGAATGGGCATGCCAGGGCCTCTAGCCACTGCAAACAAACTCCAGATGCATGCGCCACGATGTGCATCTGACTAACGTGGGACCCGGAGAATTGAACCTCGATCCTTAGGCTTCTCAGGCAAATGCCTTAACTGCTAAGCCATCCCTCCAGCCCTGTATGTGTTTATTTATCCATCTGTGTGTGTATGAGTGCCACAGCACGCATGTGAAGGTCAGAGGAGTTGTCTGTGCTATAACTTCTTTGAGACAGGGCCTGTTGCTGCAACAAACAAGTCTGGTAGCTTTACGTGGGGACTGGGGAATTGAACCTTGGCCAGCAGGCTTTGCAAGTAAGCGCCTTTAGCCACTGAACTATCTCCCTAGCTGCAGGAGTCTAAACTCTTGTTATCATTCAATATTGTCTCTATAATCTAGTAAATGCAATAAACATGAAACACCTAGCATAAATATGGAAAGAAAAAATGGGAGCTTTGGCTGTAATATAATTTTATACTTGACGGCACCAAAAAAACTCCAGGGAAAAAAAAAGTAAAAAAAAATTGATAAGCTGGATCAATATAATGTAAAGCAATAAAAATCATCATGGAGCCAGCAGTTGGGAGGCCGAGGTAGGATGATTGCCATGAGTTCGAGGCCACCCTGATGCTACGTAGTGAATTCCAGGTCAGCCTGGGCTAGAGTGAGACCCTACATCAATAAACCAAAAAATAAATTTAAAAAAGCGTTATCTTTTCTATTTATTTAATTTTTGCTTGTGTGTGTCATGTCCCATAAGCTCACCTGTGGGGAGGAGGAGGGTGCTAGTCTACAGTGGCCAAAGTAGAAGTATGGCTGGTTTGAAAGCTAATTAAATTCAAATAGAGTACAAAAAGGGGCTGGAGGGATGGCTTAGCGGTTAAGGCGTTTGCCAGCAAAGCCAAAGGACTCAGGTTTGAGTCCTCAGGACCACGTTAGCCAGATGCACAAGGGGGTGCACACATCTGGAGTTCATTTGCAGTGGCTGGAAGTCCTGGAGCACTCTCTCTCTCTCTTCTCTCTCTCTCTCTCTCTCCCTCTTTCTCTGCCAAATAAATAAATAAATAAAAATTTATAAAAATAGGGTGCAAAAGGCAAAATTGTATTTTCCACAGAGATACAGTTCAATGGACTCATGTAAGGTAATAAGGAACCCAAACCTCCCGTTGTCGACAGTCTTCTGTCGAAATTTGTGGGTGTGTGGGATGACACCATGACCAGAAAGTGTAGTTTTGAGGACAGTGCCATTCTTCCTGCCCACAGTGATCAAGCTGCCTGTGACTGGGTGATTTGCTGTACCTTTAAGTCTTTGGGTGCACTTCCTGACAGCTCAGGAGCGTTGCTGTGAGGCGCTTCTGGATGTTAAGCTCAGCAGTAGTTGACTGCACCGTGGGCTCGCTGTCTTAGAGTTCAGGTGTCAAAGGAGATGGCCCACGGATCTGCCAGCTTGTTCTCTGTGAGGGACGACCTACCTTTGTCTGGGCCTTTCTGGAATCCCTCCAAGCTTCATGACCAGCCATTTAGAATTCTTCCAAAGCTTGACCAATCAGACACACCACCTACTCCTCTGTGGCACCACCATTCAAAGTGCTGGAAAAATCTTTTGAATTAAGACCAGAATACTGTGTGTGTGTGTGTGTGTGTGTGTGTGCGTGCGCGCACTACGTATACATACACATAAAATTTCAAGACATTATTTGTAGCTCAAGAGATACTAACCATAAAATCAATAGGCAAACAAGTTGGAAGAACTATTTTAAATTCAAATGATAGATTAAAATTAGTATATATAGCATACACAAAAAAATGTTTTTCCAGTTTAGTAAGACAGTCAACCTGATAGCAAAATGGGTTGGTGATATGAATAGGCAATTTTGAGAATAGCAAGTAAGATGGAATTATTCAACCTCCCCTAATAGGCAGAGAGATGGAAATTAAAATTACCATGATGATACCATCACACTGGCAAACATAAAAGTGTAATAACACCTATTATTCCAGAGCTGGGAGTCAGGACAAGGACACCCTGAGATGTCATTGGTGGAAATATGAAAAAGCAATTCATGATCTTTATTAAAATTTTACATGCACATATAAGTTCAATCCAAAATTCTACTCTTGGGACTGTATACTGTAGAAATAAAAGTCCTGCTACATAAATATATATGTGCAAGGATTATTATTGCAACGTTATTTTTAACAATAAAATGTGGTAGCAAATCAAAAGTCTATTAATAAAGTAGTAGCTGAATAAATTATGATAATTCTTAGAATAGAATATTATGCAGGAATAAAAAAATTAATGACCTGTACTTCTTGGCCTGAAGGAGTTTTATTACACATTGTTAAAATCCAGAAAATTATATATATATAATCACCACCCCTTTTAAAATGTGCCCTTGAGCTGGGAAAATGGCTCAGTGGGTAAGAGCGCTTGCTGTGCAAGCGTGCAGACGTCAGTTTGCTCTCTAGCACCCAAGTAAAAAACCAGACATGGCTCTGCATTCCTGTAACCCCAGTACTGCGGAGGGTAGAGACAGGTAGATCACTGGCTGGTCAGCCAGTCTTAGGTTCAGTGAGAGACCCCTGTCTCGAGGACATAAGCAGGAAGAGAAATAAAAGGGGACACCTGACATCCTTCTCTGGCCTACACATGTGGGTACATGTGACACAAGCATCTGCAGACACACGTGCATTTACCACACCTATCCACACACCACACCCAGCTACACACACACACACACACACCAAAAAGGTTCCCCTTAAACTTTGTGTGCATGCACATATAATGTGTATGCACATACAATTTCACGTATGTATACATAGCACATAGTTACATGGAAGATCGCTCAGTGATTCTCTCAGACAGGAGAGAGAGTGTTTCAGGTGGCTTTTCCTTTTTTTTCTCTCTTTGCCATGAACATGCCCAACTGATACCAGAAGTGCCTTAGATATTGTAATCCAAAAATACACACAGAGTAGGTTATGGAAAAAAAGAAGTTTATTTCTTGTTATTCTGAACACTGGGCAGTCCAAAATTAAGGTTCCACAGAGTCTTTCAGAGGCCCATATTCTTGTTCCTGGACAGCCATCTTTCCTGCCTTTGCCTCTTTTCTTGTGTGTATCATCTTTCCACTATGTCTTCCTATGGCATAAGGAAATAGCAAGCTTCTTTTTTTGTTTGTTTGTTTTTTCAAGGTAGGGTATTGCCCTAGCCCAAGCTGACCTGGAATTCACTATGTAGTCTCAGGCTGGCCTCAAACTCATGGTGATCCTCCTACCTCTGCCTCCCAAGTGCTGGGATTAAAAGCGTGCATCATCACACCCGGCTATTGCAAGCTTTTTTGTTCTGTTTGGTTTTCCTAGGTAGGGTCTTGCTCTAGCCCAGGCTGATCTGGAATTCACTATGTACTCTCAGGATGGCCTTGAACTCTTGGCGATCCTCCTAATTGCAAACTTTTTGAAGTCTGTTATATAATAGGTCACTAAATCCAATCAGGAAGCTCCATCTTCCTACCTAGACAGCCTCCCAAAGGCCTCACCTCTGGGGAAATGGGCACAGTCACAGCAAAAAGAATGCAACAGAGCTTTCTTTACTGTGAGAAGAAGAAATTACATAAATACTTAAGCTCTAAGCCCAGCCAGGAATACATACCTAAGTGTTATTCATAAACTGTATGAATCTGTAAAAATGCAAATGTCTAAAAGTAGGTTTTGCTTAAATAAATTATGATCCACCATGAAAACACTATTAAGTAGACATTTAAAATTTTTAAATAAATATGTACTTAGTGGCGTGTAAATATTCATTTATTATTATCAGGGAACAAGATAATTATTAAAATGAATCTATAATATACTATTTGGAAGGAAAAAGATATTTTGTGCACATGTCTACTTATGTGTGCGTATATAAATATATATTTATGCAAAAAATTATGTATAAGCATTTTGAAAGAAATATACCAAAATTCACAAGGTTTATCGTTTGGTAACAGGTTTATGGGTGGTTTTATTTTCTTCTTTCTTTCTTTCCTCCTTTCTTTCTTTCTTCTTTTTTTCCCTTCTTTTTTTGGTCTTTTGAGTTAGGGTCTCACTCTAGCCCACACTGGCCTGGAATTCACTGTGTAGTCTCAGGCTGGCCTCCGACTCCCATGTGCTGGGATTAAAGGTGTACGCCCCCATGCCCGGCTAGTCTATATTTTCTAATTTTTCTGTATTGTACATGTGAGTTATCTGAACAAAGTGCTTTTTTCCTTCCTTCCCCTTCCCCACTCTAAGTTGGTTATTCTTCAATCCCGAGAGCAGAGAGGTATTGCCGGTAGACTGGAATGTTCTAGGGAGATCTTTTTGGTTGTCAGTTTTCCTCCCTGTAATGCTTGAGTTGTCCTGAAGTTAGCTCTGGACAGGGGATGGGTCCTTTATACTCACTATTTTTCCTTGTTGTTCAACTTTAAAGTCAGACTTGGAAAAAGGAGTGTGAGCTTTATTACCTCTAATCCCGGCTGCATGGTGTTAAGGTTAATATTTTCTTTGATTATCCTCCCCCTCCTTAACATTTTCTGTGAACCTTAATGACCTGATGTATTTATTCTGGTATGAGCTACAGAAGACAGGCAGACTGGTCACTTCAAAGGCCCAGCTTGTTTTCTTTTATTCTTTAAAATACATCTAAGGCTTGGGGAAATGGCTAAGTGGATAAAGTGTAAGCCTTAGTATCTGAGTTCAATCCCCAAGCCCCATGTGGAAAAACAAACAAATAAATAAACAAACAAGGCAGAGGCTGTGGATGTGGATGGCTTCTGTAATCCCAGCACACTGGAGAATGTCCTAGAAGCTCACAGAAAAGAACACAAGCATGAGGTCCAGAGCAGCCTCAGAAAGAGGTGGAAAGGTGAGGTGACCAACCCTACCCAGAAGCTGTCCTCTGACTGTCACACAGGGGGAGAGAGAGAGAGGGACAGAGCAAGTGAGCGAGCAAAGTAAAATAAGTAAACACATTTGATCTGGTGAGTCAGATCTGACTTCTGGTCATCTCATGGGTTGGAAGCACACTGGCTTCCTCCATGGCAGTCTGAAGCTGGGCGCTGCAGGCCCCAGGGAGCTCACAGACAGGACGGTCAGCAGTGCTGTTGAAGGCTGGACAGGGCCTTCGCTGTGGCCCACTGAACATCAAGAATGTGGCCCACCTTTGCTTCTGCCTGCTGCCAACCTCTTCCCTGATTTCATAAGACTGAAGAAGTAATCC
Source organism: Dipus sagitta (assembly GCA_036346955.1). Classification (NCBI taxonomy): domain Eukaryota; kingdom Metazoa; phylum Chordata; class Mammalia; order Rodentia; family Dipodidae; genus Dipus; species Dipus sagitta. The sequence continues at coordinate 139,306,319 of CM070777.1, forward strand.
ATTACTTCTCATTCATTCAAAAGTTCAGTTCCTGAAGACCCTGAGAGCAGATGATACGTTCCAACAGCATATATTTTTCTGTTCAAGAATGAAAACAGTCAACGATGTAGCACTGACTGAAAGGGAAGCCACAAGATAACACTGAATTGTAGACAGCATGAGTTTAAATATTGCTAATTTAAGAATTTTGTTTTTCATATTTTAGTTATTTGAGAGAGAGGGGGGGAAAGAGGCAGATAGAGGCACCAGGGTCCTCTAGCCACTGCAAACAAACTCCAGATGCATGTGCCACATTGTGCATCTGGCTTACGTGGGTATTGAGGAATTGAACCTTTGTCCTTAGCTTTTGTAGGCAAGCGCCTTAACCACTAAGTCATCTCTCCAGCCCAAGAATTTTGTTTTGTATTGCTTCTTTTTTCTTTTTTGAGGTGGGGTGTCATGTAGCCTAGGCTGACCTTGAACTCTGGTCCTCCTGTCTCTGTGTCCCAAGTGCTGGGATAGCACACATATATTGCCATGATAGCCCAGCTATAATTTATTTATTGTTATTATTTTTTAATTTTTATTTTACCTATGAGAGATAGAGAGAGAATAGGCATGCCAGGGCATTCAGCTGCTGCTATCAAACTCCGGACGCATGTACCACCTTGTGCATCTGGCTTACATGGGTCCTGGGGAATTGAACCTTGGTCCTTTGGTTCTGCAGGTGAGCGCCTTATCTGCTAAGCCATCTCTCCAGCCCTACTGTTATTTTTTTCAAGACAGATTCTCACTGTGTACTTAAGGCTTGCCTCAAATTTGCCATGCTCTTGTCTCAGCCTCCCAAGGCATGTACCACTCACTCCAGTGTTTGTTCATTTATTTATTTATTCATTATTAATTACTTCATATATTTGCTTTTGCAGCACTGTGGATTGAACTCAGAACTCTGCTAGAGAAGCACTCTACTATTAAACTACATCCACAGACCTCACTTTGGGAATTCCTGTGCATAAAGGCTCTGCCATCGTCGGCGAGGCCCAGTTTTAGCACTTTCTTTAATCTGGTATTCAAGTGGTGTATGTTTATTGTATTTGTAGGATGTGTGCCAGGTATGCACATGTGTGCAGATCACATCTCAGTGCACATGCGTGAGGAAGCCAGAGGAAGGATGTCTGGTATTCTCCTATATCAGTCCTCCCCTTTATTTCCTTGAGACAGAGACAGAGTCCTACTGAATCTTGAAGCTTGCTACTTTTTAGTAAGATGATCTTAGATCCTCCTGTCTCTGCCCCTCTCAGAACGAGCCTCACAGGCATGTGCGACCATGCCAGCTTTTGACACGGATGCTGGGAACCAAACTCCAGGTCTCACGCTTGCACAACAATCTCTCTTCCATGATGAGCTATCTCTTCAGCCCCACTTTCTTTCTTTCTTCCTTCCTTCCTTCCTTCCTTCCTTCCTTTCTTTCTTTCTTTCTTTCTTTCTTTCTTTCTTTCTTTCTTTCTTTCTTTTAATGTTTTATTTATTTATTTGATAGAAAGAGGCAGAGAAAGAGAGAGCACTCCAGGGCCTTCAGGCACTGCAAACCACTCCAGATGCAGATGCCCCCTTGTGCATCTGGCTTATGTGGGTCCTGCAGAATCGAACTGGGATCCTTTGGCTTTGCAGGCAAATGCCTTAATGGCTAAGCCATCTGTCCAGCCCCAAGCCCCCCTTTCTTTAATCTTTTAAAAATATTTTAGGACCCAGGTTCAATTCCCCAGTACCCACAAGGTGGCATAAGATGCACAGGATGGCACATGCATCTGGAGCTCATTTGCAATGGCTGGAGGGCCTGGCATACCATTCTCATCCTGCCTGTCTTTCATCTCTCTATGTCTCTCTGCTTGCAAATAAATAAATAAATAATATCTTTAAAATAAAAATATTTTATTTATTTATTTGAAAGAGAGAGACAGAGAGAGAGAGAGAGAGAGAGAGAGAGAGAGAATGGGCATGCCAAGGCCTCCTGTCACTGCAAACCAACTCTATACATGTGAGTTAATCTGTGCATCTGTCTTTATGTGAGGACTGGGAAACTGAACCTGGGCCCTCAGGCTTTGCAAGCAAGCACCTCCAACTGCTGATCCATCTCTCTAGCCCCAACTTTCTTTAATCTTAAGAGAATTTTTTAAAATTTTGTTTATTTCATTTATTTATTTGAGAGCGACAGAGAAAGAAAGAGGCAGAGAGACAATGGGTGCGCCAGGGCCTCCAGCCACTGCAAACAAACTCCAGACGCATGCGCCCCCTTGTGCATCTGGCTAATGTGAGTCCTGGGGAATCAAGCCTCGAACCGGCGTCCTTAGGCTTCACAGCAAGCACTTACGCGCTAAACTATCTCTCTAGCCCTTAAGAGAACTTTAATAAACAATTTTGAACATACTAATGTCTATTTTTGTTACATTTGTTGTTTGGTTTTGAGGGTTTTTTTTTGAGTCTGGCATTAAAGTCTTCATCCTCCTGCCTCAGGCTCTCAAGTACAAGGTTTATAGGATTGTAGGCAAGTACCACGATGCCCTGCCTTAACATTTATATGTGTGTGTGTGTGTGTGTGTGTGTATTGGTTTTTCAAGGTAGGGTCTCACTGTAGCTCAGGCTGACCTGGAATTCACTCTGTAGTCTCAGGGTGGCCTCGAAGTCTTGGAGATCCTCCTACCTCTGCCTCCCGTGTTCTGGGAACATTCATATTTTATTCACATATTTTATTTGCAAGAGACAAACTAACATTTGAACAAACTGATGAGCTGTGATTTCTCCCTCCTCTGGGAGCCTCCCTGTGCTGTTTACCAATAATTTCCAGTCACTGTTTCACACTGAGATTGGAAGGAATTTCAAAAACACAAAGCTTGCCTGGCTTGAGTAAGGATTGCGGCCATTAGGAGCAAAGGCCTTAATAGCTGACACTTTCATGCCATGCGTCCTGCAGCAGGTCACTTTACGGCACTTGCCCCTAGCCCTGCAGCAGGTCACTTTACAGCACTTGCCCCTAGCCCTGCAGCAGGTCACTTTACGGCACTTGCCCCTAGCCCTGCAGCAGGTCACTTTACAGCACTTGCCCCTAGCCCTGTTTTCTGTTGTCAGGGAGAAAACCTTTGAAAATGTGTGCAGGAATTTAATCCCATGCTATGTAGAAATCTGCATGCAAATATTTGAAATGTGCTAATTTGATTCCAGCTCAATACTCCTTATGATCACTTTACTTATTTTATTAGTTATGTACATGGTGTGTATACAGCCATGTTGGTACCATCATTAGCCTCCTCCCTGTAAAGAGAAATGAAATCAGATCTATTCTTCCTTGAACTATTTACCTCCTCCCAATCTGTGAGATAATTTTTGGTTTAGAATCCATTTACACTCAACTATTTTTTTTTTTTTACTAAAGTTCATTTTTAAGTGGGCATAAAATATTTCTACATATTTGTATGGTATTTGATACATGTGTGCAATAAGGAGAACAAGGATAATTATCATTTCCACCTCCTCAAAGTCTCCTAGTTCTTTTTGTTTGTTTGTTTGTTTTTCAGGGTAGGGTCTCACTCTAGTCCAGGCTGACCTGGAACTCACTATGTAGTCTCAGGGTGGCCACGGACTCATGGAGATCCTCCTACCTCTGCTTCCTGAGTGCTGGGACTAAAAGGCATGTGCCACCATGCCCAGTTTAGTTCTTTTGAAATATAGATTGCAGACTATAGTTCCCTACTATTACAAATAGCAGCTCTGATCCTTCCCACCTAACTGGTTTTGATACTTGTAGTCTAGCCTCTCTCATTCACCCCTCTGTCCTCACCTTCCCACTTTCTGGTAATGAGTAGTCCACTTTTTTCTTCTATGAGATCTCTCTCTTTTTTTAGCTTCTACTAGTAACTGAGAACATACACTCTTTTTCTTCTTTGCCTGGCTTATTTCATTTAACTCGATGTCTTATAGTTTCATCCACATTGCTGCAAATGAAAGTATTTTATTGGGTTTAAAAATTTTTTATATGCCATATGTTATATACATTCCTTGGTTTCTTTTGTTTGCTTGCTTATTTATTTGCAAAGAGAGACAGAGTAAAAGAAAGAGAGAATGGGTACTTCAGAGCATCTTGCTTCTCTTTCGTCTCTCTCTCTCTCTCTCTCTCTCTCTCTACAAAATGAACTCCAAATGCATGTACCACTTTATGCATCTGGCTTTATGTGGAAACTGGGGAATTGAACCCAGGCCATCAGGCTTTGCAAGCAAGTGCCTTAACTGTTAAGCCATCTCCCCAGCCCGCTTAGTTTCTTTATTCACCCAGATAGCTATTTTGTGGATAGTGCTGCAAAAAACACAACAGTGCAAGGATCTCTTAGGTATAGATTTCATTTCCTTTGGCTATATACCCAGTAATAGGATTACTGAATTGAACAGATTTCTATTTTTAGTTTTCTGAGAAACCTTCATAGTGTTTTCCATAGTGACTAATTTACATTCCCACTAACAATGTATACCAGCTCCCCTCTTCTCATCCCCACAAATACTTGTGAATTTTTGTTTTTATAATAACAGTTCTAATTGAATGAGATTAATACTTCATTGTGGTTTTTATTTGCATTTCCTTAAAGACTAGTCGATACTGAACATGTTTATATATGCTTGCTGCCCATCCGTGTGGCTTATTTTGAGAAATGTCTATTCAGATCATTTGCCTGGTTTTAAAGTCACATAATTGCGTGTGTGTGTGTGTATGTTTGTGAATTTATTCTATATTCTGGATATTGCTTCTTTGTTAGCTGAATGGCTTGTTAATATTTATTCCTATTCCGTAGGTTGTCTTATCATCCTGTTAATTCTCTTCTTTGATGAGCAGAAGCTGATGTCATTCCATTTGCATATTTTTACTCTTGTTGTCTGTGCTTGTGGGATCTTACTCAAAAAACTTTGCCAATGTCATTGTTGTTGCCTATACTAATGTGTTAAAGTGTTTACCCTGTGTTTCCTTAGAGTACTTGCATAGTCTTGATCCAGTCATCTTTGATCCACTTTGAAGGACTTCATTAGTTAATTAGCTAGTTGGTGAGTTGCCTGGCTAGTTAGTTAGTTAGCTAGCTAGCTAGTTACTTTTTGTTTTTTTGAGACAGGGTCTCATTCTATAGTCTAGTTTGGCTGGAACTTAATATACAGAACAGGCTGGCTTCAAAGTCCTGCCTCAGCCTTCCCAGTTCTGAAATTATAGGCATGAGCCACCACACCTAGCTATGAATTCATGTTTACATATGGGGAGAGTTAGGGCTCTAGTTTTATTATTCTGCATATGTATGTATATATTCCATTATCTCAGTGTCATTTAATGAAGAGATTGTATTTTCTCAAGCATATGTTCTTGATGTCTTTTTAAAAAATGAATTAGCTGTATGTATGCAGATTAATTTCTGTTCTCTATTCTGTTCCACTGGTCTATGTGCTGTGGGCTAGTTTATGCTATCTTACCATAGCTTTGTAGCAGTTTTTGAAGTCAAGAATAGTGACTTAAAACACAAAGCTTTTTGTTCAGGATTTCTTCGGCTATTGTGGACCTTTTGAGGCTCCATATGAAAACAGAATTGTTTTTCCATTTCTGCACAGAGTATCAGAGGTATGTTGAATTCCTTTTGGGGAGTTTCATAGATGTCCTGTAAACTGGGGTCTGCTTCTGGAAACCATTGTGTTCCTTTGGAGACGTCTTGCTTCTTGAGGTCATTGCCTTTTCACACTTCTCATGTCCCCGTGCTGAAGTCACAGACTCCCAGCTAATAGAGATGCCCATGGAAGTCCCTCTCACTGGGCCCTGAGGTAGGCATCCATGGAAGCAGGCCCTGTGATAAGGGTAATCATGAGCCTGGAGCTGTGGATTGCAGAGGCTAGAGAGTTGGTGGTTCAGGGGGGCTTCTAGCAGCAGCTGTGATTGAAGGGCTGCCTTCTGACCCTACCAGTGGTTCTGTCTCCTCAAAAATAGCACCATGCTATATAAAATTGGGCTCTAGAGACTGGGGACCTATGGACTCTAGGGACTGGGGACCCATGGGGAGTTCTTTGTCTGGAGCAAAGCAGGGTTTAAAACCTGTGAGGAATGTAGCATTTTGTTACGGTGATGTTAGGGTCCTGGGCCTTCCTGCTTACCTTCCCCTGGACATGTAGACCACCTCCCCTCCAGCCCACTTCCCCTTCTAGGGAGCCAGGACTGAAGGGGGAGTGTGCTGTGGTCCTCTCTAGGCCACCATCCCTATGGCTGAGGTCTAGGACTCACCCTTGGTGGGCACTATTTCTCTTAGCACAGTCAGCCCTTTGTTGCTGGTTCCTATGTTGGATTCCCCCCCCCCCAACTCTTCATAGGACTACCAGAGTGTGAATTACCCTATTTTTCACCATTCTTTGTCATCTATACTTCAATAACACACACACACACACACACACACACACACACACAAAAGAGGGCAGCTCAGCTTCCTGAGGTGGCCGGGCATCCTGTGTGGAGTTCTCAGCCTTTGCATCTGCAGAAACTGACCTGTGACCTGGGGAAGTGCAGTGTTAGGGCAGGGCATCGGGGAGGATGCTGGGAGGGAGGGACAGACAATGGGTCTGAAGCAAGGCGGCTGAGCCTAGAAAAGACACAGGCAGCTCCAGGATAGGGTGGATTAAGGGTATGTTTGTAGAGAGAGTTGTATCCCCAAGATTAGAAGACGTAGAGAGAAGGGGGCCTTTTATAAGGGTCTTAACATGAGTTTGAATTCCAATGCTCAAATGCATTTAGAAAGCTGTACTAATGTAGCTCCAGGAGGTCCTTGATCATTAACATAAAATACGTGACTTAAAAGTTATATGAAACATTCCACTGCAGTATTCACCCCTCTACTCACTTAGCTACCATCCCTTAAACTCACCTCCCTTCCTCCCTCCCTTCCTTCCTCCCTTATGGCCCCTTTCTAGCTTCCTGATCTCTACTACTGACTCTTACTCCAATGCACATACAAATCTAAAAATTTGAAGGCAGGATCCGCATATAAGAGAACATGAGCCTGATTTTACCCACTGTGCCATCTCCCCAGCCCTGGACTTGGACTTCAGGACAGTGTTGAAAATGTTAAGACTCTGAGGAGTCTTGGAGATGGACGCAGAAGCAGTTATCTGTACACCCAGTGTGCCTATTGGTGAAATAAGAGGCAGAGAAGAGGGCCTCCCTGAAAGTGCACAGGCCCAGGTTCGATTCCCCAGTACTGCCGTAAGCCAGATGCACCAGGCGGCACCTGTGTCTGCAGTTTGTTTACAGTGGCTGGAGGCCCTGGTGCATTCATTCTGTCCCCCCCCACCCCCGCCGTCTGTCTATCAGCCCCTCTCTCTCAAGAAGTAAAATAAATAAAATATTTTTTAAAAAGAGAAAAAGAACTTGCCTAAAGTTGCTCAGTTAGCAAATGGACAACTAGGTTGCAAACCCAAACAAGAGATTTTTTTTTTTAATTGGAGAATATTGAATATTTAAAACAATGGTTTCATTAAGTACAGTAACTCTGGCTCCATATAAAAAAGTCACCTCTAGAAAGAGATTGGGTTCAAATGCTAGCTCTATCACTTTCTTGCTGAGTTGATCACCCACCTGGGCTTTCGTTTACATATCTCTGCCTCAGTTTCCCCATTAAATCTAATACACTATCAATTTATGAGCCACTGAGAAAGATATAAAAGCATACATTTACTCAGGTATAATTTCTATAATTCCACATCAATTACATGATGCACCTTGAGAAGAGCAAATGATAAAATGAGAAAAATAAAAATCTTAGAATCAATGAAACAGACTAGTGCTCTCTACCTCATAGGGTTACCAAGAAGAGCAAATAAACCTAGGGTTCACGATGGTGTTAGAAACCTGGCAACCCTTAGGAAATACTACGTCTTCCTGTTGTTAAAAAAGGCTGCATCTTGGCATGCCCATTCTCTCTCTCTCTCTCTTTGCCTCTTTCTCTGTCTGTTGCTCTCAAATGAATAAATAAAAATAAACAAAAAAAATTTTTTTTAAAGGCTGCATCTTGGGCTGGAGAGATGGCTTGGCAGTTAAGCGCTTGCCTGTGAAGCCTAAGGACCCCGGTTCGAGGCTTGATTCCCCAGGACCCACGTTAGCCAGATGCACAAGGGGGCGCACGCGTCTGGAGTTCGTTTGCAATGGCTGGAGGCCCTGGCTCGCCCATTCTCTCTCTCTCTCTCTCTCTCTCTCTCTCTCTCTCTCTCTCTCTCTCTCTACCTATTTCTCTGTCTGTCGCTCTCAAGTAAATAAATAAGCAAATAAACAGAAAAATTTAAAAAAGAAAAAAAAAGGCTGCATCTGGCAGGTGTGGAGGTGCATGCCTTTAATCACAGCACTTGGGAGGCCAAGGTAGGAGATCACTAGGAGTTCAAGGCTACCCAGAGACTTTTTTTTTTTTTAAAAAGCATTGAAAAATGTGAATTTCCATTTCTACCCCCCCCACACAAGTGCTCCAGGCCACTGCCAATGGTGTCTTATATGAATATTTCTCTATTAAACATACCCACTACATGATGAATTACAGGTCAGCCTGAGTCAGTGAGACCCTACCCCAACAACAACAACAACAACAACAAAAGGTTGTATCTGTTTAATATAAGGAACCAAGGCACAGAGACTCAGTTCTCAGCTTTCTGTGGTAGGAAATCGGGGTCATGCAAGTCCGGCCCTCCCCCTGGCTCAGGCTGCTTCTCCCATCAGGCCCGGGAGACTTGGCGCATGTCTAACCACCAGCTCATGGGTTTCCGCTTTGCCTTAGGTGACCTGGTCAAGAGCTACTGGATCCACTTGCTTCAGGATCTTCCAGATGGTCTTTGCTTTCGAGTTACCGAGCATCTTGGAGGTCATAGATATAGACCGCATGCCTCCCGCTCCCAGAGGAATGTCTAGACTTCCTGACTCAAGGCAAATTGCTAAATGCTCAAATGCCCGTTCTACTCAATGACTTTCCTTCCACTTTTCACAGACACCCGGATGTGGCCAGAAATAGCCCAAACCCTGTAATCATTCACAGAGCGGAGATGAGTTAAGTGGGGAGTGTTTCTCCATGATTCTTTTCCCAAGCACTTACCGGTGATGTGTGGCCCTCCTCCTCTGCTCACAGATCAGATATTTGAAAAAAAAAAAAGTCACTTGACTGTGAAAAAGCAGGGAAAAAAAATGTGAATTTCCATCTCCACTCCCCCCCCCCCACACACACAAGTGCTCCAGGCATCTGCCAATGTTGTCTTGTATATGAACATTTCTCTATTAAACACACCCACCCCTGTAAGCATGCATGCTTGCTTGGGCATACATACATCCTCACCACTCACCTGAAGAGAGAATTCATGTGGATTTTCTAACATGTCATTTGAATACTTTCGCTCTCTGAGTGAACTATTTCACATTTTCTTCATGAACACGTGAGTGGCATTTGCATCCGTCTGGAAGTAGGTTCTTTGAGAGGCAATCCCCCAAGGGAGCTGATTTAGTAATAGCTTAAAGGACAGTGCTACAGACCCCTGCTTACATCTGGTATCATTGGCTGGCTGCCTAGGAAGCATCTGGGTTCTTGGGGAAACGCAGACATTGGATATAGTCGGCACTGACTTCCACACAAAAGGGACAAGTTTTGTCATAGACACAGCAGTAGGTCTTAGGTGATGACTTAGTGCCTTGGATTCTCACAGCAGAGCAAAGGTTAACTGTGTTGCTACTAATTGCAGCCTTTCCAGATAATGGGCTTCTCTTTCACCCAGTTGGGAGGGTTGCCAACTCAGGGAAAAGCTCGATGTGGTGAGCAGTGCTTACTTGTTACCTTTTTTTTTTTTTTTTTTTGTCTTTGGGAGAGCAGGAGTGGAATCGTTGGTGATCCTGATCGTCTATCTTCTCCTGCCCTTTCCTCGTGACACACTGAGGCCACCCTATCCCCCAGAGGGAGGGGTGCGGGCACATCCACACGATGCTGACCACAGAGCATGTTTCATGTTTATTTAATGGTACTAGGGATCAAACCTAGAGCTTTGTATATGCCAGGCAAGTGTCTATCACCGAGGCACATCCCTGGTCAAGTCACGGGTTTTAATTCTGTGAAGGGAGAGACGTGAGCCTTGCTAGCAGCCGTCTGGTTTTCCTTTGGGCTTTATCTGCTCTCAGTGGCTTGCGGCAGTAGCTGTCTTTCCTCGTGAGCAGCCATGGGGAGAACAAGAAGGAAGGTACGTTTCCCTCCAGACTGCAACACAAGCTCCTTGACTTCTAGCCCAAGAGGCTGTGCTACCAGGTGACCTGTTGGAGACCAGGGGGAGCTTCCTGCCTGCTGCAGTCACCTTCAGGTCGCTGGGATGAACTTGCAAACCAGGCACAGTTTACTGGAGGAAAAGGATTTATTGAAGCTTACAGACCCTGGGGAAGTGCCATAGCGGCAGGAGAAGCTGGCTCCCTTTCACAGGGCCACGCAGAGAGACATGCCACCAGCAGCACCCCAAGCAAGCACACTCCAGGAACCCCAGGCAGAGCTCCAGCACCCTGTATACCTTTATGCTGGAATTCAGATCCACCCCCAAACACACACATTAGGTCTGGACCCTAAGATCCACCTACAGTGACACTACCTCCAGCCAGGTAGCTGGAAATCTAGTAAGTTACAAGTTTAATCAACTCCTGAATCTGTCGGGGGCATTCATTCAAACTACCACGCTCCCCAACACCAGGAATCATTAGGCTTCTCCATTTATTGAAGGAGACGCCCAAAGTCCTCTTCAGGACCAGGTAGAGGGCATGATTTTTTTTTTCCTGTAAGGCAAAACAGAATATTTAGCACCCATCCCCACAAAAACACCTTTATCGGGCTGGAGAGATGGCTTAGCAGTTAAGCGCTTGCCTGTGAAGCCTAAGGACCCCGGTTCGAGGCTCGACTCCCCAGGACACACGTTAGCCAGATGTACAAGGGGGCGCATGCGTCTGGAGTTCATTCACAGTGGCTGGAGGCCCTGGTGTGCCCATTCTCTCTCCTTCTCTCTATCTGCCTCTTTCTCTCTCTGTCTGTCGCTCTCAAATAAATAAATAAAAATAAACAAAATTTAAAAAAAAACACCTTTATCCCTGCTACATTGTTTTTTATTTTGAAAAAATAACACATAACATAGTATTGACCACCTTTTCCATTTTAATGTATATGCTTCAGTGGGGTCTTGCATATATTCGTAATGTGCAGCCATCACCACCAGCCATCTTCATACCTCTCTTAAAAATATTTTATTTATTCATTTATTTATTCATATTGGCAAGCGGAAAGAGACAGAGCAAATGGGTGTAGTGGCCTATAACCACTACAAAGGAACTCTAGATGCATGAGTCTCCCTGTGCATCTGGCTTCTTGTGGGCACGGGGGAATCACACCCGGGTCATCAAACTTTTCAGACAAGTGCCTTCCCCACTGAGCCATCTCTCCAGCCGCATCATACCTCTTTTAGTCTTGTAAAACTAAAGCTGCATACCCAATAAACAACTTCCTCAGCCTCCCTTCTCCCAGACCCTGGCAATCACAGTTCTATCTTCTGTGTCTATGAGTTTCACTACTCTAAGTGATTTTGCTGCTAAGCGCAATTGCGCACTGTTTATATTTTTTGTGGCTGGCTTATTTCACATGACATTCAGTCTTCATATGTTGTAGCATATGTCAACATGTCCCTCTTCTTAAGGCTGAACAATGCTCTGTGGTATGAATATCTCATATTACGCACACATGAAAGACCCCCTTTCATAGATATTTTTTTTCCTGTTTCAAAATTCTGAAGGCCACACACACACACACACACACACAGGTGTCAAACTAGAAGCAGATCTAACTGGAAAGAAAAAAGGATTCAGTAGGAGGAGGACAAGGGAAGACAAAAGAAGGTAATGGAAGGGGATTATGATCAAACTCCATTATGTTCATGTGTGAAAATTGTCAAAAACATTAAAAAAATTCCGAAGCACCCCCCCAACCCATTTTATATGTATTTTGCAATGATTGAGCAATAGTTCATTAAAAATGTTATTGAACAATATACTTTATTTAAAATTTGCATTTCAAACTTAACATGTTATTGACATGTTATTTTATCACCTAACTGTTTTCTGTTTATGATTTTCATGGCCTTTGTGTTTCTTTCTGGCATTCCAGTCTGAATAGATAAAACTGCAGTAACAAACACTCCCAATCCTGGTGACATGAAACAACAATTTTTAATTTCTTGCTTACTCTATGGAAAATTGTGCTTTGTCCTTAAAGGCTTTGTCTAGAAGCCATACTGGATTTTCTTTCATATTTTCTTACCCAAAGCTGGTACACGGTTCACTCATCAGCAAGTGGAGAGAACATGCAATTCTACCAGGCATGCAGACGGGAACATTTCCTGGACAACACTAAAGGTTACTTACAATTACAATGAATATATGAAATAAAATTGATTTTGAGGCACAGATGCTTTTACCCCCATTTTTTTCCCATAAGCTAAATACCTTTGGAGGTGGAGGAATGTTAGTGATGCTAGCCATGTGTGTTGGGTTAGGACAAACCTTAAACAAATTATAAACCCCAAACTGCAATATAGATTTTGCTCTTGCCATTGAGCAGCACTCCAAAGTAAATCAGACACCAAGGGCCAATAAATTCAAACATATTTCTTTTATTGCCTAAAATATATCTATATGCTGTCTTTTTATTCTTAGTAATGAAACTTCTACATCTCATTCAGGGCTGGGGAAGATTGCTCAGTGGGTAAAGGTGCTTGCTTGCAAAGCCTGCCAGCCAGAGTTCGATTCCCCAGTACGCATGTAAAGCCAGCTGCACGAGGTTAGGAGCGTTCTCAGTCTTATCAGGCCCACCTAAAATGTCACAGCTTGCTCAGCTCCCGTCATGCCCATGAGTCATGCAAGGCTTTGGATGCCACGTGAGCATGTATGACTTTAAGCGCTTTTTCTCTTTCCCGGATGATATCACGTGAAGACTTGTTTACACACCCAGGTAAATATTACTGCTAGCTATAAACAAGTCCAGTTACTACAATCATGCCTAAACTTTATACAGTGTGACATTAGACTAAGGTAAGAGGTAATGAATTAATAGTCACCTTAACCCGGGGGGGGGGGGGCGCTGGCTACTGTCCAAAACAAAGTAAGACACCGGGGAAGAAACAGCACAAAACATCTGAGCAAAATCCTATCGAAGGACGGCACCTGTCCAGACCCAGTCTCAGAAACGACCTTGGGAATACTGACTGCATTCACTTGTACTTAGTCGGCGGCCACACTGCGTACGTCATCTCAGGTCACCACCGAGATTCAGCAGCACTACTTTGCATGGCCCGTGGTGAAAGCACAGAGCACATCAGACTGTTGTCCTCTTGAAAGCATTCATCCAGCCACTGTGTCCATGACAAGCGTGCCTTCCCTTGCTCTTGTTTCATAGTTTACTGGTGAAGGCCACTTCACTCAAACTGTTCTCCATGGCTTCTTTTGTGTGTGTGTGAGGACAGAGGGGGAGAACAAGAGGATCCATGTGAGAAATGCTGGATGAAATAAATGAATAGGATTCCTTTTGTAAAATTCTTCTTGTTTACTTGTAAGTAGAGAAACAGACAGACAGACAACAGAGAATTGGGACTCCAGAGCCTCCAGCCAGTGCAAATGAATTCCATGCTTGTGCCACTTTGAGCATCTGGCTTTATGTAGGTACTGGGGAATTGAACCCAGGTCACTGGGCTTTGCAGGTAAGCGCCTTAACCACTGAGCCATTTCTCCAGCCCATAGATAAGATTCTTTACAGAGAGATATCTCAGAGCTTCTAACAAGTTGATGGGATTGTAAATCTTCAAAAGCTACCTGATGTTTATCAACATAAGTGACCCTGCTATATCTTTTTTTCAAATAATGAAGCAAATATTGACTTATAAATATTTTGTTTCTTTTCTAACCCAGCCCTCTATGTAAACTTCAAAGTTCATACTGCATCTCCCCTGCAGTTTGATAGTCACTTCATGGTCCTTATATATATCCAACTAATCAGAGATAAAAGAACATGTGTCTAGAGTGAGGAATAGGATAAGGCTTTCTCTGGGTAAAAAAACAACAACAACTTTAAAACACTGGCAAGAAAGTGGGAGAGAATGAAAAGATTCTACAAGGGGAGGGGACATCCAGGATAAGCTTGGTGAGGAGTTCAGCACACAAGGTGGGAGAAGAGGGGTCTTAGAAAGGCACACAGATGGGAGACATTCTAGAAGAAGAAGTTGGACACAGCCACACAGTCTGAGTTGAGTCAGAGACCCTGGCTCAAATAAGAATGGTGGGAGAGTGATGGAGTGGGATGCTTAGCAGTCCAGTCTGGCCACCACAGTTGAGCCCATCCTGATGCTGGCCAGCCCACGGGGTGCTGCTTGGGCATATACACACGCGTACACCATATACACACCACACCCCTACACATACCCCACCATGCACACGCATGCACGCATGACCGAACAAAAACTTAAGCGAATCTTTTAAAAGAAGGCAAATGAGGAAAGAAGAAACTTAAGAAATGGAGCTGTGAGAAAAGCAAGCAGGTGAGAGATGTGACCACATGTGCTGTGGGATGTATCTCTTTGCATGTTCTCTTTCTTTAGACTGGCCACATGAGCCCTGGGGATGTTTTTTTCAAGTTACAAAACATCACACTAGCATGCCACAAACTATCTTCAGAGAAATGCTGAATAGCATCGTATCGTTTTCAATTTATATAACCAGAAACAAAAATAAGGAATTAAGCAAAATATTTATTTATTGTTTTTGGCCCAAGGGCTTTTGAAAAACTGATTTTTGTTTATTTGGTAGAGAGAAAGAGGCAGATAGAGAGAGAGAGAGAGAGAGAGAGAGAGAGAATGGGTACGCCAGGGCCTCCAGTCACTACAAATGAACTTCAGATACATGCACCACCTTCTGCATCTGGCTTATGTGGGTCCTGGGGAATTGAACCTGGGTCCTTTGGCTTTGCAGGCAAACACCTTAACTGCTAAGCCATATCTACAGCCCCCAAGGGCTTTTAATACTTATAAAGTATAGACATAATTGGGCTTTTTTAACTGTAAGAATTGACACAAAATTAAGATTGACAGATTCTGAGTATGAAACAAGGTTACATTTAGATACTGATTTTGTTATAGGAATTCATGAGTCAATAAGAAGAATCAGGCAAAATCCACTTCAGAGAGAGGGAGAGAGCCTTTGTTCACATGCGGACCTCGGCTGGCTCATGCCAAAAAACCTGACGGAGGCCCTGAACTCAGGTTGTGCTGGACTTATATACCTTTCACAGTCCTTTGTCTGAATTCTCCCGTGCTTGGTGAGGGGAAAGGTTTACATCCATCAGCGTAGGGTTCTGTCAAATAAGATTAAGTACAGGCAGCTGACTCCTGAGATAAGGTAGTTACATGTCCAAAGGGGCCAGGCTCAGAGTCACAGAGTTCTTGTTAGCTAGCATCAGAGGAATCTCCCTCACTGCAGTTTCATTCGAGGGAAGAGCAACATCTATTGCTTCACTGAAAGTCCTAGGAGCATTTACATTTCTTTTAGATACACTGATTATATCCCATCTAAAGTAACATAAGGTAGAAACATTAAATATATGGTATTCCTTTAATAGTTTCATAAAACAAAATATTTGTTCACATACTTTTAATTGTTGCTTCGATTACAACATAAATGTATCAGTTTAATTAAAAGCTTCAATAACCTCCTGTGAATTTACATTTAGCCTCTGCTATCTGTTTGGTTAATTGTGGGTATTACTTGTATTAACAGCATACTATGTAGTCAGATTATGAGGATTAAATTAATTAATATGTAAGAAACAAAACAGGACCTGTCATTTAGCTAGAGCTCCATAGATTTCACTTTCATTTTCATTACCAAACCACACACATTTAAAAAAACAAAAAACATTTATTTATTTATTTATTTATTTATTTATTTATGAGAGAGCGTGAGACAAAGAGGCAGAGAGACAGAGAAAGAATGGGTTCACCCGGGCTTACAGCCACTGAAAACAAACTTCAGATGCATGCATCACCTTGTGTACCTGGCTTTACATGGGTACTGGGGAATTGAACCTGGATCCTTTGGCTTTGCTGGCAAGTGACTTAACTATTAAGCCATCTCTCTAGCCCCACACACATTTTTTACAATACCTCTGAACTTGGGGTGGTATTTCAATTCATCTGAGGTTGCTATTTAACAAATACCATAGGCTGAGTGACTAATATAGAACAGAACTTCATGTCTCACAGTTCTAGAGCTGGGAAGGACTTGTGTATCAGACAGCTTCAGGTCACTGAGATGAACTTCCAGACCAGGCACAGTTATGGAGGAAGGGATATTTATTGAAGCTTACAGATCCAGGGAAAGTTCCATAATGGCAGAAAATGTTGGCCCTGTCTTAAAGGACTAAGCAGAGAGAGAGAAAAAGCCAAAAGCCACACCATACAGCACACTTCAGGAACTCCAGGCAGAACTATGCACTTTGCATATCTTTAGATTGTAATTTCTTTTTTTTTTTTTTTTTTTGGTTTTTCGAGGTAGGGTCTCACGCTAGCCCAGGCTGACCTGGAATTCACTATGTAGTCTCAGGGTGGCCTTGAACTCACGGCGATCCTCCTACCTCTGCCTCCCGAGTGCTGGGATTAAAGGCGTGCGCCACCATGCCCGGCTTAGATTGTAATTTCAAACCCACCACCACACCTTAAGATCCACCCAGTGACACCTGCTCCATCCAGGTGGCTGCAGATGCAAACTGAAAACTAATAAAACACTGAATATATTGGGGGCCATCTATTCAAACTACCAGGACATCTAAGATCAAAGCATTTCAAAGCACCAGAAGGTTGAGTGTGAGGACATGCCTCCCCTTAGGTAGCTGTAGCAGACAGCTTCAGGTTCGCTGAGATGAACTTCCAGACCAGGCACAGTTATGGAGGAAGGGATATTTATTGAAGCTTACAGACCCAGGGGAAGTTCCATAATGGCAGAAGAAACTGGCCTGCCTTCACAGGCCCAAG
The DNA here is from genome assembly GCA_036346955.1 of Dipus sagitta. Classification (NCBI taxonomy): domain Eukaryota; kingdom Metazoa; phylum Chordata; class Mammalia; order Rodentia; family Dipodidae; genus Dipus; species Dipus sagitta. The sequence continues at coordinate 139,323,422 of CM070777.1, forward strand.
CAGAGAGAGAGGTACAAGCCAAAAGCCAAAAGCCACACAGCATAGCACACTTTGCATATCTTTAGATTGAAATCTGAAACCCACCACCACACCTTAAGATCCACACAATGGCACTGCCTCCAGCCAGGTGGCTAAAGATGCAAACTACAAACAAATAAACAACTGAAATATGTTGGGGGCCATCTATTCTATTCAAACCACCACAGTAGCCATCTTCTCATTTCTGTCATCAGACGACAGAAGGAGCAGAAGTGGCACAATGATCTGTTTTGGAAGGACACTCATCTCATGCACGAAACACCTTGCATGCTATGAGAACTCGTAGAGTGAAGGATATTTGTGAATAAAATCAAGGTTTCAGATAACATATCATCTCTTTATCATATGATGAGGAATATATGACAGAGTCAAAATGAGCAATAAATGAGCCACAAGAGAGACTTCCATAGAGTGGAGGATCAGGAAGACTGACCTTTGTACAATACATAGGAGTTTTCCCAATCAACTTAGTGGTTTTAGTAAGAATCCCCATTTCTTTGAAGAAAGTTTAGATCTAGGAATCTGTATCAAATAGTGATATTTGGTCCACAAACATTTGTTAACTTCAACAAAAAGGGAAATTTTTGGAATGATATGAGACAGCCAAAAAGAATAGACACAAACATCAAATTCAGAGATCGCCGGGGAACCTAGCTTGACACTGTGGTGACCTTAGGGATCTTAATTAGTATCACAAACACCCAGATTTCTTTTTCCCCAACTTAATGACGAGTTCACTGTTTTTTAATGTTTGCCTTTTTTTGGTCAAGACCAAACATGAACTAGGTATGGTAGTACACACCTGTAATCCCAGAACTTGAGAAACTAAGACAGTAGGATCATGAATTTGAGGCCAGCATGTGCTACATAACATGTTATAGGCCAGCCTTCGTTACCCAGAGACCCTGTCTCAAAAAACAAAACAAACAAACAAAAAAAACCCCACAAGATAAACAGGAAACAAAAGTGCGAATGCAAGGAAGGAGTCCACGGATACTCGGGTCACAGGCCTGTTCTTTGTGTGAGGAAGAGCAGGCCACCCCGTTGAGGTTTCATCAGACAGTCTCTAAAGAGGGAGACACCCCTCCCAGCAAAAGCAAACAGAAATTGGTAAGAAAAGATAGCAGAGGTACCAGCTTGCCAAAACCCAACAGAGGCTGGTCTAAATGACAGCTACCCCCAGTTGGCTATTCTAGCAAACCAATTCTATAAGCAGCAGCTAAATCCATTCTAAAACACCAAGACCCATACACATACCACCCTGTCATACCGCTGCAAATAAAGGAAAGCTGGAGGGCAACACAGACAGGGCAGATCCCCCCCAGCTCAGTGCGAGATGTATACAACCCACACGCAAACCACATGGGTGAAACTACAGCCCATAAGGAAAGGTATTTTCTGAGGGCACCCCCATATTCTCATTGTCCCTGGCTGTTAGAACCCCACAACTGTACAGATCAATTTCATTAGCCTCTGTTCAAAATGCTCAAACTTGTTTTCTGTTTGTTTGTTTGTTTGTTTGTTTTCCAGTAGTGTCTATCTCTAGCCCAGACTGGCCTGGAATTCACTATGTAGTCTCAGGCTGGCCTCGAACTCACAGTGATCTTCCTTCCTCTGCCTCCCGAGTGTTAGGATTAAAGGCATGTGCCACCACACCCGGCTTCAATTTTTTTTTTTTTTTTGGTTTGTTTGTTTTAGTTTTTCAAGCTTAGGGTCTCACTGCAGCCCAGGGTGACCTGGAATTCACTACGTAGTCTCAGGCTGGCCTCGAAGGCTCAGTGATCCTCCTACCTCTGCCTCCCGAGTGTTGTTTGAGGGAACAAGATGAAGCGTAGCTGGTGGCTCGCCTTCCATCTTAGATGATTCCTCACATGCGTGCAAAATGTCCGTGGCTGTTCTCAAGGCGCATGGGTCGGCTTGCTCCCACTACGTTGGGCAGAATGCAAGCTGGTCCTGCGGCCATCACTTTCCTGGTGTTTTGTCCAGCTCCCAGGATCCCTCTCTGCTTCCTGGCTGCCTGTCATCTCCTTGCCATTGCCTCGACAACCCTCCAGGCTCCACAGATGAATGCTTCGTCAGAAGGTACATGTTCCGGAGCCACGGGGAAAGAAAGAAACCAAACCAAAGGAGAGCTGCTGAGCTGGTCACCTGCTGTCTTGGCAAGAGCGAGATGTTAATTTTTGCAGCTGTGGCAAGAAGCCTGGCCCCTGGACTTGTCAGGAGCAGAGGGTAAACCAAGGCTTCCCATGGCTCTGATCCGCAAAAGCCCCCAGGTGGTGTCTCTCTTGTTTCCATCGGCTGTATTTGCAAGGTGTGGTGTATTATTAATGTACTTATCTTCATATGACCTGTCTTTTCCATTCCGGCTTAAGTGTAACATTAAAGACACCTCTAGAGACCCCAGTAGTTGAAGGGAAAGTTGCCAAGCCAATATTTTTATATAAGAGGAGACTGAGGAAACCATAGAAAATGCTTGTTAATATGACATTTCAACGTGGGATTAGAAAGTCTTTCTTTGATTTATGTTTTTGCTTCTTTATGCATTAATGCCTGCTACAAGCGAAGTTCTGTTTTAATGGCTGATCTTACACAGAGGCGAGTCTGACAGCTCCAAGAAGCATTTCCACGAGCTTAGCTCTGAACAACTTGCCTTCTCCCAACTTGCCCTCTGCAACCCAATTGCCTCCCAGCCTGTGGACCGTGAGGCATGCTTTTCATTTGTGACCTTCTCTTACTCCCTCAAATTCATGCCTGGCACCGGTTTTCAGCTTTTTGCTACCTGTCTTCCTTCCTCCCTCCCTCCCTCCCTCCCTTCCTCCCTCCCTTCCTTCCTTCTTTCCTCCCTCCCTCCCTCCCTTCCTTGCTTTCTTCTTTCATGTGTAGTATATGGACAGATGTGCATGCAAGCACACAGAGGCCATAGGAGAACATCAGGTCCCCTTCCTCTATTGTTCATCCTCATAGCTCCTTGAGATGGAGTCCCTGAACAAGTAGCTGCAGTTTTCACACCCTGTGATTCTCCAGTCTCTGCACCCTCTAGGGGTCCAGACAGGACTGGCCATGTCCATCTTTTCTTTTCCTTTTTTTTTTGGTTTTTCGAGGTAGGGTTTCACTCTAGTCTAGGCTGACCTGTAATTCACTCTGTATTCTCAGGGTGGCCTCGAACTCACGGCGATCCTCCTACCTCTGCCTCCCGAGTTCTGGGATTAAAGGCGTGCGCCACCACGCCCAGCTAATGTCCAGCTAATAATTGGGTGCTAGGAAATAGAACTCGGATCATCTCAGGTTCTCTTGGGCTTGTGGCAAAGACTCTCACCTGATGAGCCGACGCCCCAGCCCTCCTGCTCGTCTTTCCTGATGAGTTTCCGTTTTCTTCAGACCTGGCTTTCTTCTGCCATCTGCTCAACCGCTAGGCCTCAGCATCTTCTTTTGAACTGCGAGCACCTGCAAGCAGTACATACCTTGGCTCTGAGCAAAGCTCAGGCAAAACCAAGATACGAGCAGAATAAGGAACTTGTGGTCTATTTTTAGGAACTAGAGCCTACATGTCTGGACCAGTAACATATGGTACAAGAGAATGTTCAGAGCTAGAGGACCATCAAAGCCCAACTTTTGGGAATGACTTGGTGGGCTGGGGATAAAAACAAGATGAGCAGAGGCCAGTAAGTTAAAAAGGAGATAGAAAGGGAAGAGAAAGGAAGGGAGGAGGGCATTTATTAGGTTGGTATTGTATATATGTAAGTAGAAAGATTGAGATGGGGAGGGGATATGATGGAGAATGGAATTTCAAAGGGGAAAGTGGGGGGAGGGTACTACCATGGGATATTTTTTATAATCATGGAAAATATTAATAAAAATTGAGAAAATAAAAATTAAAAAAAATTAAATTAAATTAAAAAAAAAAACAAGATGAGCAGTTACTAACATGGACTGTGGAGAAGGATGATTATACCTCATCTGGCGGATAGAGCAGGGAAGAGGATTGTGATGAATAACACAGACCAGCCTTGAGCAAAGTAGCATGTGTTTATACGATCCCCACCGAAGCAAATGACCCATCACTTAGGGATTTGTAGGGACAAGAGCTTTAAAAATGTAAAACCATTATTATCAATTTGACTGCATGGAATGGATCATAGACGGCAGGATGCTTTTTGGAGAGACAAGCGCAGGCTCCTGTGGTCTTCTTAAATGACAAACTAGCCAAAACATCGTCCTGGAGGACCAGTGAGAGAGGTGAGGCTGAGATGAGGCCAGGGGACGTGGCTGGCCCTGGGAAGGAGGTCACAATGGCGGAGACAGAGACTCCTTTTCCCTTCCTGGGAGGGATCAGCAAGTCAGAACGTCACTCACAACTCCAGACAGGCATCGGTACGGCGGGCAGAAGGAACCTGTGTTTAAAGCCACTTGCCAATGGAGTGTTCTATGTCCTTCCCTGCCAAGCGGTCCGCAGATGGATGGTTGTTGCAGTCAAGTTCGCATTGCTGGCAGAGATCACATGCCCAAGAGCAGCTTGTGGCGAAAAAAGGTTTATTTTGGCTTACAGACTCGAGGGGAAGCTCCATGATGGCAGGGGAAAATGATGGCATGAGCAGAGGGTGAACATCACCCCCTGGCCAACATAAGGTGGACAATAGCAACAGGAGAGTGTGCCCAACACTGGCATGGGGAAACTGGCTATAACACCCATAAGCCTGCCCCTAACCATACACTGCCTTGAGGAGACATTAATTCCCAAATCTCCGTCAGCTGGGGACCCGGTATTCAGAACACCTAAGTTTACGGGGGACACCTGAATCGCACCACCACACTGGTCATCACTGAAGCTCGGGGGAACCAAAGACTGCAGAGGCTGTGCTCAGACAGCAGTGCACGTGAAAACAGAGAGAGGGATGACACAGTATATTTTTTTTAAGAACACACTCTATCTTTTATTTACTTATTTATTTATTTGAGAGAGAGAGAGAGGCAGAGAGAGAGAAAGAGAGAGACAGAATGGGCACGCCAGGGCCTCCAGCCACTGCAAACGAACTCCAGATGCATGCGCCCTCTTGTGCAGCTGGCTGGCGTAGGTCCTGGGGAATCGAACTGGGGTCCTTAGGCTTCACAGGCAACTGCCTTAACCGCTAAGCCATTTCACCAGCCCTGAAACAGTATTTAACAGACATGTTCATTTTCACCTTTGGACAGAACAGCTTCTTTGTGCAAATGGCGGTGACCGCTGGGAGACTCAAACCTAGTCAACGTGCTGAGAATCAGTGGTTCGGCTCTAAATGAGATCTCTGTATCACCTCCCTCAGGGCTCAGGGAGCCTTGAGGAAAAGGGGGAAGAAAGAATGTAAGAGCCAGAGGGGAGGGGGCTTTGGAACATGACCTTGTGGATGTGAAGTGGACATTGCTTTAATGACCTCTCAGCAACTGGTAGTACCTGCTCCACAGAAGCACAATGATGGTCTCATCAAAATTTTGGCATGGATGATAAAGGAGCCCCGACACACACGCTGCCAAAGACATCAAAATAGAAGAGGAAGGCTGGAGAGATGGTTTAGCAGTTAAGTGCTTGCCTGTGAAGCCTAAGGACCAGGGTTCGAGGTTTGATTCCCCAGGACCCACGTAAGCCAGATGCACAAGGGGGCGCACGCGTCTGGAGTTCGTTTGCAGTGGCTGGAGGTCCTGGTGCGCCCATTCTCTCTGTATATATGCCTCTTTCTCTCTCTGTCTGTTGCTCTCAAATAAATAAATACATAATTAAAAAAATAGAAGAGGAACTAATCAGAAAGACGGCACTCCTTGGAGGACAATAGGGTGGGGTCATGTACATGTTTAAAGATTGTGAGTATAAGCTGGGCATGGTGGCACACACCTTTAATCCTAGCACTCAGGAGGCAGAGATAGGGGAGATGCTGTGAGTTCAAGGTCACCCTGGGCCTACACAGTGAGATCCAGGTCAGCCTGGGCTAGAGTAAGACCTACATCAAAAGAAAAAAAAAAATGTGAGTATAAGATGAACCTAAAAGTATTATAAGAAGTAAAATAGATTTGATTAAAAGAATAAAAGCAAAAGGACTACTTGAGTAACTTTGAAAGAAATGAGGAAAACAGAAGTGAGCCTGTGGCTTCAGGTCTGGGAGAGTGGAAGACCCCTTAAGAGGACTGGGGAGGAAGCGGGGTTGGAGTATGACTGCAGTGGTCGGGATTCCCTCAGTATCGGTCTCTTCTCTTGTAGAGTAAGAGCTTTAGGATGGGACCTGAGCACCCTGCTGCCCAGTGGAAAGGTTTTACACTTCCTCCACAGCTCATTGCCTATTGGTAAGCTTTTGCCCATGTCAAGGTAAAACTGCCATCTACAGGCCCACCACTCAGACTCATTTATGGAAACCTAGAGCGCGCCACAGGGAAGCGCTCTGCTGAGCTTCCGGCACGCGGGAAATCTTAGGTTCCGTGCATGATGCCTTGAAATAGACGTTGGCAGATGGCCACTCATCGTGAGCAGGACAACAAGGGGAAACTGGGAATAAGGAACTGGAAGAATGGATGGTGTTTAAATAACTGAGGCTCAGGAGGAGAGTTGTATTGTGGCAAACATCTTCAAATGTCTTCCCAGTTATCCCTTGAGAAAGTTGGATGTGGTTCTCTTAGTGGTTGCAGTCAGGTTCACATTGCTGGTAGGAATCACCCAACCAAGAGCAGCTTATGGGAAAAAACAGGTTTATTTTAGCTTACAGGCTCGAGAGGGAAGCTCCATGATGGCAAGGGGAAACGATGGCATGAACAGAGGGAGAACATCACCCCGTGGCCAGCATCAGGTGGACAATAGCAACAGGAGAGTGTGCCAAACACTGGCATGGGGAAACTGGCTATAACACACATAAGCCCACCCCCAACAATACACTCTCTCCAGTAGGTGTTAATCCCCAAATCTCCATCAGCTGGGAACCTAGCATTCAGAACACCTAAATTTATCGGGACCACCTGAATCAAACCATCACATTCCCACCCCTGGCCCCCATAAACTGATAATCATACATGATGTAAAATGCAATACATTCATCCAACTTTAAAAGTTCCCATAGTTTTTTATCAATTCCAATGATGTTCATACATCCCCATAATTCAAGGTCTTTTACCTAAGCCATAATACAAAAATATAACCTCAAAAAACCCATAATGGCACAGAATAAACATTCACACTGCAAAAGATGGCATTGGGCATAGCAAAGAAATATTTAACCAATATAAGACATAAAACAACCAGGGCAAACATCAAACTCTGTAGCTCCAAGTCCAACAACTCTAGTCAATGACAAATCTCCAAGTCTGATCATTCTAACCAGCACCGAGTCTCTGGAGTTCCAATTCCGCCCCTCCAGATAGGCCACTCACAGTCCTGGAAAACTTCATCAGGATCAGCAGCTTTCCTTAGCAGCCATCTCATGGTCCCGGCATCTCCACTGGGTCTCCACTGAAACCCATGGTTCATCCTCAAGGCCCCATGGGGTCTCCATGCAGACAACCAGCAAACCTGCTTCACACTGCCCATGGCCATTTCCAAAACATAAGACTGTATTGAAAACTCAATGACCCTCTCTTTCCTGCATTTCTTATACTCCACAATACCAGGTAGGGTGCCAATTTGTTAATCCAGGGAGGAATAAAGCAGACTTTGAACAACAGGACATTTCTTGAGTACTCTGTCCTCTTTAAAAGAGTTTATATTCTTCCTGTTGCCCCAATGCAGGTCAGCTGGCCCAATCTTAAAAGTTGTAATCTCCCAATTGCAGCTGAATAGGAAGCAGTTCACCCAAAGATCTTTTCTTTCTGTGCCATATCCTTCTACTCACACCAGTTCATTTCTACACAAAGCAAACCTGTATAACTTCTCAGGACATGGGTATAACAGCAAGCTTTTGAGACAAACTGCTAGCCCAGTCCAAGCAAAGCTCTTTCTCACCCTCATAAACCAAACCTCACAGTCCATAGTTCTTACTTCATTCAGGTCTTTCAATTATGACCAGAACAGTCCATCAAGCTGTATTTACAGCACTGCACGGCATCTCTTAGGCCAAGGTTTCAAATCTTTCCAGATTCCTCTTGAAAATCAGCTCCAAAAGGTCAAAGCCACATAGTCAGGTATCTAGCAGCAATTCCACTCCTTGGTACCACTTTACTGTTGCAGTCAGGTTTGCATTGCTGGTAGAAATCACCCAACCAAGAGCAGCTTGTGGGGAAAAAAAGAGGTTTATTTTGGCTTACAGGCTCGAGGGAGAAGCTCCATGATGTCAGGGAAAACAATGGCATGAGCAGAAGGTGGACATCACCCCCTGGCCAACATCAGGTGGACAACAGCAACAGGAGAGTGTGCCCAACACTGGCATGGGGAAACTGGCTATAATACCCATAAGCCTGATCCCCAACAATACACCACCTCCAGGAGGCATGAAATCCCAAATCTCCATCAGCCGTGAATGTAGCATTCAGAACACCTAAGTTTATGGGGGACACTGGAATGCAACCACCACAGTGGATTACCCCCCGAAGTTCCAGCAGGGCTCAGTGGTAGACTGAGACTGGAACTTAGTCTCTCTAAGTGCTGGTTCTTGCAGCTGTCCAAGGCCCTCCTGGGGGACAGCCATTGGTGCTGGTGTTCTTAATTCTGACTTTTGGGTCATTTACATTACAGTGTGAGTACATGACTTAACTCTACGTAGAAGGAAAAGAATGCTAGAGAAGGCTAAGACTTAGTGACATGCATCTCCCACCTCTCCATGCCTCTTAGTCCTCCTCTTCCTCTTCATGCACCGTCTTCACTCACCCCCACCTCAGCATCTTATTAAGAAGAAATTGAACTGCATAAACTACTGAGTGGTTAAGTAGAGGGTAAAAGGGAATATGGGTATTTAGTTTTGTCAACTAACTAGGCACTGAGCTCCAATTTCTTCAAACAAGAAGATCCGAAACTCCCTTTTGTTTCTAAAATTATATGATAAAACACCAAGTGAAGAGAATTCACATTTCTCAAGGGAAATCTCCAATATTTCTTTTCCAAAGCCCTCCAGTCACCCACGGTGCACATGCCATCTTACTTATGCAGTGAACACCCAGCCCTCTCCTTTGTCCCCATTATCTGGACCATCTTTCCCTTCTCACTCTACCTGTCCAAATACCACCCATCCTCTAAGTTGAATGTCAAGTTCTTTGAAGCTCGACAGCATTTTCTGTCTATATTGACTAACTGAACACAGCTGTGTATGTTTTTGTCGCAGGAAATGGGTGAGTCTGCCTCTGCACCATCAGAATATTTTCTACTTAGTGAATGTTGATTAATTGATGACATGAGAGGATCAATAGATTTGAGCAACACTACAGGATGGTGAAGGAGAGAAGAGATTAATAAACTCCTGGATCTTTTCTTGGGCTGGGGAGGTGGCTCAGAAATGAAAGGTGCTTGCTTGAAAAGCCTGTCAGCCTGGATTCAATTCCCCAGTGCCCATGTAAAACTTCATGCAAAGTGTTTCATGGACCTGTGATCCCAGTGTACTGACTCCTGCATCTTTTCCCCAGTCACATATATAAGATTGGCCTTGACAGTCCTCTATCTGGGAAAGTATGAGGAGGTGCTTGACAGTATTTCCAGAATAGTGGGAGCAACTCAGCCCTAGTTAGCAGATCGCCATTCATTGAGCAATGACATAGGCACTGTGCTAAGTGCTCTATGTAAGTAACCTCATTTGATCTTCACAAGAGCCCTATGAGGTAATTATTATTCATTTCCTACTTAAGGATGAGGAAACAGATGCTCAGGGGAGTCAAAGAACTTGCTCCAAGCCCGGGCTGTGTGAGGCTATAATCTGAGCACTGACTCAAGGAGACACCGGTGGCTCCTCATCTCAAGCACAGGCTTCTCCCTCTTGGAGCCTAGAAACCAGGACAAGCCAGCAAACAGATCACCGGAGTATCAGCACAAACCCTAAGGATAAGCACGGGGTGTCACGGAGCATAAGGCAGGCCATGGGCTGTGTGCAGCATTTCACAAGATGAGCAGACCGGAAGAAGCAGGGCGTTCTCTGGACAGAAGGCGGGGACAAGCCACCAAGCAACCTGGCCACAGGGACAGCATGAGTGGTTTGTGTAAGTCCAAGCAACTGCAGCATGGAGAGTCAGAGAAATGAGAGTGGGGACTTACACTACAACCACAGAACACAGGGCCCTGTATGTTCATATGACAGTAGTGGGAGTCACATAAGGGTTTTTAAGCAGAAAAAAAAAAAAAGGATATGATCAAACCGGGCATGGTGGCACATGCCTTTAATCCCAGCACTCAGGAAGCAGAGGTGGGAGGATTATTGTGAGTTCAAGGTTGCCCTGGGACTACGTAGTGAATTCCAAGGTCAGCTCACACTAGAGCAAGACCCTACCTTGAAAAAACAACAAAAAAAAGAAAGAAAAAAAAAAAAAGAAAAAGAAAAACAAAAAGATAAGATCAGATTTATGCATTTGAAAGGGAGCTTACTTTGCTGTGTGGGAACCATACATTGTTGTATACCTATAGTCACAGCACAGGGGAAGCCAAAACAGGAAGATGGTGAGTTCAAGACCAGCCTGGACTATACACAGAACCTATCAAAAAGGAAAAAACATAAAAAGTAGATCCTCTCTTCTTTTTTTTCTAACAGAACCTCAGCTTGTTTAAGGATCCTCCTTGTCTCACAGCCATGGACATTATGGGGTTCTCCTGTGGTGTTCAAAGAGGTTTTCTTACCCCTAAATGATGTAGAGGAGAAGAGCTGGCTATTACAACTAACACTGCAGGCACCGCCTGCGACATGGATGTGGTTACTAGTCAACTAGCCTGAGGATGAATCTACCACTTGGGGGAGTTTGAGGCTAAGAGATGCAGAGGAAAGTGAAGCTAGCATCTTGGTGTTCTGCCTTGAAGCAGTCCTTACAGGAAGCCTGTCCTTCAGTGTGATGTGTGTGAAGCCAATTTGGGTGATTTTTAAAAATCATTTATTGTTTATTTATTTGAGAGTGTGAGAGATAAACAGGCAGAATGGGAGAGAGAATGGGCATGCCAGGGCCTCTTGCCATTGCAAACTAACCTCAGACGCATGGGCCACCTTGTGCATCTGGCTTTACATTTACACGGACACTGGTTAACTGAGCTTGGGTCCGTAGAGTTTGCAGGAAAGCACTTTAACCACTTAGCCATCTCTCCAGCCCTTGACTGATTTTTCTTTTCTTTTTTTTTTTTAAACTTGCAAAAACATCCTGACAGGAGCAAGGAGACTGGTAAGTGGCCATTGAAGTAATCTAAGCAAACATAGTGGTGGGTTGTTCTGGGCAGCGGCCACGGGAGAGGAGAAAAGTGAGCACTTGATGACAGAGGAAGATACGATAGGAGAGAGGGTGGAGCTGGGAATTTGCTCTGTCATATTTTCTGTTGATTTCCATGGCAAGTCAGAGATGTGATCTTGTAAGAGAGACAGACTCTCTTCAATGCGAAGAATCAGGTCAGGGCTGGGGAGATGGCTCAGCCATTAAGAGAACTCCCTGTGCCTGAGGAGGCTTGAGAGACCACTGAGAGACACTCCCCAGGACTCACCTAAACATCAGGGTGAGGCCACATGGAGTGTCTCTAACCCCAGTTCTGCAGGGGAGCAGAGACCTGAGAATTGTGAGAGCTCACAGAACAAAAAATGAGAAGAAAAGAAAAGGAAAGAAAAGAAAAGAAAGAAAGAAAGAAGGAAAAAAGAAAAAACTGGCCAAGTTCTAGGATCAGTAGAAGCCTCTGGCTAAGGAACGGGCAGAAGTCAATGGAGCCTGAGACCTGATGTCCTGCTCTGGTACTACAGGCAAGTGTATGGACACCAAGTGGGCACATGCGTGTGCAAACAACACACACACACACACATCACACACTTGTGAGTCCCCCAAAGGAATACTGGGGACATGGCTCATTGGTTAAAAGGCACTTGCTTGCAAAGCATGATGGTCTGGATTCAGTTTCTCAGAATCCACATAAAGACAGATGCACAAAGTGGTGGACACACCTAAGTCCATTTGCAGTGGCAAGAGGCCCTGGAGTACCCATCATTTCTCTCTCCTTGCAAATATATGACTCTATCTATAATGAGGAAGCTGGAGAGATGGCTCAGCAGTTAAGGTGCTTGCATGCAAAGCCTGACAACCCAGGTTCAATTCCCCAGTGCCTACATATAGCCAGATGCACAAGGTGGCACATGTGTCTAGAGTTCATTTGGGGTGGATAGAGGCCCTTGTGTGCCCATTCTCTCTCCTTCTCTCTTTCTCTCTGCTTGCAAATAAATAAGTATTTTTTAAAATATGTTCATTTTTTTTTTTAAAGAATGATGCCAGACGCAAGCAATCTCTGCTCATCCTAAGAAGAGTCCCCGACTCTGATTATAACACCAGAGGGAACCAGATCCCCTCTGGGAGATGTGTCAGCATTAAGCTCCTTTTCCTTCCTGCTTATGGATAGTCATGGCAATTTAATTCTAAGTTTACCTTATCAGTTCATTCAGACTGAGAAGATACCCTCCCTCCTGCTGACCCTACTAAGTACATCCTAAATGCAATCCTGACATAAACATGAGATTCCCAATCCCCAAAGAGATGCCCCCTCCTTACCAGCCCCGGTTTAACTGAATGCAAAGCTGAGCTAAGCTAGGCCTGTCTTGGTCTGGACAGAACCCCCCACTTCACCTAGGACCCAACTTTCTAACCCAGTCTCTGTTAGTTTTCTCTTTCACCCAACCCTACCTCCAGTGGAGTCTGTCTTTAATCTACCAGGTTGGGACTTTTCTTTCAGCATTGCTGCTATTGGAAAGCCTAGAAGGAAAGCTTACTACCACCACACAAAAAGCCCATTGCTGTCTTTTGGCTGGAGAGATTAGACGTGGCTTCCAGATCCACCTACCACCCTTCTTCTCCCTGTGTGGGACTCATGAAATGAACACATGAGCCACCAACATGCTCACGATCCTGGCAGCTTCCATTTGGGTTCAGCATAAGCAAGAGATCCAGGGAAGGGAGTTCAGTAAAGCAAATGTTGAGTCCTAAAGAACTAAGGCTAAATAAAGCTCCTGTGGGAACCCTGCAGACAGCTGCAATTCTTGTAGAAAGATTTCAGCTCCTATAATGCATTACTCTACTGCTGTTGGATTCCAGTAACTGCCCTCACTCATTCAGGTGCAAGATGGGGGAACACTGTCTTCCACTCTTACTCACTCGCCACCCTGAGCAACTACAGTTCAGTGTAGTTTCTAGCCTATACCTTTGAAAAAATTCCTTTATTTAACTCTTCTCCAAGTATCCCACTTTGAGGCCATCCTCTCTCTCTGGCTTGCATGTGAGAGTGCATGATCAGTGTGTTTATCTGACATGTGTTTATTATTGAAGAAGCAGAGGCCAGGACAAGATTAAAATGTAAGTGTGACAGTCAGCTTCTTGTTGCTGGCAGAAAACACCTGACCAAGAGCAGCTTGTAGGAGAAAGGAGTTTACTTTGGCTGATAGACTCAAGGGGAAGCTCCATGATGGCAGGGGAAAACAGTGGCATGAATAGAGGGTGGACATCACCTCCTGGCCAACATCAGGTGGACAATAGCAGCAGAATAGTATGTCCAACATGGGCAATGGGTTGCTGGCTAGAACATCCATAAGCCCACCCCCAACAGTACATCACCACCAGGAGGCTCCAATTCCCAAATTGCTACCAGCTGGAGACTTGCATTCAGAGCACCTAAGTTTATGGGGACATCTGTATCAAACCACAACATTCCTCCACTGGGCCCCAAAAACTGATAATCATATGTGGTGGTTTGAATCAGGTGTCCCCTATAAACTTAGGTGCTCTGAATGCTAGGTTCCCAGCTGATGGAAATTTGGGAATTAATGCCTCCTGGAGGAAGTGTATTATTAGGGATGGTATTATGGGTATTGTAGCCAGTTTCCCCTTGCCAGTGTTTAGCACACTTTCCTGTTCCTGTTGTCCACCTCATGTTGGCCAGGAGGTGATGTCCACCCTCTGCTCATGCCATCATTATCTCCTAACATCATGGAGCTTCCTCTTGAGACTGTAATCCAAAATAAACCTTTTTTCCCAACAAGCTGCTCTTGGTAGGGTGATTTCTGCCTGCAATGTAAACCTGACTACAACAGTAAACTTGGTACCAGGAGTGGAATCATTTGCTGCTAGACACCTGATTGTGTGGTTTTGGCCTTTTGGAGCTAATTTCCAAGAGGAACGTAGAAGGATTTGAAACCTTGGCCTAAGAGATGTTTTACAGTGCCATACGTACAGCTTGATATACTATTATGGTCAGAGTTGAAAGACCTGTATGCAGTAAGAACTATGAACTATGAGGCATACACCTGCGCATTAAGAATGGTATTGGGTACTCACTGGCTGAGAACCCTCCTCCAAGGAATAGAGCTTTAAAAAGCACTGTTAACATTTGATTGTATGTCTGTCTTTTCTTCCCTCTGTTCCCATGGTTGACTGTCGCATTCACCGCTTCCTTTTGTATTACATCCCTCTCAGCTCCCAGCCTCCCCAAAAGCCTTGGAAATCATCTTGTCTTTTCCTATCTAGCCCATCAGTGGTGTTGTTACAGTGTAGAACTGAGAACGTCAGGCCGATTTTCCCTCATTTCCAAATTCTGAGGGCTTCTGAATAGCAGGCATGATCCAACAGTACAGAACCAGCATCATTTGAGCATCCTGAACTGGAAAGATGAGCCTGGGAGAATATGTCTAGGTCCTCTTGGTTTTACCCCTGGAGAAGGTATGCTCCAAACACTCACCCTCTCCCCACTGGTAGAGTCTTAGTGATTGCTTTCCCTGGGTTTGTGATGAGAAGAGCAGAAGGACCATCTGACATCCACAGTCCTCTTTGATTCCTCACCTGTTAGAAAGGGAAATGGAGTTAACCATGTCCACCTTCACACAAGTAATTCTGCAAGCAAACTTCTGCCTCAAAGGAGGATTCATACCCAGCCCTCACAGCCGGGAGAAAGCCCAACTCTTGATTTGGAAAATGATACCAAATCTCCCGAGACATTTATACATGTGGAAACATATTTCTTTAAAAAAATTTTCGGTAGTTAGAATGACATCCTTACCTCTAGCCCACATTTCTCTTGAAATGTTCTTGATACATTCCAGCAGATCCTGCTAATAATGAGCAACTAGTTCTCTCATTGTTTTGGGAGAAGGCAGCAAATGACTCTGGTCCCGCGACGATCACATCCAGAGGAGGAGTCCGACACTCCTCACCTCCCTCAGACTATTGAGAAGAGCTATTGAGTTGATTTGCTTTTGGTCCAATGTAGGTAGAGCAGAGCAGAGATGAAGTCCTGCATGTCAGGAAACCAAATTTTCAGGAGTATTTTGTCCTGAACTAACTCAGCAGCTTCAATAAAACACTTCATCCTTCTGGGACGATGGTACTAATTCCTTTTGCTTGGCCCAACTCACCTCACAGAGCGCACAAAGGAAAATGTGATAAGGGATGAGAAAGTGTGCTAGGGGTTGGAAAAGATGCAAATATCTCTACCAAAACCAAGGACTGCATGCAAGGTAGGTGTTTTCTGTTTTTGTTTGTGTGTGATATTTTTATTTTGGGGGAGGGGGTGCACATACACAACACACATGTGGAGGTCAGAGGATAGCCTCAAGATGTCTGTGCTCCACCTTCTTGGAGACAGGGTCTCTTGCGCTGCAAATGAATGTCAGACTAGCTGGCCTATGAGCTTCCCATTCTCCTAGCTCTGCCTCACATTGTCATAGGCACATGCGGATCACAGATGCACATGCTACTTTGTGTCTGGCCTTATATGGATGCAGGGGAATTAAAACCAGGCCATCAGGCTTTGCAAGCAGTATCTTCAACCTCTGAGTCATCTCCCCAGTTCCTGCTTTCTCCAAAAAAAAAAAAAAATTTCAGTAATCTGAGCAATACCTCTATTGAACCCAAAAGCAGTGTCCAGCAGGTCTTAGCCAAACTGATCAAAACAGAATGTTACCATGATGCCCTTCCTGGGTAGCCTCTGACCTCACATCTCACAGCAATTTATTATTATTATTATGTCATATTATTATTATTGTTGTTGTTGTTGTTAGAGATAGCATCTTATGAAGCCAATGGGCTGCTCCAGGTTACTCTTTATTGTAAGGAATAATAGCTTATGTGATGTACCTACTCTTGGATTACTCCAGTTTATAGAGCAACAGTCTTGACCTGAGTTAAGCCATTTTGAATATCATTTCCAAGAATGACCACATTCTTGTACCCACATCAACAACCACTACCTGCCAGCACACCAGGAGGCATAGACTGATAAACAATTTAAATGTGCCAATAAATAATGACATTGGTGAATATATTAAATCATACCAGAAAGACCAGACACAGAAGCTATCACTCATACTAGATGGAACCCTTCGCTTAGGACTGTAAAAGAAGGAGCACGCCAAGACCACTTGTTCTGAGCCTTGTCTAGGAAAACTGCTGCATGGAAACACTCTTGCCTCTGTCCCCAGGCTCCAGTTCAATTTGAAGTTCAAGTAAGTTTCTCCTGCCCATGACATTCAGCCCATTTCAAACTGACTTTGAATGGCCTGCCACTTAGACCTGCATCTGATATCTGCGCCTGAACAGCCGTGTCAACTGTCCATAAGACTTGCTACCTGATCCTCTTACAGACTTTTCCCTGAGTCCAAATCAGTGCTCCGCCTCCACTTCAGGAGCCATTCTAACCTGCGTATGTTCTATATGCTTGCATGAAATGTAATGTGTGGTCTGAGAGTTGATATTAACAATTAAGATTGAAATAAAAGAACTTGTAGTGTTCATTAAATAAAATCTGACTCTATGAAAAGATGTGTCCTTCTATGTGTCTGACATGAATGTTTATAATATATTGCCCAGGCTGACTTGAAACTTTTTTTCTTTCCAAATTTTTATTAACAACTTCTATGATTATAAAAAAATACCCCATAGTAATACCCTCCCTCCCCCCACTTTCCCCTTTGAAACTCCATTCTCCATCATACTCCTGCCCCATCTCAATCAGTCTCTCTTTTAATTTTGATGTCATGATCTTTTCTTCCTCTTATGATGGTCTTGTGCAGGTAGTGTCAGGCACTGTGAGGCCATGGATATCCAGACCATGTTGTAAGGAGTCCTACCCTTCCTTTGGCTCTTACGTTCTTTCCGCCACCTCTTCCGCATTAGACCCTGAGCCTTGGAAGGTGTAATAGCAATATTGCAGTACTGAGCACTGCGGTCATTTCTTTCCATCACCATGATACCTTGTGAGTTGTCCCATGACTTGAAACTCTTGATCCTCCTGCCTTAGCTTCCTGAGTGCTAGAATTATAGTCATGGCCACAATGCCCAACTTTAGCCTGGCATTTAAGAGTTTTGTCTGTATGATGGTGGGTATTGAACCCAGGGACTTGCACATGCTAGGCAAACACTGTACCACTAAGCTATCTCCCCGTCCAGCACAATAATAACTTGAGGAGCTGTCAATTCAGTCCCAACTATATGAGGTGAGAGGGATTCTTTTGTATTTAGTTAAGTCTAGTATATATGCAATACATGTTGTTTCATCTCTTGATTGATATATATATATTTGTAGATTAGAAAAGACTTGTAAAATGGTATGGTCCATCCAAGACGACAAAACTACCTAAGTCACTTTATGACAATGTAAACATAAACCTAGGATAGGTTCATTCAGCTCCGTGTATGTGATTAACTCCATTTGGAGATTCCTTCAGATGTGACTGGGAATGCTTCTAGTCACAACCAAGAAGGGTGTGCTAGTCAAGACTCTTGATTTTCAGGGACAGAGCTCCATCTGTAAATAGCTTAGTCAAGCAATGGAAATTTATTGGAAGTGGATCTCATAATCGCAGGAAGGTATAAAGTGCACTAGACCTTGGGGACAAGTGGACTGGGGACTTGACCCCTCCAAGTGCCTTTTAAAAAATTTTTATCTTCTGCCACTCCACATTTCATCTTCTGAAAAGGACCTCTTTAAGAGGTGAGCCACACGGCCACACTCAGATGCCAGGCCTCAAATCCCACACCGTCACTTCCAAAACCAAACTATCTTTTTTCTTAAGTATTAGGTGAAAGGTTCTGAGAAATGACTCTGATCGATTTGATATGGCTGAGAGAAACATCCCTGGACCAACTCACCAAGCCTAGGAGGACTAATTAGCTTAACTGGCTAAACTGAATGAGATCTGAAGTAGGGAGGGGGCCAGGGAGGCAAGATCGATAGTCTAGCCATGGTCACAGGGGACAGCTGTCATTTAGGATCATTCAAAAGGTTGGGGCAGGGATGGAGAGATGGCTTAGCAGTTAAGGCACTTGCTGCAAAGCCAAAAGACTCAAGTTCGATTCCCTAGGACCCACATAAGCCAGATGCACAAGGAGGTGCATAGTTCTGGAGTTCATTTGCAGCAAGCAGCTGAAGGCCCTAATGCACCCATTCTCTCTCTCTTTCTGCCTGTTTCTCTCTCTCTCTCTCTTTTCTCTGTCAAATAACATAAATAAATAAAAAAATTTCCTGATTTATTTTTATTTATTTATTAGAGACAGAAAGAGGGAGAGAGAGAGACAATGAATGTGCCAGGGCCTCCAGATGCATGCACCACCATGTGCATCTGGCTTACGTGGGACCTGGAGAATTGAACCTGGGTCCTTAGGCTTCACAGGCAGGCTCCTTAACTGCTAAGCCAGCTCTCCAGCCCAATAAATAAATTTCTAAAAGTTGGGGCATTACTGGAAGCTGGACAGCCAATCTGACTGTGGGGAATGAAGGGAGCTACTGAACATGCATCCATATTTGGTCTTTTTTAAAAAAGCAAAATTAGAGTCCTATTTGTCCAAGAAATGCAGAAAAAGTCTGGGTGTTGAATCTACTGGGTATTATACTTAGCCATGCTCTGCTCAGAGAGGGTAAAAGCTCTGGGGAAATTCTCTGATTCTGGTCCATCAATGCAGGTTCAAGCCCAGAGTACTCCCATGAGGGACAGAGCACAGCAGACTGAGCAGACAAACATCTGCCCAGCTCTTTGCTGGTATTTCTCTGAGGATTTTGGCTTCAGGAAAGCATGAATGTACTCTCCTCCCTCCTCCCCCTTCCCTAGCCTCTTCTGATAGTTCAAGGCAGAAGCTTTGTGTTAGCTCGTTTCCATGACAACAAATTACTACTCTTCCTTTTTGCTTGGCCTCCATCACTTACACAAGATATGAAAGGGGCAGCAAATATCTATTTATTTTCACACCAAGAGCAGGGACTTGTGCAAACAGGAAAAAAAAAGTGCCTCATTAACTTTTATCAAACACTGAGGGGGAAAAAAAAAAACAAGTATGTACAGGAATAAGTTGACATTTTCCTCTTAGATATCAAATTATATTTATGTATTCCCAAAAGTGCAACAGCAAGTATAACTTATTTTAAAACACAGGTCGTCATGGACAAAGTTCTTTGGAATGATAATGATTTTTCTTACCACAGAGTATCTTTCATAATAACTCTGTATTTCAGGTATAGACTGCACTGGAGAATTTCCTAGGTGGTCTTAGTCAGTCCAGGGTTATGTGGGAAAGTTCCATTGATTTGTCAAATGTGAAAAATTTGAACTTTTGCACATGCAGATACAAAATACCAACATAGTCTGAAAGTAATCGGAGCAAAAAAATGTTGCAAGGTGAGCTATCAATATATGTGTATGTATTTATATTTATATATGTATATACAGTTTATTATATATAAACACATACATACATGATGATTGGGCAATGTCTCAGCAACACACAAGGCTTTAGCAGACACATTATCTCTTCACTTATTTCTGAATTTCAACTTGATTACTGTGGTGGTTTGATTCAGGTGTCCCCCATAAGTTTAGGTGTTCTGAATGCTAGGTTCCCAGCCGATGGAGATTTGGGAATTAATGCCTCCTGGTGGCAGTGTATTGTTGTTGGCCAGGGGGTGATGTCCACCCTCTTCTCATGCCATCGTTTTCCCTGGTCATCGTGGAGCTTCCCCTAGAGCCCATAAGCCAAAATAAACCTCTTTTTCCCACAAGCTGCTCTTGGTTGAATGATTTCTACCAGCAGTGCAAACCTGACTGCAACAATTACCAAAAAAAAAGTTGTTATGTGTAAAATTGATCTTATTTTAAAATAAAAAGGCCCAGCACTTGTGTACTCACTTGATAAAAGTAATGGGCCAAGTGTTGCCCCCAAACATATGCTTATGCCCTATGTCCTGGTGCCAGTGGCTGAGACATTATTTCAAAAAGGCTCTTTGAAGATGTAATTACATTAAAATCTTGAGATGAGGTCACCCTGGATTCTCTAGCGCTGTCCTAAATCCACTGATAAATGTCCTTATAAGAAATGCCAGGAGGCAACAGACAGACCACAAGGCAAATGGGGCCAATAGTCAAGGAACGTTAGAGCCATCAGAAGCTGTAAGAATCCAAGAACCAAAGTCTCCTCCAGATAGAGCCTCCAGGGGAAGCCTCCTGGCCTTCAGACCTATGAGCATACAAATTTCTGTTATTTTAAGCCACCAAATTTGTGATTATGATGATTTCTCCAGGAAAGAGCTATAGTAACCCACCCAAATTATGAAGCCAGGAGATGTAAAGAATTAATTTAAAGGAGCAAGCCTGCTGAAAGAGTTTGTAATATTGTTGGCATCTGAACTCCACATATCTTGGAGGCACAGTTTCACATAAAGATGTTTCCCGTACATCTTGAGTGGGACACTGTGTCGCTTGCCCTCATCTGTCAGCGCTCCAGGCGGAAGGCTGCGCTTTGGTCCTGTCCCAGGAGGGACGATGACGACCATGCTGTGAACACATCGCATGCTAAGTGAGAATGAGACCCCAGCATTCTCGGGGTTGTTTATGACAGCAATTAAACCCAGCCCGTCCAGACTGACAGACACTCCTGTCTCATTTTTTCAGTGACTTCCATGGAGTAAATATGATCCTTGTAGTCTAGAAATTAAGAAAACAACATAGAGACCCCAAAATTAATCTCTTTGCCCAAAGTTGCACAATTACTGAACAGCAGCACCGGAACTGTCATCGTGAACACCCGAACAAAAATGTTGAGGCAGGGTGATAGGCCAATATATGTTTTACAAATATTAAATCTACATGGAATGTGGAATCATATGGAAAAAAAAGATGGGGCCCATTTGCAGCCAGATGCACAAGGTGACGCAGGCATGCAAGGTGGAGCATGCGCATAAGATGGCTGTGCGTTTGGAGTTTGATTGCAGTGGCTGGAGACCCTGGTGCACCAATTCCCACTCTCTCTCTCTCTCATGAAATTTTTTTAAAAAGACACTGATGGTTGGAAAGCAGAAGAAAGCTTAGGGCTGGTGTGTCCAACCTTCAGCCATCTGACTGTGCAGCTAAGGATAGCTATGGCTGTGGCCCAGCACAAAATGGTAAACTCAGAATATTATGAGACTCTTTGTGAGGTTCATGAGCATGAACTTTGTAGATGACATCAAGTCATAATATCAATAGTAGAAGGAACATCAGCATGCAATGTACAGGGCATGGATGTGTATTAGGATTAGGGTGACGATGGGAATATAGGAGGACCTTCTGGTTCAGTGACCTCCCAAGGCCAACTTGGGGTACTGGCATGGTTTGAATAGAGGGAAAGAGGTGTGCCTCAGTGATCAGGCCTCGTCAAGACATGGTCCTGCCCATTCTTGTCTCACCTCAGCTTTGGCCTTGCAAGGTGGTCTATAAATTGTTAATGACTGACATCCCCTAAGGAGACCACTTCTTCTCATTCAGGGTAGAGCCTCACCCTCATAGGTAATTGCCCTCATCTGGGTGTAGCTTATACGCTGAGACCTTGCTCTTTCTCAAATCCAAGGGAACTGCAGGTTTAGGACAATGACATATCTTTGTGCTTCTATCCTTGAAGAAGGATGGGATAGGTTAGTAGTCAGAGTGAAGCAGGATTCTGATCAAAAGAAAGGAGAGAGACACAATCATTACTTGAGGGCCTAAGTGGAAAGCCTGTTTTTTTTTTTTTTTTTTAGCAAAAGCAGTGTCCAAGGGCTTGTTTCTGGGTCCTCTCACTAGAAAGAAATATGTAGGGTACACGTGCTTACATCCCATGAACTAGTTTGATGACCTAAGATGCTAAGAAGATCTAAGAAATGATGAACTTAACTAGATGTGTTCTGTGAATCCCAGAAACATTTCTTAGTCCTCATCCAAGCCCTTGTCATGACAACTTCCTTTTGTTGATTCCTCCCACAAACAAGCACCTCAGGCATGCTTTCTAGATGTATTTAATGGCCCTACTGTTCTCGGAACTGGACAGACTCTGCCTGAGGCATTAAATACCACCCAGAGGGACTTCAATGAAACAGTGTGGCTGGAAAAGGCCACTGGGTGGTGAGGAATTTGCACATTATATTGGGTGGTAACTCAGCCTGGGTTTAAAGGCTGTCATGTAGCAGCACTCAGTGGGCACCTCTTTCCATCCAGCCTTGGGCTCTCACATTCCCCACTTATGAATTTGGCCTGATGCAATTTGTGAACCAGTCAGGGTCTGACCCAGCTTCTAGTTCCAATCACAGGTCTAGACCTAAGCACTCCCTGTAATTCTGAATGGCAGAGTTTCCTCACTACCCCTGACTATGAGGGCCAGAGTGCTTACTTAACCTATTTCCTGAGTTTCATCTGGTTGGCTGGGGTTCTAACTTAGAGTCATTCCTGTAAACCTGTTCATCAACCTTGTCATTGTACTTCCTGGGAGAGAACCTGAGTCAAAACCACCTAGCTAGGGCTGGAGGGATGGCTTAGCAGTTAAGGCGCTTGCCTGCAAAGCCAAAGGACCCAGGCTCAATTCCCCAGTACCCACGTAAGCCAGATGTACAAGGGGCGCATGCACCTGGAGTTCATTTGCAATGGCTAGAGGCCTTAGCACACCCATTCTCTCTATCACCCCTCTCTCTGCTTGCAAATAAATAAATTAAATTAAATTAAATTAAATTAAATTAAAAAAAAACACCTAGCTAAATCACCATGATATCCCCAACTCACCAAGACTGTGAGGTAATTAACGCTTGGTGTTTTAAGTCACTGTGCACTGAAATTTCCAGGAGAAAAGAAAAGCTGCACCAGTGTATTGCAGTTACCTTCTCAATGCTGGGACAAAACACCTGACCAAAAGCAGCTTTTGGGAGAAAATAATTTATTTTGGTTTACAGTCTCCAGGGGAAGCTTCACAGTGGCAGGGGAAAGCACGGCACAAGCAGAGGCTGGACGTCACCTCCTTACCACACGGGGTGTAAAACAGCAGCAACTGAGCGAGCTGAGCCCTAGCAAGGGGGAGATGGCTATGACACCCCAAAGCCTGTTCCCAAAAACATACCACCTCCAACAAGGCTTAGGAATGAGCCGACGCCTATATACACATGTATGGACTCCCTGGATGAGAGCTCCAGGCTTTCTTCACTTCAGGATGGGCGTCCTGTTGGAAATAACTCCTGTTCTCTCCTTGCTTGTTGTACATGATAAATATTTCTCCACGTTTTGATGTCCTGGATTTGCTTATTTTAACTTCGCACTCACCATGAACCCCTTGAGTTCAGGGGCAGGAGGATGACTAAGGCAGAACTAATCACTCAGCAGAGGTAAGAGCTATGGAGAATTTATACCTTGCCACCTGGAATCCTAATCCTATGTCTAACATTTCCCAGTTGGGTTGGAAAGTTTAGACATTTCCCAGTTGGAATTCAAAATTGCTGAGGACCAGTGACTCCATTGTGCTTCTCGGTTTCCTCGTTGGGGAAAAGAAGTATCTATTTTAATGACTCCATTCCCATCTCACTATGTGTGTTGGATATGTGAAAAAGACAACTTTCACTTTACTCAACAGATCTTTGGGTTAAGATCTCTCCGTAAGAACCAGTAACCTCATAGTTACTTGGTCCTAATTAAGACAACAACTCCATAAGTTAGTATGCTATAAAAGGGATACAAACTATAAGGATTTTTTTTTTTTTTTTTTTTTTTTTTTTTTTTTTGCAGAATGCAGGAGTTTAAAAGTTTCTACCCAGTTTTTGGACATTTTAGTTTCCCAGGTCTTCAAGAGGTAAAACTTGATCCTCCTTCCTTGAATGAAGGTTGGGCTTAGTGACTTATTTATTTATTTATATATTTTCTGAGAGAGAGACAAAGAGAATTGGCACACTGGGACCTTCAGCCAATGCAATCAAACTCCAGACGTGTGTGCCATCTTGTGAGCATGTGTGAGCTTGCACACTTGCGTCACCTTGTGCGTCTGGCTTATGTGGGACCTGGGTCCTTAGGTGTCGTAGGCCAGTGCCTTAACTGCTAAGCCATCTCTCCAGTCCTTAGTGACTTATATTTAATTAATTACAAGGAAGAAGTGGTAGGAAGCATCAGAAAACAGTGTGAATATTCTCGTGGTTTTACATAGAGCCTTCTGAGCAATGGAAGTTGGCATGCTCTAAAGACAGAGGCCGTCTCCTTTCTCCTCAGAACTATTTGCTCTTCACATCTTGAATGAGATAGAATAGTCACTTGTCTCTTTTGCATCTGTTTTCATTCAAAAGATAATACGACCTTCCTTACCTTCCTAAAGTCAAATGCTTACATTCCTGGATAACTGATTCCCATTCTCCCCTCGGAGAAGAGCGGCTTGTGTTTTGGTCCTCTCTCCCCTTCTCTGGATGGAAGGTGGAGTAGATGTTGCAGCTCTGAGCTGGAGCTTTGAAATTAATAACTTCAGGTTTCCTCTAAGTACAGATCCTCTCTCCCACGGGCACAAGAGCAACCTGGCTCCCACCATGTCATTCCAATGGGACAATGCAGTATGTGGAAAGCCATTAAGATACCCTGTAACTAGGCTGGAGAGATGGCTTAGTGGTTAAGGTGCTTGCCTCCAAAGCCTAAGGACCCAGGTTCAACTCCCCAGAACCCACATAAGCCAGATGCACATGATCGGTGCATGCCCCTGAAATTGTTTGGCAATAGCTAGAGACCCTAACACGCCCATTCTCTCTCTCTAATAAATTAATAAATAAATAAAACTTTAAAAAAGATATCCTGGGCTGGAGGGATGGCTTAGCAGTTAAGGCACTTGCCTGCAAAGCCAAAGGACCCAGGTTCAATTCCTCAGGACCCACATTGGCCAGATGCACAAGGGGGCACACACGTCTGGAGTTCATTTGCAGTGGCTGGATGCCCTAGTGTGCCCATTCTCTCTCTCTTCTCCCCCTTTCTCTCTGACTATAATAAATAAATAATTTTTTTTTACAAAAAGATATCCTGTAACTAGTTAATCAGTCTGTCTGTGTCCAAGAAACCTTATTCTTATTGTCAGAATAGAAGAAGCATAGAAATTAAATTTAGCAACAGCTCACTACTAAAACAGTTCCTGTTTTATTAGTGAGTTCAGGAATGAAGTCACACAAGGCACTGTGGCCTGCTCCTCAACCCTAGCTTATCACATACACCAGGCCAGCTGCTATATGGAGATATGTTATCATGAAGTCTTTGTGGTGAAGAACTGGCTATCTTGCTTGGTAAGCACCTGAGACGCATTGTGGTCAGGAATACAGAAGAGCTTAGAAGTGGACCTCCAATACCAGTCAGGCCCTCAGATGACTACAGCATTGTTTGACATTTTGACTAAAAATTTAGAAACCCAGAATTACCCAGTAAGTTGCTTCTTAAGTCCCAGCCTAGGAAAATTGTGAAATTTATATATGCTTTTTAGAGCCATTAAGTTTCAGAGAAATATATAGCAAAAGATGGCTAACAAAGCTAGCCCAAATTGGTTCCTATTGCTTACAACTAAAATATCTGTTCAAAATAAGATACTTAGTACACCACCTACCAAGTACTCAGTACTCAGCAACAATTATTATGGTCTTGCAAAGAAATTTACTCTAGTTGGGCATAGTGGTGCACGCCTTTAATCTCAGTGCTTGGAAGGCAGAGGTAGGAGGATTGCTGTGACTTTGAGGCCAGCATGGAACTACAGAGTGAGATCCAGGTCATCCTGGGCTAGAGTGAGACCCTGCCTCTAAAAAGAGGAAAATAAAAAGAGAGATATTTAATATATTTGAGATACTACATGCTTTGGTTGCTGGAACTAAGCTAGAGGCCTCCTCCAGCTGGCTGGCTGTAACAGTGCTAGAAAGTGCTACTCAGGCTGTTGGACAGAACAGTCATCAACAGTCTTAACCAGCAGTGGACTCTGTGAGCTATACAACCAACCAGCCGGGCAAGATATGCCCACTGGTGCAATAGTGGCATGAATGTTACAGAGTAACAAACTGCTCTCTGATTGGATTTGGAGTCTGTTCCACAGGAGAGAATTCATTCTTGGTACTAAAACGCTAGCCACAACTCAATGCTGGAAAGGTCATAGGCCTCAGAGGGAAGCTACCACTGTTATTGGC
Source organism: Dipus sagitta (assembly GCA_036346955.1). Taxonomy (NCBI): domain Eukaryota; kingdom Metazoa; phylum Chordata; class Mammalia; order Rodentia; family Dipodidae; genus Dipus; species Dipus sagitta. Next base: position 139,349,988 of record CM070777.1, read on the forward strand.
TAAATGAATATGACATTGAGTCTATCAAATTGCCCTCTAAATGTGTGTTTGTGCCCACAGATCTGTGCTGCTCTCTCACCTTTGCTCAGAGAAGCTTCTTTTTGCAGATGGCAACGACTACTGAGAAAACTCAAAATTCATCAAAGTGCTGAGAATAAGTGACTGCTGAGTGTTTTACACTAGACAAGACATCTCTATTGCATCCTCGGAGGCTCAGGGAACATTGCAGAAGGGAGGGCAGGAAGAGTGTAGGAGTCAGGTGACGGGAAGGAGTGCTTTGGAGCTGTCTTCTGAACATGGAGTAGCTATTATATTCATTAACTCATAGCAGCTGTTGTTACCTGCACAAGAAGCTGCACAGCATTGGTCCCATCAACATTCCGTCATGGATGGTGGAGGAAGACAAAATTAATTAATTAACGATTTAATTAAACAATGTGTTCATTTTCACTCCAGAGGTCAGGTCTATGACTAGTAGGAAGAAAGTGGAATTCAGCTCAATGAAAGGAAAACAAATTCTAATAATTAGAACCGGAAATGGAACACTTTGCTCAGCCAACTAATGAGCTCTCTCTGCTTAAGAGAATTCCTACAGAGGAGGGAATTATGAATGTTATAGAAGAAATTCTTGTGTTATAAAGGAAGTAAAACTAACCAATCTCTTGGTATCTCCCTACCTTTCATATTCGGTCACTCCACAATTTAACATGACTCAGGGAAGCCTTCTGAGTGCGGTCACATCAACCTCTCCCATTTCTTGGGGCAACCAGCCCAGACATGACACCAAGTGAGAAGGTCACCAAGGGAAGGGGAATATAACCAGAGGGTTTATGAGAAACAGACCACAGCACAGAGCCAGGATTTGACTTCTTCATGAAATGGGAAGCCTCTAGAACTTCCAGTAAGTAGCAACTTAAAAAAAAAATAACAATATTCAGGTAAAGAAAAGCAATGAAACTGACCAATTCATAGGTTAACATGAAGCTCAGAGAAATTAAAAAAAAAAAATCGGTTACAGAGTTTTGGCAAGTCCGTCCTTGCAGATAAGTGGAAAGGGCAGCCAGGAGTCTCACAATGTCAGGGAATGACTAAAGCATGAGCCAGAACCTTGGCGGGTGATGTGGTCAAATATATCTGAATTCTGTAGAGGTTAAATAAATGATTATGACAATTCCAGCTGAGAGCAGATCAACCCATATTTGGGGAGCGCTGTGAGCAAACTTGACTTCCTTTGGAAAATATGGATGTGCTAACTGCCAGAATATCTCTGTTGAAAATCAGAAGACTAGCACAAAGAAACAGAACCAACAGCTAGAACCGGGAGGGAAATATGGTCCAGATACAAAGTTCCAATTACTGGGACATGAAGTATCTGCTATGTAATCTACAAGAAGAGAAATGATTTTTCAGACTTAAAAAAAAAGAGTTTAGCCGGGCGTGGTGGCGCACGCCTTTAATCCCAGCACTCGGGAGGCAGAGGTAGGAGGATCGCCGTGAGTTCGAGGCCACCCTGAGACTCCATAGTGAATTCCAGGTCAGCCTGGGCTAGAGTGAGACCTTGCCTCGAAAAACCAAAAAAAAAAAAAAAAAAAGACTTCAGGCCTAGAGAGATGGCTTAGCAGTTAAGGTGCTTGCTGGCAAAGCCAAAGGAACCAGGTTCAATTCCTCAGGACCCACGTAAGCAAGATGCACAAGGTGACACATGGGTCAGGAGTTAATTTGCTGGGGACTCTGGCAAGCCCATTCTCTCTATGTGCCTCTTTATCTCTCTCTCCCTCTCTTTCTCTCAAATAAATAAATAATTTTTTTAAAAAATAGAGTTTAAAAGGACTGAGGTATGTAACCACCCTAATTTGGTATGGACTTCTCTTCTGTTTCCCTGAAGAGTATGTTTTTTGCATTCTTTAGGAATCAAAATTACCTTCCAGCTAAAATGTTTGGTAGTCTCTGGTTATAGTTGTAGTATAATTACTTAGACATAGCCAGAGTGTTCAAGATTTATGTAATTTTGGGAATGGCTCGATGTTGAAGCCCTAATGTCCCTGAAGCCATGACATCTGAAGCTTTGGGATCCTCCATTGGTGGTTTTTCCAGGCCAGTGACCTGACGGTGTAGGTAGAAAAGACTGCAAAGAACTTAAGAAGATAAGATCACCAGGTGAGACTCATCCAGGATGGACAGACATCTCCAAACTGGGACAAACGTACTTTCAGTCTTGTTAGGACCATCCCTACCAATAGGCTCTAAGTTATTCAGTAATTAAGATGATAAGAATGGCCCAAATTGGGGTAAAAACTGCAATGTGAGAGAAGGCTTTATCTATAAAATAGTGTTTACACCTTTGAATTTATGATATCACATAGACTACTATGGCAAGCTCCATGGTCATTACCATGAATCACCCATTCTGCCAAAGTCATACAGTCTACAAAACCTTCAGTACATTAACAAAGTCTGTGAAGACTCTGTTACCCTCACTGTGTCCTCTCAGTCTTACAGAAAGACCATGGATCACAAGGGGATGGAACTTAGTATCAGCCATAAATGTATTCAGAACAAAAGAGATCAAAGACCTATAGCACACTCAAGAAATGCAATTTTTAGGGCTGGAGGGATAGCTTAGTGGTAAAAGGCACTTGCCTGCAAAGCCAAAGGACCCAGGTTTCTATTCCCCAGGACCCATGTAAGCCAGATGTTCAAGGTGGAGCATGCTTCTGGAGTTTGTATGCAGTGCCTGACGGCCCTGGTGAGCCCATATTCTCTCTCTCTCTTCCTCTCCCTAATGAATATTTTTTTTAAAAAAATGCAATTTTTAAATGAGAGAGATTGCTCTTTATTTCAGAAAAGAAACACTCCCATGAGTTTCACAGACTATGGAATCCCATGGGTTTAGGTTGGAATCCTATTTTGACATTCTTCAGCATGTGACTCAAGGAAGTGACTTAACTCTGGGTCCCAACTTATACCCCATAAAGAGTAGGAAATATCATATTGCTTAAAAGGCTATGATGAGGATTAAGCGAATTAAAAATAAAGAACTTAACACCATACTTGGCAAACAGAAGAGGCTCTGTAAGCAATAGTTATTATTGTTATAGTTATAAAGGTGCTATATGAAGGCCTGTTGCAAGCTCAGTGTGCTTACGAGGGAGAGCCTCTGTTACCAACCTCCCACGACAGGAAGACAGGTGCCAGCTTACCCACTGCCAGGCATCCAGGATTGAGAAGTAGATACCAGAAATTTACAAGATGATATTTAAAGAACATTTCCTCCCACTATCCACTTCCTTTGCTTGAGACTTTTATAAGGTCTACAGTCACAGTATCCTGAGAGGGAAGAAAAATAAGGAAGCAGTATTCTGGCTTATAATTATGTGTAGAGTGATAATTTGCTATCTCAAAGGTAATTCAATGATTATGGATCTCTGTATAGGAGTTAATTGTTTAAAACAATCTCTATGCTATGGAAATAGTTCTACAGAATGCATAAGCCAACCATTTTGACTTAATTTTCTTTAAATTGAATTTACTCTGAAGCCAACCAGTCTTTCATTCATGCATGTATAACAAATATTGATTAGGATTTTCTACACTAGTTCCCCCTTAATTCCAGGGGATACATTTAAAGACCCCTGTAGGCCTTTAAAATTTTTTTATCATTTTATCTATTTATTAGACACAGAGGGACAAAGGGAGAGAGAATGGGTGCGCCAGGGCCTCTAGCCACTGCAAACGAACTCCAGATGCAAGTGCCACAATGTGCATCTGGCTAATGTGGGACCTGGAGAATTGAACCTGGGTTCTTAGGCTTCACAGGCAAGTGCCTTAACTGCTAAGCCATCTCTCCAGCCCCCCTGTGGGTCTTGAATGATGTATCTATAATTTTTTCCCTATACATACATACTTATGACAAAAGTTAACTTTTAAATTGGGCACAGTATGAGACCAAAAAAAGAACTAAGCCGGGCATGGTGGCACACACCTTCAGTCTCAGCACTCAGGAGACAAAGTTAGGAGGAACACTATGAGTTCAAGGCCACCCTGAGACTACATAGTGAATGTGAATTCCAGGTCAGTTTGGACTAGAATGAAACTGTACCTCAAAAACAAAAACAAAACAAAACCAAAAGAGAAGCTAATAATAAGGTAGATCAATTACAACAATATACTGAAAGAAAAGTTATTTAAAACTTAGGAATTGTTTGTTTCTGGACTAGAACATCTTTGCTCCTAATATTTGGTCTTATGAAATATCAACTAGTTGCCATTGCTATACATTCTTTTTTGTGGTAAAGTCTTTGTTTTCTGGTCTAAAATATCCCTGGAATAATTCAGATCACACTCCATTAGACACCTCTCTCTGTCAGACCTCTTGGAATCTCACCCCAAACATGTGCAGTTTAGTTCCCAGCCAAAGATTCAAAACCTCCACTCAGAATTTGAGGCCTTTCTCTTCTCAGGGACCCCATCCTGAAAATTCCAAGCACTCAGGATTTCTCTATGTATTCTTTGTCTGCCCAGAAAACCACTGCATTCTCTTTGGGCTAACCTTCCCTCTGCCCTTGTTTGCAACATGCCCAAGGCAACATTTTCTCATGTTGGTCCCCTGCCCGTGTGGCTGGGAAGATCACCAGGTGCAGTTTCTTTTTCCAAGGATTATCCCTGCATCCTGACCATTGTCTAATGCCCATAAACCATTTATTCATCTATTTGGGCCAACATTATGGGTACAAGGATGGAAAGCCTGGTATCTATTTTTCCATCATGACTGGAGTTGGAAGTTGTGCTTGGTAAGTTTTTTATCTTCTATATGACTTAGGTATTTGTCAAGTCCCTAAGGGAGGAAGGATTATAAAGAGAAGAGAAAGAAGCAACTCAAATGTTTAGGCTCCAACAATTCAACATTGGAATACTTTTAAGAGTAACAATCAGGTGGGAGGTAGAGTTCAATGGTAGAGTGTTTGCCTGGCTGCGCTTGGTTCCCCAGCACCACTGCAAAAGAAAGAAAAAAAGAAAGGAGAGGTAGAAAAGAAGGAATGAAGACAGGAAGGAAGGGAAAAAGCAACAAAGAAGTTCCATAGGAGGAATCTGAATTTGATGCATGTTGTGAGGTGAAGGCAAATGCTCCCATAGGCTCGTGAGTTTGGACATTTAATTTTCAGTTGATGCTATTGTTTGGGTCACTTGGGAACAGATCTTGAGGTTTTGTGGCCTGGCTCCTCTTCCTGTCCATCCTCTACTCTCTGTTTTCTTGCTGAAATGTGACAAGCCGGCTGTGCCCTCCTGCTCCCCTGCTTTCCCTCCATGATGGAATAATTCCCCCCCTGGAATCACACAGCGGAATTAAACCCTGTGTTCATCAAAGTGCTTCCTAGCACATCATTTGTCGCAGCATTAAGAAAATCACTAATATACTGTGAGTACCACTGCTACATGAAAATTCAAGAAAATAGCTTTTGCCTGTTTCAAAGGGTGGCAGAATGGGTTTTTGATAGAGAATACAGAGCAAGCAAAGCTGTTTGTTTTAGGGCCCTGTGGCATCCGCCGGTGCATGGTTACTAAACAGTTGTGTTTCACCAGGATGGTCTCCGGACTATGAAGTGAAATGTCACCTGATTAAAGAAAACACAGCAATGTGACCTGGGACAGTTAATTTCACTTTCTCAACCTTCCTGGGTTTAGAATCACCTAGGAGACACACCACTATGCATTGTCCTTGAGAGTGTTTCCAGAGAGGCTGAACCGAGGAAGGATGGCCCACTCTGCATGTGGGCTGCACCATTCCATGCGCTGGGCTCCTGCATTGAACAACACGGGGGAAAAGGGGAAAGAAAGCGGACGTTCACGTCTGTCTGCTTCTTGACTGCAGACGCATTGCACAGTGACCCGCTACCCTTGGTCCCTGCCATCGCTGACAGTGCCAGTCTCACCACTTCTGCCATGATGGACTGCAGCCTAAAACTGTGAACCCAATAAACCCTGCTTCCCAGAAGTTGCTGTTTCTCAGATCATTTCCTCAGGGCAATGAGAAAAGTAACACACGCTTTTTTCTTTTGCACAATATGGTAATTAAGTTTCAAAGCCTTTGTAGAAACTCTTTCCAAGGCAATTGGTTATGTAAGATTTATTTAGTTTTTTGTTTCTGCTGCTGCGGCCATTTGCCTCATGAGGTACTTAGCTCTAATCTTCATTAGATAATTAAAGGATTACTAAAATTACAGGAACCCAAGCAAAATGCTCCTGTAAGCCCTTGATAATCGCACTAGCAATGATTAAAAAGAGGGGGTCTTCCTCCCCTCGTAAAGCTGTGAGACCAGTTAACACTAAAGGAGTTACACCCTCTCTAGTGTTCGCAGGGTAATGAAGATGGACGTGAGGACACCCTCCCTTCACAACGTGTATTTATCCTCCGCAACAACTCTCTTGGTGATAATGGCAATAAAATACATTTTGGGCATGATTGGCTAAGTATCCTCTTTATGGTTTATAAGAGGGAATTAATTGTTTCATCTTTAAAGGAGAGAGTCTGAAGATGCTGCGTTCTGATAGGAGTGTGTGAGTCTTAGAGGACAAAGAGATCCATTCTAGCTCAGTCAGCAGTAAAAAGGTTGTATTTAAAGAATTACCCGCTGAAGGGCTCTAAGAGGGGCGCAGAGATAAGCACAAGAGACAGCAAGTCGGGAAAGATGGCCCACCTGTGCCACCGAGCTGCCTCTGGCTCATCACAGTCCGCCGGGGGCAGCCAGCCGTGACAGCTGGCCCTCGACACACCAGGTCGTAAATGCTGTGACTTAAACTGGTCTTCCAGGAAAGGCTTCAGGCTGTTCACTAATGACTCTTATAGTTTGGGGCCAGTTGCTCAAGTACGAGAGTATAGATTGTCTCGTCAGTGCTATCCCAAGTTCAAAAGTCCTTGAGCAGGGCCTGGGGAGATGACACAATTGCCCACGTGCCTGCCTTGCAAGTGTGAACACTTGAGTGTGAGCCCCAGAGTCCACACCAAAGTGCCCGGTGTCGCCCTGCACACCTGTAACGCCAGTTCTGGGGAGGTGGAGACAGGTGGATCTCTGGGACTTGACGACCAGCCAGCCTAGCCTGACTGCTGAGCTCCAAGATAATGAGAGGCACTGTCTCGAAAAGAAGTGGGTGGTGTTCCTAAGAAACAACGCCCAAGGCTGTCTTCTAGGCCCTGGATGGACGGCTGTACACAGAAACATGCATGCACGTTGATGCAGTTACATCCTCATTGCTGGGACCAAGCAGCTGACCCGAAGCAGCTCATGGGGGGAAAGTTGTTTCTTTTGGCTTAGAGTCTTGAGGGGTAACTCCACCATGACGGGGGAAAGGCAGGGCATGAGCAGAAGCTGGACATCGCCTCTGCCACAGCAGCTGGAAAACAGCAGCAGAAGAGCGAGCCCACTAACACTGGCAAACCGGGGGTTAATAAACCTCAAGATCCACACCTCCTCCAGCAAGGCTCTGCCTCCCAAACTGCCATCAGCTGGGATCAGACTTTCAGAACACCATGAGTTTACAGGGGGAAACATAATTCAAACCCCCTCACAGGCGTGCACACATGAACATGCACACATAGGTACATGCATTTTAAAAGGGAGGGAAACCTATTTAAAAAAATCCCCTGTGCAAAAAATAGAGCCACTCCTGCCACACACACACACTCAAAAGCACATGCCTCCATCTACTTGTGATGTAACCAGCCCGCAAGGTTTCCTTGATCCCTTTCTATAAATCCCCCACAAGCAACAGGTCAGCGAGACAGATTTGAGCTTATAGCTCCTGACTTTCTAGAGTATCAGCTCTTCAATAAGGCCTTTTCTTTTTATAAAACACCAGGCAAGAAGACCTCAAGAGCATCAGCACTGCTCCAACAGAGAAAGCAGCTTAACTCGCATTCCTGTGGGACAGACCCTGTGCTGGGCTTGCCTCTGAGCATGCCTGGTGCAGAGGGCAGCTTTCTAGAGCTGTGAATATGTAGATATATCTGAAATCTGACATAAGCGATGCAAAAGGAGGCAAGATTTATTTGAATTGCTCTTTTGGGTATTTCAAAAGCCCGTAATTGCCTGTGGTAAGGCTAACTGAGCACCAGGGTGGAGTCATGTCGTTTGTGGGAAGGAAAAGCACGATAAAGGAAGAAGACAGGGTCCCAGCATCCTCCTTAAGGGGACATTACTAACGACCTAACTTCTTTGCCACTAGGCCCCATCTCTTAAAAGTTTGACTGCCACCTCCCAATCAGTTAAGGAACAAGTCTTTAACACATAGTCTTTTAGGGACATTTAATATCCAAACCACAAGAAGGAGGGGAAAAATAAAATTTCCCTTAACCTTTCTTAGTCTGTAGTTGGAACAGGGCCCTGTAACAAAACATAGAGTAACAGGAGTAAAACAAGTTTAGCAATATGTGTACCTGGTCATGTGAAATATCTCGAATATTTTGAGTAAATGGCAAAGCTTTGACTTCAGGTTTAAATACCAGTTCACCAAAACAAAGAACAAATGCATGGGGAAGGCCCAGTTATGAAGAAACAGGAAAAGCACTTTGAAGACCAGTAAGCTTTTTGGTTTTGGTTCTCTCTCTCTCTCTCTCTCTCTCTCTCTCTCTCTCTCTGTGTGTGTGTGTGTGTGTGTTTTCTGTATGACTGTGTACACATGTAGGAACACTTGAGTTGTAGGTGAGTGTGTATGTGTGTGCACGTGTGTGTGGCGGTCAGAGACTGATGTTCGATGTCTATTGCTGTCTACTTTATTTATCAAGGCAGGGTTCCTCACTAGCTAGAACTTGTCAATTTGACTACTCTTACTAGCTAGCATGCCCTGAGGATCCCCTATCTCCACCTGAATATCAAGACTCCAGGCAGGCCACCATGCCCACCCAGAATTTACGTGGATGCTGGGGATCCAAACTCCAGTCCTCAAACTTGTGTGGTAAACGCTTTATCCACTGAGCCATCACCCTAGCTCAAGAGGGGTACAGGTTTTTTTTTTTTTTGACTTTTGTTGATTGACGGCTTCCATAATTATAGACAACAAACCATGATTAATTCCCTCCCCATCCCCACTTTCCCCTTCACAAATCCACTCTCCACCATATCCCCTCCCCTTCTCAGGTAATCTCTCTTTTATTTTGATGTCATTATCTTTTCCTCCTAGCATGAGGGTCTTGTGTACGTAGTACCAGGCACTGTGAGGTCATGGATAGCCAGGTCGTTTTGTAAGCAGTCCTACCCTTCCTTTGGCTCTTACATTCTTTCCACCACCTCTTCTGTAATGGACCCTGAGCCTTGAAAGGTGTGACAGCAATGTTTCAGTGCTGAACATTCCTCTGTCACTTCTTCTCAGCACTATGGGGCCTTTTGAGTCATCACAAGACTACTGCCATCTGAAAAGAGAAACTTCTGTAACCAAAATTGAGAGTAGCATTAATATATGAGTATGAACGTTAAGAAAAGTGCTTAAAGGGCAGTTTGCTGAACTTATATACGCATTTAGCCAGACACGAGCCCACATTACATTCCTAGGGTTCATGATCTTCCCCATCATAGACTTTGGACTAAGTTTTCAGTATCAGGAATATATTCACTCCTGTGTTGTGGGCCTCCACTCTAACTAGAGAGCAGTTGGTTTCCCCCATAACAGACATACCACTATTGTACTTGTTGGCTCGTTTGGCCTGACTGGCCAAAATTAAGGCTTGCAGTGAACACTGATATTTATCTTCACTGAGGACCTCTCTCTCCCATAGAGATGCATACAGCATAGCTTTTTTCCACCTTTTTGACAGCTGATCTACATGGAGGAGGTTTTCAACTCAGCTCCAGCTTGATTTCTCAGTGACCTTCCAGCCCAGGCATGTGGAGTCTTCAACAATAGGGTCTTACCATGTATTCCTGGTGGGAAACCAAGAACCTTGGAAATGGCCTATAATTTGTGGGCATCAGGGACCTCCCTGCCCAACAAGTCACTGAAAGGAATCCTACCCCTGGCACTGAAATTTTTCTAATAACAATCTATGGCTTCTGGATGTACCATTGTCCAAAAACTAGGTTTCAATACAGCTTATTCATACCATCTTAATTTTTTATTAAACCTGCTCCCACCATTCCTTTACTCAGTCTCTTCCCCTGACCTCACTTAGGCCACTCCACCCCCAGTAATCTCGTCACTTACATATATATATATATATATATATATATATATATATATATATATATATACACACACATAAGTTCATTTCCTTAAGTCCTCCTCTCTCCTCCCTCACTCATAGCCCCTCTCTAGCTTACTGGCCTCTGCTACCAAGTTTTACTCCAATTCACATACAAGTCTAAACATTTGTAGCTAGGATCCACATATGAGAGAGAACATATGGCATGTGGCTTCTGCACCTGGGTTACCTCACTAAGTATAATCCTTTCCAGATCCATCCATTTCCCTGAAATTTTCATAATTTCAATTTCCTTTACTAATGAATAGAACTCCATTGTATAAATGTACCACACCTTCATTATCCACTCATCAGTTGAGGCTAGGCTGGTGCCATTTCCTAGAGGTTGTGAATAGAACAGCAATAAACATGGATGTGCAACTATCTCTAAGGTAGTAAGATGAGTCCTTAGGATATATGGCTAGGAGTGCTATAGCTGGGTCATATGGTAAATCTATTTTTAGCTGTCTTAGGAACCTCCACACTGATTTTCACAATGGCAGTAGCAGATTACATTCTTACCAGCAGTGTAGAAGGGTTCCTCTTTTTCTTCATCCTTACCAGCATTTATTGTCATTTGTTTTCTTGATGATAGCCATTCTGACAGGAGTTAGATGGAATCTCAAAGTAGTTTTAATTTTCATTTTCCTGATGGCTAAGGATGCAGAACATTTTTTAGATGTTTATAGGCCATCTGTATTTCTTCATTTCAGAACTCTCTATTGAGCTCCATAGCCCATTTTTTTAATTGGGTTGTTTGATTTCTTATTATTTAGGTTTTTTTTTTTTTTTTAGTTCTTTGTATATCCTGGACATTAATCCTCTGTCAGATGGATAACTGGCAAAGATTTCCCATTTTTTAGGTTGCCTCTTTGCTCTATTCACAGTGTCCTTTGCTATACAAAAGCTTTTTAATTTCATGAGGTCCCAGTGGTTGATTAGTGGTTTTATTTCCTGAGCAAATAAGATTACATTCTTTTTCTTTTCTTTTCTTTCCCTTTCTTTTCTTTTCTTTTCTTTTCTTTTCTTTTCTTTTGAGGTAGGGTCTCACTCTAGCCAAGGCTGACCTGGAATTCACTATGGAGTCTCAGGGTGGCCTGGAACTCACGGCGATCCTCCTACCTCTGCCTCCCGAGTGCTGGAATTAAAGGCGTGCACCACAAGGCCCAGCTCAAGATTATATTCTTAAAGTCATTCTCTATGCCAATATGTTGAAGAGATTCCCCTATTTTTCCTTTAGCAGTTTCAGAGTTTTGTACCTGCTACTAAGGTCTTTGATCCACTTAGACTTGATTCTTATGCATGGAAAGAGATAAGAATCTATTTTCATTCTTCTGCAAATAGATATCCAGTTTTCCAAGCACCATTTGTTAAAGAGGCTGTCTTTTCTCCAATGAATATTTTCTGGATTTTTATTGAAAATCAGATGGCTGCAGCTGCCTGGACTTACATCTGGGTCCTCTGTTCTGTTCTCTGGTCTACATGACTATTTTTGTGCCAGTACCATGCTGATTTTGTTACTATGGCTCTGTAATACTTAAATAATATTAACAATATTATTTAATTATTTTAATTAATTATTTTTAATTAGTTAATAATATTACTTAATAATATTTAATAAAACTTAAATTTTAATAGCTTAAAATTAGGTATAGTGATATGGTCAGTCTTATTTTTGTTCTCAAAATTGTTTTGGCTAATTGAGGTATTTTGTGCTTCCAAATGAATTTTAGGATTTTTTTTAAACTTCCATTGGAATTTTGATAGGGATTGCATTAAATGTGTAGATTGCCTTTGGTAAGATTGGTATTTTCATAATAATGATTCTTCCAATCCAAGAACATGGAATGTCTTTCCATTTCCTAATGTCTTATGCAATTTCTCTCTTGAGGGTTTTAAAGTTTTCATTGTCGAGATACTTCATTTCCTTGGTTAAGTTTATTTCAAGGCACTTTATTTATTTTTCTTTGAGCTAATTGTGAGTGTTAGTAATTCCCTGATTTCATCCTCAGCATGTTTGTTGTTAGTATATAGGAAGGCTACTGATTTCTGTGTGTTTATTTTCTATTTTAATACATTGCTGAAAGTATTTATCAGTTCTAACAGTTTGCTGGTAGAGTCTTTTGGATCCTTTATGTATAGAATCATATCATCTACAAATAATGATAATTTGATCTCTGCCTTTCCAATTTGTATTCCTTTTATGTGTGTCTCTTGCCTTATTGCTACAGCTAAGATTTCTAGTACTATATTAAGTAAAAGTGGGGGCAGTGGACACCTTTGTCTTATTCCTATCTCAGTGGAAAAGCTTCAACTTTTTCCCCATTTAGTATTATGTTGGCTGTAGGTTTATCACAAATAGCCTTTATTATGTTGAGATAGGTTCCTTCTATTTCCAGTTTCTTTAGGACTTTTACCATGAAGGGATGTTGGATTTTGTCAAATGCCTTCTCTGTATTTATTGAAGTGATCATGTGACTTTTGTCCTTCAGTCCATTTGTATGGTGTATTACATATGTTGAACCACCCCTGCATCTCTGTGATAAAGCCACTTGGTCTAGGTGAATGATTTTTTTAAATATTTTTTGTTCATATTTATTTATTTATTTATTTATGTGAGAGTGGCAGAGAGAGAGAGAGAGAGACAGAGAGAATGGGCACGCCAGGGCTTCCAGCCGCTGCAAACGAACTCCAGACGCGTACGCCCCCTTGTGCATCTGAATAACGTGGGTCCTGGGGAGTTGAGCCTCGAACTGGGGTCCTTAGACTTCACAGGCAAGCGCTTAACCTGCTAAGCCATCTCTCCAGCCCAGGTGAATGATTTTTTTAACATTTAAAAATTCAGACTTTAATAAGTACAAAGTACATACTAAGGTGAGCTTGTGGAGAAGCCAACCAAGTTACAGAAATTAGGTAATACAAGCATCCACTTAAAGTTTCTATATTTCATTTTTTTTTGCAGAATATTTATTTATTAAGGTTGTTTAATATATAATTTTTCATTGTGTTTTTGGAAGTCCTTTATTGCAAAGATAATTCTTTTGTCTGATGACAAATAGCAGCCACAGTGATCATTCTGGACCTCCATGTTGGATAAATTCCATTTCTTCTTGAGAGATGAGTTTCCTTCTGTATTTCTGAGGTAAGGTTTTGATTATGTCTGCACTGTCTGGTGGACCCTGATGCATCAGCAAACATGGGGCTTTACTTCCTTTAGAATGTTGTGTAGTTATAGAGTGGGGTGGGAGCCCTGCTGATCTCATAGCTTCTAAGGCACTGAGTTTAGGATTGTCTCTTCTGTTAGGGAACCTTATCAGTGGAGCATGTGGCTTTACTACCTGAATCACCCTGGTGTCAGACGCCATCTTGCTGCCCATCATGAACCCTGAGAAGGGGCAGCTTCCGGGGTGCAGGCAAGTGGCAGAGCTTTCGGGAGTAGGTGAATGATTTTGATGTATTCTTTTATTCTGTTTGCCAGTATTTTGTTGAGAGTATTTGCATATATATATACATGAGGGAGATTGGTCTGTAATTTTCTTTTTGTGTTTTGCCTTTTTCTGGTTTTGGTATCAGGGTAATGCTAGCTTCATAAGAGTTTGCTAGTATTCCTTCCTTTTCTATTTTATGGAAAACTTTAAGAAGCAGTGTTGTTAGTTCTTCTGTGAAGGTCTGGTAAAATTCACGTGTGAATTCATCTAGACCTGCATTTTTTTAGTTGGGAGATATTTTTATAACAGTCTTGATCTCCATGCTTGATATAGGTCTGTTTAAATGGTTTATCTCATCTTGATTTAATTCTGGTAGTCATATAAATCAAGGAAATCATCCATTTCTTTCAGATTTTCTTTTTTTGGGGGGGGCGGGGTTAAGGTAGAGTCTCACTTTCGTTCAGGCTGACCTGGAATTCACTATGTAGTCACAGGGTGGCCTCAAACTCTCAGCAATCCTCCTAAACTCTGCCTCCCAAGTGCTGGGATTAAAGGCATGCACCACCACACCCATCTTCTTTCAGATTTTCAAATTTAGTGGAATATATGTTCTTAAAGTATGTCCTCATTATTTTCTGAATTCCATTGGTATTTTTGTAATGGTGCCTTTTTCATCTCTAATTGTACTGATTTATGTCTCTTCTCTTTGGTTTTTTTGCTCAGATTTGCTAAGAGTTTATCAATCTTGCTTATCCTTTCAAAGAACCAATTCTTTGTTCCATTGATTCTTTGTATTGCTTTTTTTTGGGGGGGTTCTATCTCATTAATTTCTTTTTATGTTTTATTTTATTTATTAAAAGAGAGAGAGAGAGAAAGAAAGAGAAAGAGGCAGAGAGAGAATAGGCATGCTAGGGCCTTCAGCCATTGCAATCAAACTCCAGACACATGTGCCACCTTGTGCATCTGGCTTACATGGGTCCTGCAGAACTGAACCTGGGTCCTTTTGGCTTTGTAGGCAAGTGTGTTAACCACTAAGCCATCTTCATCCCTATTTTATTAATTTCTGCCCTAATCTTTATTATTTCTTCCTGTCTACTGATTTTGTTTGCCTTGTTCTTTTTCCAAGGCCTTAAGGTGAAGCATTAAAGTATTTACTTGCAACCTTTCTAATTTCTTAATAAGGCACTTAAAGCTTAGGACTGCCTTCATTGTGTCCCAAAGGTTTTGGTATGTTGTGTTTTCATTATCACTTGATTCTATGGTTCACACTTGTTATCTTTCAGAACTTGGAATACATCATTCCAAGTCCTTCTGGCTTTTAAAATTTGTGTTGAGTATTGCTGTTATCCAGATGGGCTTGCCTTTATATGTGACTTGATTTTTCCCTCTAACTGCTTTCAAGTTATTTTCTTTGGTTTGTGTGTTTACTTTAATTATAATATGGTGGTAGGTTCTTTCCTGATTTTGTCTGTTTGGCATTCTAATGGCTTTCTGTATCTGTATTGGCATCTCTTTCCCTATCTGGGGGAAATTTTATTCTATGATTTTGTTGAAAATACCTACTATGCCTGTGATGTAAAATTCTTCTCCTTCGACTATGCCCTGATTCTTATGTTTGATCTCTTCATGTTCCAATGTGTTCCAAATGTCTTGAAATTCCTATTCTTACCTTACTATTAGCTTGTCTTTCTCTTTGATGGACTGTATTAGATCTGCCGCCGTGTCTTCTAGTTTAGATATTTTGTCCTTTCATTGATCCATTCTATTGGTGAGACTTTCTACAGAGCTTTCTATTTGACTTACTCTTTAAAAAACCAAAACATTTTGTTTATTTATTTGAGAGAGAGAGAGAGAGAGGCAAGCAGATAGAGAAAGAGAATGGATGTGCCAGGGCCCTCAGCCACTGCAAACAAACTCCAGACACATGTGCCCCCTTGTGCATCTGGCTTATATGGGTCCTGGGGAATTGAAGTGGGGTTCTTAGGCTTCGTAGGCAAACATCTTCACCACTAAGCCATTTCACCAGCCCCTTATTCTGTTTTCCATTTCTAGTATTTCTGATTGGTATTTTTATCATTATTTCTATTTCCTTACTCATGTCTTGTGTTGACCTCCTTATTTCATTAAGTTGGTTTCCTGTGTTTTCTTAGGACTTCTTCAGGAGTTTATTTTCTTCTTTGATTCCTTTAATTTCTTTGAACATAGATATAATCATTTTTTTAAAATTCTTTGTCAGGTGTTTCATCTAAATCGGTCTCACTGGCAGTCACTTATGATGGATTTATAATTTTGTTGGAGTTGGGAATTGTATTGTCTTGACTTTTTTGTATAATATAGGGATTTTTGCATCTTGAGTTAATTTGATGTTTAGGTTTTCTAATTATCTGCAGTATTCTTAGATGTATATATTTGACTTTACATATCTTCAGGGTAGGAGCTTACAATGACCGGTGTGGCTCTTATACTACTCCGAGAGTAACAGCAGAGGTGGCCCTACATGTTAAGTTTTCCTGCTATGTAAACATTCTAGTAGGCTGGGTGGAACAAATTACTGATAAGTTCTAAAATTCAACTGAGCAATTCCCATTTAATCACAACTCACATTTAATTAAACCCAGCATGGAGTATTTATGCAAGAATGGGGATTAAAACAAACATATAATATAATAAAGTCAAACTCCCTAAGGCTGTGTGTTGTACCACACCCTTAATCCTGTCAACTGGGAAGCTGAGGTTTCTGGTCTGAAATGGGTTCCAGGTCAGCCTGGATCCAACTAAGACTCTGCTGCAAATAATGACAGAAAATAAAAAGACGCAGGCCCTATAAATCAGGAAACATCAAAGGCAACAATAGCCAACACTAAAATACAGCTTATTTGAGAATGGTAAAGCTGACCAAGAATATACCAATTAAACCTAACACGTAACCTGCCCTGACATGGAAGGTGAAATTAGCACTTCCAGAACAGGCCAATGTACCTGGCTTTGTATAAGTAGGCCCAGTTATCTTTTGGGATGCCTTCCAATTTCACCTATGCTAAGTACTGCTTAGGTCACTGGATCTGGTGTTGTGATCAGCTGTGCTAGAGGCTATGTGGCTGGGGGTTGGTTCTTTAAAGGTTTGTAGCACTGGCGGTTGGGGGAAGGGAGGTTGTGCAGGGTGCCTGGAGCTGTACTGAGCTGCTCAGCAGATTCTGTTTGTCTTCTCCTTCAGCAGCTGCTCAGCTGGTCCCTGCTATCTTCTCCTTTGGGTTTCTTGACTTTGCGAGGAGGCTGGTACAAGTGGAAAATCCCTTCACCTGGCTTCTGCTACTGTGGCTCAGGTAGGGCTAGGCAGGTGGGTGGTCCAGGATCACTGGTGCCCTGGAGGGAGCTGATTCTGGTTGGTTGTGTGGTAGCTAGAAGTTCTGGGTCTCTTTTGATTCTCTACTCTGGTTGATAATTCCTTTTACACCACCACTTTTCAGTAGAAGAGTATATTATTTACACCTCCTCCCAGGCTGCTTTGGCATGGCTAGTAAGCTGCCATCTTACCCAGAAATCAAGAGGAGTAAGTGTCCTGCAGAGTTTTAGTTTTTTTTTTTTTTTTTTTTTTTTTGAGACATGTTCTCACATAGTAGTCTAGGCTTATCCAGAACTTACTCTGTAGTCCAAGATAGCCTCAAACTCACAGAAATTCTCCTGTCCAAGTGCTGTGTTTATAGTCATGTGTCACCATATCCGGTGTTGCTGTTGTCTTCCCCACTCATGCAAGATTTTAAGGATTTAGAAATTCTCCTCCTGGTGTAGTGAGGAAATGCTTTTGTCAACAGGGAATTGTTTCATAGATGTAAATTTCTTCTACAACAGATCACTTCTCTGTTCATACTCCTTCTCCTTTGTCTATACTTTCCTGAAAGAATAAGGTCAAAATAATCCTAATTCTAGAGAGACATACTTGGGTGGGGTGGTATATTCTGGTCTCCTATGCCATATTTTAAGATAACATATTATGGCCTACATAAATCCTAAAGAAGTTCAAAACATGTCTTTGGAAGTTCATGTAGGAGACAAAAATATATCATCCTAAAATATGACCACTGGACCATTCTTTCATGGGACCTAGTTTCCATAGCTGCATTTTTGCTATGAAAAGTGAGGTTCTGAATTCTATAGTAGAGAAGACTGTATTCACAGTATAAAAAAAAAACCTTCAAAAACATGAGAACAAATAAAAGAATGAGTAAATGAAATAAACTAAGGGAAAAATCTTACACATTATTTGGAACACCTCCTTCATAATTTTTTAATCTTTTTTACTGACAACTTCTATATCCTTTGTAGAATTGAGTAAATAAATGGATATCTACTAAAAATCTACTCCTTCTCAGACTAGGAAAGCCCCTTCTCAATTGCTCTCTTCCACTTCCATAGATGTCACAGACTGACCATGATATTCATTCTCATGGATCCCAGCCTTTCTCACCAAAGATTACTTGAAAAGCCATGCCACAGTTAACAGAAGAAATGAATCTATTCTCCAACCCTGCCCTGTAGCAGGCCAACAGTGTCTCAAAAAATTCTTACATGAATTAGTACATACAGTAATTGTTGAAGTCCACAAAAGATCTTTTTGGTACATTAAATAATCCCTTTGAGAATTATTACAATGCAGTTGTCACTATTTTAATTACTGGCACAAATGCATGATTTACTTAGAATTGTTAATAAATACCATGTTTCAACTTGTTTTCCTGCCAATAATTGCACTCATTTTTCCATTCACTCAAATGAGAAATTTTCTCTCTTTGCCATTGTTGAATGTCAGTGTGTGGGATAAGGAGATGTTTCCTCCTGGCAGGGGATGTGTTAAGACTCAGAAAATGAAACCCCCAAAGTGATGACACTTGGACATGCTGAGTCAAGGAACAGTCTCTGACCTAAGGTCGCTCTGACCTTCCTCCTGATTTCTTTGGAAACTTCCAAAAGAAAATGCAATTGTCTTAAGCCTCCTCCCTAGGAATTTTACCAAGTATCCAAGAAAGATAAACCACTGGGGAGAAGAAGAGACTGAAATCATCACCAGGCACACAGACTTTATTGATTCTAAAGGAAACCCTGAGAAAGAAAGATTATCAGAGCAATTTTTCTTTCTTTTTGAAAAAGGTTCTTGCTATGTAGCTGTGATGGTTAATTCTTAGTTGTCAGCTTGACAGGATTTAGAACTCTCCATAGATATAAATTTCTTGGCATATCTGTTAAGGATTTTCTAGATTCAATTAATTGAGGTACTCTAACTGTTGGTGGTACCATTCCATGAGTTGGGGGTCTTGGACTGTATAAAAAGAGAGAGAGAGAGAGAGCTGGGTACCAGCATTCCTCATGCTCTTCTTCCTCCCTGCAAATGTGACAAGGCGACTCCCGACTTCCTTCTCCTGCCATGCTTTCGCTGCCATGATGGATGCCTATGAAACTGTAAGCCAAAATGAACCCTTTCTTTCCTCAGGCTGCTTTTGTATTTTCTTTTCCCCCTCAGAAATGAGAATGTAACTCTTGACTGTCCTGTTTCAGCCCTGCATGAGTACTGGAATCATAAGTATGTGCCTACCACATCATGCCTATGTTTCCTAGGAAGAGTTTATCTGGCTAATAAGCTACCCTATGCTTGTAGGGATTTTCTGTCTCATGTAACTGATGCTACCTCTTCAAGACCTAAGAGAAACTTTTCCTCAAACTTTAGTGGATCTTTGGGCAAATTCATTTTTCCTAGAAACCATTTACTACCACTTCAGTATTTCTCATAGCGTTTCCCTCATCTCTCTCTCCTCTATGAAGAGGGGAAATAAAAATAAAATAAAATCCACACTTGTTAAAAATTCTATAAGGCTGACTGACTGATCAGAAATTTGTGATTGTGAAACGTTATGTTGCAGATTCAAAGACAAATTATCTTAGGCTATCTTGAATATCCTTACTTAGCCATTAAGTGCCCACCTCTGGGTCTGACCTAACATACTTTCTACTATGGGATAAAACCTTTCGAATGTATTAACTCATACCACTAGCTGGCTTCACCTACCTGTGTCACCAAATAACATCTACAACCTGTAACCTATATACACACCCCACACTTTGTTGTAATCCACCTACTTGTAGTTCTCAGCAATGTATTTATTTTGTAAATACCTTGACTCTCTTTTGTTCTATAAAGACAGAAATTCATGTAACCACTTTCATGTTGGAACATGCTATTCAGAGCAGCCTGAATCTGTATTATCAGGCCATGAAACTCATATTTAGCTCTAACTAAAACATCTCTTATTCTGTTTGAGGTAAGAGCTATTTCATACCGACAAGGGACTTGATGCTTTAACTATCTCACCTTTCTTTTAGTTGCATCTTTTGTACGGTTCCTGTGCCTATGCGTGTTAAAAAGACTTGTATGTATTTTATCTTGTTAATCTATCTTTTGTCTTTTAACTTCACGGTACCCTCAGAATAGAGGAGAAATTTACCTTACTCCACAGAGACCCTTACTGCAAAGATGCTGCTGGGCTTTGGTTGTTTTCATATGGAAATGGATTGATCACCAACTGAATCTAGTGTGGATTTTGCTATATTGTATAGTATGTACCTAATCCAAAGGGGTGCTATAGAACTTTGTTATTACAGATTCAAGGGCATCTCCCAAGGGTCCCTGATGTGGTAACATTGGAGAGTGATGGAAACTTCAAGATGTAATATTTAGAGAAAAGGAGACATCACAATAGAAGAGGGACTACTTGTAAAGAAGAAGGGGTTTAGTAGAAGGGATATGGGGGAAGCAGTGGGAAGAAGAAAGTAGTGGGAAGGAATTAGTATCAAAATATACTATGAACATGTATGAAAATTGTCAATAAAAAGGTTTTTTATAAAAAAAAAATAAAGGCATGGTGCTTATAGTAAAATAATCAGGCCATTAGGGGAATTGCCTAGGTGTAGCCCTCTTGGAACCCCACTTCAGAGCAGATTAAATTTTAAAAGAGCAAAACTGGCCTCTCCTTGCTCTCATCTTGTGGGCTCCCCTTCTAGCGCATCCACCACGTTGTGATACAGCAGAGGATCTTCTAGAGGTCAAGAGGATATGGCCACCTCATTTTCAGCCTGCAAACCTGTGAACTAGACATGAGACCCTTTCTCAAAAACAAAACAAGGAGCTCAATACATCTCTTTTCCTAATACATCACCCAGCCTCAGGTATTTCCTTTGTATAGCAATAGAAAATTGCAGACCAGATTCCTGCTTTAGATAACCAAGTAGGTGTAATGAAATTTGTGTAAAGGGGCCATGCAGTTGTTTGTTTGTTTTTCTCTTAAATGTAAGTTTTGTGTGTGGATGCAAATGACAGAACTTCAACTCAAGCCAGCTTCAAGTTCATACTTTCCTGAGCTCAAATCCAGGGAAATAGATAGTCCCTCTTGTTACATCTGAGGAAGTAATAGCATTGCTCCCAGTTGGAACAACTTGGCTCATATGAACATCCTGAACTAATTACTGAGAAGTAAGCGGGTGCTGTGATCAACCACATCTACATCACATATTCTATCTTGTATCTGAAGTTGGAATTAATACTGTTACACATAAAAACAATGAGGGTTCACCACAAGGGGCACTGCCTATCACAGAATAGATGGCACTCTCAAAAGGGCATTGCAGAGAGTCTAATGGAGGACCCACAAGGTGTAGTGAAACACGCGAGGCTAGGACTAGCGGGAGACTTATTCCACCTCCCAGGCTGAAGGTGAAATGGGAGGGAGTTCTAGCCATGGACAGGAGCCACCCTGAAACTATATGTTAGGGGAGCATACCATTGCCAAAGCATAGTCCAACAGGGAGTAGAGGGACTAAATTCTATCACTCGTGTTATGGGTTGACTATGAGTTGTCCCACACAGGCTCATGGGTTTGAACACTTGGTCCCAGCTGGTTGTATCTTTTGGAAGCCTTAGGGGTGGAGCCTTGATGGAGGAAGTGGGTCACTGAGAACCGGCCTTGAGGTTTTATAACCTGACTCCACTTCTTATCTGAGCTTTGCCTTCTGGCTATGTATAAAATGTGCCTCATACAATGATGCCAAGTGCCTCATGCTCCTGCTACCAGGCCTTTCCTACCATGATGAACTTTGTCTCCTGAAAATGTAAAGGGAAATAAATCCTTCCTCCCTTAAATTGCTTATTGTAGGATATTTTTGTCACAGCAGTGAGAAAACTAATACAACCCCAGTCTCCTTTCCATGTCTCATCTCTTTCCAGTGACTCTGAGTGGCCAAATATAATAAGTGGTCAGAGGGTAAGGAACCCAGTGTGGTATTTGAATGTGAAGGTATGGCCCCAGTAGCCTGACCTATTTGGGATTAAGCCTGAAGCTTGAGTCTTCAGCAGGCAAAGCCCTGCTGGAAGAAGTGTCCGTGGGGGCAGAGGGCATTTTATAGTCCAGCCCTAAGGTGAGCATAGGGCAGTTTGAGCTCTGGTTGCTTGTCTTTGCTGGTTGTTTGGTGATGTCTCTCTGCTTGGATCTACGGAAGCGAGCCACCTTCTTTCATCATGAATGGTGTTCCCCTGGATTCCATAAGCCTGAAATAAAATCTTTCCTCCCATAAGCTGCTGCTGGTTGGGTTTTTGTCCCAATATGAAAGTAACTGCAACATCCAGATAACTATGTCTGGAGACATCAGCCTCTTGGAATAGTGAGAAGGGTGGAGAAAAGAGTTTAAAGTACATCTGGAGAGGCAAACAGAGTATAAGCACACTTCTGTTTCTCTAAGTCAGTGGCTAGAAAAGAAGCCATAAACCAAATATGGCCCACTATCTGTTTCTGTAAATAAAGTTTCATTAGAACACCTCTAAATGAGAAAAAAGTTATTTACTTATTGCCTATGGCTGCTTTTGCACTACAATAGCAGAGTTGCCACAAACCATGTGATCCATAAAACAAAATATTTACTATTTGGCCCTTTTGCAGAAAATGTTCACTCATCTTTACCTAAGCTAACACAGTCACTGTGGCTGACGAATATGCAATGTTCAAATACAGTTTTTAAAAATATTTGTATTTATTTATTTTCAAAGAGAGAGAGAATGGGCATGCCAGGGCCTCCAGCTGCTGCTAATGACTCCCAGATGCATGTGCCACTTTGTGCACCTGGCTTTACATGGAAACTGGGGAACAGAACCTGGGTCATCAGACTTTGCAGGCAAGTGCCTTAACCAATGACCATCTCTCCAGCCCTCAAATATATTTTTGAATGAAATAATAGATGAGTGACTGTAGACAACAGTGAGTGATAATGTGAATGAACCTGTGCCTCAACCTGGCAGATTACAGGGATGGAAGACTCCCAAGGCCACTCCTTTGATCCCACAGAGAACTTACTCCTTCCTTTACGGCTGCTGCCACAGTCCTGCGACCCTGTGCTGTTCCACCCACAGCTTTATCAACAACTATCGTTTTCCTTAGCTGTGATTTCACTGTCACCCTGACAAGGTCTTGAATTTAAGAGAGGGTGCACTCCTAAGAGGTCATTGTCCTTTTGAGACTTCCAAGTGGAAGGCAGCTCTTTCTATTTTCATGGTTGATCTTTGGGGATGACGGGACAAGACTATCACACAGCATGGGCCATTGCACAGTACAGGTACCATACCTTGGGGAAAAATTCTTTCTTGCCCCAGTAGCCAAGGTTCCAGTGATGGAAACAGACACTTGGATTTTTTTTTTTTCTCCTTCAGGAGGACTTCCTTTCCCACAGAGGACACTCCTCAGAGGCTGGGATTTTTACTATGCCTATGCGTGTCAACCCTGGCTTTGTAGCCAGTTCCACCTTCCTATTATCACATATGAATTCATTTTATTCAATATAATGTCTTCCAGGAAGCCACATACATTTATCTTCAGTGGGCACCTATGATCCTTGTCCTGTGTTTTGCTTAAATCTGTTTAAAGACAGCTACTCTACAAGAGCAGCATTCAATATAATGTCTTCCAGGAAGCCACATACATTTATCTTCAGTGGGCACCTATGATCCTTGTCCTGTGTTTTGCTTAAATCTGTTTAAAGACAGCTACTCTACAAGAGCAGCAACATAAACATCCAGGTGACCAATTCCACTTTCAGTGCATATAATGATGTGAAGGGTCATCGTTGCTGACCTGTATGATAGTCAGTGGATGGTGCAGAAGTATTGGAATTGCTGTTTTCAGCCAACCCTCACCTGGGTCAGTAGGAGAGAGAGGGGCCACAAGAAGCTGAAAATAAAATGTTCTGCACTACCCTTGAGGATTTCCGCTTGTGGCACTAGGAGTGTAGCTCAGTACATGAGCCTGTGCTTGGCATGCGTGAGGCACTGGACTTAATCTCCTTCACCAGAAGAAGAAAAAGAGACTTCCGAGAATATTTCAAGATGAGATGAGTCGCCAGGGCCCATGAGACGTTACGGAGGAAATGGTGGATTAAATATGAGTGCTGTTCTCTGTGCTAGCCTGAGAACCTCCTCCAGGGAGATGGCGGCAGACACTGAGGAGACTCAAAACTCACCAAAGTAGAAAATCAGAGGCTGCAGAGAGCTCAATACTAAAGGACACTTAAAACACACCCTCCAAAACTCAAGAAACATTGAGGAGGATGGACAGAAAGAACATAGGAGCCACAGGGTGGGAAGATATTTTCTGAGGCGTTGTCCCCTCCACACACAGAGACTGACTGATGCATGCGTGACTCCGCAGTGAACACAGATGACTCCTGTGAGGAAGCCCTCAGTGGAAGGGGTGGGGGAGAGGGAACATAGGAGTAGAACCAGATGGGAATAATACCAATACGCAATAAGTTAATACAATAAAGATCTCAATTTTAAAAAGGAGAGAAAAGAAGGTAGTATTCAACATTCATCAGTGACGACAGAAGTCAGGAACTCCCTTTTCTGAGCATTCCTCCCTCCCTTCCTCCCTGCTCTGCAGACAGGATGGAGCTTGAGGGGCATTTTAATTTGTCAGATGGATGCTAAGATCTTTGTTGGAAAAAAAAAAAAAAGAAAAAGAAAAAGAAAAAAAAAACACAACCTTCTTGGTGGAGGTGTGGCTATAATTTCCCATTTTGCTGGTTGAAATCCCAACTGAGTTGGCTGGTCCAGACCACATGAATGATCTTCTATAACAATGCCTTGAGCAGTGGTTACAGGAAGTGGAGCCTAAATATAAACATGACTATTTAGTGAGGGTTTTTTTTTAATTTTTATGTTGTGTTTAGTGAGTTTTCATGGTTCTATCTATCTATCTATCTACCTATCTATCTATCTGCATTCCCTGCTCCTTTCCAAGGTTACTTTGGAACCTTTTATCTTTGTCTTAAAACCTGTCTTTTGGCTGGAGAGATGGTTCAGCAGTTAAAGACATTTGCTTGCAAAGCCCAATGGCCTAGGTTCAATTCCCCAGCACTCATATAAAACCAGATGCACAAAGTGGTATGTGTGTGTCTGGAGTTTGTTTTATAGAGGCAAGAGGTCCTGGCATATGCATTCTCTCTTTCTTCTTGCAAATAATTAATTTTTTAATGTAAAAAAACATTTTCTGATGTGTTCTGAATTCCCATTTAAGATACAATAAGAGCTGGCGAGACTGCTCAATAGTGAAAGTCACTTTCTCACGAAGTCTCTGGCTCAGGTTCAATTCCCCAGTACCCACACACAAAGTGGCACATGTATCTAAAGTTCATTTGCCTTGGCAAGAGGCCCTAGCACATCCATACTCACTCCTCACTTCACAAAAATAAATCTTAAAAAAAATAATAAAATATACAGAATGTGGAAATTTAAAATAAAAAGATGACATGAGGGCCCAAAGAGAAGGGATGGTGTCAGATGGAAGAGAGGCAGAGTAGGAGAGGAGTCTGAGGCCTTTTCAACAATATCTCCATGTTGCTCTTTCCAGACCTGAAAGGAAAGAGGAAGACAACTAGGAAAGAAGGCTCAGATGTCCTCCAAAGAGTTACCTCAGGACAAACAGGTGCAGTGCACAAGACACTTCAGGAGCCAACTTTAAGATTAAGTACCCTGCTGCTGACAAACCGGCTCTCCGGATCTTGTAAAATACAGATCAGTTCATGATCACTAGCAGGAGGCAGCTACTCCGCTCACCTTATGCAAGTGCAAAAACCTCTCAATTCCTCAGCGGAGAGCAACCAAGTTTCACTCTGTGGCTCGAGTGAAAACTCTGGCTTGCTTGCTGGCAATTGTCTACTTTTCCAGCACACAAGAGCATGGGCATGCACACACATGTGCACACACCCACGTTGACTTGCGTCAGTACACACAGATACACACTGTCACCAGTCCTCTCCCTGGAAATCTTCAAAACACAAATCCACTAATGTCAGTCACCTACCTAAAATCTTCCAAAGGTGGGGCTGGAGAGATGGCTTAGCAGTTAAGGCAAAACCAAAGCATCACGGTCGATTCTCCAGGACCCACCTAAGCCAGATGCACAAGGGGGCGCATGCATCTGGAGTTCATTTGCAGTGGCTGGAGGCCCTTGCATGCTCTCTCTCTCTCTCTCAAATAAGTAAAAAAACATTTTTAAAAATCTTCCAAAGGTTTTCCTCTGTCCCTAAACAAATCCTAAAGTGGCTTACAAGGCACTGTGTGACCTGATTGCTGTATCAAGTCACTGCACCTTGGTAATATCATTTTGCATTCTGTGCAAATTGAACTGCCGCTCCCTTCCTGCTAGGAGCCTTAGCCTCCCTTATCTCCTTTATGACACCCTGTCTCACTGCCATACATCACCAGTTAACCCCACCTTGTTCCAAGGTGCTTTGATTCATGCAGGTCTTCCTGTATGTCGGGTTTTTGATAAGGGTCCCTCTGTGGCCCTCACTCTCTGCACAGCTTTAACAGTTTGGATAATTCCTTGTCCAGTGTCTGCCCAGCATTCTCTAGAAAGCAAGGACCTGGCCTGTTTTCACTCACCTCTGTCTCAGCAGTGCTGAACGCACATCTGGCACAATATAAACTCAGCATGAAGCTGACTAGAGAAGAAAAAAGAGATCATAGGCTTTATTACTCACACCTACGAATTTCTTGGCACAAATGCAGGTTGGTGGCTTGGTAACTTGTTTCCTCAGAAGTAAGAAGCATTTTAATGATAAATACATGGATTCCAAAGGCCTGTTTTCTGGTGTTTAAAGTCACACCCTATAGGATATGTAATAAAGATTTCCTTTGATCTACTTGCTGCCTGGCTCTCAAAAGCTTTGATCTTCACCATTCTTTGACAAACCAATCAGAGTCAGTGTTCAACAGTCACTAAACTGTTCATAATTTTCTCTTCCCAGAACAATACACCAACAGATGTTTGGAAATTAGAGGAAATGAGAATGATTTATAGGAATACACTGGAATTCACTCTGTAGTCCCAGACTGGCCTCAAACTCACAGTGATCCTCCTACTTCTGCCTCTCCAGTGCTGGGATTAAAGGCGTGCACCACCACGCCTGGCTACCACAACCATCTGGATGGCTCAGTTTTCTGTGTTTTTTTTTTTAATATTTTATTTAATACAGTGAATTCTAGCAGTTTAATGTGCCCAAAAACAATGATTGTTAAGAACTTCAAAATGAATGCTTCCTGCTAGTGCAGCAAGAAATTGAACTTCTATCTCACCAATACTTGTATTCTATGTGAATCATTCACCCATTTCTCTGACTTTGTCTCTCAAACTCTGCAGGCTCACACAAATCTTGTTAAGCCTTCTGAGTTCATGTTATCAGTAAGGATCATTTTCCTCAACTGATTGAAACTCAATCTCTCCTTAAAAATAAGGGGAGGGCTGGAGAGATGGTTTAGCATTTAAGGCACTTGCCGACAAAGCCAAAGGATCTAGGTTCGATTCCCTAGGACCCATGTAAAGCCAGATGTACAAGGTGGTGGCATGCATCTGGATTTTGTATGCAGTGGCTAGATCCACTGGTGCACCCATCCTTTCTCTCTCTCTCTCTCTCTCAAATAAATTAATAAAATAAAATATTTTTAAAAAACCAGAAAACTAAGCCATCCAGATGGATGTGGTAGCCAGGCATGGTGGTGCACACCTTTAATCCCAGCACTGGGGAGGCAGAGGTAGGAGGATCACTGTGAGTTTGAGGCCAGCCTAGGACTACAAAGTGAGTGCCAGGTCAGCCTGGGCTAGAGTGAGACCCTGCCTTGGAAAAAAAAAAAAAAACAAGGGGAAACCAATACATTTCTCTTGATGTATGTGTGTGTACATATGGTGAGGTATGTATGCATGTGTACCTGTGGTGTGTGTGTGTATGGTGAGGTATGTGTGCATGCATGTGTTACATACGATGATGGTGAAGATGATGATAATGATGTATGTGTATGTGTGTGTGTGTGTATGTGTGTGTGTGTGTGTGTGTATGCAGGCATGCATATGCCATGGAAGACATGTGGAAGTCAGAGGACCACTTCCAGTACTGGTGCTTGCCTTCTGCCTTGTTTGAGACAGGCTCTCTCATTGGTCGCTGCTGAGGTCGGCAGGCTAGCTGGCCCAGGAGCCCTCTCCTCTCCTCTGTCTGCCTCCCTTCTCACCCTAGGCATGTTGAGATTCCCGATGCTGTGCAACAGCCTCCAGCTTTAAGTGGATCCTGAGGAATCAGACTCAGGTCCTCACACTTCCAGGGCCTGTGCTTTATCCACTGAGCCATCTCTCCAGCCCAAGTCTAAGAACTAAGCACTCTACTTACATTAGTCCATTTGAGTTGTTACAGCACAAGGTCTAAAGCTGCAAACTTTTAAAGAAGAGAAGTTTCTTTAGCTCACAGTATTTTTTTGTTGTTGTTGTTTGTTTTTTGGTTGTTTGTGTGTTTATTTTTATTTTATTTATTTATTTATTTATTTAGTTTTTCAAGGTAGGGTCTTGCTTTAGTCCAGGCTGACCTGGAATTCAGTATGTAGTCTCAGAGTGGCCTTGAACTCAAAGAGATCCTCCTCTCCCTCCCAAGTGCTGGGATTAAAGGCATGTGCTGTCACTCCTGGCTCAGTCATTAGTTCACAGGTTTTTTTTTAAATATATTTTATTTATTTATTTGAGAAAGAGAGAAAGAATAGGCGCTCCAGGGCCTCCAGTCACTGCAAATGAATTCCAGATACTCCAGATGCATGCACCCCCTCATGCATCTGGCTTGCATCGGTCCTGGAAAATCAAACAGGGACCCTTTGGCTTTGAAGGCAAACGCCTTTATTGCTAAGCCATCTCTCCAGCCCAGTTCACAGTTTTGAAGGCTGACAGCCCAAGATAAGATGGTCTCCTTGGTTCAGCCTCTGTTGGGAGTTCCCTTGGTTTTGTCAGTCATGGTGGAAACATGTGGAAGAGGGAGCGCTCACAGGATGAGATATGAAGCTAGAGGTTAGGGGAGTATCAAGTATACCCTTTTTGTAAAAACTTACTCTTGAAGGAACTAACCAAGGTCCCTTGAAAACAACTTTAATCTCTTTCCAGGGCAGCCCCTCAACACCCTCACCCACCTCAGTAGTCCTCCAGCACATGGACCTCGTGGGGACACACCCAAACCATGGCACCCCTTTAACCAGCTCATTTCTCAGCATGTTTTGTTTTCATTTACAGAATTATAGAACTTTTTAGTTAGCATGGCCCTTCTAAATAGTCATCTGTAATACTGAGCCTAATTTACTTAAAAATCACCTTGGCTTATATCTGCATTTTCATATCATCTTAGCTCATGTAGTAGATGGAACATTGAGCTATATGGATCATAGGACTTGGAACATGCATGCTCTATAAGCCATGTGTGTTGATACCAGGCTAGGGATTATGAAAAGTTGCAGAGATTCTAGAACATGGGAAACTTCACACTCTGTGGAATAGAAGAACATTCAGTCAGAGCAACTGTTATATACAAGAACTCACATTGACCAAACATGGATGCATAACTATAGATGACTTTACAACTGGGAGAAACTCGGGAAGGTCCTTAATGACGAGTGACATTTCTACTACTGTTATGAGTCCTTGAAAGCACACAGTTGTGCTACTCTACTTTCTATTAATTGACAACATGTTGTAAACAAATGAGGACCACCACCTCTGAAAGACCATGAAGCATCTATGTAGCTATTTCAGGCAAAGGAAACTGAAGTTCTAGGATGAGAAGAGATGTAATACTCGGTAGGACCATTTCTTTAGGGTAAATACTTTAGGGTAAAATTAAGACCAGAATTCAAACCTCATGACACCTAGTCAAGTGTGTTCTACTCATTTCCTCTCTGAACTTATAAACCTAGGTCACTACAGTTAAAAACTGAGGAAGAACAGGGTGTGGTGGCGCACGCCTTTAATCCCAGCACTCAGGAGGCAGAGGTAGGAGGATCTCTGTGAGTCCAAGGCCAGCCTGAGACTACATAGTGAATTCCAGGTCAGCCTGGGCTAGAGCAACACCTCACCTTGAAAAAAACAAACAAATGAAACGAAAAAAAAAAAATACTGAGAAAGAGGCTTCTAGTCAAGATGGACTCATAACCATCCTAGAGCTCTGGGGGTGAATTCAGAAGGCAGGGAAGATAGAGGACAACCAAAATCTATCAACAAGACAAGAAAAGATAGCAGACCTCATGTGAGGAGATGACCCACCCCTCGTACAACAGCCAGGGCCCGGGTGAAACTACAGAGGAATTGGTGAGATGAGCAAGAGTGCTACTTCCCCGGGAGCCTGACCACCTGCACCAGGGTGATGGAGACAGACACTGAGGATACTTAAAATGTACCAAGGCATAAATCCAGAATCTGCTGAGAGCTCAACACTAAAGTAGACTTAAAACACACCCACCATGGCTCAGGAAATTTTGGGGGAAGAGGGGGCAGAAAGAATGTAAGAGCCACAGGGTGGGGAGGAATATCCAAAAGCATTGCCCCTACCCCACGTATAACCCTGTGGTCAATATCAGCAATCCCACTGATCCCTCAGTGGAGTGGGGGCAGAGAGGAAGGAAATTATGGTACCAACATATGATGGGTCCGTACAAAGTTTTGATTTAGTAAAAAAGTAAATTTAAAAAGGAGTAAATTAAAAAAAAAAAAACTGAGGAAGAAACACCACACACACACACACACTTGAAAAAACAAGGGCATAATCAGATCCCTGCCTGTGCTATGAATGTCTCCACTAAGGTCTTTAATTTCCTGAGACAGTGTGGAGCCTCTCTTCCAAAAGCAATCAAATTAGTGAACACCGAAAACTGTCCAGATACTTGTGTTGAGAGTTGGACATGGTGCATGGTAGGTAAGTACGACTAATTTACTTGTCCTAGCTGTTAGAGCTTCATGAGACACTTACATAATCTGTGAAGCGTCTTCATGAACCAGGGAAAGAAGGGCACTTGGGAATTTGGGATTGGGTGGGTCAGGAATGGAGGGATGAAGAAATTTACTGGACTGCAGCACTGGCCCTGAGGGGAACGGCGGGAAACTCATTTTCCAGCTCTCATTTTGACCACAGGCGTGGGTCCTACAGCTGTTCGTATGTGAAGGATCCCACAGAGCCGACCCGCAGAGGCAAAGCGAAGCCAGGTGAAGGGAGGTATGAGAGGCAGTGGGAATTTGTGGTGTGATCCCGAGTGAGGATTTTATTCACAGCAAACCCACACTATCTCCAGGAATGGAAGCAACATCCAGCCACAGAGAAGACTCTTGAGAATATATATAATCAGAAGTCAGGTCCTCTTCTAAGCAGTCCAGGGTTTCAGAAAGAAACCTAGTTCCAGCAAGATTATTGGGATGAAATGTGATTGTAAGACAAGGTTAGCTGGGAGTGGGCAATGTGCCTCTGACCCTCGGTGGGCAGGGAAGGCACCAACTATGCAAAATTTCATCCCAGTGTGGTGAAGAAAATGTCTATTACATACAACACTTGGCTAAGCTTTTTGTTTGAAAGTTTAATAATGTATGTGCTAGAACAAAATAAACCATGACTGTCCAAAGCAAAAACTGATTTTATCAAATTTTCCAGTCGAGATCGTCTTTCATGTGTCCATTCTCTATGTGTCCCCCTGGTCAAATCCACCATGGTTGTCCTTCCCCATCCACCCAACTCCGAACCCTGCCTCCTCAGTGAGGCCACCGGAAGTGGGTTGTTGGACCTCTTGCTTATGGCTTCCAGCTTTTTCATGTTCTTCCTTCCCCCTGAAATTCCCTTCCCCACTGTGATTCTAGTGACTAGATGAACCATGTTCTTTATGCTTCCCCTCAACACCCAAACAGACTGGACTCTTCCCTCCTTTATCCAACTGTTCTATAGCTCAATCAACACATTCATATTTATTTATTTATTTTTAGAGAGAGAGAGAGAAGAAGAATTGGCATGCCGGGGCATCCGTCATTACAATTGCACTCCAGACACTTGGGCCACCTAGTGGGCATGTGTGACCTTGTGCGACCTTGTGCTTGCCTCACCGACTTATGTGGGATCTGGAGAGTTGAACATGGTCCTTAGGCTTCACAGAGCAGTGCCTTAATTGCTGATCCATCTCTCCAGCCTTCAATCAACACATTTATCATTAGGGCTCATCTTTAGCCATTGTGCATCACGTTAGCTGTGCCGGTTGTAAAATTACTGAAATATTTCTGTACAGGTTGACAAGAAGGCACTGTCCTGAGACCTCCACACGACTTCCTCCTCCTGTTCCCACTCTGCTTCTCCAAACTTCCCCCCAAAGGTTATAAGGACTTCCAGTCTGCTTTTGTTACAAGCACTGACTTTTCCTCACTTGGGCCTAGAAGTGTACGATGGTTATCTGGAAGGGTAACACCTTGGCACCTTTGCTTCCATTCTGCCTCTGTCTCCATGGCTCTGAGTCATTCTCTTTTGTAGATCCCAGGAACAACCAGGTTATGGATAAATATTTTGTGACAAGAGTCAAATCTACCACCCGGGCAGTAATGACTTTCTTATTGCAAGAAGGCCCTGCCTAGGCTGGAAGGGTGGCATAACAGTTAAGGTGCTTGCCTGTTAAGCCTAAGGCCCCAGATTCAATTCCCTAGTACCCATGCAGGCCAGATACACAAGGTGGTGTGTGCATCTGGAGTTCATTTGCAGTGGCTAGAGGCCCTCACATGCTCTCCCCACCCCCATCTGCTTCTCTCTTTCTTTCTTCTCTCTCTCAAATAAATAAAATAATTTTCTAAAAAAGGCCCTGTCTGACGAATGTTGAGGTAATGATCCACCAGAGTACAGTTTGACCAAGACTGGTGATGCATGGTTTTTTTTTTCAATCCACCATTCCTCCCTTTATGTAACCTGGCAGCTCTTATCAGTGTTACCAAAGGCATAGCTAAGCATGTTGGTCCCCTTTGTCTTACTGGTATAGCTATAAGGATGGAAAAATTCCTTTCCTGCTTTTTCCTTTTTCCATTTGACCAGACCTACCCTCTGGGGACTCCTGTGGCATAGGATTCCAGTAAAGCCAGTATTCAGTAGCTGAAAGATTAATGCTGGGAGCAGCAGGACTCTTCTGTACATCACCCTGGCCATGATGTCCTGTTACGTCCCACCTGCACTTAGGAATTCCCAAATGTAGATCAGAATCTCCAAGGTCAAGTCCGTGTCTGAGTCATCTTTGCTACAGGACTCTTGAGTGAATTTCTCAGTTCTTCTTCAGACAGCCGTGACAGACCTACCTTACAAAAATCCCAGTTAAGATCACTGGGCCAATGGGCATAGACACTTTAGATGTTAACAATCAGATTGTGACTAATTTGAAGACGACATTAAGCCAAGCCAGGATTCTGAGAAAAATCCGAGATGAAAGAAGCAATCAGCGGGGCCCCTCTGAGCAACTCCGTCATGGTGCAGCGGCCGAAGGTGGGGAGAACAGGACACTCCTCTCTTTTCCCAAAGCCAGTGCACTGGCCTCGTAGGCAGCCAATGTCCTAGCTGAAGTGGCGTATCTCATTCTCTCTCTCCAGGTGCATGAGAAGGCCCACGTGTCATTGCTTTTGTTTCCCCCCCACACACACACGCACACAAAGCACTTGAATGGACGAGTGTGAGCTTGAAGGTTGCCATGTCTTCTGAGAATCTGAGTTTCTTGGAAGTCTTTTAGAGCGCCGGCACTAGTCCCTGGAAAATATGAGGTGCCTGAGAGTTTTTTAGAAGCTTCAACTTTCCGTCAAAGTGTAACATCTAGAAAAATGTTCCTGGGAAGTGTCGTCAACACCTTCTTAATTGGCCGCACTGGCACCTTCTCAAGCCTGCGGTTTCGACTGCAGTCCTGGAGTCGTACCAAGCCTACGCCGCTGATCAGCATCCCCTTCTGGGGTAGCCTGTGTTTAGGAATTGAGGGGAAATGGAAGGAGTCAGTTGTGGTGAGTTGCATAAATCATGTTTACATTGCTGGTAGAAGGCACATTTCTCTCTGAGATCATCGCCCTGGAGGCAAATTCTCCTCCTTCGCTTGTGCCTCCATCCCCATAGAGGGGGATGGGAGGTTATATAAGAAAATTTAATGTTTCGTGGATGGACACTTTGTTCTGGGCTCAAGCGGGGAGACTTCTGCATTTTCAGCCAGATGGGTTTAAGCTTGGACAGCTGGACCTAGGCAGAGTGAGCTGTCTGTCCAAGGGCCTCCAGACCCTCTTGGAAGGCTGCTTTCCTTCTTGGTCTGCAACTAGAACAAGTTTGTTTGTTTGTTTGTTTTGTTTGCTTGGTTTTTTGAGGTAGGGTCTCACTCTAGCCCAAGCTGACCTGGAATTCACTCTGCAGTCTCAGGGTGGCCTCAAACTCACAGCAATCCTCCCATCTCTGCCTCCCAAGTGCTTGGATTAAAGGCATGTGCCACCATGCCCGGCTGGAACAAGTTTTATATCAGCCACTCTAGGTCCTTTTCTTCCCCTCCTTTAACCCTTCTGACCTCTCTAATTCTTTCTCATCCTCTCCCGTTTACCAGAAATTCTAAATTCTGAAGAAATGTCCCACCTAGATGGTTAAGATGTTAACTGCTAAATCCTTCCTTAGCTCTGCAGAAGCCAGAACATCTGATGATCGTAATACCACTCCTTAGTCATTGGTTCAACATATCAACTAACACAAAGCAGGGAAACGTAGGAGCTGGCTCTAGGAGGTCAAGGTCTGTTGCAATGATCCAGAGAAGGTAAAAGAGACCATGTCTTAGATGACTAAGACCCCGCACACATATAGCCTTCCTCCCTTGATCCTCCCTACCTCCCTATAAAAGCCTTTTGTGCTCTGGAGCCCCTGAGCTCCGCGGTGTAGCATTAATACAGTGGTACCTCTGTTTCCTCAAGAGTGTTTGATTCCCTCCTGTTTTCATCCCCCAAAATGCCCTGTGGTGGTAGGCAGCCCAGACCTTTAATTCTGGGAGAATTTTGTTCTACTCTTCGTATCGAACACATATGTGGATGTTGCTACCTTCACTATGCTAACTGGCTTCCTGGGGAAAAGTTGGGCTGGACTACAGTCTTGCAGACAAAAATGTTCTAAGGTTGTGATTATATTACTGGTCTTCATTCCTTCCCCCAATTTTCCGTTCATCCTGTGGCCCTTCCATTGTTCACAGTAGACCATTTTGAGTTTTGTCTGAACAGTGTAATTACACAGCTGAAAAGAGAAAGAGAAAGAGAAAAAGCCTGTGGTGCTTTGAATCAGATGCCCCCCAGAAACTCATGTGTTTTGAACGCTTGGTTCCTAACTGATGGCAGTTTGTGAGGTGGAGCCTTGCTGGAGGAGGTGTGTTGTTTGGGGTGTTACAGCCAGTGTTCTCTTGTCAGAACTTGGCTCACTCTCCTGCTGCTGTTTTCCACCATCTGCAGCAGAGGTGATGTCCAGTCTCTGCTCATGTCATGCTGTCCCCTGCCATCATGGACAGTCCCCTGGACACGTTCCCCATCAGCTGCTCTTGGTTGGGTGCTTCATCTCAGCAAGCGAAGGCAACAATGTAGCCCCAGCTGACATTTCCTTTCAAGCGTGGAGCCCTCACAGGGGAGATGAACAGTGACAACACAGGTTCGCAGCACAAACGGATTTGGAAAAACCCCACAAGAAAGCAGCTCCTTTTGGGTGTTGTTTCGATGTCGAGTGTGTCACCACTCAGCTTTTGGTCTGTTCAGATATAAATCATGAGGAGGCAAAGCAAGCGCAGTGGGGTGAGACCCTTCGTGTGGCAGCTCTGCTGTGAGCACCGGTGGCCCGGCACCCAGCGGCGTGTATGGATGCAGGACAGCAAGGCGGAACGTGAGATCTGGAAGACCTCGTGCAAAGGCTGCAAGACAAATCATTTGGAAGAGAGGAAGAATGGAAACACTAAGCATGTGTACTTGTATGTGTATACACACACACACACATGACCTTGTCTGAAAGAGAACTTGTACAAGAAATCTCACACTGCGCAAATGATCTAAAAAGTCCCAATCTTCTGCATTCCCTTGCCCTTGGACTTTTAACCTTTCTCCCGACTCTGACCCATATGCTCCCTTAGAAGTGTATTCTTGCTTAGTAAACTACTATTCACATGTCCCTAATTCCTTGTTTCAGGCCACACAAGTGCCTGGAAGTCCTGGAAGATGCCCACTTTGTCCTAGTACTCCCTCAAATCAGTGTTATAGGTCTAAGTTTGGGGTGTCAGGGACCCTCAGGTCTTCATGTTTCAGGTCCTTGACATCCAGAGCTAATAGTGCTCAGCTTTCTGGGGCTCTTCTGGCTGGTAATGGGCCTACGGCTCTCCCAGAGTCTCAGTTCCTTCTTTTTAATTTTTTATTTTTCAGTGAGTGTGTATATAGTACCTGTGCATGCACATGTGTGTGCAAATGTATGCTCTCTGTGCAGATGCACCAAGGGGAACGTCAGGTTTCTTCTGCTGCTCTTCAGCCTTGTTTCCGTGAGACAGAGTTTCTCACTGAACCCATTATTCCAAATGGAATTGCCGTCTCCACCCTCCACAGCACTGGGATTACAAGCATGTGCAACCATGCCCAGATATTTACATGGGTGCTGGGGATCAAACTCAGGTCTTTATACTTATACAAGTGCTTCTGTCCACTCAACCAACTCCCCAGACACCGCCTCAGCTCTTCACAACCCTTCACCTTCTGGAACATAGCTTTCTACCTTCTCGGCACTTTGCAAGTCCCTCACAGGCCCTGACCTCCACAGTCTGATCTGAGCCTTTCTGGAACTTGTCAGCCACCTTCTATTGGCTGCTGCCTGGTTTGCCTGGGGCTGGCCTACCAGGAGTTGTCTGTTCTTTGTGTAAGTTCAGGCTGTTCTACCTGTAAAAAAGACCACAAGCAGACAATAAAACACCCCTATGAGGCTTGATTGGGGAAGCCTCCTGGACTGCTCCCAGCAGGATGAATAGGGTTGTGTATATATCCAGTCACACACACACACTACCTGTTATGGGTGTTGAGGACAGCTATTTGATCTGGAGTGACTGTGGCCAGTGCTGGGCTCTAAGTTACTCTATACTGTATACAACTGTGTTGTTTCAGACTGTGCCTTGCCCTGCGAGATTCCATTTTACAGGCAGCCTTTGACTCCATGTTGAGGGAAGAGAATGGCCCTGCACCTGGGTGGACATGTGAATGGCATCATCTGTCTGGCAGTGCTCATGTGGCATAGACAGATAAATGACCTGTTCCTGGAGCAGAACAGGTGCCACCTTCCAGATCTATCAAGGTGAATTAGAACTGTGGGCACGTTGGTGTATTAACATCAAATCAAGAAAACCAAGCCCAATGGGCTGGAGGGAAGGCTTAGTGGTTAAGGCATTTGCCTGCAAAGCCAAAGGACCCAGGTTCGATTCCCCAGGACCCACGTTAGCCAGATGCACAAGGGGGCGCACGCATCTGGAGTTCATTTACAGTGGCTGGAAGCCCTGGCACACCCATTTTCTCTCTCTCTCTCTCTTTCTTTCTCTGTCAAATAAATAAATATAAAATCTTTAAAAAACTGTTAAAAAAAAAAAAAGAAAACCAAGCCCAAGAACTTACCAGACAAGGAAAGGGTGTAAACCCCTCTCCTGGATGCCAAAGGAAGTGGACCCCTAGCACTGTGATGGCAGCAGCCCTCAATGACCTGTCATGTGACCGCCCAATGTGCGCATCCAAGAACTTCTGACTGCTCCAGGGTCCTTCTTGCCCCCGTCTACTCAGTTTCTGTTTGCCCATCCGCCTCTCACCTGTCTAGACCTGCCATCCAGCTCACCCGTCATCCGCTTGTCTTGAGCCAGTCCGGCTCTTCATTTTGCCTCTCTCCCTCAGCTCGGCTCTGACGCTATAGCCCGACTCTCCGGCCAGCAGCAGCCGCTCCTCCAGCTTCTTATAGACCAGGTTCCCTTGGTGATCTCGCTAATACAGAGACTTCTGCACTTCTATCAGTCTCCCAGCTCTGGCTTCTAGGGCCTCTTCGAAACTCTTTGCCTCTTGAATCCTTTGCAGCCATTCTATAGCTGACATGTGCACATGTGCATGCGTGCGCACACACACACACACACACACACACTGATGTGTGATTTGAAAGATAACATTGGGAATCAGTATTGGAATAAAAGAACCTGTGTTTGCCTCAGCCAGGGTTGTCAGGGAAAGTGGGAGCGCTGGCAAGTGGCTGCCATTGAAACCACCATCCCTGCCTTCTGAATTGTTAGTAAGTCCTAACACTGTGGAAAGCCAGAAGCTTATTTATCTGTTTCTGACCTAGATGGACTCACAACAGTCACCTACAGCTCTCATGGCCAAAGTGAATTCTGCCGTATACTCATCAGAGCAGTGTCCCTGTGTGGCCAAGGATCCTAGAAGCATTGGCACTGCATCTGACCCCAGAAATGTACTTGTGACCCTTCAAGGAGCTGGGATTATGAGGAGACTCTACTGAGCTCCCTTTTCCAGACCCCTAAGGAAAAGGAGGCTCATGATGTGAATTGTTACCTAAGTGAGTAAACTGATATTCATATGTTCTACTGAGAGAAGAATTCCATACTTGGAAAACATAAGTAGTACATGGGTCCACTAAACAAGTGGAAAGTCATGTGCCAAGCACTCAGAGTCTATTCATTTGCGATTCTGGACGTCTGCCCCTTTGTTTTTGTCACAGACTTACAGTGTTCTAACTCCACGGACTAGAAAACAGGTCATCTCTCCCCACCCAGAAGCTCTCAGTCTTCAAGGAGCAATGGTTTATGTTAAACACGAGGTACCTGGTTAAATGAGGAGGATGGTCCTGTGCAAAATAAGAAGACACTGTAGAATTTGTCCTAAAGAGTATCACCATTACCATCAGCCTGGGTGTTTACCAGAAAGAAAACCATCAGCAGCACATGTTTAGCAACAAATTCACCCCGTTTCTATGTGTTACTAGTACAGTGCTAGAAATGAATCTAGTCAAATGTTTTTATAATGGGGATGTATCTGCATGTAAATCTAGAAAATGATTTTAGTCATTTGTAGATTTTTTTTTTGTTTTTTTGAGATAAGGTCTCACTCCGTAGTTCAGGCTGGCCTTTAACTCACAGCAACCTTCCTACTGAGATACAAGCAGGAACACCATGTCTGGCTCATTTGAAGGTTCATATTTTTATTTATTTTTTTTGATGAAGGGTTTCACTCTAACCCAGGCAGACCTGGAACTCACTGTGTAGCCCAGGCTGGCTTTGAACACATGGTGATCCTCCTACCTCAGCCTCCCTAGTTGGGGATTAAAGGCATGAACCACCATGCCTGGCCTCATTTGATGATTATTTTTCTGAAGCAAGCCCAACAGACTGGCCTTTTTTTTTTTTTTTAATGCACGCACATGCATGTGAAAGAGAGAGAGAGAGGAGAGAGAGAGAGAATTGGCCTGCTAGGGCCTTTAGCCACTGTAATTGAACTCCAGGTGTGTGAGCCTCCTTGTGTGCATGTGGACCTTGCATGCTTGTATCACCTTGTGTGTCTGGCTTATGTGGGATCTGAAGAATTGAACATGGGTCCTTAGGCTTTGCAGGCCAGTGCCTTAACCTCTAAGCCATCTCTCCTGCCCCTCATTTAATGCTTTTTAATGATCAAATTTCAACTGAATGTGATATTCCATTTAAATATCTTTCAAGGATGTGTATATACTTTAGAAAACTTAACTATGTTGGATATATATACTACCAAACTATATATATTATCTAATACATATATAGATAACATTTTATATTACATATGGTAACAATACTAATAGGAAATCTATGAAAATCATGATATCCCTTGCAATATCATAGTAGCTTAGGATAAATTCAGTTTTCAAGAATTAAGCAATTGTTCCTCCCATTTTTTAAGTTAAAAATCTGAAAGATTTCAGTCGTAAATGGTGTTATTTACATGTCAGTCAGACCAATCAGAGAAGGAAGTGTCAACATTTTAGCTTTTGGTTGTGCCTCCACGTGAAACTAATTTGACTCGGTTCAGTTCAAACTTTAAATCCTGGGCTTAACTCCACCTTAATGTATTCAAATTCTATTCCAAGGGTTAGTGACATATTGCCGAGGCAAAAACGGCAGCTCCACAAGAGACTGCCGCATGGACTGGTCTTGGCTCTGCCACTAATTAGCTGACTGTGCTTGAGCAATTTACTTATTCCCCTTCAACCTTTATCATCTCAAACTGGCAATAAGAATAAGATCTTCTGTCGGGGTGCTGCTGTGAGGATCAAAGGTGAAGGTTCACGTAAATACTCAGCCACAATCGCATAAAGAGCATTCCATAAATGTTACTTGTCACTGCTGCTATAGATAGCTTTCACAAAAGGTTCTGACAATGAAGTCTTTGAAAATTTGACTCTGCAACTGAATATTGGAACTTGCCCCTTGGATTGCCATAGCCACCAGTCCCGTGCTCGAGATTAAATGGAACATATGATGGTGTCAAATCTCGGAAGGGAGACAGCTAAAGAAAATGAAGGGTAGTGTTATGGACAACAACTCATTGTGAATCAGGAAGGGACATTAACTTTGGAATCATTTACGAATCAAAAAGTCCAGCCAAAGCATCAAGCCTTCCAGGTGAGGGAACATCAGGACAAAGAAGGTGGCCGACAGCTTATTAGCTTGTGTCCAGGATCATGAGCCCAAGCATGTCCTTGGGACTTGCCACACTCGTCACACTATTTGGAGTCCAAGATGCAAGCCACAGGATTCCCAGTGAGTCCAACATGGAAAAGTAGACCCAGGCTCCAAGCCACCTTGTGCATCTGGCTTACATGGGTACCAGAGAATCAAACTTGGGTCCTTAAGCTTCAGAGTGCCTTAACCATTAAGCCATGTCTCCAGCCTTCAGGCAGGTTTTAATCCTTCTCTTTGATGCCTCACCTCCTCTAGCCCTGATTTCTAAAAAACATTTTATTTGCAAGAGAAAGAGCACACCAGGGCCTCTTGCTTCAGCGATCAAACTCTAGATGTGTGCTCCGTGTTATGCATCTGACTTTATTTGGATACTGGGGAATTGAACCTTGGCCAGCAAGCTCTGCATGCAAGTGTCTTTAACTGCTGAGCCATCTCCCCAACCCTCTCCAGCCTTGATTTCCTGCAGTACCAACTCAAAGCACTTTGGACATTTATTAAGTAGGGGGGCTCTTGCTTGTTCCCCTTGCTCAGGAAAGAATAATTATTTGCACCTGGATATAACCTAGCATGCCTTGTCTTCTGAGGAGTCTCTCAGAATTGCAGTGCTTACCTATAAGAAATCAGGTAAGGCATATGTTCTTTTTTACCTACCTCTTTTTAAGGCCAGGACTAACCATGAATAGGGAGAAGCAGAATTTTTTTTTTATTGTGACCTCCATATCTAAATTATTATAGCCTAATAGCTTCTTGGACATCTTTTGCTTTTTCAAGGCAAGGCCTCACTCTAGCCCAGGCTGACCTAGAACTCACTCAGTAGCCCCAAGCTGACTTCGAACTCTCTGCGACCCCCCTACCTCTGCCTCCCAAGTGCTGGGATTAAAGATGCATGTGAACATGCCCAGCTGGAAATTTTAAAAACATTTTTATTTTTATTTATTTGTAAGAAGAGAAAGACAGAGAGAAAATGGGGATGCCAAGGTCTCTAGCTGCTGCAAACAAACTCCAGAGGCTCCAGTTTTGTGCATCTGACTTTACGTGGGTACTGAGGAATTGAACTTGGGTCATTAGGTTTTACAGGCAAGTGCCTTAACTGCTGAGCCATCTCTCTAGCCCTGGAAGTTTTCTTTTTTTTTTTTTTTTTTAAAGAGTCTCATTGTATAGCCCATGCTGGCTTCAACCTCCCAAGTGCTGGGACTATGGGCACGTGCCATCACACCCAGTTCAGTTTCCTGCATTCTATAGGTATCTGTTTTTCCTCTCCTCTCAAAACACATAATAATAACATTCTTATTTTTCTCTCATAAAATCAAGCACAGCTTGATTTCAGATGATAACATATATTAAGGCAGATAAGAATTTAATGACAGGTTTTAAGTTGCAAAAGCTATGAACTGAAACAAGTGATATAAGGTTGTGACAGTAAGGGAATTAGAAGAGAAAGTAAATAAAACTCAGTTACTAACAAGAAGTCACCATATAAAGAATAAAGTGAATAAACCAAAATTCAGAATAGCAATTTTTTAACAATAGGGATATCAATAGACTAAAATTTAGAGAAATGGTTTTTGGAAAAAAAGAAAAAAAGAAGTGCCAGGCTAGGAAGAAGTAAGGCAGGTGACTTTCATTTCATTATAAACTCATCTTAATATCTGGATTTTCCCCATGTGTATGTATAACTTGATAATTTGATAATTGTTGCTGTTAACTTTTTTTTTTTTTTTTTGGTTTGTCAAGGTAGGGTCTCACTTTAGTTCAGGCTGACCTGGAATTCACTATGTAGTCCCAGGCTGGCCTTGAACTCATGGTGATCCTCCTACCTCTGCCTCCCGAGTTCTGGGATTAAAGGCATGCACCACCACGCCTGGCTGCTGTTAACTTTTTCTTTGCTGGGACAAACACCTGACCAGAAGCAGCTTATGGGAGGAAAAGGTTTCTTTGAGACTGACAGAAGGCAGGGGAAGCTCCATCAATGGCAGAAGCTGGCTCGCTCCACAGACCCATAGCAGAGACACACCACCAACAAACATGACCAGCCAGAGATCAAATCAGCTTTTTACTAACTCTAGAGCTGGACTAAAAGGTCCTCCCCCAGGGACACTTCCTCCAGAGGGCTGCTGGAGACTTAAGAAGCTTAACCTTTATCAGAAATCCCTGAGGCTATGGAGGACATACATTCACATTCAAAGCACCACAGTAGATTTTTTTTCAATTGTAGGGAAAATTTTTTTATTGCTAAAATTTTAATGGTGTGGAAGAAAAAATAGTTGGGAGATGGGGGTAAAGTTCAGGGGTAAGACCCCTTGCTAGTATGTACAAGGCTTTGAGTTTGATTCCAAACACTGAAAAAAAAATATAGCTTGTCTATCTATAATGAAGGTATTAGTTGAAAATTGCAAAGCCTTCTCAAATATCAGAAGTGACCACCTGGTAGTTTCCATTATATTCTGGAAA
This sequence comes from Dipus sagitta, assembly GCA_036346955.1. Lineage (NCBI taxonomy): Eukaryota > Metazoa > Chordata > Mammalia > Rodentia > Dipodidae > Dipus > Dipus sagitta. The sequence goes on from CM070777.1 coordinate 139,393,210, forward strand.
CTGGTGAAGTGGCACATGATGTATCATGTCTGTGACTCTAGGAAGGAAGTTGGAGTTGGTGGGTTACCACACGAAGTCCATTGCTTGTACTGAGCACCCTCATGGGGACCCCCCACCTGAGGCTCCCTTAAGTATGACTGGATTTTTTGTTGTTGTTGTTATCGTTGTTCATTTGTGTCTGTTTTCTTGACATCCCCTTGCCAGGTTTACAACCACTGGCACAGGGCACGGAAGTATTGGCTCCCCCTCCCCTTCCCCACTTTCCTGGAAAATGAGAGATTAGTCTTATCTCTGCTCTCAAGGGACAAAGAAAGCCACTCCCCCAGATCCCTGGGGCCCTGAGAACTAATTTGAATGTGAGCTGCCTGTTTCACGGCTGTTTTATGGCATCTTTCTGATAAGCAAAGGGACAACCTTGACACTGAAGGTGTGCAGATGGCATTATTCCCAGAAGTGAACAGGGAGAAGTCAGAACAGAATGCAAGAGCTGTGTTTATTTTGCTCTGCTGTGTGAAGCTTCATGGGTGTTTAAGCCAGTCCTGGAAACTGCTGGGAAAGATGCCCCCCCTTGGGAAGTAGAAGGAACAGAAAGCACCCCACAACTCCTTGGGTGGCCATTCGAGGTTCAAAATTGAAGGTAAAAGGTCACCTTGTGCATGCTTTTCCCATCTTCACATTCTTGTACCCTTGAGTGAAGGTGACAGTTTCTTCTTTCCATTCTGCCATGCCAAGTCCTAGGTCAAAAAATGGGGTGGCAGAATTTCAGAAGAGAGGAGTGAAAAAAATCCAAGACTTGAAGATGCGAGGGAGGAATAAGATCAGTTAGAATGTCTGATGCTGGGAATACACTGCGAGCAGGGAAAGAACTTTTATTTTTGTTTTTGAAACAGAGTCACAGATAGTCCAGGCTGGTCTCAAACTCATCATGTAGCTGAAGATGACCTTGAATTTCTGATTCTCCAGCCTAGATTGCCCAAGTGCTAGAAACAGAGATATGCCCTATCATACCGTCTTTATTTAGTGCTGGAGATCAAACTCAAAGCTTTGTGCATGCTAGGTAGGTCCTCTGCCCACTGAGCCACAATCCCAGCCCCATGAAGAATTTGGAAGACAACTGTCCACACCCTCACTCATCATGTCCCCGAGTCATACTGCAGATCCTCACAGTATCTCCTGCGCACTCAGTAACATTCCCCCATCATCTTCTATTCAGGTTCTCCTGTCACAATGTTTGCTTCCTCAGCTTAATTAACAGAATCAAGGTGACAGTTCTGCCCCACACAAAAATGGTTCAGGGCTGGAGAGCTGGCTCAGCAGAAGGCACTTGCTCACAAAGCCTAAGGACCTGGGTTTGATTCTCCAGTACCCATGTAAAGGCAGATGCACAAAGTAGTGCATGCAACTGGAGTTCATTTGAAATAGCTACAAGCCCTAGGGTGCCCATTCTCCCTCTCTCTTAAATAACTAAATAAATAAATAAATAAATAAATAAATAAGCCGGGCATGGTGGTGCACGCCTTTAATCCCAGCACTCGGGAGGTAGAGGTAGGAGGATTGCTACGAGTTTGAGGCCACCCTGAGACTACATAGTGAATTCCAGGTCAGCCTGGGCTAGAGTGAGACACTACCTCAAAAAAACCAAAATAAATCAATCAATAAATAAAATATTAAAAATAATAGTTCAATCTCTGAGAGCATGTAATAGGGACTATGCGCTATAACAAGATGTTATGGTCACAACCTCAGTGTAGTACCTTGGCCAGTATTAGGAAGTATTAACACCAATATGTTAATCTTGAAAATACATCCAGCATATCATTTGGGTACAACATGGAGATCCCGGTCCCAGCTAATGGACCAACATCACTTTGTTGGCCCAAGTTTATGTTCCATTAGCATTATTTTAATAAATTACAATGAATTTAAATTAAGCTCAATTGAAATATCAACTGATTCCTGGTCAAATGCTGGCTGTACTAGTTAGCATCTCTAGAAACCAATCCAGATTTGGTATGGCCTGTAACCGATACAATTTGGAGGGCCCTTTAAGAAAAACAATTTTAAAATATGAATTGAAATTTTACATGGGCTTGAAAGAAGCTGATATGCAAGGAGCTTGAGTTTAAGGTTTATTACTTCATGGTAGATATCTAGGTTCTTAGGAAGCTACATGTCCCTTCTGAATCCATCTTCCCAGCCACAAAATCAGGATAACAATTATTCTGCAGAATTAAGTCATACATATGGTAACTTCTATGGAGAGTCAGTATTCTAGAGCTCAAAAAAAAAAAAAAATAGGGAATTTGCAGGCTGTAGAGATTGTTCAGTGATTAAGGTGCTTGCCTGTGAAGCCTTTGAAACCAGGTTCAATTTCTCAGTACCCATGTAAGCCAGATGCACAAGGTGACACATGCATCTGGAGTTTGTTTGCAGTGGCTAGCACACCTACTCTCTATCTGCTTCTTTCTTTCTCTCTCTCAAATAAATAATTTTTTGTTTTGGTTTTTTTTTATTAGCTATGTAATAGATAAATATCTTTAAAATATTTTTAAATGGGAATTTGCTATGGCTAATCTAATGTGGAAAGGCCTTATGATATAATGACGACACTGACATGTTTCCTTTCCCTGAATTCTATCTAACTATGTGGAAATATAGACATCTCAGTGGCTACAAAGAGCAGATGGTGACTGAGCCATGCCATGAACTTTCAGAATTATTAATAAGGCATCACAACATAGCTGAAGGACTTAGGAACCAGATAGACGCCATGACAGGCTTCAGAGTCCTCAGTAGAACTAAGTTTCTGTTTCCCGGCAAGATCTATGTTTTTATTTTCCGGTAAGGATGGGTTTAACAGTTACTAGAAACTGACTATGCCATACATTCCTGAAGTTATAAGATAAGTTCAATTCCCCTAGCTCCAGCCCGCCGACCTTGCAGTAAGGGTAGGTTTAACAGTTAAACTGATACATTCCTGAGGTCATGAGACATTCCTGTAGTCATAGATAAGCTCAATTCCCCTAGACCCAGCCCGCCAACTTTGCCCGCCAAAATCCTAAGCCACCCAGAAGAGTACACTGTTTAAATCAACCAATTATGTACCCATTCCCTTCTTCTATGTTCAAATCCCTATAAAAACCTTACCCTCCCACTACTCGGGGCTCTTGTATGGATCCACTGCATTGGTGAAGTCAAGAGACCGAGCTTAAGCCCGAAATAAAGCTCCTTGCCCTTGCATACGTGTTTGGTTCTCCTTGGTGGTCACTGGGGATGCCGAGAACTGGGCATAACAATAGCAGCACTCGCTACATGAGAACTTGGCAAAGACAGGGTAGAAAATGCCCAGGTAGCTAAGAGGAATGCAGGTCCTCTTGGCAGTCCCCCCAGCAATGCAAGGTGTGCCCTGGCTTCCGGTCTCTTTGTCTGAGGAGAGCCTGCTTGGGAGTGAAGAAAATAGGTCCTGGTTTCTGCAGGGAGCATAGAGTGCATCAGAGGTAAAACCCAGATTTAAGAGACAAGAGGAAAAAGCAATAAATGGGGGGAAAAATCATGGCTCTGCAGGCGATGGAATTTATTACTCAGAGATTTAAATGTCACAAGGCCTACACGTCAGCTCCAGACCTTGCAAAAATGTTTTCTTTTCCCACCTATTACAATTATTCCTTGTCACCAACACTGAGGACTATGTCCCCTTCTAGATAGGAGATTGACCTACTTGCTTTCAAACCCTCCATAGGTCTCAAAAGTTGCCTCTTACATTTGTTCGTAACATTAGCAATGGCCAACACCAATGAGCACTTGACCACGGATGAGCTGTTTGTAATGTGTTCACCCTCCATGACCTGCGAATGGGCACTCTTCGTTTCACCATGTCACAGGTGAAGAAACCGAGGCACAGGCCTGTTAGATAGCATGCCCAACCTCCCACGGCTGGCAAGGGGAGATTTGGGGTTTAAATTCAGCTCATCTGTTTAGGAAGGTGACCTTAAGCACTTCTGAAAGCTCCCTCCTCCAAGCCCAACTCTGTATGCGAAGGTGAAAGCCGTACAAAGTCTCCCAGAAATCATCCAACAGGTTTCCCCTCTTCGTTTCTTCCACATTGAGGGACAGTATAAGCCACAAACTGAAGGTGAGAGAGTGGACCAGGAATGTTCAATCAAACCACAGCTAGGTTTACTTACCACTGTGATTCACGTCCACATTCAGTGACCTTTTGAATAGCATTCAGAATAACGTGCAGAAGAATATTAAGTAGGTAAGGTCAGAAACAGTGTGTGTAGTATGGTCTCTATTTAAAGTTCATCTACATATATGAATATGTAGCCTTTCTTAAAGAACTACATATCAGGGCTGGAGAGATGGCTTAGCGGTTAAGCGCTTGCCTATGAAGCCTAAGGACTCTGGTTCGAGGCTCGATTCCCCAGGACCCATGTAAACCAGATGCACAAGGGGGAGCATGCGTCGCTCTCAAATAAATAAATAAAAATAAACAAAGAACTACCTATCAAATCATCATGCATTGCTCTACTTGGGTAGCAAGATTAAGAGGCAGGGGCTGGAGAGATAGATGGCTCAGTAGATAATGTGCCTAACCTGCAAACATGGGGACCTGAGTTGGACTCACAGAAGCTACAGAAAACCTGATGCTTACAGCACTAGCATCTGTAATGCCAACGTCCTCCACCGGGAAGGGAGGAAGAAACAGGAAAATCGCCCAGGAACTCATCAGTCACTTAACCTGGTGAGTAATGAATAATGAGATACTTTGTGTGGAAAAACAGTGGAAGATGAGGAAAGGCCCACCTCTGAAGTTGTCCTCTGCTGTGCACGCATGTACCTGCCGAAGCACAGGCACACCAAAAAACAAGATTACCATCCATGCCATCACTGCCACCTCCCCTCCCATTTCCACTCAGATCCTGTTATGCTTAGAACATGAACTGTCCCCCACGGGTTTTCAGTAATTGGTCCTCAGCCGGCTGGTGCTATTTTGGGATGTTGTGGAACTTTAGGGACGGTGGCCTAGGTAACAGAGATAGGTCACTGAGGGTGGGCCACGAAGATGATTTCCGCTTCTGGTTCTGGCCCAAGCTCTCTGCTTCCCGATCGGCCAAAATGTAAACAAGCTATGCAGCAAACTCCAGACAGCAGGGATGGCACAACACCAGCACCTCCATGCCTTCCCTCCCCCGCTGGACTCTACCCACACTGACTCTTCAGTTTCTTCTGACACATACGTGGTCCCAGAAATATAAAAATAGCTAATAAAGATTCCTACAGGAGATTTCAAAGCGGATACTCAAATCCAAGAAAAAACAAGACATGTTATTAAGACCGCTTGAATAAGAAAGCTCAGGGTGATCATGGCTTCCTTCCCAACCAAACAAACATTGTTTCTTTCTTTCCTTCCTTCCTTCCTTCCTTCTTTCTTTCCTTCCTTCCTTCCTTCCTTCCTTCCTTCCTTCTTTCCTCCCTCCCTCCCTCCTTCCCTTCCTTCCTTCTTCTCTTTTCATTGTTTTTTTTTTTTTTTTAAATTTTGAGGCAGAGTTATAGAAAAGTGACAGAATAGGGCAGAGAATTTTTTCTTAAACCATCTGCTGCTTTGTTGCTGATACGCTGCCCCATCACACTGCCCACTTCACTGGGTAATTCCTGCAAACAAGCACATTGCCCTGCACACCCACAGGAATTCAACTTTGCCATATGCAGTGGTTTGAATGTAAAGTGCCCTCCATAGTCTCCAGTGTTTGAATACTTAATCCCCAGCTGGTGATACTATCTGGGAAGATAATGGAACCTTCAGAAGATGAAACCTTGCTGGAGGAAATGCGTCACTGGGAGCCAACCTGGAGGTGTTATAATCTGACTCCAAGTCCAGTTCGCTCTCTCCTTCCTTACTCTGGTGAGATGTGAACTGGACTTTTTGCTGCAGCCTGCCAGGTGTTCTTCGATGTGACTTAACTTCCCCTCAAAACTGTAAGCTGACTTAAATTCTTTTTCTTTCATAAGCCGCTTCTGGTCAGGTATTTTGTCCCAGCAACAAGAAAGTAGTTGATACACTATACTACCAACGTCTACTCCTCGGATTGTCCTTATAATGTCCTTTACAACCAAGGAATACAGTTCAAAACCTAATTGTGGTTTACCAGGTTTTTATGTCTTTCAATTTGGAACAGTTTCCAGGTTTTTCTTTGTCTTTCCTCACCCTGACACTTGAAGATTTCAAGTCCAGAATGTTCCACCATTTCTGTCTTTCTACAACTATAGCCAGGCTGTGCATCTTTGGCAGGAAGGACACCAGGGTGGTGTTGGAGTTCTCATGCTGCAACCTGTCAGGTGGTATGGAAGCTCAGCTGTCCCATTACTGACCACGTTCTTTGGCTCTCTTGCATGAGGAGGCATTTTCCAAAGCTTTCCGCAGTGGTCACTCTTTGAAATTAGTAAGTATAGTGGAGGTGGTAGCTTAAAACATGCAACTATTCTATTCTTCATTAAACTTGTGATTTCTTCATCTAGCTATGTGGACTCAGGACCACCTGTTTTATATCCTGTGGGTTACAATGTGCTTCATAGTTACTTATTTTGATGCCCTAAATTTCACTAGTGGGTGAAACCCACGTCTTTGGGAATTTCTGGCAAAGACACTGTTAACCTGTTTTTGGTGGGAGCCTTTGCTGCCAAAGAAAATTATCTCCTCAGTCATTATTACAAAGGACAAAGGAAGCAACCACTGTGCACCTGATGTGAGTCTCGCATTCAAAAGCCAGTGGGTTGTGATAGCTTTCATCCAGATACGCAAGCAAATGTCTTGACAGAGAGGAGAAGGTGAGCAGGGCATCCCCCATCCCTGAGTTCTGCCTCTGCTTCTACATTCCCTTCTCCTCCTCCATCTCCTTTCCTTCATGCCTCCTGTTGTCAGTCAGCTTTCTACTGTGGTGAGAAAGTACCTAAGGCAAACAATTTAAAAGGAGGAAAGGTCTATTTTGGCTCACAGTGCCAGAGGTCTCAAACCACCATGGCTTGTCCCTATTGCTGTGAGTCTGCAGTGGAGGAGCACATCACAGCAGGAACACACGGTCAAGGTTGAATATCCCCTGAGCTCCCAAACTGTATAACAATTAGCCTTCTAAGGCTGTGCCAACAAATACCAAACACTGAGTGTCTTAAACCAGGGCTTCTTAAACTTTCTTCACTCTCAACTCCTTTTTTTTTTTTTTTTTTTTTTTTGGCCCAGAAATTTTTATGCAACCGTGATTCTACAGGTATATAAAATGGGCATACAATTCAAACATTTACTCATAATAAATCAGGAAGTATTTTATTTTAAAACAATTATTTTGTCTACATATAATTTTGCCATTTCTTACAGACCAAAGCAAATTAGCATACTAGTGAGATGTGTTTATTTGGGTTTTTGAATTTGTTTTTACTTAGTTGAGAGAAAGAGAGAGAGAGACAGAGGGCACACCAGAGCCTCTTGCTGCTACAAAGGAACTCTAGATGTTTGTACCACTTTGTGCATCTAGCTTTACATAGGTAATGGGGAGTTCTACTTGGGCCAGCTAGGCTTTGCAAGCAAGTGCCTTTAACCTCTGAGCCATCTCCCCAGCCCTTTATTTATTTTTCAATAACTAAATCTTGGCCAAATATTTGACATGCAGGACATGGCGCATCTTTGAAATTTTCCAAGGTTAATTGATATTTTGATTTTATAATTATCAATGCTGAGAAAGTCTCTGTATATAAATACATAGTTCAACATGGAGGAAGTATTTTAGGGCCATTTTGAAAATTCTCAGAAATTCTGTCTAGGCCAAAATTCATTTGATGATTATTTCTTTCTAAAAAAATGAACCTCAAGTGAACAATTCAAACAGCAATTTTCACAACCAAACATTGTAACACAGTGCTATGCAAAGAATGACAAATTTAATTCTTATGTGCTGAGTAATGATGGTAGAAAAATATTAGCAGTCATTTTTTCCATAATTAAGCCATTACGTTTTAGGAGGAGCAGAAAACTTGGTATGCATAGTCAAAACACTGCAATTTGTAACACACAATATTCTCAAACATGAGCCGAGGTATCACACCCAGCGTCCACTGGATCGTGTGGGGTGAGGGCGTGCGCAGTATGAAGCGTGCCCAACCAAGGAGGCAGTGAAGTCACTCAGTGCACCATGGATGAGCACTTCCACAAACAGCTCAGGTTCATTACGTGCCTGATTCTGAATTAATTTTTGGTGTGTTCGGAAACCTTTCACTGTTGCCAAATTTTTCACACCCTGCCCCCGCATTCAGTCATGTAACCCCACACGGGGTCACAACCCACGGTTCAAGAAGCTGTGCCTTAAACAGCAGAAACCCGTGGTCTCCCCACTCTGGAGCTTTAGACGTCAGTCAATAGCATTGCCTTCTTCTGAGGACTTACTTTCTTCTCAGCTTACAGCAGGCTGCCTTCTTCCTGTGTCCTTCCATGGTCTTCCTCTCTAGGTGTGCTTCCATGGTGTCATATTCACTCTCCTTAGAAGGTCTTTTTGATTAGAGCCTACCCTAAAGATCTCATTTGAATTAGTTGCCTCTTTTAAGGTCCTATCTGCAAATCTCATCTCATGCTGAGGTTCCTGGGTCAGGTCTTCAACATGAAGCCCCTGTAAAGGAGGGAGGTGTGGTAGTTTAAATGTGATAGTGTAATGTATGGCCCCAGAGAATCAGGTTTTTGAATGAAATTAAACTTTTAACTTGGGTCTCCAGCCATCTGGCTGGAGGAAGTGTCACTAGTGATCCTGGTGGATCCTGGAGTCCAGCCCTAAATTGGATTTGAAGGTTGATCTGACTTCCAGCCCAAAGGTGTGGAGAGAGGTGTGAGTTCTGGTGGATTCCTGCTGGCTGCTTGCTGGAGTCTGCTGGCTGCAGCTGTCTCTCTGCTTGGACGTGTGGAAAGAGGCAGCTTCTCCCACCATGGGTGGAACTTCCCCTGGATCTGTAAGCTTGAAGTCAATCCCTCCCTCCATAACCTGTGTCCGGATGGATGTTCGTCCCAGCAACATGAAGCTGACTACAACAAGAGGTACTGCAATTCGGCCAATGGTGGTAGGGTTTGTGAAGCAGATTCTCCAACTGTATGAAAATCACTAAGGCATCTTGTAGGGTGCAGACCCAGATATGCACACGAGGTGCTCAGAATAGCCCTAGAGTATGACACTTGTCCACAGGATCAGCAAGCATCATTGTTCTGTTTGCCTCAATCCTAGACTGGATTCTTCCAGCACATACTGGTGCTCACTCAGTGTTTGTTGTTGTGTTCCTTCATTCTCTTGTGTTCGGTGGTTGAGCAGTTGGTGGAGAGACTAAGAATTGCATTGTTGTGGAGAAGGGAAAATGGGGAGGCAAACATAGACTTAAATGCTAACCCCTCTGTTCTAGTCAACCCAGGTTCACCAAGCCCCTGGTTTTAATGACAAAAAAAAAAAAAAAAAAAAAATCACAGCAGTTACAGCTTTCTCAGTGCATGCCAAGTGTAGAACCAGCATTCTCTAGATGTAATGTTATTTAATCTTCAGGTAGATACCATCATTATCCATGCTTCTCAGGTGAGAAAACTGAGGCTCAGAGATTTCAAGTAACTTTCCAGATCACACAGAGGCCAGGCATAATGAGGACTTCATGGTGAGCCCAGTTACATAAAAATTGCATATGCATTTGGGGTAGGTTAATAAAATACTTACGCCATATGGGGACATGGTTAGAGAACAGGTTAGAGAACTGTCTGGTTCTCTTATATTTAAATTTTGCTGCTTCTTTGATGATATCCATTATTTTATTCAAGTTACTTTAAGAAAAGACTTTAAATATTGGGGTTCTTCTCTCCTAAGGAGTAAAAAACATGAACAATGTTCCTCTTGGGTAGAGCTGCATACAGACTTATCCCAGGGCTGAGGAAATAGTCTCAGTTGGTAGAGTGTTTGCCCCACATGCACAAAACCTTGAGGTTGATTCCCAGCATGAGATCAAAGTATGCATGGTGGTTATTACTTGGGAGGTAGAGGCTGGAGGCTCGTAAGTCATCCTCGGCTACATAGTGAGTGTGAGGCTGTCTAGCCTACATGAAACCTTGTCAAAGAAGAAGAAGAGGAGTAAGAGGAAGGGGAAAGAATTGTTCTGTTTGTTCTCACCAGACATTTTGAAAGCAGGTGTCCACTTGTTCTTCTGTTCCATCTGTCTTCATCAACAATAGGCTTTCTAAATATTAGCTCAAAGGAAGGGCAGGACTCCTTACAACGTGCTCCTCCAGACACAAAATGGCCTGGATATCCATGACCTCACAGTGCCTGATACTACCTACACAAGACCATCATAATAGGAGGAAAAGAAGATGACATCAAAATAAAAGAGAGGGGCTAGAGAGATGGCTTAGTGGTTAAGTGCTTGCCTGTGAAGCCTAAGGACCCTGGCTTGAGGCTCAATTCCCCAGGACCCATGTTAGCCAAATGTACAAGGGGGTGCACACATCTGGAGTTCATTTGCAGTGGCTGGAGGCCCTGGCGCACCCATTCTCTCTCTCTTTCTCTCTCCGCCTCTTTCTCTCTCTGTCTGTCACTCTCAAACAAACAAACAAACAAACAATAAATAAAAGAGATACTGAGAGGAGGAAGGGATATGATAGAGAGTGGAGTTTCAAAGGGGAAAGTGGGGGGAGGAAGGGAATTACCATGGGATATTGTTTACAATCATGAAGGTTGTCAATAAAAAATAATAAAATAATAATAATAATAATAATAAAATAAAATGGGGCTGGTGAGCTGGAGAGATATTTAAGGTACCTACATAGAGACAGATGTGCAAAGTGGCCCATGAATCTGGAGTTTAATTGCAGTGGCTAGAGACTATGGCATATCCATTCTCTCGCTCTGTCTCTTTGTCTCTTTGTCTCTCTCTCTCTGCTTGCAAAGAAATAAAAATATTTTTTTAAAAAAATAAAAAAAAGTTCTTTTTGGGGGGCTGGTGAGATGGCTTAGTGGTTAAGGCATTTGCCTGCAAAGCCAAAGGATCCCGATTCGATTCTCCAGGATCCACGTAAGCCAGATGCACAAGGAGGTGCATGCATCTGGAGTTAGTCTGCAGTGGCTGGATACCCTGGTGTGCCCATTCTCTCTCTCTCTCTCCCTCTCTGTCTCCCTCCTTCTTTCTCTCTCTCAAATAAATAAAATAAAAAAAACTTTTTTTTTTTTTGCCTTCTCTCTCTTTCCCTTTGTCTCTCATTTCTGAAGAAGCTCCCACCACTGAGCCCGTGTCAGCTTATCCCTGGAATACGCGTGTTGCAAGCTCCAGCTCCCTGCAGTTCCGAGGCCTGTGATGACTATGTAGAGTTCTGGGAAGACACACAAAGGGTTGGACGGTTCTTTCCTTGTTTTCCTCAATGAGAGTGTTTTATTCTCAAAGCAGTAAAGAAACCCCATCCTCACCACGCCAACCCCATTTCGGGTCAATTTCAAAGTTATTCTTCTAAAAAATTAGTAAAATCCCTATAAAGGGCAGTAACGTGATCCCTTCCTCCCTCTGAGAATCGTCTTGCTGGGGCCTGTTAGAAGATTGCCTTTCTCATAAATCATCTCTGGCTTCTTTGCTTTAAAAATTCTGGGACAGATTTCGACCTTGGGTAATAAATAAATTCACATGAAAAGTATACTGTTGGAACTAATCAGTGCTCAATGCTTTCTCAACCGCAACCCAATCTTAGCACTTAGCTTCGTGGAGATCCCACAGAAACCTCTAGCTCACCACATCTACCAAACACTGGCTGTGGTGGTTCGATTCACGTGTCTCCCATAAGCTTAGGTGTTCTGAATGCTAGGTTCCCAGCTGATGGCAATTTGGGAATTAACGCCTCCCGGAGGCAGTGTATTGTTGGGGGGCAGGCTTATGGATATTATAGCCAGCTTCCTCTTGCCAGTGTTTGGCACACTCTCCTGTTGATGTTGTCCACCTAATGTTGCCCAGGGGGTGATGTCCACCCTCTGCTCATGCCATTGTTTCCGCCTACTATCATGGAGCTTCCCCTTGACTTTATAAGCCAGAACAAACCCCTTTGTCCCACAAGCTGTTCTTGGTTGGGTGTTTTCTGCCAGCAATGCGAACCTGACTGCAACACTGGCCATAGAACCTGCCAGTCACACAGTTTCTTTCAGGCATGGTGGCTTTGCCGCTTTGTGTCAGGTGTTTCTGCTATGCTGGGCCACACCAGCTATGCCAACCAAAGTGTCTCTTACAGCTTAAGGTAACTGGCAGGTGGCCGCACCCGAGTTCATGCCTCTGTTGGGAAGCTTCAAACTGGGTGGTTAACATCAAGTCCAAGAATGCAGGATGCAGTGATAATAAATAAGTAAAGAAATGGAGGCAGGAAGGCAAAACCCAGGAAGATGGAGGAGGGGAACAGTTAGCTTTGAGAAGGACGACATTGTCGAGTGAAGGACAGTGATTATCGCTGGGGATGCTGGACTCTAGTAACTACAGTTGCTATAGTTTCCTGGCTCGCTTTCCGGTTTGTCATGGGGCTTGGATATGTAATGAGGTGATTTTCTTGGCTAACTCACTACATGCATGTATGTTTCTACTAAAAACCTCTACCTGTTTGTCCTGAGTATATGTTTTTTAGAGAGGCAGGGTCTCACTCTAGCCCAGGCTGGGCTACAATTTATGGCAATCATCCTACCTCAGCCTCCCGGGTGCTGGGATTAAAGGCATGAGCCATCACCCTTGTTTATGATTTTTTTTAACCCTGCTGGAAAGATCCCAACACCATTGTGTAAAAATGAATTCACATTTTTCTCTCCCCAACCTCCTCTTTTCTCATGAGTCGACAATGTGTGTTTTGGAGCTCACCATACCAATTCCTTAATGTCTCCTAATCCCTTGACAGTCTCTTAGTCCGTATGAGGGTGGATAATCTACCTTTCATAGAGTCAAACATCCTTGTTGCACGACTCAGTCCTGCCACTATAATGTGAAAGTAACCATAGATATTACCTAAACAAATGAATGCTGATAGGTTTTAATAAAAATACTACAGAACAAGCAGAAAAAAAAAGAGGAAAAAAAAAATCAAAGACATGGAAAACAGAATTAAACAGTGGCTACCAGATGAGTGGGACGAGGGAATTGAGAAGACAAAGGTCAAAGAAGACAAGAGGTTCTAGTTATGTAAGATGAATGAACTCAGCGATCTAACGTGCAGCGTGAAAACGAAAGATTAATCTGTTATATATTGACAATTTGCTGAGGGCGTAGATTTTACAGGTTCTTATTATACGTTCATACAGAAAGGGCAACTATATAAGGTCATGGGTCTGTTGACTTGCTTGTCTGTAGCAACTGCTTCACTGTGGACATGCAGGTTAAAATATGTTGCACGCCTTTAATTCCGGCACTAGAGAGGTGGAGGTAGAAGGATAACCATAAGTTCAAGACCAGCCTGAGACTACAGAGGAGTTCCAGATCAGCCTGGGCTAGTATGAGACCCTACCTCCAAAAAAACCTAAAAATAAATATAATAATAATAATAATAAATAGGTAGAAAAAAACACAGTAAAGGGGATTGTGACCTTATGACTCACTGGAGCCATAGCTTCTGATTCCTGGACTAGTGGAGAAAGACGTACATTAAGTAATTCAGGGTGACATACTGTGAGTGAATAATATACCAAGCTTCATGGGTAAAGTCAGGCTGAATTATGCAGTCCGTCAGTAGGACTGGCTTCATAGCATATGACCATGTAGTCACTCAGGGCCCAACCTTGGAAGCAATGCTATTCTTTTTCAAATATTTTATTTATTCATTTATTTATTTATTAGAGAAAGAGGCAGACATGTATATGTGTAAGTGTCATTAACTGCTGATCCATCTCCTCAGCCCAAAATCCTTTTCTTTACATAAATTAATTGCCTCCGATATTTTGTCATAGTAATGAAAGTTAATACCCATGCATAGGCTCAGCTTACAGGAAAAAGAGAGAGAGAGAGAGAGAGAGAGAGAGCAGGAAGCCACGTGACAGCTGGCCTGGCCACCTAGTACAGCCATGTATGGAGGCACAGGGCCTCTTCTAAAAGGGCAGCGAGTCCTAGGTCCAATTGTGACTGGAGCAACTGCTGAAGTAACAAATGCAAGGACAATGGCTATGGCATTTGTGAGAGAATAGAGGGGTTCCACTGAGGGGCATACTGAGACACATGGTGGACACGTGGACACAGCTCGTCCATATTGTCTGTCCCCATAGGCTGTCTCTGTGGCATCCACACAAATATTAGTTATTGCTAGTCTGAGCACCAAGACTGGAACTCTTGGCACTCAGGTAGGAAAGTTTCTCAATAAGTACAGAACAAAGATGTTCACAGGGACGTTCAAGAAAGCACATGAGGGAACTGGTGGGTCATTCCTGTAAGCCGGCACTCAGGCTGAGGCAGGAGGAGCATGACTTCTCAAAAGAAACATTATCAAGCCTTCTGGTTTTGGAAACTGTTGAAATCTCATAAACCAAATGTATTGGGTAGTCCCTTCCTCAGCACCAACTGATATTGTTTTCAATTATGTTGATTTAAAATTATTTGTTGAAAGCACAAAATGTACCATTTGAACGAACATGAAGGAAAACAAGCCAAAAAAAGTTGTGATTAATCAGAGTATCATAAAAATATTTTAAAAATATATTTATTTGTTGGTGTGTGTGTATGTAGGTCAGAGGACAACTTTCAGGTTGACCCTTGACCTCTCATTGTTCAGTGTTCCATGAGCTTCCAAGAAATTCTGTTGTCTCAGCCTCTGTTCTCACTTTAGGTACACTGGGATTCCAGAAGCTACCACAGTTTGTGGCTTTTATATGTGGCCTGGGGTCTGAACTTGGGTACTCAGAGTTGTGTGGCAAGCACTTTATCCACTAAGCATCTCCCCAATCATCACAATAATCTTAGGATTCACAGTGTTATCACAATCATGTCAAGTAATATCTATCATACAAAATTATGACATTAAAATATTTCTTTGTAGTTTAAAATATACAGTTATTCATGTGTTATTGTTGTTATTCTTCTTGTTTTTTTTTTTTTCTTAGTATTTTCAAGGCAGGGTCTCACTCCAGTCCAGACTAACCTGGAATTCACTATGTAGTCTCAGGATGGCCTTGAACTCATAGCAGTCCTCCTACCTCTGCCTCCCAACCGCTGCGATTAAAGGCGTGCACCACCACACCCAGCTTGTCATTATTCTTATTACTTTTCTAAAGTAATAAATTATTTTGCAATTAAAATCTTTATGTTGGCAACTGCTTTTTTTTTCCTCCCTTGATTTTTGAACAAGGGGACCTGCACCTTCATTTTGCACAAGGCTTTGCAAATTATGTAGTTTTAATGTCTAGGGCAGACATCAAGGCATGTTTCCATGGGCAAGTGGGAGAGGCCAGCACAAGAGAGAACTAGAAGAATAGCTCAGAGGTAGTGTGCTTGCCTAACACGTGCAAGGAAGACAGACAGAGATGGGAGAGGATTATTATCAAAATATATTATGTAAAGTGGGCATGGTGGCGCACGCTTTTTTTAATGCCAGCACTCAGGAGGCAGAGGTAGGAGGATCACTGTGAGTTTGAGGCCACCCTGAGACTACACAGTGAATTCCAGGTCAGCCTGGGCTAGAGTAAGACCCTACCTCAAAAAATCTATCTATCTATCTATCTATCTATCTATCTATCTATCTATCTATCTATTATGTATATATATATATTATATATATGTGTGTGTGTGTATGGTGTAGATATATAAAAATTGTTATCCAGGTGTGGTGGCACGTATCTTTAATCCCAGCACTCTGGAGGTAGAGGTAGGAGGATCACCATGAGCTCGAGGCCACCCTGAGACTACATAGTGAATTCCAGGTCAGCCTGGGCTAGAGTAAGACCCTACCTCAAAAAACCTATATATATATATATATATATATATATATATATATATATATATATATATATGTATATATTGTATATATATATAATGTATATATATATATTATATATATATATATGTGTGTGTGTGTGTGTGTGTATGGTGTAGATATATAAAAATTGTTATCCAGGTGTGGTGGCACATATCTTTAATCCCAGCACTCTGGAGGTAGAGGTAGGAGGATCACCATGAGCTCGAGGCCACCCTGAGACTACATAGTGAATTCCAGGTCAGCCTGGACTAGAGTGAGACCCTACCTCAAAAAAAAATTGTCAATAAAAGGTTTTGTTAAGAGATATTTATTTATGTACTTAGTGATTTCATTTATTTGAGAGAGAGAAAGAATGGGCATGCAAAGACCTCCTGCCTCTGCAAAGGAGCTCCAGACGCCTGCTTTACTTTGTGCATCTGCCTTTACATAGGTACTGGGACATCAAACCCAGTCACCAGGCTTCGCAAACAAGCACCTTTAACCTCTGAGCCATCTCTCTAACCCAGAAAGTTGTTTTCTTTTCTTTCTTTCTTTCTTTCTTCTTTCTTTCTTTCTTCCTTTCTTTCTTTCTTTCTTTTTTTTTAAGAAGGAGGTTGTCTTTCAGAGCAGTGGCTCAAAGGAACCCCTGAATCAGAATCACTCTATGTTTCAGTTAGCTAGAGCTGCTAACAGAATGGCCCCAACTGGGTGACTTAAACAACAGACACTTATTTCCCACAGCTCTGAAAGTTGGAAAGTTCGTGGTCAGGAAATTGTCAGATTCTGGATCTCTGTTGGGCTCTCATCCTGCCCAAGGACGGCACCTACTGTCCTGATCCTCATTTGGTGGAAGTGTCAGCCTGCTCTCTGGGGCTTCTTTTATTTTTATTTTTATTTTTTTATTTATTTTTTTTTTTGAGGTAGGGTCTCATTCTAGCCAGGCTGGCCTGGAATTCACTATGGAGTCTCAGGGTGGCCTCAAACTCCTGGCAATCCTCCTACCTCTACCTCCTGAGTGCTGGGATTAAAGGCGTGTGCCACCATACCTTCTTTTATTTTTATTTAATTATTTATTAGAGACAGACAGACACACACAGAGAGAGAGAGAGAGAGAGAGTGAGAGACCGAGAGAGAGAGAGAGAGAGAGAGAGAGAGAATGGACACACCATGTGCCACCTTGTGCATCTGGCTTACGTGGGACCTGGAGAATGGAATCTGGATCCTTAGGCATCACAGGCAAGTGCCTTAACCACTAAGACATCTCTCTAGCTCATCTCTGGTGCTTTTTTTTAAAGGCACTAATTCTACTCAAAGGGCTCTGATCTCATGACATATTTATGTCTCAAAGGACCCACCTCCTGGAATAAGTATTTATAAATGAAGGCAAATTAATGAGGTTTTGATCAAATAAATACTAATAAATACTATTAGGCTGGGATAAGGTGTCAACATATGAATATGGTGGGGACACAAACAGTCAGACTACAGCACCCAGGATCTTGTTAGAATCACATGTCCGACCTGTACAATATTGGGTTCATGGATATGCTTTGTTATAGATGATGATGGAGGAGGGAGGAGGGAGGAAAAAGACATCAAAATAGAAGACAGATTAGTTGGAAAGAAGGGATTCAGTGGAAGGGGAAAAAATGATGATAATGGGAAAGGATGGTAATCAAAATACATTGTGTATGTGTAGGAAAATTGCCCATTAAAAGATTTTAAGGGCTGGAGAGATTGTTTAGCAGTTAAACCCCTTGCTTGCAAAGCCTAAGGACTGACATTCAATTCTCCAGTATCCACATAAGCCAGATGCACAAGGTGGCACACACATCTGAAGTTTGCAGTGCCTATTCTATCTCTCTCTATCTGTCTCTTTCTCCAATCACAGAATAAAATGTGTTTTTTTTTAAAGTTTTAAAACCGTAAAAGAATTGCAGGTCCTTGGGTGCTCCCACAGACACATGGGAGACTGAGGGTTACAGCATTCTCACTGCCCTCCAAGTTGATTGTGACGTCAGCTTAAGTTTGAGAACCGCTGCTCCAGCGTAAACAGGGGAAATATAGCATGTATGTATTAGAGGTGGAGAGAAAAGGTTTGAGGAACAGGAGTAAAAAAAGTGCTTACACAAGTTACAGCCTCCCCCAACTACCTTCCTGACCTCATCTCCTACTGTTCTCATGTGAAGTCTCTCAGATGTCCTCACTGCCCATGCACGTGTTAGACACGTTCCTGCCTCAGGGACTTTACAGCAGTTATTTGCTCTTCTTAGAGGATTTTTACCCCAGATCTCTCCTGCATTGTTTTTTCTTTTTTGCATTCTTTAACCATCACTTCTCAGGAAGGCCTTTCCTAGCTATCCTATTTAAAATTGCTCCCTCAGCCGGACGTGGTGGTGCAGACCTTTAATCCCAGCACTTGGGAGGCAGAGGTAGGAGGATCGCCGTAAGTTCAAGGCCACCCTGAGACTACATAGTGAATTCCAGGTCAGCCTGGACTAGAGTGAGACCCTACCTCGAAAAAAAAAAAAAAGAAAAGAACAATAAAATTGCTCCCTAAGACATACACAGACACAGACACACACACAGACACACACACAGACACACACACACACATCTTGATTACATTTCCCTATTTCATTTTTATCCAGTGCACATCAACACCCAATATATTATATTGCTTGCTATTATTCAAGTTAATTACCTATTTTCCCTCATTTCCCACTGGAATGTTAGTTCTATGAAATGTTTTGTTTTCCTGTTTCATTTACCCATTTAGTGATGAATCCCCAGGGTCTAAAGTGCCTGGTAGAGAGGGAACATTCAACGAATATTTATTCCATAAAAACAAATTAGGATTCCAAACAAACACATGACCATACTTAATAAGGAAAGGGGTTTGTTACTGGATTAATAAAATTACTAGCATTTGTTCTTAACCAGGAAGCATAAGTTGGGTTTGCCTATTGAGGGAAGATCATGAAGGTTCTAGGAAGGTAAAGTCCATACCTTCCTACTTCCTCACTTGCTCTGGTTGGGGCCATGTCATTCCTCTGACCAATGGACTATGAAAAGCTAGGGCAGTGAGCAGTGGTGTCGCCTCTCCTCCATTTTCTCCCACCTCATTTGGCTATGGTTGTGGAAACCCAGTGAGGCACAAGGTGGAAACAGCCTGGATCTCTGAGTCAGTGCCTGGAAGAGAGCTAACCTTCACACTGCACAATGAAGAAAGCCTCCATTGTGAGAAATCATTTGATATGAGGGCTTATTTGTTACTGCACCACATTTAGCCTCACCTACTTAGCCTGACTAATAGAAGCATTACCAATAAACAGAGAAAGAGAATGAATTCAGAGAAATCGAGTCTTCTAAGTAATTCTGCATTGGAGGATAAGCCTTTGGTAAACTTAAGGCAGTATTGGCATCTTGTTCACAAGTGTAAATATATAATAATTCTGTCTAACAGTGGCCTGCATGGAAACCATAAAACTGAAATGAACATGTGAGTGTATGCAGCGAGGACATAGAATGCACAGTTCAATCAATCTGTTGGGGTTTGAATCTCAGAAAACTTACCTACTGACTTTGAATCAGTGAATTTGCATCTCTAGGCCTCAGTTCCTTAACTATACACAAGGATAATAATATTAGCTATCTCCTAATGTTGTTAGAGGATCAGGTGACATAAAATATGGAAAAGGCCAGGTCAGAGTCTAACTCTGTCTGGTATGGTGTCTATTTTATTCTTTGTGTGTCTGGTTTTACATGGGCACTAGGGAACTGAACCCAGGTCATTGGGCTCTGCAGGTAAGCACCTTAAGACTCGATTTCTCTGAATTCATTCTCTTTCGCTGTTTATTGGTAATGCCTCTATTAGTCAGTCTCTATTTTATACATTTTTTAAAAAAATAGATATTTATCTAAGAGAATATAGGCATGCCAGGGAACAAACTCCAGACACATGTGCCACTTCATGCATCTGACTTTATATAAGATATAGGGAATCAAACCCTAGCCACCAGGCTTTGCAAGCAGATGCCTTTAACTGCTGAGCCATCTCTTCAGCTCTATTTTGTTCTTATTATTGAAACATATCCTTCAATGAGACTGAGAAGATGTCTTGGCAGTTAAAGGCACTTTCTTTCTTGAAAGAAATGAGCAGACACCAAACTGCCCAGTAAGCACTTCTCTTAATGTTCATACCCATATATTAATGCTACTCTCACTTTTTCACTAGAGAACTTTCTCTTTTCAGATGGCAGTGACCTTGGAATGACTCAGAAGGCATCACAGTGCTGAGAAGAAGTGACAAAGAAGGGCTCAGCACTGCAATATCTCTATCACACCTTCCAAGGCTCAGGGTCCATTGCGGAAGAGGTGGTGGAAAGAATGTAAGAGCCAAAGGAAGGATAGGACTCCTTACAACATGCTCCTCCAGACACAAAATGGCCTGGATATCCATGACCTCACAGTGCCTGACATTACCTACACAAGACCATCATAATAGGAGGAAAAGATGATGACATCAAAATAAAAGAAAGACTGATTGAGAGGGGGAGGGGATATGATGGAGAGTGGAGTTTCAAAGAGAAAAGTCGGGGGAGGGAGGGAATTACCATGGGATATTGTTTACAATCATGGAAGTTGTCAAGTAAAAAAATAAATAATAAAAAATAAAGAAATGAGCAGAGCCTAGAAGCAATACCATACTCTCCCATGGCCAAGGCTCCATTCACAGCCCTCTTCACTAGAAGTACCCATGTCTTGGGGGATCTACTTGAGTGCCAAATAAAGCAGAATCATTTACTTGTGAGTCAGAGGCACGAACCAAAAAAGAGAGCAGAACCCACTTCCTCCTTTGCATCCTACTACTGACAGACAATGCTGACAGTTTTCAGGCTCAAATAACTCCTTTGACATAACTGAAACAATAAGAATGATAGTAACATGAGTAAATATCCTTAATGGTAACATAGTATTCTTTATTTGCTAGGCATGGTCCTCATTCTTTTACACTTATAAACTCCTTAATTCTTCACAACTCCACAAGGCAGGCACTACTTTTATCCCCATTCTAGCCATGATTAAGCAGATAGATGCACAGAGGAGATTTAACCAAGGCCACACAAGTAGGGAGTTGTATAGCTTGCATTTGGACCCTACAGTCTGACTCTAAAAGCAGGGATGGATCGTAAGCCCCAGTGAGGAAGCCTTGAGATGAACCTCAATTGACTTTGAGATGACAGCTTAGCTTCTGAGGTCATTATTTATCTGTCTCTGAAATTAGGTTCATAGTAAAGCCAGTGGTAATAACATCCACCCTATGGCATTGGTGTTGAAGAGCAACTGGGCTGATGTACATAA
Organism: Dipus sagitta; assembly: GCA_036346955.1. Classification (NCBI taxonomy): domain Eukaryota; kingdom Metazoa; phylum Chordata; class Mammalia; order Rodentia; family Dipodidae; genus Dipus; species Dipus sagitta. The sequence continues at coordinate 139,414,532 of CM070777.1, forward strand.
TGCGTATGCATGGCCAGAGCAGATGCTCCGTATATGTTGCTCCTATACAGTAATGTCCTAAGCGATCCAGCCACAACTTCCTTGGTGCCTGCAATACAGCCTTAGCATGGTGGGACAGTTGGTAGGTCTCTTTTGCTCCCCACTGGAATTTATGAAGTTATCAACTCCCAGATATGGTAGTTTGAATGTATGTCCCCCATAGACTCAGGTTTTTTTTTTTTTTAAACTTGTAATTTGGATGTCCAGTCTCCCCCGGCTGGAAGAGGTGTCACTAGAGGCAGATCTGAATTTCAGCCTAAAGGTGTGCAGAGCAGTCTGAGCTCTGGGGGACCTGATTGCTGCATGTTGTGGTTTGTTTGCTGCCTGGCTGTGCTTGCTTGTGGTGCCGGCTGTTTGGTGGTGTCTCTCTGCTTAGATTTATGAATTGGAGTCAGCTTCTTCTGCCATTTGGTGGAAATTCCCCTGGATCTATAAGCTTGAAATAAACCCCTTCCTCTTACAAACTGTGTCAGGTTTGGATGTTCATCCCAGCAATATAGAGCTGACTCCAACACCAGCCTAGCATGTTAGTCAGCTTTCTGTCACTATAACAGAATACCTGAGGTCATTAACTCAGCAAAAGGGATTTATTTGGGCTCCTAGTTTTACAGATTCAGGGTCATGATCGGGAGGGCTTCTTGTCAGAAGGTGTTGAAAGCAATGGCAGTGTGCGTGTGATGGAGCAAATTGCTCACCTCATGGCCAGGAAGCAAAATAAGAAAAGAAAAAGAGGAAGAAGAGACCAAGGGTCCCTCATTCTCCTTTGAGGGGATGTCTCTAGGACCCTCCCCAAAAGGGTCTTGCTATGTATCCTAGGCTGTCCATCACCTCTCAGCACTGTTACCATAAGGACCAAACCTAGATGGGGACATTCACCATCCAAACTGTACAGGTTAATAGAAGACAGCCTCTTCTCAACTCCTTAGAACACACAGTGACTGGCAGGTGTTGGCCCTACAGGCTCTTTGTCAGGAGGCCCAGTTCTCTGGTCCTCCCCACCCCAAAAGTACACCAAGCCATCCTCTTCAGGTTAGGCCACCCTGACCTCCATCTCTGGGTGAGAGAGAGGGAACTTATAATTCGAGAAGTCTCTGTTGTCTGTTCACATGTCTTGCCACAACTGTCCCTCCTCAGCACAGTGACCCTGAGGAGAAGAAACTACTGAAATGTTTCTGAACCATACTAACAACAACAAAAAATGTTCCATGGAATTGTGGCAACTGGGTCCTTTTATTGTTTAGATTCCGATTCTTTGAAAATCCACAAGCTGCAAATGCCAGCACCAGCCTTGGGTCCTGCAGTTGGATATGGTCTTAGATTTGGCTCTACCCTGTTAAAGAGCAGCATTTGAACAAAAGGAGTTTAAAGATCACAGTGGCTTTTATTGGCAATCCATGAATCTGGACAGTGAAGCAAAGGAGGTAGGCTTCTGGGTTGGAAAGGCTGAGGAAATGCACAAGGACCAAGAAAAGGGCATAACTGTTTAAAGCTACTTTCCTTACAGCACGATTGAAACAGGAGGCTTACCATGCCAGCTCAGGCAGACTGATGCATTTGTATTGGTGGCTGTGGATCCACTGATATTCAGGAAACTGGCTTGTTAACAGAGCTTGGCTTGACCACACGGCAGCTAGTGTGGGGAAACTCCATTCTGGTTTGTTCGGGAATTCAATCTAAAAGAATGGCCTCGGTGGTTATGCAGAGCCAGCAACATTGCCCAGAGTAAGTGACTACTTCATGCTCAGCTTCTAACAGGACATCTAAACGACCCCTCCAAGGCTTAGAGAGCTTCGCAGAAGAGGCTGTGGAAAGAACGTAACGGCAGGAGGAGGCAGAGGAGGGCTGCAAAGATGTTGTCATCTGGGTACAACATGGCTGTTACACATGTGGACTCACAGCAGCTGTGGTTTCCAGCACAAGGTTGAACATGTCAATATTTCACCATTGATACAGAGAGGACACATGAACCTTTCACCTCCCACAACAGCTGAAGGCAGCTAATGGTTGCTGGGAGGGAGGGGGTGTCAAGTCATCAACGGTGCAGTTACTGGTAAGTTTCTTAGTCCATAGCAAATAATCTTCCACCCATGATCATGCGAGTAATCCTAATTTAACCCAATGGGTTTAAAAAGAGAAAAGGCATGAAAGTAAGATGAGAATTCATGGGGAAGAAGAAAAAAGTGTTAACAAGAGAGGGGGGGGATAAGAGATGGTAATGGGTGGGCATATTATATTCATGTATGAAAACGGCAAAACTAGAAAAAATAAATTTTTTTTCCTGTTTTTCTTTTTGTGTTTCCAAGGTAGGTTCTTGCTCTAGTCCAGGCTGACCTGGAATTCACTCTGTAATCTCAGGGTGGCCTCAAAGTCACAGTGATCCTCCTACCTCTGCCTCCTAATTGTTGGGATTAAAGGTGTGTGCCACTATGCCTGGCAACATTTTTAAAAACACACAAAAAAAAAATATTGGCCTTTAGTGAGTTCTGTTTAGCAATTCTGATCCCGGGGTAATATCAATCTAAATGCTATTGTCACCCACCTGGAGACTCATTGCTCCCTACCAGTCCCTGGGGGTTCCACCAGGCAGGATAAAGAACAGAAGACCACACTGCGAGCAGGAAGCACCTCCATGGAGCCTCTCACAATCTACCAAACCTTCATAGCTGTTCCTGTTCCTCTCTCTCTCTCTCTCTCTCTTATACTTTTTGTTTCCCTTTCACTGGTTTTGACTTCCTCCTTCACTATGCCTGTCTCTCTCTCTCAGACTTTTCTCTTTTTTACCTCTTCCTTGCTACTGTTCTCCTTCTTCCTCCTCCTTACTTCTCTCTATATATCTATTGATTATGTGTTGATGCCCCTGTCATAACTTAATAACTAGGGAGGTCTTTCCCCCACATGGAGTGGCCAGGATTTTTAAAACAAAGATGACCCATGTTGTAATGGTTTATATTGCTTGTTGACTTGATAGAACCTGGGATCAATCACCTATGGAGGGGTTATCTTGACTAGGTTAATTGAAGTGGGGGACCCACTTTACCTGTGGGTGGCACCGTTCCATGGACTGGGGTCCTGGACTGTATAAAAAGGAGACAGCTGGCTGAGCAGCTTCCTCACTGTGCTGAATGTACCCAACTCCATCCTCTGTCTCTACCAAGCCGTGATTGACTGGAATCTGGAACTGCAAGCTAGAATAAGCCCTTCCTCCCTACTGCAGTCAGGTTTGGATTGCTGGCAGAAAACACTCGACCAAGACCAGCTTGTGGGAAAAAGGGGTTTGTTTTTGTCTTACAGGCTTGAGGGGAAGCTCCATGATGGCAGTGGAAAATGATGGCATGAGCAGAGGGTGGACATCACCTCCTGTCCAACATTAGATGGACAATAGCAACAGCAGAGTGTGCCAAAAACTGGCAAAAGGAAGCTGGCTATAGCATCCATAAGTCCACCCCCAACAATACACTGCCTCCAAGAAGCGTTAATTCCCAAATTGCTGACAGCTGGGACCTAGCATTCAGAGCACCTAAGTAGATGGGGGACACCTGAACCAAACCACCACATTCCACTCCTGGCCTCCATAAACTGAACCACCCATAATGTAAAAATCTAATGCATTAAAAGCCTTCATAGGTTTTAGCAATCCCAACGATATTCAAACATCCTGTAGTCCAAGGTCTTTTAACTAAGCTGTAATGCCAAAAATAAAATAAAATAAAAAATGATAATGGCACAGAATAAACATTCACACTGCAAATGATGGTATTGGGCATAGCAAAGAAATATTAAACCAATATAAGATTTAAACAGGGCAAACATCAAACTGTATAGTTCCAAGTCCAATAACTCTAGTCAGTGATAAGTCTCCAGGTCCATTAATTATAACCAGTGATGAGTCTCTGGAGTTCCAATTCTGCCCCTCCAGCTAGGCTACTCACAGACCTGGAAAACTTCATCTGGTGTTGGCAGCTCTCCTTGGCAGCCATCCTATAGTCCTGGCATCTCCATTGGGTCTCCACTGCAACCCATGGTTCATCCTAATGGCCTCATTGGGTTCCATGCAGGTAATTCAACAAGCCTGCTTCACACTGTCCATGGCCATTTTCAAAATACAAAACTGTGTTGCAAATTCAATGACCCTTTCCTGTATTTGTTATACTCCATAATACCAGGTGGGCTACCAACTTGTTAATCTGGGGTGGGAGGGGGTGGGGAATAAAGCAGACTTTGAAGAACAGGGCACTCCTTCAGCATTCAGGCCCCTTCAAAAGACTGCATTCTTCCTGTTGCCCCAATGCAGATCAGCTGGCCCAATCTCAATGGTTGTAATCCCTCAAATACTTGCAGCTGAATGGGCAGAAGTCTCAGCCCAAAGACTACATTTGTATCCCATCTCCCTTTACTCACACCAGTCTGTTTCTATGCAAAGTAACCCTGCACAAGTTCTCAGGACACAGACATAACAGCAAGCCTCTCACACAAACTGCTTCTAGCCCAGTCCAGGCAAAGCTCTTTTTCAGCTCATAAATTAAACCTCACCATCCATAGTTCTTACTGAATTCAGGTCTTTCAACTCAGATCAGAATAGTCCATCAAGCTATACTTGAAGCACTGCAAGGCATCTCTTAAGCCAAGATTTCAAATTCTTCTACATTTCTCCCAAAGATCAGTTCCAAAGGGGCAAAAGCTATGCAGTTAGGTTTCTAGCAGAAATGACCCCGCTCTTGGTCCCAACTTTACTGTTGCAGTCAGGTTTGCATTGCTTGCAGAAAACATTTGACCAAGAGCAGCTTGTTGGGGAAAAAAGGGTTTATTTTGGCTTATGGACTCGAGAGGAAGCTCCATGATGCCAGGGGAAAATGATGACATGAGCAGAGAGTGGATATCACCTCCTGGACAACATCAGATGGACCAACAGCAACAGGAAAGTGTGCCAAACACTGGTTGGAGGAAGCTGGCTATAACACTCATAAGTCTGCCCCCAACAATAAAGTGCCTCTAGGAGGATTTAATTCCCAAATTGTCATCAGCTGAGGACCTAGCATTCAGAATACCTAAATTTATAGGGGACACCTGAACCAAACCACCATACTCCCTTAAACTGATGTCTCAGCAATGAGATGGTAACTAACACATCTGAATTTCAGATAAACAACTAATACTTGGGACATATATCTTAAAATGTTTTGGGTTGTTTTTCTGAAACTTAAACCTACTTGGGTATCCTGTATAGTATCTGACAGCCTGACCCCTAGCAAATTGTAGCTCAGTGTGGGCCTCAAATGATGTTTTCCTGTGGCTCTTGGAAGTAAAAGGATGTTTTACATGTGCTCTATGATAAACTGTATAATACTCATAATTTTTAAATTGTATGTTGCAGTTACCTTCTTATTGCTGGGAAAGCATCTGACTAGAGACAGCTTATGGGAGGAAAGGATTTATTTTATGCATACAGAGTCCAAGCCATGCTCCGTCATGGCAGAAGAAGCTGGCTCACTACAGCATGCATCCACAGCAATGAAAGAGAGAGAGAGAGAGAAGAGAGAGAGAGGGAGGGAGCACCCCACACCAGAAAACGCCAAACATGAACAACTAGTTCCTCAAACTGCTCTTTTCACACCTTAGGGCAGAACTCTAAGATGGGTCCCAAGTGACACTTCCTCCAGGCAGGCTGCTGAAGACTCAAGTTACTTAATCACAAACACCTCAGGCCATGAGAGTCCTACATTCACATTCAAACCATCATGGCTTGATTAACCAGCTTTTCCTGAACACTCTGCCCCCCCCCCCCAGAGCTTTGGGCCTTTTGCTTGTGTGTGGCACCCATGCCTGCTTCTACAAAAGCACCTTAAAGACCACAGTTTTCCCCAGGGCATTGCTATGCTGTTTCAGAACTCCATCAAGGTTGTGTAGGTCAGGGCACAGAGACTGCAGAGTGGCAGAAAAGGTTAATTTTGTATATAGTAGGGGAAAGGTGAATAATTTATAACCTTTTTCTTTCATTTTTCTATGTTTGCCCTCTAGCTAGTATATTCTCAGAATGACTGGAAGATGGGGAACGAAAAAAAAAAAATGACCTGGGCTGGAGAGACTGCTCAGCGGTTAAGTTGTTTGCCTGCAAAGCCTAATGACCCTGGTTTGATTCCCCTGTGCCCACCTAAAGTCAGATGCACAAAGTGGTGCGTGTATCTGAAGCTCATTTGCAGTGAGTGACAGGAGGTCCTTGGTGTATCCCCCCCCCAGCCCCTTGCTCTTACTCTTGCTCTCTTGCAAATAAGTAAATAAAATATTTTAAACAAAAATAAAAAGACTTGACCTCTTCCTGAGGCTCCTTTGGCTGTGTTTGGGAGGGAGGCTTAGCAGAGAAGGGATGTTGGCACTGCTCTGTGGGTGATTGGAGGTTTTCCTGCTCACAATTAAGACCTTGGCCATCTAGGCCCAGTCACCTTCCTTTCTGAACAAACTCAGCTTGTACAAGTGACATCTGAACAGTCTGAAGACAGCAGGACCAAAGGCTTCCACGGAGAGTGCCCCCAGGCTCTGCAGGAGTCGCCTAAGAAGTCCCACAAAAGGAGGATCCCTCTCCCAAGACCCTGCCCAGGCCTAGAGCCCGGAGCTGCCAGTTCTTAGCGGTGTGGTCCAGGCCGGGCTTTCTGCTCTACCGGCTGGAGGATAGCCATCCTTATTGAGTGTATTTCCAAGAAAGCAGTTGACAGGCTTGGCAGTGCTATTCCTGGAAATGTTCAATAGGCCATCCTCTGGCAGGGGCCGTTGCTGACGGATGGGTCTGAAGGGGACCGCGTGTTCAGAGCCATCTCTGCCCGGCCTATTCCCAGGTTCCTGAGAGCTGCAGTCATCCCCCAATACCGCACGCTGTCTGTCAGCTGGCGGGGGGGGGGGGGGGGGACTGCTTCCTCCCTCCCGGGCAGGGCAGGGCAGGGCAGGGCGGCTGCCAGCGGGCATGCGGCTAAATGAAGACAGGCGCCCTGTGACTATAAATTATCAAGCACATCAGCTCCAGCTGATGCGCTGCTGGAGTAAACTCCGCAGGGGACACTTGGCCACAGCCAGAGGGCATTGTAGGCAGCAGTAGCCCCTGGAGAGGGGGCACAGGCAACCTGGTGTCAGGCAGAAGAGATTTTAGCAACCCCCCCCCCCAAAGTTGAGCATTCCCCTCCCATGCTCAGCACAGTATGGGCCAGGGCTTCCGAAACTCAGCAAATACGCATATTTTGAAAGGTAGACCATCTGCTTGCTGGGGGCACATTTGTGCGTTGTAGGGGAGGGGGGGTTCATAACATCACGCTACTAAACATAGGTTCTACATACTACCATGCCAGCAGCGCCTCCCTCTCACACAGTGTGACAGCCCAAACGCCTCCAAATGTTGTCAAATGTGCCATGCACGGCAAAATCACCCTTGGCTGAGAGGCACCGGCATAGAGAGAAGTAGAGAGGTGGGGCCTTGGGGTGATGCTAGAGAGAAGATACTAGGACCAAATCTGGTCTCCATGTGAGCCTTGGATGCCAGAGAAGTTAGGGAACCTGCGGGCCTCAGTTTTCTCATCTCTAAAATGAGAACAAAGAAAAGGTTGAATCAAAGCAGGTGTGGAGGAGCCAATGCCCGTGGCCACACTTGGAGAGCGATCTAGGCTCTAGATCAAACAAAGCAGCCAATCTCTGGCTTAAATGAAGGGACAAGGCTCCACTGAAGAGAAAAGCCAAGCCAGCTATTTATAAAATTCCCCCCACCTTCACCCCACACTCCTAAGTGAAAACAAATGCATGCTCTAGAGAAAGTCTTCTCTCCTTTCTGTGTGTGTGTGAAGTTAAGACTAATAAAGCTATGTTTGCCTGAAGTTAATGAACATGATTTCCCCTTGATTTTCTTCAAAATGAAAAAAAAAAAAAATCTTTTTTTTTTTTTCAATCATCACCCTGGGAATTGTATTTCTCTGAGGAAACAACAGAAAGTCATGTGGCAGGGGAAGGGTGTCTCTACGGTTTTCTTCACAAAATCAGTATCATTCTCTTTCTAGTTAGAAACCGAAACTGCTCAGGCCTATAAGAAGACACTGTCGCTTTAAAAGCGCTTTGCTGTTATATAATTCACTGCTGGCTTCATCCCTCCAGCTTTCAAGGAACTGCAAAGAAATCTTGAAAGGCTAATATTTCTCATGCTCCCACCGGCAGAAAAGCACAAAAGAAACCAGGAATCTGAGCGCCCTCAAAGGTAAAAGCTAAAGAGTGAGTCCTTGGGCTGAGTGTTTCTTGGGGACCCAAGGGCAGCAGCGGTGAGCTTTTCCTCGGTAGCACACAGGCTGTGCTCTTTCCAAAGATCCAAGGCCACATTTGCTTTGGAAAGCAGGACACTGTGATTAATCAAAGAAAACAAAAATCAGCTTCGTTTTTCATAACGGGTCCATGGAGGACTTTTCTAAGAAAAACCTTGATCGAGCTGTTCTTTCTGTTTCCCTACAGGCCAACGAGGAGGTGTCCATAGAAGTTTACTCCCAAAGAGTCCCTTCCCAGAAAAAGGCTTCATTATGCTAACTCGATCAAAGAAGCAGGGCAATGGCCTGGCTGGCCTGCTGCAACATCAGGCATCTGCTGGGGGTGGAAAAAAAAAAAAAAAGCAAGGGCCTTCTTGTCCCTGCACCCACTCAGGTGCTCAACTGTTCTTCCCCAGATCATTCTGACCAGACAGGCTTCCTGGAAAGAGATCTGGATGAGTGGGACTGAACCAAACACTGAGGCACAAGGGTCAGAGAAAGCAGGCAGCTGGGAGCCCTGGGAACAGCTCTCACATGCTGACCTCTTTAGAAACAAGCACGGTGCTCTAGGTTCAAAACAGAGGCAGGGCCAGATGGAGTGAGGACAGGGGTCCCTGCCTGGGTTAGCAAATCAAGGGCTCCACATTAACTCAGTACTCAAATAGATGACATCTTCATGTAGTATTTCTACAAAAGAAAATGCCAAAATTTATGGTGAACAAAATCTCACCCTTTAAAACCAGGATCCAGGTATAGACAGATGGCTCAGTGGGTAAGAGTACTCGGCAAGCAAGCAAGCCGGAAGGTTTATGTGACCTGATCTGTCATGACTTCAACTTCCCAGCACTGACAGAAACAACTGAACATGGTCATACAGGCCTATAACCCCTAGTCCCATGGGGAGTAGAGACCAGAGAGTCACTGGCCAGCCAGTTTGACCAAAACTGACGGCTTCATGGTCAGTGAGAAACTGCATTCCGAGGAAAGCCGTGGATGAGTGAAAAGAGGTTACCCGACGTTCTGCATGCGCCCATGTGTACACATGTGCACTACACATGTGTACACACACACCACACATACAAAGAAATAAATAAGATCAGGATCTGCTTTTACAGGCTGTGCACATTCCCAGAATTGAAATCCCCTTGACTTTGACTTCACAGAGGTACTTGGTCCAACTGGGGTAGCAAAGGATTCTGGGATTCTGAGACAGAAAAGCAGCACACTTCATATGGCCAAGTGACCCACCTCCAAAGCCTCCGACTCTGTTCCCTTTTTCAAAGGAATTTAAGATGGGCCCTATCTACCTAACAGGGCTTGTGAAGACCAAGGAGGATCTTGGTCATGAGAGCATTTGACAAACCACCACCCATGGTTTCCACAAAATGTATAACAAGGTATAAGGATGCTGGCAGACACAGGCCAAATGACACATTCTTGAAGAGGAAGAGAAGAAAAGGCAGAGGAGAGAAAAGCATGGGTGCGCAAGGGACAGGTGTGTGGAGGGAAGTGGTAAGAGCCCAATTCTGTAATCTGATCCGTATTTGTGTTTTCACTCAACTCTTTACAGATGGTAGAAACTCCACCCATCTCCCAAACTCTCTAAGCTGTAATTTCCTCTGTCTTTTTTTTAAAATTTAATTTATTTGCAAGCAGAGAGAGAGAGTGAGTGAGTGTAGGGCACATCAGGGTCTCCTGCCACTGCAAATGAACCCCAGATGCATGCACCACTTTGTGCATCTGGCTTTACTTGGGTGCTGTGGATTTGAACTTGGGTGGTTAAATCTTTGCAGGCAAGTACCTTCACCACTGAGCTCTCTCTCTCATTCACCAGCTTAAGGCTTAGGAAATGATGGCATGACCAAGAAAAATCGTGTGCTTACATACGGCAGTATGCACGTGTCTGCATGCTTTAGGGTGCTTCTGGGAAAAGTAGGAAAGAAAGGTGGGAAAGAACACATCATAAATACTAGAGGAATGAGAGAAGAGGATGGATGGGAAATGTACAGAAAAAGGAAAAACACCAAGAAAAGAAAGAAAAAAATATGGGATGCAGATCTCCATCCTAAATACATCCCAATCCTAAATAAAAAGGCTCTCAGACTTGAAGTCAGCCAGTTCAATTTTCCTTAGAAACTTACTTGGAAAGAATAAGGCTCAATGATGGACTTGACACAACTCTGATTCGTTTCTATAGTTGTTCTAGTTTTCAACTCTAGAGTGTTCTAGAACATTCTACTCTTTTATATCTATTCTGTAGAGAATCAACTGTTATTTACATTATTTATGGAGGCCTCCATTGTATTGGTAATGCTTTGTTTTCTGTTGGGTGGAATGAACAGAGGAGTCTTTCTTTCTTTCTTTCTTTTTTTTTTCTTCCTTTTTCCACTACTGATTCTTCCAAACCTCTAGGCCTTGCCTTTTCATTCAAGAGTAGGTGGATTCTGAGACTGGATGGAGAACATGGAGGTGGGCATCCATCAGAGAGGCGCCCTGCAGCCAGACCTGCCTCCCAGAGGCTGGTGAACTCAGTGGCTCTGTCTCCGCTGGGTGAGCTCACATACCCTGAACACTTGTCCTGGCCAGCAAACCCCAAGACTACACCTCAAAGGCTTTTCTAGACCCAGTGCTGAAAACACGGAAGCCTAAACAAAAGTTGTTTCAGGGACAATGGTTTCTCTTTCAAATCAGGCCTCCTTTGAGTAGGATTTCTGTGCCTTTCATAATGGAACCAAAGGGGGAACATTGTAAGCCAGGAGAACTACTACTAATGGTGGATCCCCTGGAAACCAGTCTGTGAGTTTTTCTCACTAAAGAAGAAGAGAGAGAAATGCCAAGAATGCAAAAGAATAAATAGTCTAAAAATAAGTCCTATCTTTGGGATGTGTTCCTCCTCCCCTCGTTGATTTGTTTCTTAGAGACTGTTTGCTTTGGCGACAAAAATTGGTCTGCATTCCGTAGCACACACCTGCTGGACAGGAGTGACCGCTCCCCTCGGACGGCTGCGGGGAGGCTGCGGGGCGGACTGGCCCCTGTGGACAGCCTGCTGGGACTGACCCACGAGCCCAGCACTCAGTGCCGAGATCTAGGGCACAAAACTAAAGACACCAAAAAACTCAGTCATCAAGGTTAGATTGATATCATAGTGCACTGTTTTACAAAATCGAACATTTAGTGCAAAAACAATCACGTTGGGCAAAGTATGAATTTGCCAAATAAAGACAGGCCACATGCAGAGGCCCATACTCAGGGCCACTGGGAAGTGCTGCGATCAGAGGTCTTCCGTGGGAACCCCAGCACCATGTAAGCAGATCTAAGGGGGAAAAAAAAAGTCTCACTCCTCTAAAACCCGCATCTGCCCTGCGGATGGATGGCATGACCTCCACAGCTCCCCAGACAGGGACCAAGCACAGCCTGGCATCTCTTGCTTTGAAGCTGCACAGGCTCGTGTTCCTCCTCGTCTTGGAGAACGCACTCCCGCCCTGCATGGACCCCACTCCCCAGCTCCCCAGCTCCCCAGCTGCCCGTGCGTCTCACTTAGCTCATTCGACCTGTATGTGATTTAGTGACTTGCCAACGTATAGAAATCAGGAGATTCTTTTGAAAATCCATATTTCAACTTATCCGTAAAAGAACATGAAGGGTATCTAAATCTCTTCATGAAAACTCAAAAGTAAATAAACAGATAAATAATTGAGAAAACAAATTTCCAGCTTGTCTTGAACAACTGAAAAAGCAACAATGTCGTAACAGACATTCCCGTTTATTGAGAAGGAACTAAATGCTGAGCACAGGCTCAATACTATCAGTATTTTGATCTGTAAATCTTCACATTTTTGCACTCACTATCCCTATTCTACAGGGGATAAATCTAAGGGTCAGAAAACTTAAAAAAAAAAAAAAAAAAAAAAACATTTTCTAAAATCACATGGCTAATAAATCACCTGGCCAGATCCCAACACAGAGGCATGTGACTCTAAGAGCCAGGCTCCCAAGCTCCTATTTCTTTCACCATTCTGGAAGGTGTGAATTGAATTACTGACTTTTAAAGAGTTCTAGGAACCCTCAAAGGCCCCGGATGAGTAATGTATGGGGTGAGGTGGAGGCTGGATCATCTCCCAGAGCCTGATTCTAACAAATAGCTTTCTCTTCCTTCCCGGTTTCTCTTCTCACCTCTCTTCTCCCTCTCCCCTCCACCCTTTTGTTCTTCCCTTCTCTTTTAAAAACATTTTATTTATTTACTTGAGAGAGAGAGGGACAGAGAGAGAATGGGTGTACCAGAGCCTCTAGTCACTGCAAACAAACTCCAGACACCTGCGCCACCTTGTGCACTTGGCTTATGTGGGTCCTGGAGCATTGAAACCCGGGTCCTTAGGTGAAGGCAAGAGCCTTAACCACTGAGCCATCTCTCCAGCCCTTCTTTCCTTTTATGTTAGTTACTCTTTTCATTGTTGTGACAAAGTACCTGGAAAGCAACTTAAGGAAGAACTTGGTGGAGGAGGCATGGCAACAGGAACATGAGATGGCTGGTCACATGACACCCACTGACAAGAAACAGAGAGAGGAATGCTGGCACTCCGCTCACTCTCTCCTCTTTATTCAGCCTGGGACCCCAGCCCATGGAATGACGCTCCTCACATTCATGATGTGTCTTCCCTCCTCAATTAAGCCTCTCTGGAGACACCCTCACAGACATGTCCAGGGATTCTAAATCCTATCAAGTGAACAGTACAGATTAACCATTTTAAGTCCACGCCTTACCAACTTGGCTCCCAAACACATTATTATTATTATTATTATTATTATTGTTTTTTGTTTTTTGAGATAGGGTCTCACTCTAGCCCAGGCTGACCTGGAATTTACTATGGAGTCTCAGGGTGGGCTTGAACTCATGGCAATCCTCCTACCTCTGCCTCCCGAGTGCTGAGATTAAAGGTGTGCACCTGGCTAAACACATTATTTTTAAATCATCATGGTCCCTAAAAGCTCATGGTCGTCTCATAATGCAAAATGTATACAGTATCTATTTCTAAAAGTCCCCAAAGTCTTGACAGTTCTAAAATTGTTCAAAACTTTCAATGAAAGTCTTTTCTGGGTCTTGGGCAATCTTTTAACTGTGAGCACCTATAAAATCAAAAATTCAAGTTACATGCTTCTAACATTTAATGGCACAGAGTAAACATCCCCATTCCACAAAGGAAGGGAAGATCAGATCACAACAAGACTGAAACATACCAGGGAAAACATCAGACCCTCTAGCTCCGTGTCCAGCATCCTGGGCTCTCGATGGTATCATCTGGGCTCCAACAGCCTTGGATACCTCCAGTTCTGCTGCCCATAGCACACATAGACTATTCTGGGTTGGCTCCACTCAATGATTACAGCTTTCCTCAGCCAGTGTCCCATGGCCCTGGCATCTCCAGCTACTGAGGTCGCCAAGAACTTTACCTCAACAGCTTCATACAATGGCCTCTCAGGGCCACCTTGAAGGAAATTTGACTCCACCACAAATTTCCTGGCCTCAGTGACTTTCTTAAACCTTGGTGCAATCTCCATGACTTGATAACCTTTGCTTTTGACATGGCTAGACAACCAACACCATATGGATGATACCCTTGAGTTCTGCTCAAAACGTAGTCCAAATCCTTCTACCACAGCATTAGTGGCCTCTGGACACCTTGGCAGCTAGTCACATTGTATCCACAATCACAAAATGGGGGGGGGGGGGAGCGGAGAATGTTAGTGTTTTTTAATAAGTCTAGGAGCCAAGCCTATGGAATGCTGTTGCTCACATTCAGGGTTGGTCTTCTCATCTTGGTTAAACCTCTCTAGAAACATCCTCACTGACACAGGTAGAGGTTTTTAGAATTCTAGGTGATTCTAAATTCTACCAAGTTCACAATATTAACCATCACATTTTTCCTTTTTTTCCTAACTATTTTATATGCCGATGCTCTTGGTTTACTCATGATAGATTAAAAATAATGTAAGTGAGCCATGCGTGTAATGCACGCAACCTACGGAGCATCCCAGCTTGGCAACGCAGAACACTGGAGTATCTGGGGTTCCTCTTGGAGCTCCTGGCTGCCTGGGAGCTGTGACCTGCTGTAGCTGTCCAGCACCAACAGAAAATCACACTGCTCATCGCTGGCCAGGAAAAGATGAGCATTAAAGACTCAAAGTTACTGGGCATGGCAGCTCATGTCTTTAATCCCAGCACCTGAGAGGCTAAGGTAGGAGAATCACCATGAGTTTGAAGCCTACCTGGGAGTGAGTTCCAGGTCAGAGTTACTGCTTCAAACAAACAAACAAACACCTGAAATGTTGAAGTGACTAGAAGAGAAAGTAGGGAGAATAACTCTAAGACCTAGACATAGGAAAAGACTTTCTAAATAAGGAGGAGATAGTTTGTGCATAGAAGCGTACTTTAGGGGTGACAAAAGCTTTACCCCTAAAACCATAGGCTGTTGCTGGAAAATCCCAGGGCCAGAACTGGGTTGCTTCCAATAGTGAGCTCTTTTTCAGGGCGGCCCCCAAAGCAATGCCATTGCCAAAACACTTGGTTATTGTTACAGTCAGGTTCACGTTGCTGGCAGAAAACACCCGACCAAGAGCAGCCTGTGAAAGGAAAGGGTTTCTTTTGGCTCACAGACTTGAGAAGAAGCTTCATGATGGCAGGGGGAAATGATGGCATGAGCAGAGGGTGGACATCACCTCCTGGCCAATGTCTGCTGGACAACAGCAGCAGGAGACTTGCCAAGCATTAGCAAGAGGAAGCTGGCCATAACATCCATAGGCCTGCACCCAGCAATGCACCGCCTCCAGGAGGATCCAATTCCCAAATTGCTACCAGCTGGCAACCTAGCATTAGAACACCTAAGTTTATGGGGGACACCTGAATCAAACCATCACATTCTGCCCCTGGCCCTCATAAACTGATAACCATCCATGGTGTAAAATGCAATACATTTAGTCCAACTTTAAAACTCCCCATAGTTTTTATCAATCCCAGTGATGTTCAAACAACACCATAGTCCAAGGTCTTTTAACTGAGCCATAATACCAAAAAATAAAATAAAATAAAATAGAAACACACCATAATGGTACAGAACAAACATCCACACTGCAAATGATGGCAATGGGCATTGCAGAGAAATACAAGATTTAAAACAAACAGGGCAAACATCAAACTCTGCAGCTCTAAGTCCAACAACTCTAACCAGTGACAAGTGTCTGGAGTTCAAATTCCGCCCCTCCAGCTAGGCTACTCACAGTTCTGGAAAACTCCAGCCGGTGCCGGCAGCCATCCCATAGTCCTGGCAGCTCCTGGATCTCCACCGTAACCCCTGGTTCATCCTCATGGCTCCATCAGGCCTTTACGCAGGTAATCCAACAAGCTTGCTTCACACTGCCCCTGGCCATTTCCAAAAAACTAGACCACGTTGCAAATGCAGTGACTGTCTCTTCTCTGCATTTGTTATACTCCATAATACCAGGTGGGCTACCAACTTATCAATTCAGGGAGGAGTAACATAGACTTTGAAGAATAGGACACTCCTTTAGCATTCAGTCCCCTTCAAAAGCATCCACATTCTTCCTGATATTCCAGTGCAGGTCAGCTGGCCAAATCACAATGATTGCAATGTCTCAAACAACTGCAGCTGAACGCAGCAAGCCTCTCACACAAACTGCATCTAGACCAGTCCCTACAAACTTCTTTCTCACTCTCATAAACCAAACGTCACAGTCCATAGTTCTTATTGCATTCAGGTCCTTCAGCTCTGACCAGAATTGTCCATCAAGCTCTGCAAGGCATCTCTTAGGCTAAGATTTCAAATCCTTCCACATTCCTCCCACAAATCAGCTCCAAAAGGCCCAAAGCCACACAATCAGGTTTCAAGCAGCAATATCACCACTTCTCATTATCAATTTACTATTGCAATCAGGTTCACATTGCTACCAGAAAACACCCGACCAAGAGCAGCCTATGGAAAGAAAGGGTTTATTTTGGTTCACAGACTTGAGATGGCAGGGGAAAACAATGGCATGAGCATAGGGTGGACATTAGTTCCTGGCTAGCATCAGGTGGACAATAGCAACAGAAGAGCGTGCCAAATACCGATAAGAGGAAGTTGTCTGTAACACCCACAAGCCTGCCTCCAACAATACACTGCCTCCAGGAGGCTTGCATTGTCAAATTGCCACCAGCTGGAGGACCTAGTGTTCAGAACACCTAAGTTTATGGGGAACACCTGAATCAAACCACCATAGTTACCCATCAGATCTAAATGGTAAAACCCTACTGCTGAAGACACACAGACTGCAGTCATGGGATATCAAGAGATCATGCTGGAACTGAGGTTGAAGCCTAGTTCTCATAGTGTTAGGAAGGACTATGTGAGCTGCTGGAGGGTAATGGTCACCAACAGCGTGAATAAGCAGTGGCTCCTGCAAGCTACCAAAATCACCACCCAGGCAAGATGTACACTCAGGTGCAGTAGTGGCACACAGCCTATGGGGGTAATCAACTGCTCTCTCATTGGATACGAGGCCCACTTAGTAAGAGGGAATTCATACCTAGTATGGAGAACCAAGTCAGAAGCCTATGGCTGAGAAAGTTATGGACCCTAGAGGGAAGCCTCCACTGTTCTTTGGCTGAAAGGACAGGTTATGACCAATTTGGAATGTGTTCATATGTTAAAACTCTCAATAAAAAAATGAAAAAGAAAAAGGGCTGGAGAAATGGCTTAGCAGTTAAGGCACTTGCCTGCAAAGCCAAAGGACCTAGGTTCAATTCCCCAGGACCCATGTAAGCCAGATGCACATGGTTTTGCATGTATCTGGAGTCCGTTTGCCGTGGCTGGAGGCCCTGGAATGCCCATTCTCTATCTGCCTCTCTCTCTCTCTCTCTCCCTCTCTCTCTCT
This sequence comes from Dipus sagitta, assembly GCA_036346955.1. Lineage (NCBI taxonomy): Eukaryota > Metazoa > Chordata > Mammalia > Rodentia > Dipodidae > Dipus > Dipus sagitta. Next base: position 139,431,760 of record CM070777.1, read on the forward strand.
CTCTCTCTCAATTCAAATAAATAAATAAAATATTTTAAAATAAAAAATTAAAACAGAAAAAAAATCAAATTTAGGGGTTGAGGAAATGGCTCAGTATGTAAGGGTGCTCTCTGTGCAAGCATGAGAACCTAAACATCCTGAGTTTGATCCTGAAAAGCCAGGTGTGGCCATGCCAGTACCCACAGTCTTGGGGAGGGGGCAGTTGAAGACCAGCAAATCCCTGGGGCTTGTTGGTCAGGCAGTATGACCAAAATCCCAGCAGCTACTGGTTCAGTGAAAGAGTCCATCTCAAGGAGACAACACAGAAGAGAGACAGAGGAGGATGCCTGAGAGTCTCCTCTGTCGTCCACATGGACGCACATGGGACATGCACACCTACACACATGTGCATACACTTATATATACACATACACACACACACCACACATACTACGCAGGAGCCAAAACTTTTTAAAAGTTCAAAGTTTTGCTTTTATGTATTTATTTGAGAAAGACAATAGGCATGCCAGGACATCTTGCCTCTGAAAACAAACTTTAGATATATGTACCACTTTGAATATCTGGTTTATATGGGTACTAGGGAATTGAAGCTGGGCCATCAGGCTTTGCAAGCAAATGCCTTTAACCACCGAGCCATCTCCCCAGCCTTAAAGTTTGATTTCTATTGTGGGTATATATATATATATATATATATATATATATATATATATATGATGGTGGTACTTTCCCCCCCATCACATGAAGTGGAAAACATGGTAAGTCAAACCACTGTTAAGTCTGAGGCTTTTTGTATTGAGTGTTATACTAATATGAAAGATTGTTCTTGGGGGGAAAAAAAGAATTCCACGGTTCCTCCCAGTTTCAAGTGATTTGGGGAGACGCTAGGTTACATAAGCAGAAAGTTAACTAGAAGTGGGATGTGATGACACAGCTTCCATGAGAGATGACGTGGGACTTTGGATTGATGTAACTGACTGGTGTGGTAGTGCACACCTTTAATCTCAGCACTCAGGAGGCCGCCCTGAGACTACATAGTGAATTCCAGGTCAGCCTGGGCTAGAGCGAGTCCTTACCTTGAAAACCCAAAATGAAAGAGAGCCTTTGATTTGCTCATGTTGCTATATGTAGCCCTGTGCTCTGGAAGCAGTCCCAGTAAGCACACTGGTTCACTAAAATTGGATTTTCATGCATTTGTGCCTGAGTCTCTCATGTGAGCCCCATCTAGCACTAATAGATATATATTTGTGTCTCCCCAAAGCAAAAGTTTCATGCAATACCCAGTGACCTTCATGTTTTCTCCTCTCCACGATGCTGCGACTTCTTGCATCCACCAGAGAATGTCCCCACCCCCTCAGTTCCCACTTACCAAATACCCTCTCATAGTGGTACGCCACTTCTGACAGCACCTGTCAGTAGCTGGGGCCTCACTGGGCCACAATTCTCAATTCACAAATGGCTTTGTCCAGAGCTTTGGGAGCCACGGGCCTTCTCGAAGACTCACTGGGGGTAAATGGGCCCATACCTTCTTCTTGAGCAACTCCTTCCGTGGGCTCCCACTTTTCTCCAGCACCATTCCTCAAACAAAACTCACCAGCCCCTCTCTGAAAGCTGGTCCCTGTGCAATGTTCTGTCGTTTAGGGTCTGGCCTCTTCATCCATGCATCACAGGAACCCGGGGTCAACCTGAATCATTTCCTTCTTTTCCACACACTGGCTCCATCTCAAGGTCCTGTTAATACAATCTACCCTTTCAAGGTCTATTGAAACTATCTATTTCTTTTTAAAAACATATTTTTGACAAAGAACAGAGAGAGAGAGAGAGAGAGAGTACAGGCATGACAGAACTCCAGACACGTGCACCACTTTGCGCATCTGGCTTTACATGGGTACTGGGAAATGAAACCCAGGTCGTCAGGCTTTGCAAGCATGTGCCTTTAACTGCTGAGCCATCTCCCCAGCCTTGAAGCCATTTCTTTCTTTTCCGCTCTGGTGGTGTGACTTGGACTATAGACCCTTCTCACCTGGGGTCTGGACCACTGAGATTGTCACCTAATGAGACCATCTGGCTTTTACATTTGTCCCCACCCCGTATCTCATGCCCTAATTTGTTGTATTTTTCCAAAACATACCTGAAATGGTGATCTTTCTAAAATGTGTGTGACCATCTCGTGCTTGTCTTTTGACGGTTAGAATGAAGTCCTGCATCTCGAATATGGCACGTAAGGCAGGTCTCTGCCCGGCCAGCCACCTCCACTAGCCACACTGAATCATTTACAGTTTCCTAACCAGCTTGTACTTTGGTCACAGCCCAACACACAGTATGTGCTCAATAAAATCTATTTTTCCAACAAAAATGCTCAGAGCACCAAAAATATGAGTCACCTTTTAGCAGAGCCGTTAAGAATCGGTACCAGGAAAGAGTATGTTTGCTCAGGAAAGTACTCTAGACGGATGCACAAGTCAGACCATGCTGTAATAATACTGAGAACTGACTATTAACGCCTCGGCAATTTACCAACGTCTCAGCTTCCGAGAAAGCCACGTATTTGGAATTTGTTTGTAGAAGTTGGGAAACAAATTCCTTTCTATGTATTTGAGAATGTTCCGGGTTTCTCTTAATTTCTTCTTGCCAGACCGATAGGGCATCATGACCTCTTTTTAGGATTTCTGTATTGTAGTGTGACACATCCCCTTACACACAACCTTGTCTTCCTCTCATTAATGGCTCTGGCATTGAGAGCTCCTCCTGAGGGCTTGTTTGAAGAGAAACTCTCATTAATAGTACAACTGTGGCTGGCACCCAGAGACATATGAGAAGTTTTCTCATTTCTAATTCAATAGTTCGCCTTTTCTTTTAGTCTGGGCCTTTGTGATGGCCCAGGGACAATTGGTTAAGCCAGTTTAATTATTGTGCATTTTCTTTCAATTGCAAAATACAAGACATCATATTCAAAATGTACTAAAGCCTCCCTGGTGTGAGATCACAGAAAGTGCAAAGGTTCTGGATTCAGTTGTTAACTTGACCACATAGAAGCCTGTGACGTGTTGATTCTACCTATAACCTTGGCCAAGCCACCTGACCTCTTTCCATTTCAACCTTCTCCTCTGCAAAGGATGAAGACGCCAGCCTCACACTTTACTCTCTCTTGGCCTTGAGGACGATGGACACTGAATAACGTTAATATTCTTCCCAAACGGCTCTGCTATCAATTACACTCACGACCATATAATGATCCCTATGGAAGCTTGGCAGATTGAAATGATTTTCTGTGATGAGCAGGAGTCTCACCAGTCTCGGTGTCCACACTCAAGGGGGAGGCTAAAGCTTTGAAGATCCCTAGGAAATGAGAGGGTTGTTTGCTCTCTCTTCTCCGAAGCGGTACCCACATGATCTCCTTCTGGCAGTCATGGGAAGGTGATCAAAAACAGCCACTGAAGCCGGGCGTGGTGGCGCACGCCTTTAATCCCAGCACTCGGGAGGCAGAGGTAGGAGGATCGCCGTGAGTTCGAGGCCACCCTGAGACTCCATAGTGAATTCCAGGTCAGCCTGGGCTAGAGTGAGACCCTACCTCGAAAAACCGAAAAAAGAAAAAAAAAAAAAACAGCCACTGGCCTCTCTCGTATTTGAACTCTGGGGCAAGAACTCAGCCGGACTAGGGGAAACAGAGTCAAGGTGAAGAGACAAGAATGAAATGCCCAAGGGAGATGTGACATTTAATCTCTGGTTGTCAACTTGACAGGATTTAGGATCACGACGGAAATAAATCCCTTTTCCTGTGGAGCTCGAGAGATGGCTTTGTGGTTAAGGTGATTGCCTACAAAGCCAAAGGACCCAGGTTTGATTCCCCAGGACCCACATAAGCCAGATACACAAGGTGGCACATGAATCTAGAGTTTGCATGCAGTGGCTAGAGGCCCTGATGTGCCCATTCTCTCTCTCTCTCTCTCTCTCTCTCTCAAACAAATAAATAATGATTTAAAAAAATAAAATTCTCAGGCTGGAGAGATGGCTTAGCGGTTAAGTGCTTGCCTATGAAGCCTAAGGGCCCCGGTCCTAGGCTCAATTCCCCAGGACCCACGTAAGCCAGATGCACAAGGGGGCACAACGCGTCTGAAGTTTGTTTGCAGTGGCTGGAGGCCCTGGCGCACCCATTCTCTCTCTCTATACCTGCCTCTTTCTCTGTCTGTCGCTCTCAAATAAATAAATAAAAATAAAAATATTTAAAAAAATAAAAATAAATAAAATTCTCTTTTCATGCTTGTTAGGGACTTTTCAGATTAGATGAGTTGAGCTGGGAAGACCCACTCTGGCCGCAGGCAGCATCATTCCATGGACTCGGGGGGGAGGGGGCGGGACTTAGACTGTGGACAAGTATTCATCTCTCTCAGCTTCCTCACTGTGGGCTGAAAGTGACCAGAGGTCTCAAGCTCCTGCCACCAGGCCTTCCCTGTCACAATGGACTGTGACCTGCCCTTCCTCTCAGAAACTGGTTTTTGTTAGGTATCTTGTCTGAGCAACAACAATACAGATAAAGGAGGAGGACTGATAAAACTCTTGATGTAAGAAACAAGAGGACGGGCTAACTGAGCTTGGCAGTTGGCTGTCTTACAAATTCATATATCCAAACCCTCCACCAACACCTTAAACCCTGTGGATATCTTTCATAGCTACTGTCTTTCTCCTGTTTAGCCCCACAATCATCTTGTGAGGTTGGCACATATTGCGTGCGTGTGTATGATAGGCACACGTGTGTGTTCCTGTATGTGATCGTGGGTGCGTGTATGTCATGACATGTGCGTGGAGGTCAGAGCACAACTGTGGGTGCTGGGCCCTCCGCCGTGTTTGAAGCTGGGTCTCTCTTGTTCACAGCGCTCACCAGGCCAGCTGAAATGGACCACTGTCCCATTCCCAGCCATCAACCCTTAGAGTGTCAGCCTTCTTCCCTCCGTGAAGCATAGGCCGCAGTACACAGGTTCAAGATCCACCTGGGTTCCTGGTTCTTGACTGTGGATCTGGAGCCATGTTAACTCATAACCCAAATATCTGTGACATTGAAGAAGCATCTGAAAACTAAAGTGGAGTTCGTCACAAGTTCATTAGCCATTACATCTTTGACCGGTTATGACCACTGATGGCTGAAGAAGAGAAGGGCCGGGATTCTCTCATCCATGGCTTCTTAGAAAGAGGACACACTCAGCTTCAGTTATCTGTTCCATATCCCAGTGAGCTCACATGAAAAAGAAGGGTAACAACACCTTCTGGACATTCTGACCTCTTCTCTATCCCAAGGGAAGGGAAGCTTCTGACCTGGTTGGCCAGAGTCTGGGACCCACACGGAACCTTGTCATCAGTGGGCAAGGTTTCCATACCCAGGAATGGTGTAATAATAAGAATAATAAGAAATTATGTGCGGCTGGGTAGCTATGGGGACCCAGCCCTCTTTCACTCTCCACTTCCTCCAATACAGAACCAAGGGAGAGAAATCCCTATTTTCTTTGTCATATAAATGATCACTTTTTTTTCATGCACCCCTTCTGAGGAGTCTCATGATCCAAGGTTTAGATTTGGGGATCCAGTAGTAAAAGATTCATTTTTTTTTTTCCCATTTCATTTTCTTTTTTTTTTTTTTTTTTTTTGATTTTTTTTTTTTTTTTTTTGATTTTCCGAGGTAGGGTCTCACTCTAGTCCAGGCTGACCTGGAACTCACTATGCAGTCTCAGGGTGACCTTGAACTCACAGCGATCCACCTACCTCTGCCTCCTGAGTGCTGGGATTAAAGGCATGTGCCACCACGCCCGGCTGTTTTGTGTTTTTGAGGCAGGGTCTCACCAGGCTGACCTTGAATTTACAAATTGACCTCCCAGGTCCTAGGATCACTGCTGTGCTCCACTACAGTCAGATGTCTATTCACTGTTAATTAAAACTTGAATTGACGGACTGAGTAATTAAAAACAATACTTCCTTATCTGACTCATGACCTCTGCCTGTTTCTGGAGAGCTACGGTAGTCAGCCTTCTAGGTGGTTCAGCGAGCCCCTCTCCTGGTAGTCATGTTCTTTTGCACCACAGTGAAACTGTGCAGCCAAGAGAATGTGGTGTTAGTGGTGGCATGACACCCCCAAGACAAGCTGTGAAGAACCTTGCAGCCCCTGATGTCTTCCTTGGTTACCTCTGCCAGGGAAAACCAGTTCCCATAGCCTGGTAAGCCTTACACAGAGGCCTAGGTGACTGGCTACCAGATGCACAAAGTGACGCATGCTTCTGGTGGTCACTTGCAATGGCAGGAGGCCCAAGCACACCCATTCTCTCTCTCTCTCTCTCTTTCTGTCTCTCCCCCCCCCACACTCTCTCTCTCTCTCTTTCACTCTCTCTCTCTCTCTCCAAATAAATAAATAAACAAACAATATTTAAAAAAAAGATTTATAGCCAGGCGTGGTGGCGCATGCTTTTAATCCCCACACTCAGGAGGCAAAGGTAGGAGGATCACCGTGAGTTTGAGGCCACCCTGAGACTACATAGTGAATTCCAGGTCAGCCTGGACTAGAGCGAAACCCTACCTCAAAAAACCAAAAAAATAAAAATAAAGATTTTTGTGCTGGCTGGGCATGGTGGCCTACGCCTTTAATCCCAGTACTCCACTCGGGAGGCTGAGCTGTGAGTTCAAGGCCACCCTGGGCTAGAGTGAGTTCCAGCAGGTCAGCCTGGGCTTGAGTGAGATACCACATCAGAAAAACAGAAAAACAAAACAAACAAATGAACAAAAAACAAACAAAGAATTTGTGTCTGATTGTCCTGTGATTGACAGCCAAGAATGAGCTGTCTTACACTTCAGTGCCTGCCGTAGTGCTGTTCATTTATTCAGGTCTCAATAAATGCTTATTGAGGAAAAACTAAAATGTAGTTTTATAAATAGCCATGTTCACGCTTTGTGTTTTAAATGTTACAAATGTAGGGTTTAAGCTTTGTTCTTCTTTTTTTCTTCAGCAGAAAACCAAATGTGGCGATTTGCATTCATTTCCATAGGCATTTTAGGTCACTGAATAAGCCTGTGTGTGGAAATAAATGGCTCAGTAGGTAAGAATGCTTGATTTGCCCTGAACTCAATTCCCCAGCACCCACATAGGCAGCTGGGCACGGCCATGCATGCCTCTCACTCCAGACCTGTGAGAAACAGAGACTAGAGAACTGCTGGGAGGGATATGCCTGACCTTCTTTTCATGTACTGCACGCGCGCGCACACACACACACACACACACACACACACACACACACAGGAAGAAATAAAAACAAACCTAAGAATGCTTGTTCTTCACAGGTTTTTTTTTTTTGTTTGTTTTTTTGCACCTCCTTCTTTTGACCATATGCCTAGTTAAATTATACTTGGGGGTTAATCAAATTATGATTAATGAAGCTGAACTTTTTGGCCCCAAAGATTATAATAACCCCAAGTCTCTTGCCATTTGGGGTCTGTTTTCACTCATTTCTATCACCCCCTGAGACTAGAACATATTAATTCCAAAGATTGAGAAGAGGTCTTAGAAGCAAGAGAATGAAAGACAAACCGCAGAGGACAGTCTGACATTGTTTGCCTCCTAAAGCCGAATTCTCAGAAGTGAGCTCACACTGGGCCACAGGCCCAGGAAAAAGGCTTCCTCCCCGGGCATCCCCCCGCCCCCTGCACTCTCGGAGCCGCCTGCAGCAGTGACCCACGGGCTCCTACAGAGACACCGACAAGTTCCAAAACTGTCGCTCAGAAAGAAGGGAAATTTAATTTGCAATGATTAAGGGGAAAAAAAAGGGTAAATTAGACATCATATTCATGATATCCCTGACGAACTTCCACATACATTTTGTGTATATGAACTTGCATATGCAAATGCAGCATGGCGTGTGTGTGTGTGTGTGTGTGTGTGTGTGTGTGTGTTAGAGGGAGAAAGTGCGTGTATGTTATGCATTGTACGGATGTGTTTGCATTCATGCGCCCCTTAATGGCGGGATGTGTTCTGAGAACTGTTGTCATTAGGAGATTTTCTCCTCGTATGATTCCAGTGTACTGACACTAGTGCAGCTGCTATTGACTACTACGCACCTTTGACGCTCCCGAGCCACAAACATGTAGAGCATGTCACTGTGCCGCATATGCAGGCATAAGGTACCTAGTGAGCACCATGCTAAGTATTTGTGTCTAAATATTTCTAAACACAGAAAAGACCTGCTAAAAAAAAAGACGGTATCATAGACAAGGAGTGAGTCATCTGTATAGAGAACCTGCTGTGAATAAAGCTTCAAGGGCATAAAACTGCTCTGGGTGAGTCAGTGAATGATGGTCGAGGACACCATACTCTGCTGCAGGCTTATAGACACTGGACATTTAAGTTACAGCGTTAAAAAGACGCCTTCAATAAATAAATTACCTTAATTTTCTATGACATTGTGATTTTACAAAGTTCTAAATAGAATGTTTTGGCCATCTTGTAATAGCAGTTAGTTTAAAACACAAAACACATTGTATAGCTGTGTGAAAATATTTTCTCCTCATATTCTCATTCCATAAGCCTTTTTGAAAGATTATTTTTGTATTTTTTATTTATTTATTAAAGAGAGAGAGGGGGGAGGGAGGGAGAGAGGGTGGGCGCACCAGGGCCTCCAGCCACTGCAAATGAACTCCAGATGCGTGCGCCCCCTTGTGCAGTGGCTGGAAGCCCTGGCGCGCCCATTCTCTCTCTCTCTCTCTCTATCTGCCTCTTTCTGTCTCTGTCACTCTCAAATAAATAAATAAATAAAAATGAACAAAAAAAAATTAAAATTGAGCTGGGTGTGGTGGCACATGCCTTTAATCCCAGCACTCAGGAGGCAGAGGTAGGAGGATGGCCATGAGTTCAAGGCCACTCTGAGACTACATTCCAGGTGAATTCCAGGTCAGCCTGGGCTAGAGTGAGACCCTACCTTGAAAAATCAAAAAAAAAAAAAAAAAAAAAAAGGAAAAGAAAAAAGAAAGAAAGAATGTGTATTAAAATAATGATTAAAAAGTATGATAGGGCTGGAGAGATGGCTTAGCAGTTAAGGCACTTGCCTGCAAAGCCTAAGGATCCAGGTTTGATTCCCTAGTATCCACATAAGATAGATGCACGTGGTGGTGCACGCATCTGGAGTTCATTTGCAGTGGCTAGAGGACCTGGCCTGCCCATTCTCTCTTCCTCTCTAATAAATTAAGATAAAAAAATAAACTTAAAAAAGTTAAAGTATGATAAATATAGTTTCTTATTATAATCAAGTATTATATATTGCATGCTTAATTATATGTGCTATACTTTTTTTTATTCTGAGATAGGGTCTCACTCTAGCCCAGGCTGACCTGGAACTAACTATGTAGCTCAAGGCTGCCCTTGAACTCACAGTGATCCTCCTACCCCTGCCTCCCAAGTGCTAAGATTAAAGGTGTGTGTCACCATGCCCAGCTTACTTGTTTTTTCTCATCTTTTCTTTTCTTTTCTCTCTTCTCTTCTCTTTTCTTTTGTGTGTGACAGGGTCTTACTATATATTCCAGGCTGCCCTCAAACTCAAAATCCTTCTGCTTCCTCCTCTCAAATAATGGGCTACAGGAGAGCGCCACCATACCTGGCACAGGAGATTTGTTTTTGTCACCATCACTACAAACACACAAATAACACATAATGACATTAGGTGACTGGAATTTTTCAGCTCAATTAAAATCTCATAGGACCACTCATTGTATATGTGGCTTGTCATTGACCAAAACAGCATTATGTAGTACATGATGCTATCTGTATATACATACACACATACATATGTGTGGCTATACACATGATACATGCATATTTATACATACACACATGCATATGTATACATACTTATGTATATATGTATATATTTAATATTTTGATTTATTTGCAAAGAGAAAGAGAGAAATGAGACAACAGACATGCCATGGCCTCTTGCTGTTGCCAATGAGCTCCAGATGCATGAGCCACTTTGCGCATCTGGTTTAGTGTGGGTACTAAGGAATCAAAGCTTTGTCAGTCCAGGCCGGCAGGCTTTATAAGCCAGAGCCTTTAACTGCTGAGCCATCTCCTCAGCACCTCCCCATGCATATATTTTTAGTAGAGTGTTTCCACCACATTGCTTTCACATCTTCCTATGATTTTTCTCCAAAAGAGACATTTTATAAGAAAACATTTTCATTAATCAGCTATTTTGTTTGTTGGTTGGTTGGTTTTCCAAGGTATGGTCTCGCTCTAGCTCAGGCTGACCTGGAATTTGCTACATAGTCTCAGGGTGGCCTCGAACTCATGGCAATCCTCCTACCTCTGCCTCCCAAGTGCTGGGATGAAATATGTGCACCACCACATCTGGCATTAATAAGATTTTTTTGTTTTGTTTTGTTTTTTTTTATTGACAACTTCCATGATTGTAAACAATATCCCATGGTAATTCCCTCCCTCCCCCCACTTTCCCCTTTGAAACTCCACTCTCCACCACAGGACAACTTGAGGCAGGCTTGTTGGATTACCTGCATGGAGGCCTGATGGAGCTGTGGCATAGATGAACTGTGGTTTGCAGTGCAGACCTGAAGACGTTTTGATATACCAGGACTACTGGACAGCTGCCAAGGAGAGCTGCTGGCCTGGGATGGATGGTTTCTATGGCTGTGAGCAGCCCAGCTGGAGGGGTGGAATCAGAACTGGAACTCCAGAGACTTGCACCCTGGTTAGAGATGTCAGACTTGGAGCTATGGAACTTGATGTTTGCCCTGTTTTAGATCTTGTATTGGTTCAATCTTTCCTTGCTGTGCCCAAGGCAGTGTGAATGTTTACTCTATGCCATTATATCTTTTTGGTGTTACAATTAGCAGTTAAGATACCTTCGACTATGGGGAATGTTTGAATAGTGTTGGGATTGATAAAAGCTATAAAGGGACTGGAGAGATGGCTTAGCGGTTAAGCACTTGCCTGTGAAGCCTAAGGACCCTGGTTTGAGGCTCAATTCCCCAGGATCCATGTTAGCCAGAGGCACAAATGGGCGCACGCATCTGGAGTTCGTTTGCAGTGGCTGGAAGCCCTGGTGCGCCCATTCTCTCTCTCTCTCTCTCTCTCTCTCTCTCTCTCCCTTTCTCCCTTCCTCCCTCCCTCTTTCTCTCCCTGTCTGTTGCTCTCAAATAAATAAATAAAAATAAATGAAAAAAAATTTTTTTAAAGCTATGGAGACTTTTAAAGTTGGACCGAATGCATTACATTTTGCATCATAAATGACTGTGAGTTTATGGTGCCAAGGGTGAAATGTGGTGGTTTGAATTAGGCTTCCCCCGTAAACTCATGTGTGCTGAATGCTTGATCCCTAGCTCATGGCAACATGGGAGCTGGAGCCTTGCTGGAGGAGGTATGTTTCTGGGGGCGGACCTTGATATTAGCCCTAGCTTATCAGTGTTCATTCAGTTCCTACCACTGAAATGTCCATATTGCACATTATATTCATCTTTTCCTGTAACTTGTACAGCATATTTATAATTGTAATTTTAAAGTCTTTATATGTTGTTTCCAATATCTGCTTACTTTGTGGGTATCCCTTTATTTCTGGGGATGGATTATTTTCTTTATTCTGGTCACATTATTCTTCTTCTTTCCACCTCTGGTAACTCTGATGGTATGTTATTCTTATGAATAACTTAGTCCTATATTGATTTTTTTCTGTTCTATTAAGCTGATTTATATTTTATTTTGCCCTTAGTCTTAGATATAACTCACAGTCCTTGGGTACTTATATTTAAGACATGATGCTTATGACGTATGGATTGAATATTAAAAGATCCTTATCAAGCTCTTCTCATTTGGTAGGATTTTTAACCTCAACCTCCTCAGCAACAGACAGCTGCTAAACTCTCTGCTCATCATTTTTAGCTCCTCAGCTGTTGTTTTCTGCTGGGTTCTTTACAGTCTTGCCCTGTGCGTTTGCAGTTACAAGTTCAGTGAAGACTTTGAGAAGATCTTTGTATGTAAATCTGTGAGCTCTTCTGTGTTCCCCTCCTTGAAGCCCCACTTGCTCTGGCAGCCCTGTACCCCAGCCTCTAAGTCTTTCGTTGACTAAATCTATGTGAATATCTTCAGGGGAAAACTCAGTTAAGTGTGGATTATATCTCACCCAGTTGGGGCCTGCTTTTGATCCTTTTGTGAAACTCTGCATATATACATGTTTTATTACTACCAACGGGAGGCTTAGTCTGATATGAATTACTACTGCAAAATCACTTGCAACTGGAAGCCTTTATATGTGTTAAATGTAAGTGATCATAAAACAGAATCATTTTACAGTTGTTTTAATGAACAACATATTTTACATATCATTTCATGTCAGTATATTTTAATTGCCCTTATGCCATTCCCCTGACTTATAATGTTCAAAATATTCAGCAATAAGGCTACAAGGGGTAGGATGCCTTCTAGTGAGTTGTTGACCAGGGAGGCCTGTGATGCCTCCAAATCATTACAGGCTATTTCCAAGGCTCTTGATTGCCCACCAGAACTAGATGGTAAGACCCTACTGCTGAACACTACACATACTTGGGCTGCAGGCCACTGAGAAATCAAGCTGGAGCTGAGCTAGAAACCTCCTTCCTATTAACAAGCTGTCTGGATGCTGGAAAGATCTATGCAGCCTGTTCAGGGAGAAAAGTCATCAGCAGTGTTAACCAGTAAGCTTTATAGCTGGCCAACCAAGCCAAATGTACCAAGTGGTACAATGGTGGCATGTCTTCTATGGGGGAAACCAGCTGCTTTCCGATTGGTCTTGAAGCACAGGAGGGAATACCTGCCTGATAGTAAAAACCTAATTGTGGTGGTTTGATTCAGGTGTCCCCCATAAACTTAGGTGTTCTGAATGCTATGTTCCCAGCTGATGGAGATTTGGGAATTAACACCTCCAGGAGGGAGTGTGCTGTTAGGGGCGGGCTTATGGGTATCATAGCCACTTTCCCCTTGTCAGTGTTTGGCACACTCTCCTGTTGCTATTGCCCACCTTATGTTGGTTAGGGGGTGATTTCCACCCTCTGATCATGCCATCGTTTTCCCCTGCCATTGTGGCACTTCCCCTCAGCCTGTAAGCCAAAATAAACCTCTTTTTCCCACAAGCTGCTCTTGGTTGGGTGATTTCTACCAGCAATGAGAACCTGACTGCAACACTAATGAAAAGCCTATGTCTGAGGAGGTTATAAGCCCTAAAGGGAAATTACCACCACTGTCTGGCTAAATGCATATACAATGTCCACCAAACTGTCCTCTAAATACTTATGTTTATACCCATATATTAATGATACTCTCGCTTTTGGTTAAAGAAGCTTCTCTTTTCAAATGGTGGTGACCCCTGGAGTGACTCAGAACTCACCAAAGTGCTGAGAAGTGACAGAGGAGTGTTTAGCACTAAGTGAAACATCTCTATCACACTTTCCAAGGCTAGGCACCATTGTTGATGAGGTGGTGGAAAGAATATAAGAGCCAAAGAAAGGGGAGGGGTACTTCCAATGCTGTCTTCCAGAAACAAAGTGGCTGTGGTATTCATGACCTCACAGTGGCTGATGCTACCTACAAAAGACCTGCATAATAGGAAGGAAAAAAATGATGACATCAAAATAGAAGAGAGACTCATTGGAAAGAAGAAGGGATTAAGTGGAAGGGAGATTTGGTAGGGGTAAAGGGAGGATAGTGGGAGGAGATTAAGGTCACTGGTATATTGTTTATATTTATGGAAGTTGTTGATAAAAAAGTTTTTTTAAAATTAAAGTGAAATTACATAATGGAACATTTTCTTATCACAATATAAGGAAAGTAAGAGCCAAGTGTACTTTAAAGATAGAAGATCAAAGTTATATTTTCTTTTACTTTCTCCAGATCCACACTCTGGTGGGTTTGAATACAAAATGCCCCCAAGAGCCTCATGTGTTTGAATGTTTAATCTCCAACTGGTGGCACAGTTTGGGAAAGTTGAGGAGCCTTTGGGAGGTGGAGGAAGTGTGTCACTCAAATTCCCACACTCAGCACAGTCTTGTTCCTGCTTCCCTGCTGATATGAAGATGTGATGCCTAGCCAGTTTCTCCTGCCATGGTTTCCCCACCATGATAAAACTTCTTCTCAAAACCATAAGCTAGAAATAAACCCTTTCTTTTCATGAGCTGCTTGTTATGTTCCAGACACAAGAAAGTAACTGCTACACCCACCAACTAATATTCAGGATTGTTGCTTTGTTGTTTTAGCAATGAACCCAAGCAGGGGGAAAAAAAAAGAGTGTGTTATCAGCTATAAAGTGTCGTTAGTTTGAAAGCAGAAGGAATAGACAAGTGACCTGGCAGATTTAGTGACCAATGTTCTAAGTAAGCAAGGCCAGTTGCAGCCCATTTGCCAACGTTTAAATCTTCAGAGTAACAGGGCTGTGGTTTTGGCGCAAAGGGGAATGACCAAAATCGAGGAGGCAGCAGCTAGTTCTTTCCTGCTGGCCTCTAAAGGCCCAGGTGTGAGGCCTAGTGGAACTTCCTGAGCCTAGCTAAAGTTTGGTGATCTGCCTCTGGCCAGACGTGACTCAGCAAGACGCCTAATGGCTTCTTACCTGCTACCTCCACATGGGAGTTAGAATTATCATTTCAATAGTCACAGTTTACTATTGGCCCTTACCTTTCCCCACCATCCTACAATCCCCGCCTTCACCCCCAACATTATATAGGCAACTGTTCATAGCAATAAATCGAGTTCCTGCTTCTACAAGACTCCCGACTCAGTGTGGTTTTTCTCCGGTGGCCAGGAGAGGTCTGAGTCGTCGGACGCTCATCTCCTCCTCAGCCCCTCGGGAGGAACCAGCGGGCCTGGTCCTTCCCTCGGCACTACCTGCCCCCGCCGGCGGAGCCCGGCATCTGGCGCCCAACGTGGGGCTCTTGGAATCCGGCAGACTAGTGCCCCCTGAGAGACATTCGTTGAGGAGGTCAATCGGTGTACATATGCGGGTGAGCGTACCCCTATAAGTAGTCTTTATATTTAATGTGCTAAACTTTGCTTCTATAACCTGTACTTGTTGATCAACGTCTCTTTGTTCTCTTTCTCTTTCCTTTCACTTTTAGTTTGCAGACAAGCTACATCTGCGGCTTTTGTACAGCATGTTTACATATCTTTTGGATCCTTGTGGTTGTATTGTACTCATGTGTATGTGGGTTGCTATTGCCCTAATTTTATGGACATTTTTCTCTCAACTTTATAATGTGGGACAGTCTAGCTGTAAATCCAATCCTGCCTTAGAATCTCTCAGGGCCTAAAGAGTAGAGGGCTTAATTTGACTGATAATCAGGCTCAACAGACCTGGGATTGCCTTCTCAAACTGGCGCCATGGCTGCCGGAAGGAAATCTCTTTAATTGGGACACGTGGGATAGGGTAGAGGCCCTTGTTTGTCGGGCACATGTGGAGAAGGGTCAAATACCCCCCTCAGGGGTCCTCCCTATGATCTCAGCCCTCAAGGCCTGCTTCCCTCCAAGGCCAACCAAACATAAACAAAAGACAGAAGAAAAAGATAATATACAGCCTAATCCAGCTACTCCTCCTGGAGATACAGCTTTAAAAAAACCCCAAAAGGATGCATCTTTATGCTCCTCACTCGATCCCTTTGAGAGTGCTCCCTGGCCTTCCGGGGGACCTCCTCCATCAACTAACCCTTTCTGGACCCCCTCGGCCCCTCCTTCATATTCGGCCGCCGAGACCCCTTCAGCCCCTCCTTCATATTCGGCAGCCAAGCCGTCAGAAAATAAAGCTACTTTTTTATTTCCGTCAATCTAAATCCTGGGGGCAATCGCCCTGCTGCCTGGTATCCGTGGGAAGCTCAGGACCTTAAGGAGCTTAAAAAAGCGGTCTCGGAGGATGGGCCTAACTCTCCTTGGGCTGAGACCCTGTTACAGGGACTTGCCCATCAACCTTGTACAACCCAAGATTGGAAAAATCTAGTCAGGGCTGTCTTGTCAGGTCCCCTATACATTAAGTGGTGTGCCTTTTTTAGAGATGAATGCCATGCACAGGCAGAACGAAACCAAAATCAACAGCCCCCTGTGCCGATAACTTTTGGGATGCTCTCTGGTACCTCTGATCAATATGCTACAGGCACTCAACAGGCGGCTATACCTGACCCGTATAGGGACCAGGTCAGGGCACTGGGCTTGGCGGCATGGAAAAAGCTTGATGAGGGACCCTCTGAAACTCCCCTTATGAGTATTACTCAAAAACCATCTGAGGATTTGGCTACATTTATAGATAGGGTGGAAAAAAGTCTCCAAAGAAAATTTCCCCCAGGGGCTTACGGGATCAGTTTACTAAAATGTTGGTCTGGGATGGGATGACGGCCGATCACCGCCTCGCCTGTGCGGGTCTCAAGGACAACTCCATGAGTAGATGGATTGTAGCCACCAAGGACGTTGGCACTATCTCCCATCAGGCTAGGGCCATGGCTGCCGCCCTTCAGGAAAATAAACAGAGAGATTTGGCCAATACGATCTGTGCATTACAGTTAAATTCTAAAAACTTGACATGTTTTGGATGCGGGGACGAGGGCCACTTTAAAAAGGAGTGCCCCAACAGGACAAAGCCTCCTCCGCGCTCTGGGGGGACGACCAACGCCCCTCACACCCTTTGCCCTAAATGCAATAAAGGGTTTCATTGGGCTAAGGAATGTAAATGGAAGTTTAACATACAGGGAAAGCCTTTAAACTCCTCCAGGGGCTTCCCCCAGCCCCGTTAAATAAGGGGAAAGAGACCATCAAAGCCTATTGGACCGTCCCCCTGGTCCCCGGCCTTAGACCCAAAATTATTTTGAATATTGGCAATAAAAAATTCAAACTTCTCATTGACACTGGAGCGGACCGAACGGTCCTGAGAAAGGAGGAAGTGCCCCCCTCCTGGCAGCTTGTGCCCGGCCCTCCCCTACTGGGAATTGGCGGGCAATCCACCTCCTGGGAGACTGCCACGTGGCTCCCTTGGACTGACCCAGGTGGGGACAGGGGAAAAGTCCGCCCTCTCGTGGTGACTGGGCTCACTGCTAACTTACTGGGGCAAGACATCCTTGGAGATGCCGAGGCTTTCATCACTACTGACCATAAGGCCTTTTATAATGATTTGTTAGATAAAAAAGAATATCAACAACAGTCTGAGGAAGGGAGGGAATATCATCCCAATTATAGAGATGACCCTTACTTTGAGCAACTCAGACAAAAGTACTCCAATAAACACCCCCAATTCTAAGGGCCACTGCCCAGCCCCCCCCATTTAAAATCCAGTGGAGACCGGGGGATCCTGTATGGGTTGAGCAGTGGCCTCTCCCTTCTTCTAAGCTACACCAACTCCACATACTTATTGATCAACAGTTGGAGGCCGGACATATTCGTCCCTCCACTAGTCCCTGGAACTCTCCTGTCTTTGTCATAAAAAAGCCTAATGGGTCCTGGAGATTTTTACATGATTTAAGAAAGATCAATGAACGCATGATCCCCTTCGGAACTCCCCAGAGGGGACTCCCATGGATCCCAGCTATTCCCAATATATACCATATTACTATCATTGACATTAAAGATTGCTTCTTCTCTATCCCTCTCCATCCAGGAGACATGGAAAAATTTGCATTCTCTGTACCTGCTGTTAATTTTTGTGGCCCAGATAGGAGATTTGAATGGACTGTCTTACCTCAGGGCATGGCAAATAGCCCACCCATTTGTCAATATTATCTGTCATCCATTTTCTCTTCTCTTATCAATCTCCCTGATACCCTGTTTTATATTTACATGGATGATATTATTCTTGGGTGCCTAGATTCCTCCACACTCCAGGACCTTACCCACCAATGTCTAACTATCCTGCATACTCACGGCTTTAAAGTAGCTCCAGAAAAAGTTCAAACTGTGCCTCCCTTTAAGATCTTGGGCTCAATCCTTACCCTAGATACAGTTTCACCTGCTAAACCACAACTTTATATTCAGGATTCTTACACCTTGCCTCAACTCCAGAAGCTTTTGGGAGAAATTAATTGGATGAGGCCTTGGATACCCATAACTACTGAAGAGCTGTCCCCTTTATTTGACCTCCTAAAGGACCTTAACTTCTCCTCTCAGGTAATTTTGTCCCCTTGTCATCAACAAATTTTTCATAAGGTACAACAGGCTATAAATACTGTGACCCTAAAGAGGTTCAATCCTGATTTGCCCATCTCCCTCTACATTTTCTCTGGGGAAACATTATGCACTGCACTGTTGGCCCAGGAAGGTGAACCCATCCAATGGGTCCACCTCTCAATCGGTGGGGTCCCCAGAGTTTATTCTATAACCAACCAGGTTGCTGATTGCATTATCAAGGGCAGAGACACCTCTGTCCGGTTGTTTGGCACAGAACCTCACCTTATTGTCACCCCCTTTAAGATAACAGATTTCACCTGGCTTCAGAGAAATAATAATAGAGTTGCTACGGCTCTCGAGGGGTTTCTAGGTAAAATTGATTGCCATTATGGCCCCCACAAATGGATGAGTTCTTTCTCCAGATTAGAATGGAAGCCCCCCAGGCTTTTTCTGTCTCAACCTAACCCTGACTTTCTTACCGTGTTTACTGATGGAGGGCACCTGGGGGCTTCCCTAGTCATTTACCCTCCCTTAAAACAGGAAAAAGAGCCTATGCCCATAAAGTCAGTCTCTCATGAGGTTGAGGGGTCAGCACAATTCAAAGAACTATTTGCTGTCGTTCTAGCTTTGGACACTATTCAAGAGCCATTTAACTTATTTTCTGACAGCCTTTATGTTGTTAATTTATTACCCAACCTGGTTGAGGCCCATATTAGACTGGACTCCAACCCTATATCTCCTCTGATGATTCAAGCTCGTTCCCTACTCAAACAAAGAATTAACCCCATTTTTCTTCAACATCTCAGGGGTCATCAAAACTTACCGGGATTTCTTTCTCGAGGAAACAATTTGGCTGATAAAATGGCTTCTATGCCTCAGTGTAATACTATTACAGAAGCTACACGCTTCCACTTATTGACCCATGTCAACTGGAGAGGTCTCAAGCACAGGTTTCCACAGGTACCAGTCAAGGACCTTAAAAAAATTGTCCGGACTTGTAAGTCCTGTCAGCCCTTCCTCCAAGTACCCCCCCTTCAAACTACAGGAAGCAATCCTAGAGGGCTACGCCCTAATCATCTGTGGCAAATTGATGTCACACACTATTCTCCATTTGGGAAACTTAAATATATTTTTCTTTCAGTTGATACCTTTTCCCGTGCCTGCTGGGCATCAGCACATGCCGGGGAAAAATCTAAACATGCCATTAGTCATATGCTTCAATGTTTTGCCACTCTTGGGCTGCCTGATCAAATTAAAACAGATAATGGCCCCTGCTTCGTAAGCAAGGCCTTTGTAGATTTTCTCCAGAACTGGAAAATCTCACATTCTACAGGCATCCCATACAACCCCCGGGGCCAAGCTATCGTTGAAAGATATAATCAGACTCTCAAGTCTCAATTACAAAAACAAAAGGGGGAATCCTTACCCCCACACGACCAACTGAAAAAGGCATTATTTACCCTAAATATTTTAAACTTTTCTAAAGAAGATAAACAACTCTCCCCTTTTCAAAAACATTGGTCTTCATCCATTACCTACAGTTCTATCTGGGTAAGATGGAGGGACCCATTGACTGGGGCCTGGAGAGGGCCTGATCCGCTCCTCACAGCAGGGAGAGGGTTTGGATGTGTCTTCCCTCAAGATGAAAAAAGACCCATTTGGATACCAGCGAGAGACCTAAAATATTTGTCCCAACAAGAGGACACTGACAGTCACTTCTCTAGGGAGTGTCCCACCCCTGAGGACTATTCCTAAAATGGTCCTTCACCCTACTAAACTAAACAATTCCCTCCCTTGTGGAGGATTGCTGGCTCTGGCTGCTTGCCGTACAGTTGCCTGTACGACCTTAAAACATTACTCAGCCACCTTCCCCATCCCCGTCCAGCTTTTCCCAATGTTTCCCCTGGAACTTGCATTTGGGCCCCGCCTTCCCCTAATAATTCCAGTATAGATGTGGGATACATTCATCCTTCCTTCTGTACTTTTAACACAGCTGATCCCAATGCTCAACGCTGCCCACCTTCTGGAATGGTTTATGTTTGTGGAGGCGGGATGGCCTATGACTTTCTGCCCACCAATTGGACGGGCCTTTGTGCCCCAGCCACCTTAATCCCAGATGTAAATATCATCCCTGGAAATGAGGCCCTCCCTGTATCAGAGGGAGACCTATCTTCAACAACAGCTAGATTCCCTGGCTGAGGTAGTCCCACAAAACAGGAGAGGACTAAACCTACTAACGGCCGAAAAAGGAGGCGTATGTTTGTTTTTACAGGAAAAATGCTGCTTTTACGCCAATAAATCAGGAATCATCCAGGACAAGATTAAGAGGCTCCAGGAAGACTTGGAGAGGAGGCAGCGGGATCTCCAGGACAACCTGCTGTGGACGGGCTTACATGACTTCTTACCCTACCTTCTGCCTCTACTTGGGCCCCTCCCCCTCCTTCTTCTCCTTTTCCTTCTCCTCACTGTCGGGCCTTGTGTAATTAATAAGATTACACAATTTATTCACCAATGGCTAGAGGCAATAAAACCTCATCAGGTCAAAATACAGGCTGAAAACTCAGGAATTAAGTTCCGCAGATGACCCACTGCCACCTCCTCTGCCCTCCATGTGACCAATGACGGGTAAGATCCCCATAGGGGGACAACCTAAGACAGGCCATGGGGTGGGTTCTCACCGAGCTAAACACATGGTACCCAGTGACGGGTAAGATCCCCAGAGGGGGACAACCTAAGACAGGGGCCATGATGAATGCTCTGAGCTAAACACCTGGTACCCAATGACGGTTAAGACCCCCAGAGGGGGACAACCTAAGACAGGGGCCATGGTGACTAATGCTCTTACAAAAACAAAAGGGGGAGATGCTGGCCTCTAAAGGCCCAGGTGTGAGGCCTAGTGGAACTTCCTGAGCCTAGCTAAAGTTTGGTGATCTGCCTCTGGCCAGACGTGACTCAGCAAGACGCCTAATGGCTTCTTACCTGCTACCTCCACATGGGAGTTAGAATTATCATTTCAATAGTCACAGTTTACTATTGGCCCTTACCTTTCCCCACCATCCTACAATCCCCGCCTTCACCCCCAACATTATATAGGCAACTGTTCATAGCAATAAATCGAGTTCCTGCTTCTACAAGACTCCCGACTCAGTGTGGTTTTTCTCCGGTGGCCAGGAGAGGTCTGAGTCGTCGGACGCTCATCTCCTCCTCAGCCCCTCGGGAGGAACCAGCGGGCCTGGTCCTTCCCTCGGCACTACCTGCCCCCGCCGGCGGAGCCCGGCACTTTCCCAAGCCCTCTTCTTCACTTTGTGTGACCAGGTGACTAACTCTTCCTTATTTAAGCAGAAATAGGATATGTGCTCTGGAGAAAATAAAAATAGAATGCTTCTGAGGAGCCTCATGACACAGTTGAAGGCAGTAATTATTCTGAAAATGGGATGATTAAATGCTAAGCATTGACACCATCTTACTCCTTCTGTGGCCCTCCTTCAACACTTGCTTCCCAGAAAACCATAAGCTCTGAAAAATTATGTTCTGAACACACTTAAAACCAAAGTAAAGTATGAAAAGATCCTGACATTAGAGTTCTCCAATAAAATGGCCCGATCTGAGGGCTGGAGACATGGCTTAATGGTTAAGGCGTTTGCCTGCAAAGCCAAAGGACCTTGGTTCGGTTCCCCAGGACTCATGTAAGCCAGATGCACAAGGTAGCGCATACATCTGGAGTTCGTTTGCAGTGGCTAGAGGTCCTGGCGTACCCATTCTCTCTCTCTCTCTCTCTCTCCTTCTCTCACTCTCTCAAATAAATAATTAAGTTTAAAAGATGGTCCAATCTGAATTACCTTACAAGGGATCTGATGGTCTTCAAACCCACCCAATACAGAGTTGCATCAAGATTCTCTTTTTCCTGCCAAAATCTATGTCAGAATTTAATCCCCATTGTGAGGTATTCAGAAACTTAGTCCAACCATGGGATTTATTAACAGGGACTTTGGGAGGAGTAGAATTAGACAAGATGATCAGGGTACAGTCCCCTCATAAGGAGAGAGAGGGAACAGGAGTGAGAGAGACTGTCAGTGAGCCTCACCCTGAACTGGAGATAGCTTAGCTCTATGTCTTTCAGACATAAATTTTCTACCTTGTTTCTATAAGGGGTGTACTCTGATTTAAATATTATTATGTTATATGTTCTTTAAGTTTCTTGTTAGTATTTATAAATATTGATTTCACATCACTGTTTATGTGTCATCTTGTCTACCAGTCCAGCTATTAGCTAGTGTCTATATGTCTATAGTTTAATATTTTTGTTACCAGCATATGTTTTATACTCTATCTTTAGATGTATGTTGTGTTAGTGGTGTATTTATATGATAAAATCCCTATCCTCCAAAAACAGTTTGCTTTGGACTGGGGAGACGGTTCAGTAGGTGCTTGCCACATAAGCATGAAGACCTTGTTCAGTCCCCAGGCCCCAGAACCCATGTAAAAATGTGGGTGTGCCCATGTGTGCCTATAGCTCCAGTCCTGAGGGGGTCAGAGATTGCTGGAGCTCACTAGTCAGCCAGTCCCCCTTTCTTATTTTCTTTCTTTCTTTTCCTTCCTTCCTTCCTTTCTTCTTTTTTTCTGTTTGTTTTTTGTTTGTTTGTTTGTTTTTTCAGGGTAGGGTCTCACTCTACTCCAGGCTGACCTGGTATTCACTATGCAGTCTCAGGGTGGCCTCAAACTCACAGCAATCCTCCTGTCTCTGCTTTCTGAGTGCTGGGATTAAAGGTGTATGCCCCACACCCAGCTTCTTTTTGTTGTTGTTGTTGTTCTTTTTTTAATTTATTTGCAAGGATAGACTCGCCAGGGCCTCTTGAAGCTGCAATGAAATTGAGACACATGTGTCGCTTTGTGCATCTGGCTTTATGTGAGTACTGGGGAATTGAACCCAGGCCATCAGGGCTTTGCAAACAAGCACTTTAACTGCTGAGCCATCGCTCTAGCCCCCAGCTGGTCCTTTCTTGAGCAGAAGTCCTCTGCACCCTCCATTATCTCCAATCTCCATTCTCAGCATGCTGCCTCTAGACTCTTTCAGCAAAGAGGGCAAAAGTGTCCACAGCCATCAAGCAGCAATTGTAAAACACATCATCTTTAATACTCTTCCCCCCTTCCCCCTTCAGTTTTATCTATCTGAGAGATGTCACTGAAAGATGGCATATTAGGAAAAAAGTACTGACCACTACAGCAGGTACTTACAAAGCACCGACTTCTCACTTGAGCACGCTGAAAGCAGGATAAAAGCCTGACATTCTTGCCTTCATTTTGCATCTGTCTCTTTCATCTTAAAACTTTCAGTCAGACTCCTGGCTGAACTCTGCACTTCGGCAGCTAACCACTTAAGAGCATCTGTCTGAAAACTGGGGATTGTTAGGAAAGGCTGTCCCTTTTAGAAGCAAGCTCTCCAGGTAAGCAGCCCCTAAGTAAGAGGGCATCTATGAGCAGGGTGAGAACAAATCCAGGCCTCTCAACCCACCAGCCCAGGGCCAGCCAGCCTGACTTACCATGCAGCCTAAGTCACATATGTCCTTGCCTCCCACCTCTCTCAGGCAGCACAGGTCACACATGAACAAGGCCTGCTTTCCCACGATTGCAAGACTTCTCCCTCCCTCCCTCCCCTCCCTCTCTCTTCCTAAGGGACTTTAAAAGAAAACACCTTGCTTTGTCTGCTGGGACTAAAGCCTTTGACTTCAAACTCCTGCCATGCTGTGCAGCCTGCCTGCAGCCCACACTTTAAATAAAGTTCCAGCCGAAGAGCAGTTAGCTGCAGCTCCTCTCCCCGGTCCCTCTTTTCCTGCCCCCCTCTTTCCTTGAAGAATCCCTGATATTTGGTACCAGAAACCTGAGAGAAAAGCAAATGGAGGTGAATCACCCTGTGAGGGGCTTTTTACCTTTGCCACTGGGCTCATTCGGTTCCAGAAAGACTTGCCCTTTCTCCACCTCTGCCTGGTAGATCTCCCCAGGTCTCCACCAGGACCCATGCCATCCTATCGTGCACAAACCAAAAAACTAGTGCCAAGTCAGAGGTCCTTCAGGAGGTTTGGTTTTTTTCTTTTTTTTTTCTTTTCTTTTTTTTGGCCTAAACCTGCTGACTCTTGGGATAGACAGTGAAGTAAGAGTTGGGCTTCAGTCTATCATGGTGGCTTGGCCATACTGCCAAAAGGGAACCCAAAGGTCACAAAGACACTTGTCTCCCTCTACCTTTTCCAATGGGCACTTAATTACCCCAGACTTCTAAATGAGTGCTACTCAATCTCACCCACCCTGGTTGTCTTTTTTCATAATCTTACTTTATCCTGAGGGTGATAGTAAACCTAAAAGTCAATCTCCTTGTGTATTAATGCCTGGCCACAGTACAGACTAGACAACAACATCCATGACCATGACCTTTCGTTTTAAACCCCTTAGCGATTTGGATACCAGCAAGGGCAAGTGGCCAGGCCTTCCTCTTTCTTTGTCTCCTTACCTCCCGTGGCCTTCCCCACTCTGGGGATTATGGTGACTGAGCAACCCACTAACTAAGGACTTCCTTAAGATCCCTCACTCTAAGAACTTCCTTGTTCCTCTCTCCCTTCACTCTGTAAAACCCCTGAGTTCCTCTGTCCTCCCACCCCCTTTTCCCTTGGCCTGACACTCAGCACTACCGGACGCCCCCTTATCAGAGCCGGAGGTCTGGTTGAGGACATGCGCAGTTTCAATTTTCCTTCCTGGCCAGACTTCCTCACCTAAGAGATTTAAAGATACCCAAGTATTGTGTTTCTCTGGGACAGAATTCCTGTGCAGGAAGAATTCAGCATGTAAATTAATTTTCTGAAAAGTCAGAAATGTCTCTTCAGAAGACGTTCCAACCACATAGATACGCGATGATTGATGGGGGGTGATCTGAGACACTCCCTGTCCTGGGTTATTTTCTAGGGACGCACCTTCTTGTCCTACATCTGTGTCCCAGAGCTGGCTTACTTCATCCAGGGTGAAATCACGCTTTTGTATGCCAGGGCTTACCTTAGCTGAGTCTTCCCGTGCCTTTCCACATCATGAACACTCAGACTCAAACCCACCACTTCTCTGCCAACTGATGGTGCTGGCTGAAACTCTGAAGCTACCTCACCATTCAACTGGGATTAATTAACCTTCAGGACATCAGGACAACCCTATTAACAGCTATTTTTACTCTCTGGGCTTTCCCCAAAAGCCTTCTCTAAACTAGTTTGTAAATGATTTTGATACAGATTAAGAGAGAGATAGCTTCCCCCCCCCCACCCCCCGTAGGTTGTGAGCTAGGGACTAGCCCATCGAATCACAAATGACACCTTACCTGCTCTGGCAAGACTAGAACCTGTGTCTGACCCAGTCTCATCCAAGATGGCTACAAGCATCAACTCTAGTGTCCTCTTCCTGCTTCTTCCTCAATTTTTCCTGGGCTTAGTATAGGTATGGGCCTGCCCTTCCTGAGTCAGCCTCTTGAGCCCACCAACCAATCAGGTTCCTTCCTTACACACCCGAGTCTGGTGATGAGGTTCATTCTCATTGGATGTTTGATTGTATATATAAGTTTGAAATATGGCGTCTCTTGGCCCCCTGACCACTGTCTTTCTACTCTCCTTGCCCCTATGTGAGAGGGGATCTTCATGGTATTCCATCTCCTTTCCCAAATTTCTTTTTGGCTGGGTGCTTTTCTTCTTAGTTCTGGGCTTTCCTGCTTGCTTTCCACTTGAGTAAACCCTTCCCCCAGAGACTTCTTTCCCAGAGCTCTGGAGACCTTTCCCTATGTGGGAGATTTTCTCCATCTCCCCACTGGCTTCCCAGCCTGGCTTCGAAGGGGAAGGGGGAGAACTCCTTTTGGCTCACCTAAGGAAACAGGAGGAATAACTTTCCTTTTAACGAGACAATATCATACACCTCAGCCTCAAGCCCCTGATTAGCAACTCCCTCTCTCTTTCTTTCAGGGACTCTTCCTGTGTCCAAGGAGTCATTTTCTATATTTCTTCAATAAAATCTACATTTGCCCTGCTCACCCCTTGTCCACATTCCTTATTTTCTCTTTTGCAGACAGCACTGGCTTACAGCAGTTCTGATGGCCCTTGAGTTGCCTGGCACCTTAGCCATTCGAGTTAAGCCCACCTGAGTTGAGAGCAGACCTGTCACTCCAGAGCCTTACATCATCTTCAGCCCTGAGGGCAGATGAAATAGGTTAGACATCACTGTTGGGATATATTAGAGAGGGAGAGAGTGGATTCTAGAGAAAGCAGCTGAGTCAGGCTAGAGCTTTATTAATGTCAGCAGGCAAGGAGAACAGCAGGGTGGGGCTTTGGAGTGAGAGGCTTAAATCCCATCAACAAAGTGGATGTGTTCAAGGTCCCTCAGTGGGAGGCAGGCAGGGAGGAGGTGGATCATAAACAAGTGGCCACAGTTAATGTGTGAACTGTGCTACATCAGGGAGGTGGGAGGGTGGGTGTGATGGTTTGAATGGATATTCCCCCAACCTATTCAGGACTTTTATTAAAGCTTGTGATTTAGATTTCCAGCCACCTGGGTGGAGGAGGTGTCACTGTGGGCAGACCCTAGGGTGAAGCCCTAAGGTGTTACTGGGGGAGGGGGGGCACGTGGATCTGAATTCCAGCCCAAGACATGCAGGGATGATGGATGCTGCCATTGTGGAGTTCCTGGAGTGTGCTTGCTTGTGATGCTGCTGGTGGTAGTTGCTTTCTTCTCTCTGCGTGGACCTGTGAAAGGGGACCAAATTCTTCTGCCATTATGGAACTTCCCCTCTACCCTGCAAGCTTAAGTAAATACCTTCCTCCCATAACTGCGCCTGCTTTGGAAGTTCATCCCAGCAACGTGTGGCTGACTGTGGCAATGTGGCATGTATGATTTGGGCTACATGGCAGTAGTCAAAGGTCTCAGACCTCAGGCAGAATGGGGAGGGGAGGCAGAGTGTGTTTCTTTCCTACTCACAAAAGCCCTTATAGCTTAGGACCCTGCTTAGCCTGGCTGTAAGAGTGACAGGCTTTACTAAAATTTCTTGTTTTCTTATTTATTTATATAAAAGAAACAGAAATGACTGATTTTTTTTTTTTTACAAAGAAAATGGAGGATGCTATAGGATGGATGGACTTCAAAATCAGCATCTGGCTACTTCCTGCTGAACTGGGGTGTCACTGAGTTAGGAATCCCATAATTCATGGTGGGGAGTCAAGTGTGTCTTTGGGTCACAGGCTAGCATCTATATTCACTCATCAGGAGGATATTGTTCACTTGTTACAGTTGGATTTGTTGAATTCTGGAAAAATGAGCTGTGTAAGTTTATTGAAAAGAGAGGCATCAAGGGAATGTTGGGGATTCAAGACAGAGGAAGGAGTACACACAACTGCGCTATCTCCCTGGTCAGTGCTTTGGGGAGACAGGAGGTGGGAGTTTCTCCTTTTTCAATGACCCCCAAGCCTAATAATGTCTGCCTAGCTACCTATCAAAGATACAAAGGTAATAGTAACTGAGACATCTTACTATCAGCTTTATCATGTGTCCTGTTCTGGGTCACTTACAAGGTACCTGGAAGTCTCCAGTATTTGTTTTAAACCTAAAGTCACCTTGGATTCAGGAATAGCAGAACCTTGAAGACATCTCACGCTGTGGTAAGAACACATCCAAGCACTAGCATTCATTTCAAGTGAACCAGCTTTTATCTCTTCAGCAATAAGGACTTCTAATTACCTTCAGAATCAAAGAGACACAGTGATTAAACATCCAACACTCTGACCAATAGTGCTTAATTATGCATATCTCTTTCTCACTGCTCCAACTCTTCTATTTGATCCTAAACCTCATGTTAGTGGCCCCTTGATCTGTTCTTCCCAACATGGTCATGATGAAAACTAGGAGTCAGAAATTGGCTAGGCAGCTGAGGGTAACAGGACTCCAAAGTGAACAGGTCTTTCCTTGGCTAAAAGTAGGAAATACAGTTGAGCCTATAAGGGATCTGGGTTTACCTTATCCCCATTCTCTTTTTTAGATTAATCTCTTTCCTGGCAAAGTGCCTGGACAGCTGTGGTTGGACTGAAAGTTCAGTCCCCATCCAGTGAATTCCCATAAAAGACCTCAATCAGATCACCTGGTGGATTTAACGGCTCAGGACCCCTCCCAACATGAAAGCTTCCTGCTTCACTTTCCTTAATGGAGTTTTTTTTCCTATATCTATTGTACAGGAGCTCTGCCTTTCTTTCCTTAATCTCTATAATAAAATCATCCTAAACTTCACCCTCTATGGTATGGGGATTTCATTTGTCTAATTCATAAGACAGGAATCTGGAGGCCAGTGACTCAGTGCAAGTTTCATGTGACCATGACCACCCGGCACCCCAATTCCTGGGTTAAAGCTCAACTAAAAGCCAAGAAAGGAACCATCAGTCTCAGAGACACCCTGAATTCCATATCAGCCGCACTGATTACATCCCCTTTCTCCGCCCTTTAGCTCTGCTGCTCTCTGATTGGCAGACTGGGATGGATAGTCCGTCAAGACTCAAGCTGGGGCTTTTGCCCTCAGGCTCCGATAACACCAATGGGAAACATGAAACATCCAATTGAGCCACCAGTTGGATGGACGCACAGACGAGGGAAATCCAGAATACAGAACTGAGGTAGGGAGGCCAAGCTCATGAATCCGGAACATTCTCTCCATGAATCTCCCAGTGACCTTTCAGTGGGATGAAATTTCTTCTCAATATGCTCTCACAGCTTTTTTTCTTATCACTTGTTGCAGCTTGTAACTTTTAATTAAATGATGAACTCCATGAGGACAGGATCTATTTTTCTCCACTATGGCAGCCCCACCTTACTATACTTTGCCCCACTAAGAAAATTGTTTGTGAAGTAACTAAACAAACCAAGTAAAAGCAAGAAGGTTTGAGGTAGCAAGTTGTTAGGAAAAATCAGGAAAGAAAGAAGAGAGAAGACTCCGCTCACCAGCAGAGACAGGCTTTATCCAGGACAGCCTGAGAAGAGCTCTGACCAGGCAGGTCAGCAGCGACTTCCCTTACAGACTAGGGGATACTTACGGGGCAGTGGGGTCGTGGGAATTCTTTGGTTGCAGGGTGGTCCACCTTGCCTAGGAGCTTGGGCCACTTCAGGGAAATGATAGCAGGACAGGTGGTCTGGTTCATTCCAGGGAAGTGCTCATTGGCAGGGGTGGTCTGAGTCACTCTTGGGAAACAGAGAGTTAGAATGAAATGTCAATATGAGTCCAAAATGCAGACCTTCTGGTTTGAACACAAGTGCGATGTAGTTTTTGAAAAACATTCTTCCATAAAAAAGAAAAAAAACCAGTGGCTAGAGAGATGGCTCAGGGGACAAAGAGCTTGCAGCTCAAGCTAGAGTACTGGAGTTTGATTCTCAGATCCTAGGTAAAAGTCAGAAGCCATGGCAGTTTTCTGAAATCCCGGAACATTGAAGCTGATGGGGAGATAGTAGGTGTCAGAATTTTCTGGAAGCTTTAGGTGGGCCCAGCAAAGAACAGTGGAGCAAGAATACACAGCAAGAAATCCTACCTCAAATGAGGTGTACATATGAGGACTGACTTGAAAGTTGCCCTCTAAACTGCACAGCACGCATACTTGTTCCCAGTCACAAACACAGGCACAAACTAACAGGCATACACACACACACACACACACACACACACACACACACACACAGACAGGTAATTTTAAAAGAGAAAAAAAAAAAAAAAACTAGTGGCCTACTATGAGATCTGAGATGTTTAGAATTCAGGACATGGCACCCCACGATACTAGTGCAGACTAGAATAGGCCACCAGAAATATGCCTGTCTAGCATAAGAATAATTTTTATTTATTTATTTATTTTTGTTTTGTTTTTCGAGGTAGGGTCTCACTCTAGCTCAGGCTGACCTGGAACTCACTATGGAGTCTCAGGGTGGCCTCGAACTCACGGCGATCCTCCTACTTCTGCCTCTCGAGTGCTGGGATTAAAGGCATGCGCCACCACGCCCGGCTAGGAATAATTTTGAGCTGGTTATTTTGGGAAGCTGCAGACACAGGAAAAGCTGCAAACCGTTGAAGTGAGCCTGTACAGGAGACATTTCCATCTAGGAAGGAAATCTCCATGTGGAAGGGTGTCTCCTCTGTGCATCAAAAAGAAAAGGACAACTCTAAATCCTAGAAACACAACAGTGGAGAAAGCAAGATGGAAACCTGTGTTCAAACCCTGGCTCTTGGGCTGGAGAGATGGTCAAGACGCGCTTGCCTGCAAAGCCTAACAACCCCGGTTTGATTCCCCAGTACTGATGCAAAGCCAGATGCACAAAGTGACGCATGCATCCGGAGTTGATCTGCAGTGGCTAAAGGCCCAGATGCATCCATACTTTCTCTGTGTATGTCTCTATAACTGCAAATTAATTAATTAAGTAAATATATTTTTGAAAAACCCCTGCTTTGTTTGCGGTTCACTTCCTTAACATAACTCAGCAGAGCTCCACAACTTTTGTTCAAAGGACTGATGGAATTGAATCCTGAATTACAGCAATGTTTGTAGGACTTCTTCATTTTACTTCCCATTCATACATGCTGCTGAACTTTGGTTTAGACTTTTATTGTTCTGTCTTTTGTTACAAGGGTTCATCCCAACTAAGAACTTATGAAAGTGTACAAAGAAAATCAGGCCTCCCATTCATTTTTCCTCTACTACTGCGCTAACCTGTGCTTAGAAATTCCAGCAGTTAAGGACACATACATGCATGTTTGTGCCCGCAGCACTTACCATGAATCTCAGACATTAGGATCGGAAGAAGTCTGGTTCCACTGCCACCGTGAAGCCAATGACTTGTGAAAGAAAATGATGATACGGCAATTTGAGGTGTCTTTGGAGGTGAAGGAACCATCCTTGCTCTTGGTTGGGTTTCTAAGTAAGGAGTTAGGGTGTGGAACATGCATGGTCAGACAAAAATTCCACTGTCAGTGGCCCCAGGTTCTTGTCTTACGAATTCAACGAATGAAGATCATAGATCACAGAGGGTGAGGTTTAAAAAATTTTTATTATAGAGCTGAAGAGAAGGAAAGTAAGCAAAACTCCTGTCACCAGAAATGGGACACGACTCAAAAGTAAAGCAGAAAGTTCCCAAACTGGAAGTGACCCTGAGCAGGTAATCTGCATGGTTGTACTTACCTTCACATTGCTGGCACAAAGCACCTGAGGAAAGATGTTTGTTTTGGCTGAAAGTCTTGAAGGGAAGCTTCTGATAGCAGAGGGAAACATGGCATGAGCAGAGGCTGGACATCACCTCTGCCACAGCAGTTGGAAAACAGCAGCAGGAGAGTGAGCCCAACTCTAGCAAAAGAGGCTGGCTGTTAACACCCCAAGGCAACACCCCTCCTCCAGCAAGGCTCCGCCTCCCAAATTGTCATCGGCTGGGAGCCACGCATTCATGGCACATGAGTTCACAGGAGATGCCTGATTCAAACCCTCACATGCAAGGTGACTCAGATGACAGTTTATTATAAGAATAAGGCTTTACTGGGTGAAGGGAAGGGCTGGTCATTCCAGTTCCATGTTAGGTGTTTAAGTGCCTTTCAGTCTTAGTCACGTGCATATACCTGGTTTCTAGAAAAGGGGAACTCCTTTAAGGAAAGACATAAAAGGGGAAAAAAACCCAAACCATCTCTTTTGGCATTTCTGGCTTACAGCAAGGTACAGAACTCCTTCAGAGGAAAGAGATAAGGAAAAACCAGAACCTTCTTACAGGCTCCAGGATGTATCCCACTTTTAGCGAAGAGTAAAAATACTGTTACCTTACAATGCCCGGCCAGTTTCTATCCCCTGTTCTTCATCAGTGATGGGAGAAGAAGGAGCTATATTGACAATGAGCCAGAAAGTTGCAAGATGGTGGGCTCCTCTCCTAGATATACTGCCTTAACTAACAAGTAAAGAGTTTATATAGAAAATTCGAGAAAGTGTTTTTGTTGGTGGTGGTGGGTTTTTTTGTTTTTTTGTTTGTTTGTTTTTGTTTTTCGCAGTAGGGTTTCACTCTAGTCCAGGGTGACTTGGAATTCATTATGGGTCTCTGGCTGGCCTCGAACTCACGATGATCCTCCTACCTCTGTCTCCCAAGTGCTGGGATTAAAAGCGTGCACCACCATGCACAGCGAGAAAGTGTATTTTTAACTGCATATTGGAGACACCGAAATAATTTTTAAATTTTTATTGTTTTTTTTTTTTTTTTGATCCTGCAGTGGTCCATAGAAGGTGCACCTTCTGAAGGTCACTAATGTTCTGGGTTCTGAAGTCTAAAGGAAGATGGCTGGTTTATGACCTGCTACCTTCTTGTTCCCAGAATGAACAATTAATATCATAACCACTCAGGTATCGCTTTTATTTAGAATTTAGAATGTCAGGCAAAGGGAAGGAAAACAAAACAACAATTTGTACATGATAATTTGCAAACGGCAAGTTAACCTGTCAGGTGAACTCGGGCCCATTACTGCCCTGGCAATCCTTGCATTAGAGAGGAGCGCATCCGGGTGGGAGACAGTGGAGCTGGGAGAAGATTGGGCTTTTGCGTAGGAACCTAAACTTCAGATTGACCAACAGCGAGCTTGGTTCATCTTCGCCGGGTTTAACAAATGTGGATGGTGGGCCATGTCCCAATCCTGTGGGCGGGGTAATAAGATTAGCTGTTTGGAAAGTGGGATGCAGTAATAGTCATCTCTAAAGGGCAAGAGGGTTAGTACTCCAAGGGGACAGCGAGTGAATGACATTGCACTTTGGAAATAGTTTTGGCATATGCTTCATGGAACCAAAGAGAGGGTGTATGGTGAAGACAGAGAGTGAAGAAGGTTCTTTAGAAAGGTCCAGAAGAAACTCATATTGTGTCTGTTCAGATCTCAGTTCATATCATATCCGCTTCAAGGCACTCTTCCCCTTCACCCATAATTATGGAAGAAGGAAAAATTAAACAATATATCTAACATCAGTGTTGCCTGCCGTGGGATGTGGGATCCACTTGCTCAAAATTGGACCCAACATGAAAGAGACAGCTCCAAGATGAAGGCAGAGATGCCAAGCTTTCTCCTGCTTTTAGTGACCACATTAGGCATCTGTGGGCTCAAGGGAGGAGTCAATGCTTTTTAGCAACAGTAGTTTCTAAATCCTTGTTACAAAATGACACTTATTCTTGGTTGGAATCCCCTTCCAGTTGTCTGGTGTCTAACAGAGGCTCCATGACAACTCTTCCTTTCCTGTCTCTCTCTCTCCTACCTCTCTGTGCTCATGGTACAGAAATGCTTTGCCCTGCAGAATGAGGCAGGGGAGACTGAGCGGGAACTTAACTGAGTGGATATGTTCCAGCACTGCTCCAAATAAGTACCAGCCCACAGATCCTGTAACTGCTGGAGGGGGACTCATCACTCTGTTCTGGAGAAACTCTTTCTGTGCTTCCTCCATGGAGGCTTCAGAGCTGGTGCTGCGCCTGGGGACAGCTGAACACCAAGGGTACAGAGCAAAGGAGCATGATAGACCAGCATTTGTTGGTTGGCTCTTCTGACAAACCTTGAGAAGCTGAGTACAAGCCAGACACCATCCCATCCAGGCATTCAGTCACTCATTCATTCATCAGCTATTTCCACACTATGAACCCTGTGCTTGACACCATGCTGAGCACTTTACAATCAGAAGCTCCTCAGCTCCTCATAACAGTGTGGTGTCAGAGATAAAGACACTGAGCACAGAGCAGTCACGTAACTTGACCAATAAAAGTGTGTGAGGTGTTCACTCGGTGACAGTACAGTGCACAGTCCTTCATCGCTTGTGCAGGAGCTGGAGGGTGAGCAGACGTGCGCTGTGTTGTGGTTTCATAATCACAGGGTGTACGGCACACTTCTCATTAGGGAAGGTGAGGTCCCAAGACAAGGTTCTATCTCTTACCAAGGGGTAAATGCCAAATGAGCCTCATTTTAATTTTTGATTTTTAAAAATATTTTATTTATTTATTTATTTATTTTACAGAGAAAGAAGGAGAGAGAGAGAGAGAGAGAGAATGGGCATGCCAGGGCCTCCAGCCACTGCAAATGAACTCCAGACACATGCGCCCCTTTGTGCATCTGGCTCACGTGGGTCCTGGGGAATCGAACTTGAGTCCTTTGGCTTCACAGGCAAATGCCTTAACCACTAAGCCATCCCTCCAGCCCTATCTTTGATTTTTGAACCAACAGAGACATTGTTTTGAGTCAAGAATACTGGGGCTGGAGAGACAGCTTAGTGATTAAGTGCTTGCCTATGAAGCCGTTCAAGGCTCGATTCCACAGGACCCATGTAAGCCAGATGCACAAGGGGGCGCATGAGTCTGGAGTTCATTTGCAGTGTCTGGAAGCCCTGGTGTGCCCCATTCTCATTCGCTCTCTCTCTCTCTCTCTCTCTGTCTCCCCCATTTCTCTCTGTCTGTTGCTCTCAAATTAATAAATAAAAATAAACAAAAAAATTTTAAAAAGAATACTATACTTATAAGGATAATTAAACAAATAACCTTCTACAGGGCATCAAATATGGCCTTTGCCCTTATAATGCTTGTGCTAAGGGGTCTGTCTAGTGGTTATTGCTTAGACTTTCATGGTGAAAAAAAAAATATATATATATATGGCAAATAATTTCCCCTATCAAAATCCAACAGGAAGCTGGGCATGGTGACACATGCCTTTAATCCCAGCACTCGGGAGGCAGAGGTAGGTGGATCACCGTGAATTCAAGGCCACCCTGAGACTATGTAGTTAATTCCAGGTCAGCCTGGGCCAGAGTGAGACCCTACCTCGCAAAAAAAAAAAAAAAAAAAAAAAAAAAAAAAAAAAAAAAATCCAACAGGATGTATGATCATAAGATGGGCCTCAGTGTCCCCAAACTAATGAATAATGCTTATGTTAGGCATTTATTTTTAAGTGTGTTACAAAATACACAAACAGCATTGACCTATCATACAAGTACTTAGAAGAAAGGAGGGCATATTTAAATGATTTTTAAAGTAGTACAATGAGTTAATTCAAAGAAAAATAGGAAGCTACTAATAGCTAATAGTAGTAGTTTAGATTTTGAAAGTTATCAAAGTGGTGCTGAAAGGGAGTATACAGTGGTTCCTATGAGTGGAACTTGAAATGTCCCTCACAGGCTCATGTGTTTGAACACTTAGTCCCTAGCTGGTGGGTGATATCTGGGGAGATGATGGAACCTTTGGGACATGGAGCCTAGCCAAAGACAGTAGGCTACCTGGGGCAGGTCATGAGGATTTTACTTTGGATTTGCTTCTGGTACTTTCTCTGCTTCCTGACCTGCCATGATGTGAGGAGCATCTTGTTCCCACTGCCCCAGATGGAGCCGCCAGAGCTACCAAGTCCACCCCACCATGACAGGCTGGCTCTCCTGAATTCAAAACACCTTCCTCCCTTAGACTGATTGGTCAGGAATTTGGTCCCATGTATTTGGTAATGAGCACAGGTAACTAAAATGATAGTTATCACTGAGGTGTCTCGGAGGTATTTTGTGAATGTTTACATAATAAGTCCCCAGCTCCTGCCATCACGTGACAGTAGTACCAGTCCTGCTTCCCTGCCAATGCATGGTGACAACACCCCCTACCAAAAATAATGCTTGTAGATATTTCCTAATGCCACATAGTAGAGGCCTGGAGGTGGGGAGAAGGATTGCGTACCACTCCTAGGCGAGCTCTATTGCTAGAGCAAAGTTAGGATGGATAGAAGTCAAGTTCAATTACAGGGGCTCAGTGGTTTTAAAGGGCAGCAGAGGGAGCAAGTGAGAACACAAGTGAAGACAGCAAGGACACAGAAAGTCCTGGCGAGAGTGGGAACAACAGACACGGGAGGCCTGGGGCAACAGACCAAGATTTCCCGGCTCAGGGCTCCTTTTATGGAATAAAACCAGTTCCTTCCTGCTTGACCTACAGATGCCACCTGACATCTGAAGATGCCTAGAGAGAGCGGCCGCACTTACTACAGCCTCGTGCTTGGACTAAATGCCACGTGGTGACAAGTCAAGGAGAATTTTTTTGCAAGGATATCAGAGTCACATAGTGAAAAATGTGTCAGGTTAATTCATCCCGAAAGAAGGAAAAGAGATCCTAGAAAACCATACGTCTCTTTCCAAGTATTCCATGATGCAATGTGTTACATTGGTGAAGATAAATTATGGAAGAAGGAAAACAAAGTAATGTTGTTTGCACCTCACCCAAGATGCTATTCGTGACCTTAAAAAAAAAATCTTGGTTATTTGGGGGACTGGTGATCCACTTATTTTCCCATTACACTCCAAGGTTGAATGTTCTCTACCTCAGCGTGTCTGAAAGGCAAATCTTTCCAAAGATATTAATAAATGGTGTCAGAAAAGGAAAAATTTCAGTGTCAAATAAGTTTGGGAAGTAGTACACATTTCCATTTTGGAAAGGCGCAGTGAATACTGCCACCTTAAAATTTTTGAGAAGGTGACTTCTGTCCCATTAATTATCTAAAAGATGAGATCTGAACTCTGGCAATCCACTTTCCCCACCGTACTTAACATCATTTTTTTGGAACTTGCCACTATTCCCAGTATGCGCCTTCTCCATCTTTAAGCTAGGCTTTCTCTCGCCTTCCTCCTTGCCTTGTTGACATTTTTGTCTTGTTATGTGGTCCTAGCCGGTCTCGAACTCACTATGTATTACATGCTGACTTTGAGCTTGTAGTCGTCCTGTCTTAGTCTCCTGAATGCTAGGATTATAGGACTGTGCCTTCATGCCCAGCTTCTGCTAAGACTTTTCCCAGCCTTTCCACTTACCCCATCCTTCTGGTAAGTCCCAGCTCAACATGTATCTCCTTAACCACTGTTCCTCCCGGAGAATGTGTTCTTTACCATCTATTTTCTGGGAACTGTATAACATGGTGTCCTGTCATTGTGTTTCTTGAAGGATGAACCTCTGTGTGTGTGATGTATTTAACTTTTTAATATTTATTTACTTATTTGAGAGAGAGGGAGGCAGAAAGAGAGAGAATGGGCACACCAGGATCTCTAGCCACTACATACAGATTCCAGAACCACATGTCATCTTGTGCATCCACCTTACATGGGTACTGGGGAATTGAACCTTAACTGTTAAGCCATCTCTCCAGCCCAATATATTTATATAGCTTGTAAACAAATTTTTTCTTTTCACTTTCACATGTAAGCCCATTACTGATACTATAGTTTCTAAAGGTCTTGTAGACAAACATTGTTTATTGCATATCCTGGTAGATGTACCAGTTGCTAGATTTGTCCCCTTTAGATCACTTAGACTCTGTGTCTTCATGAATTAACAATCATTAGGCAATGATGAGCATAGCTCCTCCATTTTCCATGTTTATTATTACTTTTATTTTGAGAGAGAGGTGAGGGGCCAAGCATGCCAGGACCTTCAGCCTGCTGCAACAAACTCCAGATGCATGTGCCCTCTTGTGCGCATGTGCAACATTGTGTGCTTGTGTTATTGTGCGTCTGGCTACGTGGGACCTGGAGATTTGAATGTGAGTTCCTAGGCTTCACAGGCACGTACCTTAACCACTAAGCCATCTCTCCAGCCCCACTTTCCATGTTTATTAACTGTGATGGTCTTCAAATTAAACAGAATGCTCAATGCACCAGGTGCTTCCTGTAACTATCGTGTTAGAGATATTCAAAATCAAAGTGAAGACTGTGTTTTAGAAATAAAATTTTACCTTCTTGTGTGTGGTGAGGATTAAATCCAGGGCCTCAGATATGCTAGGCAAGCACTCCACCAGGGAGCTACACTTCCTGTCCCTGAGTTCGTGTTTACTTCTAATACATTACCTACCTTCCTCTCTCTTTCCTGTCCTCCTCCCTTGCATACACAAAAAGACCTCCAACTTCCCCCATCTCCAAGAATCTTGCCTTTCCCATGGTCATTCTCATGTCAGTCTATAACACCTCCATCTCTCCATTTGTTTTTAGGACAACACCTTAACGTTTTATAGGTGAAGTTCTTGTTGAACATCAGTTCCAGGCATGCATTCAGACCTGACCCTTGCTCACCTGCTCAGTGCCAGTGGTTGTACTTTATGGGAGCTGTGGCGGAGCTGAGAGGCAGCGGTCTTAGTAGGAGTGGTCTTAGATCAGTGCCAGTGAGGAGGAAGGAAAGAGGCTGGGACAGAGGAAGATCTGGTAGTCATAACAAAGGCCTGCACTGACTCTCTGAGGACCCTCAGGAGCTATACTGAATTTAGCAGAGGGGCCAAGCCTTTGAAGCCCACACAAACAGGTGGCTCAATGCAGGATAATCCTGATGTGGGTTAGGACTAAGATAGCTTTTTTCTAGTAGATTGTTAGTTGGGGACTGAGCCACAGAAGCATGGATGCCTCTTTACTAGTCTTTAAGACTAGGCTGGCTTCTGATCTAAGACCCACATGTGAGCCAGTCTCATCCAAGATGGCTACACACATTAACTCCAGTGACAACTTCCTGCTTCTTCCTGAACTTTTTCCAGGCTTAGTGCACCTGTGGCCTGGCCCATCCCTGTCAGCCTCTTGAGCACACCAACCAATCAGGTATCTCCTGAGTCTGGTGATGAGGCTCGTCCTGACTGGATGCTTGACCCATATAAAAGGGCCTGAGCCACATGTGTGAGCCCTCTTGGCCCCTTCGAGTAACCAGAAGAAGCTTTGGGTGCTTTCTCTATGGGAGGGGGATCTCCTTGGTGTGCCCTCCCTCTTCCCAGACAAGGGGGAGAATTTCTTTTCCCTGGGCATCTTCCTGCCTTGTCCCGGGCACTTTCCTGCTTGCTTTCCACTTGTGTAAGCCTCTTCCCAGAGGCCTCTGCCCTGGCCAGCTCTCTGTGATAGGGAGAGCTCCTCAGTCTCCCCTGCCCCTTCCTAGTGGCTGGGAAGGGGGTAAATTTCTTCTAGGTTGGGCTTTCCTGTTTTGCTTTCTCTCCTAATTCTTCCTAATATAAATTTCATAATTCACAATTTACCTTCCTCCGAGTCTGCACTTTCAGTTCGTTGATAACATGGACAAGGACCCCAAGTTGGGGTTTATAGGCCTGGAGTTTCCTGTATTTTTATGGACTTGTAATCCCTCCCTGGACTGTAACTCCCACATCACCCCAGGACAGGAGAACACCGCTGGAGAAGAAGAGAACTCCAGAAAGCACTCTTCAGCATAGGGAATCCTTAAAAGGGGGCAGCAGTTGAAGGCCATGAGCCAGAGCTCCTCCGTCTCCCAGCTGCTGGTGCACCGGGGTTTCATTCCTGGAGGGAAAGCAGAGCACCTACAACACTTCACGAGGACCATCTTGATGGGAGTCCCGTGTTTGTTCAGAGCAGTGCCACAGTCCCTCCTCCCTCTGCACTTGCCTTCTGCTTTGGTAGATGATGCCACATCTCAGCTCAAGCCAGCCAACAACTTCTAATCTTGACCCAGTCAAGTCTAAAGTCATTGTGATTGTCTGTCCAATGCTAGGCCCTTTGTTCCCAGGGAGGTCAAACCTGGCTGCTCTCACTCCTGCACTCTAGCCACTCTAGCTTGACCTGTATTCTTGAAAATGCTCAGCAAGTTCCTCTGCAAGCCAAACTTCGTATATTAAAACTGCAGTTAAGCACTTGCCTATGAAGCCTAAGGACACTGGTTCAAGGCTCGATTCCCCAGGACCCACGTAAGCCAGTTGCACAAGGTGGTGCATGCTCTGGAGTTCGTTTGCAGTGGCTGGAGGCCCTGGTGTGCACATTCTCTCTCTCCCTCCCTCCCTCCCCTCCCTCCCTCCCTCTCTCTCTCATAAATAAATAAAAAAGATTTTTTAAAAATCTAAAAAAAAAAAGCCGGGCGTGGTGGCGCAAATAAGCCGGGCGTGGTGGCGCATGCCTTTAATCCCAGCACTCGGGAGGCAGAGGTAGGAGGATCACCATGAGTTTAAGGCCACCCTGAGACTACATAGTTAATTCCAGGTCAGTCTGGACCAGAGTCAGACCCTACCTTGAAAAACAAAAAAAAATAAAACAAAACAAAACAAAACAAATCTAAAAAAAAAAAAAAAGTTACCCCTCATCACCTTGGTGGAATACTGAACCACTTGTGGTTTGGTGCTGCTTGTGTTGGTGAATTGCTAAATGCTAAAATGAACTTGTTCAACTTTATAATTTTAGGCATTAACCCCAGGGCTTCATACATGCTAGATGTTGTAATTACCTTTGCATTGCTGGGGTGGGGGGAAGCACCCAACCAGAAGCAACTTACAGGGGCTGGGGACATGGCTCAGTGGGTAAAAAGCTCTTGTTGCACAAGTATGAGGACTTGAGCTTGGGTCCCCACAACCCACAGAA
Source organism: Dipus sagitta (assembly GCA_036346955.1). Taxonomy (NCBI): domain Eukaryota; kingdom Metazoa; phylum Chordata; class Mammalia; order Rodentia; family Dipodidae; genus Dipus; species Dipus sagitta. Next base: position 139,472,284 of record CM070777.1, read on the forward strand.
AAGCTGAACCCAATAGCAAGGGTCTGTAATACCAGCCCAGCGAGCAGGAAGGCAGAGACAGGAGAATCCCAGCTCAAGAGCTGGTTAGTCTGGTGGAGGCAGCAGCGAACAACCAAGAGAACCTGTCGAACCTATCTTGTACAAGCTAGGAGGTGAGAAGAGACCCCCAAGGTTGCCCTCTGACCTCCACACACATGCTGTGGCATGCGTATGCCCGTGAGCGTGCACACGCTCGCGTACATGTTGCACACACACACGCATGCACAGAGATCTTTTTAAAAAGGGGTTCATAGAAGCAGAACATTGACACTAGTTGATTAAAGTGAAAGTGAGTACCTCGCTGGTTAGCTGGCAGGTTCTGATAGGTAGAGTCTCTACTTAGAAGTCAGCTGGTGTTTCCTGGAATGACCAAATCAGTCTTGTCTGAGCACTTCACATTGATTTGGCCTTGGTTTGCTTCTGTAGGAACCCAAGGAGTGAAACTGACTCAGCCTAGTGGCTTCCCAGTTGTAAGTTTCCATCTCAGGGCTTTTACATTGTACCCCTCCCTCTGCCCAAAGTGATGTTCTCCTGAGTCTCAGCATGCTCTTCCTCATCTCCTTCAGTTTTTCACACGTGCCTTTCCTTCCTTCCTTCTCCCTCCCTTCCTTCCTTTCCTGCTTTCTCTCTCTTTCTCAGTCTCCCTCCGTGTCTCTGTCTCTCTGTCTTTTATTTTTCTTTGAGACAGGGTCTCACTCCTTAGCCCAGACTGGCCTGGTATTCACTATGTAGCCCAGACTGTCCTCAGGTACATGGTGATCCTCTTGCCTCATCCTCCTCAGTGCTGGGATCCACCCTGCTGCCTCAAGCCACCTTCTTATTGCATTTTGAAGGAGTTCTGCTCGTGGCTCTGGCTCTCCCTGTTCCCCTGCCCTGTTCTTTCCCTTGGTAGTAGGGAGCTCCTCAAAGAGAGAAACTTCAGATGGTCACATTGACTGCTGTGTCCCCACCACCAACAGTCATGCCTGCCACATCAACGTATATGCTGAAGGAATTTCTTTAAGTCACAGAAAAAATGGCTCCATGACTGGCCCAGATTGAAAATTACTCCACAATTCTCTAGAAGGGTAATATCATTTCCTTTTGTTCAGTTTTGCTCAGATGATTTGTTTTTCTTTAACCAGATTGAATAAGTCACTTAAATGCCTGCTATAGAACAGGCCTCCAAGATGCCAGAATTCTGTTTCCTACTCAAATATTTAAAAAAAAATTTTTTTTTTATTCTTTCAAACTTGCTTGGGCTCTTATATTAGTCTGTTTTTGTGTTACTATAACAAAATATCTAAAACAGGGCTGAAGAGATGGCTTAGCGGTTAAGCGCTTGCCTGTGAAGCCTAAGGACCCCGGTTCGAGGCTCGACTCCCCAGGACCCACGTTAGCCAGACGCACAAAGGGGGCGCACACGTCTGGAGTTCGTTTGCAGTGGCTGGAGGCCCTGGCGCGCCCATTCTCTCTCCCTCTATCTGCCTCTTTCTCTCTCTCTCTGTCGCTCTCAAATAAATAAATAAATAAATAAATAAAAATATCTAAAACAGGCTAACTTTATAAAGAAAAGAAGTTTATTTAGCTCACAGTGTTGGACAGTAAAAGTTTAAGATTTGATGCCCCCCCCCCCCCCGGATTTGGTTTCTGATGAAGGTCTAATGGCAGAGGGGCTTATAAGTGGAAGTGATTCCACCATCAGAAGGGAAAGCAGGGCCTAATTTGGGTTCAGGCTTTGCTCTCTAAAGAACTAACTCAGGATTCCTCAAAGACCTAGTAACCTACCACTAGCACCTACCCCCACCCCCCCAGCAACATGAAAGTTTTCACAACCTCCTACATTGCCACGCTGGAGACCAAGCTCCCAACAAATGAACCCTTTGAAGTCAAACTATATCCAAACCATATCAGGCTTAAAAAATTGAAAAAAAAGGGGCTGGAGAGATGGTTCAGCAGTGAAGGCACTTGTTTGTAAAGCCTAAATGCGTGGGTTCAATTCCCCACTATCCATGTAAAAGCAGATGCACAAAGTGGCACATGCATCTGGAGTTCATTTGCAGTTGCAAGAGGTCCTGGCACACTCTTTCTCTCCCTTCCCGCCCCCCCCCCCACACTTGCAAGTAAATAAATAATTGGAAAAAGATGTGACTTTTGACAATGCTGAACTTTGTCTAAGCCCTGTGCTCTGTGAAAGCATCGCTGGTTAAGGAATAAAGTTTAGGATGATAGATATGTTAATTACTATGAGTTTATCATTGACTGAGATGTAAACATCATTGCATTGTAAGTCATGAATATGTATAAATATTATGTGCCCATCAAAACTTAAAATTCCTATTCTTTGTATTTAAATAATAAAAGCAACCAGCTAACTGACAGAAAGGACAACCCTGCCACTGTGCATTTGAAGACACACCTCTATCCTTCCTTTATACCCCTCTATAAGATACCAAGATGCTTTTCACTGAGCTATTCCTCATTAATAAGCTTTCTCTGAATTGCAATAGTTTAAAAGCTCATCTATGCATTTTGCCTCTCACAATTTGGTGCTAATACAAACAGAGGGTTGGATCTCACTTTCCAATTTCCAGTTACTTTACTTAGCCAGGGAGGCTTCAGGAGGAATTATGGTCACCTTGAATTCATTAACCACAAAAGTGAGGGCTCATAATGTTGAACTTTAAGCCCCTTGCTCTGTAGAAACAAGGATGATTAACAAATACTCCACTCCTGTTGGTTGTGGAAACTGGCTTATTCTATGATCTTACCACCATCCTCCCTCATGACTTCCATAGACTTTGTGAATAATCCCTTTGGTTACCTGCCTCCGTAAAACCCAATTCCATTCCTCACTAATGAATGTTCCCTTACTGTGAGAGCCTGATTGACTGGTATATTTTGTCTTTCACACTGTTGCAGTCAGGTTTACATTGCTGGCAGAAATCATCTGACCAAGAGCAGCTTGTAGTTATAAAAAAAAAAAAAAAAAGGTTTAGTTTGGCTTACAGACTCGAGGAGAAGCTCCACACTGGCAGGGGGAAACGATGGCATGAGCAGAGGGTGGACATCACCCACCCCCCCTCCGGCCAACATAAGGTGAACAATAGGAGGAGAGTGTGTCAAACACTGACAGGGGAAACTGGCTATAACACCCATAAGCCCGCCCTCAACAATACACCGCCTCCAGGAGGGATTAGTTCCCAAATCCCCATCAGCTGAGAATCTAGCATTAAGAATATCTAAGTTTATGGGGGACACCTGAATCAAACCACCGCACACCTTCATAAAGACTATTTTGGAGATGATTTATTTATAGCCTTGAAAATAAAAATATCCATTAGAAAATGAGCAGCTGACAATATTGAGTGTCTAAAAATGTCTTGACAATAGACAACAGACAACCAAAGGGTCCACTCCTTTGGCTTTCTTCCAGAGGCTGACAGAAACTTAATTCAAGCAGATGGCTACACAAAAAGGTATTCTTGGAAACAATTTCCCAGTATATAAAGTAATTTGGGCTCTGTATAATTTCCTCCTAAAATCAGCTCTGCCCAGCATGCTAAGCACATGACCCATTTCGTCCTTGCCCAGAAGTTCTAGTTCTAAAGAGAAGAGGTGGAGGCCAGAAGTCTCTAGAGGTGGGCTATCAGCAAAGGATCTGTAATCAGCTATGAAAGGACTAGGATTTAGACAAATGGTTTTATTCTAATACCTTAGTCGACCCTTCTGTCTATGATTTTATATCTTGCTCAATCCAATACAAACACTTAGCTCCATTGCATTGGAGATAAGCCCTCCAAATACTACATAAAACAAAATAAAAATGACTTTGATGCAATAGTTTAGTGCCCAAGGACCAGTTTAATTTGTAGAGTTGGGGTTCTTGGGATGATTGTGTTGGATTTAGAGATACAGGTGCACTGAGAAGTCCCTCAAAATTATATGTCAAATGATATTATATATGTGCATGTGTGCAATACACATTTTCTGAAGATAGTTTCTACACTTTTCTAACATTCTTGAAAGAGAAATCTATGTCCCTTAAATGGGTAAGGACTGCTCCCTAGTATAAATATTGTGAGCCTTCAAAGACACATCCTCTAGACAGAACCCTTATTCTTTGCCAAGTCATGCCCCAGAGCAGCAAGTTCACTGTCATCTATAATGGGCTTCATTTGTAGGCATGCGCAAGCATTCAGTCTGGTCCTGGGGTCAGCCATGAGCCTTTGGCATTGGCAAGGTTCTCACAACATCGATTCATCTCCTAGAACCTGAGAGGTGTCACCAAGAGTATGAATAGCAATTATCTGATGAAATCCAACCCATTTCATGTTTTCCACAAATATTCTCCATCAAGAATATAATTTGACACCCAAAACAGCACTGACTCGTGATAAAATATGAAAATGAAATGGAAACATATGCTTATTACCACGACACTTTTTTTCCCTAAGTATTCAAACCTGGATTTCATAGCCCATGCTTTGAATTAACAACATCTATCAGAATTATTGCCATATGTTTTGTGTGAGTTTAACAAAGCAAAGACAAAGCTTAATTGGCTCACCGAACTGTGTCTCTGAAAGACTTTAATTTTCCTGTAAGAACAGTAAATGCCAACAAGATGGACACCCCTGTCTTCTGAGCTCTGTCTATAGTCACAAGAAGGAAACAAGATGTTCTCATATTTAAAACATCCCCTGTATGCCAGCGACATCTAGTTTTAATTTATGGAAGTCCTAAAGAAAGAAGGGTTAAAATGGCATAAAAGCAGCCTGGGCATGGTGGCGCACGCCTTTAATCCCAGCACTCGGGAGGCAGAGGTAGGAGGATTGCAGTGAGTTCGAGGCCACCCTGAGACTCCAGTGATTTCCAGTTCAGCCTGGGCTAGAGTGAGACCCTACCTCGAAAAACAACAACAACAACAAAAATGTCATAAAAGCACCCCAAATATGCCTAACACTTCTAGTCTGAAGTCTAAGCCTAACTTCACTGTGGTTAAGCACACACCACACACTTACCCATGTTGTCTTGAGATATAGCATGTTGGAGGCATATTCATCTTGTGGACACATGCCTGGCAAGGAGTGTCATTTGTCCTGTTGGATGTAGAATAAATGGAATTTTGGTATCCACTAATGTCCCCTAAGGGAACCAACACACCAACTTGGGCAGAACTTACACAAACTCAGTGAAAGTGTCACCTCCTCTGTGGCCAACTTAATTGCTCCCTCTTCTGTGCTGGCCAAACAGTGTCATAGTTGTTGGCTATTATGGCTGTCTCCTTGGCAGGCTGAGATCCTGTTGGGCAGGGACTATGTCTTATTTATCTTTGGATCTCCAGTAACTTCCTCAGTGTTTTGTAATCAGCAAGGATTTGTGCCATGACTGTAGGGATTCATTTAATGAGAGCCAAGTGTGAGACTCCCACCCCAATTCTGAACATGTTTTGAAGTGTGCCACAAGTGTCTTTCCTTATCTTTACAGTCCCCAGGGTAGCACAAAAGCCCATGCTACTGCCACACGCTGTCCCCAGCAGAGATGGCCTTCTCCCTTCACACTTCTCACAGCCTCAGTAGGGCAAAGAAGATTTAAAAACCGGCCCAATAGCCAAAATAATTCAGTGCAATGGACTATGATACACTTTTCATTTTAAAAGTACCTTTTACCTCAGCAAGGCTAACTGTACCCATAGGTGAGCATGCTCACTCCACATGTGTGAAGAAACTGGACCAGGAAGATGAGGAGCTTGCGTGGACTATGCAGCCGTGTTGCTCGTCAGGCCTCCCACCTCCTGAGAGGGATGCAGAGGAAATCATTCTCTCTGTTTCTAAAGGCTCAGTTAGCTCTCAAAGGCTTGATCCCATCAGGTTGTGATCAGAGATCTGTGTCCTCCTCATTTCTCAGTGACTCCTAGAGAGTAGGGATTGCATTTTTGTCCACCATCTTTTCACGGTTCCATTGAGCAGAGATTGGCTTACGGCAGCCTTCTGGTAAGTGTTATGTTGAGTTTTTCCTAGGATGATGTAAACAATTATCTGTTCACCTCAAAATTACCTGACCAGTGGCAGCTTAAGGAAGGGAAGGGTTTACTTTGAATTATAGTTTTGAGGGGAAGTGTTCATCATAGGGAGGAAAGCACACAGGACAAGACAGCTCACGTCACATCATCACATCAACAGAGAGGAGGTAGAGAGGGAATGAATGCTGAATGCTCAACTAGCTTTCTCCTTTTTGTTTGGCCTGGGAACCCAGGCACTACCTACAGTTAGTGTAAGACTTCATCTAGAAAATTCCTAACAGACATGCTCAGACATTTGTTTCCATGGTGATTCTAAATCCTGTCAGGTTGACAATCAGAGATTAACCATTGCAGGCATTGACAACAAACCAAAGAAACAATTCCACCCAAGTCCAGCTCAGTGAATCGATGAGTTTAACTGAGGTTCAACAGGAGCATAGACAACTTACTAGTGGGAAATTGCCACCAGAGAAGAAGCTCTTCCCTCCAGCAGAAACCTACTTCTTTGGACAATGGAACACTCGGGAGCTGTAGATTGTTGCTAGGAAATTTCCAGTGCCAGGGATGGGATACCTTCCAGTGAGTTGTTGGCCGGGGAGGTCCCTGATGCCCCCAAAACATTGCAGGCCATCATCGAGGCCCTTGGTTTCCCACCAAGAATAGATGGTAAGACCCTATTGCTGCAGACTCCACATACTTGGGCTACAAGGTCACTAAGAAATCCTGCTGGAGCTGAGCTGATAACCTCCTCCATGTAGACCAGCTGACAGAAAGCTAGAAAAAGCCACTCTGCATGCAGTTCAATGGGAGACAGAAAAATCACCAGTGAAGATACTCCACAGTGAACACTGAAAGCCAAATGAGCTAACAGGTGCAATAGTGGCACATCTGTCACGGTGGAAAACACCTGCCCTCTAATTGGACTGGAAACCCGCTCCATGGGAAGGAATACTGACAACCTACAATAGGGGTAGTCATGATCCCTAGGGATGTAACGTCTGCTGTTGTCTGGCTAAATGTACATACTATGCTTATCAAACTGCCCAGTAAGCAGTTCTCTTAATGTTCATACCCTTATATTAATGCTACTCTCACTTTTGGTAGAGAACCTTCTCTTTTCAGATGTCAGTGACCTTGTGATGACTCAGAAGGCATCATGGTGATGGGAAGAAGTGACAGGAGTGCTCAGCACTGCAATATCTCTATCACACTTTCCAAGGCTCAGGGTCCATTGCAGAAGAGGTGGCAGAAAGAATGTAAGAGCTAAAGGAAGGGTAGGACTCCTTACAATGTGCTCCTCCAGACACAAAATGGCCTGGATATCCATGACCTCACCGTGCCTGATGCTACCTACACAAGACAATCATAATAGGAGGTAAAAGATCATGACATCAAAATAAAAGAGAGACTGATTGAGAAGGGGAGGGGATATGATGGAGAATGGAGTTTCAAAGGGGAAAGTGGGGGGAGGGCATTACCATGGGATATTGTTTACAATCATGGAAGTTGTTAATAAAAAATTAATTAATTAAAAATGTATTTGCTCTCTTTTTCATCTCTCCTGAACCTCCTGATCTGTGCTCTGGCTCCCTATTCCCATGTGGGCTCTTTAACCCCTCCTGCCTTCCACACGGCAGGAGCTCTCTGTGCCTTCTTTTCTCTTTCCCTCTCTTAATGTAATGAAGTCTCTTTAAGTCTTAAAAAAAAAAGCATTTATTTGTGTGTGTGTGTTTGTGAGTGATATGTATATACATGTGTGGTATATGTATGGGCACACATACCATAGCACCTGTGGAAATCAGAGGATAACCTCAGGTCATCTGACCTCTCTTTCAATCTTCTTTTTGAGACACAGTCTACCTGGTTTTGCCTACTGTGTGCTGGGCACTAGTCCCATGAGCATCTGCATTCTCCTGGTTCCACCTCTATTGTCTCATAGGTGCATTTGGATCATAGACACATGTGCCGCATTGTGCCCAGCTCTATGTGGGTGTTAGGTAATTGATTGAGGGCCAGCAGGCTTACAAGCAAACACCTTGAAACAGCAGAGCCATGTATCCAGTCCCAGTTAGAAGTCAACACTTTACGTAAGTTTAAGCCCAGCAGTTCCCCTTCTGGAGTTAATCTGAAGAATCAGTATGACTCCATTCCTAGAGGTCAGCTGGATGGATCTGTGACAATTTAGTAAATACTGTGACAAGAGAAGGATCTGGGTGAAGAGCATGAAGCCTGTCACTGGGGGACAGCATCGTAGTTGTGTGAGAAGGGGAGTTCAGAGCAGCCAAACTTTGTTTTTCAATAGAATCCAGACATCTTAACATAAAATGCTGGCTTGGTAGATTGCACAAAGTATAGCCAAGTTATTCTCCTCATTTCATGCCTTTTATATTAACCCCCCCCACACACACACACACACATTGGGTCTGAGCTGGCCAGGTGGACTGGCTTTAGTCAACAGACTATTCGAAAAAGAAATGCAAATAATAGTCAATTGTAGGCTAGAGAGATGGCTTAGTGTTTAAAGCACTTGCCTGTGAAGCCTAAGAACCCATGTTTGACTCTCCAGGTTCCACTTAAGCCAGACACACAATGTAACGCCAACAACACAACATCGCACATGCGCTCACGTGTCTGGAGTTTGATTATAATGGCTGGAGGCCCTGGCATGCCAATTCTCCCCCTATCCTCACTCTCCTTCGCTCACTTTCATTAAAAAAAAAAAAGGCGGGCTGGAGAGACGGCTTAGTGGTTAAGTGCTTGCCTGTGAAGCCTAAGGACCCCGGTTCAAGGCTCAATTCCCCAGGACCCACGTTAGCCACATGCACACGTGGGCGCACGCATCTGGAGTTCGTTTGCAGCGGCTGGAGGCCCTGGCACACCCATTCTCTCTATGTATATCTGCCTTTTTCTCTCTGTCTGTCACTCTCAAATAAATAAATAAAAATAAACAAAATAATTTTTTTTTTAAAAAAAAGGCCAGTTTGTTGGGCTTGCCAAAACAAAAAAGTAGTCAACTGGGCCTTCCCTTCTTGCCGCCTGTGACTCTTGCTACTACCACCAAGTGAAGACGCTTAGGCAAGCCTCATGGAACATGACCCAGACACCTTGCTTGCCCCAGGCAGTCTGCTGCCCTTTGCCAGACATTCAAGTGAGGCCATCCCAGGTCACCCAACCTCCACCAGTCCACCAGCTGACCACAGATGCACGAGTCAGTCTAGCAGAGGACAGCTGAATTGGCTCAGTTCAAAGCAGCCATCTGGTTCACAGGACTGTGAGCTAGGTTTTAAGCTGATACATTTGTTTCTTTAAGACAATACATGTTGGGGTAGTTTGCCACATATAAAGAACTAATTGACAACAAAACTAAAATATGGTTAGAGCTAACCGAAACAGATGCAGTCCATGATAACTTCTTTTTTCTTGTTTTTTTTTTTGAGGTACAGTCTCACTTTAGCCCAGGCTGACCTGGAATTCACTATGGAGTCTCAGGGTGGCCTCGAACTCAGGGCAATCCTCCTACCTCTGCCTCCCTAGTGCTGGGATTAAAGGCATGTGCCACCATGCCCGGCACCATGATAACTTCTGATGGATGTAGAATGTAGAGATTTAGCCCTAAAGATTTCCCTTGTTTTACTGTTTATAACAAAAAAGCAAAGACAACCTGAAGGTCTCTCTGATAGGTAAGCGGCTAACAAGGGTTGGCATGTTCACACACTAGACAAGGAAGTCACCACTAAACAGGTGTGGAATTGGGGCAATTCACAGGGTTACTAATGTTTCCGAAGCATGCCAACAAATTCTGATGAAGGGGGAAATCTGACTGTTCCTGTCCTAGTACATTATTTTGCAGACATAGAATAGGGAGCAGATGGCTTGCAGCACTGCAGAGGCTACTCTGATGTAGGCGAGTGAGAAATGCCCAGGGAAGAGTCCAGAATGTGCCGAGGTTTGCTTCTGGGGGTGCTGAGGATAACAGTGAGCCGCAGTGCATGGTTCTAAAGACTGAGCAAGCCAAACATGGGGTGAGGATGGATGCTGTGATGGTACAAGCTACTGGTATACTTAGTAGCTAAGTGCCTTTTGATTTTCTCAAAGGTGCTGCCACACACGAGTGTGCTCCAAGCACAAAGGACGCTGGGAAATCTTTAATGGCTTAGAAAGATAGTTGTATGCTAAGTCAAGGAAGCCAATTGTAAACAGCCTGTGCCATCTGATCCCGTTTTTACTACATAAGGAAAATACAGACCCAAGCGGGAACCTCGCCGAAGGACAGAGAGCAAAGCTGGGTCTAACCGCGGAGCAAGGCTGTCAATTTGCTGTAGTTTTTAGGACTGACAAATTCCCTGCTGCCCCGTTGTGCTCAGTTAGGCTTTTCTTGGTGGCCTAAAGTCTCTGAAATTGTGGAATCTTCTCTCATGAAATAAAGCCCACGGAATCCTTGCTGGTCCCCTGCCGCAGCCTCCTGGGAGGTAGGCAGATGAGATGCGGTGGCATTCTCTGGCGGCGTTCTTCGTCATAAAGGGGAACGGGGAGCAGTGACTTGGCTGTATTCTGCTTTCCCAGAGCTTCGGCAGGAAGCGAGCAGACCAAGGAGTGCACAGTGCCACTTCAGTGGTGGACACACCCCGTTCATTAAGGGCAGCAGGCAACGAGCTACAGAGGCCCTTTAGCCCTGTCAGCCCTTCAGTCTTCTTCACTCACTGTCCCTCGCTGGTGACAGAACACAGATGTGGCATTGTGCATGACAGATTCATTATAAACGGCAGGAGAACGACCCGGCTGATCACCAGACTCCCTTCCAATTCAGCACAGCTTGGCTCTGCTTGCTCATCCATCGTCAGATGATCACCCCCACCCCCCCACACACCTCAACCTGCTGAATGCCGGGATTATGAGTGCGCACCACCATGCCTGGTTAACACCATGTGCTGTGAATGGAAGGACAGGCAACCCCGTTACAGCCCTTAGGAATACAACACCTCAGTCATTCCAGCTTCCGTGGAAATACCTTTGTCCCAGATTTCATGCTTTGAATAAGCACACAGGATTTTCCTAAGCAATCTGTTAAAGATGAGGGGCTCCGGTACACATGCTGCTCGAACTGGCTTTTGTGGGGACCTTCCGTGTCTCCTGCTTAATACAGACATCCAGCCTGAGCTATTTACCTGGACAGGGGGAAAGTAACTATTTCACTGGTTCTGTCAATTCTGTTCCAAAGAAATAACGACTGCAATTTTACAACTTCAATCTATGCAATATAAGAATGAGCATAAAAGCCACACAGTACTTTCTCATGAAAGAGGCACATTATATACAGTAATTCACTTTTTATTATCCTCATTGGGAAGATCGAAGTCCACAGTTCAGTTTCCAGGCAATGTTAAGAGTGGATGTTTTATATATAGGATACCTGCATGTAATGTGGTAACGTGATTTTCTTTTTTTGAACCTCTATGATTTACCCAAATGAAAGGCAACGGCCCAATTAAAAACCTCAGTCACAACAATGCAATCTTCTATTTTCTTTATTTTTTATTATTTATTTATTTATTTGAGAGTGACAGACAGAGAGAGAAAGAGAGCAAATGGGCGCACCAGGACCTCCAGCCACTGCAAAGGAACTCCAGACGCGTGCGCCCCCTTGCGCATCTGGCTAACGTGGGTCCTGGGGAATCGAGCCTTGAACCGGGGTCCTTCACAGGCAAGCGCTTAACCGCTAAGCCATCTCTCCAGCCCCAATAATGCAATGTTAAAGCAATTAAAACCAATGAATTGTTGTTGAACCAGTGTGAGAGATCTACTGAGTAATCTCAAGTAGAAAAGAAAAACACATGTCCTTTATCTAAAGATCACTGAAAAGAAAAAAAAAATTATATATATATATATATGTATATATATGCTGAAGGTCAGGATTCAGCCTGCGTGACTTGAGGACCAGAGCCCCAGCAGGTGACAGGGGGAATCACTCCAGCATGTGTTGGAGCACTGAGGTGTCCGCCTCGACTGCTTGAAGGCCCTTGTGCAAGCTCAGGAAGGTGGCCTGCTTCCCGTAGCGCTGCCGCCAGCGGACGAAGGCCTCCACCACCTGAGACTGCACGTTGTGCGGGTGGTTGGCCTTGCAGCGGTAGATGTCGGTCTGGGACAGGCCCAGAGACAGCGCCACAGGCTCCCACTCGGCGCCCAGCTTCTGAGCCAGCTGGTTAATCTGCTGGTCTGATGGGGAGCTGTGGAGCACGTGCGAAGGGATCCCAGACATCCGGTCACCTGAGGGGGAAACAGATGGTGAATGAAACAAGCAAACACATCGGGCCAGATGCCAGCGAGAGTGGGGTGGGGACGGTGCTCCTCGGGGTCTTCCTGGGAGCTGTCAGTCTGGTGGGCTAAGACTACCTAGCGTCTATGAAAAACTTTGACTGCAGGAACTCTGAAAACAAGAGAATGAAGTAGGGAGACACGCGCACCCTTCTTTACTTCCTTTCTTTTACGTACGGAGACATCCGCTGAGGATGACCTTGGGCAAGCTGCTTTGTAAAGAGCTTTTTCGCTGACACCACCTTTTCCAGAGGCCAGCCTGGAGTTCTAGGGGAGCTTGAGGATGACTTTCGGGGTGTACGGATCCCTGCTGGGAAGGCTCCTCCCTGCAGGAAGGGCCCTGGGGAGAGAGCAGGGCGGGGCTGGCTCTTGCCAGCAGAGGTGTGAGGCGGGCAGAATGGATGCCAGGCGCACCTGACCTCGAGCTTCCTAGATTCCAGGCCGCCTGTCGCAACTGTGCCCAGCAGTGCCACCGAGAAGTGCCACGGGCTAGGCAGAAAGAGCTGCTAACCCAGGGTGGGCCGCAGAGGCCTTCCCAAGCCAGGAGGCTAAGGCCAAGCCCACCTCGAGAGAGGAGCTGGGAGAAAGGGGAATGGGGGGGGGTCGCTGTAGGAAGTGGAGCCAAGCAGCCCACCCGGTTGCAGGTTAGGCCCGCGGCAGTTGCAGATTCTCGCCCGGCAGCAGCATCCCAGGGATTCTAGCCAATGCACTGCGCGCTCACCGGCCCCGCTTCAATGTATGATTCAGTAAGGAGGTGAAAGGTTCCTATTAGAGGAGCCGGCGGTTTCCACAGCCCATGCCTTTGGCCTCTGCCCAGTTAATTGCCAATCCCTTAGGGATGTGTTGCAAAAAATAGTCAAGGATTCTTCCAGTGTTTGTCAATATTGCAATTTTAAAAATAATTAAGACTCAATTAGGACAAAACGGCTACTTAAGTTTGAGGCCAGCCTGAGCTATACAGGGAGACACAGTTTCCAAAATAAAAAAAAAGCTATGTCATTGATTTTTTTAAAATAATAATAATTATTTATTTTATTTATTTGAGAGAGAGAGAGAGAGAGAGAGAGAGAGAGAGAGAGAGGGAGAGAATGGGTGTGCAAGGGCCTCTAGCCACTGCACATGAGCTTCAGATGCATGTGACACTTTCTGCATCTGGCTGGGGAATAAAACCTGGGTCCTTAGGCTTCATAAGCAAGCACCTTTACCACTAAGTCATCTCTCCAGCCCTACCTGGTTGATTTTACTCATCTTTTAATCTAAATAGGATAAGGAATAACAAGAAAAAAATTATATCCAGTGAGTTGTTGGCCAGGGAGGTCCCTGATGCCCCCAAAACATTACAGGCCATTGCTGAGGCCCTTGGTTTCCCACCAGGAATAGATGGTAAGACCCTATTGCTGAAGACTCCCCATACTGGGGCTGAAAGGTCACTGAGAAATTCTGCAGGAACTGAGCTGATAACGTCCTCCATGTAGACCAGCTGAGAGAAAGCTGGAAGAAGCCATTCTACATTTAGTTCAATGGAAGAGAGATATCACCAGTGAAGATACTCAACAGTGGACACTGCAAGCCTTATAATTGGCCAGCCAGGCCAAATGAGCCAATGGGTGCAATAGTGGCACGTCTGTCATGGTGGAAACCAACTCCCCTCTAATTGGACTGGAGGCCCGCTCCATGGGGGGTAATACATCCCTGATACTGAAAACTTAAAACAGGGGTAGTCATGAGCCCTAAGGGTGTAACATCTGCTGATGTCTGGAAAAATGTATATACAATGCTTATCAAACTGCCCAGTAAGCACTTTTCTTAATATTTATACCCTTATATTAATGCTACTCTCACTTTGGGTAGAGAATCTTCTCTTTTCAGATGGCAGTGACCTTGGGATAACTCAGAAGGTGTCATAGTGCTGGAAAGAAGTGACTGGAGTACTGAATAACATCTCGATCACACCTTCCAAGGCTCAGGGTCTAATGCGGAAGAGGTGGCGGAAAGAATGCAAGAGCCAAAGGAAGGGTAGGACTCCTTACAACGTCCTCCCTCCAGATATAAAATGGCCTGGATATCCATGACCTCATAGTGCCTGACATTACCTACACAAGACCATCATAAGAGGAGGAAAAGATCATGACATCAAAATGAAAGAGAGACTAATTGAGATGGGGAGGGGATATGATGGAGAATGGAATTTCAAAGGGGAAAGTGGGGGGGAGGGAGGGTAGGACCATGGGATATCTTTTATAATGATGGAAGATGTTAATAAAAACTAAGAAAAAAAATTATAGGTTTATTTCCGTTATGATTTTGTAAGCAGTATTCCGAAATAAAATGTTAACTAATTGAATTTTATTTTTATTTATTTACTCTAGGTTTGCAATATTGCGACAGTTTAGTGAGTAATATGCCCTTGAGCCTGGAGGGGGAGAATCTGGGTCCTCTTTACCTCCTTCCACCTAGAGGAGCGGGTCCTTACAGCCTCCATTTTGCTAGAGGTAGCAGGGTCTGGCCTTTCCTTATCTCTCCTCCCTAAAGGCGTTCCCCTTTCTGAGAAGAGATAAGATTGTACCCTTTCCTGGAAGATTACAATTCCTGGGAAGACTACCTCTTTCCTAGAAAATCTGACCTCCTACCTAGACATCAGGCACAGGGGTGAACTGACCAGTCCAGCCCCCATCCAGAAAACACCCTTACAAGACCCCAATCTGAGTCTCTATGTAGGCTTTCCCGTTTTCTGAGAATCTCACTCCTGGCCCCTGTTGGGCAGAAGCTATGTGTTCTTTTCTTTCCTTAAGTTTGAGCTCTACAAGCTCTACATTAAAATATTCCTACACTTTATCCTCTGGCCTGTGGGTTTCATTCATCGAAATTCATGAGACAAGACCCGGAAGGCCACTAATTTGGTGGCAGCTTTGTATGACTATGTGTATGTGTCAACCTAGCTCCTGAGTTACTGCCCACCCAAGAGCAGAGAAAAGCCCGAACACTCTCAAAAATACCCCACTTCCTGTATGGAGAGTTTTCAATATTATAAACTTGCAATTTCTTTCAACAAATCCATAGATTAAGAAGGAAAGTCATTATTATTATTATTATTTTCAAGGTAGGGTCTCACTCTGGCCCAGGCTGACCTGGAATTCACTATGGAGTCTCAGGGTGGCCTCCATCTCACGATGATCCTCCTACCTCTGTCTCCCGAGTGCTGGGATTAAAGGTGTGCGCCACCATGCCCGGCTCAAGTAACTTTTTATTTCTGTTAAGATAATGACTTTCAGCCAGGCGTGGTGGCACACGCCTTTGATCTCAGCACTCGGGAGGCAGAAGTAGGAGGATCGCCGTGAGTTCGAGGCCACCCTGAGTCTCCATAGTGAATTCCAGGTCAGCCTGGGCCAGAGTGAGACCCTACCTCGAAAAACAACAACAACAACAAAAAAAATTTTTAAAAAGTTATTTGATAAAGACTGACACCAATGTTTTTAAAAGTACTTTTAAAATATTCTCAATATAGAGAATTTTAACTTGGTAAGATTTTGAAGACTTTCAGTAAGCACTTGATTTGGTGGAGAATCTTTAAGTGTATTCCCTTTAAGAATATTATCAAAACAAAGAGGAATGACTATAGAATCACGTACTGGAGGTCCTGACCAACGCTGAAAAGAAAGCAACAGCAATGTGGTATAGACTTTAAATTCTTACTAATTAATTTATCTATCTATCTATCTCGTGTGTGTGTGTGTGTGTGTGTGTGTGTGTGTGTGTATGTGTAGGGTGCATGTGCCATGGTTCACGTGTGGAGGTCGGAGGACAACTTCGGGGCATCTGTGCTCCACCTTTTTTTTTTTCGAGGTAGGGTCTCACTCTAGCCCAGGCTGACCTGGAATTCACTATGGAGTCTCAGGGTGGCCTTGAACTCACGGCGATCCTCCTACCTCTGCCTCCCGAGTGCTTAAGATTAAGATTAAAGATTAAAGGCGTGCGCCACCACGCCCGGCTGTGCTCCACCTTCTTTGAGACAGGGGTCTCTTGCTGCTGCACACGAACCGTGAGGCTGAAAACAAATGTCAGACTAGCCGGGCCCTCAAGCTTCAGATCCTCCTGGCTCCACTGCCCATTGTTGTAGGAGCGCTGGGGTCGCAGACGCATGGGCCACTTTGCATCCAGCTTTATGTGGGTGCTGCTGGGGAATCGAACCTGACCCAGCAGGCTTTGCGAGAAGGCACCTTTAACTGCTAAGGCATATCCCCAGACCTAGATACAAACATCTGAAGGCAAGAGACAAAACTACCATGATCACCAGATAATATATTCTAATGTGTACAAGAATGACCAGATTGAAGAGGATGGAGCAAAAACTGCTATGTAGGAGAGCCACATTGTAAAGCAGCTGCCTTACGGGGCTCAGAAGAGGGACAGTGTGGAAGTTTATTGGGGTGGGGGAGGGAGGAGGTGGATGAGCTGGGTGGACAGTGCTCCAGGTTGGGTTGGCCAGCATGATGGCCACCTCCCATGACTCACTCATGTGTCAACCCTGGTCCCTCAGCGCAGTGACTTTACAGACACATTCCCTTGGCTGAGGGGCTGACAGCCTGGAGAGGAAAGAAAAGTACCTTGAAAAATAAAGCAATTAGAAGCCCTTGTTCTGACGGGTAATCACAAGGAACAACCGGTCCTCCCAGAGGGGCAGAGGCCTCAGCTATTTGGCCTTCCTAAATGGATTTACAGGATCATGGAGTAACATGCAGGCCATGTTACAAAACACAAATCCTACTTATTGTGATTTGGCTGCCAAGTCTGGGAGGGTCAACAACAAAATTGTTAGCGGTAATTGAGTTCTCACTGAACTAACAGGCAGGAGGTAGG
Source organism: Dipus sagitta (assembly GCA_036346955.1). Taxonomy (NCBI): domain Eukaryota; kingdom Metazoa; phylum Chordata; class Mammalia; order Rodentia; family Dipodidae; genus Dipus; species Dipus sagitta. Next base: position 139,489,496 of record CM070777.1, read on the forward strand.
GTGGACACCCTCTGGGCTAGCAATTAGCAGGCCTAGGTCTGCCACTAGGTAAGTAAGTAGCTTGGGATAAGTCATTTAACCTCTCTTGGTTTTCTCACTTGTGAAAGATGAAACCAGGTGACATCCAAGGCTTCATTTAGAATGTAACATGTGACACTATCTTTTAGAAGCAATTTTATTATTTTCTGCAGACTTTATGGTTTTTGACTTTTGATTTTTTTATTTATTTTTATAAAAGAGATAAAAGAGAGGGAAGAGGAGAGAGAGAGAGAGAGAGGAAAAAAATCAGGAGAAGATTAAGGTTAGTCTTCATCTTACCTTCTCCAGGGCCCTGTGATTCAGGTGTTCCCTCTAATGACCTGATGAAGGTTCAACCATTTAGTCTGTCTTTTAGGACACAGAATTTTATGATACCATTGCCATTTGGCTCCTCTCTCACCCCACCCTCCCTATTGTCCTGTTCTCGAGATGAGATGCTTATTAGGTATGTCAGCATCTCGGGTACATTCAGGTTAGGAGCCACAGATGAGTGAGACCATGCTCCGATTATCTTTCTGTGATTGGGTTAGTTCACTGAGAATGACCTGTTCCAAGTTCAACCATTTTTCTTCAAATTTCATTGTATCATTTTTCCTTACTGCTGTGTAGAATTCTGTTGTGTAGATATACCACATCTTGGTTATCCATTCATCTAGTGATGGACATCTGGGTTGATTCCAGCTCTTAGCTATTATGAATTGAGCAGCTATAAACATGATTGAGGAAATATCTCTGAGCTGAGGTTTGGAGCTTTTAGGGTAAATGCCCAGTAAGGAAATAACTGGGTTTATTGGTAAATCTATAGTCAACCTTTTTAGGAGTCTCCATATTGCTTTCCATAGTGGTTGTACCATCTTACATTCCTGCCAACAGTGAATGAAGGTTCCTATTTCTTCACAGCCTCGCCAGCATTTGTTTTCATTTGATTTTTTAATGTTTGCTATCCTCACTGGAGTAAGGTAGAATCTCATGGTTGTTTTAATTCACAATTCTCTGATGATTAGGGATGATGAACATTTTCTTAAGTGTTTGCCATTTGTATTTCTTCCTCTGTGAACTGCCTGTCCAGTTATTTGCTCCATTTTGTGAATGGGTTGTTTGACTTTTTATTGTTTAAGTTTTTGAGTTCTTTGTAGATTCTAAAGAGAGGGAAGAGAAAGAGAAAGAGGCAGAGAGAGAGAGAGAGAGATAATGGGCCCTCCAGGGCCTTCAGCCACTGTACACAAAATCCAGACACATGTACCATCTTGTTCATCTGGCTTACATGGGTCCTGGGGAATTGAACCTGGGTACTTTGGCTTCATAGTCCAAATGCCTTAATCACTAAGCCATCTCTCCAGCCTAGATCTCTCATTTTAATAGGCAAGTTTGTTTTTGTTTTTTGTCTCACTTAGTTATTTGATTTTCTCATACTTAAGCTCTAGTTTTATTGTATTCTTGCCCCTAAAGTAATAAATTGATGACCAAAGCAGGAACATCATGAATGATAAATCTAAGAAACAAACTAGAAAGACCAAGGATCTGGGTGTGGCTCATATCTGTCATCCCAACACTCAGGATACTGAGGTAAAACAAGCTACATAGTGAGTTCAAAGCCAGCTTGAGCTACAGTGAGATGCTGTCTAAAAATGTGTGTGTGTGTGTGTGTGAGAGAGAGAGAGAGAGAGAGAGAGTGAAAATGAAAATTACATAATTCAAAATTACATATATTCCAGAAAGACTGGTGTGGTGGCTTGAATGTAAAATATCGCCCATAGGCCCATGTGCTTGAATACTAAATCACCAGTGGGAGAGGCTCCTTGGGAAGGCTGTGGAATCTTTAGGAGGCGCAGCCTTGCTAGAGGAAGTGTGCCGCTGGGGCAGGCCTTGAGGCGTCATTGCCCTACTCGCTGTCTCTGTTTCTCCCTGCTGAAGCGACAACGTGGCCGGCTGTCTGCACATGCTGTGCTGACCCTGCCGTGATGTACGTCCCCTCAAAACTGTAAGCCAAAAACAAACCCTTTCCTTTCCTTAGCTGCTTCTGGTTGGGTATTTTGTCACAGCAGTGAAAAAGTAATTAACAACAGCTTGAATTAATCATTATCATCACAGGAAAAAAGGGACAGATATAGAAGGGAGAAAAATGAGATCCACTAGAAGGCTAATGGGCATCTCCGAAGTAGAAAACCCAGATCAAAGTATTCAAAGATCTAATATAAGAAAATACCCTTAAAATTAAAAATCATTAGAACCTCTAAGTCAAAAGGGCGTGGAGCTTTTTTTTTTTTTCCAAAGGAAAAACAGGGGCAGAGAGATTGTCAAAGGACCCAGATTGGATTCCCCAATACCCATGTAAAGCTAGATGCAAAAGGTGGCACATGTGTCTGGAGTCCATTTGCATTGGTTAAAGGCCCTGACCCACCCATCCTTTCTCTCTCTCAAATAAATAAGTAAATAAATAAATAAATATTTTTTAAATTAAAAAAAATGGATACAGAACAACCTACTATGAAAAACAATCAAATTTCCAATTCCAAAATGTAATTCTTTGGGGCTGGGGAAACTGCTCAGTAGTTAAAAATGCTTGCTGCATGAACTTGATGATGGGAGTTCAAATCCCAGAAGCCACATAAAGCTAGACAAAAGCAGTGCATGTGTCTTTAACCCCAACACACCTATGGCGAGGGGAGGCAGAATCAGGAGAATCCTGATGTTCATGGCCAGCTAATCTGTCATTCTCAGCAGCAAACAATAAGAGAGACCCTGCTTCAAACACTGTGGAAGGCAAGGATTGACACCCCAAGGTTATCCTCTGACTCTTCACATGTGTGCCTTGCACACGCACACACACACACACACGCACGCACGCACACAAACACACACAATAAATCTTTGAACATAAAACACAAGTCGCTTCAAGGAAGGAACAATCAAAATTTTAAGTCATACTTTAAATCACAAGATAAAGAAACATTTTTTCTAAGTTCTAAGGAGGGAGCATAGTATACAAATATTATTCTTAGCCAAGATGACATTCAAATATGTAAGGTGTGATGAGATATTCTTGAACATGAAAAAAAAACCCTAGAAACCTGCCATCTATGAGCTCTTGGTTACAAGTCTTGGCAATGTAGTCGGAGCAATGAATACAGAAAGGAATCAACGGCGGTGGACCACTGGAGTCTGATGAAAATAATTGGCTTCCACTGAGGGCAATAAGGAGTGCATTATAGAGAGAATTAAAAATCAGTAGCAACTCCACTAAAAGTCAGTCTGCCTATCACAGTACCACGTATTTGTAATTCTAAATAATGGGAGTGGAAAAAATATCCTTCTCTTGTGGTGGAAAGTTCCTCTACCTCTACTGAGCCCTACATCTCCTAAGCCCCTTGATCTACTCCTTTTTCTCAGTAATGGGCAAGCCACAGAGAAGAAGGTCACAATTGGACCTTGCTTCCATTTACATATAAACTAACTATCAACAACTGAACAGAAGGTAACATTATGTGCCTTGACTACATGAACATCATAACAGATCAGAACCAAGGTTAGATTCAGAATAAAACGTCAATGTTACACACCTTGACTGTGAGAAATAACAACACAACTCAGCTAGAAGGGATGGAAGGAGACAGTGACCTTGAGCCCATCGGTCGTGGAGACCACTGTGACGGTCTAATACAGACACACATGGTGGCAGTGAGGACAGGCTACGTGATCTATGGTCAGAAACAAGTTATGAATGTCAGTGACTTAACAAGTCAAGAGCTCATTGCTCACTCTAGCTCCCTCCACTGAGGCCCACCAAGTGGTTCAGGTCAGGGCCACCCATGTATGGGCTCCACACCCTCAGCTGCATGGATGGTGTGCCCCCCTGTGTGAACATGAGCACCCATGCGCACTGAGGCAAGAGAAAGGTGGGTGCTTGACTGGAGATTTGGCGCTTAACACTGGACATTTCTGCTCACATTTTGTGGCTAAAGCAAGTCAAAAAGTCATACTTAACTTGAAGGGTGGAAGGAAGCATAAACCCCTGTGTCCCAGAAGGGGAGAGAAATGAGTAAACAGTACCAATTACCTCCCCCACAGAAGCAACTGAAAACAAAACAAAACAAACACAAAGCCAGGCTAAGGATGTGGCTCAGTGCCAGAACACTTGCCTAGTATGTCCAGGGCTCCTAGGTTTGAGTCTCAGCACCAAACGAAAAACCCGCATCAGGGCTGAAGAGATGGCTTACAGTTAAGGCACTTGCCTGCAAAGACCAGGTTTGATTCCCAAGCACCCATGTAAGCCAGATGCACAAGGTGGCATATGTGTCTGGAGTTTCTTTGCAGTAGCTGGATGCCCTGGTACACCCCATTCTGTCTGTCTCTTTATCTTCCTCTTTTTCTCTCTGTCTCAAACAGATAAATAAAATATTTTAAAAATACACAACTCAGCCCTCCAGCAAGTTCTTCATTGCTTCTTTTTTTAATCTTAGAAAAACGAGGGAAAATGGCATTTGTTGCTATGAGAAAATGTTTATTCAAATGTTCAGAAATTCTTTATCACTTAGTTTATTTTTTCCCAAGTGGTTTCAAGAAAACTCACTTAATGGTTTTCATATTTAAAAATTAGCATGTACCAGGCTGGAGAGATTGCTTAGCGGTTAGGGCGTTTGCCTGCAAAGCCAAAGGACTTTGGTTCGGTTCCCCAGGACCCACATAAGCCAGATGCACAAGGTGGCACATGCCTCTGGGGTTTGTTTGCAATGGCTGAAGGCCCTGGTGTGCCCATTCTCTCTCTCTCCCCCCACCCATGTCTTTCTCTCTCTCAAATAAATAAATAAATAAATAAATAAATAAATAAATAAAATATTTTAAAAAATTAGCATGTATCATACAACCCTACTTTTCTAGTCCTTTGTGTAAGTGCGCCACTACAGCTTCTGACTGTACTTTTGTGAACGCTCCCTCCATCCATCCATCCCTCCCTCCCTCCATCCATCCCTCCCTCTCTCCATCCATCTATCCCTCCCTCCCTCCATCCATCCCTCCCTCCCTTCCTCCATCCATCCATCCCTCCCTCCCTCCCTCCATCCCTCCCTCCCTTCCTCCATCCATCCATCCCTCTCTCCCTCCCTCCCTCCATCCATCCATTCATCTTCTCATGCTTATACAGATATATCACTTAATGATAATGAAGCTTTATGAGTTTATTTTTTCACTACTCTATCTTGTTTAGTTTCCTTCATATGCACATACAAAATTTTTATAGTAAAGACTTGAGAAGCACAATGAATGAGAAGTAACAGCTGACCTCCTGTCATTAAGCCTTCAGGTGGCTGAGTGCTGAAAAGAATACACATTTTTATACTACAGAAAAGAAAAAGCGATTAAAAATAGGGAAAGTCACATGTAATGATCGCTACATATTATTTGAAATTATGAACAGGCAAATACTGATTGTGGCACTTAGACAACTTATGAGCTGTCAAGGGGCTGGGGAGACAGTTCAGTCCATAGGTATTTGCCATGCAAGTATGAGGACCTGGACCTCCCCAAAAAAAGTCAGTTGTGGCATGCATTTGTAATCCCAGTACTGGGGAGACAGAGACTAGTGGATCAGTGGGACTCACTGGCCAACCAGTGTAGCCTGAAGAATGACATGCAAGGTCATCCTCTAGCTTGTACATACACATATGCACATAAGAACTACAGGAGCGCATGCCAGATAGTTGGACTGAATCCGTTATGCACATGTATTTCTGTTTCCCAACTCAAAAAAACAAAAAATCTCATTCAGAATAATTGCTGGTAGGGATCTGACTTGTACAGCCTATTCCCAGCACATAAGCAGTTGCTTACTGAGTTTAGGAAAGCTGGATTTTTCCTCTCATAAACATGAATATTACAGTGCAAAAGCACAACTTAAAAATGATTTTTCAAAAAAGTAACTTCTAATGAGCGCCAACTTGTCCACTAAGCACAGCAGAGACAGTGCTGAGGGCTCGCAGTACTTCTGGGGAAGCCTCAAAAACTATGAATCTTTACCTTTCCTAGTCATAAGGAACAAATGAACTCTAGGTGAAAGAAAATGTTTGAATAAGCAATATTACTACATTTCTCCTTATACCAACAGTATTTTTATATTTGCAATTTTTTATTTTTATATTTGTAACTAGGAAGGGCACATGAAGGCCAAAGTGCCTAGAACATATGAACACTACAATGTGACCCCACCTCTAGTACTTCTAAGTCACAAATTCAGTTGCAAATGACAAAATTACATGGCTTATAGAAGCATGTGCTTTAAAACTATTTTTTAAATATTTTATTTTTATTTACTTGAAAGAGAAAGAGGGGGAGAGAGAGAGAGTCAGAGAGAAAATGGGTGCACAAGGGCCTCCAGCTACTGCAAATGAACTCCAGACACGTGCGCCCCCTTGTGCATCTGGCTAATGTGGGTCCTGGGGAATCAAACCAAGGTCCTTTGGCTTTGCAGGAAAATGCTCTAACTGCTAAGCCATCCCTCCAGCCCTAAAACTATTTTTCTATCACTTCTCAGCCTTTTGGCTAATATCAAGTGTAAAACTATCTTTTGAAATTTATGACAGTGTAGTTGTTGAGAGAAAAAATTCCTAAGTGCCTTGTCACTTTTATCAGAATGCATAAATAGCTATTATAAATTCTCAACATTCATGACCACACTGCTTCTCCCCAGGCTATTTGCCAAAGATTCTAAGGATCCCTTTATGTGGAAATTCTATCATGGGGATATAAGGTTTCGAGTTTTCCTCTTTTTCTAAGATCTCCCATTGATCCCAGAGTTCAATGATTTGGCAAAGCAAAGCAGCCAGCAAGCCCCAGATACTTCCCTATATCCAGCTCCCCCATTCTGGGGTTATGGGTGTGTGCCACCATGCCTAGATCTTACATGGATGCCAGGGGGTCCAAACTCAAGTTCTCCTTCTTGGGTGGAAAGCACTTTATCCACCGAGCCATCTCCCCAGCCTCCTATTTTATTTGAGTCCTCATTAGCAACCACCGTCTTGTGCTCTACTAATTAGGCAACAAGAAGAGGTTGGTCTCCAGCTGTTGTAGCATACATTCATTTAGCTAGTTTCTACTTGACAGTCAATCATTAGCTAATGTCTTCTCCTCTAAGAAGCCCTCGGAACTCTTGCAAGCATAACCAGCCTTCCTGGAGGGTTTGGAGAGCACATCAAGAGAGATGGGAGACGGAACTGAGATGTCTCTCTATGCCACACCTGAATTGGAGTAAGAACCCCTAAGACCCAGGAAAGGAAGGGTCCTCCCATCCTTGACCAAGTTCCTAGGAACCCAGTACTTCCTGGCACGTCATGAATGTTCAATAAGCAGTTGTCAAGAAAAATCCTCTAGGGAGCTGACGAAAGCACTGACCCTGAAAGACAAATAAAAGAGCCTGTCTGTCAGAGGCTGCACTTTAGTAGCCCATGGACTGAATTTATGTTTTGTTTGGCCTATACAGTTCAGAAAAGTACAGACAGCATTTGAAAATTGGGAGGTTCCACAGATTTCCAGATCTGTGCCTTGGCCTGTCAGCTCCCTAGAAGCCGTCATCCTCGTGCTGGGTACTGCCCACATTTCCACTCTCCCCCACACACCTCCAAGCTCGGCTGCCAGGCTGCATCGCCATCCAGGAACTCCCTGGGTCAACAGGGAGTTGACGTGTGCCACGTCAGAATAGAACATCCTGCAGAGTAACAGCCCGCTGCACGGAGATGCGTCTGGAACAGGTCCAGGGAAGATAGCATAGTGGAAGAGTGTCTGCCAACCATGCACAAGGCCCTGGGTTCAACCCCTAGTACTGCAACATATAAGTAAGCAAAGATAATGGCTTCAAAAGGCCCCTTCTCAAGGGAGCACAGACACTCAGAGCATCTGCAGTCTTTTGCTAGGGGTGGAAGGCTTCCTGATATAGTTGTCATGACTCCTTCTCTCTTGGGACTACTTGAGAAAAGAGTGAAATCATAGGAAATAAGGGCCGGAATGAGAACATTGTTTTCCCTGTATCCTTCAGCCTCAAACGCCGCCATTTCTCACAGGTGGGTTTTCAATAAACTGGGGAGCAACTGTGTGGAAAATGTTTTAAATGCTGTACTGTGCTCAAGATGCCAAATATAAAAATGTGTTTTCTTACCATGGGCACATCTTCCCGAAAGCCCAATTACTCCCAATCAAAATCTCAGCATATTTTAAAAATAGAAGTTGACAAGCTGATTCTAAAATTTATAGGGAAATATGAAGAAGCAAATAGCCAAAATAATTTTGTAAAATAATGAAATTGGAGGAATTTCAAGACTTTATGCCAAGCTGCAGAAATTAAGACAAGGAGTATGAGTGAAAAGATAAACAGAGATCAGTGGAACACCCATCCAGAAATAGATCTACAGCGACATGGACACTGGTTGTTGACAAAGCTATGAAGGCAATTCGGTGGAGAAAGAAGAGTGCTTTCAATAAATGATACAGTAACAACAATTGACTATCCATACACACACACACACACACACACACACACAGAGACTCGAGAGAAAACTTCAACCCATTCTTCATAACATACACGAAAATTAACTCAAATGGACCAGAGACCCAAACAGAAAACCTAACACTATAACTTCTAAAAACAAACATAAGCAAAACAGTAGTAAACTGAGCTTAGACAGAGAACTTAGAAATGACATCAAAGCATTAACCATAACAGAACAAACTGATCAAGCAGATGTCAGTCAAATGTAGAGCTTCTGTGCTTTGAAAGTTACTGCTGCAAAATGAAAAGACAAACCAAAGGGGTTAGATATATAGCTCAATGGGGAGAGCGCTTGCCTAGCAGGCACAGAGTCCTGGGTTCTGACCCTAGAACCAAAGCCCCCCCCCCCCACACACACAAAAGGACAAACCACAGACTGGGAGAAAACACTTGTTAATAATATATATGCATATATATGTTTATATATATTGTTTATTTATTTGCAAGAAGAGAGAGAGAGAGAGAATGGGTACAACAGGGTTCTTGCCACTGCAAACAAACTCCAAATGTTGTGTATCTGGCTCTATGTGAGTACTGGGGAATCAGATTTGGGCTGTTAGGCTTTGCAAACAAGCATCTTAATGGCTGAGCCATCTCTCCAGCCCTGTTTCCATATTTTATAAATGACATATATAAAATATGCAAATAATTCTCACAGAAAACAATCTGAGTTTTTAAATAAGCAAAGATACTTCAGCTAAGAAGAAAATAAATATATGAAAAAGTACCCAATATCAGTTATTAGGGAAAAACAAACTAAAACCACAATGCAGTAGCATTCTGCATATTAGAATGGTTGCCAGTCACAGAAAGACAAATATTGCGTGACTCTACTCATACAAGTCTCTCACACATTTATAAAGATAAACTAGTGGTCGCCAGGGGCTGGGGAAGGGGAATGGAGAGCGATACTGAGCAGTATAGTCTCAGATATGTAAGACAAATAGGTGGTTGAAATGCACAACACTGTTGTGGTGGTTTACATGTCAGATATCCCTGAGAGCCTCATGTGTTTATGACCAAACTTCATACTTGATCCCCAGCTGGTGGAGCCTTTGGGAGCTGGAGCCTTGCTGGAGGGCTTGAGTCACTGGGGACGGGTCTCAGGGTGTTATCACCCAGCCATGCTTGCAACACTCAGCTAGTTCACCCTCTCTACTTCCTCCCTGCTGTTGTAGACACTTGATGTCCAGTCGTCTGCTCCTGCTATGCCTTCCCTGCCATGGTAAGACATCCCCTCAAAACTGCAAGGTGAAAATAAACCCTTTCCTTCCATAAGCCACCTCTGCTCATGGGTTCTGCCCCACTAATGAGAAGGTAACTGCTACAAGCACCTACGTAATAATGCTAGGCTGCAGAGGTTCCATGCTGCATTCATTCTCCAGTGGTTAAAATCTGAGAAGCCTGATATACAATGTTAGCAAGGCCACAAGGTAACTGGAACTCTCACACACTGTTTGTGGCATCATCAAATGGGAAAATTACCTTGGAAAACAGCATGGTAGTCCCTTAACAAATCAAACACACTCCGAGCATACAGTACTACCATTCTCCTCCTACATGTTCACCAGAGAGAAGAGGAGTCTATGTCCACACGGAGGCTTATACATAAATATTCTCGTCAGCCTTCACTTGAAATCGTCAACAGCACAAGCATCTGTCAGCGAGTGAGAGGGGAAAGCATAGTACATATGTACAGTAGAATACTGGTATGTGATAAAAATGAAAGAAACGCTATACACACTTCAGCATGGGTAAAACTAAAAATGCTAAGAAGTCAGAAAAGAAAGGACTTAATTGATTTGAAATTCTAGGAAATGAAACTGACCCACAATGACAGAAAACAGATCAGTGTCTACCTGGGGATGGAAGGATGGGGAGAAGGAATTACAAGGTATATCAGACAGTTTCAGTTTCGCTGAGATGAACTTCCAGACCAGGCACACTTAATGGAGGAAGGGATATTTACTACAGCTTTACAGATCCAGGGGAAGTTCCATAATGGCAGAAAAAGCTGGCCCTGCTTTCACAGGTCCAAGCAGAGACAGAGAAGCCACAAGCCAAAAGCCACAGAGCACACTTCAGGAACTCCAGGTGGAACTAGGCACTTCGCATATCTTTAGATTGGAATTTCAAATCGACCCTCACACCTTAGGGCTGGACCCTAAGTTCCACCCAGTGACACCTCTTTCAGCCAGCTGGCGGAATATCTGAATTACAAACTAATAAAACACTGAATATATTGGGGGCCATCTATTCAAACTACCACAAAAGGGGACATGAAGAAAGTTTAGGAGATGACAAATATGTTCACTATTCTGACCGTGGTGAGTGTGTACACATGCATCAAAACTTATCAGTTAGTTGTTCTGTTTTGGAAGAAGGTCTCATGTAAGCTAGCCTTGGTTGGACTCACTACATATCTAAGGTTGACCTTGAATGACTGATCCTCTTGCCTCCATCTCCCAAATTCTAGGATTACAAGCATTGCAAATTCTAGGATTACATCCAGAAGAACTTAAGTTTTACACAGTTTATCCCACGTCTATTATACTTCACAAAAGCTGATTTTCTTTAAAAGCACTCAACTCTCTGTCCCTGACCCCACAACTTCGCTGTGTTTGAGCCTCTTCCTTGGACTCTCTCACAGGTCTTCATCACTGTGTATAATTTTCATCTCGTTATTAGGTCGAGCCATATAACAAGCCTGCCAATGTCCTACCGTTGCTGATCTTAAGCATGGCAGCTTCCCGTAGCTCGACCTTGTCCGGCTTGATGGCCAGCCACATGTGACACTGAGAGCTCTGAGGTCTGGGTGGGCAGCGTGCGGCCCAGCCTGGAGGCCAAGGCCGTTGAAGGCGCTGTGGCTCTGTAATGTTCTCCTCAGCTCCTCTGTTGAGTCTTCACCCACAGCCGGGGAGAAGCTCATGGGGCCTGTCCTACAGCCTCGACCCTTTCTTTCATCCTTGGGAAATCACTCAAAGCTCACAACTGTAAAACCTCCTTTGTCTTTTTCTTTTCCTTTTTTCATAGTTTAAAAACTTCCCACTTGAAAAGTATCTTTCCAAGCAATAGAAACACACCCGTAGGCTTCTGGAAGCAGAGGGTATCACTCTGAAAAACGTAAAAAGTATTAAACATTTAAAGCAGCCATAAATCACAGTGGAACTCTGATTCCCGACATCTCTCAGAGGAAAATTTCCGAAGGCTTCAGTACGTTCAAATAATATCATGTGCTCTGGCTTCAGCCTTGGCGGCTTTTCCCTTGCAACAACAAAAAGAATCATGCCAGCTATTAAAGGCAGACTTGTTATATAATGCAGTTAATCGCGCATACACTTCCCTGTGGGACTTAACCCAAGTTTCACAGTGGTCTATTTTATTTAGCATTGATAGTTTTATTCATTTCTTATTAAAGAGATCTTTCCACAAAATTGGCTGCTCCCTCAGCCGGGGCTCGAGAAGGAAGAATATCTGAATTTAAAAACCTGAGCAACAGATGGGCCTCGGTTCTGAAGAACATCGCTGGCCCCGGGAGCTCCTCACAGAGGCAGGTGTCAAGCACGCCCGGAAGGCAGTTTCAGCTTCCACTCATACACCTCGCAGCAGGACGGGAAACAAAAGGGCAGAGTTCTGTGGGCATTCGTCAGAGTCTGGGGATATACTTGACTCACTCGTTCATTTTCAAGGACCTGTGCTTTAACAGAATCAAGACCATCAACAAGATGAAAGGGGAAGCAGAGGGGACATGGCCCTGACATGCCTGCCCGCTTCGTAGATGGGGTCCCTTGGATCCTGGCATTGAAGGATCTGAAAAGTCAGAGAGATGTACGGGACACCCTGTTTGTTCTTTGGTGTCCTGGCTCTTTCTTTTATCAGGAAAGGATTGAGACAGAGCTGTATGAAACGGGTCCTCATAGCCTAATACTGTGTCATTCCTCCTCCAAGGCTAGCCAGCCATATAGTTTCTATCCTAGATACTGGGTAACTAACAAAGAAGCAAAGCAAGATAAGTCATTTCCTTCTCCACGTGTGACTAATACAGTAAGTGCTCTGCTCAGAGCTTGGAAACAGTTCCTACCACAGTCCCCTCTGGTTTCAGCGTTCTGACATAACTGTGTTCTCTGCTTATGTCATTTGACAACAAGGAAAGGGAAAGACAAAGAAATACTTGTATTCTTAAAGTCACCACCACAAGACAGGTATCATCACTATCTTTCTGTGAAGGGGTCATCGGTTTTAGGAGACACTAAGTGATGTGCCCCAAATCACCGACTACTAAGTGGTTGTGTCTGATTTCAAATTCAGGTCTGTCTGGCTAAAAGTCTGGGCTCTTACTGATGGGTCTCTATGCTCTGCTACGTCTCTGATGAATAAATGAGGCTTTGTCAACAAATCTGAAGAAGGACAAGGAGGAGGACGAGAAGAAGAAAAAAAGGATGACTGAGTAATCATTTCAGACTATTTTGCATGCATTTCTCAAATTTGCATGTGCTCACTGACACTGGCTGAATGGTTGACTGGGAACCAGTGAAGAAAGAGATTACTATTGCATGGGCTGGAGAGATGGCTTAGCGGTTAAGGCGTTTGCCTGTGAAGTCTAAGAACCCATGTTCTACTCTCCAGATCCCACCTTAGCCAAACGCACAAAGGTGAGGCAAGCACAAGGTCACACATGCCCACTAGGTGGCGCAAGCATCTGGAGTTCAACTGTACTGGCTGAAGCCCTGGCAGGCCAATTCTCTCTCTCTCCTCTCTCCTGCAAGTCAGTTGCATTCCCTGGAAATGTGGATATCACCAACCACAACTCAATTTTGGTAAACAAATCTGTGGCTTTCTAGAGTGAGTGCCCTTAGGAAGACCACTGAACAGAAAGCTGGATTTTAGTTTCAGCTGTCATACATTCTGAACTTTAGAGTCTAAATTGTCCTTTGGTGTTAGCACAGTACAGACAGATATATGCAATAGAAAGCTTATTTCAAATTCAGAGTTTAGAACTTTTCCTGGTATTTGTGGTAGGATGATTTTTTTTTTTTGAGATGGTAGTCAGCTGCATGATCACAGTACTCCACCCCGGAGACACCTTGTCCTGCAAAGCGCACTGTGTGGCTAAGCTGTGATGCCCATAGGGTTATATGTATTAAATGTATTTGAGACTTGGGATATTTTTAGCTCAGGATAGGTTTATCAAGAGGTAACCCCACTATAAATTGAGGGATACTCACAGTTCCACAAGTAACCTGGACTATGACAAGTACTGTCTTTGACGTAATTTTTTTAGTTTATCTCCACAAGCAGCAAGGTACTTCTTTTGAAAAGGAACACACCAGAAAAAAACCCCTGTCATCTCCTTTCAGCTCGCTTCTTGGCAGCATCTCTGTGTGTATGTCCCAAGGAGCACAGAAACAGATTTTATGGTTATAAAATTGAAGTGTTATCAAGCCTAGGAAATTACAGGGGTGAAAAACAAAACAGCTAATCTACATATGTCCCATCTGCTTTTGATTTCATGTTTTGCACAATTACTGGAAGCATCTGAGAGCATGCTAGGACACTGAAAATGAAAAGAGGGTACGTGCTAACAGTGGCCTGGAGGTGAGAGAAGGCGAAAGGGTTGTGAGCCTTAATGCCACCACGGATGCCACGGAGAACTTCCAGGAACCAGCAATGCAAACCGTCACCAACATAAACTGAAACAGGCATGCAGCTGGAGCCAGGGTTTTGGAACATGGTAAAAGGCAACTCTGTACTCCCTGGGGAAATGCCACCTATTTCATGATTGTGTCAGTTTGGGTCACGGTGTCCTCTACGACTCAGTACTTTCGTCATTGCAGCTGCTCTCTCTGTGGACACTGTTCTAGTTGACAATTACCCAGCTCCTGCTGCAGGGTTTCTAATGGGGCCTCCTCCCAGGAAGTCTCTTTAGACCTCTCCATTCCAATGGCTCTGCTTCTCTCTCCTGGACTCTCCACACCCCACCCTGCCTCCATTACCTTCTTGTCACCTCTCTCTGTACTCTTAACACAGCCATTATTGCCACTTCTGCATGAGCCGTGGGCAAGCAAAGAAAAGGGCTTCACTTCTAAGAGGACAGACAGAGATGACAAGAGCAATGGATTCACACTTCAAGTAAATAAAGGCCTGATTTGAAGAGGTATCATAAGGAGCCAACATTCTTTGGCTGAAAGAAAGGAGAGGGAGGAGGAGGAGAAGGAAGAGGAGGAGATGCAGCAGTTTTCTGTCCCTCTTGATCTAATCAATTAAATAAATACATCCTTAGCAACAATAATTAAAAAATAATTGTGTCTGAGTTTGAGTCAAAGAGGATGGTGTTAGTCATTGATCTACTGCTTATTATTTTGATGCATGTTTGAAAGGGAGAAAACAGATAAAAGTCCCTGGGATTCTAGAATAAAAACCAACAAAATGAGCCTATTCTTACATTTCATATGCATAAATCACCATGCTCATTAGTCTACTGTTGTAAGGAAACTACATCCATGAAGTCAAAAACCTGATTTCCATTTTTGAGCAATGACTCAAAAATTGGAAAAGGAGAATTGGATTCCACATCTATGTCTAGAGGATACATTTACTGATACACTATTCTATCTACGTTTGGTTTATCATAAGAGAATGTTAATTCATGCAGAAGTTTGTAGAAACATTTGAACACAGTTAAATGAAATACTGTTAGGCTTCATTAAGCATTGCTGGATTCCAATGGGAAACAAAAAGAGAGAGAGAGAGAGAATGGCCCAGTAGAGACAGCCCCAAGGAAGTGACTGCATCACTGAGCTCCTGGCCAGGGCTTCTTTGTCCCATCCCTCCTTTTCCGCAAAAATGGCTTTGTGCTTTGCATCTGACACAGGAGCCCACTGCTGCCACAAGAATGAAGTCTAGAGTTTCTCACGAGGAGTGGCTTTGTCTCTCGCCTTCATGGCAACAGTTCACTGTGGTACAAAGAGGACACAGTAGCTAAGAGGATCTGGTAGTTGTCAAAGCTAATTTCCCTAAGGCTCAATATAGCTGCTTTCTCTAAAGAATCCAGGAAGACTTTTTCTAAATGACTCTCAAGACTCGGGGACTGGGGTCATTCCAGTTCCTGTCGATTGGTCAAAGCCACTGTTCATTCAAGAAAACTGAACATCCCCCCCCCTTTTTTTCTCAGTGATGAGTCTGTCCACAGTAATTGTGTTAGGGGGTGACAGTGTGGCTTGGGGCACTGACAGCAGTGATTTGCGCTCCTGCCCCTGTGTCTCACTCTTGCTGCATCTCCATATCCAGAGAAAGGTAGAGACCAAGGTGGCTCCTCACCTTTCTACTACACCACAAGGAAGAGGTAGAGTCCAGATATTATCTTCCCTATCACTTTCAATCTTATTTCTCCACCTTTTTGATTGGGGCTACAGTCTCTCATACAGTAGGGACCATTCATTCATAGAGCACTATGTTGGCCATTCAGACCTGGTGTTCTAGTTTTCATGTGTCCAGGTATGAGCAGGAACAATCAGAGGACATGCTAGCTAGCAAGCATAGCAGGAGAAATCACAAACCAAGTTGCCTATTCTGCTTCTAGCACGGAGATCAGAGCCCCTGAGTCAGAAGCTGTGGTAGTTTGAATGTATGTCCCCTATAGACTCAGGTGTTTTATTAAAGCTTATAACTTGGGTTTCCAGACACCTGGCTGATGGGGGTGTCACTGGGGTCAGATCGTGGGGTTCAGCCCAAAAGTGCGTTTGGGGGCAGATCTGAATTCCAGCCCAAAGGTGTGCAGAGCAGTGTGAGCTCTGGTGGGGTTCCTGCTGCTTGCTGTCCATCTGTGCTTGTCACGTTTGGTGTTGGCTGGCTGGTGATGGCTTCTCTCTGTTTGGATGCATGGAAGCAGCTTCTTCTACCACTGATGGAACCTTCCGTGGATCTGTAAGCTTGAAATGCTTCCCTTCTTCCTATACACTGTGCCTGCTTTGGATGTTCATTCCAGCAGCATGAAGCTGACTTCAGTGGAAGCTATGAGATAGTTCATGTCCCAGCACATGACATAGCGACTGATTGTGCCACTCTTCTGGCTTTACTTTCCACACTTGTAATGTGAAGGGGTTAAACCAGTTTGGGAACTACAAGCACAAATGTGTACAGGGGCCTCGTAAACAATGGACCTGACTTCTCTAAGCAATAGCAGCTGGGGAGAAGCAGACAGTCATGACCTATTCGGGACACTTGCTGCCCACAACAGCAGCTGGTTGCTTCCCTGAAGGGAGCATCCAAGGTCTCCACATCTAGTCTTTGAGGAGAAGCCACAAGTTTATATCTTAGGTAAAATCTCTTGGGTTTTGATTGTTTGTTTGAGACAGGGCTCTATGTCCCCCAGGCTAGCCTTGAACTTTCTATATATCAAGGCTGACCTTGAATTCCTGGTGTTCCTGCCTCCACCTTCTAAGTTCTTGGATTACAGGAGTGTACCACCATTTTGGCTAAAATCTCTTGGTTTTAAATAGCGTTAACCAATTTAAAAAAATGTAAGCATGCTATCTGTATAAGCCAAGCAAAATGTGTGTGCAAGCTGACTGCAGCCTTAACTACTCAAGTCTGCCGCCCCTGCACCAAGCAGTATCTCTGAGCTCTCTTTAAGGGCTTATGTTTTATGATCTGCCCCAGAGCATGTTTCTACAGCAAAACCTCCTCCCTGATTAGTGGCTATTAGACAGGCAGAGTTGGGATTTGGTTTAGAGCTCAGGGGCATCAGAAAACCATGAAAGACCTGAGTGGTAAGATCCAATTTCTATTTTTAAAAAATGAGTATGACTGTTCAGGGAAGATGAACAGGAAAGAGCCATTGCACGTGGTTGAACAGATGTGCAAAGCACAAGGATACCTGCTGAGTGGCAAGCGGTGGTGAAATCTGACCGAGGGCAGGTGCTCAGAGAGGCAGGGTAGTTTTTCTAATTTCACAGTTGTTTGTTATAGGTTTCCTGGCCTTGAGGCAGAGGTAGAACAAGAAGGACCGTTCAAAAGTAACAATGTGCCGGGCATGGTGGCACACACCTTTAATCTCAGCACTCAGGAGGCAGAGGTAGGAGGGTCGCTGTGAGTTCAAGGCCACCCTGAGACTACATAGTGAATTCCGGGACAGCCTGGGCTACAGTGAAACCCTACCTCGAAAAAACAAAACACAGTAACAATGTGGGGAAAGATGATGATGGCTCTTGAACCAAGGTAGAGGCAGGGACTATGGAGAAAAATAGAAGGACACGAAAGCTGCTGAAAGTGTGTACTGGTAATTGGTTGAACACAGAGCAAGGCAGAAGTGTGCATCAGAGATAATGACAAGTTTCTGTCATGAGGCACTTGGTAGCTAGTATTACCACTACTGGTGTGGACATGGGATGACTACAGGACAGTGGGTAGAAATGGGATTCAGAGGTGTGTTTTGAACACATGAAGTGGGAGATGCCAGAGAGATGTGAAAGTCAAAATTTCCATCATGACTAGATAAGCAGAACCCACAAGGGATTGGATTAGAGAATAATTCAAACTCTATAGTGTTCCTAACTCATTCGTCCTTTCTTGGGATGCTAATTGCAAAACAAGATATATATATATATATATATATATATATATAATTTTATTTATTTATTTGAGAGAGAAAGAGAAAGAGAGAAAGTGTGTGCCAGGGCCTCCAGCTGCTGCAGAGGAACTCCAGATGCATGCACCACCTTGTGCGTATGGCTTTATGTGAGTCCTAAGGAATCAAACCTGGGTCCTTAGGCTTCATAGACAAACATCTTAACCAATAAGTCATCTTTCCAGCCCAAGTTGTGCATATATTGCAGTAAGTTTTCCATCCCTGATTCTACTTCAGTTATGTGGCGTAACCCATTATCTGCTCCCTGCCTTGCTATGCATAGTGACAAATATTTAACACCATGCTTATCCTGGTAAGCAGTGCTCTGTTTATCATGTATTAACCTCCTCCGTTCTCATAACAGCTCTAAGAGCTAGATATCATATTATCCCCACTGTCCTAAATAGGAAATTGAAGCACTGAGGTGAAATAACTTGCGGCGGTCAGATCGTCACAAGGGCACTAACCCAGACAATCTGGCCCCTCTGTCATGGTTTCATGACCATGCACTGCATCATGCTACATCTGAGGTGACATCCACAGATCCTTTGAGTCTTCTTCTTCCATAATAAATATCCCCGTTCCTCACTTGAACTGGTTTCCAGACTTCTCATTAGGGTTGGCCTCACATGAACTGGTTTGGGGATGGCCCCCCTCCCCCTCCCTACTAGCTTCATTTTTTCCTGTTCTTGAACCACCAAAGTTTTCTGGCTTATACCATGTGTATGAATGAGTCCTCTCTTCTGGGCGAAGGGCAGGAAGCAGGCCCTGTGTTTATTCCTTCTGAATCCTTTACAGAGCTGCCAAGGGTGGCACACAGACTGAGCCCTCAGATTCAGGCAGGGCAGGCTGAGCGGGGATAATAGGCCTGTCCACATGGGTAACATGAGTCGGCTGGGAATATACTTTTATCTGTCACAACCCTAATTAAGGGAAAAGGCCTTATTTTGTAAAATGCTGGCCTTGTGGCTAAAAATGTCAACATAATGAATTGGCTAATTGTTCTTTCTAGTTGCTGGTCTCTGCCAGAGCAGTCTCTAGGTCACAGCATGGAAACTGGAAGGCACCTTACTTGGCCACACCCTCTGATATGACTGACCTTGTGTGAAAGTAAGGCTGCCCAAGGGCCAGGCCACCTCTTACGATGATGACTTGGAGTCACACATTGCCTTTGTTGGGTTTTCCGCCTCAGAGCTCCTGGTTGTCTCCGTTCTTTTCTTCCTGTTCAGTTCTGCTGAGGCCGGGAGGGGTCACAGCCCTGCCCCAGCCCCTGCACACGCGCCTTCTAGAGACTGCAGATCTTTGGGTTCGGCACACCCCTGCAGGCCTCTCTCCCCACTGCTAATGTTCCTCCTCATCTCCCACCCACTAACTCATCAGAAGGAAGCCTCTGGCAACTTATCTTGAAGGAACTGGTGATAAAGAGTTGGAGAGGCCCTAGGGAGGGAGGGAAGGGAGGGAAGAGGGAAATTCATTAGGTTCCCTTTTTATCATATCTTCAAATCTAAACACTGGGCTTTTCAACCATAATCTAACTAGTGGGTGCTAACATTTCAAGTTATAAAAACAACCTGCCTTGAAGGAAGACATTAGCTGGAAATGGATCACGGAGCACTGTGAGCAAAGCTAGAAATGCTTAGTAATGCCTTGTGCATGATCTCTCCTGAGTCATCCGCATGAGTCAAGGTAATAGAACCCCTGGGCGTAAGGGAGACAGAAACAAACAAACAAATAAAAATTACAAGGGCTTGTCTTCTGAGATGCCTTGCAGGTGTCTGTGGCTGACTATAGCCCAGAGGCTCTGTGAGTTTGGGGCAGACAGAGTTGGAGCAGCTGGGCTAGCCCCGTGCCTATCGGCCTGTTTCCTGTGACATGCCAAAGCCACCCCGACATCACAGCTGACGCACTAGCGGCATTTCTGACTCCAGCTGCACTAGTTCCTTTCAGCACCTCGGTTTCTGCGGCCTACAGAGGATTCCAGGATTCATGAAGGGGGCACAGGAAGTATTTAGATCCCTTTAACAAGTTCAATTACAGTCATGCTGGCTCCCACTGGGTGATCCCATTTGAACCTTGGGCACATTGTGGGCACTGTGGACTCTAGTCATTCAAAACCCGTATGAACAGAAGGCCGAGCTGGCTCCTCTGGACCTCCCCTCCCAGCGCTGCTAGCTGCAGAATGGGAAGTCCGGTGAGCTCCGGCGAGGGTTTGCCTGGCCTTGCCCCATGACAGAGTGTGTGTCCTCGGTGGGAACAATCTGCCCATGCCAAGAAACTGGATCCTGTTTGAATGACAGTAGTTATGGGAAAACAATATGTCTTCAGCCAGCAATGCAGCCTGGCTTGTACTTTGTGGCTGGCACTGTCCCAGCGGGGATCAGCAGGCAGCTGAGGGACTCTTCAGGCCACCAGGCTCTGACAACCGGCTCTGCTGCCCTCGCTTGCCCTCTGCTACCTCACCCCTCCATCTGGGGCTTTCGGTCTATGAACAATAGCCTTGGGCTCCAAGTCAGTGCCTCTCGTGTGGTGCTCTCAACAGCTGGAAGAAGGTAAGGGTCTGGCAGGCCCTGGGTTCCAATCTGATTTTGGACTCCCCAATCTTCTTCACTTTGCTTGGGTAGCTCGATTTGGCTCCACACATGCCTCAGGCCAAAAGCTTCTTAACGTCCACAGAACACAGGACAAAGGCCACGTCGTGTCAGCCAGTGCCTCTTGCTGGTAGCACTTGGACCACAGAGGATCCCCTGGCTTTGAGAACTCACGTCACATACACCTCAGTTCATGAGCCAGAGAAATAGTGACAGATGTCGGACAAAAGGCACAAACAACAGAATTTTTATTAGACATGTGTAATGTGAGTGTGTGAGAAAATGCACAGACACAAATGTGTAAAGGAACACAAAAATGCCACAGACATAGAGAGAGAGAGAAGTTTCTATCCCAGTTTTCTCTGATGACATATAATTCCCTTTTCTGATGTGAGCCAAGAAAAACTGCCAAGCAAGAAGGTAGAATATAAAGACATAAATGTAGCAGTTCGTTTTTAGTGCTTTGTAAAAATCCTAAGGACTATTTGATGTATGTTCTTGACAACTTCCACACCGATGCACTGGATTCAAGGTTTTATGGGATACAGACACATCGGAAGGCTTTGTGAGGCTGGAGTCTTAGCCTCTCCTGAGGAAAGGGGCTCTGGCTCACATGAGTTCCAGTTTCAAAACAGGTGTGAGTTTTTACTTAACTATGTGATCTCTGCTGCTCCACCAGGTATTGGCAAAGATTTCTGTGCACTATTTTAATTCTTTGTAGTTTTTTCATGGCGTAATGTTTCATTTAAATTTATATTACCTGCCTTTTTCTCATATCAATTTGAACCATACCAGAGAGAATTGGCAAGCCAGGGCCTCCAGCCACTGCAATCGAACTCCAGACACGTGTACCACCTTTGGCACATGTGTGAGCTTGCTTGCTTGTGTCACTGTGCATCTGGCTTATGTCGGATCTGGAGAGTTGAATATGAGCCCTTACGCGTGGCAGGCAAGCACCTTAACTGCTAAGCCATCTCTCCAGCCCTTATTGATTTCTTATGAAATAGGAAGAGAGAGAGATGAAGGCAGATAGAGAGAATGGGTACAGCAGAGGCTTTATACACTATAAATAAATTCCAGAATGTATGTGTCACCTTGTGCATCTGGCTTAAGTGGGTTCTGGAGAATTGAACCGGGGTCCTTAGGCTTTGCAGGCAAGCACCTTAACTGCTAAGCCATCTCCACAGCCATTATTATTATTATTATTATTATTATTATTATTTTGGTTTTTCGAGGTAGGGTCTTAATCTAGCCCAGGCTGATCTGGAATTCACTTTGCAGTTTCAGGGTGGCCTCGAACTCATAGCGATCCTCCTACCTCTGCCTCCCGAGTGCTGGAATTAAGGTGTGCACCACCACACCCAGCTATTTTTATTATTTTTAATTAATTTATTTACTTGAGACAGAAATACTGAGAGAAAGAGACAGAGAGGAAGGAGGGGGTGGAGAATGGGTGCAGCAGGGCCTCTAGCCAGTGCAAATGAACTCCATACACATGTGCTACCTTGTGCTTCCAGTTTACATGGGTACTGGGGAATTGAACCCGGGTCCTTAGGCTTCACAGGCAAGCACCTTAACTACTGAACCTTCTCTCCAGCACTTTAAACAAATTTTTTTTTTGGTTTTCTGAGGTAGCATCTCACTCTAGCTCAGGCTGACTTGGAATTCACTATGTAGTCTCAGTCTGTCCTCAAACTCATGGCGATCCTCCTACCTCTGCCTCCTGAGTGCTGGGGTTAAAGGCATAGAAAAAAATTATTAAAGTTCATAGTTTATGCAAGGGTTCATTTGTCTATCACAGTCTCACATGAACAATTCCAGTGTGCCTTGGATTCATCCCTCATCTCTTTCCTCAGCACCTGGAAACCACTGAACTTTTCACTGTTTCTATGTCAGCATTATGATTTGATACAAGGCCTTCCCCAAAAGGGCCCATGCGCTGAAGGTTTGTCTTTCCATGTGCAGAGGTTGGGCATTGGGGAACTGACTAGATGCCAAGGATCTGAACTTCATCACATGCTATTCCACTGACAGATGCGTGATTTGATGGTATTACTGGGAGGTGATAGAAATGGTAGGAGGTAGGACCTATTTGAGGAAGTAAGTGACTGGGGACCTCTACGAAGGACATTATCTTGTCCTATGCCCCTTCCTGGCTCCCATGAGATAAGAAACCTCTATCATGATGTTACTGTTTTGCATCAAGCAATGGAGACAGCTTGTTAAGGGCTGAAACTTCTGAAAATGTGAGCCAAGATAAGTCCATTCCCCTTCGAACCTGCTCTCTCAAGTATGCAACACAGCAGTGGAGAGTCTGACTAGCAATGCTACAGTTGGGGTCACAGCAGGCAGCCTTGTCAACCTGGCTTCTTTCACCTATCTACATTCATTCTTTTTATTTATTTGCATGCAAAGAGAGATGGAGGAGACAGAGAGAGAGGGAATGGGAGTGACAGGGCCTCCAGCCACTACAAATGAACTCTAGATGCATGCCTCACTTGTGCTATATGTAAGTACTAGGGAATCAAATTTGGGTCATTAGGTTTTGGGGGCAAGCGCCTTAACCACTGAGCCATCTCTCTAGCCCCCTAAGGTAAACATTCTTATATAGGTTTTTTTTTTGCAAAGCAGAAAGAGATAGAGATAGAAGAGACACACAGAGAGAATGGGCATGTCAGGGCCTCCAGCCACTGCAAACAAACTCCAGACGCATGTGCCCCCTTATGCATCTGGCTTGCGTGGGTTCTCGGGAATTGAACCTGGGTCCTCTAGCTTTAGCAGGCAAATGCCTTAACCACTAAGCCATCTCTCCAGCCCTTATATAGGTTTTTGTGTGGACATAACTTTTCATCTCGTTTTGGTAAGCATCCAAGAGCATAATTGCTAGGTCAAATGACAGGATTACATCTAGCTTTGCAAGAAACTACCAAACTGTCTTCCACAGTGCCTCCCATGTCACCTCCCATTGCCTAACCCTTCAGTAGCCCTCAGTGTGTATATTTCATGCTTGTTACTCAGACAAGATGCCAAGGCGCCCAGTAACTTGTCCAAACACTGAGGACTGATCCTGGGATGCAAATTCAGGTTGATGTGGTCATCTTTCCATTTCACCAGCCTGTCTCCTGAGTCATCCCAATGCTCAGGTAGATCACATTGCATGTCCCTGTCCTTAGCCTAAAGCCAGATGGCGAGGAAATATCTTATTTTACAACCTTGAGCTTTCCTCTTCCCCTAGACGGAGAGTCGCTCTTCCTTTCCTCCTTTGGCTACAGCTCTGGGAAGGGCTGCAAGGCGTAGTGAGTCTGGGCAGACGCTAGGGGCAGCCGCGTCTCACTCCAACACTAGCTGTAGGCAAAGACGGCCTGTCCTCAAACTCTGCCTCAGCACATCATCACATTCAGTAACGCCAATGCAGTTGATCAGTAAATTAGGATGCAGTTACATCCTGACCAACTCATCCGATTTTGAAACTACCATCAGCCAAAGAACAATGAACTTAACACACCCAACATACTGAATACGCGATCTAACAACATGCCACATCGCTCTGGAGGACCCAACGTACTGAATACGTGACCTAACAACATGCCACATGGCCCTGGAGGACCAGCTGCTTCCCCTGTGATTGCATGCTTGACTGCTGCTTCCCAGTGTGGGGAGAGAGCATTCCAACAATAGCGCCAGCCTAGGGAAAGAGCAACATTCAAAACTCACTTTGACTAATGAGTATTGCTTCTGTAACAACAGAGAGTCCAAAAATCCTAAATTGAACTAGGATGGCAGCTCTATCCAAAAGTCCCAGAGCTTTCTTTAAAGACTACTCACAGCCAGCAGTTCTAGAGTGGGAGGCTAAGGAAGAGGGTCACTTGCATTTCCCATTCCAGAATCAGTTAAAAATGAGTCATTGTTCACCAGGCTGGGGATGTAGCTCAGTGGTAGGACACTTGCCTAGCATGCCTAAGGTCCTAGATTGCATTGCCAGTACTGGAAAAAAAAAATAGTCATAGATCTATGGTGAGTGACTTAGTCATTAAGAAATATTTCTAGCTGAAGACTGCATTTTTGAGGTATGATATGAGGTAGTCCTCACGCTGAAGCAGGAAGAAACTCAAGCACATTAACTGATCATCATAACACACAGTGAGGAATTGGAAGAAAAGATAGGCAGTGATCGGAATGGCCAATCTGGGCCCACTGTTAGGGCTGTATGAGGTCCCGCCCTGGTACTTAGTGAGTATGACTTTAAGGCATGGCATAGAGACCTCTCTGCCATCTGGAAAGTGGGGAATAATATTTGCTATGTGATGATACGTGTATCAGCTACAATGTAATTTGCAAAGGGACCACTGAAACTCTATTCTTTGTTTTTAATTTTTTTTTGTTTATTTATTTATTTGAGAGCAACAGAGAGAAGGAGGCAGAGAGAGAGAGAGAGAGAGAATGGGCGCGCCAGAGCTTCCAGCCTCTGTAAACGAACTCCAGATGTGTGCGCCCCCTTGTGCATCTGGCTAACGTGGGTCCTGGGGAATTGAGCCTCGAACTGGGGTCCTTAGGCTTCACAGGCAAGCGCTTAACTGCTAAGCCACCTCTCCAGCCCTGAAACTCTATTCTTTAATATTTATTATTTACTTATTTATTTGCAAGCAGAGAGAAAGAAGGGAGAGAGGAGAGAGAACAGGCACACCAAGACTTCTATCTGCAAATGAACTCCAGATGCACGTGCTACTTTGTGCATGTGGCTTTATGTGGGTACTGGGGAATCAAGCCTAGCTTGTTAGGCTCTGCAGGGCAAGCACCTTAGCCGCTGAGCCACCTCTCCAGCCCAACTCTCTATTCCCTAAGCCCACCGGTTCTTTCCTTTGCTCTCTTCTTTCAGCAACTCCAGCTATATTAGTCACACTAGCTTTCAAACAGGCACAGAATGTCCTACATCAAGAAGTACAGTGTGGTACAGCCTGGAGAGGCAGCTTAAGAAGCTTAACAAGAGGAGTGGTGCTGATTCTTGTGGCTAATACGCTCTGGTTAAATAGAGAGTATATACTTTACCTAGCAACTTGGACCGCCCAGAGCAAAGCTCTTTGCTGACGGTCACTGCTTTAAAAAGTTTGCAGTAATGTTCAACTGTCGGTTTAGAAGGTTACATGAGACTATTTCTTTGGCTGCCACTTGAAAGAGTGACTATGTTTCCATCAGAGAGGAAACAAGTTAAGAGAAAGGGATAAAACTGGTTAATATGAAAACAGGCTAAGTTAGGGGATATTTTATGCTAATGTGTTACTTGCCAAGAGAAGGCTATGGGTTTAGTTCATATTTCTATCTATGTAGAAAAGGAAAAGAAGAATAATACTATGCAAGTATGTCAATTCACTCTTTATTTATTAAATAATAAAAATCTTTGGGCTGGGCTGGGCTGGAGAGATGGATTAGCAGTCAAAACACATGCCCATGAAGCCTAAGGACCCAGGTTCGATTCTCCAGGTCCCAAGTATGCCAGATGCACATGGTGGCACATACACCTGAAGTTCTTTTGCAGTGGCTAGAGGCCCTGGAATGCCTATTCTCACACTCTCTCTCCCTCTCTCTGTCTCAAATAAATAAATAAAAATAAAGTACACAGTTGTTTTAAGTTAAAAAAACATCTTTGGTCTGGAGGTGTCCATGGTAGAGTACTTGCTTAGCACAAAAAATCCCTGTGTTCAATCCCAAACACTGGGGAAAAGAAAAAGAAGAAGGGGGAGAAGAAGGTCAGGAGGAGGAGGGGAGGGGGTAGTAAGAAGAAAACAGTAAGAAGAAAATAAGAAGAAAGGTGAGGAGCAATGGCTCATGTCTATAATCTCAACATTCAGGAAGCTGAGACAGAAGGATTGCCAAAAGTTTGAGGGCCATCGGCCATATAGTAAAACTCTATCTTAAAAAAAAAAAACCAAAAAATGTTTGTACTATAATTATGAAATAATAAAGAGGGTGAGAATGACATGTATAAACTGGCCTTTGAACTATGAAATTTAGCAACATAGGCTCCAAGGAGCCATAGGTCTGACATTCAGACCCATGACAGCCTAGCATGATTGAAAGAAGAGACTTTCTGATTATTTAGTCTGACTACCCTCTCCTCCCTCCACACTGGCCCCACACACAAGTAAATTACATTAAAAAGATGGAGACAATGGGATAGAGAGATGGCTTAGTGGTTAAGACACTTGCCTGCAAAGCCAAAGAACCCAGGTCCTATTCCCCAGTACCCACGTAAGCCAGATGCACAAGGTGGTGCATGTGACTAGAGTTCTTTGCAGTGCCTGAAGGCCCAGGTGCACCCATTCTCTTTCTCTCTATATGCCTCCTTCTCTCTCTCTCTCTCTCTCTCAAATAAATAAGATAGAACAAATTATTTAAAAAATTTTTATAAAAAGATGAAGATGAATGTTATGGTTTGCATCTGAAATGTCCTCTATGGACCTCCAGTGTGTTTGAACAATGGGGCCCCAGCTGTGGGTACTGTGTAGGGAGGTTATGAAGCCTCTGGGACACAGAGCTTGACTGATAGACACAGGCCACTGAGGGTAGGCCTTTGAAGACTATAACCACCTCTGGTCGCAGCCTAAGTGCTCTGCTTTCTGGTTGGCCGGCATGATATCCCAGCTGCCTTGTGCTCCTACTGATGTGGACCAAGCTGCTCCTGCTGCCTTGCCTGTCCCACCACAGTAGACTGAAACCCCCTGAAGCTGTAAACAAAATAATTACTCCCTCCCTTAAGTTACTTCTGTCTGGTATTTTTGTCAAAACACTGAAAATAGTAACCAGTAGGTTAAATCTTTCACCCAGGGTCATAACAACTAATTGATGCAATCATGGGCAGAGTATATTCATGTCCAATCTACTATTCTTTTTTTTTTTTGGTTTTTCGAGGTAGGGTCTCATTCTGGTCCAGGCTGACCTGGAATTAACTCTATCATCTCAGGGTGGCTTTGAACTCATGGCGATCCTCCTACCTCTGCCTCCCGAGTGCTGGAATTAAAGGCATGCACCACCACGCCCGGCTCAATCTACTATTCTTTTAAGAACACCCAGGGTTCCTAGACTACACAGTGTGTTAGTCAGTTTTCTATTACTGTCACAAAATATCTGAGGTATTCAACTTTATCTGAGCTCACAGTTTCAGAGGTTTCAGTCCATGGTCACTTGGCCCTGCAGCTCTGGGCTTGTGATGGACCACATATTATGAAGGGAACTTAAGGCAGAGGAGGTCTGTTTACCTCAGGAAGCAAAGGAAGGGGTCAGAGTCCAACGTTCCCTTCAAAGACACAAGCTGATGACCTAACTCCCACTAGGCCCTACTCCGGCACTATAGGCAGAGGAACAAGCTGTTTGTACATGGGCCTACTGGAGACAATCCAGGTTCAAATTATATAGCACAAGGAAATAGAATAAACAAATTGCTTTTCCTGGGGAGGGCTCCATTTTATCAGCATGTGTATTAACTCACGTGACTATATTACAGACTTGAAGAAAAGACTTAAAAAATGTTTAAGATAAAAAGAAAGTTTCACAAAGATTTTATACTTGGGATGAACTACTGTGTTCTACATTCCTGGACATTTCTATATAGCCCCTTGAGGTTGGGGTTCTTTAAAGAAAACCTGGAGCAGCTTGGCAGTAGCCACAGGAGCAGATACTCAGTGGCACTGGTCCACTCAGAGATTACGAGGGACTGGAAATGTATGAGCTAAAGTCACAAAAAAGCTGAAGCGATTATAAGATACAATGCAGAGAACTCCAAAATAGTGTCACTGGCTAAAACACTGTAGTCTCACTGAGAAACAGGGTGGGCACAGTGGTGAATAGAGAAGACACAGATAATTTCAAGAGCTAATAAAATTAAACAAATCTACTATAAATATATAATGCTCCCTACCTAAAGAATTAAATACATATTATAATCTCCCTTTTCCCTTTCGAACAAAATATCTTGAAATTTTACGTAAATTCATTCTTTGCAATTTTATTCCTTCCCTCCCTTGTGAATCTGCTGTAGAAATGATGGCTAAAAATAGAAACAATTTCTAAACTTATGAATAAAGTGACCATCATATTAGATATAGTTCAAATTCATTGTTTAGTTTTGTGAAATAACCTACTTCCAAAATGGACTTTGAAAATAGCCAAATATTGTTGGTAACATTGATTTTTTAAAACTTTGTTTTCCAATTATGGGTCTCTGGCTTGTTTGGAATCTAGATACTAGAGAAAAGATATGCTCCACTCTAAAGATTTTATACTGCATTGTATCAAATTCATAAAACAGCTCTAGATTAAAAAAATGTATACTACCTTATTTCATCTTTATTCTTGAAAGACAGCTACAAAACTACAAGTTTTGGCATCCTATTACTATTCTATTAATAAAACTAAAACTATCTAGGAAAAGAGTCCTACTTATATGGAATAGGAATAAACAGCTTACAGGTATATCTCTTAATTCGTCATTTTCTTATACGGCACAAGTGTATGTTAAGCTAAGATGAGCAGCTTGTGCACCTAAGCGTAAAGGTCTCTAAATGCACGCCCGGGTGTGGTCCTCAGAGAACTACCGGCCCTCTCTTTAGCTGGCTCCCGAGCTGGCAACCGTGTTCCAGTGTTTACAAGGTCTCCCTTCTACTTCTTTTCAGTAATCTTTAGAAGATCTTGGCTTTCTTCACCTTGAGCCCCAGTGCCTTCTGAACGACTCCGGCTTGCATTGTTCTCACGGTTCTTTGGGCTCTGGGTGGCTTTGGGCAGGTTACACCGCTGGGTTCGAGGACTTGCAGTACTCGACTTCAGTTCCTCTTTAGGAGGAATGGAGGCCTCAGCAACTATATTCATTCCATAGCACCACAAAGTAACAAGTCTCGTTAGATAATTTTTGTTATCTTGATTAATGACTAGTAATCATATTTTAAGAAGATGAAAAGAACTTATACTTAACTTGACTTCTGCCTCTGAGGGTTTTTTTTGTTTTGTTTTCATAGCTACTTAGCAATAAAGTTGAAATCTGTAAAGGCAACATTATATTGATAGGTGGCAGAAGTAATATTTTAGAACTTTGATTCAGATTTTATAATTTTACTTGTAGAACATAGAGATGAATGGTAAAAGGTATATCTAATTATTATCTATGGCAAATTAAACAGGGGATTCTAAATCCTCAACTACATATACATCCTTTCTAAAACTGCCTAAGACTGGAGAGATGGCTTAGCGGTTAAGGCATTTGCCTGCAAAGCTAAAGAATCCTGGTTCCACTCTCCAGGACCCACATGTAAGCCAGATGCACAAGCGGGCGCAAGCATCTGGAGTTCGTTTGCAGTGGCTGGAGGGCCTGGTGTGCCCATTCTATCTGTCTCTCTCTCTCTCCCTCCCTCCCTCCCTCTTTCTCTCTCTCAAAGAAATAAATAAATAAAATATATTTAAAACTGCCCAAGAACTTTTAGTTATGAACACTATTCTTTCTCCCACTCTACAAAGCAAAGTCCTACGTCACACTTCTCAAATCTTACTATGGTATCATGCCCTAAGCGACTCAAAACATTGGTCTGAGAAAGCTATGAGGCTTTTTGTTTGTCCTGTAAACAAGTCTGAAGAGAAGGTTGGCCAGTAATGGGGAGTCGTGAATTCTGAATGAATAATATAGTGTGGATCAGTTCTAAGGTAACTGCAATGTTATCTGGAACCACCAGATTTTAAAAAAAAAAATTGGGGGGATGTGCTAGATAAAGATTCCATGTAAGTTTTTTTTAAACATATGAGTTTTTATTGATTTATTTTAGATTTAACCTGTTATTCAATAATGTTAATAAAAGTTATTAAAACCTATTTATCAAATCATGTCATGAAATATTTATTCTACAAACAATTTTCAGCTCATTTCCAATTGCTAAGTGTATGTTTTCTACCTCATAACTTAAAAGCAATGAAAACACATAGATTATCATGTCGCAAATATGAGGAAGCATCTACATTCTTTTTGGTGTCTGCGTGTTAGTATGTGTGTGTGGTGTATGCACATGTGTGTCAGATGCATGTGTCCCTGAGTACGTGGAGGTCAGAGAACATCAGGTTCCTTCTCTCTTTCTCTTTCTGCTGTGTTCCCTCAACATGAGGCCTCTCACTGAACCCAGAGCTGCTGTTTTTGGTCACACTAGTAAGCCCAAGAATTTCTCTGGTCTTCATTCCCCACAACTGGGGTTACAGTTATGTGTGGCCACACCCAGCTATTTATGTGGGTGCTGGGAAACCCAACTCTGGGCAAATCAGACCTTCTCAGGCCCTCCTGCTTGTAAGGCAAGAGCTCTTAGCTGTGGACCCATCTCCCCAGCCCCTGTGATCTGCTCAGCAGGTAGGAGACACCGGGAGCACAAAATGACCACAGGGAAGTCTACTGCTTGGTGTTTAAAAAGGGAAGTCACACCTATCTGGTTGACATTTTCAGCCACTGAAAGAAAACACGGGTACCTGGACATTTTCCCAAAGAGGGAAAATACATTGAAAATACCTAGTCAACTCATAGCCACCAGCTGCCATTGCCAATGTTGAAGGACATGGCAACTCACACGCTGTTTTTCCCCCGTCAGGCCTTGGAGATCCCAGGTTCCACAGGGGCTTGCTGAACGTCTGCAGGAAGTCTGTGAAGGAACTGTGCTGGCTTTAGCGTTATGACAATCCGGGGCCTCCCTCCTTCCCTCTGACAATATCATCGCCAAGGCATGGGCTACACACTGCGTCATGGCCAGAAAGTGGACACCGCCCAGGATAGGAAGTATGTGTAGCAAACAGTAGGACATCATTTTAATGTGCTAATTTCATGTAAAAAAAAAAAAAAAGAAATAGAAATGTCTAGTAGTTTTGCTAATACACATTTCATCAGAGAAGTTGTGAGGATTTTTCTATATTAGCTAGCTATTTGTTTTGTTACTATTTACATATTTATTTATATACATAAGACACTGTTTTCCATTATACTGAATGACTCAATAAATTGGGTAGGAAAAAATGGCAGTTAGCTAACAAGCTCTGAGGAATAGCTAAAAAAAAAAATAATAAATAAATAAATAAAAGGGAGAACTGACTATGAAGTAATAATAAAAACTTTAAAATAAATGAATGTTTTTAAATAATTCATTAAAAATTTTAAATAATAAATAAATATGGCTAATCTAACCCTTTCAGAGTAATTTCTATAATGACTTCCCAGTTCCTATTATTTCAGAGTTTTTAATCACACATATTAAAAAATTTTTGGACCCCAAATGACCTCATTGTAAGGCTAAACTCTATCTTCCAGAATTCTGTTGTACTCAAAGAGAGAGAAACCTTAAAAATAATATAAAGACAAGACGATTTGATCTTTAGAATTGAATCATAACCATAGCAAGGAAATCGCGGTAGCTTTAAGAATATTCGGTACACAGATTATCTGGTTCCCAACTCAAGGATGACTTTTTGAATTCATCATAAGCTTTAAAAGGAAACTCTGATGTATTCTGAGAAACTGTAAGAACAGCAGCTGTTATACTTGGCATGCTCACCATCCTTAACCAGCATTTATTAATTCTTAGCACCTGTGTGCAGCAGGTACAATTAATCAACTTCTCAGAGTTCCAAGAAGTTAAGGATCAGGCAGGTTAATGCAAGATCCAACACTTGAGTCCACAGCCAGACTAGGCTGAGATCTGAATCTAGGAGTCTTTTGTTCAGTTATTGGTTTCGAATTGTTTCCTTCTCCCTCTTTCTCTCATTCTTCCTTTCTCCCCAACAGGAGATGAGATTTTTATTTTCCAACAGTTTCATTTGGTGTGAATTACAAGCATGACACACTAATTGGGAGACGAAGTAGCTAGCCACATTTCAACAGTAGAAGAGGGGTGATTATTCAGAAAGAAACAAAATCTTAATTGTGTCAATTGCCCAGGGGCCTGACCACAATATTAGCAGCTTATCCTGATGAGTACACCATGCCTACAGCGGACACCCAGGGCTGGATGTCACTGTTCTCCTGAGACATGGGGCTTTCTCAGTCCTAATGACATCTCATAGCCTGGATATGTCAACACTTGCCAGAGCATTAAGGTGGAAACTGAAAAGTTCCCCACAGATGTGGCTGGCAATGTAATTCCGACCTCCAGATATTTGGAATCATACGCTAAGGATTGCTATTGTACCTAGTGTATGCATCTAATTTACTTGGTTTTTAAATGTGTGTGCTTTATATGAGATGGCATGCAATTTTTCCGTTGCTGCTACCACAGATGTTCACAAAGGACTTGAAACAATAGAACTTTATTATTTTAAGATTCTGTGAGTCAAAAACCTGGCCTGGCTCTCAGCTAAACTAAGGTGTCAATAGACTATATTCATTGTTGGCAGCTCTGGGGGGATTCTGTTGCTTTGTCCTTTCCAGCTTCTAGAGACCACCTGCGCTGCTGGTTCATGGCCCAGTTCAAAGTGAAAATACTGGGGGGGGGGGTGTCAAGGTCTCACATCAAGTTCCTATGACCTGCCTCCACTTTCAATATTTTCTTGTGATTTGACTACATCTAGATAGTCCAAGACAATGTCCCATTTCAAGATCAGGACCATTAATCACGTCGTTGTCATGTAAAGTTAATATATTTATAGATTCTGGGGGTTCAGATACGAGGCTCTTTACTGAGAGGCATTATTCTGCCCACCACAAAGGAGTTTCTGTTTTGTTTTGTTTATTTTCCATTTCAGCTGGAAGTAATTTGTGACTTCTGCTTCTCAGAACGTCAGGGGAGACAGATCTCCTGAGCTAAGACTTGGGAGCAGCTTACTGGCAAGGCAGGACACTTGTAGTATAGTTTCCTGGGTGGTTTTAGATGCTTAGTACTGAAAAGTAGAGTTAAATAATTCTTAAGAGGAAGCCTGCATTCGTTAAAGTAAGCTAGGCTAAGTCCACATCTCTTTTCTTACAAACAGTTCTGGACAGGTGAATATGCTGGTGCACTGAGTATCCCCCCACAACCAGGTTCCAGGCTGATTGATAGACGCTGCCACCTTCAAGCTTGTCCTGGGGACTGGTGCCTCCACTCCAGCCAGCCCAAAGGGAGAAAAAAGATGAAAGAGAGAGCATGTGGGAGTGGTAGGCCTCTCCCTATTTCTATCCCATTGAGTAGACTTCAGTTTCCCTTAGTCGCAAGGAAGGCTGGGAATTGTAGTCTGGATGCACACCAGGAAGAAGAGGAAAGAATGCTGGAGAACAGCTGGCAGTACACCAGGAAACCATCCTGATCCGCTCAAGTCTCTTCCCAGAACTTGGTATTTGCATCAACTTCCAGAAGTGGTTACTCCTAACAATACCACTGAAGGCACTGAAGAACAGCCTTTTATCTGTGGAATAAAACTGGCACCTGAGGCAAAATGGTACCTGAGAGGTGTAGCTCTTCCCTCCTTTTCCATCCTTCCATCGGGTACACTGCAAAGAGTTCCTGCTAGGCATGCTGTCCCCATGACCCCACCCCCACCCCGAGGAACCTTCTAAACAGAAAGGCCTAGCTGCTGGATGACATCCTGGAGCCTTCAGAGCCCCCACTAAGGTCAGGAAAGGACCCGGCTGAAGATGCCATAGCCCTCCCACCCTCTGCCAGAAATGTTAGTTCCGGATAAAAGGAAGCAGGTGGGGAGCTGAAGGGATTTAAAAAAGAACCTACCCTAGGGGTAAGACTCTTCTAACAACAGTGTATTGCTTTTTTCTTCAAATCTCAGAAAAATAAATGCCTTTCACCCCAATAAAATATATTAATCATGGTTTATCCACCTTCTCAGGAGACTAGTAGACCAAAGAGTATGTTCAGTGGTTCTACTAGGATAGAGTTCCCCACAGCTAAGTAGACCTCCAGCCTATACCTCTTGCAGTTTGCTACAAATACTGCTGTCCTCCGCAGAAGAGGAGGAGAAACAGCCAAGACCATTGAACAAGTGACTAGGCCGCCTGGCCAATAGTCCTCCTGGCTATGTCATTTGCAGCTGGCTGGACTCTGCTTTCACCCTGAGGTGGTGACTATTACCATGAGACCCAGCTCCGAGCCCCGATTTAAAGGAGCACTTCACAAGTACGACTCAGGACAACGGGGTTAAGAGAATGTCCTCCAGAGAAAAAGGTCAGCTGATAAATGTGGAAGAAATGTAGAAATTGGAAAAACCACCATTTTGCATCGCATTCATGAACGAGCAGAACTTGGCCGTGATCATCAGTG
Source organism: Dipus sagitta (assembly GCA_036346955.1). Classification (NCBI taxonomy): domain Eukaryota; kingdom Metazoa; phylum Chordata; class Mammalia; order Rodentia; family Dipodidae; genus Dipus; species Dipus sagitta. The sequence goes on from CM070777.1 coordinate 139,524,530, forward strand.
AACACTGAGTCACTATTTGAGAGGATGACAGGAACTTCGGAATGGAGGGGTGAGGTTAAGCACACCTGAACCCTCTGGTCAGTCCTACAACCATTACGAATGGGGCCGCCAGGCTTTATGCTTCTCTTCTGTGATGCATTTGAAAACATGCAGCACCACTGTAAGTATTCTCACCTAATCTCACCAAGCCTGTAGATCCAACAACAAGAAACAGACGAACCTTTGACATGCCATCACAAGGAGAAAAACTGCCCAAATTCAGAGCAAGAAGAATTGAACAAGATACAGTTAACAATCTACGTGATGGTGAATTTTATGTGCCAACCTGACTAGGCATAAGGAATGTCCAGGTAGCTGGCATGTGAAGGTGGTTTTGGAAGAGATTAGCGTCCAACTCAGAAGACGGTAAGACCACCCTCACCCATGTAGAAGGCCTGAAGAAGAAAAAAGAAAAGACAATTTCCCCCTCTTACGTTGGGACATTAATCCTTCCTTGTTGCTCTTGGACATCAGCTAGCACTCTTCTTAGACTCAACAGGATTTATACCCCCCTCCCCCACAGAGAGAGATAGATAGATAGAGAGAGAGAGAGAGAATGAGCTGTCCTGGCTCTTCAGCTTCTTGGCAATTTTGACTCCAGAATCACTTGATCTAGTTACTCCAATAAATCTGTTCACATGTTTATGTTTATCAGTCTATCTATCTATCTATCTATCTATCTATCTATCTATCATCTATCATCTGTCTATCATCCATCTATCTATTCTGTTCCTCTAATACAGTGTAACCCAAAATAAACTTTTTGTTTTGTTTCAGTTTTGAGACAGAACCTCAAACTTGTAATATCCTTGTCTCAGCCTCTTGAGGACTAGAAGTATGGCATCGTGGCTTAATCAGTAAACTATTTATTTATTTATTCATTTATTCATTCATTCATTTATAAGCAGAGAGAAACAGAAGACAGACAGAGGGAGAATGAGAATGGGCATGCCAGGACCTCAAACTACTGCAATTGCACATGCAGATGCATGTGCCATTTTATACATCTGGCTTTACATGGGTACTGGGGAATCAAACCTGGGTTGCTGGACCTTGTGGGCAAATGTCTTAACCACTGAGCCATTTCTCCAACCCCAATAAACTTGTTTTTTAAAAATATGGAATGCTTCATATATTTGCATGTCACCCTTGCACAGGGGCCATGCTAATTTTCTCTGTGTTGTTCCAATTTTGGTATATGTGCTGCTGAAGTGAGCACCCGATAAACTTTTTAAAAATATTTAATTTATTTATTTGAGAGAGAGAAAGATAATGGGCATGCCAGGGTCTCTAGCCACTGCAAACCAACTCCAGACACATGTGTTACCTTGGGCATCTGGCTTATGTGGGTACTAGGGAATCAAACTGGGTCCTTAGGCTTCACAGGCAAGCACCTTAACCACTAAGCTAGGTGCTTTTTTGGGGGGGTGGGGAGAGAGGGGTGGTTTCCAGGTAGGGTTTCACGCTGGCCCAGGCCGGCCTAGAATTCACTACATAGTCTCAAGCTTGCCTCAAACTCGCAGAAATCCTCTTACCTCAGCTGCCCAAGTGCTGGGACTAAACATGTGCACCACCACGCCCAGCTTACCCAATAAACTTTTAACATCAGCGAAGAAGCCAAGGCCTTGTTAGTACACACCCATAATCCCAGCGCTCAAGGGCTGAAAGCATCAGGAGGATCCTGAGCTTAGGCCAGCCTGGGCCACATAGTGAGTTCAAGGCCAATGTGGTCTACATAGAGGGACCAGTCTCAAGAAACCAAGGGCTAGGATGTAGCTCAGTACAGAGTGCTGGCTTACATATGAAGAGTTTGAAAAAAGACTCATCATTGTATACTTGTTATCACATTTAAAAAAAAAATTTATTTGTTAAATTATTTGAGAGAGAGAGAGAGAGAATGGGCATGCCAGGGCCTCTAGCCATTGCAACGAACTCCAGAGGCAAGCACCACCTTGAGCATCTAACTTACATGGGTTCTGGGGAATCGAACCTGGTCCTTAGGCTTTGTAAGCAAGAACCTTAACCGCTAAGCCATCCCTCCAGCCCCTTATTATCACATTTCTACTAATGAATGTTTTTGTAGTAAATTGGCATGTTCAAAGATAAGATCTGGGCTGGAGAGATGGCTCAGCCACTGAGGACCTTATTTGCAAAGCCTGACAGCTTGGGTTTGATTCCCCAGTATCTATGTAAAGCCAGATGCACAAAGTGGACATGCATTTGGAGTTCGGTTGCAATGGCTAGATGCCCTGGTGCACCCATTTCTCTCTCTCTCTCTCTCTCTGCTTGTAAATAAATAATAAATATCAACAAACCAAAGACGGGATCTATGTGATACATCGACTTACAAAGCAGATAAGTACAACACTGGATGCTTGGGTACTGCTACGATTTGTTTTGTTTTGTCTTGCATTTTTGAGACAGAGCTTCAGGTAGCATAGGTTGGCCTCAAACTTCTGATCTAAATGCTGGGATTACAAGCATGTGTTCCATGTCTGGCTTTACGTGGCGCAGAGGATGGAACTCAGGGCTTCCTACCTGGTAGGTAAGCTCAGTCTGTACAGGCCATTTTGATGTAAATGATTCGTGAACTAATGCACAGCCTGTCTCTACAGCAGATTCTGATTTAGCCTGCTCTTGATGTTCCATTTCTGATTCATAGATGAAACCTATCTGTGTACTTTCTCAGCAACCCAGAATAATCATTTATTATTTTGCACCTTTACTTTGTTTTCATGGCCTAAAGCCAATGATTCAATTAAGTAACTTAAGAGACTAAAGATGTATTTTATAAAATGTCTTCCAGTGGGAGCTGAAGAGATGGCTCAGCAGTTAAAGGTACTTTCTTGCAAAGCCTGATGGCCCGAAGTCTGATTCCCAGTCCCCGTGTAAAGCCAAAGTGGTGCATGTGTCTGCAGTTTGTTTATAGCAGCAAGATGCCCTGGTGTGTTTATTCTCCCTCCCTCACCCTCCCTCTCTTTTTCTCTCAAATAAATAAATATTTTTAAAAACACAATAAAATGTCTTCCAATGGAACATTTTTATGGCAAAAGCAAATTGTAGCCCAGATCTGCTCACTGTTAAATGCCGTGATCGAACTGAAAGTCCTCAGCTGCAGTGGAGGGAAAGGGAACAACAGAGCACCTCTCACTTCAGGGAACTTCTGTTGCATCTATTGTCATCTGCGTGTAGGACAGGTTACAGCATAACAGGAATTTCAGCAGGTTGGAATGTGGCCGCCTCAAGTGAAACTACTCTCCTATCAAAGCTGCAGACACTTCAGAAACTAAGATCCAGAGGTGAGGCTCCGTGAGATGATCCATAAAGAAGGTGATGTGACTTCTTAGTATTAAAGTAAAAATCTAGTTCTCATAGAAATCTGGGATCAGCTGGATCATTAGATATCGATTTAAGAAAGAATAATATAAGCTGGGAGTGGTGGCGCATGCCTTTAATCCCAGCATTTAGGAGGCAGAGGTAGGAGGATTGCCGTGAGTTCGAGGCCACCCTGAGACTCCATAGTGAATTCCAGGTCAGCCTGGGCTAGAGTGAGACCCTACCTCGAAAAAAAAAAAAGAAAGAAAGAAAGAAAGAAAGAATAATATAGTTAAGTTTCCCATTTTAACATGAGGACACCAAAATGCAGTCAGGTAGAGAGAGCTGCCCACTCTCTTCTCCTCCACTGCTGGCCTCCACCTGCTCCTCCTTCCCCTCTCCCTCCCCTAACTCCTGAGAGTGGGCGTGCCTTCCTCCTCCTGCACTTGTAAGAGGACCCGAGAGTTCTTGGTAAGAGAGCCAGATTACAAACTATGGAATGAAATAAGTGCCCGGGTGCTCTTTCCTGGGCCACAGAGACTTTTCAGCATTTCCTGGCTGGCTTTCCTAGGACTTGCAGGACCTCAGTATCACAAAGCTCAGAAGTGGCCCAGGCTGGAGGAGAAGAGCTTGCATGTGGAGTCAGCCATAGGGTTCAGTTTGGTTCTTCAGTAACAATGCAGTGACAGTAAGGGACTTGGCAGATTTCAGGTGTCAGGGAACTGAGCTCTGAGCTCTCAGTCTTCCAATCTCAGAGGAAAACAATGGCCAAGAGCCCAAGCTCTAGAGCCTGAATTCAGATCTGACTCTGCAGCGATGAGTTTAAGCAAGTCATCTGATTGCTCTGTGTCTATTTCTTCACCTATAAAATGGGAGGGGAAGCCGGGTGTGGTGGTGCACCCCTTTAATCCCAGCAGTCGGGAGGCAGAGTTAGGAAGACCGCTGTGAGTTCGAGGCCACCCTGAGACTACGTAGTGAGTTCCAGGTCAGCCTTAGCTAGAGACCCTACCTCGAAAAACCAAATAAATAAATAACTAAATAAAAATATTATGGGAGGGGGGAGAGGGTGGCAATAATGACTGCTAGCTTACAGATTTCATATAAGGACTGAAGTTTGCATATGTAAAATATTTAGAACCGTGCTTGACATAGCGGTTGTGGTTCCCCAGTCAGTCTTATTCCCACTGTACCTCTTTCCCTCCCTTCACTCCAGAATAGTAACAGATTAAATCAAAACACTTCTGCTGATAGAGTACCTCTGCTGGTGTCCCCAACAACAGTCACTCAGAAAATATTTAAGGGGGAGCCACAAAAGATTTTCCTGACTTCAAAACAGGTATATTTTCTAGAGACACAAAAATATACCTACATAGCCACTGGGTTTTCCCAGGAGTCTTGAGGAAAATTTAAAGAGGAAAGTGAAGCCTAACCTGAATCTTAAATGAGGTGCAAAGGGGCTGTTTCCAGTCCTGAACAAAAGCCTGCTGGTTCTCTTAATAAACGACCCAAAGCCTACTGGAATGGAAACATGAAGCGGACTCGAGGGATGCCGGGATCGCAGAGGCATCCTGAAATCTCCCGCAGGGCAAGACAGGCCTCCCGCTGGTTTGTTTGTTCACATGCCTGTGGGTGAGATAGTCCCCGCACATTTGGCCTAAATGTATTCCTCTGTCTTTGGGTTTAATATTGCTATAGTTCTGCATGACTGTGACGTTCTGTGTACAATAAAGAAATTTTTAAGAGGATTAAAGACATACAAACTCAGCAAGCATAAATAAAATATAATTTGAGCCGTTGAACTATTCATTGCAATGGTATTAACATTCTTTTTCAGGCACGTTAATTTTTTCTTTGACACCTATGTGTACACACTTCGTGCACGATACTGCGAGTTCACAAGATGTGTCAGGAGCCACTAAAAATTAGCCCAGACCTTAGCTGAGAGGCTTACTGCCCTTCAGGAGGTAGGGGAAATTGAAGGAAACTCCCGCCGCCCCCCAGAGACTGTAGCTTCTGTAAGTGTGAAGCTTTCCCAGCATTTGGGAGATGGTGTGGAAGGCTACCTTCAGCTCTAGAGCTGCTGTTAGCCAGGTTGGCAGGTCAGAGCCTGGGCCTGGCAGCCCTACCAAGCTGGGCTCCACCACCAATCCTCAACAGGCCAGTTAAAGAGGGGAGTAAAAGTGAAAAGCAGAGAAAGGAGATTTATTGGGAAGGAACACATGCAGAGGCCCAGTGACAGCCCCAAGTCCATCTCTTCAGGTCCTGACATGAGGGTCAGGTTTAAATAGAAGTTAAGAGGTCTATATCACCAAACAGATCTAGTCAAGCTGGAATTCCACGCAGCATTGACACACTTAACCTTTTTAAAAAATATATATATATTATTTATTTATTTATTTATTTTGAGGGGGGGGAGAGGAAGAGGCAGAGAGAAAGAGAGAATGGGCACACCAGGGCCTCCAGCCACTGCAAACGAACTCCAGATACATGCTTCCCCTTGTGCATCTGGCTAACGTGAGTCCTTGGGAATTGAACCAGGGTCCTTAGGCTTCTCAGGCAAATGCATTAACTGCTAAGCCATTCCCCAAGCCCCAACACACTTAATGTTATCTTGGCTTCTGGTCAATCCTACAAGTTAGGCCTGACAAGTTGTCAGAGCTGTCAAATCTCCTCCTGGGAGACGAGATCCCCTCTAAGTAGCACCAAGGCCCCAGCCTCTTCCTTCCCAACATAGTGGATGCTGTGTACCTACTCTGTCCTTCCTTCTCTTTTATTGTATATAGTTTCCTCTCTCTCTCTCTCTCTCTCTCTCTCTCTCTGAACAACCAATAAATGCTTCCTCTTGGTTCACACAGAGGAACTTTGCCAAGATCCAGGTCTTTTGGCTCACATCAAGGAGTTTCTCCCAAAATAATTTCCTTAGGAAAACAAATTCTGATGCAGGCAGTCTTAGGGCAGCATCTCGATCTTCCCTACCCCTAACCTGTACATGTAAAGAGAGGGCTGACACCAGCGGAAGCAGTGGTTGTGCCAGGCAGATGCCTCAGTGGCCAGAGAAAGTAGCACCTCTTCAGCCTTAAGCTCCTTGTGAGCACCGGGAGACGTGGCCAAGGATGAAAACGAGATGTGCAAAGGACAACACTCTAACAGAGCAGAGGGGTACGAGAACCACCAAAATGGCAATTACAAATGTAACCCTAGGGCCTAAGGCAATAAGGGCTTCAAGCAAAATCGCAGAAGAAAAATTACAACCTTGACAAGGAAAGTCTAGCCTCACAGAAATGTTTTTCTGATTCAAAAATAAATACTTAATATGTTCAAGGAATAAACGTTATACAACTGGAAAAAAAAACAGATTTCTATTTATACTATGCAAAAGAATGTCATTTATAAAACTTTCTGCTGCAAAAAAAACCCACACACACAAAAACAAAACAAAGCACCAATGGCTTAGTTTTCTATTAAAAAAAATTGTTTTCAAGATATAAGTCCTTGGCCGGGCGTGGTGGTGCACGCCTTTAATCCCAGCACTCAGGAGGCAGAGGTAGGAGGATCACCATGAGTTCGAGGCCACCCTGAGACTACATAGTGAATTCCAGGTCAGCCTGGGCCAGAGTGGAACCCTACCTCGAAAAACAAAAACAAAAACAACAACAACAAAAAAAAGATATAAGTCCTTGAGGAAAAAGTTCAAAAGTCCTAGGAAAAGAATATAATCCCTCCCACCCTCTCTATCAAGTAGACACATATAGCTATGGTTACACTGACGGGATAAGGAAAGAAAAGCCAGTGGTTATCTTATCCTTCACCTAGAAGGTTATTGAAGTAGTGACCTGCTTTGGTTTGTGACCAAGGTATCCACTTTGTTAGAAAGTTCCCTACTAAAGAAAATATTAGAATTTGTTCAAATCCTTTGACATCTCTGGACTGTCTTAGTCTGATTATCAAATTTATATCCCTGCCCTTACTCTACTGTTTTACAAAAGGCTCTCTGTTATCACATGAACATTAGGACTCAAGAACATCTTTAATTTTAATTATTTAACTATATAAGCGAGCTGGAGTAAGGGCTTTTCTAGTAGTTGATTTCACTAAATAAGAAATTTACAGGCTCTATTTTTAAAGGAAAAGAAAACAAGAAGGGACTGCATAAAAGGAGAAAGCTGGGCTGGAGAGATGGCTTAGTGTTTAAGGCGCTTGCCTGCTATGGTTCTTTGAATAGATGGCCCCCAATATATTTAGTATTTTATTAGTTTGTAGTTTGCATCTACAGCCATCTGGCTGGAGGCAGTTTCACTGGGAGGATCTTAAGGTGTGGTGGTGGGTTTGAGATTTCAATCTAAAGGTATACAAAGTGTGCCTAGCTGGAGTTCCTGAAGTGTGCTGTGCTGTGTGGCTTTTTGCTTTTAGACTTGTACTTCTGTGTTTGAAGGCAGGCCAGCTTCTTCTGCCACTAAGGAACTTCCCCTGGATCTGTAAGCTTCAATAAACACCCCTTCCTCCATAACTGTGCCTGGTCTGGAAGCTCATCTCAGTGAATCTGAAGCTGTCTGTTCCAAAAGTTGGTACCAAGAATGGGGTGAGATGAACCTGATCATGTGGATGTTGGTCTTTTGGAACTTTTGTTTTGGAGGAATGGGCATAGACTTGGTGTTTACAACTGAAGATGCCTTCTGGAATTGTAAGTCAAGTTTTATGGACTATTCTGATGAAAGTTTGAGAATGCTAAATGCAGACAGTACTGAACTTTGAGGCTTGACTTACGAACTTTCTAAGGGGAAGGAAAGATTGCAGAGGACTTTGTTGGAACTGGGCTACTGACATAAGGGCTGGCTGCATTCTGCTGCCCAGGCCCAGAGAGTTTGATCAAGGTTAAATTTGTAATGGACTGATGTGCTTGGCTAAAGATAACTAGACTGAGAGATTTAAGAGTTTTAAACTGGAAAACCTCAAGCAAGTTAAAATTACAGGCACTGAGACTGGTCTTAGGTTACTGAACTTGCTATTGTCAAACGCATTAACAATCTTAAGGCAGATGGTCCAACTGCTTTACGTTAAAACAATAAAAAAGGATGCCTGAGGAAAGACTATCATAGAAATGCAAACTCTTTTGGAAAGAGTTGACAGGAAAAAAACCATATATTTCAAGGTTGTGATTTATTTTATCCCTGAATTAAGAATATGGCTGTGTCTTGCACACCTGGTATTAATTTCAGAAACATAAATGCGTGGAGTGATGGTGAATTACACACGGTTCCAGGAGCCCCTGCTGAGATGCACCATGAGGCAGGGCCTGATGCCCTGATAGGCTGAAAGAGCCTTTGGAAGATGGCCGTGATTTGCATAAAGACCTGAAGATGTTTTGGATATAGCAGGACTATGCAAGGGCTACCATAGAGCGTACTGTTGACCTAGGATGGAAGTGTTCCCTGGCTACTCTGCCCAGCTGGAGGGGTGAAATTGGAAAATCTGGAGACTGTTAATCTCTGGTTGTGTTGAACATGAACCGTAGAAGTTTGATGTTTGTTTGATGGTGGTTGAGTTTGCATTGTTTTAGGGTCTCCTTACTATGCATTATACCAGTTGAAAATGTTTGCTCTGTGACTTTATATGTTGGAAGTACTGAACTCGTTTGATTTTACAGGACATACTATCTTAAGTTGGTCAAGACTATGGGGACCTTTAAAATTAAACTGAGTACAATTTACAATATGTGATGGTTTTGAATCTATTGGGGGCCAGGGGCAAAATGTGGTAGTTTGAATAAAATATTTAGTGTTTTATTAGTTTGTAGTTTGCATCTACAGCCACCTGACTGGAAGCAGTGTCACTGTGTGGATCTTAAGGTGTGGTGGTGGTTTTGAGATTTCAATCTAAAGGTATACAAAGTGTGCCTAGCTGGAGTTCCTGAAGTGTGCTGTGCTGTGTGGCCTTTTGCTTTTAGGCTTGTGCTTCTCTCTCTGTGTTTGGTCCTCTGAAGACAGGCCAGCTTCTTCTGCCATTAAGGAACTTCCCCTGGATCTGTAAGCTTCAATAAATATCTCTTCCTCTATAACCTGGTCTGGAAGTTCATCTCAGCGATCCCGAAGCTGTAAACCAGAAGGGAAAGAAGGGAAGGAGCACAACACTGTTCCATGGGACTGTGTAAAAGGAGAAAGCTGGGCTGGAGAGATGGCTTAGCGGTTAAGGTGCTTGCCTGCAAAGCCTAGGAACCCATGTTCAACTCTCCAGGTCCCACGTAAGCCAGACGAACAAAGGTACATATGCACAATGTGACACACACATCTAGAGTACAAGTCCAGTGGCTGGAGGGCCTGGCATGCCAATTCTCTCTCTCTCTCTCTTTTACTTGCTCGTTCACTCACTCTTGCTCTCACATTAAAAAACCATTCTCTGTCTGTTCCTTTTCTACCTCTCTCTCTCTCTCTCTCTCCTTGCAAATAAATAAAATAAAATAAAATTTATTTTAAAAGGGGGATGCTGGAGAGAAAGCCAAAGGACCCAAGTTCAATTCTCCAGTACCCATGGAAGCCAGATGCACAAGGGGCACATGGTCTGGAGTTTGTTTGCAGTGGCTAAAGGCCCTGGCACTCCCATTCTCTCTCTGTCTCTCTTCTACCTCTCTCACTCTCTTTGCTTGCAAATAAATAAAATAAAATAAACTTTATTAAAAAAAAAAAGAAAAAGAAGAAGAAAGGGGAAAGCTAACTGGGCAGCACCTCTCTTTGCTCCCTAACCATAAACACAGAGTGATAAGCTAGCTTCCTGCCCCCATGTTCTTCCTGCAGTGATAAACTGTGCCCTCAAAACTTAACTTGCCTTTTGTTTGTTTGTTTGTTTTTATTATTTTATTTTATTTTTTTGAGGTAGAGTATTATTCTAGCCTAAGCTGTTCTGGAATTCACTGTGTAGCCCAGGCTGACCTTGAACTCATGACTGTACTCCTAACTCAGCCTTCCAAGTATTGAGATCATAGGCATGCATGGACCACCACGTCTGGCTTCTTTAGTTGCTTTTTTTCTGACATTTTTGTTCCCGCAACAAGAAAAGCAACTAACACAGAAACTAACAGAATGTAGAGAAAATTTAGGAGAAACAATGTGTCTTACACCCAAGAAGAAATGGAGCTAGTAAGTCTCTTCTTTGCTTGGCGGGGAACGGCCTTGGCTGAGCTGGAGAAGATATGCCAACAGCCATGAAATATTCCTGGTTCGAAATGGAACAAGTCTCCTCTGGTTGGTGCCTAAGATAAAATGTGACTGCTGAAGATGATGAAAACCCAAAGTATTTCTTTAATCTATTTAAGAATGTTGAACAAGCTTTTACATAGTGTACAGAGCCAAATATACAAATGAACAGGGAATTAGGGAAGAAGAATTTAGTCTGGAGTAAAGCTGCACAGATTTAGCTCTTACAGGCAAAGTTCCCTGGTCTTCAAACACAAACACAAGTCACTCAGGGACTACAGAAATGGCTCAGCAGTTAAAGGTGCTTGTTTGCACCATGAAAAGCCAGATGCACAAAGTGGCACGTGCGTCTGGAGTTCAATTGCAGTGGCAAGAGGCCGTGTTGCACCCATTCTCTCAATCTTTTGCTGCTTTTAAATAAATAAGGAATAACAATATTTTTAAAAGTCATCCGTAGCCGGGCGTGGTGGCGCACGCCTTTAATCCCAGCACTCGGGAGGCAGAGGTAGGAGGATCGCCGTGAGTTCGAGGCCACCCTGAGACTCTATAGTGAATTCCAGGTCAGCCTGGGCTAGAGTGAGACCCTACCTCGAAAAACCAAAAAAAAAAAAAAAAAAAAAAAGTCATCCGTTTGTTTATGCATGCAATATATGTCTGCCTCTGGTGTGCTCCAGACAGCATTCTAGGTGCCAGAGACACAGTAACTAAGGAGACAAAGTGCCTGCTTTTTTGGAGTTTATAAGCAAGGAGCAAAAACTAGGTACACGAAACAGGTGTGACTTACTCCTATTTATGACCGGGGTTGCTGGGGGCTCTAGACAGAGAGGTCAGGGAAACCCTCTCCAGGGACGTGGCTTGACTGGGATTTCCATGAGAAGAAGGCAGCTCTGTGGGCTACAAATGGGGATAGGAGGAAGAGAGGCAGAAAGAGACAGAGCTCTTAAGGTAAGAAAATCAACAGAGTGTATTTGGGGAGCAGAGGGGAGACCAGGTGCACTGCAGTAGTGGTCATGGGAGCGAGGTGGTAAACAAGCACAGATGGAGTGGGAACTCTCCTGTGAAGGAGTGTGGAGTTTTTCTAAGTTCAATGAGGAACCCATGGAGGAACTACATAGGGAGTGACATTATACTGAAAGAAATCATTCTGAAAAATAGAATAAAATTAAAAGATTTTAAAATAATAATTTAAAAAAGAAGGCTGGAGAGATGGCTTAGAGGTTAAGGCATGTGCCTGCAAAGCCAAAGGACCCAGGTTCCATTTCCCAGGACCCACATAAACCAGATGCACAAGGTGGCACATGCGTCTTGAGTTCATTTGCAGTGGCTGGAGGTCCTGGTGCACTCATTTCTCTCTTTTCCTTACTCTTTTTCTGCTTCTTTCTCTCTTTCTCTCTCTCAAATAAATAAATAAAAATTAAAAAATAAAGAAAAAAAGTCAAAGACCCGAAGAAGAGCCATAAATAATAATAAGAAGAAAGAAACAGTTCTGGGGCTGGAGGGATGGCTTAGCAGTTAAGGCGTTTGCCTGCAAAGGTTCGATTCCCCAGGACCCACATTAGCCAGAAGCACAAGGGGGCACACATGTCTGGAATTCATTTGCAGTGGCTAGAAGCACTGACATATCTATTCTGTCTGTCTCTCTCTCTCTCTCTCTCTCTCTCTCTCCCTCCCTCTTTCTCTATCAAATAATTAAATAAATAAAAGAAACAGTTCTGGCTGCTGTGTGCATGGAATATAGCATGCACAGAAGTAAGGTGGCAGGTCAGACACAACATGGAAGTCCAGTGAGATAGCAGAGGGGTTGGCTGGAGTTGGAACAGAGAAAGCAATGGGTTTGGATGAGTGGAGATGTTACAAACAGAAAGAAAGAAAAGAAAAACAGAATGGTAAAGCCTGCTGGAGAAAACAAGGAACAACTTAAGAGTTCTTATTTGGAAAGTAGTCATGGTCACTACTATACCACCAACGCCACAACAGTTCTTACTCTGGATACATTAAATCTGAGGTGCCTTTCAGATACTCAAGTCTGAAGATCAGGGTTGAAAATACAAGTTAACAAAATATTAAAATCAATAGGTCCTAGTGGGAATATCCAGAAAAGGAGTGTAGAGCATTTCATAGATAAAGTTTTGGAGGCTTTCCAACAGCAAGTGGTCAGAAAGCGAAATATCCAAAAACAACTATGGGTTGACATCAGCAAGAACACAGAAACAAACAGCTGATGTACTATATCAAATGTTGCTGACAGTCAAGTATAACGAGAAGAGAATTAACCGCTCAATAGCAAGATGGAGGTTGGCAGTGACCGCGACAAAAGTATCTTAGAGGCAAATGAAGTGATTTGATTAGGAGACACAGGATGAACAAGCAGAAATGAGATAAACAGACAGTCACTGCCTGATGCTCTGTTATAAATGTGAGTAGAGAAATGAAGGTATGATAGGAGTCAAGGTTTTATACATAGTAATGATAATTTTTTATTTTTATTTTCAAAGATACAACAGTATAAACTGGGCATGGTGGCGTACACCTTTAATTCCAGTGCTTGGGAAGCAGAGGTAGGAGGATCTCTGTGAGTCTGAGGCTAGCCTAGGACTACTACAGAGTGAATTCCAGTTCAGTCTGGGCTAAAGTGAGACCCTACTTTGAAAAAAAAAAAAAAAAAAATATATATATATATATATATATATATATGACAGTATAATGACACCTAGCTTTAACAATTTTCCACTGCTCACCACCCTTCTTTCTTCTATTTTCCCACTCACTCCCAACTCACCACCCATAGGATTTGGAAGCAAATCCCCAAAGGACTGTTTTTAAGTGAGAAATCTTGGTGGTTGGGGAAAAAAAAAAAGCCCACAACGCTTTCACTGAGAAAATTCCAATACCATTGTTTTAGCAGACTGACTTTAATAAAATACATAAACTTTATTCTTCCTTGAAAGCATGAGCTATGAGGGTTTTTCAAGACAGTAACAGCAAATGGATATCAGAACATTTTCATTGCTTCCAGTCAATGGGGGGAAGTTCAAGTTCACAGTCTTATCTGCTTCTTTCTCTTTCTTCTTAGTTCTATATTTGCACACTTAGAATGACTAAAACCGGTACATGCCTGCGTTTTGTGAATGACTCTCATCCAGAACTATGATAAGAAGCTGGATTGCCACACAATGCCTGGCCTTGCTGCAGAATACAGTTACAGAGAGAGTCTAGATTTCTGTGAACTGGGGAAAGGATCTTGCATTATCCACACTCATGGCTTGAAATTATTGTATTCTTGGTTGTTGTTGTTTTTTTGAGTCTTATGTAGCCCAGCCTGGCCTTGAACTCCTGATCCTCCTGCCTCTATCTCCCAACTGGGATTATAGGTGTATGCCCCCATGCCCAGCTTTATTCTTGTTTTCTCACTACAAATTACTTGCCTCCTTTAGAAACAAAGATGTTCGTTACTGGTGTTATCTCACTATGTAATGTTACATATTCGAATCATTTAATTTAATAATTTGTGTTACCAATTAATTTTCCATCTTTTTTATTCACAGATTATCTGTGGTCTCAAATTGCAAAGATTTGAGACAGGAAATATAAGATCTAGAAAACTCTATATATTGCTAACTTTTTATAAGAAAAAAGTCTTAATATCTTTATTTATTTGAGAGATAAAGACACAGAGAGAAATAGGCAGAGAGAGAGAGCATGAGTATGACTGCACCAGGCCCTCCTGCCACTGCAAAAGAACTCCAAACACTTGCACCACTTTGTGCATCTGGCTTTACGTAGGTCCTGGGGCTTGAACCCAGGTCATCAGGTTCGCAAGCAAATGCCTTTAACCACTGAGCCATCTCTCCAGCCGAAATGCTTTAGTTTTGTTAAGCTATGTGAATCTCAGTCAGGTTGAGTCAGTAGAGCAGTTCATAACACAAATGGGACCTGAGATTCTAGGTTCAAACTAAGGCTCTGACACTTAGTATCTATGAGACCTTGGGAAGTTACTTTTACTCTCTGTTTCTCAGTTTTCTCTTGTGTAAATGTAGATAATCACAGTACCTGCTACCATTATTTAAATGAAAAATATCTGTAAGTGGAATAGTAAATGGCTCATAATAGGTTCTGTATTTTCCTATAGAAAATTGCACTGCTGGCATAGCCAAAACAGCTCAGTTGGGAGAATATTACACTAAAGAAAATAGTGCTACTGCAGTTCCCTGGTCCTGGTAGCCCTGCTGCTGGCTTAGGGTGGTCTGGACCCATGGGCATGCCAAGGAAGCAGGCCTTTTGCTCCGCCTTCCTGACTGATGTGCCCCTGGGTCCCCAACTCCTCGATCTTCTGCTCCAGAGGGTGTGTGTGCAGAAATCTGGTTTTCTTTTTTGTACGGTAGAAAGCCCCAAGGAGATAAATAAACCACCCCTCGTATCTGGGCCAAGGCCCGGGTGAAACCACAGAGGAATTGGTGAGATGAGCAAGAGCGCGGCTTCCGTGGCCAGCCTGACAATCAAATTCAACAGACCCTGAGGACACTCAACACCCACCAAAACAGAGATCCAGAGGCTCCTAAGAGCTCATCACTGAAGTAGACTTAAAACACACCCACCAAGGCTCAGGGAATTTTGTGGAAGAGGGGGCAGAAAAATTGTAAGAGCCACAGGTTGTGATGTCATGTCCCAAGGCATTGCCTCCCCCTCCAGTAACTGACTGCTGCTCCCCCAACACATAACCCACAACACCATGGGGAATACTAGCAACCCCACTGAGGAGGGCTCCTAGAGGAATGGGGGGAAGGAGGGGAAAGATGGTAACAACACATGATGAATTCTTAATACATCTTCTTTTTTCTTTTATTTTTTTTTGTTCATTTATTTATTTATTTATTTGAGAGTGACAGAGAGAGGAAGAGGCAGATAGAGAGAAAGAGAGAGAATGGGCGTGCCAGGGCTTTCAGCCACTGCAAACGAACTCCAGACGCGTGCGCCCCCTTGTGCATCTGGCTAACGTGGGTCCTGGAGAATCAAGCCTCGAACCGGCATCCTTAGGCTTCACAGGCAAGCGCTTAACCGCTAAGCCATCTCTCCAGCCCCATTAAAACATCTTCTTAATAAAAAAGAAAAAAAGAAAAGAAAATAGTGCTACTGTGTCTGCTATAAAAAACATTTATTAAAGTTCAGGATGTCACTAGAATTCTAAGATGACAACTGGAAAATCACTACTCTATAAGGGGTAGTAGAGGACACAAGGAGTAGATCTAATAAAATTATGGGTAGCTTTCTACTGAAAACTACTTAACTCATAGTATAACCAAAGTATCCATTCCAAGTACTAGCTTGAATTCTGGATCTTAATCTGGTGCAGGAAGCAGCAAAATCCAAATTCCTCTGTGAATACTGGGCTAGCCATGAGACTGTTATTCATTGGGAGAGGGAAGTTTCTTCACATATCCTTTCTGTAGGCTTCTCATATCTTCCAATTCCATGATTTCTAAGTCCCAGATAACTGATTTTTTAAAAAAATATTTATTTATTTATTTGAGAGTGTGAGAGAGAGAAAGAGGGAGAGAGAATGGGCATGCCAGGGCCTCTAGTCACTGCAAATGAAATCCAGTCACATGTGCCACCTTGTGCATCTGCCTTATGTGGGTATTGGAGAAACAAACCTTTAGGCTTCACAGGCAAGCACCTTAACTGCTGAGCCATCAATACAGCCTCTGATGCTCTGATTTTTTTAAACATATATATTTTTATTTATTCATTTGAGAGAGAGAGAGAGACAAGACAGAAAGAAGCAAACAGAAAGAGAGTTAGTATGGGTATGCCAGGGCCTCCTGCCATTGCAAACAAACTCCAGATACATGCACCACTTTGTGCATCTGGCTTTATAAGGGTATTGGGAAATTGAACCTGGGTCATCAGGCTTTCAGGCTTTAGAAGGAAGCACTTTTAACCACTGAGCCATCTCTCCAGCCTGAGTCTTTTACCATTATACTTAACAGGCCAATTTTCCCTTATTGTCTTTTGGTCTTCAAAATGAATTATTCTCTAGGACTTCCCACTATGTGTGAAGAGAAAAAACTATTTTTTTTTCAAAGTAGGGTCTCACTCTAGCCCAGGCTGACCTGGAATTCACAATGTAGTCTCAGGCTGGCCTCAAACTCATAGCAATCCTCCTACCTCAGCCTCCCAGAGAAAAAAGTCTTTGAAAAAATTTATGGCAATGTGTATGTCATTAGCAACATCATAAGATTTTCAGAAGTATTTCTAATCCTAAAATAAAATTCATATCAGAGTCTAATTATTTAAACCAATGCAGAGTAAGAAAGCTTAGTGAAACCTTCAACTAGTATCAATCATCAATCATAGTGTCTTTTCTGGAAGTGTCTCAAGATTAAAAAAATCTATTAGCATTCTTTTCATTACTTTCTTCATGTGTTCTACTTGGAAATAATATAGTATTTATTTATATGATATAGTATTTATTTATATTACTACTTTAATTGGGAAATAATCTTTTACTTGGAAGCTACTAATAATAATTATTGCTAATTATTAGTTTTATTTTATTTTATTCATATGATTCTTATTCATAAAATTTGGGTCATAAACAGTCAATTCCTACAGTCGGGGCAAATGTAAGGATCATGATTAAGCCAGGTGAACCATATTGGTTTTTCAATTTTTTTCAAATTTATCATAATTTTGATTTTTCTAATATAAGTGTTTAAAGGAGAGTTAGTCAACTAAGCCGCAGACTTCATTCTCTGAAGAGAGAGCGATAAAGACTATAAGCCACAAAACTATAAGTAAAATAGATAAATAAAATATGATTGCAAATGCATGAAAATAAACACTAGCATGCAGAGCATGGTTGTTACAGTCGAGCTTCAAGTCACCTCTGAAATCCTTGGGCTCCAAAGGAAGACAGGAGCAGGACCCATGATGGGTTTACTAGAAAGGACAAAATCACTGTTTCCAAACAGAGAAGAAGCAAAGCTCCCTGCTGCTGGGCCCACGAGATGTTTTCAAAAAAGCTACAACTTTATGGTCTTGAGTAACAGAATTCATAGCATCCTCAACTCTGACCAGAACTCAAACTACTTAGGAATGTCCCTCCCCCCCAAAATTACATGCAATGACAGTCTCCTTACAGGAGTGGGAGAGGCTTGTGTTCAGCTTAAGGAAGCAGTGCGAGCTCACGGGGTTTTCAAACCACGGCTACCACTTCAACGGAGTTATAACTCCCTTCCAAGAGTTCAGATGGCTCGTCTGCACTGTGAGACCTCTGACTAGATGGCCCAGACAAGGAATCTGTGGGGAGAATAAGAAGCCACACAAGAACTTGGACTGTGTTTAGTTTGTCTTTCTAGAATAATATTTTCTACAAATTTCTGTTTTCCAGAATTTCTTTCCTCTCGCAATACTGAACGTATACAATTCTTACCAAGTTTATTTAGATGTACTTGATATACAATAAACTACACTTTTAAAGTAGGGAATCTGACACAATTTTACAACTGTGAACCAGTGAGGACACCAAGATAATGCACAGTTCTGTAGCCCCTCAACTCTGTGCCTAAACCTCTGCCATCGCTCCCTCCCTCCCACCATACTCTACCCTCCATCCCAATCAACTGCCAATCTGCTTCAGATTGTTAAAGCTATATGTTTTTAAATAAAATCCATAGTTAACATTTTAATTGTGCACATGTTCCTTAGTCATTCCTTATATATTCTAAGCCAATCTCAAAATGATCTATGCTGCCTTAGCGTGCTAGGAAAATGCTGGCAGCTCCAGGAACTACTCAGTCAGCTGACACGCAGACTGGAAAGGAGAGAAACAGGGAACAGAGTAAAGATAACGGGACAGAAGATAAAGTCTCTGACCTTGGAGCCACTGACTACCAAGACAAGGCATCCAAAAAGCCATCTCAGGAGGGAGAGCCAAGAGCTATGAAACCAAGAGTGACAGGAATCCGCAGGTAGGAAAGACATCTCCATTTCAGAGCTATCAGGCTTTTGCTATCATAAGCCCAGCTTGCAGCAGTTTCCAAAATGTTCTCACAGACGCTGACTCCACAATGCTATGTCATTCGCGCCCCTTGGAAGGTAAGAAAACTGGGCTATGACAGGTCAGGTGACTGCAAACGAGTCAGCATCTCTCAGTGGAGGGTGAACTTGACAATCACCACAGGCCTCCACTTAAAATTAAGATCATCGTTCTCCAAGAGCTCACTGAGGCATGTGGTAAGAAGGTACCCCAAGATCCATCTTTGGATTCTGGAAACTGAACAGGAGCCATGGCCGAGAGGTATCGCCTGAAGAGTGGCTACACATTCTGTCAGGAGATGAACTAGACTTCAAATGCAACAGAGAGGCTGGTCGCTTCACGGAACTCCAAATAACACTACGGAGAGTAGCATAATTGGTAATGCTACTACTATATACACTCAAGTTACTTGTTCAGTAAGTTTGCGTTCTTGAAGGTCAAGCTTCTTGAGATGAAACGTGACCATGCCGTCACCATCAGTGTCTGATGATGCCTGCCACACAGGAGCCCTCAACTGCACTTGGGATGGCTGGAGAGGCGGCGCAGCGAGGAAAACGCTTGCCGTGCAAGCTTGATGACCACAGCTCAGGTTCCCAGGACCCTCACACAGCTGGATGCAGCAGCAAACATCTGTACTCCCAGTCCTCCTAGTCAATACAGGAGGTAGAGCCAGGAGAATTCTGGAAGTTCTCTGGCTGGGCATCCTGGCATTTGCAACAGTGAACAAGAGATCCTGCCTCAAACATGCATGTACTGCAAGCCATGGCATATATTTCACACACTCAAACACACAAAGATAACTTTTAAAAGATTATCTGGGGGATGAATGAATGAAGTCCACAGGCTATTTCACAGAACTCTAATTCTAATCTTAATCACTCTGGTAGGAATCCGGACCCAAATCATGGTGAGACAATCACATCCAACAATGAGGCAATCCTTTGAGTTCTGGTAGTTTTGTTTGGATCACCGTGACTTCGAGGCCACCCTGAGACTACACAGTGAGTTCTATTTCAGCCTGGACTAGAGTGAGACCCTACCTCGAAAAACCAAAAAAAATATATATATATTATTTTGTGTGTGTGCGTGTGTGTCTGTGTGTGTATGCCACTTGCCTCTTACCACTGCAAATGAATACCACTTTTGGCATCTAGCTTATATGGATGGCTTGGAAATTAAACACAGGCTGGCAGGCTTTGCAACCTGAGCACCTTTAACCACTAAGCCACCTCCTTAGCACCTCTTTCTGGTAGTTTTTTTTTTTTCTTTTTCTTTTTTTTTTTTTTTTTTTGTTGTTGTTGTTGTTTATTCGAGGTAGGGACTCACTCTAGCTCAGGCTCAACTGTAATTCACTCTGTGGTCTCAGGGTGGCCTCGAACTCTCAGTGATCCTCCTACCTCTGCCTCCCAAGTACTGGGATTAAAGGCGTGTGCCACCACACCAGGCTTTCATTCTGGTAGTTTTCAATGGCTTGGCATAAGAATGTATTTCCAGCCAGGTGTGGTGGCACACACCTCTAATCCGATCACTCGGGAGGCAGAGGTAGGAGGATCACCGTGAGTTTGAGGCCACCCTGAGACTACGTAGTAAATTCCAGGTCAGCCTGAACTAGAATGAGACCCTACCTCGAAAAAACAAAGCAAACAAACAAACAAACCCCAAAGAATATTTCCTTCAGTGCCATCAGTCACTAGGTTTTTCCCTCAGAGGTAACCTGCCTTGTGCTTTCTCGCTGCCATGGTGGATCTTGTCACCTTAGGAGTTCCACCTTAACAATATATCTATTTAGTTTTACTACCTCCTATATCGACTGTTTTTGGTTTTTCGAGGTAGGGTTTCACTCTAGCCCAGGCTGACCTGGAATTCACTATGGAGTCTCAGGGTGGCCTTGAACTCACGGCGATCCTCCTACCTCTGCCTCCCGAGTGCTGGGATTAAAGGCGTGCGCCACCACGCCCGGCTTGTATTTTTTTCTCTTAAGGCCAAACATTTATTTTGAAAATGAAGAGTTTAAACTGGGTGTGGTGGCACACACCTTTTAATCCCAGCACTCGGGAGGCAGAGGTAGGAGGATTGCAGAGACTTCAAGGCCACCCTGAAGTGACATAGTGAATTCCAGATTAGCCTGGGCTAGAGTGAGACCCTACCTCAAAAAAAACAAACGAAGGAAGGAAGGAAAGAAAGAAAGAAAGAAAGAAAGAAAGAAAGAAAGAATGAATCAGGCAGGAAAGAAAGAAAGAAAGTGAAGCGTTTAAAAATGCACCTCCATCACACAGGTGGTGGGTGGTACTACATTCAGATTCGGTGCTTATTGTACATGAGATACCACACTGCCTGCACTGTCTTGGAAATCCTGCAAATGAGGTACTTCCATTCTCATTTCTACAGAGAGCCAACACAATATAGAGTACACAGAAAATCACCACACTGAGAAGTTAGATACAGAGAAACAAGCTCATATACTCATTAGAGGACAGGTCTTTCAAAACCCCAAACACTGTCCCTTAGTTCATAGGAGTGCAGGGTGTGCCAGAAGTCCAAGGCAGAAGGCTGACGGGGCAGCCATATGCAGCCTAAAATAAAAACTTAATAAAAATGAATGGCCTGGCAATGCTGAAACTTTGGAGATATATGGTTTAGCGGTTAAGGCATTTGCCTGCAAACCCAAAGGACCCAGGTTTGATTCCCCAGGACCCACGTTAGCCAGATGCACAAGGGGGCGCATGCATCTGGAGTTTGTTTGCAGTGGCTGGAGGCCCTGGCGCGCCCATTCTCTCTCTCTGTCTCTCTCTCTCCCTCTTTCTCTGTCAAATAAATAAATAAAATATTTAAAAAGTAGACATTTATACCTCCACTATCCCAAACTTGTTCACTCATTTGTCCACATAGACTAGGCAGATAATGTACGTAAGTATGTGATCGCTGCTGTTCCCCAGCACCTCTTCGGTCAAGGTCAAAACTCAAACCAATGTTCCACCGCTTATCTTACCTATATGGCCCACAGGAATTTAGAATCATATCATTTTGATAAGGTGTAACCTCTGAGGTCAAGTCCAAGCCCCGTAGGTCAGAATCCAAGGCCGCTCAAAGTGTTAAATGGCCTGTTCAGGGTCACAAGCTATAGGACTAGATTCCAAACCTGTGGTTTTGCTCCCCGGCTTCTCACTCACAACTAACACGTGGTTTGAGTTCATGACCAGCGGAATGGAGCACCACCAGTCCTTCAAAATTCCCATGGAAATCATCACCGCTAACGCTGCCAAGGCTTCTCTTCCCTTCAGCAAAAGTCTCCCATGAGTAACTCACTCTGCTTTTACACGGTCACCCCTTGGTCTTCCGCTCCCACGCCCAGGAGCTAGCTGCCCTGCAGCAGGGGTGGCTGAGAGACGCAGGGAAAAGCAGGCCCCATGAAGTATCTTGGACATCTCAGCTCAGGAGACCAAGAAGCAGAGAGGGATGTAGAAGAGTGAGTGATTCACAGGTCATTCATACCTGGGTGACTCAAATGTACCACCTTATAGAGTAGACATGATTTTGAAAAAATATTTTTATTTATTTATTAGAGAGAAGGGGGTACAGCTAGAGAGAGAATGGGCACACCAGGGCCTCTAGCCACTGCAAATGAACCCCAAATGTATGTGCCACCTTATGCATTTGTCTTTACGTGGGTCCTGGGGAATGGAACCTGGGTCCTTTGGCTTTGCAGGCAAGCGCCTTAACCAACAAGTCATCTCTCCTGCCGTAGGTATGACTTTTATTTTCACTTCTGGCCTTACAGAAAATCAGTTTGAGTCATCTTCAATTATTACATGAAAAGTAAAACATATTCTACTTATATAAGGTGCAAAGTTTTATCCTCCTTACCCCAAAAAGTACTAAACATATCAAGTTTGTATTTTAAATATTTTTATTTATTTGCAAGCAGAGAGGGAGAGAGATATAATAGGTACACCATGGCCTCTTGCCACTGAGAACAAACTCCAGATGTATGCACCACTTTGTGCATCTGGCTTTATGTGGGTACTGGGGAATCAAACCCTGGCTGTTAGGCTTTGCAAGCAAGTACCTTTAACATCCTCTC
Organism: Dipus sagitta; assembly: GCA_036346955.1. NCBI lineage: Eukaryota > Metazoa > Chordata > Mammalia > Rodentia > Dipodidae > Dipus > Dipus sagitta. The sequence continues at coordinate 139,547,190 of CM070777.1, forward strand.
CAAAACTAGGAAAAGATACTAATTTTTCCAATTGAAAATTACTTTTGGAGGTGTTCATCCATATATGTTTTCAAATAAAGTTAGTTCGTATGTTTCTAAAAAGAAAAATACTATGTTGTTCTCATTCCAATGTTTCTGTGCATGACTAAAGCCAGAAATTGCATTTGTCAAATTTTGGGTTGGTTGCTTTTTTTTTTTTTTTTGATGAAAGTATATCATATTAATAGTGAGTTGGGCCTGAAAAGGTCTAGGATTTCAAAGCGAAAAGGCTCTCTGCTTTTCTAATAAGTTGGTAAAGTGCAGACATCTTTACTGAGCAAGATGGGTTTGACTTAGGTATTTATGGGAGAATGGCATTTCTTTGCCATTTGTTTACATTTCATGTCTGCTCTTTCTTTCTGACAGCTTGAATGACTCCCCATTCTGATGCCCTTTAGCTGTCTTCACGATGGCCATGCCAGTGGCTTTCCCACTGGCCGGCAGGTCAGCCTGCCTTCAGTCTCTCATCTCAGCCTCTCCAGAGAGCTGCTGGGGGTGCTGTCAGTCTCTCCAGATGCTTCTGCTTGGTTCCAGACATCTATAAAATTGAAGAAGAAGAAGAAGAAGAAAAAAAAAAAAGAGCTCTGGCAGGGGACAAAGGCTTTAAAGGTGCTTTGAGATCCAGCTAGTGCCACCTCACAGCAGGTGGGTTCCTGAGAGTTCATCTCCGGCTGGGGCTCTGAGGTTACAGTGGAGACAGCAGCAAAGGCTCCGGGGTCAGATGGCACCTAGCGCTGCCTCTTGCTCTGAACCTTAGGCAAGTCACAACCTCTCTGTGCTTTAGCCAACTCAGCTATAAAATGGGATTGCAGAGGGGGCTAACAAGGTGATGTGATCATGGGTCTTAGCACAGTGCCTGGCATATGATAAGAATCAATAATTGCTCGTGGCATTTATTTTAATTTTGATGCTCTCACTGGCCCCTGAATGTAAAATTTTCTCATTCATCCTGCCTATATTTCGTGCCTTGATTCTTTAAAGAAACAGCTCTGTCAGATCTGTGAGTACAATTGTCTGAGACACAGTCAGACATCTCTGGGCCATAAATCATGATGCAAGACCAGCCATAACAAACTGCACTGCGGGTGTTTTACACGTCTCACTGAATCCTGTAAAGCAGAAGGTCCCAATCCTACCCATCCTGCAGCAAGAACTCAGGGAGGGCTCGCTCCTCTTCCCTGACTGAAGCCTGCTACTTCTGACATCTAGAGCATGACACATGATAGCGAGGTCTGCACATGCCCACGGGCACCTCGGGTTTTATAAAAGCCAAAACAATTTGCCAGGAAGCAAAGCAAATCATGGCTTCAGGGAGCTCGGGACTCCATTTGTATGTTCGTTTTTACATTTCTAAGGGATTCCATTATTGTTAGCAGTCCTAAAAATGTTGCAAAAGCACATGAGAACTAAAACCAGCCACCTTTGGTCAGGCCTCTATTTCTAGTTAAAAAGATTCTCAAATATGTAGAGCAAGCCTAAATAAAAGTTATTGGCTTACTTCAAACTTATAACTTGCAGGATTTTACTCTTATGCATTATACGTAGCAACTTTCTTCACATCCACGGAACTCATAGATCTGTCAGAGCTGTTTAAGAATCAAGGCACTAGCCGGGCATGGTGGCACACGCCTTTAATCCCAGCACTCGGGAGGCAGAGGTAGGAGGGGATGAGTTCGAGGCCAGCCCGAGACTCCATAGTGAATTCCAGGTCAGCCTGGGCTAGAGTGAAACCCTGCCTCAAAAAAACAAAAAAGAACAAAGGCAATAAATATAGTCAGGATGAATGAGAAAATTTTACATTCAGGATGAATTTATGGATGATATGATTGTAGATCATAAATGTCCCAAAGACCCACATGTTAGAGGTTTGGATACCAGCCTTGGGCACTACTGGGAGGTAATAGAGCCTTTAGGACTGGGTCCTAGTGGAAAGAAGTTAGGTCATGAGGCTGTTGAAAGAGACACTGGACCTCAGCATATGCCCCCACCAACCTCCTTCCTAGTCACAGGAGTTAAACAGACTATTCACTCTCGCCAATCATGATGGACTATGCCAACATGGGCTCAAAGTGATGGGCCAAATAACCGTGGGCTGAAACCTTGGAAACTGTGAGCCAAAGTCAATCCTTCCTCTTCAGAGATGGATCCTCTCAAGTCTCTTTGTCATAGTGATAGACATCTACCACAGTGGATGAGAAACTCAGTCCTTAAGCTCACTTTCCCCATCTACAAAATAAGAATAAAAACAGTACCTATACATTGAAAGGCTGGTGAAGCCAGAATAGTACCAGGTGCAAATGTGGCTGAGCAAATGATTTTTGAAGAACAACAAAGGAAGAGAGGAGAAAAACAGAAGAACAGAAAGTCTCTGTAGTTAAACAGATATTCATGACTCATTCAGATATCACCAAACATCAATAATGATTACATCCTACCATTTTGATTTTTATCTCTTTCCTTACACACACCTTTTTTCTTAAATTTTTATAAGAAATCTCAAGTACCACTTAGATTTATTAGTAAGTGCATCTAATAGATAAAGAGTGCTGAAACTATCACATACCATTAACAAATGCAATAGAACTATCAAAAATTGGGGAGTGGAGAGATGGCTTAGCAGTTAAGGCACTTGCTTGTGAAGCTTAAGGACCCTGGTTCGATTCCCCAGGACCCACGAAAGCCAGATGCACAAGGTGGCGCATGCATCTGGAGTTCCTTTGCAGTGGCTGGAGGCCCTGGTGTGCCCATTCTCTCTCTCTCCTTCTGCCTCTCTTTCTCTCTCTCAAATAAGTAAAGTTTTAAAAATTATCAAAACTCCTTTAATAGCATGCAACGAGAAAAGTACATTCTATTTCCTAGTATTGTTTTTAAAAGAAAGATATTCTCACAGCTTGTATGCATTAAGGCCCAAAGTTCATTTGATTTATAGGGCTTTTAAGTCTTCAGCTTGTGACAATTTCCCCTCCCCACTTTTTCTCCATAACATTTATTTGCTAAAGAAATTGGCTCATTTGTTTTGTGAAACTTCTACTGTCAGGGGTGGGCTCCACTGGATCCTGTAGTGCTTAACACGACCCTCTGTCTTCTGTATTTCCCACATATTGGTGCAGTAGACCCCTTTGTCAGTACTTTTGTTATCTATCGTTTTAGTTGCTCACAGTTAACCAACATCTAAAAATATTAAAGAGAAAATCCAGACATCAACATTTCCACAAATGCTAAGCTGCACACTCTGAGCAGTGAGAAAATGTCTCTTGCTCTGCTCTTGAATGAAGTGAATGAAATGTCTGCTCTGGCATCTTGGAACAACACGTGTGCAATACCTGCCTGTGCTCAGTAGCCATACTGGCTACTTGATTGTGTTCCCATAACTCTTTCTTTGCTTAATAATGGCCCCAAGCACAGGAGTAGTTCATCTGACAATTCTAAAACATCAGAGAAGGCAGAAAACTGAAAAAGTCAATGTTTTCAACTTACTAAGGGGGAAAAAAAAAAGCATGCTGGGAGATGGTTCAGTGATTAAAGACACTTGCATGCATAGCCTGCAGATGTGGGTTCAATTCCCCAGTACCCACATAAAGCCAGATACACAAAGTCACAGGTGCATCTGGAGTTTGTTTGCAGCAGAAGAGACCCTGATGTGACCATTCTCATTCTTCCTGTCTCTCTCCCTCCTTGAAAATAAATAAATAAAAATATTTTTAAATGCATGCAAAGAAGAAACAAAGCATGTTGCGGTTGCTAGGAGTGATGGTAGTAACGAATCTTCCATTTCAGGAAGTGTGAAGAACAGAAGAGAAACTGCAGAGCTGAGGAATGTGGAACTGAGTGGTAAAACGTTGATCTACTATGTGGTAGGCCCTGCACTTGATCCCCAGAACCACAAAAAAAAAAAAAAAAGAAAGAAAGACAGAAAGAAAAGAAAAGAAAAATTCATGCCAGAATAGTCAACATACTACAATAAGATATTCTGAGAGACACATACAACCACATAACTTCCATTACAGTATATTGTCAAAATTGTTCTATTTCATTACTAGTTACTATTATGACTGCTGTGATTATTATGTCTAATTTATAAATGAAACTTTTTACCTGGGGTGTATATAGAGAGAAAAAGAAAAGTGCATACAGGAATTGGGCTACTCTACAGTTCAGGCATCCACTGGTTGGTTTTAGATTATCCCCCCTACGAATAAGGGGGGACCACTGTACTTAGACATGGATGCTCGGTGAGATTTTGGTCCAACTCTGTTGGGAGGCAGGAGTATGAACAGAAGCACTTCATAGTTGGTGCTGCTTCTTTTCTGTCAGACTCTGCTGCTGTATGTGTCATTGTTCCACTTTAGATGACATGCACACGGATTAGTGGGTTCAAGTGATGTCAGTTTTATTCACCATTATAAAGCTCCAATTTTATTAAATGATTTTAATAGCCATCAGTGGTTGTCATCTCCCATCATTATTTCATTAGGTGTGGTAAAAATCATATATGAAAAAGTTCTCCATTAATTAGCTGCGATCTCTGAAGAACAGGTTGCCAGGGAAAGCAGGCATGGATACGAGAGTTCCTGTCCATCTTCAGAACAGTGACTGGGCTTGCTCACAACTTCAGAATTGACAGATGAGCTTGGTTTTTGTTTGTTTGTTTTTGTTCTGTCTTGTACATTCAAAGTACTATCATAAAGTCTGGGCATTTAAACATTTCAATCCTTTGGATGCTCAAACTGAACTGTCCCATCTTTGTCTTGGGTGCCCCTTTAGGTTGGCTTCTGAACCATTGTGGCATGATCCCAGAGCTCTCTTTGATGGTTTTCAGATTTAAGATCCCCCAGGGCCATTCTATATACTTCATATTCTAACCCTAGAAGGAGCCACTCCTTCAAGAAGCTCTAATTCCTATTAGTGACAAATGCCATTTGGAAGCCACAGTCTGGTACCAGTGTCACAAAATGCTATTGATTGTCACTGATTCTGAGTTATCTCTGTCTATTTTCCATGAACATATCTAATAATATAAATCATGTATTCATACTGATATCTCCTACTCAAATGAAAGATGATTGGATTGTTACTTTAAGTTTATGTTAAGCCTTTTCTCTTATACAAACTTGACTCTTAGTTGCATTAGCATAATTACATATTCTTAATTAAGAATATTAATATCAATTAATGATAAGATTACTGCATCCAGCTTTAAGAATTCTCTAATCATTTTTATTTTGCCTTAGGCTGTTCCCACAAGGGATGTAAAGTCAAAAAATTGCAAGTTCACTGTGATAAACAGTTATATGCATTTGCTTATGCTGCTTCTGCATGTACAGAGCTTTGCTTTCTCTTTAACCTTTTTAAAAATTTTTTATGAGAGACAGAGAGCAAGAGACGGGGGTGGGGAGAGAATTGGCATGCCAGAGTCTCTAGCCACTGCAATCGAACTCCAGACGCATGTGCCACCTTGTACACATGTGTAACCATGTTCACATATGACACCATGTGCATCCGTGAGTTCTAGAGAGTCAAACCTGAGTCCTTACATTTCACAGGCAAGTGCTTTAACTGCTAAGCCATCTCTCTAGCCATCTGTTTAACTTTTTTTATTACATAATATTTCTCTTCTAATCTTTTTAGCCTTGGACTTGTCAGGAGAATTCACTGCATGCCAAAAGTGAACACCATTGATTAGAACTATGTTCTTTTATGTTTGTATTTATTTGAATATCACCATAGAGCTCCCTTCGCTTCCATGGAAGATATGCTTTTGAGAAATTAAGCAAGGGAAGCTACCTGTAGGAAAGGGAGAGAGCAGTGGAAAGGGGAGAAATGGACATTAGACTTCCCGGATGTTTGTTGTTTTATAGTTTTAGTCTTGGACCTCCATAAATGTTTCATATAATTGGATAAAAAAGTTAAAGTTAACACCTAGCAACAGGAAAGGCACTACGCTTAGCCAATGCCCCCGTCTTATCCACAACAAATATCCCACTTCCACATTCAATCCTCAAGACAAAAGCAAGGCCTCCCCCCAATAGCCAATGCATTCATTCATTCACTCACTCATTCCTTTTTGAAGGTTCTTTAAGAAGAACCTGGCCACCAGCATGCAAAGGTGTTCTTCGTACCACACACACGGCTCTTCAGGAACACCTACTGCTCTGTGGAAGCCAAGAACCCCGTCACAACACAGATCTGGTCCAACATAGGAAGGAAAAATAGCCCAAGGCCACTAAGAGAGTGCCTGTGATTAACTTGACACAAAGGTGAAAAAGCTTCTACTTCAGAAATCATTGCCAGTAATGAGACACAGAGACGGAAAACAAGAAAAGCATAAATGTCCTAAGGAAGAATGTGTTCTGTCATAATGTGCGCCTGGTGTACTTTCAGTCTGGTCTATAACGTCCATGAATCCAGACAGGTTTGGAGTGTGTTCATTTTTTTAAATAACAGTCAAAACTACTCTAATTTGTGTCACTTTTTTCCAAAGTAGAAAAATATTCACTATTCTGTGGAATTTCTTTTTAAGGATCCAGAACAGTCTCTACCATCGAATTGAGACAGTCATTCCTCCAATCCCGGGATCACAGCAGAAAGTGTGGCCAAACAATACCTGGAGATGAAGAAGAAACCTTCCAGAAGGAGAAAGCGATGGCTGGGGAGACGTGGTGGTGTTTGCTATCACAATATGCAGAAGGTATTTTTAATCCTAACTTACTCAAGATCCAGGGAAATCAAACACCTTCTGATCCAGGGTGGGAAGGCTTTGGCTGACACTGCAACCATTGCACTGGAGGGAGAGCATTAAGCATCCACTCTAGAATGCGTGGTAGGGGCCAAGTTTTTGCTGGATAACTGATTTTATGAAGTCTCTTCTCTGAATCATCAGAGAGAATTTACTATTCATAAACTGGCAGGTACCACTGAGTTAGACAGCTATAAAGGTCGAGCCCTATTCTGTGTGCGCTGTGGTCAGAACAGACACAAATGTAAGTGTCCCTTACTTAGCGAATGTTGAATACTGTATGCACACTCTGTGTAGCATATAGTAAGTGTTACAGTCAGGTTTGCATTGCTTGTAGAAATCACCCAACTAAGAGCAGCTTGTGGGAAAGAAGAGGTTTATTTTGGCTCACAGGCTCAAGCGGAAGCTCCACGATGACAGAGGAAAACTATGGCATGGGCAGAGGGTGGACATCACCCATGGCCAACATAAGGTGGACAATAGCAACAGGAGAGTGTGCCAAACACTGGCAAGGGGAAACTGGCTACAACACTCATAAGCCCGCCCCCAACAATACACCGCTTCCAGTAGGCGTTAATTCCCAAATCTCCATCACCTGAGAACCAAGCATTCAGAACACCTAAGTTTATGGGGACACCTGAATCAAGCCCCCACATAAAGCCATTTTCGTTCACTACTGGGTTTGGTGAGGTGAAGTTGTATGTCTAAATGGGATGATTTACACCTCTTCCTCAGTAAGAAAGTGTTCATAAAGGAAGAAGCAGTTGTGTCTGCGAGTGCACGTGTGTGGAGCGTGTGCATGTGTGCAGATGTGTGTGAGCACATATGTGTGTGCAGAGGCCAAACTCACCATTGGGTGTCTTCCTCGGTTGGGACAGGGCCTGTCATTGACCCTGGAGCTCACCAGCTCCGCCAGGCAAGGGCTCCTCTGTCTCGCCAGCTCTGGAGTAGAGGTGTGCTGCCGCACCTGGCTTGCTGTGGGTGCTCATGATCCAAATTCATGTCCTCATATTTGTGTAGCAAAAACTTTATTCACCGAGGCGTATCCCTAACTGACCCCCTCAAGGTATTTTTTGAAATATTTTATGTTAATAGTATTTAAAATATATATATATTTTTTGTTTGTCGAGGTCAGGTCTCACTCTAGCCCAGGCTGACCTGGAACTCACTATGTAGTCTCAGGGTGGCCTTGAACTCTCAGTGATCCTCCTACCTCTGCCTCCCAAGTGCTGGGATTTAAGGCGTGTGCCACCACGCCCAGCTAATATATATATATTTTTTTAAGCCCAGCAGAAGGGGTCTCCGTTAGCAGGGAGAATAACCCTGTAGACTAGGATGGAGGCCTGATGTCAAGGCTGGGATGAAGAGTGGATTTGATGACACAGATTGGAGCAGCAGACACAAGACAGGAGGTCAAAAAGGAAGGAAAGTTAAAAAGAGAGAGAGAGAAGAAAAAGAAGTCAAAGAAAGTCAAAGGGAAGTCAGAAGTCAGGAAAACCCAAGCAGTTCATGAGTGAGCCTCAAACTAGGAACAAGGATCTGAACTTTGTTCAATATAAATTTAGTATTTATTAAGGGTTTTACAATGAGTATTGATTATATCTGCAATTCTGATATTGACATTGTCCTTACCTTAATTGGTCGAATGAGGAAACTGAGGCACAAAAGTGACTTGCCCAAGGTCAAGGAGGCAGAAAAAGCTGAGACTGAACCGCAGGCAGAGAGGCTATTCAACCTCAGTGTCCCCTGCCCCTGGCCCTGCCCATGCCCCTCTGGAAGAAGAGAAGCAGGGCCACTGCAGAAAAAGCGGCTAGCCTGACTGAAGGAAAACACGAGACTCATTCTGGAAAGTAACCGGGCAGGCAAGGAAGGATGAGGTCTAGGTTTGACCAACTTGTTAAACAGATGAAGGACTGGATACCAAAATATTCTGTAAGATGAGCATGGTGTCAGTAGGCTTGGAAAGAGTGGCATGCCAAGTGTCTGCCCTGGCCTGTGTTTGGGGGGAAAAGCAGAAACAGGTGAAGGAAAGCAGGGCCAAGAGACAAAACTGAAGAGCAAAGATAAAACAATTCAGAGAAGCTGTGTGGAGTCATGGAAGGGATGTGAGATTTGCAACTCCTAACACTGAGTGTTGAACTCTAGCACTGTCAGGTTATTTCTGTGTGACCATGAACTTGGCAATTCCCCACAGCTTCAGTTCCTCGCTGGCAAAATGAGCTCTTATTTTTTGAAATAAGATTATACATGTAAAAGTGCCAACATGGTGATAGATGTTCCAATACTCTTGAGACAAGGAAGGATGTGGAGGTGGGGAAGAGGGCAGGAAGAACAGAAGGGAGGCAGAGAGCGAGATGCCAGCTGCTGCTTCTTAAAACGAGCAGACAGAGAAGAATTTCAAAAATGGCAGGAAACGGAGGCATGAGTGTAGCAATATTACAAGAACCACCAGATAATGGCCGAAAGCTACATTTGACACATCCAGTATAGGATACAAGGTCTATACTGGTCAGGACCTCTTTCAGAAAGGCCTGTGAGCACATGGAAACAGAAGTTCGGGGCTGGAGGGATGGCTCAGCAGTAAAGGCGCTGGCCTGAAAGCCTAAAGACCCAGGTTTGCTTCCCCAGTACCCACGTAATTCAGACGCACAAAGTGGCACACGCGTCTGGAGTTCGTTTGCAGTGGCTAGAGGTCCTGGTGCACTCATTCTTTCTCTTCATCTGCCTCCCCCTCTCTCTCTTTCTCAGAAAGAAAGAAAGAAAGAAAGAAAGAAAGAAGAAAGAAGAAAGAAAGAAAGAAAGAAATAGAAGTTGGTTGTTTATTTTTCTATTTATCCAATAACCATTTGTTACAGCCAGAGTCTCCGCTAGGAAGATTGTACAGCTGAGATGTAGAGAAGACGGGATCACCATGGGGCAAGAGCGCCCTCAGAGCTTTGCGACTGCAAATGTCTGTGAGGCGCCCGGCAGTCCACCCGAAGTACGTGCGAAGATGAATAAAGCAGGGTCAATGACTGCCTTCAAGAGCTTAGTCACTTGGAAAAAAAACAGTCCTTGAATAGCATTTTATAACATGGTATGATGACTGCCCCGAGTGCTTTGGAATAGAGAGGCAAAAATGAGAAAGCCTGGCAAGATGGCTTCACTCTCTGTACCAAGCAAAAATCAATGTCCACAGCTTACAGGAGTCAGGCAGGGCCATCTGGTAGTTATTGCAACACTGCCCTTCAAGCACTTTTGGTGAACAGCAGCCATGGTCTATGGGTCTTCTGTTCTTTCACACTGTGGAGTGCTAAATGTATACAGAGAACTTACAAAACTGCTTCCCTATTATATTCCTCCAATGTTAACACGGCCATGGAATTCACCCAAGTCTGCTCCTGGATACCAGCTATAACTGCTGACAATGTGTCGTTTTAATAATACAATATAATCCTGTTAATCCCATTACTTTACATAATTTATTCATTACTATGGGAAAATGAGCTATTTTCAAAGAGCCACTACTTATTTTGGAAAGTAAACACAGACTGCAGTTCTTTGTTCTGGCAAAAGTCTCAAAAGCATTGCTTCTAACCTACCTACAGGGCAAGATTCATTCCGTTTTAATTCAAACCCTACAAAACATAGATCTCAATGTAGTCCTTTATGTGTAAGCAGGTTCTTAATGGAAATTTTATTTCTCTTCTTGGATGATCAATAAAAAAAGAAAACCAAACAGAATAGTGCTGTTGGGAGAGAAGGTCGTGGTGATATCCAACCATTTGACAGCCTAAACCACAGAACATCAACATCATTTCATCATAACACATAGAAGGGCTACTGATTAATAGATCTATTTCCCATCTACTGTCCCCTTTGAATAATTAATTCAGCAATTACTTTTTAGAACTTGATTGTCTTTGAGTAAATTTTTCTTTTCTTGGGTAATAATGGTACCATTAAAAATGCTCTTTGAGGGCTGGAGAGATGGCGTAGTGGTTAAGCACTTGCCTGTGAAGCCTAAGGACCCTGGTTCAAGGCTTGATTCCCCAGGACCCACATTAGCCAGATGCACAAGGGGGCGCACGCGTCTGGAGTTTGTTTACAGTGGCTGGAGGCCCTGACACGCCCATTCTCTCTCCCTCTCTCTCTCTCTCTGCCTCTTTCTCTCTCTGTCACTCTCAAATAAATAAATAAAAATAAACAAAAAATATTTTTTTAAAAAATGCCCTTTGATTGCCAAGATTTTGACAGTGCCCACGAGCTATCCTATGTGTGACTATGTATGAAACAGAAGTGTCCATAATCATAGAACCTTGGAGTGGAGTCAGGGGACATGTCGTCTAATATTTATCTAGTGTACAGGTGTTGTGCCAGTTACTATACTGTTGCTGTGAATTCTGAGCCCCAAGCAGCTTAGGGAAGGAAAAGGTTTATTTTAACATACAGTTGGAGGGGAAGTCTATCATGGTGGAGAAAGCATGGCAAGACCAGACAGCTGACATCATATGCCACATCCACAAGGAGGGAAACAGAGAGAGATGAATGCCAAATGCTCAGCTACTGTCCTCTTTTTTGTTCAATCCAGGAACCCAGCCCAGGGGATGGTTCCATTTTAGTTCAAATCCACAGTGAGGGTGGGCCCTACTGCCTCAACTAATCTCATCTAGAAAAGCCTTCACAGACATGACCAAAGGTTTGCTTCCATGGCGATTCTAAGTCCTGTCAAGTTGACAACCAGAGATTAACCACCACGCATGTCAGCTTTATATCACAAACAGACATGACACAATCTCTGCTTGAACCTACAAAATTATTACAAAGCACTTCGTTACATTGATATGAAATATCCTTACTTATAACTTCAAATTACTACCTCCAAACCATTCAATTTACCATGCCTAATTTCTTCTCACGCTTCAAAAGGTAAAAACATAAATAGAGATTAAAGTCCAAAATAAGTAAGACTATGCCTAACAATTTTAGTGGCACTGAAGTCATCAGGCAGAGATGAATGATATTCTAGGATGCTGAATGAATTGACATATATACAGAAAAAAATGTGGAACTCTGAGGACTTGAAGGGAAGGCAAAGGAATCCAGTCCCGGTTTTGAAAATGATGGAAGAATTATAGCACCTAACTTACAGATCACTGAGATAAATATCCCTAGCAAAATTTAAGATCGAATTGTTACATAAGTCAGCACTTCCCACATTCTGGTCTCATGAGGTGATACATCCTTACTTTTCCAGCAGCCTTGTTCCTCTGGCTGTAGCTTGAGATGCTGACATAGACAATTCACAAGCACATGAAAGGCAATAAATACCAGGAAATGCCATGGGTTCACTGAGAACAATTCAGGTCAAAAATTTATTTCCTTCTTTGATATAGTTGCTATAGTCCAGAGGAATGCTCTTAGTATATATCTAAAAATCAGTAATCTCCATAAAGTAGTTCACCAAATATGAATCTACCTTAGTCAGCCCAGATTAATTCATTGGTTTATAAGTCACTGTGGCATCCACCAATGACAGGCCTAATACTTTAAATAGAAAGGAAGGAAGAAAAGAAGGAAGGAAGGAAGACAGAGTGTTGAAAGAATCTAATCTAGCATACTTTCTGAACCTATAGGCTATCGACTAAGGATCTTTCCTTGCACTTAGAACATTTTACAAATCACTTTCCTAACACAATGACAGGTTTGCTAACGACCAACATCACAATATTGGCTCTACATAATCTGAAGTGAACCTTTAAGAAGTCAAGGAAATGACCCCAGGGTCTTGCACAGGGTAGGCAAGCACTCTTCAAATGAGCCCGCACCTTTGTGTGCTATCATCTTGACATTTCATTTCCGTGTTTCAGCAGTGATTACATACTGTGGCTCTTCAATTCCATCTGTTGGCCTTGGGCTTATTTATTTCTGTGCCTTATAGTTGACATGAAAAGAAGTAATCCTATATAAAAGCTTGGTGATGGGCTGGGGAAATGGTTCAACGATTAAAGGAGCTTGCTTGCAGAGCCTGCCAGCCAGCATTCAATTCCCCAGCAAACTGTAAGTTGGACACCAAGAGGCACATGCATGGGTGATTTCAGCTCCCCTACGACAATGGGAGGTGGAGCCAGGAGAATCTGAAGTTCCTGGGCCAGACTTGGAGCAGCAAGAGACTTTTTCTCACAGAAAGTAGAGCACAGACAGCTTGAGGTTGTCCTCTGACCTCCACGTATGCACTGTAGTACACGTGTGCCCACACATACAAGTAAATAAGTGAATAATAACCAGACATGGAAACAAGTCAGACCTGGATCTGTGCCTTAGCCCAGCACTTACTGGCGACACTTCAAACTTGCTGTTAAATCTTCCTTAGCCTAGTTTTCTCATCTGTGAAATGGAGTTGTTGATAATACCTACCATGCACAGTTGCTCTAAGTACTAGAACAACTAGATTTCCTTTTATGGTACTCAGTCCTGAACAGAAACTCAGCAGATTATTGTTGGAACAATTATTATTGTTACCCATCTTGCAAGCTTCAAGTTATTCTCTACCTTGCTTAGGTTACACATTACTCCAGTTTGAAGATCACTCTCTCTGATAGAGAGAGGAGCCACAAGATTGAGTAGTTCTACTTTCTGCCATATGTCGGTGTTGCTCCAACTGCCTTGGGCCATGAGCTTAGCATCGTCTCCTCGCTAGATTTAAAGAGCCTTTTCTGTTGTGTTCAGTGTGCTCTCCAGCCTCAGCGCTGTCAGGACTTGAGCTCTCCAGGCCCTTCCTCCCTGGTTCATCACTCTTTGGGTTTTGTCCCTGAGCATGAGTTCACCCTCCAGTCTCTGCACGTGTTCTCTTAGTACCCAAGCCCATCAAAGATTCCTTGCTTTTAAAGTGGTTCCCTCTCTTTTTCTTCCTCGTCTAAAAACATTGCAATGTTGCTGTCGAATTTTCCTTTCTGTATTACCCTCTACATTTCCCTTCCTTTATTGGACCATCTTCTCAGGTCTCTGGACGTAGAAAATTACTTGCCATTTCTCTGAAGTACACTTTCCTAAAATCACTGTTCCTTTCTTTGATTTCCTTCCTTTTACACCTTTGGAGGTTACTCCCTCCCAAGGATTTAGACAATCCTACTTCAAAAAAGTTTTTCAGTAGGTCGGAACTATGTTAAGAGCACATTTTCATTTCAATGCTTCCTCAACCTGTGACTTAAGAAGAAACTGACAGGAAACCTTTTGCTTTCTCTGGATTGACACATCTGTCAGTCATGGAGGAATTAAAGTCCTCATCAGCCAGGTGTGGTGGTGCATGTCTTTAATACCAGCACTCAGGAGGCAGAGGTAGGTGGATCATCGTGAGTTCAAAGCCACCCTGAGACTACACAGTCAATTCCAGGTCAGCCTGGGCTAGAGTGAGAACCTACCTCAAATAACCAAAAAAAATTTTTTTAATTAAAATTTTTTAAAAAGTCCTCATCAATGATTGCATATTGACTAGTAGTCATTTTAGTAACTAGCTAAATTTAAGTATGCACAGTATCAAAACCCAGCAATATAAACCAGCAAAAAAAAAAAAAAAAAAAAAAAATCCTTACTCACTTGCCTACACTAACCTGTAATAGTCGTCGGGGCATAATTAAAATGTCTTGGCTCCAATTGCAAAGAACAGGCTGTGCTTTGAAGTTAATCATGACAGTTCACAGCCACAGTATCTGAGGAGATTGGCAAAGGATGAAAGTTTATATCCCCTGCCCGGTAAGTGGTGGAGACACCTAGCTCCTACATTCTTGAGTCCTGTGAATTTGTGGCTATTTCCGGACTACTGACACAGGAACACAAAAGGGACTTCTAAAATAGGCCACGACTAGTTGTCTTTAAAAATGTATTTAGGAGAAGGAAACCAAATCCAAACAAACACCCTGTGTGGCTATGTGAAGTGGTTGACAGTTGAGCATAGCAATAATATTAATCATCTTATATTTTAATATGCAAAAATTGCATTCTTTAGTTACTGAACGTGAGGAAATTAGACTACGGAGGAACTGATTTCAACAGTCCGTGAGGCACACTGAGGTTTTCCCAAAGGTCTAGACTTCCCAGATTAAAAGCCCAGTCCCTAAGTGTGCTGAGTGTAAACTCAGTTCCTCCCTAGCCAGCCACAGTCCTTAGGCTAAGAATAGTAATAAATACAAAAATACCCATCATCTAACTAGTGAGCATGTGCCAGCACTGCTTCCTTCCTCTTCCTTAAACTCAGCAGCTACCAAATCATCTCATTGTTAAAGCTTCTTTAGTAATTCAAAATGAACTCAGAAGAGAAGTTACATTGGGGCGGGTTTAAAAGTGGTTGAGATTCCTATCTACATTCTAGTCGAGCACAGAGACTTTGCTGCCCAGCGTTTCTGAAGTAAACAGTTGGCTAACCAGCCGTGACTACCGAAAACAATTAACCTTCAAATGAACCATGGAGACATCAGTTCTTTCTGGGGTAGAAAACCTCAGACCTAGTAATTAAGAAGGTTTAGGATGTTACTGCTTGATCTAAACTACGTACAGAGGCACAACGGAAGAACAGTAAACAGTGCTCACAAAGCCATGAGGACAAGGAAACATGGGTGTATTGATCCTCCTTAAACCGTTAGTGTGTCCACTGAGAAGTTAGCCCTATTCCCCTGAGCTAAATGTTAGCACAACTCGGGGCTCACTTAAAAACGCTAACTTCCCTTTAAGCATCGTCATTGTATTTACCAGCAAACACGCTCTAGAGGAGCAGTCACTTCCACTGTGCAGGGAAAGCTTTCATTGCTAAACTTCAAACTGACTGTAGCTGTTCAGCAAAGAGGGCCTCATCTTCGTCTGTGACCTTAAGTCTTCCTCTTTTTTTTTTTTTCCCCTGGACTCAGCAGCTGAGCTCAGCTTCCTCTCTCTAACCTCCCTCCCTTTGCCAGAGCTGGAGCACAGCAGGCATTTCTAGGTCAGTGGAGAAACTACCCCTGCCTTCCAGGAGAACAGTGTCTTCTGTGTGTCTGGGGGACTGAACAAGAACAAGGAGCAGCAATCCAGTGTACTAACCTCCTCTCTGACCCCGACTACAGCCTGGCTTTAACAGCCTCGAATCTCTTCTCTGCTGGGGACCCACAGAGCTCTCGGGCAGCTGCCTGTGCCCGCAACACACTCCCTGCGATCCGGCTGTAATGCTGGCTTCCTGTTTGCCCCACAAACCCACCTATATAAAGCTCACGTCTTCATGCTTGCTCTCCTATCACATGCATGCAGCCCTCACTGATGTTAATTTTTTTTAAATACCTTCAATGACTTGAAGTTCACACATCATAAAATTCACCCATTTAAAATGTGTAATTCAATGGTCTCTTAATATATTTGGAGTTGAACAACCATGGCCGCAATCTAATTTTAGAACATTTTCATCACCCCCAAAAGAAACCATGTGCCAATTAGCAGCCAATTCCCAAATCCCTCCCCCTACATCTCCAGCCCTAAGCAACCACAAATCTACTTTCAGAGTCTAAGAATTTGCCATTCTAGACATTTCATAAAAATGTGTGTGATGTTTCCTGACTGTCTTTTTTTCACACAGTGTAACACTTACAAGATTTAGCCACATTGTAGTTTTATTACTGAATAACATTATTCAGCAGTATATATATATATATAATATTCTTCTTAATGTACATGCCCACCACATTTTGTGTATCTCCTGGACAGCTGATAAACCTTGCATTCCCACATCTTGGCTGCTATAAATGATGCTGCTGGGTACAGGTTTTTGTGTGAGTAGGTGTTTTTATGAATCTTAGCTATTCCCTATTTTTAGCAGCCTCTTTCCTCTTTGTCTCTTCTTCTCTAGTCTTAAGTTCAGGATTCTATTTAAAAAGAAATACTTGGCAAGGAGTCATCCATGTGTACTGTAGATAGAGTGAAAATAGGTACATCCTTTCTTGAGAAAAATGAATGTACTCCTGAAACTAAGAAGTCCATTGCAAGTCCTCTGCAAGTAAACCCTTTACAGCTTTGCAGATGGCCACAAAGATGCAAAGACATCCTCTTACCACAGTACATAATAAACATTAAGAAAGCGGGACTGGGGCTGGAGAGATGGCTTAGCGGTTAAAAGCTTGCCTGTGAAGCCTAAGCACCCCAGTTCAAGGCTCGACTCCCCAGGACCCATGTTAGCTAGATGCACAATGGGGCGCACGCGTCTGGAGTTCGTTTTCAGTGGCTGGAGGCCCTGGCGTGCCCATTCTCTCTCTCTCTCTCTCTCTCTATCTGCCTCTTTCTGTCTGTAACTTTCAAATAAATAAATAAAAATAAACAAACAAACAAACAAAAAAAGAATGCGGGACTGTCCAGTCCATGGACTACCACAGAGATTATAAAAATAAGGCAGTAACTGGGTGTGGTGGCGCATGCCTTTAATCTCAGCACTCAAGAGGCAAAGGTAGGAGGATCGCCGTGAGTTTGAGGCCAGCCTGAGACTACATTGTGGATTCCAGGTCAACCTGGGCTAGAGTGAGATCCTAGTTTCAAAAATCAAAAAAATAATGCTATACTACATATTAATTAGAGAAAGAAAGTTATAGAAAATGCATATATTAAATGAATCTACGTATATTAAACAACTGTGTGTTGACTGTCCATATGAAATATATATAAAGATACATTTGCTTAAAATGAGAATTAAAGGTTTGATGGAAAGGGATAATTGCTGTGTATCTTATGTCCTTGAAAAAATAATTTATGGGGCTGAAGAGATGGCTTAGCAGCTAAGGCATTTGTAAAGCCTAAGGACCCAGGTTCGATTCCCCAGTACCCATGTAAGCCAGATGCACAAGGTGGTGCATGCATCTGGAGTTTGTTTGCACTGGCTGGAGGCTCTGGCACACCCATTCTCTCTTTCTGTCTGCCTCTTCCCCCATCTCTCTCAAATAAATAAATAAATAAATAAATAAATAAAATATTTAAAATAATAAAGCTGGGCATGGTGGCACATGCCTTTAATCCCAGCATTTGGGATGCAGAGGTAGGAGGATCGTCATGGGTTCAAGCCCACCCTGATACTACATAGTGAACTCCAGGTTAGCCGGGGCTACTGAGAAACCACCTTGAAAAAAACAATATTAATAATAACAATAATAATAATTTATGGGCTGGAAAGATGGCTTAGTGGTTGGGGTACTTGCCTGAAAGGCCAGGGGACCCAGTTGTGATTCTTCAGTACCCACGTAGAACTGAATGCACAGGGTGGCACATATGTCTGGAGTTTGTTTGCAGTGGCTAGAGGCCCTGGTGCACCCATTTCTCTCTCTCAATCTCTCTCTCTCTCTCTCTCTCTATCTATCTATCTATCTGCCTCTCTCTCATAAATAAACGTTTTTAAAAAAATATGGCAACAACAAATCATCCTTTCCTACCCTAGCAGGCTAGGAGCTAGAAAAGAAGAAGGAAAGAAAGGCTCACCGTGACCAGCCTTGTGAGAAGCCAGACTTAAAAAAATAATAATAATAAATGTTTTTTTAAATTACTCATGTGTGAAGAGAGAGGACGAGGGAGAGAATGGGCACCCCAGAGCCTCTGGACACTGCAAATGAACTTCAGATACATTTGTCACTCTGTGCATGTGGCGTTAATGTGGGTGCTGGGGAGCAGAACATGGGCCTGCATGCTCTGCACTGCTTCGCAACACCTTTAAAAGCTGAGCCACCTCGCCAGCCCTTTGTATCCTTTTTGTGTGACTTGTCATCATAAGAACATTCAGGCGTACATGGAGAGGGACCGATATCAGGCATGCCCCGACCTAGGCCAGGCTCTGCCTCTTATTCAAACTCTTCCACAGAGACCCCTCTGCTAGGTTACCGGCTCACATTCTTTCACCATTATCTAACACTACACTTGAGATGCCAAAACCCTTGAACTTTGCAAAACCAAGCTCTAAACAGCACCTCACAGGAAGGTGGGGCCTCCTAATCCAAACTAATGTGCATGTTTACACACCCTCTGCAATGGGCCACGCTCTCCGCTTCCTACTAATCCTTAGCTTCCTTGCACATCCCGTAACTAACAAAGCGCATTAAGCCCAGAGGATGGATCCCATCAAAAATTTGTTGGCTCAATAAAATATATGACTGATCTGATGCAAAATTATTTACTGGTCAGAACTTTGCAGAAAGGTAGGTGAACGGTGATTGTCAACGCTAGATGTTAATTTACCACAGGAGGTTTGCTTTTTTTAAATAGGTTTGTTGTTTTTGTTGATTTGTTTGTTTCTCGTTTTTCTCAGTGTACATTCAAACCCGGCCAGGGCCACCTACACAGTCACACAAGTGTGTGTGTGTGTGTGTGTGTGTGTGTGTGCATTTCAAAGCAGACCAACTTTCTAATCAACTGTAACGCATTCTCTAAAATCTAATGCAAAAATCCCCTTCCAAGGCCAGGTGTGATGGCACACACTTGTAATCCCAGCACTCAGGAGACAGACGCCGAAGGATATCCTAGGCCAGCCTAGGCTATATAGCATGTTTCCAGCCAGCCAGGGCTATATAGTGATAATCTATCTCAAAAAAAAAAAAAAAGCAAACAAACAAAATAAGCCCTTTCTTTCCTCCGTGGAGCCTCCCTTGTTTGCTCTTTCCCCACTCTAATTGCATCCACGGCACTCCTGCCTTATGCGATACTTATTACCTAAGTGCATGACTCCTCCCTTCGCATGGTTACTATATCACTTTGCATAGTTTCTTACACATAGAAGGAGGCTAGGGAAAAGCTGCTTACACACATGAGTGAGTGAAGATTAGCTCTCATTCTTAGAACAAGACTGAGAGGCTGTGGAGCTGCCAGCCCCTGAGGTTATCTCTCTCACTGGCCAGTCTCATCATCCCCTTCTGAAGGCTGCCTATGAAGATCAGATTAGAGATCGCCCACAACACTCCAAAGACAAACCCTAGGGCAGAACACAGAGTGGTTGTATAAGCAAACTTTCTGTCCTTGGGACAAAAGGTCTAACATAACCAACCAAAGGGACGAAGGATGTATTTCGGCTCACGGTTTCAGAGCTTACAGTCCATCATGGAGGGAGCTATCACAGAGCAGAGCAGCTCGCATCGCGGTGGACAGGGAGCAGACAGAATGCCTGCACTGTGCACTTTCTGCTGTCCCCCTAGCCTATGGGACGGTGCCCCCACATTCAGGGTGGGTCTCTGAAAATGCCCTCACAGATACAGCCAAGATACATCTGAATCGAATCCAGTTGACAGTCAACCTTCATTGGTCAGGCATGGCGAGGCATGCCTATAACCCTAGCACTTGGGAGGTAGAGGCAAAAGGATTTGGAGTTCAAGGTTATCCTTAGCTTCATCAGACCCTGTCTCAAAAAATAACAAGATGATTAGCCATCACATTGGTGTTTCAAATAATTAAATGCATCTACATGAAAAATAGCAATAATTGTAAAATTAATCTGATTCAGGTAAACAAATGTTTTATTACTTTGAAAAAAAAATAAATGGAGCCGTGGTGGCGCACACCTTTAATCCCAGCACTTGGGAGGCAGAGGTAGGAGGATTACCATGAGTTCAAGGCCACCCTAAGAATACAGAGTGAATTCCAGGTCAGCCTGGGCTAGAGTGAGACCCTACCTTGAAAAAACAAAACAAAACAAAACTAATTAATGCAAAATTAATAACAGCATTTGGGACAGTAGAGGTTCAAAGTCTGGGTCTGCCCCAGAGCCACTCATGTATCTTCTACTAGCTACTAAATTCCCTATGCCTCGAGGCTGCTCTTCTATAAAACAAGAGGATAAAGTCTGATCATTTCGAAAGCCCCTATCACCTCAGACGTTCTAGATATCAGTGAAAAAGAAAGTCATTTCATTCTTTCTTACCTACTCAGTTAATGTTTCTGGTTGTCTGAAGTGGAGGGCTATGTGGTTTCCTCCTGAGATGTCCAGCACCCATCACACAGCTTCAAAACGGCCCAGGTAATAATATTTGAACGTATAGATCTCTGAACTCCGGCGTTCACCTTCCTTATTCTTTGGAACACAATGGGTCTCCTTGCTACCTCTTCTTGTTGCTAAGGGCTCCCAGTGAAGCAGCGCCTGCGTGCACAGACTTGTTACTAGACAGCAATGCAAGGAGGCCAGAACCTGGCTTCACTGCAACCGAGTCCCACCCTAGTCCTGACTCCATTAGCCTGTGATGGTGAAAGATTAAAGATCTACTAAAGCCGAATCATTAAAAAAAAATCAATAATAATATGCTCCCGAAAATAGGCAGGAGCCAACTCTACCATTTTAATCTTCCCTTAAAAGAGTCAATCTGACATCATTAAGAGTGACATTTAAAAGCTAATTGAAAAGCTGTGTTTTCATGTCTCTAGACAAGTATTTGCATGTTAATTAATTCTAGGGGTAAGAAGACCAGCTTCCAATATGAGATGTCAGAAGGAGAGAGAGAGAGAGCTCCTTTGCAGAGGAAGATAAAAGGCTATGGCAGAGACATAATTAAATTACTTGGCTTCAAGAATTCCAAAAAGAAATAAGCCACCCTTTGCAATGCAAATTCATACTGCCTCTTTTGTGAACTGTGCATTTTAATGAAAGGCCCAAAATACAGATTTCCAACTTCAATACTCTTTCAATACTGTGCCTTCATCACACATCAAAATGACTTTTTACCAGAACAGTGGCTAACAAGCTCATAAAAGACTGTCAAGATGGGAGACAGAAGCCCACTGCCCTAGAAGCTAATAAACCACAAACACCACTGAATGGCCACAGAGAACATCAACTTGAATTTTAAAAACCAAAACAACAGCAAGTCAATTATTTCTAAAAGACTCATGTAAATGAGCACAAACTCCCAAGCCACAGAACTGGAGAGATGCTGCTAGAAGGATTTTATAAACTACGTTACCTTGAAAGATAATGTTAATTACGTATACATTCAACGTGCTATACTTAACAGCATGCAGATTAGCTTTGTAAATGGCACTGTGGAACATTTACTGTTTTCCATGCTTTTCCTATAGGATGTCATCTTAGCCCTGGGAGATGAGTGAAGGTTTATCTGTGGTACAGATGAGGAAATTGTGGCTCAGGGACATTATGTGGCTCATTCAGAATCACAGAGGGAAAAGGCACGGGGTAGTATCTACAACTATCTTTTAGGTCCAATTTCAATAATCTTTCCAATCTATCACATTATCTTCTAGTTTACCTAGTTGCTGGTAGTCCCGATGACTCAGCACGTTATAGCTATTATGTCGCTAAGTACTGGAAGGACATGAACATGGAGAACAGTCACAGTCTGAATTGGCTAAATAAGGTGTCCTTCTTCCTTTCCTGCAAAGGCCCACTACAGCAATGAACATACACCTTTAAATCCTTTACTATACAAACTAATGATTTCTAAATATATGAGACAAAGGCTTATAATATGTGAAGTATAAAGAGCACTTTGTAATTAACAGGAAAAAAAGATAAAATACACTGAGCAAAAGCCATGCATAGCAGGGCATGGTGGCACACGCCTTTAATCCCAGCACTAGGGGGCATGGTGGAGCATGTCTTTAATCCCAACACTAGGGGGCGAGGTGGAGCATGTCTCTAATCCCAGCACTCGGGAGGCAGGGATAGGGGGATCTTCATGAGTTTGAGGTCAGCCTTGGATAGTGAATTCCAGGCCAGCCTGGGCTAGAGTGAGACCCTACCACACACACACACACACACACACACACAAGCCATGCAAGCCATGCTATCAAGAGACAAATAAAGATTTGTTCCACCTCACTGGTAGTAAAAATTTCAAAACCCAGGCATGGTGGCCCATTCCTATAATCCTAGGGAGGATAAAGAGGAGGAACAGGTGTTCAAAGCTACCTGAAACTGTCTCAAAACTAAATTCAGGGCTGAGGAGAAGACTCAGTGGTTACAGATGCTTGCTTGCAAAGTCTGACAGCCCAAGTTCAATTCCCTAGTACCCATGTAAAGCCAGATGCAATTTTTAGCACATGTGTCTAGAATTCATTTAGTGGCAGGAGACTTTGTCTCTCTCCTCTCCGCCTCTCAAATAAGAAATAAATAATTCAAGCTGAAAATGCAACTAGTTATTAATTTTCCTATTAAATTGGAAAATACTAAAAAATATCTCTCACTCTCCAGATTCACTAGAGTATGACATATTAAAACCGAGTGAGAGCCTAAAGTGATACAATTTGTAAGGGAGATGAAGGTGCATACTGTATGATCCAGAAATTCCAGTTTCATGAGTTCATTATCAAAAGATAGAATGAGGCTGGAGAGATGGCTCAAAAGGTAAGCGTATCTGCCATGCAAGCATGGGGACCTAAGAGGACCGGACTGGCCCTGAGTTCAATCCCCAACACCCAGAGAAATATCTGAGCACGGCCAAATGCCTAAAACAAAGCCCAGTCCTGTTGGAGGAGAGACCCAAGAATCTCTGGCGCTTACTGGTCAGCCAGGCTGACTGAAAAATGTAGAGTCCAGATCAGTGAGAGATGGTCTCAAAGAACACAGAGACTGGAAATAATCTCAGGCAACATCCTTACCAATCTGAATGTGTCACTGTGAGTACGTATAGGAGTTAACAAGATGACTTTAAGCTTGGTTTATGGATGGATGGGAAGGGCTACAAACAAATAAGAATCTTCAGGAATTTTCAAATGACTGAGTGTTAAGTTTATTAAGCTACAGTAAAAGCATGCATCAAGGACATGGGAAATACATTAATGGAAGAAAGTCTAGAACTAGACCCATGCAAATACGTTTTTTTTTTTTTTATTTATGAAAAAGGTGGAACTGCAGAGCAATGAGAAATGAACTTGTTTTCACAAAAGCTTCCTGATCAACTAGATACAATATGAAATGAAACGAAATGGAATTTAACCCTAACTCTTGTTTCACCACATCTAATATTTAATTCTATGTGAATTATAGCTGTAAATGTGCAAAGTTAAAATAATCAAGTTGATAAAAGATAACACAGGAAGATATCAACATGACCTTGGAGATAAGCAAAGATTTCTTACACAAGGCTCAAAGGCACTAACAATAAAGAGAAGGATTTGTGAGTTGGACAGCATTAAAACTAGGAACCTCTGGGCTGGAGGGATGGTTTAGTGGTTAAGGCGTCTGCCTGCAAAGCCAAAGGACCCAGGTTCGATCCCCCAGGACCCACGTTAGCCAGATGCACAAGGGATGCGCACGCAGCTGGAGTTCGTTTGCAGTGGCTGGAGGCCCTGGCACACCCATTCTCTCCCCCCACCCCCTTTGTCTGTCAAATTAAAAAAAAAAAACTAGGAACCTCTACTTGGCCTACTAAGAGAGCCATAGAGTATGACAAGATAGTTCTAACACATATGACCAATAAAATGCCCTTGCATCTAGAATATGTGTAGTACAGGGCTTAACTTCACTAGGGATCAAGAGCAAGAAAATGAAAACCTCAGGGCACTTCGACATGCCTGCCACACTGGATCAAGTCAACACAACACTGTGTGGCCAGTGATGGGAAGTGGCGTCAGGAGCTCACATGTGCGTGTAAGCTAGTGCAGTGGGAGCCCCTCAGTTCACAGGACTTAGCACCGGCCATTCCTAGGCATAGAGGCAAACAGACAGCCAGAAGTCTCATATAAGACTGTTCGTAGAAACCTTATTTATACAAGCCCCAAACAAAACTACCTCAACAGCCGTCAGCAAAGAATGGTAAATACGGTAGCATGCTCTTTCAGTGACGTAATGTGCCACTACGACAATGAATGAAAGAAGGACACGTTTGAAATAAGTATCAGTCTCACAAACAAATGGTAAATGAAGTGAGCCAAAACCAACAAACAAACAAAAACCTGCATACATTTCATTCACTTAAAGTTCAAAAGCAAACACTATAACGCTAAGATTAAACATAGCTGTCCTTTCTCGTGGGGAGGATAAAGTCACAGGAGGCTCCTGAGGGTCCTAGAAATGCTTTTGTGTTGACTGTGGGATTTACTTAGATGTACTCAGTTCATTAGCATTCGCTGGGCTGTAACACCTAGGATTTGTGGACATTTTTGCAAGTATCTCGTACTGCCATAAAATATTTAATCTTTATTAACTGGCTTGGAAGCGTGTCCATGATATATTAGATTTAAAAAGCCACAAGGCAGGAACTGGAGAGATGGCTCAGCAGTTAAGGCACTTGCCTGCAAAGCCTAAGGACCCAAGTTCAATTCTCCAGTACCCACGTAAAGCCAGATGCTCAAAGTGGCACATGCGTCTGCAGTTTGTTTGCAGTGGCCAGAGGCCCTGGCATGCCCATTCTCTATCTTTCTCCCCCATCCCTCTCTCCCTACCTACCTGCCTCTCTCAAATAAACAAATCAAATATTTTTTAAAGCCATTTGGCAAATTACATAATTCTCTTGGGATATAGAATATAATACTCTTTTTTTTTGTTGTTTGTTTGTTTGTTTGTTTGTTTTTTGTTTTTTGTTTTTTTGTTTTTTGAGGTAGGGTCTCACTCTCTAGCTCAGGCTGACCTGGAATTCACTATGTAGTCTCAGGGTGGCTTTGAACTCACAGCGATCCTCCTACCTCTGCCTCTGAGTGCTGGGATTAAAGGTGTGCACCACCACGCCCTGCTTAGAATACAGTATTCTTATATAAAACACTTAGGACCAGAAGATGCTTAATTTCAAAAGCTGCTTAAGTGAGGACTAAATTTTTTTTAAAAAATAACTTAAAAACCACCTGTTACTTTGGATATTTTATTTTGACTTGGCACTAAAGGCTTTTGGCTGATGAGGATTCCACATTATCGGCATAGGTCGCATCTAGTTTCCATTTTAGTTTGTTTAACAGAGAACAAAACTTAAATATGTAAAGCAATATCTAATTGCTGAATCCCTCACGACATTTAATATTTCTTCTTGAATCTTTCAGAGTGGACTCCAGGGCAATTGCTTTAGAGATTCATCTTGATCACATTTTCCTAAGAAATCCCACCTTATTTCAGTGGCACAGCAGCTCCATTTCGACAGTCATGTTTCATCAGTGTGCGCTACTTAATTAGATTTCACAGCTACAATGATAATAAGTTCGGTTGGAATAAGCAGGAGAAAAGACAAAAACAAGCAATTCTTAGGAAAGAGAATTTGTTGGCAGAACTTCCTTACCCTTAAGAGCGCTTCTAACATATATGCTTAATTCTCTACATAAAAATATACTCTAAAATGTTAATGCACGTTTATCTTAGTTGGAGGAATTTCTGGTAATATAAAATTTGATTTGCTGTACGTATTAAATACAAATACATCATTACAAGTCATAAGAGGCACACTGTAAGAGCACTCATGATATACAGTTATGATATACAAACAAACACTGTGTATCATAAGAGTGCTCTTACAGTTTGTTTGTTTGTTTGTTTGAGGTAGGGTCTCACTCTAGCCCAGGCTGACCTTGGGAATTCACTATGTAGTCTCAGGGGGGCCTCAAGCTCTTGGTGATCCTTTTACCTCTGCCTCCGGAGCGCTGGGATTAAAGGCGTGTGCCACCATACCTGGCTTATGATATACTCTTGAAGAGTGTGGTGGCTACTGAAAGTAGACCATCAGACCTGCCTTCCTCTGAGACATTATGCAATATGATAACTAATATTTTTAAATTAGGGGCGGGAAAGATGGCTCAGCAGCTAAGAGAGTTTGCTGTACAAGCCCAAGGTCCTGGCTTGCCCTGAGTTTGATTCCCATTGCAAACTTAAACAGCTGGGAGTGATCACTCACACCTGTAACACAAGTCCTGTGGGGAGTGGAAGCAGGAGGATTGCTAGGGCTCATTGGTCAGCCAGTCTGACAAAAATTTATTTATTTATTTAATTTATTATTACTTATTTATTTATTTTGCAGTTCCAGGTTCAGTAAGAGACTCTGCCTCAAGAAAACACACAGATGAACAACAGGGGACACCTGACAGTGTCCTCTGGCCTCCACACGCACACATCACACGCACCACACCACACAGACTATGCACACACACAAAGACTTTAAAAACAATTTTTTCAAGCAGAGAGAAGAGAGACAGATGTTGAGAATTGGCATGCCATGCTTCCAGCCACTGCAACAAATTCCAGAGGCGTGTGCCACTTTGTGTGTCTGGCTTTATGTGGGTACTAGGGAATTGAACCTGGGTCATTAGGCTTTGCAGGCAAGCACCTTAACCACTGAGCAAACTCTCCAGCCCAAAGACTTTTTAAATTAAATAGATGGATATTAAAACTCCAGGTTACGTGTTTGTGGCACATGCCTGTAAGCTCAACACTCATGAGGCTGATGCAAGAGCATCGTGAGTTCAAAGCCAGCCTGGTGTGACCCTGCTCCCTCTTCGCCACCAAAGATTCAAACCCCAGTTCTGCCATTTATTATCCATACATCCTTGAGCATGTCTCCTGTCTAAAACTCATGTTTCTCATCTATAAATGGGAATAATCCCACGTGCTGCAAACAGGAGTGGGCAGGATGACTGAGATGACCGTAGGATCCAGGGCTCGGTACCCGACACGCTTCCTTAATAAATACTAGCTTGAAAACCAAAGGCTGTCATGTAGAGGGAGGAGAACAAATGTATGTGTGACCTAACAAAGTAAGTACAGCCTGCTGGCAACATGCTGAGGAGACACGGTGAGACCTGAAGGATCTAAGCCCCTCACGGCAGGGAAAAGCTTACAATGAGGCACACTGGAAATGAAGAGCAGAAACCAATAAATGAACATTTCACCCCATCTGCGAGAAAAGCTTATGAAGAAATCGTAAATGAGTTTACTGGCATCATTTGAGTACGTGAAATACTTCTAATAACAGAAGATCTCTTATGAATGTGTGAGTTCATTCATACTTTGGGGGGCAGAGGCAGTGAGCTTTCTGCCTGGTTCCATACAGAAAGAATGAGGTCCTGTGACGGGCAGGGCGCATGGAGGAGGAAGAGAACGTTGGAAACATGGTGAAGCCCATTCCTAGTAGGAGGTGATCAGTCACAAGTCCTTAACACGCAGACGTCTGACCTGGGCTACAATCTGCAGGGAGTTACCACAGGGCACTTTGGTTCCTTTAAGCCACAACTCTTCCTCTACAGTGCTCCGGGCATTGTTCCGGGCACTGGGATTTAGGGATGTACTGTCCTCTTGAAGCTTACCGCCTGGAGGCTTGACTCTGTACCTCCGCAAGGAGCCCATGCCATCACCACCTAAAGCACCTGTCTTGGGGTAGGGTACTTAGGAGACAGTGAGACGTGACCATGGACAGCTTTCACCTTGAAGTTGGTTTCAACTTTAGTCAAATGTAGAATGAGAACCAGAGAGAAGTGCTGGGAGCTTTCCCACTTCAATGAAGGGACATTAGGCCAGCATCCAGAGAAGGAGGCCGGATCAGGTGACACAGCCCAATGGTAAAGTCCAAAAAAGGATATTGTTATAGGTTACAGGCTGAGGAAAAGGGTTAGTTTTAATTACACGGAGTATTCCCTTATTACATCCCCATTATTAAAAGATAGAGCTCCCCCCCTTTCTTTTTTTTTTTTGGCTATTAGTGTATAAAAAAAGACACTGTAATCATGCTGGGGTGGGGACAGGAAAGAGAAGGCACATCACAGGACTACCAGAACCTAAGATGTGTCAGGGAAGACTTTAGGGACAAAGAGCCAGAGACATAGTCACTTGGCTGGCTTATGCTGTCAGAGGATCAAAGATGTAAGTGAAAGATACAGATGTGTTGAGTTTTCCAAGTTTATCAATTATCTCTCTCAAGAATCAGGCTTCTGGAATAACACTTTTCCTTCAAGATGAATTAGTTAAATAAAAAATCTATGCAAATGCTTCTCAGAAAACAATAAGCTATTGTCTTAGAGAATGTTAATTTCAACCACTTTCAAAAATACCTCTGTTATTTTTCTCAAACTATGCCTCCAAGGATCACTCACCAGAGTTCCTCACTAGGAACCAAGGTATTCTGCTAAAGTCATCTATGACAGTCCTTGACTGTCGTACAGACAAAAAGTTGTTAAAAAAAAAACAGTATTTTTCTGTAATTTTGTTCTTGAACTTGTGGTACTAATGCTTTTCCAAAGAATGTTAACAGAAGATAAGAACGTAATGAACAAACAAATTGTACTGAAAGAGAGAGAGAGAGAGAGAGAAAAGAACTGATCATGTTTAGGCATACTTTGGATCTTAAGTGTCCACCTTGAAGGCCCATGTATTAAAGTCCTGGTCCCCAGCCCATGCATAGCACTGCTAAGAGATGGTAGAACCTTTAAGAGGTGGGGCCTAATGGGAGGAAGTTAGCTTGTGGGAAGGGGCATTTGGAGGAAGGGCCTTACTCTAGCTCTAACTGACCTAGAACTCATTCTGTAGCCCAGGCTGGCCTTGAACTCACAACAGTTCTCCCCCTTCACCCTCCCAAATGCTGAGATTCCATACCCACTTTATTTTTTTTATTCCCCACCTCCACCATCAAACTGGCTGATCAGTGAGCCCCAGAAATTCTCTGTCCCCAAAGGATGGGGATACAGGCCTTCATGGCCACACCTGGCTTTTTATGTGGGCATTGCGGGTCAAAGTCAGCCTCAGGCCCTCATGCTCACACAGGAAGCACTGTTACCCACTGAGCCGTTTCCCTGGCCCCAGCCCCCTTCTGCCGCTCATTCCCATCTATGCCACCACAAGCCCAAATCGACAGGCCAAGCAAGCATGGATCAACACCTCTGAAAACATACAAACCTTTCCTCCTTACAAGATGATATTATCTCGGGTTATTTTTTCACAGTGACAGAAAGCTAACACTGTTCAGCCTCTTTTTGGTTCCCACTTACAGGTATGACTGGAGTTGTGCTTTTGATTTATTTTATTTCATTAGTATTGTTATTATTATTTTTTAACGTATTTAATCTATAAGAAAAAAATTAAAATTATTATATAGAAAGTTTGATGCATTTGTATAACAAAAAACACAAAAGTTGCACATTTAACAGTTTTGAAGTAAAGACCACCATGAATGGGATAATAAAACATCCAAATCCCAAACTATAAAATAATATTTTCTTTTGTGTTCATGTAGAATGTATTTTTTTCTATTCATTTATGTTTCTTTTTTCTTTTTATTTATTTATTTTTTTTCTTTTTTTCTTTATTAGTTAGTTTTGTATTCAGCAAATACAGTCAGTTTGGTACCATTATTAGGCTCATCTGTGACCTACCCCCTCCCCTTGGCCCTTCCTTGTTGAGGTATATGGGTTATGCATTGTGGAGTTATTATTATTATTATTATTTTTTGTTTGTTTGTTTGTTTTTCGAGATAGGGTCTCACTCTAGCCCAGGCTGACCTGGAATTCACTGTGCAGTCTCAGGGTGGCCTTGAACTCGCAGCGATCCTCCTAGCTCTGCTGGGATTAAAGGCGTGCGCCACCACGCCCAGCATGCTTTTTATTTTGCAAACCCATAGGAACTCCAAGGAAGGCACACCCAGGAGCCCATTTACTCCCTCTCACCGTCACTATGAGACTTCCCTTCTCACACAGCTGCCATACAGATACCACTATAAGGCACCAGGGAAATCAGTTTTCACTGGAAAAAGTCCATGAGCTCAGATAAACCTCTGGATGGCAGGTTCTTCGTCTCTTAGGATGGAGATACTGACACGTTCTCTGCCTGCCTCACATGGAACTCAAGAGGACGGGATGCTTTCAGAAACAGTGAAAACTGGCAAAGCTTATGAAAACATAACGCATCGTCACAGTTATTTCCTCAAATTTCCATTAACAAGACAGAAAGCCAGTATTTCACTCTGGACCTCTCTCTCGGAATAGCTGCAGAGGAGTCCTTGACTCCCAGAGCAGCAGGCAATTGGTGCTGAAATAATGTTTGTCTTGGGGCATAACAAGAACATCAATCAGTCATTAGTGATGTCAAAAACTACACAGCCTTTTCTTAGCTCTCTGGAATGGGCCTGGACTTCAAGTTACATTTCTGATCTAGAATCATGCTCAAGATATAAAATACCCATTCAGCCCTTCCTCAACTACTTTCCCAGTTTTTACAGTCCTGATTTTACAGCCTAACCTTCCCACAGTAAGGAGAGAAAAAAAAATAGCAACTCAGAATTTTTGAATTTGAGAAATTGCCCATTTAAGTTAGTGGGGACTTATTTCCTAAATAATTCAAGATTAGGTAGATGCCTTTCATTCATGTGAAGTACTCAACTTCTTTGCCACACTCACATAAAGTTGAACTCCATAATTACTCTGAAATAAAACTTCATCAAAAATGTTAGGAGAAAGCCAGGCATGGTGGTGCACGCCTTTAATCCCAGCACTCGGGAGGCAGAGGTAGGAGGATTGCTGTGAGACCCTACCTTAGAAAACCAAAAAAAAAAAAAAAAAATTTAGGAGAGATGAGATAAACTTTAATAATATAATCACAGATATATCTTTCCCTGTTAACCAAAAGAGGAAAAAAAAATCCACGTAATTACTAAGTCACATAAAAAGCTCCATAATTAAGAAGAAAATTATTATAACCCTTTCCTCATGAAAAATTTAAAAGAACACATGAAAGAAGAGAATCCTTGGAAGAGCATAAAGCATCATCATGAAGCAGGGGTGGCCTCTCCCAGCCACAGGTACACAGCTGGGGCACATCTCAGTCACTTCACAACCAGTGACTGTGCCCCTGTCCTTCAAAGTCCTTCAAAGTCCCCCATGAAAGCCACCGACATTGCATCCACACTCCACTCATGAAGGAAGTAGAGAGGTAAACAAGACAGAGTGGGACTGAAAAGGATTGCAAAGCATGTTTGGTTTGACCAGCCTCAGTTCTCAGTTCTAAGTGGTGTTTGTTTTTTTTTTTTAATTTTTCGAGGTAGGGTTTCACTCTAGTCCAGGCTGACCTAGAATTCACTCTGTATTCTCAGGGTGGCCTCGAACTCATGGCGATCCTCCTACCTCTGCCTCCCGAGTGCTGGGATTAAAGGCATGCGCCACCACACCCAGCTAGTTCTAAGTGTTTTATACCTGTTTGGTTTATTAAAATGTGGAGGTAGACCTGTTTTCATTTAATTTAATTAATTTATTTATTTGAGGGAGAATATAGGTGTGCCAGGACCTCAAGCCACTGCAAACAAACTCCAGAAGCATGTGCCACCTTGTGCAGCTGTCTTAAGTGAGTACTGAGGAATCGAGCCTGGGTCCTTAGGCCTCCCAGACTGCGCCTTAACCACTAAGGCATCTCTCCAGCCCAAGATCTGTTTTATAGTCCTGATTTTACAACCATAATTTGCCCAAGGTTCCATGACCAGCGTGCGGGAAGGATCAGGTTTAGAAGTTAGCACTACTTGTCTATATGCTGTGTGGCCTATGACACGCCTCCTCGGTCTAAGCCTGGGTGTCCGCAGCTGGGCAGGAGGGAGGCCCGCCTGGAGGAGGCATGGAGCTCTATCTAGCACAGGACAGCATCTAACGTGGAGTTTAGTACTGCTCTCGAAGTACGTTCTAGCCCCCAAGACTGTCATCAGTGAAAGCAAGTATTTCAAGATAAAAGAATGCCAAATGCCGGCTCACTGGTGCATTGCTCTCCACTGATAAGATCACACTACTAAAGCAACAGGAAGTGGACTTTGCCCTGTTAGTCTAGCTCACCTGTTTAGCATTTGGAAGGGGACCTTTTGTGCTTAGCTTTTTTTTTTTTTTTTTTTTTTTTTGGTTGTTACTGCTATTTGGTTGGTTAAGTCTTTTTGGGGGGTGGGTGGGTTGTTTGTTTGTTTGTTTTTAGGCAGGGTCTCACTGTAGCCCAGGCTGACCTGAACCTTACTCTGTAGACCCAGGCTGGACTCCAATTCATGGCAATCCTCCTACCTTAGCTTCCCAAGTGCTGAGACTGAAGGCGTACATCACCACACCCAGCTTGAGAAACATTTTCAAATGAAAATATTTCATCAATTCTATCATGTAAAAATGACATTATACATGGGATGGTTTAAAAGAAATGAGTCATAGAAAGGGGAACCAAGGTACCCGGGACAGGAGTAGAAAGAAGACCTTTGGCATTTTAAATATATGCACATAACTATGTTAGCAGGTCAAAATAAGTAAATTCTAAACATTAGCATCCAACCATTAAGTAAGGTCTATATATCACTTGTGGTATTGACAGCCAAGCCCTATGGCCCAAGGAGCTTTCCTGACTTCAAAGTTCTTCCTGACAGACCTTCTCTCTCTCTGAGATTCCAGTCACATCTGAAGCCATTGTCAACTGCCTCAAGAAATGGGCATGTACCTCCAAATCAAGGCAAGGAGCAAGCCTTCTGGATTCAATGTTGCCCACAGCGCCATCCCAGAAACAGAGGCAGGGAACACTGGATAACTCAATGCACACCCAAGGCTTCCTTCAGAGTACATCATGATGCCCTGATGTCAGCAAGGGGCACTGTCACTTTAAAGACAATGAATCCTTTTTCTAGCTTAAAAAAAAATGGTTCCAAGTTATTAACCTTTTCAAATTTATTTTAAGCTTATTGGGCTTTGACTTTCTGCCGAGTTGGATCTTCGCAGCACGTTTTTTATTGCAGCCGGGTAGTGTTTCCTTTCTGGTTGGGAAGAAACAAAGCGGAGAAGGTGGCAGCAGAAACAGCGCTCATCTTCCAAAAAGACACTGCAGTTTTCTGAGTTCCCAGTGTCCATCCACCCCTGCTTCCGATTTCTGCACGGGCAGAGTTTTCCTGAAAATCACCATGAAATACATCAGTGCCCAAAAGCAGACCAGCGGTGGAGAACCGGGGAAATTACTGGGAATTTCCCTTTTATTTCTGTTTGTCACGAAACGAAACTAGCGCTCGCTCATAGTACCAGCTTGGTCACTGTGAATTTTGCTGAAAATAAGGCAGCGAGGCCCTCGCAGGCAGCACACGCTAATGGAGCAAGAGACGTAAACGAGTTGTAGGAAATCATATGAGCTCCATCTTGCAGGAATTTGTCAGGGGACAGACAAATGGAAAAGATGATTCAAAGTAACTACTCCCCTTCCCTCTCACTTTCCAGCAAATCTGCCCTTCCCTTAGTCGTCCCTAACTGGGCTCGATATGCACGGTTTTGAGGCCAGAGGAGACCATCAGACATCATCCAACCTTGTTCTTCCTTGTTTCCTTGAGATGGAGTCTCCTACTGAGTCCAAAAGCTGTTATTTCTAATCATTTCACATTCAAACCACCACAGGACTGACAGAATTAAATATTCCTTCTTTTTTTTTAAAAAAAAAAAGTTATTTATTTATTTAGGAAAGGGGAGGAGGAGAGAATGAGAATGGCCACACTAGAGCCTCTAGCCACTGCAAACAAACTCCAGATGCCACATGTGCATCTGGCTTACGTGGGTACTAGGGAATTGAACTTGGGTCCTTAGTCTTCACAGGCAGGCACCTTAACCACTAAGCCATCTCTCTACCTTGAGATTGTCCTTCTCTAACAGAACATTTTGAGACCGGGTCTCTTCAGGGAGACAGCCTGCTCTAGATCAGGTTGAAGATGAAGGTGACTTAAAAGGGTGATCACAGGGGCAACTATAAGAAATGGTTGCTTTAGGCTGGGCATGGTGGCACACACCTTTAATCCCAGCACTCGGGCAGAGGTAGGAGGATCACTGTGAATTCAAGGCCACCCTGAGACTACATAGTGAATTCCAGGTCAGCCTGGGCTACAATAAGACCCTACCTTGAAAAACAAAAATACAAAAAAAAAAAAAAAAAAAAAAAAGGAAGGAAGGAAGAAAGAAAGAAATGGTTGCTTTTAAAAGCTCAAAGAAAAATTAAACCTCTTTTACTTTGGGGACCTGAAGTCGAAGTGGTCTTTTATTGAGTTAGGGACAACTAAAGGCATGTCTGCATGACTCATCCCTTATTTCCAGTTTCCAACGGAATGACTGGCACATGATGGACAAATGAATAAGTGAACGTAAAAAGAAATAATGACTATGGGCTGGAGAGATGGCTTAGCAGTTAAGGCACTTGCTTGTGAAGCCTAAGGACTCAAGTTCAATTCTCCAGTACTAAAGCAAGCCAGACACACAAGGTGGTGTATGTGTCTGGAGTTCATTTGCAGTGGCTAGAGGCCCTGGTGTGCCAATTCTCTCTCTCTCAAATAAATGTGTGTGTGTGTGTGTGTGTATCCGCTTCTCTGTCTCTCAAATAAGTAAATTAAATTAATGACTGTTTCTTAGTTTCCACAATAGATGAAGCCATTTTTCTAGAAGTCCTCGTGAAACACTGTTTTATACCCCTAATAGCGCTCTCCCAGCGTGCCTCGCATCTGCTGGTTATTTGTGTGCACACCTGCTTCTACTGCAGCATCAGGCTGAACTCAAGAAAGAACAACTGGAAAAAAGTTAGAAGAGCGAGAGCAAAAGGAATAAGAAACAAAGAATTCAGGAAAAGGAGGATGAAACAGCAAGAAGGGAGGCAGGAGAATGAAGTGACTAAGGATCTAGGAGCGCTAGAGGAAATAATCTATAACTTTTGTGTGTGTTATTAGATGTGCTTGAAGCTTCCTGTCACTGTAAAGGAGTTACCTGACATAATCAACTGAGAGAGGAAATATCTGTTTTTGCTCACAGTTTTAGAGGTTTCAGTCCATGATTGGTTTATTGGTTGGCCCATCACAGTGGACCAGTGGCCAGGCAGTGTGACAAGTCAGGAGACAGCCTTTCATGTCCTGGTACCCAGGAAGTAAAGAAAGAAATAGGAAGGACCTGGGGACCCAATATTCCCTTCAAAGGCATGCCCCAGTGACCTAACTTCCTCCCACTAGGCCCCACCTCTTAAAGGTTCCACAGCCTCTTAGAGAACCACAGGCTGGTGACCAAGTCTTCAACACATGGGCCTCTGGAGGATGCTTAAGCATCCTTAAGGGCAGCAGTAGCGTAATGTAACTCCTTTGACATATGTTTTCTTCTCTCTCTTTTCCTTCCTTTTTCCTTCCTTCCTTCCTTCTTTCCTTCCCTTCTTCCTTCCTTTTCCCCTTCCTCCCTTCCTTTTATTTTTTTGACACAGGGTCTCACTCTAGCCCAAGCTGACCGGGAACTCACTCTAGAATCCTAGGCTGGCCTCAAAATGCTGAGTAAGGTGTATGCCACCATACTCAGCCTCTTTAAAAAAATTTTTTTTAGTTAAGCATACTATTTTCAATAATTTTTATTTGGAACTTTAATATCTGAACATACTGCAAATTGTTTACCCTCTTTTGCCCCCTCTCCCCTACCCCCGCTCCCTGAGGGGCCCCCTCAGTGGGGTATGAGTAATCACTGTGGGGTCAGAAATGCACCTTCCCACTCTTACATTCTTTCTGTGCCCTCTTTCACAACATGCCCTGAGCCTTGGGGTGCATGATAGAAAACTCCTTCAGTGATGCACTCTCGGCAGCCACTTCTTTCCTGCTTGGGTAAGTTTTGAGTCTCGTTCTTGCTTAGCCCCATTTCCACAGAGAAGGGTCTCTGGCTAGCAGTGAGAGAAGCACTCATATTTCATCAGCTGCTTCCTCTGTAATGTTTCCTGGGTCCCGGTGGGTGGGATAGAGATGACTTGTCTGGTGCTGAACACCAGGCTTTCTCTTTTCGTCATTTTGATGGGGTTTGGGTCTCCCAGTATTTATTGCCATGTGGAAAAAGCAGATTCTCTAACCAAGAGTGAGAGCAGCATGGATCATATTGGATAAACATAGATATCTAGAAGGTTTTGACAGGTATAACCTCTCCACTTAGCCAAGTAACAATGGAAGCTTCTTTCCAGGGTCTGTGACCTTCTAAGCAATAGGCTTTTAACTTGGTTCTCGGTACCAGGTATGAATTCATTTCCTCACACTGAGCAGGCCTCATATCCAATCGGAAAGCAATTGATTACCCCATAACCTATATGTCACTATACATCTTGCCTGGCTGGCTTGATTTTGTAGCTGGTAGGATCCACTATTTGTTCACATTGTTGATTCTTATCCCCCGTGGCTCGAATAGCACTTCCCAGCACCATGACTGCTGTAGGCAGGGAGGTGGCTCCCATCTCAGTTCCAGCTTCATTTCCCTGCGCCCTGTGATGTCTTCAGCAATAGGGTCTTCCATTCTAGTTCTGATGGAGAGCCAAATGCCTTGGCAATGGTCTGGCCTACATTCCCATAGATATTTCTCTCAATTTTCTTATTTCCATATTGACTCAACATCCTCCCCAGACTTTTGTGAGCTCTTTATGTTGTGACCCAGAATGACAAATGACTGCTACGTCTCTAGAAACTAAGGCATTGGTCCACTGTACCTACAAATAGCATGCTGAACTTGACAAACCAAGCAATAGCCCTGTTGGCCACACTCCCGTATCAAATGGGAGGAACTTACAGTGCGGTCAGCTCCCCATCTCGGTTTACGTTGAAAAGAGCAGTCTAGCAATAATTCCCATTCCTGGGAACATTATTCGTTGCTCTCCCCTGGTCCTTGGGCAGCTTCTGTAGATCTGTGTTTGGATTTAGCTGCGTGTTTTTCTGTTGTTTGTCCTTCTGGGATCACAATGAGTGAGGAAGGCCACCTATAAAGGAGGCATTGGTCCCTAAAAGCCAAAGTCATGGTTAACAACTTCCTTCCCCGGCTGCAGGAAGGAGGCGGGACAAAGGAAAAGAAAGAAGGGCCCAGAGAAAGGCTCTCAGTGGGCAGAGCGCGACTAAACAGAGAACTGGAGTGAGTTCAAAATAGCCAAATGGTCTTCTCTGGGGAACAGGATGAAAAATGAAGAGACTCAGAGAGCAAAACAATTCATTTTTCAACCAAAGAATCCAGGAGGAATTTTCTTTCCCTTCAGCAAGCACCTAAGAAAAGAAAGATATTTGTGCTTTTTCAACAAAGCTAGGTGAACGCAGTATTCTTATTCATATATGCAACTCCTTGGAGCAGTAATAACTTTCCTGTAATTGGTAACAGACTTCTTTCTCTTCTTGTGCTGTTCTCCCCACTTCCCGTGTGCCTCTACCTCTTAGCCAAGATTATATCAACAATTATTACTTCTGTGTTTTTTTCACTCCAGTTACATCATGGGCAATAAAAGTAAACATATTTATGCATGTTGTGCAACACAATACACTTCACTATTTTGCTGGTCCTCAAAACTTACAAGAGTATGCTTCCACCAAATTAAATGCCTCAGTATTTTCAGTTTCTCAGTAGAATGTTTCTTAGTCCTTGAATGCCTGGAAAACTGCGAGGATTGCTCGGAAGAGCAAGGTTCAACAAAAGCACAACAAATAACAGCCGGAAAATGATGATGAGGACATATTTGAATTTATGCTATTGAGCCAGCCTCAAGATTCCACATTTCTCTTTCATCTAATAAAATAATAGAAGTATAGTCAGGCTTTTTGCTAAATGTCACATCCCCAAGATTGTAGATCAGCCTTTGGAGATGAGTCAATCAAAGCGGTATCAAATTAAAAATCAACCAAATCTTAAAATGAATGATAAAATATTCATGTATACCAAGTTAATGAATTCAGCAACTTTTCTTACCAACTGAACAAAATGCAAAAACTTTCTACTACATTTAAAACTCTGAAACAAAGAAGCAATCTTATTTTATTCAGTTTCCAAGACCTATAATGAACTCCAAGCATTTTAGCTGAAAGAAAGGAGTCAGTTTGTATTTCTTAGCATCTATGAGAAATATTTAGTTACTGAATTGGAGATTTGGTATTTTTGACTTAAAAACTGTGGTGCTTCTAAAGTCTCTAAATGTACCTTTGCTTGATAAATAAAATAATGAGTAGTGAGGGGGAAATAATATGCTCATTGCTCAACATATAGAGATTTTAATCTCAAAACATTTAGGTTGCATGCCCATGGGCTAAAGACTAGTTTTAATTCTATACGTGGCAGTGGAGCTTTGGAGCGAGGCCAACCGTGGTTAATAACAGCAGCAATGAGAATGAACTTGTAAACCTCATCACTTACCAGAAACATGTGTAGAGCATGAGCACACATTCCTAAACTCACTAGTGTTCCCTAAAACCTCTGGTCCAACACCGGGCACCGTGGCTCTCCCTCCAGTGCACACTATGAGCCCAGCCACTTCACTACCTGCACTGCCACTTCTACTCTCGCCCAGGCCACCGTCACCCTCACATGGGCAACCTCCATGACACCCATGACTCCATGACACCCAGCTCCTTGCTCCTCCACAACCCTTTTTTCCTGCTCAAAAGCCACAGCAATCTTTCAAAATTATTTTCAGATCTTGATACTCCCCTCCCTTTCTCCTTCTTGTAATTATTTTCCTACAGAAATAGACAGGCTAGACAAACAGTATCCCAATACTGTTTTCTCTTGCATAAGCTCTGATGAGAATCAGGTTAAAACGAGCCCATTTTAGCAACGGTATCTGACTGCTTTCAAAATCTGGAACAGAAAAAATTATGAGTCATTAATAGCTCACTTATCCAGAAGCCATATGTCTGATGAGTCCAACCTTCCAGAAGAAAAGAGAGAACTACAGCCCAGGAAGTGGAAGAGGAGGCCTGTGGACATCAGAATCAATATGTTGAAGCTCCCTGCTGTTTAGACAAGCTTAATAAGCTGGGTCATTTGTTCTCCTACATATAATCAGAGGAAATTGATTTGGAGAGGCTGGGAACTGTTGGAGTACCCATGTGAACAGCATTAGAAAATGAACACTAATAGCCCACCAGAGGGGAGATAGCAAAGCTATGAGACACAGAGAATTTAAGGCATACAAAATTATGGTCTTCACCATAAGTCCACTTCACATATGTCCTAAATCTGTCCACCATATTAGAGCATGATATTTCCAAATGATCTTGAAATAATAGGAAAACACTAGAGAACATCCCCAATACTTTTAACAGAGATGGTGAAATATATGTTTCACTAAATTTTCCAACAAAAATGGATGGAATGGCTTTAAGAGAAGTTCCATAAGTGGCCATTATTGCTTAAAATTTTCATTCATCATGACAATTGTAATAAAGTAAGCAAATATATTGAATAGTCAAGAAATTAAGGCTGGCCATGGTGGCACTCACCTTTAATCCCAGCACTTGGTAGGCAGAGGTAGGAGGGTCACTATGAGTTCGAGGCCACCCTGAGATGACACAGTGAATTCCAGGTCAGCCTGGGCTGAAGTGAGTCCCTATCTCAGATTTAAAAAAAAAAGAAAGAAAGAAAGAAAAGAAAAGAAAAGAAAAGAAATTAACTGATTTTTCTATTCAAGATAATTATGTCTGTGCCTCAAGAGGGTGTTCAAGGCTCCTTCCCACTGCAAGGGGTCCTAGAGAAGGAAGGAGGTGCACCAGTGTAGTTATGTGGAAAGCTGTGTGTTATTCTGATGCCATGTTCCCTGGATCCCTGACTGCCTGACAAGCCGTGAGGCTAATTTATCATGTTCTCGACCACTTTTTTTCTACTGGATCTATTTCTTCTTTGAATTGCTCCTCTCTCTTCTTTGATACTGAAAGGCTGTATATCAGCTACTTTCTAGTTGCTGGGACAAAGTACCAGACCAGAAGCAGTTTATGGAAGGAAAAAGGTCTAATTCAACTTATAATTCCAGAGGGTAGAATCTATCATGGAGGAGAAAGCATGGCAGGAGCAGACAGCAGCATCACATCAGCGGGGAGGAACAAAGAGAGAACACAGCAAGTGAGACTAGACATAGAACCTTAACACTGGCTCCCAGTGACACACTTCCTCAAGCAAGACTCCACCTCCTGAAGGAACCACAACATGCCCAACAGTGCCAGATGGGGATTAGGTATTCAAATACATGAGTACGGAGGACATTCTACATTCAAACCACCACAGGCAGCTTCCTGCTCAGGTGGACTTTGTCCTACTTCATTCAGAAAAAAATTTATTGAGTATTTACTCCATATCAGGCACTATTCTAAATGCTGAGGCAAATACAGTGAACAAGATAGGGCCTGGAACAATCAATTTATACCAGCTTGCCCCAAGCATTAAGTATCCTCATGCTTTCTCATCTCCTCACACAATCTGTCCTCAAGGCCCAGGAATAGTGCACAAGATGGACTTTTGTCCAAAGGGTCCTGGGATGGGTTCCAAGTGGTCTGATCTAGTTCTCTCAAAGAGTATATAACAATTGTGGTATTTATTTTAATGAAGATGAGTGCTGATCTCTAGAATGTGAAGTCTGGCTGAAATAGTTTCAATACCAGGAAGCCTTTGCAGAGGCATAATATACACTATAATTGACATTTAAAATAGATTTGGAAACAATATCTAGGAAAGATAGGAGGCCTGTGAGACTTACTTGGAGGATAGGGAAGATATTCAATGAGTAATGAACATAAATTGGTTGATATATTTAGACTACAAGAAATACAAGGGCTAGAGAAATGGCTTAGTGGTTAAGGCACTCGCCTGCAAAGCCTAAGGACTAAGGTCAATTTCCTGGTACCAATTTAAGCCAGATGTACAAGATGGCACATGTACCTAGAGTTCATTTGCAATGATTGGAGGCCCTGGCATACCCTCTCTCTCTCCCTCTAATAAGTAAATAAAATTTAAAGAAAAGAAAGATAAAGTGAGGGGAATCAAAGTTCCTGGAGATACTGATTACAAGTTTAAATTATACTCAATAGAGGCTTATTAGTTCATTTCTTTATCCTCTCTGCATTCTTTAGCACTGTCCTAAAGATGGGCTTAGAACATGGTCTACATCCACCTACTAGTGCATCTGCTGAAAAGGTAGCAAAATTTCCAACAACACCCAGTCTGTACATTAACTCTTAAAATAATCACATGCTGGTGTGACTTATTTTGAAACACAATTATTCACCATTAATCAAAATAATTTCCATCAGAAAATGGGCTATTAAAGGCAGACAAAAGAGAGTCCTAAGAGTAAACTGAAAGGTGGCAAGTGCCCCTTACCCTAAAGAAATTACAGAATTGTGGCAGTACAGTGGTCAGGGGCCTGACACTTAGTTGACCAGGGTTTCAATGAATAGGGACAAAGGAGTTATGATTGTGGGGCAAGCCAAGAAAAGTCTTCTGTTATATGTATGACAGTAAGTTGAGAGTAAGTTCTAGGCTTTGTGGTCCTTTCAGACAACCAACATGTGGAACTTAAAGACTATCTGGGTGAGTGACAATCACAGGCTTGTTCCATTCTTATGTGAGATATGTGAATAAGCTAGGACACAGATGATGGAACTTTCCAGACTAGAAGGGGATAAAAAGCCCACATAGAAGAGGTGGGAGACAACTTGGACCTGTGGCCTCATGAGCCCACCACTCCTTCATGGGGAATAAAGCAGTATGAACTGAGTCTGCTGTACCATCGGACACTGGTTGGGGTGTATCCTTTACCCAAGATAAGGAAAAGCTACAGCTACAGTCAGTGCAAAGACATGTTTGAGTGCCTCAAGTCTGATA
Organism: Dipus sagitta; assembly: GCA_036346955.1. Lineage (NCBI taxonomy): Eukaryota > Metazoa > Chordata > Mammalia > Rodentia > Dipodidae > Dipus > Dipus sagitta. The sequence continues at coordinate 139,589,434 of CM070777.1, forward strand.
ACCATAGTCTAATATCACAGTGTGCATTTGACCAGCTTATTTTTCCTAAAGATCTACAGGAACAGTGGTCTTGGTAACTGACAAAACAACATATAAAATTCCTCAAAGAGCCAATACTATGACCTAAAATTCTTGCCTTAGGTACTAATAAGCCAAACACCCTTAGAAAGCCTGAATAGAAGGGCCTATAAGTAAACCCAAAGGGCTTCTTCACTGTGAATGAGCTGGACAGTCAGCATCCTGTCCTCAGTGCTCACAGTGCTTTGGAGAGCTAGCTAGGAATGTTAGCAAAAGCCCTGCTTTACCCTCCACTGGAGTTCAGTGGGCATGAGATCCCAGGAATGAGAACTGCCAAGGCCCACACTTGGCTAGTCAGGGGGCTCCCAACTATACTGCATGGGGTTACTTGCCTGTCCCTGCCTTACTTTCAGAAGTTCTGCCAGGCAGAGGCCTTCCTCAGGTTGGGCACCTCATTCTCCTCTGTCTATTTGTACCATGCATTTTCAGATGTAAGTTCTAAGTTCATCTGTACCGGAAGATTCATGATAAATGTAGTGTTTATGTAAATACCAAAACAGTCCGCTGTTAATACAAGACGAACAACACAGTGAGATGCAGGTATGCTTTTATGGTGGTGGGAGTGTGTGTGTAAAGGCTGTATGCACATGCATGCTAGAACATGTTAAGATGGATGTGGTCGTGCATGTCCATGGAGGCCAGGGGACAGTGACATGTGTCCTTCCTCTATGGCTCATCTGTCTACTTCCTTGAGATGGAGTCTCTGAACTTGAAGCTGTAGTTTTCATGAGTCCCAGCAACTGTTCAGTCTCTGCTCCACACAGGCCTGGGGTTTACAATATGTGTGTGGCTACATCCAGCTATTTATGTGGGTCCAAGGATTCAAATTCAGGTGGTCCCAGGCCCTCATACTTGCAACAAGCACTCTTACCCATGAGCCATTTCCCCAGTGCTGAGATACCAGTATACTTCAACAAAGCTTGTTCATTTGAGGGGGAAAGAACTTAAGTTTAAAAATTTTTAAGCCTTAAAAAGTTTTTTTTGTTGTTTATTTGTTTATTTGTTTATTTATTTTGGCTTCGTGAGGTAGGGTCTCACTCTAGCTGAGGCAGACACGGAATTCACTATGTAGTTTCAGGGTGGCATTGAACTCACAGTGATCCTCCTACCTATGCCTCCCAAGTGCTGGAATTAAAGATGTGTGCCACCACTCCTGGCTCAAGTTTTTTTTTTTAATTTTTAATTTTTATTTACATTTTTTTGGGGGGGAGGGTTCTTCGAGGTAGGGTCTTGCTCTAGCCCAGGCTGACTTGGAATTCACTATGTAGTCTCAGAGTGGCCTCGAATTCACAGCAATCCTCATACCTCTGCCTCCCAAGTACTGGGATTAAAGGTGTATGCCACCATGCCCAGCAAGTTTGTTTATTTTGAAACATACTAATCTTCTTCCAATAGCCAACCTGACACTCGCACATCCATTCTTTCTCTCTCTCTGTATTTACCTCTTTTTCTCTCTCAGATAAATAAATAAATAAATTTTAAAAGAACATATATATGTGTGTGTATATATATATATATATTATATATATATATAATCTTCCTGTTCTTAACAGTTGTTAGTGAGGAAAAGCAAAAACTCATGTGAGCTTCAGTTAATAGTAAATTTAATTGAAATTTTCAGTTTAGTCTCGGGGGCTTTGAAAGCAAACACCTTTAAACACTGAGCCATCTCTCCATTTCCTATTTATTTTTATTTTTATATTTTGGTGATTTGTGTTTCTTCTTTTCTATTAGTTATGTACACAGTGTGTATACAGCCTTTTTATTTTATTTTTGAGATAGAGTCTTACTAGGTAGACCAGGCTCCCTTTGTAATCTTGCCTTCACTTTTTGAATGCTGGGATTACAGGATTAGACCACCACTCCTATACTGTGCTTTTATTTTAAGCAAATAAAGCAGGATTTATATGTATGGAATATCCAGTTAGTTAGGTGGATTTTTTGTCTATTAAAAAAAAAAGATTATGGTACTAAAAAGGATATGGCTGACATAGGCATATTGCCAGGTTGGTTCAAGATGAACTTTCCCTGAGACTGGGCTAAAAATCATTAAAATTGTTCATACTGAATGACTGGGATAATTATCCCCAGAGAGCCTCTTAAAATACACATTTCCTGAAAGTTGAACTTTTACCCCTCTGTCATACTACAATTCTCTTTATTGTGACATCTGTGATATTTTCATTCATAAATTTCATGGAAGCAGATAATCAGGAAATTTGGATAGTGGCATATACGCTCAACTATAAGGACTTTATGGAACATGAATGTCAAAATACAATTTTCAAAAGTTAAAATATAATTCATAAATTATACAAATAGTGAATGCATGTCAAAATTTATATAACTCATTAGCGACAGCAAGGTGACAAAGAACATGATACTTACGGTCAGCTAAAAAGAGAAGAAATGCTGTGTGTAAATCACTCTGCTCTCAGAAGCCACAGGCTACTAAACAAAAATCCCAGTGTCAGGTGGAGGATACCTCCATATGAGCTGTTGGTTAAGGAGGCTCTAAAGGCCCCCAAAACAATATAGTCTATTGCCATTGCTCTTGGTTACCCACCAGAACTAAACAGTTATACATTACTGCTACAGACACCACACACATTAGTTGTGGAACCTACCTGGAATTGAGCTGGACGCTTCCTCCCTGCTGGCTACCTTTCATAGTGCTGAAAGGTTGCTAGGGAGAAAAATCACCGACCTTACCCAGCTGTGGACTCTGCATGCTACAATACTGACCTGCCAGGCAAAATGTGTTCGCTGGTGCAATACTGACATGACTACTATGGGGGTAACCAAGCACTTTCTGATTGGATTTGAGGAGGAAATTCATGCTTGATACTATAAACCTGGTCAAAAGCATGTATGGCTGGGGAAGGAATAGGCCTTAAGGGAAAACCCACTACTGCTGTTTTGCTAAGTGGACATGTTATTAAACTGCCTTCTGAGTATGTTTATAACCATAGATTACTGATGCTCCCAGGCTTGGTCAGAGAAACTTCTTTTTGGCAGCGGGTGGAAGAAACTCGTAACTGGTCAAAGTGCCAAGAATAAATGACTACTGAGTGCTCAGCACTAAATGGACCATCTATATCACCCCCACCTGCAGGGAGCACTGTGGAAGAGGGCCGTGGAAAGACTGCATGAGCCAGGGGATGGGAGCAATGCTGTGAAACACTGTCTTCTGAACATGATGCAGCTGTTGTACTCATGAACCCACAGCAGCTGTGACTCTCTACACAACACCTGTACAAAATTGGGCTTGAGGGCATGGTGGCGCACGCCTTTAATCCCAGCACTCAGGAAGCAGAGGTAGGAGGATCACCATGCATTCAAGGCCACCCTGAGACTACATAGTGAATTCCAGGTCAGCTTGGAGCAGAGTGAAACCCTACCTCGAAAAATCAAAAAAATAAAAAATAAAAAATTAAAAAATTGGGCTTGTCATCATTTCTTTATGGGTGGGATCAAGAGTCCCAACGCCAAGGCTATTGGTAGTTTGTAATTACTATGGGAGAGAGAGTCATTTCACTCAATGGTATAACCACTAGTGACCTGTTGGTCCCCAACCAACCCATACTCATGCAAGCGACCCTAATAAAGCTCAGTGGGTCACAGGAAAACATGAAAGTAGGAGGGGGACTTGTTGGGAGGACGGGGTTTAGTGGGAGTTGGAGAGGTGTAAGAGAAGGTAATGGGAGATAAATAGGATCCAAACACATTCTGAAATTTTAAAATACAAAAAAGAGAATGCTGAAGCAAGGTTCTAATTGCACATAAAGTTGACTAACATTCTATAGTGAAAAAAATATAAGCAGTAGGGTTATCTTTTCTTCTTGCCAGAAATCATTTGCCCTGTATCAACTTCTAACTAACTTTACAGAATCTAGATACCAATTAATAGTAAATAATTGTGCTGGGCATCGTGGTGTACACCTTTAACCCCAGTACTAGGAAGGCAGAGGTAGGAGGATCACTGTTGAGTTCAAGGCCGGCCTGGAACTATAGAGCCTGGACTACAGTGAGACTCTACCCTAAAAAAAAAAAAAAGTAAATAATCATAAATACAACAAAGCTACATTCTACAGAAAGTCAGATGAGCCCCACACTCAGATGAGTAAAAGGTTACCTCCATCCTTTTTTTTTTATTACCAAGTTTCAGCTCGCTTTTTTTTTTTTTAATTTTTTTTTCTTCATTTATTTATTTATTTATTTGAGAGCGACAGACACAGAGAAAGAGGCAGATAGAGAGAGAGAGGGAATGGGCGCGCCAGGGCCTCCAGCCACTGCAAACGAACTCCAGACGCGTGCGCCCCCTTGTGCATCTGGCTAACGTGGGTCCTGGGGAATTGAGCCTCGAACCAGGGTCCTTAGGCTTCACAGGCAAGTGCTTAACCACTAAGCCATCTCTCCAGCCCTCAGCTCGCTTTTTTAAATGTGACTAAATCTCCAATTCAGTGGATCCTTCCCTCTCCAGGAAGAACTCATCAAAGTCAAAAGCCAGAACAGAGGCTGTATTGTAGGTCCAGATGTCAGATTTATGCTCTCAAAGTCCCTTTGGGTGTTATATTCCCTCTTTTTATTACAATTCTAAGACAAACAGTCACCCCAGGTTCTGAAGTGGCCCTTTTAAGACAGTAGTAGCCTAAGAGCAGAAATATGACCATTTGTCTCTCAATTCATCACAAAAGCCCGGCAGATCTTGCTCCACAAGGTTTATCCATTTACAGAACACAGATGTACTGAGTATCTACTAGGTACGGGAGGTGTGCTAGGTTTGTCCCATCGAACCAAGTTCTAGAAAGCAAAGCAGCAGCACCAAGGAAGAATCTCTACAGGCCATGAAGTAAACTGATGCACATTTTTAAAAAATATTTTATTTTTATTTAGTTATTTATTTGTGACAGAGAAAGAGGAAGAGAGAGAGATTGGGCGCACTAGGACCTCTAGTCACTGTAAATGAACTCCAGATGTGTGCGCCCCCTTGTGCATCTAGCTAATGTGGGTTCTGGGGAATCGAACCTGGGTCCTTTGGTTTTGCAGGCAAACACGTTAACTGCTAAGCCATTCCTCCAGCCCCACTGATGCCCATTTAAAAGTCTGTCACAGGCCAGAGAGACAGCTTAGCACTTAAGGCACTTGCCAACAAAGCCAAAGTACACAGGTTCAATTCCGCAGGACCCACATAAAAGCCAGATGCACAAGGTGGTGCATGCATCTGGAGTTCATCTTCAGTGGCTAGAGGCCCTGGTATACCCATTCTCTCTCTGTCTCTCTCTCTCTCTCTCCATATATATCTGCCTCTTTCTGTCTTTTTTACAAATAAATAAATGACTGAAAAAAAAAGTCTATCACAATTCCAAACCTGGGAGGTCAGAAAAAGAAACACCCTAATGCTGGCAGCAAAGAAGGGATGTGTTAGAAGACAGACAGACAAAATCTACAACAGAAAAGCAAACCAAAAAATAGTAGAAAGCAAGAACCAGATAATAAGAGAGTCATTCAATACTACCTAGGTGTTCTTCCACCAAAAAGCTATGCTAAAAATGAGGACAATCAATTGGATTTGAAATGAAAATCTAAAAGATGTAAGAGGAACACATGGCTTTCTATTATTTACAGTTGAGTTAAAATCAAGGGTAACACTAGAATAGCCTACAGCCCTGAAGTTTTCAATAGTTCAGGAATCCACAAGAAAGACAAACTGGACGCACGAAAACGATGTTCCACCTCAGCTAATAAGCCGTCGGGGACTTCTTGTTCTGTGAGTACGATCTACGTTCTTGCCCAGGGCACGCAAAGCTCAGCGGGTCTGGCTCAGTCCCAGCCCTCTCCTCTTTGCTCATGAAGTTCCACCAGTATGACTTTCCAACAGCTCCAGAGGCACACTAGGCTCCGCCCCGTCCTTGGACCTTTGTCCCTTCTGGCTCTTCTAACTACCATGCCCCTGGGGGTGGCCAGCTCCTGCGTACCCTTCCAGTGCCAGCTTCATCATCCCCTCCAACAGACCCCTGACCACCCATCCCAAGGAGTCCTCACCCACCTACCTACCTACCCCCATCCTGTTCTTTTCAAACAAGCCATTCTCAATTACTTCTATGACAGCAGGGATCTTGTCTAAGTCATTATATCCCCAGAATAGTGGCTGGTATCACTTAATATCGAAAGAATGCATGTAGTTAATATGAAGGACTAGAAGGCCACCCAAAAGGACCCATGCTGAAGAACTGGAATCGTGCGACCTCTTTGAAAGACTGACTCCTACTCTTGCCCGGGCCCCCATCAACCTTCCGAGCTGCAGCTGTTTCAGGCAAGCCCCAAAGATACCTATTTTTAACTGACTCCCAGAAGAGACTGCAGATTATTCTTTCAGAAACTTCTAATTCCTGCACTTCACAAAAAGACATCAGAGCAGAGCCGTCTACACCCTGGAGCCTGCAGGTCTTTGCAGATGGCCTCTCCGGCCTTCCGCCCTAGCTGCCATTCCCATGTGCTGAGGAGCGGCTCTGCTTCCCGGCCCTGCTTCTCAGCCAGCGCTCAGGAGACGGGGAAGAGAACTAAGAGAGTGTAAGAGGGGACAGTGACGAGCGCGCCGCTCTGTGCTAAACTCCTGCACTACGTGTGACGCTATCACAGCACAGCAAACGGAATCTGCTCAACCTCCCAGGAAGCACACACACACACACACACACACACACACACACAAGCGTGTGCGCACTATTTTTTTCCCCTCCAGTTTACAAGTTAAGCAAACCACCCCCGAGCCTCACAGCTAGAGGACCGCAGAGCCAACACTGGGATTTAGGCTTAACAACTTTTAGAAGCTACATTGTTTTGGTGCCTTCTGACGGCCTTACATTTGGGGGGAAGGAAGAGGGGAGGTGAAATGTTGCTTAGCCCCTCTGGCATGCTCCCGGCCCAGCATGAGGCAGAAAGCAGAAGTGGAAGGAAGGAAGAAGAAGGGAGAAAAGGAAAGAAAGAATGGGACTGACAAGGGGTATCTTTCTTCTGGGCTACTCAAAGGGCATTTTGCTCCAACTCCGGCCTGGTAGAAATACTTTGCCCCTACTGCACTGCCACAGTAAAGTGACAGCTTATTGGGCAGGAATAATGGAAACAAATACACTTTTTTACCACAAAATAACATTACATTGTGGTCAGCATTTATTATACCAGTGGGTTTCTTCTTTTCTTTATTTAAAAATGAAAAATAAGTTTAATAGAGATCTACTAATCTGAAACCCCAAAGCTCTGAAAACCTGACATTTCTTCATAACTCATTTGGCAGTAAAAGCTGGCCTGACCTGACCTAAACTCCTCAGGCCTGGATTTGTATGGTGACGAGACTTGACCTGAGCTGACATGAGGCTATTTATAGGTTTTATTTACCCACCATGAGTGAATATTCATTAGCTTCATTGCAGAATATTAATGTACTTGAACATAGACTCATTCTCCAGACCTTTCTGCAGTGTTATGTAATAAGTGGTATGCGTACAATATTAGCCTTCTGAATTCAGAAGAAAACGGAATTGAGTACAAATCCGTCTAAGACAGAGTCTTACTATAGTCCAGGCTGGCCTTGAACTCACTCTACTTCCCAAGTTTTCCAAGTACCAAGCTCACAAGCTGAACAGAGGTCTGAATGCAGAATTATAGACCCACATTTATTCAGATTGAACATCTCTGAATCTTGGATTCACTACAAATCTGAAACAGTTAGTGGACAACTCTTTGAGAAAATACATTCATAATTTCAAATAAGTAACCTGAAAAGAAACATTGATACCACAAGTTCCTAGGCTGAGAACTAACTATAGAAAGGGATACAACAGAGAACATTGTTTATGATAAAAGGCCTGTACTCTGGATGGGGGGGTCACGTTTTGCTTCCCATCCTCACAGACTTCAGGGGCGTGTTCAGCTTCCAGTCTTCTTGGATCTTCCCGTGTGTGGAGGAACACGTTAGGATATTAGAACACCAACCAAGGGAAGAAAGGTCATAGGGCAGCAGATGAAATCCTGTTAACTGCTTCCATTCTGTCACACTGTTCATTTAAGTTATAGCTTTGTGACTTTGTAATTTATAGTTAACCTTTCCAAGAGAAAGAAAGAATCAAATATCCTCCTTTCCAAACAAGATGAGTTCAAGGGGAAAACCCAGTTTTTTTCATAAACAACATTGAAATATGTAGCTAATTATTTTTCTTTCTTTCTATTGTTATGTTTGTTAAAAATTAGAGCCAAATGCACAGTCTACCTCTAACTAGTACCTATACAGAATTGTATACATGTTCTTTCCCTAACCATCCACTATTATTTTTTCTTAGTCTTATCTTCCTTTCTCTTAATTTGATCAATTTATTCTATGTGGTGATGGTATGGTTGCATGTGAGTAAATTACTTCAATATCTTAATATCTTTTTTTTTTTGAGACAGGATCTTGCCTAAATTGTCCAGACTAACCTTGAGCTTGGAATCCTCCAGCTTCATCCTTCTGCATGGCTGAGATTAAAAACATGTACAACTTGCCAAGCTTCAATATCTTTTTATAATAAGATGGAGCATGAATTGACAAATAAGTGCATATTTAATAATATGCTTGCATGGATCCATTTACTTCCAACTGCAAAACCTAGCAGTAACAGAACTCAATATCCTTCTGCTTGAAAATTACATGAATACTAAACCATAATTAAATACTTCTATACCAAATGCCCATGACCATAATCATGAGAATAATCATAAAACAAGAAATGCAGCCAGGCGTCGTGGCGCATGCCTTTAATCCCAGCACTCGGGAGGCAGAGGTAGGAGGATCACTGTGAGTTCGAGGCCACCCTGAGACTATATAGTTAATTCCAGGTCAGCCTGGGCCAGAGTGAAACCCTACCTCAAAAGAACAAAATGAAAGAAGGAAATATAAAAGAAGCTCTCCAGCTATGTGGCATGGTTGAAATACACAGTCACCCGAGAAATATGGCTAAGATCTGATATCTGTTCCCTCTGAGGGTCAACGTGGTACCAGTTTCAAGTGCAGCCCACTTCCTGACTGGGCCTCCACCCTGTCTTTCCAGACTATCATTCACTTCCTCATGGCACCGCTTCTGAGCATGAGACTGTGAGAGGCCCACTCCTTGCCCGGGGCCCCTCACTGGTTAGAGTTGCGGGAAGTCACTGGAGTTAAAGATTGGGAAGTCCTAAAGAGAATCATAAAACTCTTCTAAGAACAAAATTCTTTCTGCTCTACTCTTGGATCTGTTGCATCCTTTTCTTTTCAGTAAATCCAAAGAGCTAGAACTTTCTCACATATAATTTATAATTCTGAACATTAGTCCAGTTAAAATTTCTACAAGAGAGCTGGGAGTGTAGCTCATGGTAGAGCTTTTGTCTAGCAAGACCTTGAGTTTGAGCCCCAGTAAACCTTCTTTCTATTACTATTTTCTGAAAGAAAAGTTTAAATTTATTTAATAAATAGTAACCAAGTTTCATAAACAGTAAACTAGGATATATAAGCAAGCTTCTTCTCTCTCTCTCCCCTCAGTAAGATAAAAACCATGCAGTTCCACAAGAAGAGGGAGTTTACATATGCCCCACAACTAGGCAGTGGCAAGTTCCTTCCAGACATAATTAACTGGCAGTGAGGTCAGGAGATTTTGTTTCTCGTCCAAAAAGGGAGTCAAGTAGAATTATACTTGAAAACATCAAAAATTCTGAAATCCATGCACATAAAAAGCACTCTTTTTAAAACACAATTATTTTTATTATATGCATATGTATACATAGGCTTTCATATCTTTGGTGCTATAAACTGACCTCTACCTGATGCTATTCTATTATGACATTAAAATCTAAACAACAGCTTGGGGAAGGTTCTGCAAAGCAGAAGACTGTAAGAAACAGAATGCTGGATGTAGTAATGCACACCTACGGTCCCAGCACCAGAAGGCTGAAAAAGGAGGATCTTGACCTCAAGACCAGCTTAGGCTACACAGTAAGCCTTGCCCCAGAAAGAAAGAAAATGAAACAAGAAACGATAGTTTTTTTTGGTGGATAATTATTGTAAAATGCTAAATATTATTTATAGGCAATATTTAGTGTGACCTATGGTTTAATATTTTATATTGCAAAATGTTAATCATTAAAATGCTTAAAATCAGGGCTGGAGAGATGGGATAGCAGTAAGGCACTTGCCTGCAAAGCCAAAGGACCTAGGTTCAATTCCCCAGAACCCACGTAAGCCAGACGCACAAGGGGGTGCATGCATCTGGAGTTCCTTTGTAGTGGCTGGAGGCCCTGGCATGGCCATTCTCTCTCTCTCTACCTGCCTATTTCTCTAATCCCTTTCTTTCAAATAAATAAGTAAAAATAAAATATTTTTAAAATGCTTAAAATCATTTTAAAGTGATGAATTATGGCTGTTGTCATCACAGGAAAGCTGTATCTAGAGGTGTGTGATAAGTAGTATTTCAGATTGCCCCCAACATACAACTAAAAAATAAAAATAAATATCCCACTCCCTGGTTATTCAATGAAACTCTTTTTTTAAATTTTTTTGTTTATTTTTATTTATTTATTTGAAAGCAATCCACACACAGAAAGAGGCAGAGAGAGAGAGAGAGAGAGAGAGAGAGAGAGAGAGAATGGGCGCACCAGGGCTTCCAGCCACTGCAAACTAACTCCAGACGCATGCGCCCCCTTGTGCATCTGGCTAACGTGTGTCCTGGGGAATCGAGCCTCAGACCCGGGTCCTTAAGCTTCACAGGCAAGTGCTTAACCGCTAAGCCATCTCTCCAGCCCTCAATGAAACTCTTAACTAGGAAACTGTTATGAAGAGACTTTGCAGTCGTAATTAAGGTTACTAATCAGTTGACTAAAGAAATTGGAATGAAATGTCCAAGTGAACACAGTATAATCACTGCGTCTTTTGAAAGCAGAAAAGAAAAGCGGAAAGAGAAGCATGAAGCTAATTCCGCATGTGACTGCTGGATTTGCAGATGGAGGTAGGCTGCCTTTAGAAGACCCCCACTAACAGCTAGCACGAATATAGGAGCCCCAAGCCAACACCCTCAGGAAACTAAATCCAACCAAGGGACCAACCGAAGTAGATTCTTTCCCAGAACCTACTGATAAGAAAGTTCCAGGCCTAAGGCTACCTTGACTTTGGCTTTGTGAGGCCCTTAGCAGAGAAGAAGAGAAGCCATATGCTCCCCCAACTTCTGGCCCACACAGAGAGTCAGAAAAGAAGTGCATATTGCTGCAAGCCAATAACTTTTGAGGGAACTTATTGTAGCAACAACAGAAAGCTAATTCAAAGGGTAAAGTGTGGAAAGGTAAGCCCTTAGGAATCTGTAAAACTCATTTATCTTTATTTAATGATTTCAACAGTGTTAATTACATGGAAACCAAAAAGCTACCTACCTTAACAGATCAAGATGGGTGAAATAAAATAAAAAAAAAAAAACACAGATAAAATATTCAGGACCAGAGAGATGGCTTAGTGGTTAAGGTGCTTGCTTGCAAAGCCTAAGGACCCAGATTCAATTCCCTAGTACCCATGTAAGCCAGATGCACAAGGTGGTACATGCATCTGGAGTTCATTTGCAGTGAATAGAGGCCCTGGTACACCCATATTCTCTCTCTGATAAATAAAATAAAAATCTCTAAAACAGAAACCTAAAAGCCATGCAACTGTGCCTAAATAATTCAAAATTAGCTTCATGCATCATAAAGGATTTGGAACCTAAACATGAACAGACCAGAGAACCTTCCTCTTTTATGCCCCGCTGTCACTAAAATTTGAGAGCACTCTGGTAATGGAACTGGTTACCTCAGATAGCAGTCACAAACTAAAAAGGCTAGAATTTCAAAGAAAAATTGACCTACGTGACTTCTGCACTCTCATCCAGCTCCAAACTTCAGTGACTGCGTGAACTTAGTGACAGAGAACACCGGCATTGTCAGGGTCCTAATAGTTTCTATTGTTTAAAGGCCCGGGTGAACTCATCAAGTTTTAACATCAGGTATCCAGGGCTAGTCTCACAGCAACACCATTCATTAGCGCTCTAGTATCTAAACAGGAGTAACATGCGACACTACAAGGAGGCTGTTTAATAAGGGCAAGCTTTGCCTTTCCCAAGTGCTGAGGGTCTGCGGAGGGAGGGAGGGAGGCAGGAAGGCCGGCCGGGAGGCAGAGAGGGAGGGAAGGAGGCAGGGAGAAGAGAATGGACCGGGCGGGGCCTGCTGCGCCCTGCTGGGAAGACCCTGACTCACAACCTGTTGCCCATCTGGACCGGTTGGAACACCTGGACCACTAGCAACCACAGCCCCTGGGAAACAAAACGGCTCATCACAGACAAGAAAATTTCCCCGCAACCTGCGCTTGCCAAGTTGCCTGAACCTCTGCAGCCACAAAGCCACTTGCCCAAACACAGATGGATGCAAGTGCCTATGCAAGATTCAGGCTTCGCTCACGTTCGGGTTGAGTTTTGCTTCCCAGGTTTGGGTGGGGTGAGGACGCTCAGATCACTACCCAACGACCTTTCCCTCGGGGCCAAAGTAGGTGCGTGTAAACAAACACTCGGGGCGTGTCTCGGGCGCCGTGGGCAGGGGACGCCGCGAGCCCGCCAGGTCTGAGCCCCTGGCCGTGGCCCTGGCGGTGGTCGTGGCCGTGGTCGTGGCCGTGGCCCTGGCCGCGCAGCGCAGCGCAGCGCAGCCCGACGCGCCGGACCAGCCGGGCCTTATCTGCCGCGCGCACAGCGCCACCGCGCTCCCCAGTTCCTAGAGAAGCGATTCCGAGAAAAACGCCAGGGCCCGGTTCCCTAGAAACATTAAATTAACACAAGGGATCTGGAAACGAAACAGCAGATGCCTGAATGCCTTCCCCTTGAAGGTTTCCTGCCTTCTCGGAAAATCTTTGCATTAAAATAGATTGGATTACCCCTCTCGGCCAGATGCAACTCTGGGGCGAACAGGAAAGCCGTGTGCCATCTTTTACGAAGAATTTTCTTCCCAAGGTGGTAAGAAGAGCGCCTTTGGGCTGTTGATACCAGCAAAGGACCCAAGGCTGAGCTGTCAGCGTTCACAGAACTTTGCACAACAGATAGCTAAGTCCAGATGCAGAGCAGAGAAAGGTGGAGCATTAGTTCAGAGCACAGACTCTCGCCTGGGAAAAGCCTGGAAAAAAGACGACTCGTCCCCTTGTTTTACTAAGAAGCAAATGCCTGTTTGATTCCTAAATCTACTTACCTTGACCAGAGCACGACGACCCGGCAGACTAAAGCTAGCAGCATTTCCATGGAATCACAACAGAAGCACAAACACTTCTGATATTTAATTAAACTCCTGGGTCTGAACTCCACAAATCCCCATCTACAAATTAATCCCACACTATACAGTCTGTAACTTCCAGCTGGGATGGACAACACACACCTCAGCACCAAGGCATATTCCATTCTCATGCCATCTTTCCTATTCCAATCCTTCGGCAGCCTGAGAATAAGATCCAAAGGTTCCTATGAGACATCAGGATTTTGCAGAAGAAAATAAAAGTTTTTACTGTAGTTATACCTTCCTTGACATTTTAACTTGTTTTTGCTCTGTTGACAATCCTTACAGAGGGCCTCAGACTTCCTGGGTACTTTTTAAACATATGTCTTGCTTTCTAGTAAATCAGACAATCTGTAGCCCTGAAAAGATTTTATGCTTACTAGAAACCTGGAGCTCCACCTGGGGAAGAAGTAGATAACAAGATCCTTCCGAACAACAATAAAACTAAGTCTCTTTGCCTAAGCATAAGAACAGCAGAGCTCATTTCAAAACTATGCAGCTGGACAAATTCATTTTCTGTCATAAAGGCAAGAGACGAGCTGCCCTGAGTGTTTCTGCTTTAACAGTTCACAGGGGATACACAAAATCTATCATTCTTCTTGACGGATGAAAGACTGAAAAGGGCAATTTCATACCAGCTTTCTAGCTTAATGGCTGGTCGGAAGGGAAAAGGAAGGAGGATTTTCAAGTGTTTATAAGAAAGCAAAGGAAAATGCTGCAAAAAGTTATTGGCTGGCGGGCCGAGGAGAAAGCCAGAAGCTTTGCCGGGCTCACCAAAACTTCAGAGCTGTTTTAAAACTGAAAGTCAAGCAGTTTTGAGCAGGTAACATTCTATACAGGAAAAATTACCAAGCATATGCACTTTTTAGTCACAAATACTTATTTCTAGTTATAAGGCAAGAACTGTAGTTATACAAAAAAGTAACTAAACTCCTGTAACAAGTTAAAAGAACTAAGGAGACAACGATAGTCACCACTAGCTTTAAAGCAAAATGACAATAATCAAATGTGACTCCTACATCTTCTACGTGAATTCTCTGTCAAAAACATGGCTTTTATAGAAATATATCATATTCTAAGAACAGGGTCTATTTTACTTTCATATACTACAATAACAAAAGTGATGACAAGAAAAAGTAAATTCACTCAGCCTCTTTACAAATACTTTTTTAATTTAAAAAAGAAAAAAAAAAAAAACTTTTAGCCAGCCATGGTGGCACACACCTTTAATCTCAGCACTTGGGAGGCAGAGGTAGAAGGATTGTTGTGAATTCAAGGCCATCCTGAGAGTACATAGTGAATTCCAGGTCAACCTGAGTTAGGGTAAGACCCTACCTTGAACCCCCCCCCCAAAAAAAAGAAAGAAAAATTTTGGTAAACCACACCATTGTGAAAAATTAATAAATTTAACAGTCCCTTTAAAAAATGTTTTTTTTAAAAAAAACAATCTTAATATCATAGAAAAATATCAGTAACATAAAACCCACAGAATGTCTTTCACATAGCCAGTCAATATCTCATCCATTTATTACGTTTAACTGATTTTTTAAGAAAATTATTTAAATATTGAAAAACAGTTATTTGAATTATTCCACTTCACTATATAATTTCAACTACAAAGTTAAATATTTAGAAAGTACCTAGTCTGCCTTGGGAGATATTTTTTTGTTTTCCATTAAAAAAAAATTTCTAAATAGATAGTAGTCATTAAGACTCCTAATCCAAACCCATGCACCTTGCTGTAGAAAATATATACAGTATGAGTTAAATATATTTTCCTTCTATATAGTGTTGTATCTTTGACCAAGCTCCCTAAGTGAAATATTAGTTTATGATTTGTTTCCTAAAATAAAAACATTTGCACTTTATACTAGAAGAGGCTTTAGTAAACCTTTTCTAAAGAGAGTTAAGTGATCCAACATAAATGATTCAAATACTAATGAAAGCCTCTTCTAATTAAAGAAGCTATGGCAGTAAGAAAGGAAAGATATATTTATAATAGATCAAAAGCAAGTTAAAATCAGGTACCTCCACGATGATCACTGCTGTTCTTCCTAGAAAACACTGGCCTCTGCATTAATTCAAAACACACACTTGGGTTTCTTTAATAAATACCTTTTTTAAAATTTCTAAGATGACAATCAGTGACTACTATGATTTTCTTTTTCCCCATTTCAAGAATGAGTTTTATTTTTATTTGTCTTTTTGAATTTTTAAAATTCGGGGCTGGAGAGACGGCTTAGCGCTTAAGCATTTGCCTACAAAGCCAAAGGAACTGGGTTCGACTCTCCAGGACCCACATAAGTCAGATGCACAGCGGGGTGCATGCATCTGGAATTTGTTTGCAGTGGCTGGAGACCCTGGTGCACCCCCCCCCCCCGCCTCTTTCTCTCTCTCAAAAAATAAAATATTTAAAATTCAATCATATTGCAATTATTCTGAGAACCAAGATAGAAGTTATGACACTTCAATGCTTTTGATTACGTCTTTCTGAACAGATTCATATGATATTTAATCTTAACAGCCCTTTTAAAAAAGGAAATTATCTAGTGCCAATGAAAGAGAATCTAAATATCAGCCATTCAAGCAAATTGAGCCTATTCTAAAAGGAGAATAATTTCATAAGACCTAAATAATGCATGTATGTACTTTCAATGTATCCTGTTAAGATGAATGGGTACCAATCTCAAATATACTGTAAGTTAACAAGATACAGGCATTTTTAAAAAGAGACTACATTAACCACACTACTCACACCTCCTCTGCTGTTGCTTGGCAATGGGACACAGACGTCCAGAGTGATTCTTCATGCTCATACGGGGTACTCCACCTCTGACTAGGCCTGACCACTGCCAAGGCCAATCAGGAAAGTTCAGCTCAAGTATGTCTTTAGGCAGATTCCTATGCAATTTGTTGTAAGACTAGTGATATGTACTTGTGGCAGGGAGCATGCATGTGTGTGCATATGAGTATTCATGTGTGAATATATGCCTCAAATCTCCTATATTATTTCAAAGTCACAATTCACTCATGAAAATTAGAATGATGAAAGAAACCACCAGTAACCTAAATGATGGTTTCTCCTTAAGACACATTTCAAAACCAACCAGATGATCCTACCTCTTCCTCCCCCACCCCACCTCTCCTTTCTGTTTACCTCCCTTCCTCCCTCTCTTCCTAGCTCTCTTTTCTTTTAAAGCCAGACTCTGACTTACTCATGATTTTTTATCCTATTGAATCTGGCCCCTGTTAACTTATGTGATTTTCTGCAAAGAAGGAAGATTGCCATTGCTTATGTTGACGGAACACGATACAGATGCTTTATGCACAAGAAGGAGTAAGCCCAGGTTAGGGTGTGGGACGGGAGGGGAGGCAAATGGGAGGCCTCAAACTGCTCCCTTCACAGTAAGGACATGTACGTCCTGGTGTGTTCTCCCAAGGGTCCCCAGTGCCAGGTGGTGCTGATACACTTCACAATCAAGTGGGCTGGCACTCTTGGTTAGGAATTTAAATAAGAGGTTGGCAAGCCCATCTCCGGGAAGAGTTCCACAGAAGGTTCAGCTAGGATGAGATGGGAACAGGCTTCCTAAGGCAGAGTTCCAGGCAAGCCTGAGGCCACTGGGCCTTCATCGGGTCTTTGGTCACCCAGCCTGGCATTTTTGGTCCCTCCTCTCTCTTCCCCACCCACACACCCCCTTCATTCTTCAGCCAGCCCTTTTTCCTCTGACCCTGCAAAATCTGAGCGGCGCTGCTGTTCTGCTCCAACTAACAACTCAGGAGCAGCCCAAGAACATGACTGCCCTTTTCAAGGCAGGCCACGTGGTCAGCCTAGTGAAACGCAGCTCTTACGGTCAAAATGAACAGAGAGGGAGCTGTTAGGAAACTCCTGCTTGCCTTCTGAATGCCCATCTCCCCTCTCAGCTCCCTCAATACCCAGACAGGTTTATATAATGAGCTATATTTTCTCACCCCCAAATTCTGCCACAGTCCAAATTGCTAATGCGGCAGGTTCCAGCTGCCTAAATTCCCCGAACAACATTCCCCATTCCATAAAAAGCATGCAAGTGCTAACACAGCATTCCTGCCTCGTTCTTAGAACTATAAACCACGACCCAGTCCCCTGGCTGCTAAGGGCCATGAAACAGACATCGCGATGATTTATACGTACACAGCATCCGAGGTGCCACTTCAGTCCCAGACAGCCAGGGTGGGCAAGGCCAAGCCACCTCCATTTTTCTGTGTTGATCTTCTGGGAGCCCACTTTCCAAAAGCAACCACCTTTCAGTGGAGAAAGGTGACACTACATTGCACTGGTTTTTTTTTTGTGATGGTATTTGTCACTAAGAGAGGCAGTGTTTCCTAGAACAGACTACCCTCAGATGACTTGAAGATTATATCTATTAGATGTAAATTAGTAAAGGACAGAGTATGGCTCGTTCTTTTAAATTAATTCAGTCTCAATGATCTCAATGAGTATATCATAGCCATAGACTGGTTTTTGTTTTTTTTTTTTTTGTTGTTGTTGTTGTTTTTTGCTAAGGGCAGTGAGAAGACATCTAAAGGTTATAGCAGGTATTCAGGAGAGGGCTCAGTGGTTAGAATGCCTGCCACATACACATAAAAATCTGAGTTTGGGTCCCCAGTACCCAGGTAAAAGCCAGGCACAGCAGTGCACATCTGTAATCCCAGCACAGGAGGCAGAGGCGGAAAAACTCCTTGGGCTTTTGGCTAACTAGCCTAGCCAAATCAGTGAGCTCTGGGCTCAGTAACAGACCCTGTCTCAAGAGATAAGGTGGAGAGCTATAGAAGATACCTGATGCTGACCTCTGGCCTCCACATGCACACACATGTGTGCTCACACTCTGATGAAGACACATACCTACACCACCACCCCCCACACAAACATACATGCATGAAGCAAAACAAAAAGATTCCATTAGCTGCGCTGAATTCATATAATATTCTTTCAGATCCCCTTGACTATCTGATTAAGTATTAAGAACAGTGTGGAGTGCTTCCGGGATAGAGAGAATAAATATTGTGCCAGGCATGGTGGCACACACCTTTAATCCCAGCACTTGAGAGGTAGACGTAGGAAGATCACTGTGAGTTGGAGGCCAGCCTGAGACTACATAGTGAATTCCAGATCAGCCTGGGCTAGGGTTAGACCCTACCTGGAAAAACAAAAAACAACAAAACAAAACACTACCACAGATGAAAAGTGTTAAAATAAGAATGAAAAATAATGGGTTCCGTTCATAATACTACAATCCAGGGTAGGTTATTTAATCTCAAAATATCTCACTTTCCTCTTTTATCAAAGGAAAACACCCAAATTCAAATCCACATACTTATTTTTAAAAAGCATGAATGGGGCTGGAGAGATGGCTTAGCAGTTAAGGCATTTGTCTGGGAAGCCCAAGGACCCAGGTTCAATTTCCCAGTGCCCACATAAACCAGATGCACAAGGGGGCACATGCATATGCATCTGGAATTCATTTGCAGTGGCTGGAGGTCCTGGTGCACCCATTCTCTCTCTCTCTCTCTTTTCCTCCCTCCCTCCTTTTTTCTTCCTTTTCTGTCTCTGTCTGTCTCAAATAAAGAATGAAAGAAAAAAATTGTTTTAAAGTATGAATGCTTCACTAAAACATAAGCTCCTTGAGGACAGGCACTATCTACTTTGCTCACTGCTGTATACAGCACTTAGAGGATGGACTGAAGGAAAGATGTGTGGATCATGGGTAGATAGGAGGAAGGAAGGAGGACAGACAGATGGATGAATCACATTGCGCACTATACAGTGGCAAGATAAAGTAATATGTACAGAGCATTAAGAAAGTCTGCGTTGCAGGGCAGCCTCCCCAGGAGAGCTTGAGAGCATGCCATCTCAAATGCTTGCCAGCCAGCAGGCACCCCAAGAACCTCCACTGGCATTGCAGAAGGCTAGCTGCTCAGCTGCCAAGCACAGTCAGAGGCCTGTCGTGACATGGATTCTTCAGAGAAGTCAGTGAGTGAGGAAATTGTTTACTATGAAACAACTGGCCTTCATGCTTCTTCTTCCAGAGAGAACAACAGTCTTCGACAAGCACCCAAAAGCCAGGCCGGAGGTAGACACTGCCTCCTACTAACACCACCTATCACCAGGAGCTCACTGATGTGTATACTAAGTGTAGCCTTACAAGAAATCTTTATTATATAACTTCCTTAACTCCTCTTATATTACAGTCTATGTATAACCAATTTCTTAAGGAATTAAAACTAAAGGTAAAAAGCAAAGACAAAGCCGGGCATGGAGACACACACCTTTAATCCCAGTACCTGGGAGGCAGAGGTAGGAGGATCGCTGTGAGTTTGAGGCTACCCTGAGACTACATAGTGAATTCCTATTTCCTCTAATCCTGGCAAGCTGTGACAAGGTAAGGCTTACTGACACCATTTCATGGAGAAGAAAATTGAGGCTCAAGGTAGAAATGACTTGCTCAAGATTAGGGATTAAGGGGAAGAGCCAGGGTTTAAATAAAGGTCTATTAAGCAATAGAGCTGGGAGTGGTAACGCACGCCTTTAATCTCAGCACTTGGGAGGCAGAGGTAGGAGGATCACCCTGAGTTCAAGGCCACCCTGAGACTGCATAGTGAATTCCAGATCAGCCTGGACTAGAGTGAGATCCTACCTTGAAAAACCAAAAAATAAAAAATAAAAATAAAATAAACAATATATCACACATTCTTTTTTTTGTTTTTTTTTTTTGTTTGTTTGTTTGTTTGTTTGTTTGTTTTTTGAGGTAGGGTCTCACTCTAGCTCAGACTGACCTGGAATTCACTATGTAGTGTCAGGGTGGCCTCGAATTTATGGTGATCCTCCTACCTCTGCCTCTGCGCCACCACGCCCAGTTTATCACACATTCTTTACACCATATATGATGGTAAAGTCTTTCAGAAGAGACTGGAATGCATACAAGAAGAATCATTTATTGGGCATTTAATGTATCTGGAACAGTTAAGTTCATTGCAAAAAATAACTCATTTAATCTTAGCAACTTCATAAATTTGGTACTTCGCAATGAAGACATTGATGCTTAGAGAGACTCAAACTTACCAAAGCTTAAAAACTACTAAAGTGATGAAGCCTGACTTTAATCCAGCTCTGTCTGACTCCAAACTGCACCTCCTACCCACTACACAAGAGTTCAGTTCACTGCTCAGACACTACCAATGTAATGTGTATGCCTTCCAGACAGAATGTCAAAACAGAGGACATGGTCAATAAAACATTTTAAAGATAACTCAAAGTACTGCATTAAGACGCTAAAAGCCCATTACTAACCATTTTCTCTGCAACTGTCCCCTTGTTCTGTTCTCCCAAATGGCCTTTAGAACTATCTAAAAACCTGCATTTTCACTACTTGTGTTTTCCTTTTCCATTTGACAAGCAATCTATTTCTAAATCTACCAGTTCAACCAAATGGAATTTCTATCTTTGTATCCAAATCTTCAGAGATACTGCCATAATATATATGAGTTAATAGTCCATAGCTCTTATCATGATTAGACAATGTTCTCTGCATAGTCAGGATGGTGTTCAGTCACTATGCAAATTGCTCATAGGCCTTGTAGAATACTACAGCCCACTGTTTCATAGTAAATTGTTTATTTGTTGGTTTTGAGAAAAAGTCTCACTATATAGCCCTGGCTGGCGTGGAACTCACTATACAGAACAAACTGGCCTGCAACCTGCCACAATCCTCCTGCCTCTACCTCCTGAGTACTGGAATTTCAGGTGTGCAACACCAAGCCCAAATGCTTTGACAATAAATTCAGGTTATGTGAAACTCTGAAAGATGTTCTCAATGCAACTATCTCCCCATCAGGGAAAAAAAAATAAAAATCATTTTCTAAATCAGAAGATTCCTTAGGCAGGTCTCCTCAGCTAATATGTCAAGGCAACATTAAGCATTTCATTTTAAAATTAAGAAGGTATAAGTCCAAAGAAATCCTGACCATGTTGATCTACTGATTGGGCAAACATGAGTAGGTTTCTATCAAGAAATGACTCAACACAACTGGGATTTTTGTTTGTTTTGGTTTTTGGTTTTTGTTTCTTGGGTTCTGTTTTATATTGTTTTTTGAGACAGAGTCATATTCTGGATAGGCCAGACTATTCGGAATTGACTGTGTAGACCAGGACAGCCTTGAACTCAAGGCAGTTTGCCTGCTCCAGCCTCTCAAGGTTATATGCGCCACCACATAGAGTTGTTCAATGCAAATTTCACTGGATGTGGCAAACTAATATTTTTAAAAGGGCTGGAGGGCCGGGCATGGTGGCGCACGGCTTTAATCCCAGCACTCGGGAGGCAGAGGTAGGAGGATCGCCATGAGTTCGGGGCCACCCTGAGACTACATAGTGAATTCCAGGTCAGCCTGGGCTAGAGTGAGACCCTACCTTGAAAAACTAAAAAAAAAGGGGGGGGGCTGGAGAGATGGTTTAGCAGTCAAGGCACTTGCCTACAAAACCTTACAACTCCAGTTCAATTTCCCAGTACCTACATATAAGATGCACAAAATGGTACATGCATCTGAAATTTGTTTATGGGGGCTGGAGGCCCTTGCATGCCCATTCTCCCTCCACACACACTCTTTCTCGCTCTCTCTCTCTGTGTGTATGCTTGCTAATAAAGAAAAATTTTAAAAATAAAGTAAAAAAGAAGCCTGGTGTTTCTTAGAAAAACATGAAAAATAATGTCTTTGTGTGAGCTTATGCTGGAATCAATTATTCTTAAAGAAATAAAATATATGTATAGGGCTAGAGTGATGGTTCAGCTGTTAAGGCACTTGCCTGCAAAGCCAAAGGACTCAGGTTCAATTCCCCAGGACCCATATAAGCCAGATGACAGAGTGGTGCATGTGTCTGGAGTTTGTTTGCAGTGGCTAGAGGCCTTGGTGCATCCATTCTCTCTCTCTCTCTTAAATAAATAAAGTAATTAAAAATATATATGTATATGGACTGAAGGGATGGCTTAGCAGTTAAGGCACTTGCCTACAAAGCCAAAGGATCAAGGTTCAATTCCTCAGGACCCATGTAAGCCAGATGCACAAGATGGCGCATGCATCTGGAGTTCCTTTGCAATGGCTGGAGATGCCCATTCTCTCTCATTCTCTCTATCTCTTGCTGTCTCTCTCCTTATCAAATAAATAAATAAATATAAAAAACAAAGCCAGGTGTGGTGGTGCATGCTTTTAATCCCAGCACTTGAGAGACAGAGGTAGGAGGATTGCTGTGAGTTCCAAGTCATCCTGAGACTACCTAGTGAATTCCAGATCAGCCTGGGCTAGAATGAGACCCTACCTTGAAAAACAAAAACAAAAACAAAAGCTATTTTGCTGTTGCTCCTATGGAGGAGTACTGCTCCAACTCTCCTTCAGTGGTGAAGGAGTAATGTTCCTACTCTTCATTGGAGGAGTACTGTTCCTACTCTCCTTCAGTGGTGGAGGAGTAACGTTCCTACTCTGATTCAGTGGTGAAGGAGTACTGTTCCTAGTCTGCTTCAGTGGTGAAGGAGTAATATTCCTACTCTGCTTCAATGGTGAAGGAGTAATGTCCCTATTCTCCTTCACTGGTGAAGGAGTAATGTTCCTACTCTGATTCAGTGGTGAAGGAGTAATGTTCCTACTCTGCTTCAGTGGTGAAGGAGTAATATTCCTACTCTGCTTCAGTGGTAGAGGAGTACTGCTCCTACTCTCCTTCAGTGGTGAAGGAGTAATGTTCCTACTCTCCTTCAGTGGTGAAGGAGTAATGTTCCTACTCTCCTTCAGTGGTGAAGGAGCAATGTTCCTACTCTGATTCAGTGGTGAAGGAGTAATGTTCCTACTCTCCTTCAGTGGTAGAGGAGTACTGCTCCTACTCTCCTTCAGTGGGGAAGGAGTACTGCTCCTACTCTTCTTCAGTGGTGAAGGAGTAATGTTCCTACTCTCCTTCAGTGGTAGAGGAGTACTGCTCCTACTCTCCTTCAGTGGGGAAGGAGTAATGGTCCTACTCTCCTTCAGTGGTGGAGGAGTACTGTTCTATTCTCCTTAGTAGTAATGGTAAATGTCCGCCATTCTGTTTCTCTGGCAAAATGCCCTTTTGCATTCATGTTCCATTTTTGTGCTAAACAATTCATGTAATCTATTAATCTGTAAGCATCCCTTATAAATTATGGATAATAACCTTTGGCTGCTGCATATGTAGCCAGCAATTTGTGCATACTGACATTGTTTTTTGCCTTCCTTGTCATGCTTGATTATATAGACATTAACTTCCATATAGTTAAATCTTATTAACCTTTCTTATTTTCTGCTAATGGTGTCATACTTACAAATGTCTTCAGTACCATATGACATAAGATAGCTTTAAAATTTTATAGTACTACTTTTATAGAGGTTTTGCTTTTGTATTTAAATAGTTTTGTTATTACATAGGGAGTTAACTTATTATTTCCTTCCTAAATGGTTATATGTAATCCCAAGACATTTTAGGAATTCTTCAAAATAAAAAAAATGAATTAAAATGCCACTTATCAGTAAAATGTTAATTAGTCTTAATCAGAAATTATGAAATTAAATAAAACTAAATAAAGTGATTTGTTTTCTGAAACTGGTGTTTTTGGTGTTAAAATTCGTAAGTTTGGTTTGAGGGGGCAATTTGTTTGTCTGTTTGATTCAAGGTGGGGTCTCACTCTAGCCCAAGCTAACCTAGCACTCACTTTATAGTCCCAGGCCTGGCCTCAAACTCACACCAATCGTCCTGTCTCTGCCTCCTGAGTGCTAGGGCTAAATGCATGCACCACTACATCTGGATAAAATTCACAAGCTTTAACCTGAGCTAATGGGAATCTATTTCTGGTCTCTGTCCCATGTAGTGTCACTGTTAGTGTTTGGCTGTAGAAATACACATGCAATTGAGTATGAGATATTGCTAAATATCCTGAGTTTTGAAACATAGCTGGTTCCAATGTTTCAAAAGAGGGATTTTATTCCTGTACTAGGTTGCCAGACATACTTAAGCCTGCTTTGAGACCTCTATTGTGGCCATACCAGTCTATTTTCGTTTTTATTCTGTCTACATGGTGAATTACATTGACTTTCAAATGCTAAACCAATCTTCATTTTAGAGATAAGTCCCACTTTGTAATTGTGATGGTTAATATTGATTGTCAATTTGACAGAATCTAGACTCACCTAGGAGATAAAACTCTAGACATATCTGTGAGGGGATTTCTAGATTGTGTTAATAGGGGAAAGCCCACTCTAAATATGGATGGCTCTCTTTCATGGGCTGTGCTCCAGAGTGAATGAAAGGAAGACAGCAAACTCAGCACCAGCGACCAACAGCGTTAGTCGCTATCCGCTCCCTGACTGAGGACACAAGGTGAGCGGCCACATCACACTCCTGCTGTCGTTTTCCCCTGCCAAAAAAGATTGTACTTTCAAACTGTGAGCCAAAACAAATCCTTTCTTCCTTAAATTGCTTTTGTTAAGCATTTTGTCACAGCAACAACAACAACAAAAATAAGTAATATAGTAATGATATATCTCTCTCCATTTTACTAGATTCCATTTGCTAATTTTTTAAATTTTTATTTCTGGATTTTTGAGATAGAGTCTCTCACTAGCCCATGCTGACCTGGAATTCACTATATAGTTTCAGGTTGACCTCAAACTCACAGTGATCCTCCTACCGCTGCCTCCCAAGTGCTGGGATTAAAGGTGTGCGCCACCACATCCAGCCCATTTGCTAATATATATATATATATATACACACACACACACACACACACACACATTGGGTTTTTTTTTCCTTGATAGCTCACTTTTTTTTCTTTATTAGTTAGTATTTTTTTTAATATTTTTTTATTTATTTGAGAGCAACAGAGAGAAAGAGGCAGATAGAGAGAGGGAGAGAGAATGGGCGCGCCAGGGCCTCCAGCCACTGCAAACGAACTCCAGACGCGTGCGCCCCCTTGTGCATCTGGCTAACGTGGGTCCTGGGGAGTAGAGCCTCGAACCGGGGTCCTTAGGCTTCACAGGCAAGTGCTTAACCGCTAAGCCATCTCTCCAGCCCTATTAGTTAGTTTTGTATTCAGCAAATACAGTCAGTTTGGTACCATTATTAGACTCATCCATGACCTACCCCCTCCCCTTGGCCCCTCCTTGTTGAGGTATATGGGTCATGCATTGTGGAGTTAGCCCACAGTTATGTGTAAGATAAATGTCTCTGCATATCATGACCCAACATGTGGCTCTGACATTCTTTCTGCCCCCTCTTCCGCAAAATTTCCCTGAGCCATGTTGGGTTCATTTTTGATCTGCTTCAGTGATGAGGTGTTGGGGACCTGTGAGGCTCTAGCTCTCTGATTTGGTAGGAGTTGATTTTTCTCTGTGTTGATCTCCTTCCCCCTTGTGCTGGTATCCGGTTCATCAGGAAAACAGCCCCCTTGCTTGTTTCGCCAATTTTTCTTAGTTTCAGCAGGGGCCCTTTTGAGGTATGATGGGGTGGCTCTCTCCTTAGGATCTATGTCTATCTTTCTTTCCCCGGGATTTTCAGCACAGCTAGACGGTCGCCATCTTGGCCGGAAGTCTTTTTTTGTTTTTTTGAGGTAGGGTCTCACTCTAGCTCAAGCTGACCTGGAATTCACTATGTTGTCTCAGGGTGGCCTCGAACTCATGGAGATCCTCCTACCTCTGCCTCCTGAGTGCTGGGATTAAAGGCTTGCACCACCATGCCTGGCCATTTGCTAATATTTTGATAAAGATTTTAAATTTATGCTCATGAAGTTTATATTTTTTAACAGAATCTTGCTCATGTTTTTGACAGCCAGATAACACTGGCTTCCAATTTCTTAGTTGGCACACCATCTTGTTTTGCTATATTCTTTATTGTCTAATGTTTTAATATTTTTTAATTTCTGTTATTTTTATATGCACAGAGAGAGAATGGATACACCAGGGCCTCTTGCCATTGTAAATGAACTCCAAATGCATGTGCCACTCTGTACATCTGGCTTTATGTGGGTACTAGGGAATCAAACCCCAAGCTGTCAGGCTTTAAAAGCAAGAGCCTTGGGCTGGAGAGATGGCTTAGTGGTTAAGTGCTTGCCTATGAAGCCTAAGGACCCTTGTTTGAGGCTCGATTCCCCAGGACCCACATTAGCCAGATGCACAAAGGGACGCACACGTCTGGAGTTTGTTTGCAGTATCTGGAAGCCCTGGCGTGCCCATTCTTTCTCTCTCTCTCTCTCTCTCTCTGCCTCTTTCTCTCTCTGTCTGTCGCTTTCAAATAAATAAACAAACCAAAAAAAAAAATTTTTTTTTAAAGCAAGAGCCTTTAACCCCTGAGCCATCTCCCCAGCCTTAATGTTTTAATATTTGATGCAAAAATATTTCCATTTTTCACTCTTCACTAGTCTAAGGCAATATTTTTCTGAACTTTAAAACTATCTTATCAAACTCTACAGATAATAATTATATTGCAATTCATGTTGGAATTGATTACCAAGTCTGCTCACATAGCCTCGGGAAGAGACAACAGTGCCAGGCCGGCTCCAGAGTCCTTAAAGCTCACACAGTGCTATCACATATTTTTACTCAGGAACATTTTGTACCTGGAGGAAATTGGTCCCATTTCACATGGGAAATGGTAACAAAATGAATACATGCAGGTCTGCTGTGTGTCTCCTGGGCGGTGACAGATTCTTGTACCCAAATAAACAGACCTGCAAAGCTCAGAGGTTCACTGGCTGAATGTCCTGTTTACTCCTCATCAGCTTCAAATTAACTGTGGGATGATTCTGCAGCTCAACAGCCCTTTGCAGAGACTGCACAAGGAGCCAAGAGTGGAGGAAGAGAGCCTAAGCACAGTCACTAGGGCTTGCTGAAGAGACCTGGGGTGGGGGCAGGTAGCCCAGTTATTCAAAAGCAAATTGCAAAGAATTCACCTGTCTCGAACCCTGCTTGCTCATCAGCAAAACAAGTGAAAACACCAGCAATTACACAAGCTCCAAGGTTTCCCATTTGAGCATCATAAATGAGGCAAATTGCATTACAGGATAATAAGAGTTAGTGCTGAAAGGTGCAATCACAAAAATAAAAAGGACCTTTCAAACCCTCGTAGAGTTGGTAATTATCCATGAGTGGAACATAAAGGAGGGTCATTCCAAGGTTCCAGCTTCTTGTGTTATCCTTAAGCTGAAATGGGCAAATGCCAAAGATGAAGGTTTCATCTATGTCTTTTCTGTTCCTTTCTTTTAACCCCTGTGAAGTCTTTCATCTTGTTCATCAGTTTAGCCTCAGATTCTACAATTTACAAAATTGCCACCTAATCCTTCTTGGTACCAAAACCAGGATTCTATTTGGAAAAATTTATCACAGAAAACAATGAGGGAGAACCCCCTCCCTCCCCCCAGCAAACTGTAGTTCTTTATATTTCACAGTCATGGCACACATGTATGACTGTTCAGATTAGAGATGTAACTCCCATCAATTAGAGTTAAAACAAAAAAAGTTCTCAAAAATAAAAGGTAAAACCTGAAAAAAAAAAATCAAATATATAGCTAAGCATAAAAATATATTGAGAAATGTTACACTTTATTTCCAATGGCAAAAAGTAGAAGGTCAAGAAACTTCTGGTTTCGTATTCTACAAGGAGCTCAGAAGCCAGCGCTCCGTCCTAACAAAAAGACTAAAAAGAAAAAAAATTAAAAAAAAAAAAAAAAAAACACAGCAACTCTTGGATCTGGAAGAGGAATTAGCTCACAGAGTGTGCCGCTGCTGCCCCCAGCACTGGAAGCCAGGCAGACAGAGAATAAAACATACTGACAGAGATCTCCATGGGGGAAAAAATTCCTTTTTGCTTCTAGTGGGTGAGAAAGAAGAAAAAGATCTACTGTGAAATATGCCAGAGCACTGAGTTCTTAATAAGATCTGTGGTCAGGAGAAACTACTTACCCAGAGCTTAACCTGCTGCTGGGCTTGTATCTTAAGAGGCCTGTGGGAGAGGAAACAGCCAGGCTAGTCACCCTCTCACTAGAACACTAAAGTTCACCGCGCAGAGGCACAGGCTGGCTAAGCCACTGAGACTTCATCACAGGACCACAGACCACTTGGCCTCCTCCCCCACACCTTGTCAGTGCATTACTATTCACAACAGTTCCTCCTACCCAGTCCTCGTGGCCAGCTATATAAAAACAATTACAAGCAAAGAACTTAAAACGGTGATTAATATGCTAAGGATATGGATAGCCTTTAAGAGCAAATGGGCAATGAGACATGGAAAGCCTAAAGGGAAGAAAAAAACTGAGGATCAAAAACAATGTAGCATAAATGAAGAATACCTTTGGTGAAGTTTATAGCACACACAGCAGAGGAAAGCAAATTTATTAAAAAACTGGACCAAAAGGAATGGGATACCTTCCAGCGAGTTGTTGGCCAGGGAGGTCCCTGATGCCCCCAAAATATTATAGGCTATTGCCAAGGCTCTTGGTTGCCCACCAGAACTAGATGATAAGACCACATTGCTGAAGACTCCACAAGCTGGGGCTGCAGGTCACTAAGAAAGCAAGCTGGAGCCGAGCTGGAAGCCTCTTCCTGTGGACTAGCTGTCATGATACTGGGAGAAGCTGTGCGGTCTGTTGGGGGAGGGGTCATCAGTGGTCTTAACCAGCAGAGGACTCTGGAAACTTTGGCTGGCCAGCCAGGCCAAATGTACCAACTGGTGCACAGGTTAGCATATCTGTGGCAGGGAAGCCAACTTCCCTCTGATTGGATTTGAGGCCCCATCCGAGGGAATTCCTGCCAGGTACTGAAAACCAAATCAAAAGCCTATGGATGGGGCTGGAGAGGGCTTAGTGGTTAAGGCACATGCCTGTAAAGCCTAAGGACCCAGGTTCAATTCTCCAGGTCCCACGTAAGCCAGATGGTGACACATGCATCTGGAGTTCGTTTGCAGTGGCTAGAGGCCCTGGCATGCGCATTGTCTCTCTCTCTCTCTCTCTCTCTCTCTCCTGTTCTCTAATAAATAAATAAAAATAAATCTTTAAAGAAAAAAAAAAAAGCCTATGGAAGGGGAGGTCATAGGCCCTAGGGGGGAAACTACTACTGCTATATGGCTAAATGGATATACAATGTCCACCAAACTGCCTTCTAAATACTTATGTTTAGGCCCATATGTTAATGCTACTTTTCCTTTGGTTAAAGAAGCTTTTCTTTTCAGTGGCAATGACCACTGGGGTGACTCAAAACTCATAAAAGTGTTGAGAAGAAATGACAGTGGAGTGTTCAGTACTCAGTGAGAAATCTCTATCACATCCTTCAAGGCTCAGGCACTATTGCAGAAGAGGTGGCAGAAGAATGTAAAAGCCAAAGGAGGGGCTTGGGAAATGGCTTAGCAGTTAAGGCATTTGCCTGTGAAGCCTAAGGATCACGGTTCAATTCCCCAGGACCCACATAAGCCAGATGCACAAAGGGGCACATGTGTCTAGAGTTTGTTTGCAGTAGCATGAGGTGCTGGCATGCCCATTCTCTCTATCTGCCTCTTCCTCTCTTTCTGTCTCTCTCTCTCTCAAATAACTAATAAATAAAATATTTTAATGATAAAATAAATAAAAAGATAAAATAAGTCAAAGGAAGGGGAGGAGTACTTACAATACTGTCTTTCAGACACAATGTGGCCTTGATATTCATGACTTCACAGTAGCTAATGCTACCTACATAAGACTTGCATAATAGGAGGGGGAAAATGATGACATCAAAATAGAAGAGAGACTAAGTGGAAAGAAGAAGGGATTCAGTAGAGGAAGGATTTGGGGGAGGAAAGAATGGATAGTGGGAGGAAATTATGATCATGGTATACTGTCTATATGTATAGAAGTTGTCAGTAAAGTTAAAAAACATTTAAAAAAATTTTAAGGGTCAAAGAACTGTACAGATACATCATTAAAGAAGACATACAGATGTCAAGTAAGCATATGAAAAGGCGTTCAGCAGACTTCCAGTTAATATGGTTGTGTAGGAACCATACCAAAACAGCATAGGGGAGAAAAAGGAAAAAGAAAACAGCAAAATACACTCTTCTACTAAACAATGAAGGTAAATAAGAAATTATCAACCACAGCAGAGAAGTAAGGGAGATCCAGAGAATCTAGAGACCACAAAAGGAGGCAGAAGCGGCTCCAGCAGCAGCAGTACCAGGTCTGTGTGGCCACAGCCACAAGACTCAGCCTGAGCCCCAGGAAAAGCCAGGTGAAGGGATTTTCCACTCACACCAGCCTCCTTGCAAACTCAAGAAATGTAAAGGGGAGGATAGCAGGGACCAATGGAAAGGCTTCTGAGGAAGAGGATCTCGAGGACCAGCAGGAGAACTAGAACCACCATCCACAGCCTCCCCCACCACCAGCGCAAGCGCCAACAAGCACCAGAGACCTGGGGAAGGGAGCTCACTTACATAGCACTCAGCACAGGTGATCAGAGCAGCGACCCACCGACCCAGCCAGCCTACCTGAGCCCACGGCACAGCAAAGAGGGACCCAACTGGGCACACAGCATAACTGAGACCAAAGCCATCCCAAAAGGTAACTGGGGTGACACCAGGTCAATAACCACTAAATAAGCCTGGCTTGCAGCAAAAGTGCTAATTGCACCTTTCATGCCAGGGTAAATTATATGTTAAATCTGAGGGATGGCTGGATTTGCCATTCTTACATAAGCTATATTTTGGGCTTGTCATTTCTTGCTTCCTGATTTATAGTGCCTTTGTCTCCTCTTCTGTCATTTATTGGGGAAGGGCCTCACTTGGTCACAAGCTGACCTTGGAACCCTCTACAGACCAGAAAGCTCAGCCTCCCAGTTGACAGGATTAAGTGTGTGGGGCAACCCACATCCTTAGGGACTGTGACTTTGTTAGAGGATCTGTTTGTGATAATACCTACTCTTTCATAAATACTTCGTGCTGTTTTTCATTGAATGTGTATATTATTTAGTTAAATTTTAGAATTTGCCTGTATTTTGTTCCACCCAGCTTCCTAGAATATTCTCATAGCAGGCAAACCCAACACCTAGGGTCACTTTTGTGGTTACTCTGAGAGTCTTAAGAGCCACACTGAGCACCTTAAGCTGCTACCCTGAAGATACATAATACCAGATTGATTGATACATCTAATAATACTGCAGCTAACTAGAAAATCCAAGAAGCAAAAATCTCTACATTATAATACAAGAAACACAAAAAAATCAAGACAATAAGGCTAGAGAGATGGCTTAGTGGTTAAGCACTTGCCTGTGAAGCCTGAGGAACCCAGTTCAAGGCTCAATTCCCCAGGACCCACGTTAGCCAGATGCACAAGGTGGCGCACATGTCTGGAGTTTGTTTGCAGTGGCTGGACGCCCTAGCATGCCCATTCTCTCTCTCTCTCTGTCTGCCTCTTTCTCTCTCTGTTGCTCTCAAATAAATAAATGAAAAGAAACAAAAAACTATTAAAATATTTTTTAAAAATCAAGACAATATAAATCCACCAAAAAGTATAACTCCATCAGAAATGACCTCCAGTGAGTGATTTAGAGGAAATGCTTGAGAAAGATTTCAAAAGCATGATTATAAATATGCTCAAAGAAATCAAAGGAATCAAGGAAGACACAGGAAACTAATTTAATGAAATAAGGAGGTCAATACAAGACATGAATAAGGAAATAGAAATAATAAAGAAAAACCAGTCAGAAATACTAGCAACAAAAAACACAGTCAGCCAAATAAAAAATTCTGTAGAAAATCTCACCAGTAGGATGGATGAAGGAAAGGAAAGAATATCAAAACTAGAAGACCAGGTGCCAGATCTAATACAGTCAAACAAAGAGAAAGACAAACTAATAGGAAGGTATAAGTGGGAATTTCAAGATATTCGGGACACTAT
This sequence comes from Dipus sagitta, assembly GCA_036346955.1. Classification (NCBI taxonomy): domain Eukaryota; kingdom Metazoa; phylum Chordata; class Mammalia; order Rodentia; family Dipodidae; genus Dipus; species Dipus sagitta. The sequence continues at coordinate 139,621,782 of CM070777.1, forward strand.
GAAAAAATCAAACAAGAATTCAGGGTATACTATAAGGAGAAGAATTTCACTACAAAGGCATAGTAGGCATTTTCAACAAAATAATAGAGGAAAACTTCTCCCAAATTGGGAAAGAGATGCCAATGCAGATACAGGAAGCCTTTAGAACACCAAACAGACAAAACCTGGAAAGAACCTCTCCTTGTCATATTATAATTAAACTATCAAACATACAAACCAAAGAAAAATTATTGAAAGTACTTAGAGAGAAAAATTAAGTCACATACAAAAAGGCAAGCCCATCAGGATCACAGCAGATTACTCAACACAAACTTTAAAAGCCAGAGGGCTTGGTATGATGTATTCCAAGTTCTGAAAGATAACAACTATCAATCAAGGTTACTTTATCCTGCAAAGCTATCCATTCAAATGAACAGAGAAATGAGGACATTCCACAACGAAAGCAGGCTAAAGGAATATTTGAATATGAAACCAGCTCTACAGAAAATACTTGAAAGGATCCTCCATGCTGAAGAGAAAGACAAGCACACATATAAGGAACCTAGAAAAAAACAAACCATACTCAAATACTAGTTAACACAAGAGAGCAAAGGTAAAGCCAGAAGGACTACAAAACAAGAAAAATGACAAAAATAAATACACACCTTTCAATAATAACTCTTAATATCAATGGCCACAATGTCCCAAACAAAAGACATAGGTTTGCAGAATGGGTTAAAAAGCAGGATCCTTCAATTTGTTGCCTCAAAGAAACTCACATTTTTACAAAGGATAGACATTATCTTAGGGCGAAAGGTTGGAAAATGGTGTTTCTAGCAAATTGGCCTAGAAAACAAGCAGGGATTGCTATCCTAATATCTTACAGGGTAAATTTCAGACCAACATTAGTTAGGACAAATAAGGAAGGTCACATTATATTGATTAAAGGAATACTCCAACAGGACGACATTACAATTCTAAACTTATATGCACCTAACATGGGGGCTTCCAATTTCATCAAACAAATGCTATTAGAAGTAAGGTCACAGATAACACCAAACAAAGTTGTAGTGGGTGACTTCAACACCCCACTTTCATCAATTTACAGGTCATCCCAGCAAAAAATAAACAGAGATGCATCAGATTAAATGAGGTCATAGAACAAATGGACCTAACAGATATCTACAGGACATTTCGTCCAAATGCTGCAGAATACACATTCTTTTCAGCAGCACATGGAACATTCTTTAAAATAAACCACATATTAGGACACAAAGCAAATCTTAACAAATACAGGAAAACTGAAATAATTCTTTACACTCTATCTGATCACAGTGGAGTCAAACTACAAATCAATAGCAAGAAAAGCTATAGAGCATACACAAAATCATGGAAACTAAACAATCCACTACTAAATGATGAATGGGTCAATGAAGAAATCAAGAAAGAAACCAAAAAATTCATAGAATCAGATAATAATGAGAACACAACATACCAAACAAAACCTTTGAGACACAATGAAGGCAGTCTTTAGAGGGAAATTTATAGCTTTAAGTGCCTATATTAAGAAATTAGAAAGGTCACAAGTAAACAACTTAATGCAACACCTTAAGGCCTTGGAAAAACAACAAGGCAAGCCAAAAATCAGTAGATGGGAAGAAATAATAAAGATTAAGGCAAAAATTAATGAAATAGAAATTTTAAAAATCCAAAGAATCAAGGAAACAAAGAGATGGTTCTTTGAAAGGATAAACAAGTTTGATAAACCCTTAGCAAATCTGACCAAAAGAAAGAGAAAAGAGACACAAATTAATAAAATTAGAGATAAAAAAAAGGCACAATCACAACAGATACCAGAGAAATTTTTAAAAATCATAAGGACATACTATAAGAACATATATTCTACTAAATTTGAAAATCTGAAAGAAATGGATGATTTCCTTGGTTTATATGACCTAACAAAATTAAATTAAGATAAGATTTACCACTTAAATAGGCCTATAACAAGCATGGCTATCTGAGCAGTTATTAAAAAAATCTTCCAACTAAGCCAGGCATGGTGGTGCACAGCACTCAGGAGGCAGAGGTAGGAGGAGCTCCATGAGTTTGAGGTCACCTTGAGACTACATAGTGAATTCCAGGTCAGTCTAGGCTACAGTGAGACCCTACCTCAAAAAAAAAAAAAAAAAAAAAAATCCCAAGTAAAAAAAAATCCAGGCCCAGATGGATTCACTACTGAACTTTCCAGACCTTCGTGGAAGAAGCAACACCAATGCTTCTCAAACTTTTCCATAAAATGGAAAAGAAAGGAATCCTACCAAACTCCTTCTATGAAGCCAGCATCACCCTGATACCAAAATCAGACAAAAATAGAACAAAAAAAGAAAATTATAGACCAATCTCCCTGATAACATACATGCAAAAATTCTCAATAAAATATTGGCAAACAGACTATAAGAATATATCAGAAAGATCATTCAACCCAACCAAGTAGGCTTTATCCCAGAGATGCAAGGATGGTGTAACATAGGGAAATCGATAAATGTAACATATTTTATAAATAGACTGAAGGACAAAAATCACAGGATCATCTCATTAGATGTAGAAAACGCATTTAACACGGCATATAAACATCTACAAAAATGTTCTACATCTCTAGCCATCAGGGAAATGCAGATTAAAACTACATTAAGATTCCATCTCGGGCTGGAGAGATGGCTTAGTGGTTAAGCGCTTTCCTGTGAAGCCTAAGGACCCCAGTTCGAGGCTTGATTCCCCAGGACCCACATTAGCCAGATGCACAAGGGGGTGCACACGTCTGGAGTTTGTTTGCAGTGGCTGGAGGCCCTGGTGCGCCCGTTCTCTCTCTCTCTCTCTGCCTCTTTCACTCTGCATAGCTCTCAAATAAATAAAAGTGAACAAAAAATTTAAAAAAAAAAAGATTCCATCTCACTTCTTTCAGATTGGCTACCATCATGAAAACAAATGACAATAAATGCTGCCAAGGATGTGGAGAAAGAGGAACCCTTCTACACTGTTGGTGGGAATGCAATCTGGTCCAGCCATTGTGGAAATCAGTATGGAGGTTCCTGAGACAGCTAAAAATAGATTTACCATATGACCCAGTTATAGCACTCCTAGGCATATATACTAAGGACTCATCTCATTACCTTAGAGATATTTGCTCAACCATGTTTATTGCCACTCTATTCACAATAGCTAGGAAATGGAACCAGCCTAGATGTCCCTCAACTGATGAGTGGATAATGAAGATGTGGCACATTAAAACAATGGAGTTATACTCACCAGTAAAGAAAAATGAAATTGTGAAATTTTCAGGAAAATGGATGGATCTAGAAAAGATTATACTTAGTGAGGTAACCCAGGCCCCGAAAGCCAAACATCACGCATTCTCTCTCCTATGGTAATACTAGCTACAAATAATTGGACTTCTATGTGAGTAGGAATAAAACTCAGTAGTAGAGGCCAGTAAGCTAGAAAGGGGATGTAAAGGGAAAAGAAAGGGAGGGAGGGGGAACTTAATAGGATGGTATTTATATATGTAAATATAAGAACAGATTAATGGGGGGTGAAAAGGCCTAAGTGAAGTCAGGGGAAGAGACTGAATAAAGGAAAGGTGGAAGGAGGGCTAATCAAAATCTAAGAGGATATAAATAAGTCATCTAGAAACCTACTTTTTTGGACAATAGAACACTCAGGAGCCATAGATTGTTAGTAGAAAATTTTCAGTGCCAGGGATGGGATACCTTCCAGCAAGTTGTTGGCCAGGGAGGTCACTGGTACTCCCAAAACATTACAGGTCATTGCCAAGGCTCTTGGTTTCCCACCAGGGTTAGATGGTAAGACCCTATTGCTGAAGATGCCAGATACTTGGGCTGCAAGGTCACTGAGAAATCTTGCTGGAGCTGAGCTAAATACCTCCTCCATGTAGACCACCTGACAGAAAGCTGGAAAAAGTTATGCCGTATGCAGTTCAATGAGAGAGAGAGAGAGAAATCAACAGTGAAGATACTCAACAGTGGTCACTGCAAGCCTTAAATTTGGCCAGCCAGCCTAAATGAGCCAACAGGTACAATAGTGGCATGTCTGTTATGGGGGAAAACAACCACTCTCTAATTGGACCAGAGGCCAGCTCCATGGGAGGGAATATATCCCTGATACTGAAGACCTACAACAGGGGTAGTCATGAGCCCTAGGGGTGTAATGTCTGCTGAGAAGTGTCAGAGGAGTGCTCAGCACTGCAATATCTGTATCACATCTTCCAAGGCTCAGGGTCCAATGTGAAGAGGTGGTGGAAAGAATGTAAGAGCCAAAGGAAGGGTAGGACTCCTTACAATGTGCTCCTCCAGACACAAAATGGCCTGGGTATCCATGACCTCACAGTACCTGACACTACCTACACAAGACCATAAGGAGAGACTGATTTAGAGGGAGAGAGCTATGATGGAGAGTAGAGTTTCAAAGGGGAAAGTGGGGGGAGGGAACTACATATTGAAACACAACAAGAGGCTACTTCACACTTACCAGAATGACCAAAATCAAAAGCCCCAACATCATCAAATGCTGGCAAGGATGTAGACAACAGAAACTTTCATTCATTACTAGTGGAAATACAAACCAGTATGGCCACTTTGTAAGAACATTTGGCAGTTGCTTATGAAACTAAGCTAAACATATCATCTAAATAAATTTCAATTATCACAAAAAAAAATACTCACAGATGTTGTGACTGCCAAAACTTGGAAGAAACCAAAATACATGAACCATAATATATCCAGACAATGGAGTCATATTTAGCTCTAAAGAGAAATGAAGGAGCAAGTCATGAAAGCACATGGAAAACATAAATGCCTGTTGCCAGATAAAACATGGCAATCTAAAAAGGATGCATACTATATGATCCCAACTAGGTAATATTCTAGAAAGATAAATCTATAGACACTTCCTTTTAAGGAAGGGTAGCTGTGGTTGTCATGGTTGCGGGGGGGGGGAGGAAGATGGTTGATCATAGCACAGGCATTTTGTACGGCTGTGGCAAGACTGTCACTGTCTATAAAGGTAGCTGCATGGCGTTATTCACTTGTACAGACCCACAGAACACGCACCACAAATAATGAACCCTAACGTAAATAAGAATGAGCTTCAACTGACCTAACCTGAGGATAGTTTCCTCTTAAAATCACTTCTTTATCATAGACCAAAATAAATACAAAGAAAAGGATTTAAGTACTGCTCAAGGGACTAATGACAGTCTATTACTGCCTCAGAGGTTCCAAGTCAAAGAAGTTTAAAAAATCAACTTTACCACCAGCTCACATGTGCTTCCGTTAAACACTGCTCAAGTATTTGCCATTCTTGATTAAGATCTCTTTTTGATTTTTATTTATTCATTTATTAGAGAGAAAGAGAGGGGGGAGAGAGAATGGGCATGCTAGGGCCTTCATCTACTGCAAACAAACTCCAGATGCATGTGGCACCATGTGCATCTGGCTTATGTGGGTTCTGGGGAGTTGAAGCTAGGTCCTTAGGCTTCACAGGCAAGTGCCTTAACCACTAAGGCATCTCTCCAGCCCTTGATTAAGATCTTTTTAATGTCAAAAATTTCTAACACGAAATTTGTCTGACTCTTGCTCCTATGTGATAAGGATTTATCCTCTTAGTTCCTTCATAATTCTTGTCACAGATGGGTTTCTTTACAATAAATGCCTGTTTAGAACTGCTAACATTCTTTCAAAGTATTCTTGTAAGAGATAGTTACATTTTCATGGCATTTTCTGATACTAAAAATTAAACCCATATACTCTCCTTTGCTGATGAAGTCAGAAAGGTAGAAAGAGGCAAACTGAGAATTCTCCTATCCATGGAAATCAAAAGCATGAAATTCTCTGGTTCCATATTCTCATTTCTAAAACGAAATGATTGTTTAATAAAACTCAACCCAAGCAGCAATCATCAAAGTCAGTTAAGATTGCTAGGTAAATAAGTTTTCAAAAGTAAAAGTGGCAACTGGATGACATCCACTTTTGACTCCAAAGCACTTGATGTTTGACTAGGAAGTGGTGGCATCAGTCACACTCAGGGCCAGCTGTGGCAGACCTTGACCTTGAAGCTAACTCAACCAACCTTCCTTCTCCTGTAGCAGCTCCACCCTGCAAGCCTGAAGAGCTGATATGTACTTCATCGCCTCTATTCTGGTCAGTGAAGTAGAAGGGAAGTCTGCGGGGAATTTCTGGGAAAACTATTACATTTCATGAGAATAATGACAGATTTAGTGTGGGTTGCATCTTCCCCTTCCATTCAAGGCTTATGGATGTATGGTTTCTAGGTATGACATCTTCTATCGCAAGAATGTATGGTTGTTAAGTGTGGCACCTTCTACAAGGATGTATGGTTGCTAGGTGTGGCATCTTCTACCATAAGGATGTATGGTTGCTAGGTGTGGCATCTTCTACCACAAGGATGTATGGTTGCTAGGAGAGCTGGCTGAGCAGCAGCATTGGTCACTTTCTGCTTCTGCACTGTGCTGAATGTGACCAGCTGCCTCAAGCTCCTGCTGCCGTGCCTTCTCCACCAAGATGGGCTGTACGCTGAAATAAACCCTTTCTCCCCAAGCTGGGTTTGCTTTGTTTGTTTGTTTGTTTGTTTGTTTTTCAAGGTAAGGTCTCGCTCTAGCCCAGGCTAACCTGGAATTTACTACATAGTGTCAGACTGGTCTTGAACTTGGAGCAATCCTTCCACCTCTGCCTCCTAAGTGCTGGGATGCCCAGCTAAATTTATTCTTGTCAGGCATTTTGTCCCAGCAAGGAGAAAGTAACTGACACATAGGATTACAGGCAGGTGCCCTCACACCTAGCGTACAAACCACCCTCGTCATAAGTCATTCAACTCTGCCTATAAGTAGCATCAAGTACCCAGTGGATTTGTGTTTGGTTTTGCTTTGTTTTGTTTTGTGAACAAGGGGGTCTCATTTGTTGCTCAGGCTGACCTTAAACTGATACTCTTCCTGTCTTAGCATCCCATGTTTTGGAATTACAGGTCTAAATTTCAAACTTATATTCCTCACTTGTGAAAATTAAACTTGCATTTATCTATCTTCATAATTCCAATTTTTTCAGTGTCCTGGGACAAAGTAGTTCTGATTCAAAGAGCCTGAGCCCATTATGAATAACTACACAGTCTTTCACAATCCATCTAACTCTCCCACCCTCTACTTTCATCATTTTGCTGGCCTGTTCCCTATGGCCAGTCCTTGCTCTCCATTCCTGATGCTACACGAGGTGTTCAGAGTGTGCTATGTGTGACAGTGTGCCAGGACTTACAGCCCGAATGAACAAGACAAGAGAGTGGCCCTTGCTTGTGAAGAGTAGACCTGTGGCCAGTGGGAAAAAGAATAAACTAGAAGAAATGAAGCAGGGGCATTTCAGCAAAGAATGACAGAATGATAAAAGCTAACAACACTTTAGAGCATCTCATGTACAGTTGCTCCTGTAAACATTAGCTAATTGAATGCTGTAACCTCTGTGAAGTAGGCAGTACTATCACTGACCCCACCACATGCACAATAGAACTGAGAAACAGAGAGTTTCAATGTTAAGTAGAACAGAAAACACAGAAAGGAGAAGGAAGAGAAGAAGGAAAGGAGGGATGAAGGAAGGGAGGGAGGGAGGGAAGAAAGGAGAGAGGGAAGGAGAGAAGGAGAGAAGGAGGGAAGGAAGGAGAGAGGGAGGGAGGGAGGGAGGGAGGGAAGGGAGGGACTGTTCTACTACTATAGTCCAGGATCAGGAAAGGTCTGACTGAGGTCATCTGGGCTGAGGCTTGGATAAAGAGCCCCTGCGCAGAGGGCCAGGTGCAGGGTGTTCCTGAGAGAAGGAACAGCAAGTACAAAGGCCTGGAGATGAAATGAACCTGGCATGCTGAACCTAAAGAGCTCCAGGGACAGAAAGAAATAAAATGTAGCTAAAACACAGGAGTGGGGGGGGGGCGGGGGACAGCAATAGAAGAGACATAGAGAGGCAGGAGTGGGAGCTAATTTATTATCAAGAGTCTGTATTTTATTACAAGTACAATGACAACTCATTTGGGGTATTTTGACCTAGGGAATAATATGATCTGATTCACATTTTTAAAGATCACTCTGGTTGCTATGTGAGAAATGGATTATGGGGACAAGAATGGAACCAAAGAAGGCAGTTAGGAAAGAGAGGGTGGGGGTTGGGTTCTGCAAGCTTCCTCACCATCTGTTCACATTAGAATATTCACCTTGGAGCAGGAGGCAGTGAAATGGAGACCAGCGACATTGAGGAGGTGAAGCGGATGTTCTGTGGATGTATCACATAGATTTTCACCTCCCTTTCACTCCATCCTTCAGGCAACCAGCAGTGTCACCTGTTTTCCATTTTGCTAATCGTAGCTCTATGCTGTGGTCCAAAGATCCATGTCCCTCCAAATTTCACATATTGGAATCTCCTCACCAATGTGATGGCTTTAGGTGGGGCTTTGGGAAGTGACTATGTCATGAGGGCATTGTCCTCCTGAGTGGAACCTGTACCTCTATAAAAACAAAAAATAGAGTCGAGCATGGTGGCATGCACCTTTAATCCCAGCACTTGGGAGGCAGAGGTAGGTGGATCACCATGAGTTCAAGGCCATCCTGAGATGACACAGTGAATTCCAGATCAGCCTGGGCTAGTGTGAGACCCTACCTCAAAAAAAAAAAAAAAAAAAGAAAGAAAGAAAAGAAAAACAACAACAACAACAAAAAAAAAACCCACCCAAAAAATAAAAAATAAAAACTTCAGGCTGGGCATGGCGGCACACTCCTTTAATCCCAGCACTTGGGAGGCAGAAGTAGGAGGATCGCGGTGAATTTGAGGCCTCCTGAGACTATATAGTGAATTCCAGGTCAGCCTGGACTGCTAGAGTAAGACCCTACCTACACACAAACACACACACACACACCCTTCCTTGGCCTTCCTGTAAAAACACAGCAAGAAGTGCAATCTATGACCCAGGATACCGCCCACACTGCACAGTAAATCTGCTCATGCATCTAGGACTTCCCAGCCTCAAGAACTGTAACAAATAAGTTTTGTTTTTTGGTTTTTTTTGTTTTGTTTTGTTTTTGTGGGGCTGGTTATAGTCACTTGCTTGCAAATCCTGTCAGCCCAGGTTCAAATCCTCAGCCAGTGACATCAAGCTCGATGGGCGTCCATTTGCAGCGCCTGACTTGCCCACACACATATGCTAATAATTTTTTTTTTAATTTTTTTAAACCACCCAAATAAGTTTTTGTGATCCAGCTTATGTGCTCTGTTGAAGAAGCTACACAGATCCTGTTTCGAGGGTCTGCATCTTCTGCTCATGTCCGCATTCCACCACATCTGATTGGTCACAGCTTTCTGCTAGATACTGTTCTAGGTACTAAGGCTACAATAACGAACAAGGCAGCACCGACTTCCTGGAAGACGACACTGTGAAGGAGAAGTAGATGTGCAGGTCAGGAGGAGAGCACTTGTGACCACAGACCCAATAAAATGAAAGCCACATCTCTTGGGCCTTCTATATATAGCCAAGGAAGTCAAGCCCTGCTCTTTCTAATGCAAAGGCCGGGCTGAGGCTGAGGCTGACAATGTAGCTCAGTGACAGAGAACTTGCCTACCATGTACAATTTCCAGCACAAGAGAGAGGTGGGACACAGCTCACAGAAGAAATGAACGTATTTAGATTTTACCTGTTCAAATTACTCACATTCCCTGTCTGACACGTTGGGGAAGACAAGAGCCTGTCACCAGGGCACAGACAAGTTATCATCCCCATCTGCCTCAGAAAAGACCTGTTCTTAACAGATATACATAAAAGAATATATAATATATAGAAAATTAATCAAAATGCCTCCTCAAGAATTCAAAAATATTTTTAAAAATTAATAATTTTTTTGTTTGGTTTTTTGAGGTAGGGTCTTGCTGTAGCCCAGGCTGATCTGGAATTTACTATTAGTCTCAGGCTGGCCTTGAACTCACAGAGATCCTCCTACCTCAGCCGCCCAAGTGCTGGGATTAAAGGCATGAGCCACCACGCCCTACAAAATGAATAATTTTTAACATCAAATTATTTCATCAATTTTTTTATTTTAAAAACTTCCCAGAAAGCCAAGCGCCACATGTTCTCCCTCACATGTGGATCTTAGCTACAGATGATTGGGCTTCTGTGCAAGAAGGAAAAAACTCAGTAGCAGAGGCCAGTAAGTTAAAAAGGAGATAGAAAGGGAAGAGAAAGAAAGGGAGGAAGGCATTTATTAGGTTGGTATTGTATATATGTAAGTAGAAAGATTGAGATGGGGAGGGGATATGATGGAGAATGGAATTTCAAAGGGGAAAGTGGGGGGGGGTACTACCATGGGATATTTTTTATAATCATGGAAAATATTAATAAAAATTGAGAAAAAAAAAAATTTTTTAAAACTTTTGTGTTATATGTTCCGGTAATGCTTCTAAACAACACAAAAAAGCTAGTGATCTGTTCTGTGAGGCAGGCATGGTTCTGGGCTCAGTGGATGCTGGGTAACCTACACAGTTAAGACAGTGGTACTTGTCAAGGAGGAGGGCAGGGCAGCTCACGGGCTGAGTCACAGCCAAGCCCAGTCAAGTGCACAGGATAATTCCTAACAGTGCTACATGCTAAGGAGAAAATAAAACACAATGGTGGGATGGCAGCAGCTTGGAAGGGGGCCAGTTTGAAGAGATACAGTAGACCTCACTGAAGAGGCTTGACAACAAGCTACCAGCCAGGGCTAATAAGCAGAGCAAAGCATCAAACAGAGGGAACAAGCAGCCAGACCAAGGCCACACCTAGGCACTGACCTCGGCAGCTAGAGCGACAAGGGGGCTGGAGCCCAGCTGGCATGAAGAAAAATGGCAAATGAGACTAGGCGCTTTGGGGGCCTCTGGATCACGAGGACCTCAGGGGCTGAGGTGAAGAGCTCCAATGTTACCCTCAGGGTCAAGTGAGGTCATTACAAGTTTAGCAAAGGATTACCATGATTTGTTTGTTTGTTTTGTTTTGTTTTGTTTTGTTAATTCTTTAAAGGGCAGCTTTGGTTGTTATAAGGAAAATGGTTAGTAGGGGACATATATGGAGGCCACTGAATTAACCTCCACGAGGGAAGGGGACGGGGGCAGAGCAGGGAAGACTTCAGAAGGCTTGCCAAGGAAACGGACATTGCCAGTGGAGACAGGTGCAGCCAAGAGGGAAGCAAGGCCCGACTCGTCGGCCTGGGGCTCGAACAGCTCGGAGATGGTGGCGCCACTGGAAGACCAGTAGCTGTGAGGCGGTTTAGGGCAGAGAAAAAGGAAATCAAGATTTTTGCTTGGCTTAGCGCCTTCATTCCAGACATGCAGTAGAGATGTTCTGAGCATGCACACAACCCAACCAAGGAAGCACAACGGGCAAGTCAGGGAGCTGTAATTAGAACCCGACGCTGTCCAGCCTCCTAACCCGAAGTCTTTCAAAACTGAGAGTATCAAAATGAGACTTCCCGATTAAATCACTTCCAGCTTTGTTCTTATTCACATGAGTTCTCCAAGTGATCTCAAGCATTTAAAGGTCAAAAGCCTATGTGAATCTAAACATGAGCTGTCACAGAGCGACACACGTGTGCCCACACACTAATGCATGTAAAAAGAACCAATAAGGCCTGTTCTTGAGTTATTAGCATTGCGCTAATGTCAGTTTCCAGGTTTTGACAATGTGACATGGTTACTTCAGATGTTACCGTTGGAAAGCTAAGTGAAGGGTAGCTGGGAATTCAGCACTACTGTTGCAACTGCCCGTCTTTAATTCTTCAGCAGTAAAAAGTTACTTCAAATAAATAAAATAAACAGCCCCCACCATGATACATGCCTATAATACCAATGCTAGAAGGCAGGGGCAAAAAGACTGATTTTTCAAATGAAGTTTTTTGCTTATTTTTGTTTATTTATTTGAGAGTGACAGACAGAGAGAGAAAGAGGCAGAGAGAGAGACAGAGAGAGAAATGGGTGCACCAGGGCCTCCAGCCACTGCAAAGGAACTCTAGAGGCATGTGCCCCCTTGTGCATCAGGCTTACGTGGGCCCTGGGGAATCCAGCCTCGAACTGGGGTCCTTAGACTTCACAGGCAAGCGCTTAACCACTAAGCCATCTCTCCAGTCCCAAGACTGTGATTCTGAGGCCAGCCTGTGCTACACTGTGTGACACAACTTGCCCAGAACCAAAAGAACACAACCAAACCCAGATCGAATGATTTCTATTTTTTTTAATTAGACCATAATTTTCATTCAAATGTTCTTGAAGGGAAACTTCTTTTAAAGGGGATACCTCCTTGGCACCTGTTTTCTCTTTGCCCTTATTAAAGGCCACTGGAGCCTGGCTAGGTCTGCCTTTCCCCCACACCCAAGAACGCAGTCAGCAATGTGGAAGCCAAATCTGCATTTGACCGGTTCGGGAAGTCCATATTAGGTGTGAAATGCTGTTCAAAACAATGCAAATGGCTATGCTTTCATTTCCTGAGTGGATTGAACAGAACTGCATAGATGATTTAACCCATTTATAAAATGAATCAGAAGAGAACTTATCGAAGAAGGAGATTTTGTCTGAGAAATTAAGGCTACTGCTCTCAACACTCCTGCTAAGATTACCAATTCTGCTGAAAAGCACGCAGCTATTCCCCACCCTCCGCAGGGCTACAACAGCACCTGTGAGGCATATTTTCCTGAAAAACATCTGTTTAGTGAAACGGGGGGGGGGGTATGGTGGAGAAAATGAAGATACGGACGGGGTGATGGGACCGCATGAACAGTGCGCTAGGAAACTTGGAACCAACAAGACCCAGAAGGGGAGTCCCTGAGCAGGCTGAAGTGTTTCACTCCCTCAAGGGAAAGCACGGTGCGGAACTTCACATCACCAAGAGCCAAATGCAGATACTATGTGGCAGATACGGAGCCCGCAAGTCCTTCCCAGAGCCAATCACTACCAGGCCCAGCAGTAGCCGCCGCCGCAGCAGCTCGAAGCCAACTCCAGTTAACTTCTTTCAGTTAAGGTGAAAAATGTCTCCCAAGCTCTGGAGAAATGTAATGGACATGGGGCAGATAACAACACCAATCCCTGGGAGACAGAAGTTGGAATAACACCTTCCTCCCTCCCAAAGCCAGTCTCCTTACACCTAGGCTCCCCCCTTGCCATGGTCTGGATGTGACATGTCTTCCCGCAGGCTCTTGTATTTCATCGCTGGGTTTCAAGGCGGTGGTGCTGTTCTGGGGTGCTTTGAGACCTTGAGGAGACAAAGCCTCGCTTGAGGAAGGGGTTGTGCATTGTGGACCAGGCCCCTCTGCTTCCTGACTGCCACGAGCAACGTAACCAGCCACTGAGGCTCCTGCTGCCGCACCTTCCCCAGCATGATTGTTGACTATAATCCCTTAAACTGTGACAAATAAATCCTTCCTACCTTAAGTTGTTTCTTATCAGGTATCCGACCACAGTTACAAGGAAAGTCACCAGATACTTGCCCTACTCCATCAAGCTCAAGTCCAATGCCTGAATATCAAAACCATTCATCCACCCACCCCTCCGGCTTGCTTGTTTCTGGGTTTTGTTTTCTTCTTTTTAAATAGTTTTTAATTGACACTTTCCATAATTACAGACAATAAGCCATGATAATTCCCTCCTCGCCCCCATTTTCCCCTTTGCAACTCCTCTCTCCATCACATCCCTTCCCCCTCTCAACCAGTCTCCTATTTTATTTTTCCAATAGGACTATTTTTTTTATTAGTTTTGCACTCAGTGTACATAGTCAAATTGGTACCATCGTTAGCCTCCTTCCTGTCCTCCCCCCTCCGCAGGGACCCTCCTCATTAGGGAGTAGTGCATTGGGGGGTTAGCAATCAGTTATGGGTAGGAGGAAATGTCTTTGTATATCATGACCCAACGTGTGGCTCTGACATTCTTTCCACCCCCTCTTCTGCAAATTTCTCTGAGCTATGTTCGGTTCATGTTAGGTTTTCAGTGATGAGGTCTTGGGAGCTTCTGTGTCTCTGGACATCTGGTTTTGTAGGAGTTGAGTGTTCTCTGTGCCTATCTCCTTCACTCTTGTGCTGGTACCAGGTCCACCAAGAAAGCAGCACTCTTATTCATTTCCCCAATTATTCTTAGTTTCAGCTGGGGCCCTTTTGAGTCTCTTTTTTATTTTGATGTCATGATCTTTTCCTCCTATTATGATGGTCCTGTGTAGGTAGTATCAGGCACTGTGAGGACATGGATATCCAGGCCATTTTGTGTCTGAAGAAGCATGTTGTAAGGAGTCCTACCCTTCCATTGGCTCTTACATTCTTTCTGCCCCCTCTTCCGCAATGGACCTTGAGCCTTGGAAGATGTGACAGAGATGGGTCTTTTTCTTAAAATGCATTAGTTCTTCTTTTGAGCCAAACAATCAATTTTCTGTCTTTCCCTCACAAAGCCTAGTCATTCAAGAATGTACTTTATAAAAGGTTTTATGATAGACATGGCTTACCTGAGGGCCCATTAAGTGATGGTGAGGGGGTTCCTATCAGTTTATAAGAAACTACAATAAAAGATGGCAAAAAAATATATCATTACAAAAATCTATGAAGAGGGGCTGGAGAGACGGCTTAGCAGTTAAGCACTTGCCTGTGAAGCCTAAAGGACCCCAGTTCAAGGCTTGATTCCCCAGTACCCATGTAAGCCAGATGCACAAGGTGGTGCATGCATCCGGAGTTCTTTTGCAGTGGCTGGAGGCCCTGGTGCACCCATCCTCCCGCCCTCCCTCTCTCTTTCTTTCTCTCCCTCCCTCCCTCCCTCTTTCTCTGTCTGTCTATTGCTAATAAGTAAATAAAATTAAAAAGCAAAAATTAGTCGGGCATGGTGGCACACACCTTTAATCCCAGCACTTGGGAGGCAGAGGTAGGAGGATGGCCATGAGTTCAAGGCCACCCTGAGAGTCCATAGTGAATTCCAGGTCAGCCTGGGCCAGAGTGAGACCCTACCTTGAAAAACCAAAAAAAGAAAAAAAAAAAAATCTATGAAGAGTCAAAGAAGGAAAAAAGCACTCCAAGTTCAATAAAGTATAGCAAGTTTTCTAAGAAATGATTGAATTGGACCCTGGAGAATAGAAAAGCTTTTGAGAGATCAGGAAAGAGAGGGAGATAGTGAGCACACCCGGAAGTAAATGCACACTGGAGATACATGATAGTGTGGTTATTCCTCTCTCCTTCAAAACAGGCCCAGAGCTGGGTGTTTTCTCCTTTCCCAAGAACAGGGAATGCTGGACTCACTGGTTGGATCATCATCACAGGAAGTTGGAAGCTTCAAAGGAATTAGAAGTCATCGTCTCCTAGGGACACTGTTCTTCCCAGAAGGCCAAAGAAGTTGGGTTTGATCAAATGTCTATTCTCTAGGGAATGTAGTGGCCGGTTTCTTTTCTGCTTTGGCACCTTTTTGTCTGCTTTGCCTGAGTTTCCTTCCTACTCCACCAGGAGTAACAGTCCAGCAGCCAGTAAGGACGGCAAGTGGAAACTCTTTGTGAAGGAGCCAATGTATAAAACCAGAAGGAGCCTTGGCTGCTTCTGACAATTGTGGAACAGTCGCATCAGTTTTGCCTGGACTCTGGGGTCTAATTGTGTGTGAGTGTGTGCACGTGTGTGTGCACGTGTGCGTGTATATGCACACAAGTTCTACTAGGACTCCGTTCCCTGGTGTTTCTTTGCAGGTCTCTGTTAAATGCTCAGAAATTCATACACAGGGGCTACAGGTATAGGTCAGTGACAGAGCACTTGTCTAGCATATGGGAGGCCGTGGGTTTAATCTGCCAAACCCCAGAAAACAGGACGGAAAGAAGGAGAGAGGGAGGGGTTCACATACATCTCAGCCTGTTCTCTCTACACAGACTAAAAACCCCATGAAGGAGAGGGACGCTCACATTCATTTCTGATGTAATCCTTTTGATGTCTTTTTGAGCCCACGACACTCTATGAACACTGAAATATTAAGAGATTCCTTAAGGGGTTGCGAAACCTAATACAGCTGCACTTCTACATAGTGAGCAGAGCGAGCACCGTGGCTCTCAGGGACTAGAGGGAAAACTTAGCCTTGCTCAGCACTACTTGTTATGAGATGTGCGTCTCAATGACGAATGACGGAAGGTTGAAAGAAATACACAAAACAACTAATGGACAGGAACAAAAGGGAAATGCTTCATAACTGCAAACCTTGGTAACTCCTCTTGTGGTTAGACTTGAATGCTAACATTATCTCACAGCCTCAGTACTTAAAAATCTTGAGACTAAACCATGAGTAAGTACACAGGATAAGCTGAAATTAAACCCTCGTGTGAATGTGCACAGTACAAAGGCATTTTATCTGTTTGGTTTACCTAATTCTTTTTTCCCCTTATGTACAATTTTAGAAATGAAAGAAAATGTTCAATGGTATGACAAATCTCTTCTGGCCAAACTTAATTCAAAAAACATGGCAAAGATAATGACATAGTTTCACAGGAAAAATTTACCCTGAAGAAAGGTCTCTCCAGTCTTGACTCTTCAAACAATTCTAAAACTAAGCATTTGCTTTAACCAGCACTCTGTTAGGCACCAAGAAAAGAAAAGTAAACAAAGCTGATTTTAGTCTTTGGAAAAATCAGTTTGTTTTTCTTCCTGGCCTTTCTCACCCTCTGTCAGGGCCGACAGACTTTCTGTGAAGGAACACTGAGTATTGTGAGTTGAGTGGGCCATGAGAACTCTACAAGGGTTACTTGACTGTGCTATGGTCATGTCACCGCAGTGGAGCCAAAATGCAGCACCTGGGCGTCCCTCCCACACCCTCTCTAGCCCCTCCCGCCCCCCACCTGGCAGGAGCTCTCTGCACTTCCTTCTCTTTCCTTCTCTTCATCTAAGAAAGTCTCTTTAAACCTTACCCTCTGCTCTATGGATTTTAATTCTTTAAATTCATGACACAAGAATCCAGGGTACCCTAAATTTATTGGTGCATTGGCATACTGGCATATTGGCAAGGAATCCCAAATTCCCGTTTCACCAAGCAAGACCAAGACTCCAGAGGAAGCTGGGCGTGGTGGCGCACGCCTTTAATCCCAGCACTCGGGAGACAGAGGTAGGAGGATCGCTGTGAGTTCGAGGCCACCCTGAGACTACATAGTGAATTCCAGGTCAGCTTGGGCTAGAGTGAGACCCTACCCCAAAAAACCAAAAAATAAAAAAAAATAAAAAAGACTCCAGAGGAAAATGCTAAATGCTGGGAGCCCAGAGCTCCTCAAGCCACTGCAGCCTGTGGCTTCATCACAGGGCGTCCCAGGCACAGTTCTCACAGGAGGAAGCTTCATGTCTACACTAGTCCTACAGGTTGGGGGTGCCTGGTGCTCCCAGTGCAATGACTCCATTAGCACAAGAGTGCCACGGGATTGTGTCTCCCCAAAATTCACACACGGAAGCCTTAAACCCCAGTACCTCTGCACGTAACCGCACATGTGACCGCACATCAAGTGCCCACAACAGTCCACATACGTGACAGTGGTCTCCTAAGTCAACTCGGGAGCTGGGGGAAGCAACAAGCAATAATGAAAGAGCGTGGCGCATATGTCAAATGTTGCAAAGATCTAAGTGACCACCTGAAAAATGTCCATGACCTTTACCAAAGGTCACTTCTGCAAAGGGCAGAAGTCAAACAAAGGAGCTTGAACAAGACTCACTGTGTCTAGAAAGGAGAGGGTCACTTATGAAAACCCAAGGCAAGAAAACTCCACCTTTGGGAGTTGACATCCAGACAGTTGCTATAGTAAAAGGGAGGTGGGAACCTACTTTGCTCAACTTAAAGTCTCCTAGGAGCTGCCGGGTTTTGTTGTAGTTTTTGCTTCATTTGGAGCCTTTTTAGAGACAGGATCTTGCTGTACAATCCAGGTTGGCCTTGAGCTTGGATACCTCCTGCTTCAGCTTCCTAAGCGCTGGAATTACAGGCATGCACCATCATGCCCTGCTTCTCTGGGCACTTCTTAAACAGAAGTAAGGAAAAGACACAGGGGAAGAAAGGGTGAAATGTGGTATTTATGATCTACTGGGTACCACGTCTCCTTTCATTTATTCTTGGCTACCACTAGGGATGAGTAGGAGGCATCTCTGTTATGCATTGAGGATACATAGAGAGGAAAAAAAGAATCAGTAACACAGCAGACAGAAGACAGAAGCAAGATTATATCCTGAGCTTTAACCCACAATGACAAATGTCTACAGAGCCTTGGTACCAAACAAAATGCTGCTATTCCTCTGCCCTGCCTAGAGCTCAGCATCCTCATTCAAAAATATAGCAATAATATTATCAATCTCATGCTTGACAACGCAAAGCATTTTTATGGACTAGGTAACAGTAAGGACTCAACAAATGTGAGTGACTATCATCTTAACTGAACAAACTTAACCCACATGCAACCCAAGGACCCATCTTCCTCTTCTGAATCCTGCCTTGGTGAAGTTGCATAGCTCAGCTCATCAGCACCCTCTGAGGATCACAGCCAGCGCTCACCCAGGGCTTACCATACCCCCAGCTCACTTCTAAGCACTTTGCATTAGCAAACTCATCCCAAACACCTTCTGGGCAGGGATTACACTTGACTAATTTCTGAACCTACTTGCCTCCTGGCTCCTAGCAGACCTTCAAGAAAGGCTGACTGACCTACAGCAGGAAGCCAAGTGTGAGTTTCTTGTGCTGCGCTCCTTGCACTGACTTCAATGGCCTCTTCTGCTGTTGAGCTGGTATTAAGGAGTGAGGAGGAAGAAATATGACTTTTTCGCCAAAGATTTTAATAGTGTCTTTGAAATACACTCTATCTGAGTTAATGAAAGAGGTTATCAGGAATGCTTTTTCAAATGCAAGGAGAAGAAAGTCTATCTAGAAGACCCACATGCACATTCCTCGTCTACTTGAAGAATGTAAGTACATTTTACTATCCCTCAGGCAAACGTTAATCATCTGTGATCTAGCGATTTGTGGGAAACAATAAAAAGATTTTGAAACTTAATATTTCAAAGCATATAAACAAGGAGGAGACACTGAAAAAATGTCAGGTTATATAATAATCCAGTGAAATACTTTGAAATTGAGTACTTACTGAAAGATAAGCAAAAAAATACTTTCAACAGCAGAGTGAAAAATGTTCTTCATGGTTCCTTAAGGGGCCCTTGGAGGAGGTTATTTAAGTCCAGCATTCCCTACCCCCATACTCTGCTAACTGAAATAGCAACAGGCCTTGATAATAATTTAGAAAAAAAAAAAAAAGGAAAAGAAACTTCAAGTTAACTCAGAAGTTCTGTGTCTGAAGAAAATGGTATTTTAATATGCATACATACACAGTCTTCTAAATTGTCTTTACTTGACATCAAATAAGGAATTCAGGATTTAAGCATTAGCATCAAGTAAATAATAACTTTCTAGAAATGGCTGGAGTTTAGAAAGAACCGTGTGTCGTGTGTGCGTGCGCGTGCAGAGTATGTATGGTGTGATGTGTTACATGTGGTGTATGCATGTGTGTGCGCAGCCGCAGAGGAACCTGCTCCCTCACTCCACCATGGTCTCTCTTGAGATCAGGCCTCCCGCTTAACCCGAAGCTGCTGTTTTCGGTCAGTGAGCCCCAGCGATTCTTCCCCGTGGACCTCCCATGTGGTTCAGACACGCATGACCATGCTCAGCTCTTTACATGGGTTCAACATGGGTACTGGGGAGATCAGACACAAGCCAGCTCAGGTCCTCCCATGCCTTCCCAGGATCTCATGCAAGTGAGATCTTGCAACTGCTAAGCCATCTCCCCAGTGCTAGAAAGAGTTATTTATTTATTTATTCATTCATTCATTTATTCATTTACTTTGCATGCAAGCAGTACTGCAGTGTGGTGTGTGTTGTATGCATGTGTATGTGCCGATGCAACCTCCTCTGCACTTACCTGTGGTGATCAGTGGGCTTATTCACAACTCACCTGTCTTTCCTTATGACAGAGTATCTTACTGATTCCAGAGTTTGCTGTTTGCTAACCTCAGTAATTCTCCACTCTCCACAGGACTAATATTAAAGGCATGTTTGTTTGTTTGTTTGTTTGTTTGTTTGTTTTTCTTTTTTGAGGTAAGGGTCTCACTCTAGCCCAGGCTGACCTGGAATTCCCTATTAGACTTAGGCTGGCCTTGAACTCACAGTGATCCTTCTACCTCTGCCTCCCATGTACTGGGATTAAAGGTGTGCACCACCACACCCAGCCCAAAGGCATGATTTTTGGATCTTGATTTTGTACTGTGCAACTTTACTGAGTTCATTTTTCAGTTCCAAAAGGTGTATGTGTGTAATCTTTAGGATTTTCTACACATAAAATCATATTGTCTGCAAACAAGGACAATTTGTCTTCTTCCTTTCCAATCTACGAACACTGCATTACTTCCTCCTGACTAATTATTTTTGGCTAGGGCTTATAATACTATGTTGAACAGACATAGTGAGAATAGACATCTTTGTTTCCCTTTAAATTATATAGAAAAAATTTCAACTCTCCCTGAGTGTGATGTTAGGTATGGATTTATCATATATGGCCTTATTATGTTGCAATATATTCCTTTGAGTCCCAATTTGTTGAGAGCCCTTATTATAAAAGGTCATTTAATTGGATCAAGCACATTCTCTGTATGCACTGAGACAATCAGCCCTTGCCCCTTATTCAGCTGATGTAAGTATCACATTTATTTATCTGCATATATTAAACGATCTTTGCAACCCCTTTGAATGCTGTTGGACTCAACTTGCTAGTACTTTGTTGATGACTTGCACATACGTGTTCATCAGGGATATTGGCCTCCCACGTTATCTTCCTGGGTCCTTGTCTGCCTTATGTATCAAAATGAGTGTGGAAGTATTCCCTCTTCCTCAACATAGGGAACTGAGAAGAACTGATATTAGTTCTTCTTTAAATGATGGGCATAAACTCACACATATATGGTGGTCTGAATGCAAAACGTCCCCTAACCTCCTGAATGCTGGGATTAAAGGCGTGTGCCACCAAGCCCGGCCAGCTAAAATATTTTTTTAAGGTTACAGTCTATTACTTGTAGAGACAAGAAAAAAAACGACAACTGACTATCACAATTTCAGAGCCTTATCAGAGTAACCAAAAACTACTGGCTCAGAGCCAGGTGTGATGGCACACCCCTTTAATCCAAATACTAAGGAGGCAGAGAGAGATAGGAAGATCACCATGAGTTCAAGGCCAGGTGGGCTACAGAGTGAGTGATAGGTCAGCTTAGGCTAGAGTGAGATTCTACTTAAAAAAAAAAAAAAAAGCTTGGCATGGTGGGTACACGCCTTTAATCTGGAGGCAGAGGTAGGAGGATCACTGTGAGTTCAAGGGCAGCCTGAGACTACATAGTGAATTCCAGGTCAACCTGGGCTAGAGGAAGACCCTACCTTAAAAGACCAAAAAAAAAAAAAACCAAGAACAAAAAACTATTGGCTCGAAACAACCTTAGAATTGTGTACTACTGTCACTTCACGAATGAGGAACACCAAAGATGCACGCACTACTTCTCGATTCTAAATCCACCCTTCTTGGCCTCGCTCTGGGAATCTGGAGCTAGATGGTGTAAACATCCCTGCTCTGCGGGGACAGGCAGTGCTGGTTTCTCATCCACAGAAGGTAGTGTAGGGAGCCAAGAAGGCCATAGCAAAGGCAGGGCCTTTCGTTCTGGGTCTAGAATGCTTTCGTCCCCACTCTGATGCCCTGCTGGTAGCCTGTGGGAGCCCACTGGTGTTCCAGAGAATTCTTTGCTTCTCTCACTCAGAGTGCTTTCTGACAGTCAGCTAGGGTCTACCCACATCCTCTACCTTTTTTTTTTTTTTCTGTGACCAAAGGACCTGCTCTTACAGGCCACTTCCCATGGCAGTCACCCCATCTCCAGGGAGGCTTGAATTGGAGGTAGCAAGCCTTGGGGGTAAAAGGGCCTCTTCCAAGTTCTTAGTGACTATATCTGTACTCTCCCAACCCCAGAAAAAGCAGCTTCTTCCAGTTGCCATGGTTGTATTCTCTAGAGAGCTCTTTCACTGCTGTTGTAGTTATCCACAGTTAACTTTTCACTGGCAAAATAATAATAATAATAATAATAATAATAATAATAATAATGTCTTTACATGAAATGTGCCACGTTCAAACTGCTATCTGGTTTTTGTCTCTTGAGTGGATCCTGACTGACACATATAGAAATAAAAAAATGGCTCAAGGGGCTGGAGAGATGGCTTACTGGTTAAGGTGCTTGACTATGAAGCCTATGAATCCTGGTTTGATTCCCTGGTACCCACGTAAGCCATATGTACAAAGTGACCCATGTATCTGGAGTTAGTTTGCAGTGGCTGGAGGCCCTGGCATGCCCATTAACACACACTCTGTGTGTGTGTGTGTGTGTGTGTGTGTGTGTGTGTCTGCCTCTCTCTCTCTCTCTCTCTCTCTGACTCTCTCTCTCAAATAAATAAATAAAAACAAAATGGTTCAAATTGAAACAGATAAGAGGAACCCACCTTCCCTGGGCATTGGGAAGGTGTTAAGCCCTGATAATCATCATGAAATCCTGTTCAAACCATGATTCATGTCAATGATCTCTTCTTTAAGTTTACACTATAAGCACACCTTCTGATATTCATTTTCCTATAAATAATTAAGGATGCTGGGGATGGGCAATCTGACTCCCTCATTAGCAGCTGTTGGGCTCTCCTTGCTACCCTGGCTACCATGAGCAAAAGAACTACCAGTCTGACAGCCAGATGGATTCTGCCAGTGCCAGCCCAGCCATCTTCGAACACTCCATAGAGACAAACAATCATGCCAAGGCTACAGCTGACTGCCCCAGTTCCTGAAGGTGCAACCTCAGCCAGAGCTGATGGAAGCAATCTGTATTAGGCCTTCTGCTGTCACAGGCCTCAATAAACTATATGATCCTGAAACAATTTCTACCTTGGCCAGACAGTGAGCACTTCCCTGGCAGTCTAGCAAAGAGACTGAGTGACTGATGCTAAGAGTCAAGTCCAGGCTGGTCTGAAACAACAGCCTCAAAGATTATGACTGGTGCTGAGGGGCAAGACTATGATTGGTGCAAAACAGACATCTGCGATTGGTCAAACACCCTTTTTAGATTTGCTAATAAGAAAATTGTTTCCAGGGCTGTTAACATGTTCTGCATGTACTTAGAGAAGTTAGATACTTAAAACATAACACATGTCTGCTTTCTATGTTCTAGATGTGGCTTACAATGTCACCAGGCAGCTAAAATTAAATATTAGATGGGATGACTTAAACTTTCATGCCATTCTTTAACCAGATCTATTTTGCTAATCAGATGTGCTATATATCTACACTTTTCTTCAAGAATGGTGCGACTGTCCTATGTGCTTAGTGATCATATGTAAAAACCAAAGCCAATAGGAGATACTAGAGTCAAAAAGACAACCAACATTTTCATTTCTGCTCCCAGGTCAAAAAGACCACAAAACTCTGGTAAGCCACCTGCCTTCTTGGTCAGGGAGGACACGGAGACCCAGAGATTGCACTCTAACTCAGTGTACACTCTGCAAAAGTTGAGTCACAACAGAGGAATGCTTCCAAAGGAAGCCACGTGGTCAGCAAGGCCCTGTCTTATCCTAACACATGACCCAATACTGAGAAGAGAGCTCCTCACAGGTCCCTAAGAGTCATTACTAGAGAGCCATTACTGACCTTTAAAAATATAATATATGGGGAAAAATACAACATATGGTTAATTTGGGGGTATCTACATGGTCCAAAACACCCAGAAAAAGAATAAACAAAGAATATTACAATGTAAATAAATATTTAGGCTAATAGGCATCCCTGATTGATGCTAAATATAGATATCTACTTCTCTTGGCCATATGCTTAAGGATTACATTACTAAGCTCTTGCATTGACTTACGCCTCTTCCAAGAGGACAAGATCCTCTTTTCTTAAATTAATTAATTAATTTATTTAAGCAAGGTAGAGAGAGGCAGATAGACAGGGTCAGAGGGCGTATGTGTGCACCAGGGCCTCCTGCCACTGCAAGCGAGCTCCAGATGCATGTGCCACTTTGTACATCTAACTTTATGTGGGTAGTGGTCAATTGAATCCAGGTTATCAGGCTTTGCAAGCAAGTGCCTTTAACTATTGAGTCATCTCTCCAGGTTAATATTTATCATTTGTTTGAGAGAACAAGCACTCCAAGGACCTCCTACCACTGCAAAGGAACTCCAGATGCATATGCCACCTTATGCATCTGACCGTACATAGGTACTAGGGAATCAAACCCAGGTCATCAGGCTTGGCAAAAAAGTGCCCTTAACTGCTGAGCCATCTCTCCAGCCCAAGATCCTCTTTTCCTGCGTTGGCGATAATCACAACGGTTGTTTTCTCTTGTAACCCTTCATCTTTTACAAATATTATCCCAGGTTCAAAAGAACGGGCAGAAGCAAAACACCTACACACTGATGGTGATGAGACATCAGACTGATTCACAAGAAAAGAAATCGCCTTTCTACCTCGGGCCTTAGCATAAACTTCTTCCCTTTACATAAATTCCCCCTGAGGAGCTCTAACTGCTTCTAGTGTGCTTTTCAGCTGGAAGAAGTTAAGAACGCTCACAGCCCCACTTCCCTAATAGCAGTTAGAGTTTCTTCTCAGTAGGGGCAATGAAGAATAGGAATTTTATAGACAGTCCACCAGGGACAGGGACCCAAGGAATACCACCATCCCGCCCTGTGTTAGACTCAGTCTCATTCAAGATAGCTGTAAACAGCACGCCCCAGAAGCAGCTTCTGGATTGTTTGAGTTTCCTGGGCCAGCAGCCTGTTGCGTCCATCAACCAATCAGAGTCTCCCTTATAAGCCTGAGTCTGATGACAAGGCTCATCCTAATTGGATGTTTGATCCATATAAAGGAGGCTAATCACGTGTGTCAAACTCTCTTGGCTCTCTCATTGTCCTGGGGCTTGACTCTCCCCCTACTTGCTCCCCTAAACTCTCAAAGCCCGGCTGGGCAGAGTGAGTTCTTTTTGCCTGGGCATTTCCATGCTCACCTCTATTTTGGTTTTGGATGCTTTCCTGCCTTGCTACCCATGTGATCTCTCTTTAAGCTCTGAGTTACTATCTCTTAGTCATCTCTTGACCCCTATGTGAAGGGGAGCTTGTGGTTTGGGCTCATAGGCTTTTCTTTCACTGTGTGTTTGTCTGTGTGTCCAGAATTTTCCCTATGTAAGGAAGACTTTCTCCATCTCCCCTTCACAATCCCAGCCAGCTGGGAAAGGAGGAGACGTGGGTTTTTTGTTGCTTTGTTTTTTTTTTTTTTTTTTGTCGTGGGGCTTTGTGGTAGCCTTCCCTCTGGATCCTACCTCTCTCTAAAATAAAGCTCGTAACTCATAATTTACCCTTCTTAGAGTCTATGTTCTCAATTCTTTGCTAACTCAATAAAGTACCCAAAAGTTGGGGTTCCACAGGCCTAGGCTGTCCTGCATCTTTATGGAATTTAATCCCTCCTCGAATCCAGAATCCTACATCAACACTAGACAGTGCACCTTGGGGCTCCATCTGCCTGCCCACTGTTTCCAACACCGAGGGAACAAAAGCTGCGTGAGCCCAGCGCCGGCCAAGCTCCTTTCTACCCGTCATTTCAGCCTGGCACGGCAAAAGCGCCTCAGCCATCTGACTGCCAACAACGCAAACGTGAAAGGTAGGAAAGGGCACATTTTCCCATTGCACCTACACACGGATGGTAATATACAGAGACTGAGAAGAGTTTAAAAACTAAGCAAAAATTCCATGTTTGTCTCCTTCAGAATCTTTATCCCATTTAGTCACGTTTCTTAGAAAAACTTTTATTTTCTTTGATTGTTTTTACTCTCTTATTTGGTAAGCTGTTTTGAAAGAGAGACAATGATATGCACACAATGAAAATATTACCTACAGATGAGGCTTGAGGCAAGAATCGGAAAATAATGAAGCCATGCTAGCCTTGGTCAGGTCACTAAAGGGGATTTGATTAGAGCCAAGAACTGCTATGAGAGATAAGGTTGCCTAGTGATTCGAAACATGATTAGGTGAGGCAGACTTGTCAGTGTTCAAACCTCAGCTGTGTTCCCACCACACTGTGTGAACTTGGGCAAGTTTATTTAACACCGCCATCTCATCTATAAAAGACAAGTGCTGGACGTGGTGGCGCACGCCTTTAATCCCAGCACTCTGGAGGCAGAGGTAAGAGGACTGCCATGGGTTTGAGGCCACCCTGAGACTACATAGTGAATTCCAGGTCGACCTAAGCTAGAGCAAGACCCTACCTTGAAAACCAAAAAAGGAAAAAAAAAAAAAAAAAAGGCAAGTAATAATAAGAGTCCCTACCACAAAGTTTCATTATAAGAATAAAGTGATTTTGCATATCTAAAGTGACGGAGTCCGAGTGAGTGAGTGAGTGTGTATGAGCTATACCAAACCCAAATTCTCTTTCTAACCTCTTCTGTATGTCAGTATTCTCAATCCATTTTCTGATTTTGAAGAGGTTTAAGGAGCCCTATCTGCTCCAAACACTAGGATACTGTGTTTTCTTTACCATCTTTGGTCTTCACCCAACATCCTCCTTCCCTAGAGGGTTATCATGTCTTGCCAAGCCAGCCTCGCCATGACTCAGTCTAAAAGCAGCAGGGGTGTGCTGTATAATAAACACCTCTTGCCATGATCAACTTTTGCCCTCTTCCTTTTGGACTGGCATTCCTACTCCAGGTGACTGTAGTGCTCAATAGCACTTGTGACCCAATCTTGACCGGTCCTCTGAATATTAAGGCAGTCATAAGGGAGGGACTTGTAGAAACAGCCAGCCAATGCCTCAGACCTCCCTTACTGCCCCATTCTTGCCCTTAATGAGTCTTGAAAGTTCAGCCGTTTCTTCAAAGTTGTGAGCTATCTGTATCCAGAGAAATTTTTACCTTTGTTTACGTTAGCATGAAGCCCCAGTGCCCGAGCCAAAGAGCCCACACACACTACGTGAGACTTGGCTATAGTCCTTCCTTCCCTCAACTCTAAGGTGAAACTTTCTAAGATCCCTGCTAGCTCTAAACTGGCAAAGTTAGAGCAACAGGACAAGTCCCAGCAGATGAGCTCCACGTGCTCTGTAATTCTCTTTAACAACCTCGTCAACAAACGATAGAACTGAGAGATGCTTTCAAAGACTTATAAAGGCTTTTAAGGCTTTCAAACCATAAGCCCCTGATTTACCACTATAATATTGTGAAAAATATATATTTGGTTATTGTCCCATTATCTACAGACAACTCCTAAAATTTGGGGAAATCGTCAAAGTGGTAGATGTTTGTTTTTGTTTCTGTTTTTGGTTTTTCCATGCTAATAAGTTGATCAACGGCTCGCAGCTCAATAGCTTCAGGATGAGGACTAGTCACCAAAAATGCCAAGACAGGATTAGAATGTTGAGAGTTAGAGCTCCACTCCCAATCTCCAGAGAAGGGAGAGGAGCAGAAGGTTAAGTTATCCAGTGATTTAATCCATCATGCTTATGTAATGAACCTTCATTAAAAAAACCCCAAAGGATGAGGCCTGGAGAGCCTCCAGATAGCTGAAAGTTCTAGCAGAGGCTCCAGGAGGTGGTGCACCTGCAGAAGGCATGAGGGTCCCATGTCCCGTCCCCTGTACCTTACGTGGCCCCAGGCATGTCCAAGCATGGCCTTTGGGAACTCCTCTGTAATAAGCTAGTGAACGTGTTTCCCTCAGTTCCGTGAGCAAATGTACTAAGAGGAGGAGGTCAAGAGATGCCAAGTTCAGGCCAGAGGACTGCCCCTCCTGACTGGCACTCAAGGAGAGGCAATCTGAGAGACAGTCCTCAAGCCGGTGGGATCAGATGCTACCTTCAGCTGGATGGTGTCAGAACTGAGTCGCATTGGCTAACACACCTACTGGTGTCCCTGCAACAGCATGGCTAGCTTGGTGGGTGAAGAGAACGCCCTTCGCATTTGGTCACAGCGGCAGTCTGTGTTGAGTACTGAGTGAGAGAAACACAGGAGAGACTCAACAGCTCAGCTTGTTTCTCCCCATATCCTGTCAGCCACACAGAACATCTCAGCAGTGTTATTTTGGTAACAGTGTTGTCACCCTCTCTGCCATGGTGCTGAGTGTAAATAGAACCTGAACATTTCCAGGAATTGTCAGCTTGGCACTTCCTACAAGGAGTTAAGGTTTCTTTCATAACATTATCAAAATAAAGCCTAGGACAAAAACTTGTCCCAAACTTCTAGAAGTTACACTTCCTTTTCAATTCAATTTGTTGTGTGGAAAAGCACAACACATATATTGCTTTTTAAAAAAAATGGGGGGAAAGTCCCCCCCCCCAAAGAATCGTACCCATCTGCTCCTTACTGCCCAAACACAGGAACAAGTATAAACACAGCTGCCTATTAAAACTGAGCAAAGCAAACATTCCTGCAGCGAGCTCCAACAGCAGCCCACAAGTCTGAACTGCACTCACAAAGAGAACGCTACCTTGCGAAGCATGTGCTGAACTCTAGAGCCACGCCACCAGAAAAGCTGGTTACTGGTACCAACGGCTACAGATAGCGTGACTGAAGAGCTGTAAAAGTGCGAGGGACCAGACTCTAGCAGCAACAGGACCACCACACTGTCTCCTCAGCACAGCCGAGAGTGAGTCATCTTGGACTCTCAAGGCAGCAGAGAAACTCAGAGATTTTGTTCCTTGGCCCCTATATAGTCCTGTATATGTATATATATATATATATATATATATAGAGAGAGAGAGAGAGAGAGAGAGAGAGAGAGAGAAAGGGAGAGAGAGAATGGGTGCACCAGGGCCTATAGCCACTGCAAATAAACTCCAGATGCATGCGCCAACTTGTGCATCTGGCTTCCATGCATTCTGGGGAATCAAACCTGGGTCCTTAAGCCTCACAGGCAAGCGCCTTAACCACTAAGCTGTCTCTCCAGCCCTCTGTCTAGTCTTACATTACAGCCCAACCCTGTCTTCAAAGGGCAAGAGAGCTGCTGGAAAGAGAGACAGCAAGACAACAGGCAGGAAAGAGGAAGGTAGACAGGGAGCAAAACTGGGGAGAAAACGAGAATGTCTTCATTCTCTCTGGGTACCATAGGCTCTGAAGCAGCTCTGGTCTAGCAGAATTAGAGGGAGGGAAAAGTGAACTTTAATACAGGGTTTGTGGGACTGGAGAGATGGCTTAGTGGTTAAGGCACTTGCCTACAAAGCCTGAGGACCCAGGTTCGATTCCCCAGATCCCATGTAAGCCAGATGCACAAGGGGGCACATGCATCTGGAGTTCGTTTGTAGTGGCTAGATGCCCTGATGCATCCATTCTCTCTCTCTCTCTCTCTCTCTGTCTCTCCTTCTCACTTCCTCAAATAAATAAGTAAAAATAATTTTAAAAAATTTTAATACGGTGCTTATGATATAAATTAGCAGGCTTTGAAGTCAATGTGTCTGGATTCCTATGTTGGCTCTACTACACTATATGATCGCAAGCAAGTCATTAGGCACCTCTGTGCCTGCACTCTCTCACCTGTATGATAAGGGCAGTAACACCACCTGCCTCATCTGGTTATTGTCAGGATGAAGTGGTCTAATAAATGCAGCAGATTTAATAAATGAAATGGGCTTGTACCAGTACCTGGCACACAGAAAGCCCCCAATGAATATGGATATAATTTTACTGATCTTATTTGAAGTTCCTGGTGAGACACTGGATTGTTGTTTTGTTTTGTTTTGATATAGGGTCTCATGTAACCCAAGTTGACTATGTAGCAGGGCACCTTAAACCTTTTTTTTTTTTTTTTTTTTTTTTGGTTTTTGTGTATGTGCATGAGAGCATATGTGTTCATATGTGTAAGGGTGCATAGGGGTGCAAGCATGTATGAATGTGCATGTGGAGGCCAGAGGTTGACATTGGGGTCTTCCTCAGTTGCACATGTGTGCGAGGGTATGCGTGCACGTGTGTGTGGAGACCAGAGGTTGACATCGGGATCGTCCTCACTTTGCTCTCCACCTTATTCTTCGAGACTGAACCTCGAGCTAGCTGACTCAGCTAGACTAGCTAGCCAGTGAGCCCCATGGATTCCTTGTCTGTTTCCCTGGCACTGGGATTACAGGTGTGTGCCCCGTGTCCAGCTTTTATGTGGGTGCTGGGGATCCACACTCAGGTCCTCATGCTTATGCAGCAAACACTTTACCCAGTGACCCATCTCCCCATGCCCAACCTTGAACTTCTGTCTTCTCTTCCACCTTCAAACTACCTTCAGTTCACTATTTATTTATTTAAAAGAGAGAGAAGCAGAAAGAAAGAGAGAATGTGCATGCCAGGGCCTTCAGCACTGCAAACGAACTCCAAAAGCACGCGCCACCTTGTGCATCTGGTTTACATGGGTTCTGGGGAATCAAACCTGGGTCTTTTGGCTTTGCAGTCTAGCGCCTTACAGTTAAGCCATCTCTCCAGCCTTCCGCTCACTTTTTTTTTTTGTTTGTTTGTTTTTTGTTTTTTGGTGGTAGGGTTTCACTCTAGCGCAGGTTGACCTGGAATTCACTATGTAGTCTCATGATGGCTCCAACTCACCGTGATCCTCCTACCTCTGCCTCCTGAGTGCCAGGATTAAAGGCGTGCACCACTACACCCAGCTTAGCTCACTTTTTATTATTATTATTATTATTTATTTGCAAGCAGAGAGAGAGAGAGAGAGAAGGGAGATAGAGACAGAATGGGCACACCAGGGCCTCTAGCCACTGCAAATGAACTCCAGATGCATGTGCCCCCTTGTACATCTGGCTTATATGGGTACTGGGGAATTGAACCTGGGTCCTTTGGCTTTGCAGGCAAGTGCCTTAACTGCTAATCCATCCCTCCAGCCCCTTAGCTCACTTTTTAATCTGAGAGTGGCATCCAACACAGAACCGTCAGTTCTGAGGTAAAGAAACAAAACTGTAAACTAATGTTTTTCTGCATGTCCATTGCTATCACAACCAACTAAAACTCAGAACAACTTGTCAAGCAATTTACAGCTTTGGGAGACTCACAGTTGGGGAACAACAGTGAGAGAGGAGCCATCCACCTAACCAGATGGCCAGATCTCCAAATTCTCTCAGGCTTTACTTTAAAATAGCCCAGGAAGTCCTATGTGCCTGTGCTGAACTCCCTTGTATGCACATGAGTGGGCCCGTGTCTTTAGTACCACTGCCCTGACTCTGCTTCCAGAGATCCTGTAATGGATGGTCTCATACACAGCTTGGACATCAGTACTTTCTTCAAAGGCCTCCTGGTGACTGAACACACAGCCAGGGTTGAGAAACACTGAATGCAATCAACAGGTGACAGAGACAGCCAAGTGGTCTCTGTGCCCACAGGAGGAGGGGACAAGTCACAGTCAGACTCTCGAAGTAGAAAGAACATTAAATTCATTTTTTAAAATGAAATGCAGGCATCCCTGCTGGGGCAAGACCTGTCACATGGTTTGCTGTTCCTAGAAAGAGCTGCAATTAGCTGCCAACAGATGCATTATTTCATCAGTCCCATAAATACTTGATAAAAGTCTTCCGCCTTCCTTTATGTCAGCCATGCAGAAAGTGGGGGTAGATTTTTCTGATAAGATGCATTACTGAAGCATTACGATTCCCTTTTAATGATTAAAGTTAGCATTAATAAAAAGAAAATATTTTAGAAAAACCTCGAACCAGTATACCTCTTAAAATCCTTGAATCTTAAAATGAAAACAAAAATTAGTACAATATTTCAAAAGCTTCTTTCAACTATTAACACTGAAGCATAATACAATTCCATTTCAAGCTCACTAAGAAGCCAAAATTGCGAGACAAGAATGGGAGGCTGTGGATTCCAGTCCCAGCAATAAATTACATCACCCAGCTGTGTGATCGTGAGCTACTTGACTTATCTCCCAGGCCTGTGTTTTCACACAGAAAAATTCACTGATCTGTGAGTCACTCCCAGCTTCCATAGTCCAATACCAGGACTGGGATCCATATTGCTGAGTGCCACAGCAGTTACAAATTTTGTAACTCTGCTAGTAAACTCAACTAGTTCCTGCCAGTTGTCTGAGGTATATGCTGCTCAGCGCCAGCAAGGCACCTGCGAACAGTGCTGGCTGGGAGATTATTAATAGAGAGCAGGCTCAGTTGTACCACATGACTGCAGGGTCCCATGAAAAATGTCTCAAGCTAGAAATCTCTCTACTAACCCTGGGACGACACCTATGCTGGACGGACCATGCTGAGAGCATCCCAAAGGCAGTGGAGTCTCCCCCTGAGCTGACACCGGACCTTGCTTCCCTATACCACACCTCCACACAAGGCATCCCCCCATGCTCCTGCCACTCTCTGTAAGTGGGAAAATGCACGCATAGAAACTTCACCCTTTCTGCAGAGCCTCGTGTCCTTTTTGGTCTTTTCTTTGTATTTTGCTTCAGACTTACTCATTTTTACTCAAATAAAAATAATGTGCTTTGACAGAATTTTATAAAAGGAAAGATTCACTTGTCACAAATGATTTTTTTAAAAAAAAGCAGCACAACTAAATTTAAATTTGATGGTAATACCATTGCCCACAAAAAGCCTTAAGCAGAGGGACCTGTGGTCACTTATCTAGACCACAAGAGAAATAAAGTATTATTGAATCCTAGGTCTAAAACCATATGAAGAAGAACGTGAGGTCTTAGCTGTACAGCAGGAAATACAACGAATGGAAGTGACTGAGTTCTCAGGCAGCACGTGACTGGTTCCTCTGTGAGCAGGCGTCTAACCCAGGCTCCATGTCACCTCTGCTGCCACTGGAGAGCCGGTGGTCCCCTCAGTCCACTCCATGTCTGGCCAGTTTCACAGAAGAAACCACCTACCTGGACCACCCTCACAACACTCATCACCCCCACAAAGATAAGTTATTCATTTGCCAGCTTCCCTTCTACCCTTCCCCCCACCCACCCACCCACAGCCCCCAGGAGAACAGGTGAAACTCCAAGACAGCAGGAGCTCTGCTTGGTTGAAGTCCCAGCATCTGCTGTCTAGCACATGGTCACTACTCAATGTTGTGGTTAGAACGGGGAATGTCCCCAGAGGCTCATGTGTTTGAACACTTGGTTCCCAGCTGGTGGTGTTGTTTCAGAAATTTATATAACTTGTAGGAGGTGAAGCCTTGTGGAGGAAGTCACTAGGGGGGCCTCACTTCCTGTTTGCCCTATACTTCCTGTCTACCAGGGTGACTAGCTGCCTCTTGTTCCTGCTGCCATGTCCTTCCTTCCATAAAATTTCCCCCCAAAAGTGCAAGCCATAGCCGGTCGTGGTGGCGCACGCCTTTAATCCCAGCACTCAGGAGGCAGAGGTAGGAGGATCTCCATGTGTTCAAGGCCATCCTGAGACTCCATAGTGAATTCCAGGTCAGCCTGGACTAGAGCACAAGACCCAATCTCCCCAGAAAACAAACAAAAAAAAGTGTAAACCAAAAATAACCCCTTTCCTTC
Organism: Dipus sagitta; assembly: GCA_036346955.1. Lineage (NCBI taxonomy): Eukaryota > Metazoa > Chordata > Mammalia > Rodentia > Dipodidae > Dipus > Dipus sagitta. The sequence continues at coordinate 139,655,381 of CM070777.1, forward strand.
TTAAAGCTGCTTCGGGTCAGGTATTTGGTAACAGCAATGAGAAAGTTAATTGATATACTCAGTAAATAGGTGTGGAATGAATAAGTGGATGCCTTCAGGTGATCAGAAGTCCTTCGTGTGTACCTCAGGATGGGTATAATCATGCTGAAAATGGCCAAGGGAGGACTCGGCAGAGTTCTCTCTTGTAACCTACGATGGCATAAGGCAAGCACTTCTTAGCCACCATGAAGCACAGCATAAAGTTCAGATTGGATCAACTGAGCTCCACGCTGACCTGGAGAAAGTCTGGGGGCATGGCATGATTGGAGGCTCCTACGAGGAGAATCCCTATGAGGAGACTGCCAAGCTGAAAATCCAATAAAGCTATGACAATATCTAGACGTATGCCATGGGAGCTTTGGAACGTCAGATGCACCCAAGCTCTCACATCAGAGCCAGAACGCCTCTCAGGAGGTGGCTAATGTGGCTCAGCAGAGAGGGGTCACTCAAGGTCGGTTCACAGGGGACAAACTGAGCCTTGGAGCCCATGGGCAGAAGGGAAACAGACTAGCCAGCCCTGCGTCAATCCAGGACATAAGGTCCATGGGGACAACCCGGGGGAAGGTCAGGCAAGGCTGGAACAAGTGGCTGCCTCCGGCCAGCCGCTGCAGTGGGCTCAGGATTGAGGCGTCTTATGTGCTTGGAGAAGAAGACGCTGCACTGAGGTCCCAGAGATCTGTTCTTCTCTCTTGCTGGTGGCTAAAAGTGCACAAAGCAGGAAAATAGCTTAGGAAGGAGAGAAAAACAAATTCCTATGGGAAGACAGTGGCAAAAGGCATGGCTACTAAGTATACTGTTAAGAAAGAATGATTAGGGGGGTGTGGAGAGAGATGGCTCAGTGGTTAAGGCATTTGCCTTAAGTGGCACGTGCATCTGGAGTTCATTTGCAGCAGCTGGAGGCTCTGGCGTGCCCATTCTCTCTGTCTTTCTTCTCTCTATGTGTCTCTGCTTGCAAATAAATAAAGAAAAAGAAGAAGAAGAAATAAAAAAAGAAGATGGCAGAGATACAGCCCACAGCCAACCCAGGGCAAACAGGGTGGAACTGGGAGGCCTATTGGCCCAGGAGCCACTCCACCATGACACTGGCTGAGTCCCACCAGATAGCGAGGCCAGTAAACCTCCCTGCCAGAGCCAGACGAACTGCAGTGGGAGCGCTATCAGTGCGGGCAGGGCCTATAGGGAGGGAGAGGCAGGAAGGCTGGCACCGGCTGCCTTCGCCCACGTACAGCAGTGTCCTCGTCTCCTAAAATGACCCCACAGGAGCCCAGAGAGGATTTCCAGCTGATCTAATGTCTAGTATGTGACCTTGGCCAGCATGGACACGCTGTGAAGTGTTCCTTCCACTGTGCCAAGGTGGATTAAGTCATTTTATCATCAGAATTCCTCTTTTAAAAGGTAAGCATCCTTATAGGGTGAGAAAAATACAAACTAATTATCCATTTATATTTCAGACTCTTGAGACTTTTTTTTTTAACAGAGATTAGGAAATAGCAGAATCTGAAACAATCAAAAGGTTTACTGTGGTTTTGGGTTTTTTTTTTCTTTTTCTTTTTAGGTTTAAGGATTTTTCTGGGGAGTGGAAAGTACAAGAATTTAAGATACAAGTCCATTCTTCTCTAAACTACATCTAGCAACAAACTAGGATCACCCAAAAGAAGCCCAGGGCACCTAAAACTGTAGAACTGAAACACAAAAATCAAACACACAAACAAATATAGGGAAAACCAAGAATCTGCTAAGAAAAACAAAACCAGAAAACTTTAATAAAAATAAAATCAGTTCCTTCTGGAAGAGGGTTCAACCTCTTGGCGAAAGAGAAGGCGGCTCCTTCTCATTTCATTCTCAGGGCTTCCCAAAAGAAGAATACCAAATCCCTAAAACTAATTATTACAACCCAAATAAGTAAAATGTAAGTAAAAGGTACTTACATGGGCACCACATTTTCCTTGAGTCCAGTTCTCAAGACTCCAAAGCGTCTTTACAAAAATTGAAATGTAAGTAGGCCATGAAGAGAGGATACACTCAAGTCCTAGAAAACTGGCTCTGGGTATGTTTGCTTTTCTCCAGGGACATTCAATTTTGGAAGGCAAGTCAACTCAAAAAATTAAAATAAAAACCCTCCAGTTTCCAGTTCATTAAATCCTAATTTAATCTTAGAAATATAAGATTTCCATGCAATTAAATAAGCATGTTTAAAGTCTTAAATAAGAAAAGACTATTAATCATCAGCTCTTTTAAAATATATCATTTTGGGGGCTGGAGCAATTAAGACACTTGCCTGCAAAGCCAAAGAACCCAGGTTTGATTCCCCAAGACCCACATAAGCCAGATGCACAAGGTGGTACATGCTTCTGGAGTGCGTTTGCAGAGGCTGGAGACCCTGACACACTCCCCATCTATCATCTATCTATTTATCTATATCTATGTTTTTCTTTCTCTCTCAAATAAATAAAATTTAAATTATACACACACACACACACACACACACACACACACACACACACATATATATATATATATATATATATATCACTTCAGGCTGGAGAGATGGCTTAGCAGTTAAGGTGCTTGTCTACAAAGCCTAAGGACCCAGGTTCAATTCCCCAGTACCCATGTAAGCCAGATGTGCAAAGTGGCACATGCATCTGTAGTTCATTAGCAGTGGCTGGAGGCCCTGACATGCCCATTCTCTCTCTCATCTTTCTCTATCTGCCTGCCTCTCTCTCAAATAAATAAACAATTTAAAATATATCATTTCTTCCATCCTTCCTACATTTGTATATATCATTGATAGCTATTACATTTACCATTAAGAGTCTATGGTATTATAGACTTTCAATAACATGTGAATTTTAAGTGTGATTCTCATAAGATAGAAAACTAAAAGCAAAGGAGAGAAAGGATGATAAAGCCCAAATTTAGAGTTTCCCAGTAAGAGTCAGGAAAGAAAGGACTGGGAAGGAGCTCCCAGGGAGCGTTGCTTTTCATAAACTGCGTGATGAGGAGACAGGTGTTCACTGAACCATTACTTGTCATACCTTACTTACATGTTCAATATGTTTACAATAGTCAATGTTTAATCAAAATAACTAAAATGAGCTTATGTAATTGTCACTGAGACAAATATAGCTCAAACCCACTTTCAGAATGTTTGGTGGAACAACATTACTAAAAAAAGAAAATTCAGGTATGTGGAACATGTCATTTTCTAAGGACAATTCAAGCTGAGATTTGTAGTGCTCCTCAAAGGCCACCCAGCTGAAACCACATATTTACATATAATTTGGACCAGCTTACAATAAACATATTTTTCTCTTTTGCCATTGAACCTTTACCATGTCTTTTTTTTTTTTTGGTTTATTTTTATTTATTTATTTATTTATTTGAGAGCAACAGACAGAAAGAGAAAGGCAGATAGAGAGAGAGAGAGAGAATGGGCACGCCAGGGCCTCCAGCTGCTGCAAACGAACTCCAGACACGTGCACCCCCTTATGTATCTGGCTAACGTGGGTCCTGGGGAACCAAGCATAGAACCGGGATCCTTAGGCTTCGCAGGCAAATGCTTAACCGCTAAGCCATCTCTCCAACCCTTTTACCATGTCTTTCTAAGTTAGCTAATCATCTCATATTGATCAGATATTGACATATACCATTAATGGAAAAAGAATTAGAGAGGGAGAATTGGGATGGGGATTATCATGGTTTATTGTCTATACTTATGGAAGCTGTGAATGAAAAGTTAAAAAGAATTATGAATACTTAATAGGTGTCTCGAAAACTCATTCAGAATGCAAGGTCCATGAGGCAAAAGTTACAGTGCTATATCAGGAGAATTTGGTTTTGTAACCAATTATATTTGTATTTTAAAACAGTAACAGTAAATTCCAGAGAATACTACTTGGTCATATCACTTTATAAGAAACCCAAAGAATGTTGGTTTCTTAACTCTGCTAAGGAAATCTGTTAACTCAGTTTGGATCAGTTTAACTTGGGCAACTTTCAATTCCCTTCTTAAAAAAGAATTTTTTTTGTTGCCAGTTCAGTTCTCTGCTCCTTAATTTTTGTTAAAAAAAAAAAAAAAAAAGCAGGCAGGCATGGTGGTGCATGCCTTTAATCCCAGCACTCAGGAAGCAGAGGTAGGAGAATTGCTGTGAGTTTGAGGCCATCCTGAGAACACATAGTAAATTCCAGGTCAGCCTGAGCTAGAGTGAGACGCTGCCTCTAAAATCAAAAACAAAAAAAAAAAACTAGAAATCATGGGAGGTGTTAAAATGGAAAACTGTTTCATACATCTTCCTTCTCCTACAATCCAGAAATACGCACTGTAGCCATTTCTCTTCTCCAATTCTCCTTAAAAAATAAAATAAGATCTTCCCCAAATTATAACCCTTACAAAATTAAATAACCCAGGTATCTGAGCAAAACCAAAGCAAAAAGAACACTTTAAACCAATAAACAGCCTTTAAAAAAAAACCCACTAAGTCAAGCTTCACAATAATCCCTTTGGGCCTCTCAGGCCAGCTGAGGGGACAGGTGCAGGACATGCCTTCCTAGAGACTGTCCCCCATGAATCTGACCTTCTCCAGCTGGCAGCTCTGGCACCCCACAAATCAGTTACCAGTAGGCCAAAGCCTGCTTTCCCATCTGCACTCTCCCAGTGGTTCCTGATGCCAAGGGTTCACAGTGACCTGGCTCTCCAATGAGAACATGCCTTTTAAGTGGCCGGCCAAGTTTCCCTGGAAGGGTATCTCAGTGTGCTTTGAGCTCCCTCTTGAACCTCTCAGTTTCATGGTTCCTTCTTCCTTCCCTGCATTTCTTTTTTTTTTTTTTTTTTTTTTTTTTTTTGAGGTAGGGTCTCACTCTGGCCCAGGCTAACCTGGAATTCACTATGGAGTCTCAGGGTGGCCTTGAACTCACGGCGATCCTCCTACCTCTGCCTCCCGAGTGCTGGGATTAAAGGCGTGCGCCACCACGCCCGGCGTTTCCCTGCATTTCTTAACACCAAGCCCTCATCCTGGCACTCCAGTGCCAGGTCTTTTCAGTCCAAACAAACTCCTTGTCCATTTTCATGAAAGCGCTGACCTCTGCCCCACCACCTACAACACCCAACTTCCAATCCAAAGGGCAATAATTTTGCAACAATTTTGGAGCTGTTGTGAAGTGATTTGAGGCCTACCTGTAGACAACTCAGATACAGCTTCTTCCCTCGCCTTCTCTAGCTTCTCCCTGACCCAGGGAAACTCCTGTAGGGAATCCAGGAAGGTATCGAATGCTTTAGGGCCTCTGGAAGGCAGGATGTCCAGCAGCAACATGGTTTTCCGGAGGCCTGTCGTTTGGGCTTTGATTTCTTGAACATGGTTTTCGGTCAAAATTCCCTCCTGGTAGAGGTACTGAACCACGAGTCCCTCCACCAAAACCTCTGCACCCAGCTCCAGGCGAAGTGAACGGAGCACTTGCTTGTCTCTGGCCTCCATTTCTCCCTGGAAAGAGACAAAAATCATAGCTGAGATGACAGATGTGCTGACACAACCCTAAAGATAGTGTGGCTGCACTGCAAGCACCTCAAGGCCCAGGCAGATCTTCAAATCTTAACAGGGTGCCAAGTCATGGTGTTTACAGGGTTGCTAAGCCAAGCCAAGTTTATTTCAAATGCTGCTGCACAGTCATGAACAACAGCAGATGAATCATCTTTTCTATTTCTGCCTTGCACAAAATGGGGTCCTAGTTCAATCAATTCCTTGCTCAAGAAGAGTCTGACACACACACACACACACACACACACACACACGCACAAAAGGTCAGATACCTGACTTAAAATACAATTTTAGGCTGGAGGGATGCCCCATCGCGCAGTGGTTAAGGCGCTTGCCTGCAAAGCCTAACTACCTGGGTTCCATTCCCAAGTACCCAGCCATGTGCACAAGGTGGCACATGCATCTGGAGTTCGTTTGTAGCGCCTGGAGGCCCTGGTGCACCCATTCTCTTTGTCTTTCTTTGCTTGCAACTAAATAAATAAACAATACAATTTCTACATGAACATTATAGAGCAGCATTTAGTGTAAACATTTTATTAATAATTTATTTTAGCTGGGCATGGTGGCGCACACCTTTATTCCCAGCATTCAGGAGGCAGAGATAGGAGGATCCACGTGAGTTCCAGGCCACCCTGAGATTACAGAGTGAATTCCTGGTCAATCTGGGCTAGAGTGAGGCCCTGCCTTGAAAAACAGAAACAAAAATAAATAAGTAAATAATTCAACATTGCCTTCATCAGATAGCCCATCTTGGCAAAAGCTGCCAAAAATGACCTGGGCAGCAGTGTGGGGCAAGGACACTAGAGGTACGAAGTGCCTTCCTTCCAGATCAGAGGCCTCCCCTCACAAGGTCAAGAAAATGTGTTTGTTTCCATGTTGTCTCTAGTAAGATCCCCCGTGTATGGTCACAGGCCATCACTTCCTAAGATCTCAGAACCTGCATCACATCGCTGTCCTGGCCACCCGTGCATGGGACATTTAATGAGTTTTTGTTACATCGTCATCACTATGTATTATTATTTTAAGTCCACTGGCCTCCCTGTGTTGCGAGGCGGCTGTGGGGACGGTGAAGCGGGGGGACGGGGACCGCGGACACGCGGGCGGGGAGGTGACGGCGCGGGCGCGGGGCGTCCGTGACCCACGGGAGCTTGAGGACATGCGCGGCGGGCCCGCTCTGCGGCCCAAGCCTCCGTGCAGTCGCACACAGGAAGCGCTGCAAGCGACCCGCGGAGTGATCTCCGCGGACCGAGAGGAGAGCCGGGACCCGGGACAGCCTCCCCGGTCCTGACCCTGCTCAGAAACCCCGACAAGCTAGCGGAGGGAGGGCAAGAGCAACGCAGGGCCCGGGTCGCCACAGCATGGAGCGTTCCAGAGAAGATGGATTCCTGTTACTTACGTCTGCGACCACGTATCTTAAAAAAAGAAAGAAAAGAAAAAAACTACACCCGGAATCCAGAATGTTAGGGAAACAGTGCCATAAACACCATCTTTGTTAAAGGCGAAAGCTCTAAACAGGAAGTATTGTAGCCATCTTTGTTGAGGGCAAGCCCAGGAAGTACCGTAGCCATCTTTATTTAGGTCCCCGGATCGAGTTGAAGCTGTTGCCGCCATGTTTGTTGTGGGTAAACAATAACAGCCACCCAAAGTTAGAAAATAGAAATTTAAATTACGTAGGCCCTGGATCCTGAGTGGTAATCTAAGCAAAGAGCCCCTGGAAGGCAACATATCCAACAGCGAAATTGTTTTCCCGGAAGCCTGCGATTTGAACTTTGATTCTTTTTTTTAATTTGCAAGTAGAGAGGGTCAGAATGGGAGCTACAGAGCCTCTACCGGCTGGGAAAGAACTCCAGACGCTCAGTTGTGTGTCTTATAGGGGTCCTGGGGAATCGAACCTGGGTTCTTTGGCTTTGCTGGCAAGCGCCTTAACACTAAGCAGTTTCTCTAGCGCTGAGCTTTGATTCTTTGAACATGATTTTCTGTCAAAATGTAAATGGATTGTTCTGTATTAGCACACTAATTCCACTAGAGCCTTGTACACAATTGATAGGTCAAAAGTAATCATTGTAATAATGTAATAATCAAAGCAGCATTGAATCCTTCTCTTAACACTATATTTGAAATACACTCCAGTCCAGAGGCAGGGGTGATGGCTCTGTGGTTTAAAGTTGTTTGCTTTCAAAGCCTTTTGTCGCTGGTTCAATTTCCCAGGAACCCACAGAAAGCTGAGCACAAGAAGGGGTGCGTATGTCTGGTAATCTGTTTGCAGTAGCAAGAGGTCCCAAGGTCACATGCATACACACAAATTTTTTTTATTGACAACTTCCATAATTATAGACAATATCCCATGGTAATTCTCTCCCTCCCCCCACTTTCCCCTTTGAAACTCCACTCTCCATTATATCCCTCCTCCCTCTCAGTCAGTCTGTCTTTTATTTTGATGTCATCATCTTTTCCTCCTATTATGATGGCCTTGGGTAGGTAGTGTCAAGCACTGTGAGATCATGGATATCCAGGTCATTTTGTGACTGGAGAAGCACCTTGTAAGGAGTCCTACCCTTCCTTTGGCTCTTATATTCTTTCTGCCACCTCTCCCACAATGGACCCTGAGCCTTGGAAGGTGTGACAGAGCACATTAAAAAAAAATTAGTATTCATCTGTTGTATACCCTATTCCCTTCATCAGATTTATTTTCTTTTTAAAAAAATATTTTATTTATTTATTTATTTGAGAGAGAGAGAGGCAGATAGATAGAAAATGGGCAAGAGCCTCTAGCCACTGCAAATGAATTCCAGATGCATACACCACCTTGTGCATGTGGTTTATGTGGGTACTGGGGAATTGAACCTGGGTCCTTAAGCTTGGCAGACAAGCACCTTAAACACTAAGCCATCTCTCCAGCCCTTTATTTTCACCTGTAACATATATCAGTAACAAAAACGATTTGCCCTGGGAGGTTGGGGACATTCAAAGTCACTGGGAAGGGCTGAGCTGGGCTGGAGATATGGCTTAGCGGTTAAACATTTGCCTGTGAAGCCCAAGGACCCCAGTTCGAGGCTCGTATCCCCAGGACCCACATTAGCCAGATGCACAAGGGGACCCGTCTGGAGTTCCTTTGCAGTGGCTGGAGACCCTGGCACGCCCATTCTTTCTCTCTCTCTTTCTCTATCTGCCTCTTTCTCTCTCTGTCACTTTCAAATAAATAAAAATAAACAAAAAATTTTTTTAAAAAAAGAAAAGGGCTAAGCATTGAAAGATGACTCCCTAGATGCCACTGCCAAGCCTGGTCCTTGATCGGCCCCATGAAAACAGCATCTGCAGACCTTACTCAGTTGCAAACAGTTGGTAGGGCCCATTCCACACACCCAACATAGCAGCTCAGCTGGCTGGGGCATGTTTGGTGATTTCTAGCTTCTGAAACATAGAAAAGTGTGCTGCAGAGAGGAGGGGCTGAAACTGAGGGACAATCTACTCCATCCACCAAGTTTTTACTTTGGAGTGCAAAACAAAATGTACAACCTAAATAGGAATAAAGAAGTTCAGAGCTGGAGAGATGGCTTAACGGCTAAGGCACTTGCCTGCAAAGCCAAAGGACCTCAGTTCAGTTCCCCAGTACCCACATAAGCCAGATGCACAAGGTGGCGCATGCATCTGGAGTTCATTTGCAGTGGCTGGAAGCCATGGCACAGCCATTCTCTCTCTCTCTCTCTCTCTCTGCCTCTTTCCCTCTCTCAAATAAATAAATAAACTAATGTAAAAAGAATTCAAATTTAGTGTTCATTCTCAAATTCTTTTTTTTTTTTTTTTTTTTTTTTTTTTGGAGGTACTAGCCCAGGCTGACCTGGAATTCACTATGGAGTCTCAGGGTGGCCTCGAACTCACAGTGATCCACCTACCTCTGCCTCCCAAGTGCTGGGATTAAAGGCGTGAGCCACCACGCCTGGCTCAACTCTTTTTAAAAAAATATGTTTTATTCAGTTTTCTTTATTTGAGAGAGAGAGAGAAAATGAGGCAAATTAAGAGAATGGGAGCACCAGGGCCTCTAGCAAACCAAGTCCAGATAGATGGGCCACCCTGTACATCTTGTATATGTGGCTACTGGGGTACCAAGCTCAGGTCCTTAGGGTTTGCAGGCAAGCACCTTAACCACTGAACCTTCTCTCCAGCCACCAGATTCTTTTATGAACATTGGGAAGGCTCAGTGGTAAAGCACTTGACTAGCATAAGTGAGGCCCTGGGTTCAATTCCTGGTACCTCACGCACAAAAAGAAAATTAATGAGAGCATCAGTAAATTTATTTATCAATTCATTTTAAAAGCAATTTGAGCTGGGCGTGATGGCGCACGCCTTGGAAAGGTCATTTGATAGTACATACAGAAAATGATATGCCTGCTAAAATTGGTTTATGAAAATGGTGAAAAAAAAATCCCAGGGGATTATTTATTTAAAAAAAGAAAGAAAGAAAACATTTTCACAACAAAACCTCTGGTTCAAGATGAAACATGTGTGTAAACAAATCTGTGAAGAAGAGTTCTAAACTTCCTTCCTGAAAACCTTCTAATAATTGTGTCCAGTTTACAGTGTCACTCTGCTACCACTGTACTATATAGCAGTAACAGCGTTTTGAAGTATATGGCAAGTATTCTTTTAGCACTTCAAATATGTACATACTATGGAATCAGAAAAGTCAACTACCTCAGCCAAAATCTCACGGCCTATACACAGTGAAACCTGAATTCTAAGCGGGTCCTCCGGTCTCATGCCCTTTCTAGGTCACCATACAACAATGCACAGTGAAGAGCCTGTTGTTCTAATAGCACCAGAAACATTGCTGGTGACTCTTCCTGTTGTCACCTCCCACTCCTGACTTCTTGAGTTCCACCAACTCCCTCATCTTCTTTCACTTTAGAACTGTTGTCCTTTCTTCTTCCATATGTGAACAAGGGTTGACAATACTCTCAGTCTTCATCCAGATAAATAACAGACATCAAGTTTGGTTACCAGTACATGAAGATTGCTGATTTTTTTGGAGGGGAAAGTAGATAAAGTTGGGTTTTTTTTTTCCAGTTATAAATGTTAACAATTCTCAAACATAAACAGTTGAAAAAAATAACACAACAAATGCACATATAAAAATGTAAGACACTATTGGACATGAAGTGACCAGTAGGTGCATCTATGACCACATAGCAGTTACTAACTTGCTCTTGCTAACTCCACAAACCCTGCACAGTTTTGAGCCCATCAGCATTTTGATATGGATGATGGAAGAGAGCCAAAAGAAAAAGACTTCGAAATAGAAGTGATGCCGGGCTGAGGAGATGGGTCAGTGGTTACAGGTGCTTGCTTACAAAGCTTGATGTCTTGGGTCCAGTTCCCCAGTACCCACATAAAGCCCGATGCAGAAAGGAGTGAATGCATCTAGAGTTCATTTGTAGTGGTAACAGGTCCTGGTGTGCCTCTTCATAATTCCTCTCTCTCTCTCAATCTCTCTCTCTCCCCTCTCCTCATAAATAAATAAGAATATTTTTAAAACATAGAAGAAGCACTAGTTGGAAAGAGGAGGGGGCCTAATGGAAAGGGGCTGGGGGCAAAGGATGGTAATGGAAAGGAGTATGTGCAAATTAAAGAATTTCATGTAATTCCAGGTCAGCCTGGGCTACAGCGAGACCCTACCTCAAAAAAAAAAAAGAATGTTCATATATAAAATTCATAATAAAATGTTTAAAATTCAACATAAAAAAAGTAAGATACTTCTTAGTGGCTTGTGTGGTAGTTGCAAGCTTGTGATCACCTTGGAGCTAGAAGCTAAGTGTTGATGATAGTGTCCAGGTGGGGAGTCAATGGTAAGATTCATGAGGTGCAGCAATTATCTTCTCATTGCCAGAACAAAACACCAAACCAGAAGTAGCTTATGGAGGGAAACAGTTTGTTTCAGCTTACAGTTTTAAGGGAAGGTTTCATTGTGGTGGGAAAGCATGCTAAGATCAGACAGACAGATATGCATCACATCCTTTGGGAGGAAGCAGCAAGAATAAGAGAGCTAGCTATTGGGGCCGGATTATAAAATCCCAAGGTCCATTCCAGTGACCCACCTCCTCCAGCAAGTCCTCTACCTCCCAAAGGCTCCACCAGTTGGGGATCAAGTATGAGGCTTAATCACAACTACATGAGTCTATGGGGGACATCTGCATCTGATGGTTCATAGAAGAGAAGAAAAGAGTCCATGGCCATACCGACCTGAACTCTCCCAGTCTTGTCTGATCTAAGAGATGAAAAGGGAAAGAGGCAACAAAAGACTTAGAGCTATGACGACGGGCATAGTGTCCTCATGGCAAACAACCTAGGGATAGCCATGAAGGATGTGACTTAAATCCATAAGATAAGCCCTCACCCATCAAAACCCTCTTCCTATGGCAAATGTGATGAGTGTGCTACCCCCTCAGCAACCAGAATGGCTCTCTGATAGACTAGCCAACCAATATCAACCAGCCTGGTGAAGGACCAGTACCCCAACTTAGCACACAGTGGTACTTCTCAATAGTACAGGAAAGACCCAGGTTCATCTATATAAACATCCAAGGTCAATGGACCTCTGAGAAACCAAACACAATGAGACTTACCATCATAGGTGGTCCCCCCCCACTCAGTTCTGGCCAGTCTTTATCTGTAGGCTGGAATTTGTGCCCCCATAGAAAATTTGTGCCACCCAGAGGTAACAATTCCATTATTCAGGAAGGACAAATACTTCCTTTTCCTCCCTCTCCTGTTTTGTTAATTCATGTCAAGGTATGCCCATTGTGAATTTCAAAAACAAAAGAATCAAAATGAATAAATGGGATTGAAGAGATAGCTTATCAATTAAAGAGTTGGCCTGTGAAGCCTAAGGACCTAGGTTCAATTCCCCAGTACCCACGCAAAACGCAAGGTGGCATATGCTTCTGTAGTTCATTTGCAGTGGCTGGAGGGCCTGACATGCTCATTCTTTCTCTCTCTCTCCTCTCTCCCTCCTTCCATCTCTCTCACTCTCTATCTATGTACCTCTTTCTCTCTCTCAAATAAATAAAAATAAAATATAAAAGTGAATAAATGTAATATTTTTATGACTTTCAATTTGATGTTTACTTTTGCAAACTTCAAAAACAAAGAAGTTGGATATTTTTGGTTTCCTGTTTCACAGATGTGGAAATTAAGCCATAGAGAAAAACAAACTCTTTTCAAGTACACATGAAATATTCACAAAAATGGATCATGAAGTAGGTCACAGGAAAACCTTCAACGAATTGCAAAATGTCAGTAGTATTCAAACTATGTACTCTAACATTATAAAATGAGATTCAATTCTCTAACAGAAGGATAGCTTCCATAATTCCAAAAGTTTGGAAATGCAATAAGATACCTCTTAAGCATTTTGTTTTCTCCCAGAATGGAGATTAAACCCAGAACCAGACACATGCTGCTAGGCAAGAACTCTTGCACTGAGCTACACCCCCAGGCTGCTGCAGTTGCTTGATCCTTCTCCTCTTCCTCCTCCTCTCCCCCTCCTCCTTCTTTTTGTAACTTTTTACTTTGTAACAGGGTCTCATTAAGTCACTCAGGCTTGATCTTCCTGCCTCAGCCTCCCTGCTAGCTGGGATTACAGGTGTATACCACCATACTTGGTTCTCTTAAACCTTTGAATGATATATATATATAAATTTGAGACCAGCCTGGGATACATGGAGACCTGGTCTCAACAGTAACAACAAAATGCCATGTAAATATTGCATGACCCAATATGACATGAGACGAATATGTGACTTTTATGATATTCTTCTCCCAAATTCCTAACCAGTCTTTTCATTAGAAAACATCACACAAGGGGGCTGGAGAGATGGCTTAGAGGTTAAAGTGCTTGCCTGTGAAGCCTGAGAACTTAGGTTCAATTTCCCAGTGCCCATGTAAGCCAGATGCACAAGGTGGTCCATACATCTGGAGTTCATTTGCAGTAGCTAGAGGCCCTGGCATGCCCATTTTCCCTGTACCTGCCTCTTTCTCTCTCTCTCAAATAAATAAATAAAATATTTTTTAAAAAGAAAACATCACACAAACCCAAAATGAGAGAGAGACATTCTACAAAATTTTGGACAAGTAGTTTTTTTAAAAATCTCACACATAATTGCCTGGCTAGCTCAGTGGGTAGAGCATGAGGCACTAAAAGTCTACAGTTATGAACAACAACAAAAATAGAAACTGTCACAGGCTAAAGAAGATTAAGGGAAGATGACAATTTAAGATAGGAAACAAGCAAGAGGGGGAGGATCAGAGAAGGGGGAAAGCAAGACTGTTAGGGCTTTGCCAGAAAGAAATGAAAATTTCTGTGCCCAAATCTATATTCCGCATGTTATTTTCTTGACATGTAGCATAGAATCCTCATACCACGCATCTCCAGAAAGATGAAGACAGAATTTGTTAAAGAAAATATACACTTCTATCTCATTAACTATAATCCTAAATATATATACACAGCCCTGCTGCCTCTCTGTGTAACTTTCGTTTTGTTTTGTTTTTTTGTTTTTCAAGGCTGGATCTCACTCTAGCCCAGGCTGACCTGGAATTCACTATGTAGTCTCAGGGTAGCCTCGAACTCACAGCGATCCTCCTGCCTCTGCCTCTACCTCTTGAGTGCTGGGATTAAAGGCATACACCACACCTGGCTCTCTCACTCTAGCCCAGCCTTACCTGGAATTAACTATGTAGTCTCAGGGTGGCTTTGGACTCATGGTGGTCCTCCTACCTCCCAAGTGCTGGGATTAAAGTTGCGTGCCACCATGCCTGGCTCTAAATAAAATATTTTTAAAAATATATTAGGAGATAATAAAATTACATTTTAGTTAACTACATCCATGATCAAAAGAGATAACCATTTGTGGGTTTTGTGTACATAGTTCTCAAGTCTAATATGCATATTGAGCCACATAAAGGGATTGATATTTTTCTGGTTTCAAACAGGAATTTATCATATGATTCTTGATATAAAATGCCTGATAAAGTGTGATTTTCTTCTGCTGTCTTAGATAAAATACTAAAATGTTCTAATAACTTTTTTGGTTTTGGCATTTATTCTATTTTAATTGATTTATTTGAGAGAGAGACAGAGAAAATCGGTGTGTCAGGTCCTCCAGCCACTGCAAGTAAACTCCAGACTCATGAGCCACCTTGTGCATCTGACTTAAGTGGGTACTGGGGAATTGAATCTGGGTCCCTGGGCTTCACAGGCAAGCACCTTAACCACTAAGCCATCTCTCCAGCCCCTGATTTTATCTTTTTCCCCCTCATTAAAAAAAAAAATTATTTGCAAGCACAGGAAGACAGACAGAGAGAGAGAGAATGGGCCCACCAGGGCTTCTAGCCACTGCAAATGAACTCCAGGTACATGTGCCACTTTGTGAATCTGGCTTTACAGAGGTACTGGGGAATTGAACCCTAATCATTAGGCTATGCAGACAAGTACCTTTAACTCCTGAGCCATCTCTCCAGCCCCACTTCTGTGGTTTTAAACCTATTTAGAGCAGTAGATAATCCAGTCCAGGTACTGACTTTTTTGGTGACAAAACTAAATGCAGGGACTGAAGAAAACTAGCAAATGGAGTCACTTAGACCCTCTCAAGTACTAAGTAACAACCAAGCTTAAATTTTCTGAATGGCAAATTTCAATGATTAAATTCTCCGCTGAATATCTATTGGGCTGACTGACATCATGTATCATTGATTAAAGAGAAAACCCAACACTTCAGATAGCAGACTTAAAGGAGACTGAGTTATTTTATGACAAATAATTTAGGAGCTAACCTTCCGTTGTTGTTCAAGTGAAGTGTCATAGAAACAGACTGCACCAGTGCCAGGGGAATGAGCCAAGATGTTTCTCAATGACCAAAAAAAAAAAAAGTTTAGGGCCTGAAGATTTGAGTTCAGATCTAGAACCCTCATAAATCTGTAATCCCAGCACTCTTATAGCAATGGGAGGCAGAGCCAGGAGAATTCGCCAGAAGCTCCTGGGCCAGCTAGCCTGGACAACAGCACAGGACAACAAAGAGAGAGTCTGCCTCACACAAGGGAGAAGAGGAGAGACACTGAGGTTGTCCTCTGACCTCCACACGTGCGGCACGCCATACGCAAGGCCATACTCACACATATATCCTTACACACAGTGAACACACACACAGAGACCAAAAAAAAAAAAAAAATGTTTGAAGCTATTTGGAACATGGCCAAGTATTCAGAAACCATGGAATTTGGCATCATACAGAAATTATTTTGACCCACCCACAAAATTCCCTGAACACTGCCATTATCTACTGGTTACATGAACCACAAAAGAACTTCACTGTGAACCCTGCTGAGAATATCTTTCCAAATAGAATTACATCATCATGGGTCTGCCACGATGACTGATCAGTAAATGCACCAAGGAGGTGAATGAACTAAGCTTTTATCTTGGGTTATTTAATAAAGGCCATTTAAAAACTAGACAATGACTGCTAAATATAATAATTTTTGTTTCAGCATAATTGATGCTAAGCTGCTCTTTCTGAAAACAACCCACCAAAAAAGGTTCAGCTGCATCTTAATAAAGCAAATACAACCATTAGCCCAGAAGCTCTTTCCTGCCATTTGTACTGATAAGTGGGCATGCGTCCAATCCACACACTCGCTACACAGGAAGTATACCATTTTGAACAAGTGCTGAATACTAATGTTAAAACAGGGAGCGTGTGTGATTTAATGAGGAAAAGAAGCAAGCCATTAAGTGATGATGGCTTCTGTATGCCTTTTCTCCCCCAGATAATAGGAATATGAATGCTGGAATGCTTGGAGTACCAAATGACTAAAAGTGTGATAGGACTTGAAATAATGCTTTTCTCCATTCACAGTTGTAGAAGTAGCTCAGGTTTTTGGGTGGAGGAAAAGCAGAAGAGGTTATGGAGTATGGCCTGCCTGGGTTTCTCCTAGTGACCTCTAAATTTCTACTCTTTTTTTTTTTTCTGGAAGCAGAGAATTTTTTGTTTGTTGCCTCTACTCAAACTGTCTAGTACTATGCACATAACACATGCTCAGTAAATGTTTGCCCAGTAGCATCTTATTGATTTCAGCTTATGCATACAAGCTACTAGGGTACCTTATAAGTAGGCACTCAAAAGGGTCAGTAAAATAAAAATCAGACTAGTGTATTAAAACCAGACTTACTTTTGGCCACCATAAATGAACCCTAAGAAATGCCAGTAAACCGGGTGTGGTGGCACACACCTTTAATCCCAGCACTCGAGAGACAGAGGTAGGAGGATTGCTGTGAGTTTGAGGCCAGCCTGAGACTACATAGTGAATTCCAGGTCAGCCTGGGCTAGACCGAGACCCTACCTCGAAACCCCGCCCCCCCCAAAAGAAATGTCAGTAAAAATTTTCCTATCAGTGTATTTATTTGTGACTAATTCTATCTATTAAAATTTGATCTGAGGGCTGAAGAGATGGTTTAGCAGTTAAGCGCTTGCCTGTGAAGCCTAAGGACCCAGGTTCAAGGCTCAGTTCCCCAGGACCCACGTTAGCCAGATGCACAAGGGGCACATGCGTCTGGAGTTCGTTTGCAGTGGCTGGAGGCCCTGGCGTGCCCACTTGTTCTCTCTCTCGGCCTCTTTTTCTCTCTGTTACTCTCAAATAAATAAATTAATAAATAAAATTTGATCTGAGTCAGAGGTGCCTAAAAAATTAAGAATACCCAGGATCTCTTCTCTTCTTTAACTTTACTTATTTTCTCAAAATACTCTCTTCCATTTCATTCCACTAAATTGTATAAAAAAGCAAAAACTGCTTGGGTGGGGGAGCAAGCCTCTAATGCCAGAGGGAGGAGGATGGCTGTGAGTTGGAGGTTAGCCTGAGACTACATAGTCAGCTGGTCATGGTGGTGCATGCCTTTAATCCTAGCACTTGGGAGGCAGAGGATTGCCATGAGTTTGAGGCCACCCTGAGAGTACACTGCAAATTATAGGTCAGCCTGGGCTAGAGTGAGACCCTACCTTGGGAAAAAAACAAAACAAAAAAAAACTTCCCACATGTTCAGCTCTGACCTCTGACCTTATGGACCTAGTTGTAAACTTGATGCCTCCACTTAGAGCTCAACTGGCAATTGCAAGTCCATTCTTCCCAAACCAGACTCCCTAGTCCTGTCAGCCCTCACCTACTCACCCCCTTACTCACCCCCTTCTGTAAATTGTACCAACATGCAAACAAGCCAAATATTGCAGGCGTCATCTCATCTTCTCTCCCACCTACCTATGCATCCGGGTACTCCTCCACAACATATTCCTGCCGGCTCTCCTCTTTCCACCCTGACCACCGCTGACCTCATATGAATCCCTACTGCATCTTGTTTGGACTTTACCAAACTTTGCTTACTCTTCATTCAGCCAACATCTTTTTTTTTTTAATTTTTTTTTAAATTTATTTATTTATTTATTTGAGAGCAACAGAGAGAAGGAGGCAGAGCTTCTAGCCTCTGCAAACGAACTCCAGATGCGTGCGCCCCCTTGTGCATCTGGCTAACGTGGGTCCTGGGGAATTGAGCCTCGAACCGGGGTCCTTAGGCTTCACAGGCAAGCGCTTAACCGCTAAGCCATCTCTCCAGCCCTCAGCCAACATCTTAACTGTCACCTCCAAGGACAGTCCTTCCTTCGGGCTCTCCCATTTCCGGGAACCCCCGGTCACGCTGCACAGAAGCACTATATATTTTCCTACTTTTAAGCTCTACCTGTATAAGATCATCAGGAAAATCTTCCTAAAGTTAAAAAAAAAAAAAAAATAGTCCTTCCCTGAGCTCACAATCTAAATTTGCTACTGAGACTATCACATAACCTTGTTTCATTTTTGTCTCACTATTAATGCATTTGGCTAATTTCTTCAGGTGGGGAGAGAGGTTTCCTGTTTCTCACCCTTAAAATGCTTGAATGTAGCTCGGTGGTAGAGTGTTTGCTTAGCATGTGCCAAGCTCTGGGTTTGGTCCCTAAAGCAACAAAAGAAGGCAAAGGAGAAGTACAACAAGGGAGGAAGAGGAGGGAACCTTCGCTGTCTTGTCTCTTTTTATTTCCAGTGTCCTCTGTAGAAACATTCAAGGTGCTCTATGCATAGCTCTTGAATTAAGAAAACTGTGGATTATTTCATGAATAAGCCTAAGACACATTTGAACATACAGAACGGGCCAGGTGTGGTGGCACACACCTTTAATCCCAGCACTTGGGAGGCAGAGGTAGGAGGATCGCTGTGAGTTCAAGGCCAGCCTGAGACTACAGAGCGAATTCCAGGTCAGCCTGAGCTACTTCAAAAAACAAACACACACACACACAGACACACAAAAAAAAAACCCACCCCAAAACAGGAGAAAAACAATAAAAAAGAATGTCTACAATGCAAGACAACATGGGTTTTTAGGTAAAATAACATATTCATTAATTCAGCTCAAGTTTCCATTAATAGCTGTTATCCTAATATTTTAGCTAACAGTTATTTTAAGAATTACATGTAAAAAACTTTAGGGCTAGAGAAATGGCTCAGGGGTTAAGGGACTTGCCTGCAAAGCCTACTGACTCAGGTTTGGTTCCCCAGTACCCATGTGAAGCCAGATGCGCAAAGTGCACAAGCATCTGGAGTTCGTTTGCAGTGGCTAGAAGCTCTGGTATACCCATTCTCTCTCTCTCTCTCTGCAAATAAGTCAATATAATATTTTCAAAAAAGGGACTATCCAGGTATGGTGGCGCACGCCTTTAATCCCAGCACTTGGGAGGCAGAGGAAGGAGGATCACCGTGAGTTCGAGGCCACCATGAGACTACATAGTGAATTCCAGATCAGCTTGGGCCAGAGTGAGACCCTACCTCGAGAAGCCAACAACAACAACAAACGTTGTAGGCACACTTTACACATATTATTCCATCTAATTGCATGCCATGCTTGCACAGTCTTATGAAGTACATACAAGTAGCTAAGTTGCAAAGCCAGTATCCAAATCAAAGTCATTCTTGGGGTTGGAGAGATGGCTTAGTAGTTAAGGCACTTGCTTACAAGCCTGACAGCCCAGGTTTGAATTCCCAGAACCCACATGAAGCCATCTGCACAAAGTGGTACATGTATCTGGAGTTCATTTATAGGGGCAAAGGGCCCTGGAGCACCCATTCTCTCTCCCTCTCTCAATCTTTCTGTTCCCTGCTTGCAAAAAATAATACAGTTAAAAAATTTTTTAAAGTCATTCTTATCCCAAATTCCTAAGTTCTTTACTGCCCTATTAATATGATGCATCTTTCAGATTGGCCAAGTTTCCTGGATCAGTCACCCAGGAAAGGAAGGGCAGGGAAGTTGATCTTCAACTTAGCACCATGGCACCTTCCAGAAAAGTCAATGTGTTTGTGCTGTGTTCTTTGAGAGTGCATGGAAAGCCAGATTGGCCATACAGGACTATTCTTCCCATCAGGATGGATATCCAATAGACACAGTGAGCATAACCTCAAACAGAAGTTTCTGTTAGTTATCAAATGGCCAAGAGCTCCACAAAACCTATATGATTACTAACTAAGATTCAGGTCTCCAAAGTTAAAACTCAACACAGGGCTGGAGAGATTGCTCAGTGGTTAAGGCACTTGCCTGCAAAACCTTAATGACCCAAGTTCCATTCCCCAGTAACTACATAAAGCTAGACGTGCGAAGTGGCGCATGCATCTGGAGTTTATTTGCAGCAGCTGGAAGTCTTGGCATGCCCATTCTTTCTGTCTGTTTCTCTTCTATCTCTGCTTGCAAATAAATAAATAAAAAATTTTTTACTTTTTTTTATTAATTAATAAAAATATTTTTAAAAATTCAACACAGACTGGAGAGATGGCTTAGCCGGTAAGGCACTTGTCTGCTGTGATGGTTTGATTCAGGTGTCCCCCATAAACTTATGTTCGGAATGCTTAGATTCCCAGGTGATGGCAATTTGGGAATTGAATCCTTCTGGAGGCAGAATATTGTTAGGGGAGGGCTTATGGGTTATTATAGCCAGCTTCCTCTCGCCAGTGTTTGGCACAATCTCCTGCTGCTGTTGTCCATCTGATGTTGGCCAGGAGGTGATGTCTACCCTCTGCTCATGCCATCATTTTCCCCTGCCATCATGGAGCTTCCCCTTAAGTCTGTAAGCCAAAATAAACTTTTTCTTTTCCCACAAGCTGCTCTTGGGCGGGTGTTTTCTGCCAGCAATGTGAACCTGACTGCAACACCTGCCAAGCCAAAGGATCAGGGTTTGATTCTCCAGGACCCATGTAAGCCAGATGCACAAGGTGACACATGCATCTGGAGTTCATTTGCAGTGGCTAGAGGCCCTGGCACACCCATTCTCTTTCCCTCTTTCTCTTTCTCAAATAAATAGAAATGATTTTATCTATTCATCTATCTATACATAGATATATAAATAGATATATATATAGATATAGTTATAGAGATAGATAGGTAGATAGATAGATAGATAGATGAAAAAGAAAAACTCAACACAACTTTGTTTCCCTACATAGAAGGGTTTGGTCTGTTTAAGGATCAAATCAGCTAATACATATGATATCTCTTTGGAAAACATGAGAAATATTGCCCAGGGTATACAGTACTATGCAATCACAGAATTCTGGAAATGGAAAGGAACTGAGAAATGGCTCTTAGTTTCACAAAAGACAAGACTGAGACACAAAAAATGAAGTGACCTATGGCTGTGGGGCTAGTGGGTTTCAGAATGAAATTACATTGCTTACCAAAATCAAGTCTCAATCTGAAACTCAGTGATGGTCTTAGTCATTTTGCTTGAGGCAATAAGGTACATGACCTCAAACATTCAATTGATACCAAGATATTTATATGCACTTTTTTAAATTTTATAAATCATTTCCTTTGGAACTTTTCAAAGTTACCAGTCTCCTAGATAATAAGCAGTAGGCATCATTTCATCTTAATGTCATCAGGAAAAGCAAATAACCACATATTCTCATATTGTTTGTTTTTTTGTCTTTTTTTCTTTTTAAGGTAGAGTCAGTCCAGGCTGCTCTGGAATTCACTATGTAGTCTCAGGCTGGCCTCAAACTCACAGTGATCCTTCCACCACTGCCTCCCTGAGTGTTGGGATTAAAGGCCACCATGCCTGGCTTACTTATTCTTGATAAATGATTTCTCTTGGGACTTGTCACAGAGGCAACTAACTATAACGTATAGCTGACGAAAACAACAATGATCCCAAGGATGGAGACTCCCATGGGTCCTCTATCCCCTAGTAATTCTCAACAGAAAACGCTGGCATTTGGAAGTTAGTGAAGAGATTTCTTTGGTTGTCATAATGATGAGGAAGAACTCCGGCATTTGCTATCTGGAGGATGAAGATGTTAAATGGCCTGACATTCAAGGGATAACAGTGACATGCACGAAGGACTTCATCCGCTCCTTTGGGCACCGGCACGCTGGCCATAACCACCCCACCAGCCGTGGCTCCTTTGCATTGCATGTGAAGAATGTTCTGTAATTTGAGACTGTCTTGGTCCTTTGGTCAGTTACAACAAAAGGTATACACTGGGTGCTCATAAACAGCAAAGCTCGGGAAGCCGGGAAGTCCCAGATCGAGGCACCAGCAGATTCAGTGTTGGTGAGGGTTGTCCCCGGATCATTGATGGCTCCTTCTCACTGTGTCCTTCTATAGCAGGAGGTAATGGCAGCTCTGTAGGATCTCTTATGCATGGGGCGTTCATGAGCCGGTACTTCCAAAGGGCTCTAGGAGGAGCCCTGTGTTGACAATGACGTAACATGTCAATTCAGGGAAGTGGGGGATGTAAACACTCCGATCATACCAGGAGATTTAAAACTAAAGAAAGAGTCGGTCTATGTAGACAAGAGCCTGGAATAAACATGGCAGTCCACTGGGTACTTGATATTAAATAGTTTGAATATTTTGAACACACCTGATACATGAGAGATCCCGAAACCTACATAATAGGAAACATGTTGGGTAAGCATCCAAATTATCCTTTAAATAGATGAATTTACAAAAAATAAAGCATCCCTCTGAGGGGCTGGAGACATGGCTCAGCCATTAAAAGCACTTTCTTGCAAAGCCTGACTGCCAAGGTTAGATTCCCCATTACCCATGTAAAGCCAGATGGACAAAGTGGTTCATGTGTCTGGAGTTCATTTGCAGTGGCAACAAGGCCTTGGGGTGACCCGCCCCCTCTCTCTCTCGTATATAAATAAAACATTAAAACATTCCTTTGAGGTCATGACTAGAGTGAGTGCTTTGAGGTAACTGAGCCCACTATCTATTACAGGGCTAGAAATTCACTGGAGAGAGAAGCAGTTGAGAGGGGGATAGATCAGAGAGGAGGTTTTGAACCTTGGAGAGTGAAGTTGGAACCCCTCCAGCATAAAGCCAGGACATGAGAAGGACTACCCCATTGGAAAAAGAGTACTTGATGGGGGTTGGAGAGATGGCTCACAACTAAAGGCGCTTGCCTGCAAAGCCCGAGGACCCTGCTTTGATTTCCCAGTCCCCACATAGAGCCAGATGCACAAAGTGGCACTTGCATCTGGAGTTTGTTCGTAGCTGCTGGAGGCCCTGGTGCGCCCTTTCTCCCCGGTGTGTCTCTCTTCTATCTCTCTCTGCTTGCAAAATGAATAAATTTTAAAAAAGGGTAACCAAGGGAAACAAAATTCAAAAACACAGAAATACAAAATGAACACCAATAAAAGGCTAACATATCTGGAGAGGGGTTATAATAGCCAAGATACCTTCTTCTTTGACTATCCAGTCCTGACACTGTCTCCCAATGGCTGAACTCAGCAGAGTTGTCACAGAGCAGCGAAGGGGAGGGCATGGATTTAAAGACAAGCTGACCCAGACCCTGTGTCATCATGGATAGAGCATTTCTGTGCAGATTACCTGGTTTAGTCTTCCCATCAGGACATCCCCCCACCTCCCCAAGTCTTGTCTTTTTCACTAAACTAGAAAAATACTTGTCATGTGTCTTTGCGAGTGGTACAAGGCCTTGGGGCAGGGTGTCAGGGGTGAACTCATACATTATTATTTGGAGAGCATTCACGACAGGGTTGGAGATAGTATTCACGGAATAGTTGAATAAAAAAGTTTCATCACAAGAGGCCCAGGGTGTTCCAAATGCAACCAAGGAGGAAGACAGTGTGGACAGAAGCACAAACCGATTCAAATCTCGAAGGAGGACACGATTCTGCACTTACAAAAACAGGGCGTCAGTCGGACTTCTATGCAGATCACCTATCACACTGCACGACTCATTGTTGAAAAATAATATGAAAAGCAAGCCTTCCTCCTTTACCTTTATCCCAGGGGACTTCCTGTTGGCTGAAAGGGCTGAAAGAACAGGTATTCACAAAGGTTTATAAACCTGATTAAAGCTTAGCTCTGTTCTCTGAGACCCAGGCTGCCTGGAATTCAGCCCTGCATTTATGAATAATGCAAAGAGCCGCTGGGGAAAAGGGCAACCCAGTGGGAGGAACTCTATCTCATTATACTCCACAATGCTCTCCTTTACTTCACCCAGACCTGGGTTTGTTTACTAGCAAGCTAATTAACCTTTAAGCCTTCTTGTCTTTGTTGGGAAATGAAGATAACAGCCACTCTGACTGCAGAGGAGGGTTTGTGACTATCGAGAGACAGCGCACCTGAAGCGCCTGGCGCATGGGAGGCTCTTGGTAAATGTCAGCTCTTCCTAGTTTCTGCCCTCTCTGAATTCTTAAAAGGTTTTTCCTTGAGTGTTTCGTCATTTAGTGGCTAATTACATACTGTCCTGCATGGCTTGCTGCTGTGTCTTCCGAGCTAATCACTCTAAAGCATCATAGAATTTACATAGCAATGCCATGTTAATATCTAAAGCTGACACTTTACAGCATCTAAAGGGTGGGTGCAGGTATCCTTTGGAATGTCTTTTGACTCCTCCACTCGCCCAGCCCATAGCTGAACATGCAAGAGGGCCCATTTGTGCTAACCAGTTGACGGCTGGTTAGCTGACGGGTGAACCCCGCTGGAAGCTACTTCCATGAGTTTGAGCCACAGAGTTTTCACTGTGAAGAAAGAGGGCAGTGTGTTTGCAACATCCTAAAAGAAAGCTTGTCACCTCAAGAATTTTCCCTCTGCTAGATTAAATACAAAGTGATTATGCGTCGTTTTGTTTTGTCATGGAAATGCTACGGTAAAGTTTGAAAGAACCTGTGGCGCACCAGTCCTTTGAAGTGGAAAACACAATACCTGTAATGGTTCGGTAAAGCCCATTGCTAAGCAACAGAATCAGGTCTAGACTGCACAGGAGCAAAAATTCTTCTTTGTTTGGTATAATGAAGATTTATCCAATGGAAAATGCTTAATAGACTCTTACCTGCCATGGTAACGGTCATTGTTATCCGAAGTACTCATTGGTGGTTTATAACTAATTTTGATGGGAGTCTCTGACAATAGCTCACAGCTTTCTTTTCTTGTTTCTTTCTGACTTTTTTTTTTTTAAATTGTTGTTTTAGCTTGGTTTTGATTTTTTTTTTTTTTAACACAAGGTTCCATGATGTAGCCCAGGCTGCTCTTGAATTTGCTGTGTGGAGTAGGAAGACTTTGAACTCCTGATCCTCCTGCCTCCACCTTCCAAGTGCTAGGATCACAGGTAAGCACACCATGTCCAGCTTGTGGCTTTCTTTTCCAAATGAAGTTGCTCAACACAAAGTTCTCAGACAAGAGTTCATGGAAGGCAAAGATCTGACATGTGCACTGGAAGTCACTAACTTCTGCATTCTAGGGCTAACCTCAATTAAAATCCCTCTTCAGGGGGCTGGAGAAATGGCTTAGAGGTTAAGATGCTTGTCTGCAAAGTCTAAGGCCAGGTTTGAGTCCTCAGTATCCATGTAAGCCAGATGCACACGATGATGGAGTTTGTTTGCAGTGGCTTGAGACCCTGGCATGCCCATTCTCTCTCTTTATCTATCTCCCGCTCTCTCTCAAATAAATAAAATAAAAAATACATTTTTTAAATCCCTCTTAAGTAGTTTCAGTATCAGTTCTTTTTGATGGAAATATGCTTAGCAGCATAAATTAAAACACAGGTCTCCAGACAAGCAGCTGAGGAGATTGGTTGAAGGGTAAGACGAAGCATAAAGAAGAATGACAGAAAGCTGGGAGTGGTGGTACACACCTTTAGTTCCAGCACTCCAGAGGCAGAAGTAAGAGGATCTCTGTGAGTCTGAGGCTAGCCTGAGACTACAGAGTGAGTTCCAGGTTGGCCTACGTTATTGTGAGACCCTACCTCAAAAAAAAAAAAAAAAAAAAAAAAGAATGGCAGAGAGCTGGAAAGCAAAGTCTATCTTACCATTTGTTTTTGCTTGAGTAAAAGCTTTGCTTTAAGAAAGCTCATAAAGATGGGTTGGATGTGCAACTCAGCAATAGAGCACTTCTCCAGCATGCATGAGGCCCTGTTTGATCCATCGAACTTTGAACATAAGCACATAAATAAAGGCTTAAAGGAAAAGAGCATGTATAATTTAAAAATCAAAGTGGTTAGCTTGGATAATATATAATTAAATAAAAGCACTTTTTTTTTTCTCCTCAAGGTAGGGTCTCATTCTAGGCCAGGCTGACCTGGAATTCACTAATAGTCTCAGTGTGGCCTTGAACTCACAGCGGATCTTCCTACTTCTGTCTCCTAAGTGCTGGGATTAGAGGTGTGTACCACCACACCTGACTACAAAAACACATTTGTTTCCTTATTAGTTATGTACATTTTCAGTGTGTAAACAGCACATGTTGCTACCATCTGTACCCTCATCCCTGTCTCCCCCATCCGAATGGACCCTCCTCACTGGGGATGCCAGTTATCCCATGGGGATTGTGGGTCGTGCATTGTGGGGGTAGCCATTAGTGATGGGGAAGAGACAATGTCTCTGTGCATAATGTCCCAACTTGTGGTTCTAACAATCTTTCCGACCCCTCTTCTGTGAATTTCCCTGAGCCATGTTGGGTTCATTTTAGGTCTACTTCAGTGATGAGGTCTTGGCAGCCTCTGTGTCTCTGGATATGTGCTTTGGTAGGAGTTGAGTGTTCTCTGCAAAAGCACATTCTTATCTCCAGCCAGTTCCCTACTTTTAATAGAATCTAACTAGAAAGTACTGGGGAGCCTGGTCTCTATCTCCCCAACACTGAAATTACAAGCATGTGTCACCACTCCTGGCTCGTACATGGATGTTTAGCATGCAAACTCCCATGCTGATGCTTGCCTGGATAGCAATTTACTTGCTGAGCCATCTCCCCAGCCCCAGACCATGTATTCTTAATTAAATGTACTTTTATACTAAATGGAGTTCACAGTTGTTTTATTTTCCTTGTTTTCCAACATCTCTTTGTTTCTCAAACTACTGTCGTGTGGGTAATTATTAGTATATGTGCTACTGAAGTTACTGGGAGTAACTCCTTTTATCTTGGCCAACTGTGGCTCTTATTAGCCCCCAAAGGGAAAACTCTTTTCTGGAAGGAGAGCATTCCTTGATATTGTGATGGCGAAATCTTGCCAACTTGACTGGATTTAGAATCACCATGGAAACACACTCCTGGGTATATCTATGAGGATGCTTCCAGAAAGGTTTAACTGAGGAAAGAAGACCCAACGTGAATGTGGTCAGCACCATTCCACGGGTTAGAGTCCCAGACTGAACAAATAGGAGAAAGCTGGGCTGGGGAGATGGCTCAGCAGTTAAAGGCAGTTGTTACCAAAGCCTGCCAGCCTTGGGTTCAATTCCCTAGTGCCCACATAAAGCCAGATGCACAAAATAACACACACGTGTGGAGTTTTCAGCTGTAAGAGGCCTGATGTACCCCTGATTTCCTCGCTCTCTTTCTCCCCCTGCCGCTTACAAATAAATGAATAAATATATTTTTTAAATAGAGGAAGATGAGCCGGGCGTGGTGGCGCACGCCTTTAATCCCAGCACTTGGGAGGCAGAGGAAGGAGGATCGCCATGAGTTCGAGGCTGCCCTGAGACTACATAGTGAATGCCAGGTCAGCCTGGGCTAGAGTGAGACCTTACCTCGAAAAACTAAAATAAATAAATAAATAAATTGCGGCGAGCCCCCCTGACCCGCAGGGAAGAACAGCCACAAGACGAAGATTCTTCTCGATCACACTTTTATTGGAGAGCTCTTGGTTAACAGAAAGGTTGATGGCGAGAGGCGAGGAGGCGGGATGTGCAGCTACTTTTATAGCGGGGAGTGCAACGAGGCGCCCACTGATTGGTTGCTACCAGCTTGCCACCACCAGGCGCCACGGGATAGGCTCGGGACAGGTTGCGTCAAGTGCATGCGCATACCTTGAACACGGTTGGTGCCAAGGCACTGCCTAATATGGAGTTGTTTACCTCAACACAGACAGGAAGCCAGCGCCATCTTGTAATGGCGACTGCTTGCAGCTCCCTGCAATAAATAAATAGAGGAAGCTATCTGAGGACCTGTGACCAGCTGCCTCATGCCTCTGCTACTATAATTTCTCCACCATGATGGACTACACCCTCAGCCCATGAGCCAAAATAAACCCTTTCTTCTTTAAGTTGTGTTTGTCCCAGCAAGGAGACAAGGAACTAATCAGATGTGTTTGAATATGGTGCATATTCTGTGCTACACACACAGGCTACTGTAGCAACAATGAATGCCCCCCAAAAAATTGTGATCCCAGGAATGATCAAGCAGAAGGTATTGACATTGGAATGGGCTTGGAATAGCTGAGCAGAGTCTGTCTCTTGGTTCCATACCAGTGGACGAATTCCATCTGCAAGAGCTTATGAGCTTTCAGAAGACCGTGTAGGAGTCAAGAGAGAACACAAGGTCTGGTCAGAAAGCAGATAATGAGCCTTTTAATGCTGATATCATTGGTTATATAAACTAGAGTGGGTTGAAATTGCAGTAAATGGAACCTTACTTTGATCCCAGAATAAAATATTCTAACAAAGAATATTGTAAGATAATGCACAGGAAACTACCATTGCATTTCCCTTATGGATTGTTTAAAAGAAAACAGCTTGGCCTCTGGACAATTCAATAGAAGAGAAAGACCACTGGATTTGTTAAAACAAAACAACTCTCTGGGTATGGCAGCACATGGCTGTAAGCCCAGCAGTTGGAAGATGGAGGCAGCAGGATCAAGAGTTCAAGGCCAGCATGTCCTGTATGAGACCCCCATCTCTAAAACAAGAAAGGCCCACAAAACAACAACATGGTGAAGCAATTTCCTAGGCAGGGACAATACCAGCTTGAAATGATTAAAATTCAACTAGGTTTTTTTTTTTTTAAATATATTTATTTATTTATTTATTTATTTATTTATGAGAGAGAAAGAGGGAGATAGAAAGAGAATGGGTATACCAGGGCCTCTATCTGCTGCAAACAGACCCAGATGCATGCTTCACCTTGTATATCTGGCTTATGTGGGTACTGGGGAATCGAACTTGGGTCCTTATATTCCACAGGCAAGTGCCTTAACCACTAAGCCATCTCTCCAGCCCCTTTTCTTTAAAAAACAAAACAAAACCAAAAAAAAAGGTGTTTAAAAACCACATCTCCAGATATCTACACTGGAGAATGTGTTTTCAAGTTCACAAGATATACATATATACATACATGCATAATACATACAATCATGAATATTCATTATGTTACTGATTCATAGCCCCTCCAAAAAAAAGTAGAGAATAACTTATAACATGTGACTAAATCTCAGAAACATATGGTTGCATTAAAACAGCTAGCTTTAGAAAAATAGCATCACACACATATTTTAAAAATGCATGTGGGAGCTGGGGAGATGGCCCAGCAAGTTAAAGGATCTTGCTTGCAAAGTCTGATGGACCCGTTCAATTCCCCAGTACCCACATAAAGCCAAAGGCACAAAGTGGCTCATGTATCTGAAGTTTGTTTATAGTGGCAAGAGGCCCTGGCATGCCTATGTTCTCTCTCATACTCTCTCTCTTTATCTCTCTGCTCACAAATAAATATTTTTAAAAACACAAATAACAAGCTGGGCATGGTGGTACACACCTTTAATCCCAGCACTTGGGAGGCAGAGGTAGGAGGATTACTGAGAGTTTCGAGGCCACCCCGAGACTACATAGTGAATTCCAGGTCAGCCTGAGCTGCAGTGAAACCTTACCTCCAAAAACAAAACAATAACAACAACAACAACAAAAAAAAAAATACAAGTAACAAGACTATGTATAGATACATACATACTAATAAGTAAGCTTTCATATATGCTCATCAATTCCAGAATAGCAGAGTAGACATTATTTCTGGAGAAGAAAAACTAAAGGATGAAAGATGAACATTTTAACTATTGCATTTTATTTCTATTTATTTATAATTTAATTTAGTTTCTTTTCTTTTCTTTTTTTTTTTTTTTTTGAGGCAGGGTTTCACTGTAGTGCAGGCTGACCTGGAATTCACTATGGAGTCTCAGGGTGGCCTTGAACTCACAGTGATCCTCCTACCTCTGCTTTCCAAGTGCTGGGATTAAAGGCGTGTGCCACTATGTCTGGCTATTTTCATTTTCTTTTTAACAATTAAAAAAGTTTACTTTTATTAAATTCAGGTGGTATATAGAAGTGTATTATAGTATTCTACATGCTTAATATTTGTTAAAATATTAAGCATGCTCTATAATATTAGGGTGTTAAGATTAATTTTTGTGTGCCTTTGAATTACTTAGTAAAATTGTAATGTCACCATACTTGGATACTTTGCTGGAATCTTCTAGAATTTTCAGTCCTTGAATTGCTACAGAACCTTTCTAACAGTTCAGTCCATTAACTACTAGATACTCAATTACAGTGACTGGTGCTCACTCCTATTTGTATTCAGTTGAAGGCCAGAATGGCTACAATAATGTATGTTAAATACTTCTTTAATAAAGTAGTGAAGTCAAAGGTACTGATGAGATGCGATGGTTATGGAGAAAAATGAGTCAAGACATGACTACGAAGAAAGGCTCAGTCATGGAAGATCCCCGAGGAGCTAAGTTGTTCATCAGATGCTTGGAAGTCTAGGTTTTGGTCTGTCTTAGTCAGCTTGACCTACCATAGCACCAAGTGTACCTGGAGACTGGGTGACTCAAGTCAAAGAAATTTGCCAGTCCATTCAGTTCCTGTTAAGGGTTCTCCTTCTGGCTTGTAGAATATGGCTTCGAGAGTGCTGTGCCGTCTCTTTTTTCCTTTTTAGGATGTTAGCACATTGTGACGGCCCCACTCTCGAGACCTAATCTAGCCCTAAGTTCTCCTCAGAGGCCCCACACTCAGATATCATCTCTGCAGCAGTCATGTTCTCATTACTGGGACAAAACACCAGACCAGGAGCAGCTTATGTGAGGAAGTGGTTTATTTCGGTTTAAGGTCTCATGGGAAAGTTTCTTCGTGGCAGGGAAAGCATGGTAAGAGCCGACAGACTCTAGACAGACAGGCATCACAGCTCGTCACATCAGCTGGGAGGAAGCAGCACCACGTCAGGCTCACACTGGCTCTCAGTGACACACTTCCTCCAGCAAGGCTCCGCCCGCTGGGAACTCAGATGAGGGTTTTTTTTTGTTTGTTTTTATTTTTCAAGCCCAGGCTAACCTGGAATTCACTATGTAGTCTCAGGGTGGCCTCAAACTCACGATGATCCTCCATCATTACCTCTGCCTCCCAAGTGCTGGGGTTAAAGGCATGCACCACCATGCCCTGGCCTAAGATGAGGTTTAATCACAAACTGCTGTGTGGCAAATTTCCTCTGCGTTGAAAGGCGTAAACGACTCTTGCCAGCTTTATCAAAAGTAGCTGGGTCACCTCACAAGAGAAGGTGTGGGGAGGGTCATCAGATCCCCACCTGAGATTTAGGCGCCCCTGCACCAGCTGTATACAATAATACTAAAATCTCATGAAGTGGTTGGTAGGGGAGATAGAGTATATAGAGAGGAAAATATCTAGAAAGAAGGAACTCCAATGAGCTCCATTGAGGTGGTGTCTCTGGTGACTCCACGCTCTGTAAGTAAGCCCTTCACCCCCCAGGCTGAGGAGCGTCCGTGGGGGTGATCCCAATATAGTGAGCCCCACTGAAGTGTTGCTTTGGAGTCTCATGCTCTATAAGTAAGCCCTCACCCTGAGGCTGAGGGAGGAACATCCACAGGGGTAATCCCGATATAGTGAGCCCCATTGAAGGTGCTGCTCTGTGGTCTCTTACTCCTGGACTGGGGCAAGGAGCTTCTAGAAGCAGCCGCAGGAAAGTTGTCATTCAGGGTGGAATGGGACTTCACCGTGGGCAGCTGCTCTGGGGTCCTGATGCTCTGTAAGTAAGCCCTCACCCTGAGGTTGAGCGAGGAGCAGCCAAGGAGTAATTTTGACACAAGAATCTTCATCAGAATGGCTGCTTTGGGAACCCCCACGTTCTTATATGTAACCTCTCTATGTTCTGTAAGTGACCCCCCTACCCCAGCAACCTCACTGGTTCACCAAACTGGTATTGGTGTAATCGTACTTTGGTCTGCCATCTGAGCACTATTTGAGGTGAAGACAGCTGTCCGAGTCTCCCCAGGGAAAAAGTTTTCGTTGACACACATGAGGCTATGGGCGATGTTTTATATTCGAACCGCTACAACCTCACTGGGAGTTAGGGCTTCAACATATGAAGCTGGGGTGTGGAGGGGGATGGGACATGAGCATTCAGTCCATAATATCAGTCCAAACTTAATACTTTACCTATGAATGTAATTACAAAATGAGCAGGCCAACATGAGTTTCTGACCCGTTGTATCATTCTCTAGTTTGGACAGCAGCAAAGAATGCTACCCAGCGTCAGAAACTCATTTTTGGTGGAGAGAGGGTGATGGTCACAGAGTCAAGGGCCTCTGTTATCAGCACATTTCTACAATCTCCTCACATACTTGAGCGTCAGGGGAAATAAATTAATCTCAACACATGCACTTTGTACCCCTCATCAGTTTAAGATTGCCATTGATTGCCCTCCTGTCAAGATGATTGAGGATTATAGACTTTCTGCAATCAATTAAAGAATGTAGTAATCAATTACACGGTCTTGGAATGGTCCACCTATCCTTAATGCAAAACTCATTTCAAATTTTAAATTATTGAACAAACAGGTGTGACATGATGCATCTACTTCCAAGGGTTAAGAAGAGGGAGGGGGAAACCCGGCAGTAAACATAAACTGTGAGCAGTTAGACTCAGATAAAGTATTATGCAAGTCACTTCCATCACATTATCAATTACTGCAAATCTCAATGACTATTTTCACATGGAGGCTGTTAGATTAACCCAACCAGGTAAATTGGTCATGGATGGCAAGGAGCACATGATGGTTGGCTGCTGGGACACAATGCTGAAACATCCCCCTGCTGAGGACCATCTTTAGTCCCTTAGAAAAGAGACCCAGTGCATTTACTTAAGGATCCTAACAAGGCTGGTCTTATTTCTCATCCCTAAGGGAGGAAAAAAAAAAAAACCAACAACTTAATTTTCCCTTTTATTTTTCTGTGACAAGGTTTCACTCACTCTGTAACCCTGGCTGGCCTTGAACTCACAGCCATCCTTTCTCCTCAGCTTTCTGAGTGCTGAGATTAAAGGTGTGCCCCACCATGCGTGTGGCCTAAAAGTTTTTAATTGTGAGATTCAATACTCAGTTCAGGGCTGGAGAGATGGCTTAGCGGTTAAACGCTTGCCTGTGAAGCCTAAGGACCCCGGTTCAAGGCTCGACTCCCCAGGACTCACGTTAGCCAGATGCACAAGGGGGCACATGCGTCTGGAGTTCGTTTGCAATGGCTGGAGGCCCTGGCGCGCCCATTCTCTCTCTCTCTCTATCTGCCTCTTTCTGTCTGTAACTTTCAAATAAATAAATAAAAATAAACAAACAAACAAACAAAAAACTCAGTTCATTGTCCTCATTCAGAACTTCCGGCTCTTGGGTTTGTAAGACAAATTTTCCAGCCTAACAAAGAAATTTTCAGGAGTCTTTCTGGCTTTTTTGAGTTTCAATAAAACCCAAGATTCAAACCAGTGACTCATCATATTAGTGCTTTGGCAGTGCACTGACATTTCTTGCTTTGCTCTCTAGCATGCTATAATTCTATCCCTAGGAGACTACGACAGTTTCTTCTAACTATAAACTCACACTTATAAAACTGGGTGATAATTATAAGAATGCCCATTAACAAAAGGATCACAGTTCAGGTGAACAATTCTACAATTAATGTCTGGGTTGCGTTTTACTTTCTTTATAGGGATAGGTTTTTGTTTTGTTTTGCTTTTCCTTTTTCCTTCTCTCTCTCTCTCTCTCTAGCCCATCAGAGCACTTTTGCCTAAAATAGGATGGCATTGGAAAGGTCATGGCAAAAGTGATTCAAAAGCTAGTGGGTGGAAAATGTCTTGAATTGCAGGGAGGAGAGCTGATTTTAGACACAGCTGTCTGATTTGCCCTGAAAGAATCTCATTCTGACTCTAGGCAGCCTCTCTGCTCCCACATTTCAGAATCTATAGGCCCCTGCATTGTGATCCACTCTCCCATCTGTTCTTACCTGTCCCTATTAACACACACCGAGTTGCGTGTAGGCATATGTAAGTGCTGACATTCATCTGACAAGCCTTTATGCTGTTGGGTTCTACAAGATCCGAAAAACCAATTACTTTTGAAAATCGCTTGTGTATGATACATGAAACTCTATGAGTCAACGAATCACGGAAGAAACACAACCAGTATGTTTGGGGGGAAATGTTTACACCCACCAGTAATCAAGGAAACATAAGCAAACATGACAATGAGGACATATTTGTCACCTTCCAGCTTAGAACAGGCTTTGACACATCCCAATATCCTGAGAGATGGATGGAAGGATCTTGGATCCTATACTCAGAACCCTTCAACCCTTCTTAGTATCAATTTTTATTATCTTTTTTTAGGTGTTGACTTCTATAGGACGTATCTGGGTAGTATAAGCCAGCCATGTGTGTTCACGTTTTCAGTAGCAGGTTTCTACGTACACATGTGATACATTTCTATCCTTGAGCCACAAGGGAAGCTGAAGGGGGAGAGTAGCTCCTGGGAAGGTTTTCTCCTCAGAATGAGATCCAAGACAGTAACTACCTCTGCTTCCTCACATCTGGACATTAAGTGCATACCCCTTGACTCTGCTTCTAAAAGTTTATCATAAATAATAAAGCTAGGCGTGGTGGCACATACTTTTAATCCCATACCCTTGGGAGGCAAAGGTAGGAGGATTTCTGTAGGTTTGAGGCCTGGAACTATGGAGTGAGTTGCAGGTCAGCCTGGGCTCAACTGAGATCCTACCTTGAAAACAACAACAACAAAAATCAGAGAAGCTGGGCATGGTGGCACATGCCTTTAATCCCAGCACTCGGGAGACAGAGGTAGGAGGATCGCCGTGAGTTCAAGGCCACCCTGAGAATACAGAGTGAATTCCAGGTCAGCCTGTGCTAGAGTGAGACACTACCTCGAAAAAAATAAAAATAAAAAATTCAAAAATCAGAGAAGTAGGCAAAGATTTACATCTCAGAATTATTTACTAAAAACTTGGAAAACTTGGAAAGTATCAGAATGAGAATTTGTTTAAATTAGTGGTAAGATATTCATAAGCTATTACATACTAAAGAAAAAAGTATACTGCAAATGATTATAAAAGTCTTCATGACAGGTACTTAATAAAAAATCAAAAATTTTGCCTTCCACATGGGATCTCTAGCCACGTGGGTGCCTTTCCTAGGCTCTGTACTTCCCTCAATAAATGTTTTATATATATATATATATATATATATATATATATATATATATATATGTGTGTGTGTGTGTACACATATATATACTTTTTTTTTTCAAGGTAGGGTCTTACTCTGGCCCAGGCTGACCTGGAATTAACTATGTAGTCTCAGGGTGGCCTCAAACTCATGGCAATCCTTCTACCTCTGCCTCACAAGTGCTGGGATTAAAGGCGTGCACCACCACACCCAGCTAATAAAAATAATAATTTAATAATTTTTTTAAAAATGGAACTATCCAGGCATGATGGTACACACCTCTAATCCCAGCACTCGGGAGGCAAAGGTAGGAGGACTTTGGCAAGTTTGAGGCCAGCCTGGAAATACAGAATGTCTACCAGATCAGCCTGGGCTAGAGTGAGACCCTACCTTGAAAAAAACAAAAAAGGGTTGGAGAGATGGCTTAGTGGTCAAAGTGCTTGCCTACAAAGTCTATGGATGTAGGTTCAATCACCCAGAACCCAGGTAAACCAGATACACATGGGAGTATAGGTGTCTGGAGTGTGTTTGCAGTGGCTAGAGACCGTAGTGGGCCCATTTTCTCTTCATTTTTCCCTTTCCTCTCATAAATAAATAAAAATAAAATATTTTAAGCTGGACATGGTGGCACATGCCTTTAATCCCAGTGCTTGGGAGGCAGATGTAGGAGGATTGCTGTGAGTTCAAGGCCAGCCTAAGACTACATAGTGAATTCCTGGTCAGCCTGAACTAGAGTGAAACCCTACCTCGCAAAACCAAACAATATTTTTTAAATTTGGAACTAAATTATATGTGTATTGATACATGCTTATTCATGTGTATATTCCCCTTGCATGATGAAATACTTTTTTGTTTTCTTTTTGTGCATATTTGAACCTTCCAAAGTTTGTAGCATTGTATTTTTTAAATGGTTTTTATCTTTTTTAAAATTTTGTTTATTTTCATTGATTTGAGAGCGACAGACAGTGAGAGAAAGAGAGAGTGAATGGGCATGCCAGGGCCTCCAGCCACTGCAAATGAACTCCAGATGCATGTATCACTTTGTGTATCTGGCTTACGTGGGTCCTGGGGAATCGAGCCTCGAACTGAGGTCCTTAGGTTTCACAGGCAAGTGCTTAACCACTAAGCCATCTTTCCAGCCTGCATTGTATTTGTTTTTTGTTACAATAAAATACCTGAAGCTGAGTAACTTATATGAAGTACACTGTTCTGGAGGCTAAAATGCCAGTATCACCAGACGTGGTGGTGCACAACTGTAATCACAGCACTTGGGAGACTGAGGTAGGAGGATCGCTGTAAGTTCAAGGCCACCCTGAGATTACAGAGTAAATTCCAGGTCAGGCTGGGCTAGAGCGAGACCCTATCTCAAAAAACCCTCACCCCCCAACCCCCCCAAAAAAGGCCAGTATGAATTTAGCTCTCATGACACACAGCACAAAGACAGAAGCCAATCTCATGACAAAGAGGCAGACAAAGGAGAGTACTAAGCACATAAAGGGCCCACTACCTCCTAACCCTGCCACACTGGGGTCCAG
The DNA here is from genome assembly GCA_036346955.1 of Dipus sagitta. NCBI lineage: Eukaryota > Metazoa > Chordata > Mammalia > Rodentia > Dipodidae > Dipus > Dipus sagitta. The sequence goes on from CM070777.1 coordinate 139,692,352, forward strand.
GCTTCCTGCCCCCAAACCCTTGGTGAGCACATTAAAACCATAGTTAGCATGTTAACATGTGTTAATCTTTGAAGTTGAAGACAAAAATAATACCTTGTTATAATTGTGTGTGCCCATGTATACATATGTGTGTAGATGTATATAAAGTGTGTGTGTGTGTGTGTGTGTGTGTGTGTGTGTGTAAGTCATGTGTATGCTATAGCACATGTGTGAATGAATGTCTAAAGACAACCTCAGGGTGTTTTTCCTCTCCTTCCACCTTGCTTGAGACAGGTCTCCTTGGGTTTTTGTTTTGTTTTTTCTTTGTGTGTGCCAGTATAGCTTCTGAGTTCTCCTAGCTCTGATTACCATTACTGTAAGCACGCTGGGATTACAGATGCATATGCACCACTTGAAACCTGGCTTTATGTGGGTTCTCCAGGGAATTGAACCTCTGAGCCACCTCCCCAGCCCTGGAAATATTACTTATAAAAAGGAAGCATAAGCTGGTTGTGGTTATACACACCTTTACTTCCAGCACTCAGGAGGCAGAGGTAGGAGGAACGCCTTGAGTTCAGGCCACCCTGAGACTACATAGTGAATTCCAGGTCAGCCTGGGCCAGAGTGAGATCCTACCTTGGGAAAAAAAGAAAGGAAGCATATGTATGGTGGTGAATACCTACACTCCCAGCATTTAGGAAGTAGAGGCAGGAGAGCTAGAAGTTCAAGATAAACCTCAGCTACATAGCAAGTTCAAGGTCAGCCTGAGTTGATGAAACTAGAAAAAGAAAACCAGTTGTGGTGGCTCATACCTATAATTCCACTATAATTCCAGCACTTGCAAGGCTGAGGTAGGAGGATCATAATGACTGCGAGGCCAACCTGCTACAGAGTGAGTTGCAGGTCAGCTTCAAACGAACAAGAAATTAGAAAGGGTGCGCATATTTAGCAAGTATATTGCAGCTCAAATAAGAGGGCCTAACCCTAGTGAGGGAACCATTCCTGGAATATGTGCTAGATTTGAGCGCTGAGGTCAAGCAGGATTACTTATCTGCAAGGAAGAAGAGCTATTTCAGACAAAAGGGAAAGCATACACAAAGAATCATACTTAGGATAGAATCTGACTCCTATTTTTGTCTGCCATACCTTGTGACACCATCTTGGGGTCACTGTGTGGATTTCTTGTATCATGCTTCCAGCACCAACATAGAAACAATAGCAGAAAATGACTCTCACCTCTTATCTGCTGCAAGAATCAGTATGTTAGTTCATCTGGTATGCCCCAATGAGACATATGTCACTTGGCTCAATGGTAGCACTGAAGGAGAAAGAAGGTGGCATTTAAACAAGGAAATTTGAAGGCAATTGGGGAAATCCACCCAGAACCCAATGCAAATCATTACTTGATGAGTGAAAAGCTATCCTTAATGATTCATTATTTTGGTGTATATAATTTCAAAAGGATATCTCTAATCTCCCCACATAGACACATCAGATTATGATGGCTCAGCTTCACAGTGATGCAAAGATAATACACATTCAGTAGAAACTTTACTTTGCATTTCAATTTTTGGTCTTTTCTTTGGTTACTGTGGTGGTTTGAATGTAAATATTCCTCATAGCCTCAAGTGTTTGTACACAAGATTCCTTAGTCCCCAGAAGGCAGAGCCCTGCTGGAAGAGGTGTGTCACTTCAGGGGTGGACTTTAGGTTGATGAATCTAGTCTACTGTGTGTTCAGAGCCAGCTAGCCCTTGCTGTTCTCTTTCTGTGGCACATAGGTGATATTGTGAACTGGTTGCTTTTCTCCACCATGATGATGCTGTCCCTTGAAACTGTAAGCCTGAAATAAGTCCTTTCCTCCCATAAGTGGTGTTTTGTCCCAGCAATCAGAAGCTAACTGCTACAGAATATTGGTACCAGGAATGAGGCCATTGCTGCCATAAACCCAACAGTGTGGTTTTTGGTCTTTTGGAACTTATTTGCATAAGGAATGTGGAAAGATTTGGCATTTTGGATTAGAGAAGGCTTTCAATGCTAGAAGCAGAATTGATGGGCCTCTCTGGTAAGAATCTGAAAGACTTGATGCAAGAGAAATGTAGACTTGAAGATTTGGCTTATGAGGTTTCAGAGGGAAAAGAAAGGATATTGTGGGAATTGGGCTACTGGTGGAAGGGCAGGCTGCATTCTGCCCATGTCCTGAAAATTTGAGCAATGTTTAATTTAGGAAGTATGATGGATAAGTTTTGTGCCAACTTGATCTGTTTAGGAATCCACAGACATTCCTCATAAGGGGGTCTCTGAGGTTGCTTCCAGGGAGGATTAACTAAAGGAGGAATCATTCCCCCAGGGTGTGGCCCCTCTCAGAGTAGGGACTTTATATAAGGAAGCTCTGTGAAGGACAGTATCCCCTCCTCCTACCTGGCTGCCAGTGCTACTTGCTGCTTGCTGCTTTCCAGTGTGGACTGAAGACCAGCAGCTCTCCAGGAAGCCTTTAGCCTTCAGTGCTAGATTGGGATTGCTGAGGCATCCAGCCTCTTGGACTAAGCAGCTACCAAGTTCCTTGACTCTCAGGTCTTCAGACTACTTTTGTTGGACTGCTATAACCTAATCCAATAAATTCCCTTTTAATACAATTCATTCTATTGGTTCTGTTCCTCCAGAGAACCCTGACTAATACAGATAGTGGTATCAGAAGTGGCTCTAGAGAAACAGAATTATAAGGATGTATTTACCTAGTGGGTTTAGTGCTCTCCAGAGTTGACTCTCCAATTTCAGTGCCACTAAAGGCTCTACTGGCAATAAGTAGAGCACTTTTGTAAGGGTCCAAAGAGTGCTGAAGAAAGACCCTGGACTCAAATAGTATGTAAAAACAAAGAGTGTTTATTCTGCAGAATCAGCCAGCATGCAGGGGTCAACCATTCATACAAAATGGCAACCACAAGAGGAGCACGCAGGCTCCTTTTAAGCACAAGTAAGGGAATTCCAGGCGGGTTAGGTAATCTTCTGACATGATTGGCTAAGCAAGCAGCAGTTACAGTTGTACGTCTCTGACTGGTTGGGGCAAAAGCATGTGAAAGGGGCATGTTTGGACATGTCTCTAGGAGCTGACTCAGCCCCCAGAGGACAAAATGGCAGCTATCTTTCCTGGCCTCAGACCCCAGGTCACAAAATGGCCACTATCTTCCCCAGCCACATGTCATGTCAGGTCACTGTTGATTAACAGCCTGCGCATTATTTGTGGTTTCTCCCAGAAGTCTTGCCTACCTCTCCGGGAAACTGAAACTTAGGCCTAGTTAGGGCGGCACTTTACTGAAACCTGTCATGGCGTCAGTTTGGCCCCTTCACTTTTACTGGTAATAAGGAGAGCACTTTTACCAGTAACAAGGAGGGCACTAATAATCTATGGTGTGAACTATTTAAAGAACTCCATGAGATAGATGTATTTGGTGATCCTGAGTCATATCTTGGGAAGAGTGAGGAATTTAGCGACTCTGTATCTAAAACTTTTGAATATTTGTGGGAAAATGAAATGAATGATGATGCTGGTTGGCTGCTTCTAGCATCCCTGGATAAACTATTAAGGGAAAAGCAGAGGCTCAGAAAGGAAATTTCCAAGTTTAAGACCCACATACATGATCTGAAGGTTTCTAAGGGTGCCCTGGAGGAGTCTCCTCTCTAGCCAGAACAGGGCTAAAATTGCAGAAAACCAAACCCAAGCTCTCACCGTAAGACTGCTTAACTTGCTATGTAAGCTCAAATTCCAGCTTCTTGGGCTATCAGAAGTTAAAGTGAGGGCATTGATTGGAAAGGAATGGGATCCTATGACTTGGATGGAGATGTGTGGGAAGATCCTGAACAATTTGGGGACATCAAAGTGTCAGATTCTGAAGAAGTTGTTTGCATGAGAATGTGGCCTCCCTCCTTTAGAGGCAGTTGTATCCCCATCCCCACACCCTGAAGTCTTGCCCTCTCCACCCTTGCCTGAGGGAATTACTCCTTCTTTGTCTGAGGAACCAGCAATGACCCTCCCTGCAGGAGGTGCTGATGCTCCTCTGTTCCCACCCATCTTCACCTCTAGGCCTATAACCAGATGGAAGGCTAGGCAGGGCCCTAAAGGTGAAATAGGAAGTGTGACACAAGAGGAGGTGAGGTGCACCCCTAAAGAACTTCAGGAGCTTTCTAACTTGTACAGGAAGAAGCTTGGGAAATATGTGTGGGAATGGATTTTAAGAGTGTGGGATGATGGAGGAAGGAACATAAGATGAGATAAGGCTGAATTTATTGAAATGGGCCCATTGAGCAGAGATTTTAGATTTAACACTGCAGCTTGTGCAGTTGGAAGAGGTTCCAAGAGTTTATTTGATTGGTTTGCTGAAGTATGGATCCAAAGATGGCCTACTGTGAGTGAGCTTGAGCTGCCTGATATCCCTTGGCTTAATGTTGATGAAGGGATTGAAAGCCTCAGAGAACTTGGAATGCTGGAGTGGATTTGCCATGTAAACTCATTTTTGACCCCACAGTGGGAGTGTCCAGAAGATGTGCCCTTCACTAAGACTATAAGAAACAGATTTGTGAGGGGAGCACGAGCACACTTAAAGTCCCCATCATTGGTCTTTCATGTAAAGAAGACCTCACAGTGGGAGCCACAGTTGCTGCATTAGGTGACTTAGATGCAATGGGTCTAACTGGATCTTGGGGCAACTGAATTGCCAAAGGCGAGGTTTATGAGTCAGGGTTCTCTAGAGGAACAGAACTGCTAGAATGAATTATATTCAAAAGCGAATTTATTGGATTAGCTTACAATATCCCAGTAGCAGTTGCAGGCCTGAGAATCAAAGAACCCAGTAGCTGCTCAGTCCACATGGCCAGATGCCTCAGCAGTCCCAATCCAGCACTGAAGGCCTGGAGGCTTCCTGAGGAGCCACTGGTCTTCAACCCATGTGGGTCTTCAGTTGACGCTGGTCTTCAATCCACGCTGGAAGGCAGCAAGCAGCTCCAGCAGCCAAGTGGAAGGAAGAAAGGGGCTCCTTTCTCCCAGAGCTTCCTTATGTAAAGTCCCCCTCTGAGAGGGGCTGCCCACTCTGGGGGAAGGACTTCCTCCTTCAGTTAATCCTTCCTGAAAGCAACCTCAGGGATCCACCCAAAAGGGACTTCTGTGGATTACTAAACTTAATCAAGTGGTGACTCCAATTGCAGCTGCTGTACCATATGTAGTTTCTTTACTTGAGCAGATTGACACATCTCCAGGTACCTGGGATGCAGCTATTGATGTTGCAAATGCTTTTTTCTCCCTACCAGTGCGTAAGGACCACCAGAAGAAATTTGCCTTCAGCTGGCAAGGTCAGCAGTACACCTTTACTGTTTTACCTCAAGGTTATATTAACTCTCCAGCCCTGTGTCATAGCTTAGTTCACAGGGACCTTGATCGCCTATCCCTTCCACAAGGTGTCACATTGGTCCATTATATCGATGACATTATGCTGATTGGATCAAATGAGCAGGAAGTGGCAACCACTCTGGAGTTGCTGGTACAGCATATGTGCATCAGGGGATGGGAAATAAATCCATCCAAAATTCAATGACCTTCCACCTCAGTGAAATTTCTAGGAGTTCAGTGGTGTGGGGCTTGCAGACATATTCCTTCTAAGGTGAAGGGTAAGTTGTTTCATTTGGCTCCTCCTACCACTAAGAAAGAAGCACAAGGTCTAGTGGGCCTATTTGGAATTTGGAGACAGCACATTCCTCACTTGGGCGTGTTACTCTGTCCCATATACCAAATGACTCAGAACGCTACTAGTTTTCAGTGGGGCTCAGAACAAGAGAAGGATCTTCAACAGGTTCAGGCTGCTGTGCAGGCTGCTTTGCCCCTTGGGCCATATGATCCAGCAGATCCGATGGTACTTGAGGTGTTGGTGGCAGATAGGGATGCTGTTTGGAGCCTTTGACAGACCCCTATAGGTGAACCATGGCAGATGCCCTTGGGATTATGGAGGAAGGCCCTGCCATCATCTTCAGACAATTATTCTCCCTTTGAGAGACAGCTTTTGGCCTGCTATTGGGCCTTAGTGGAAACTGAATGCCTGACAATGGGCCATCAAGTTACTATGAGACCTGAGCTATTATCTGACCCACCAGGCCATAAAGTTGGACATGCACAGCAATAGTCCATCATCGAGTGGAAGTGGTATATATGTGAAAGGGCTCAGGTAGGCCCTGAAGGCACAAGTAAGTTACATGAGAACACAAGTAAGTTACATGAGGAAGTTGCCCAAATGCCTATGGTTGCTATTCCTGTTACAATGCCTTCTGTCCCTAAGCATGCACCTATGACATCATGGGGTATACCCTATGATCAACTGACTGAAGATAGACTAGGGCATGGTTTACAGATGGTTCAGTGTGTTATGTGGGCACCTCCCAGAAGTGGACAGCTGCAGCATTACAGCCTCTTTCTGGAACAACTCTGAAGGACTGTGGTGAAGGGAGGTCTTCACAATGAGCAGAACTTCAGGCAGGGCACATGGTTGTGCATTTTGCTTAGAAGGAAAAATGGCCAGATTGCAGACATATACTGATTCATGGGTTGTGGTCAATGGTTTGGCTGGATGGTCCAGGACTTAGAAGGAGAACAATTGGAAAATTGGTGAGAAGGGCATTTGGCAAAGGTGTATGTGGATAGAGCTCTCTGAATGGGCAAAGGACATAAAGATCCTTGTGTCCCATGTTAATGCTCATCAGAAGGTGACCTCATCTGGGGATGACTTTATCAAGTAGATAAGCTGACCTGTTCTGTGGATAGTGGTCAACTTCTTTCCTCAGCCACCCCTGTCATTGCCCAATGGGCCCATGAACAAAGTAGCCATGGTGGCAGGTATGCTGGTTATGCATGGGCCCAATAACATGGACTTCCACCTACTAAGGCTGACTTGGCTATGGCTGCTGCTGAGTGCCAAATCTGCCAGCTGCAGAGACCAACTCTGAGCCCCCAATATGGTAGTATTCCTAGGGGTGACCAGCCAGCAACCTGGTGGCAGGTTGACTACATTGGACCTCTTCCACCATGGAAAGGGCAGCGTTTTGTCCTTACTGGAATAGACACTTATTCTGGGTCTGCATTTCCTTTCCTGCACATAGTGCTTCTGCCAAACTACCATCCATGGGCTTACAGAATGCCTGATCCACCGTCATGGCATTCCACACAGCATTGCTTCTGACCAAGGAACTCACTTCACTGCCAAGGAAGTACGGCAGTGGGCTCATGATCATGGAATTCACTGGCCTTACCATGTACCCCACCACTCTGAAGCAGCTGGCTTGATAGAACGGTGGAATGGCCTTTCAAAGAAACAGCTGCAGTCCAACTAGGTGGCAGTAGCTTGGAGGGCTGAGGGAGTGTCCTTCAGCAGGCTGTATATGCTCTGAATCAGCATCCTGTATATGGTGCTGTTTCTCCTAAAGCCCAGATTCACAGGTCCAGGAATCAAGGGGTGGAAATGAGAATGGTCCTGCTTACCATCACTCCAAGTGACCCATTAGCCAAATTTTTGCTTCGTGTTCCCACAACCTTGTGCTCTGCTGGCCTAGAGATCTTGGTGCCGGGGGAGGGGGGGGAGTGCTTTTGTCAGGAGGCGCAAAGAACATTCCATCGAACTGGAAGCTAAGACTTCCCCCTGGCCACTCTGTGCTCCTGATGCCCTTGAATGGACAGGCTGGGAAAGGAGTTACAGTGGTAGCGGGGAGAAGAGGATGATTGATCCAGACTACCAGGGGGAAATTGGACTGCTCTTCCACAATGGAGGTAAGAAAGAGTATGTCTGGAGTGCAGGAGATCCTTTAGGGCATCTCTTGGTGTTATCATGCCCTTTTATCAAAGTCAATGGACAATTGCAACAGTCCAATCAAGAAAGTGTGATGAATGGCCCAGAACCTTCAGGAATGAAGGTATGGGTCACCCCTCCAGGTAAAGAACCAAGACCTCAGGCTGGACAGATGGCTTAGTGATTAAGTGCTTGCCTGTTAGGCCTAAGGACTCTGGTTTGAGGCTCAATTCCCCAGGACCCACATTAGCCAGATGCACAAGGGGGTGCACGCATCTGGAGTTCATTTGCAGTCCCTGGCGTGCCCATTCTCTCTCTCTCTATCTGCCTCTTTCTCTCTCTGTCTGTTGCTTTCAAATAAATAAATAAAAAGGAACAAAAAAATTTTTGAAAAAGAAGCAAGACCTGCTGAGGTGCTTGCTGAAGGTGGAGGAAATACAGAATGGGTAGTAGAAGAAGGCAGTTACAAATACCAGCTCAGGCCACGTGAGCAGTTACAAAACACATAGACTGTAATTGCCATGAGTATTTCTGTCTTGCCTTGTTAAGACTGTTTATACATATCCACACCAATATTAAGATGCTTCTGTTCTTCCACTATTTCTCTATTAGGTAATTAATACTGATTAAAGTTTTATCACTAGTTAACTGCTATTGAATTTATATTTGACCAATTATATCAGAGACTAAGCATTCCTCAAGGAACCTTGCTTTGTATTGGGGAGAATATTGTGCATTTCTGGTTACACTTGAGATAGTTATATCAGGTGGAATGATGACCTTGTTCCTGTCTTCATTTGGAAATTAAGTATGATGTAAGGAGGTACAGTTTGGTGTCAAGTTGACAGGGGGTGGACTTGTGATGGTTAAGTTTTGTGTCAAACTGATCTGTTTAGGAATCCACAGACATTCCTCATAAGTGGGTCTCTGAGGTTGCATCCAGGAAGGATTAACTAAAGGAGGAATCATTCTCCCAGGGTGAGCCCTTCCCCCAGAGTAGGTGGCCCCTCTGGGGGTGGGGGACTTTATCTAAGAAAGCTCTGGGAAGGATAGTATCTCCTCCTGCCACCTGGCTGCCAGTGCTGCTTGCTATTTTTCCAGTGTGGACTGAAGACCAGAATGGACTGAAGAGCAGCGTCTCTCCAGGAAGCCTCCAGGGCTTCAGTGCCGGATTGGGACTGCTGAGGCATCCAGACTCATGGACTGAGCAGCTGCTGGGTTCCTTGACTCTCAGGCCTGCAACCTGCTATTGTTGGACTGCCATAAACTAATCCAATAAATTACCTTTTAATACAATTCATCCTATCAATTAGTTCTGTTCCTCTAGAGAACCCTGACTAATATAGGAGAGTAGCCTAGACTGAAATCCTGCTCAAAAAAAAAAAAAAAAAAATAGCAACAATAAAATAATAGAGAAATGTGCTCATCTTTGTTTATTGATGCTGTTTTCACGATAGCTAGGAAATAGAACCAGCCTAGATGCCCATCAAATGATGAATAGATAATGAAGATGTGGTACATTTATACAAAAGAGGCTTTTAAAAATTCTTTTAAAACTTTATTTTATTATATTTGCTGGAGATATATATATATATATATATATATATATATATATATATATATAGAGAGAGAGAGAGAGAGAGAGAGAGAGAATGGGCATGCCAGGGCTGTCTGCCACTGTAAATGAACTCCAGATACATGCACCACCATGTGCATCTGGATTACGTGGGTCCTGGGGAATCAAACCTGGGTCCTTTGGCTTTGTAGGCAAGTGCCTTAACTACTAAACCATCTCTCCAGCCCTACAATGAAGTTTTATTCAGCTATAAATAATAATGAAATTATTAAATCTTCATGGAAATGGATGGCTAAAAAAGATTACACTAAATAAGATAGCCTAGGCTTAGAAAATCAAACACAGCATGCTACCTCTCATAAGTGGATTCTAGCTTCAATTCTTTAGATTTGTATGTGAGTTGGAGTAAAAGATAGCAGTAGAGGCAAGGAAGCTAGAAAGGAGGAAGAATGAAGGAGAGATTGACAAGAGAATATAGTAGATATGTAAGTAGAGGGGCAGAATATTGGGGGTGAAATGGTCTAAGTGGGGTTAGGGGTAGACATGGAGGAGAGGAGGTGGGAGGAGGGTGAATCAAAATTAAAGATGTCCTCAGCCAGATATGGTGGCCTATGCCTTTAATCCTAGCACTTGGGAGGCAGAGGTAGGAGGATCGCTATGAGTTCAAGGCCAGCTGGGACTACAGAGTAAGTTCTAGGTCAGCCTGGGCTACAGTGAGACCCTACCTCAAAAAAAAAAAAAAAAAAGAAAAGAAAAAGAAAGAAAGAAAGAAAGAAATTTAAAGATGTTATGAATAAGCCATATGACAACCTACTTCTTTGCTAGCTGAATAATACATATGTTTAAAAAAATAGAGGGCTGGAGAGATGGCTTAGTGGTTAAGCCACTTGCCTGTGAAGCCTAAGGATGCAGGTTCAATTTTCCAGTATGCACCTAAGCCAGATGCACAAGGTAGCACATGCATCTGGAGTTCATTTGCAGTGGTAGAGGCCCTGTAGTATGCATTCTCTCACATTCTCTCTTTCTCTCTCTAATAAATAAATAAAATAGTACTTCTTTTAAAAAATGAGAAAAAAATAGAGTTTGGACAGAAGCACCCTGTGGGGGTTGATAATTGCTGTGCCCAGAGGCATAAATTGTTACAAGAAAATTTCAAGATGGGCATGGTGGTGCATACCTTTAATCCCAGTACTTGGGAGGCTATTCGAAGGATCACCTTCAAAGAGGTATTCGAAGGATCACCTGAGTTCGAGGCCAGCCTGAGACTACATAGTGAATTCCAGGTCAACCTAGGCTAGAGCAGGACCCTGTCTCAAAAAACAAAACAAACAAGCAAAACCAGGAAATTTTAGTGCCAGGGATGGGATACTTTCCAGTATGTTGTTGGTCAGGGAGACCCTTGATGGCCCCAAAACATTATGTGCTATTTCCAAGGCTTTTTGGTTTCCTACCAGGACTAGATAGCAGGAGCCTATTGCTGAAGACACCACATACTTGGGTTGCAGGTCTCTCAAAAATCAAGCTGGAGCTGAGCTAGAAGCCTCCTTCCTGTTGACTCACTGTTAGGATACTGGAAAGAGTTATGCAGTCTGCTGGGAAAGAAAAGACATCAACAAACTTAACCAGTAGTGGACCCTTCAAGCTTTACACCTGGACAACCAGGCAGGAATATACCAACTGCTACAATGGTGGCATGATGGTTAAATGGGAAACCAACTGCTCTCTGATTAGACTTGAGGCTCACTCCATGGGAAGGAATTCATGCCTGATACTGAAAACTTAATCAAAAGCCTATGGCTGGGAAGTTCATAAGCACTGGGTGGGGAGAGAAACTACTACTGTTATATGGCTAAATGAATATGTTATGCTCACCCAATTGCCTTCTAAATACCTAGGTTTATGCCCATATATTAATGCTACTCATAGTTTTGGTTAAAGAAGCTTCTCTTTTCAGATGGTGGTGACGACTGAGGAGACTCAAAATTCACCAAAGTGCTGAGAAGAAATGACAGTGTTCAGCAGTAAGACATCTCTATCAACCCTCCCAAGGAAGCATTCCAGGGAGCATTCCAGAAGAGGTGGTGGAAAGAACATAAAAGCCAGAAAAGGGGGATGAGTGCTCTGTAATACCTTCTTCCAGACACAATGGCCATGTATTTATGACCTCACAGTGGTTGATGTGCTACTTAAACAAGATCTGCATAATAGGAGTGGGAAAATTATTACATCAAAATAGAAATGAGATGAGTTTGAAAGAAGAAGGGATTCAGTGGAAGGGGAAAGGGAGGGTTTCAGGACGGGATTATGATCATGGTACATTATCTATATGTGTGGAGGTTGTCAAAGAAAAAAAGATAAACTTGTCGTCAGACTTGCATTGCTGGAAGAAAATACCTGACTAAGAGCAGCTTGTAGGAAAAAAAAAAAAAGGATTTATTTTGGTTTACAGACTCAAGGGGAAGCTCCACGATAAGAGGGGAAAATGGCATGAGCGGAGGGTGGACATCACCTCCTGGCCAACATCAGAAGGACAATAGCAATAGGAGAGTGTGCAAAACATTGGGAAGGGGAAGCTGGCTATAACACTCATAAGCCCACCCCCAACAATTAAAGAAGGCTTTAATTTCCAAATTTCAATCAGCTGGGGACCTAGCACCAGAATACCTAAGTTTATGGGGGACTCCTGAATCAAAGCACCACATTCTAACCCGGCCCCCATAAATTTATAACCATACATGATCTAAAACGCAATGCATTCAGTCCAACTTTAAAAGTCCCCATAGTTTTTTATCAGTCCCAATGATGTTCAAATATCCAATAGTCCAAGATCTTTTAACTGAGCCATAATACCAAAAAGAGCACCCCTCCCCCCCAAAAAAACCCATAATGTCACAGAATAAACATTTACACTGCAAAAGATGGCATTGTGCATAGCAAAGAAATATTCAACCAATACAAGATTTAGAACAACCAGGGCAAACATCAAACTCTGCATCTCCAAGTCTAATTACTAACCAGTATGTCAAGTCTCCAAATTCGATAATTCTAACCAGCAACAAGTCTCTGGGGTTCCAATTCTGCCCCTCCATCTAGGCTACTCACAGTCCCAGGAAACTTCATTTGGTGCCAGCAGCTCTCCTTGGCAGCCACCTCAAAGTCCTGGCATCTCTACTGGGTCCCCACTGCAACCCACAGTTCATCCTCATGGCTCTATTGGGCTACACACAGGTAATCCAACAAGCCTGCTTCACACTGCCCATGGCCATTTCCAAAATACAAAACCATGCTGCAAATTCAATGACACTCTCTTTCTTGCATTTCTTATACTCCATAATACCACTTGGGCTATCAACTTGTTAATCCAGGGGGGAATAAAGCAGACTTTGAAGAACAGGACACTCCTTTATTCAGGGGCTCATTCAGGCCCCTTCAAAAGACTCTGCATTCTTCCTGTCATTCCAACACAGGTCAGCTGGCCTAATCTCAATGGTTGTAGTCTCTCAATTGTAGCTGAATAGGCAGCAGTTTCACACAAATATTTCATATTTTCTGTCCTATATCCCTCTGCTCATACCAGTCCATTTCTACACAATGAAACCCTGCACAAATTCTCAGGACACAGGCATAACAGCAAGCCTCTCACACAAACTGCATCTAACCCAGTCCAGGCAAAGTTGTTTTTCACCCTCATAAACCAAACCTCACAGTCCTTAGTTCTTGCTGCATTCAGGTCTTTCAACTCTGACCAGAATAGTCCATCAAGCTGTACTTACAACACTGGAAGGTGTCTATTAGGCCATGGTTTCAAATCCTTCCACATTCCTCTTGCAAATCAGTTCCAAAAGGCCAAAGAGCCACACAGTCAGTTTTCTAGCAGCAATACCACCACTTCTCAGTACCAACTTTACTGTTGCAGTTAGGTTCACATTTCTGGTAGAGAATACCTGACCAAGAGCAGCCTGTAGAGGAAAAAAGGATTTATTTTGGCTTATAGGCTCAAGGGGAAGCTCCATGATGGCAGCGGAAAACGATGGCATGAGCAGAGGGTGGTCATCACCTCCTGGCCAACATCATATGGACAGCAGCAACAGAAGAATGTGCCAAACACTGGCAAGAGGAAGCTGGCTATATTACCCATAAGCTGGCCCCAATAGTACATTGCCTCCAGGAGGCTTTAATTTCCAATTGCCATCAGCTAGGGACCTAGCATTCAGAATACCTAAGTTTATGGGGGACACCTGAATCAAACCACCACACAAACTAAAAATAAAACTGAACTCATGATCATGCTCAGTGATTATTTGGGGTGGGGTGGGCTCTTGGTAAGAGAAGAAAATCATCAACCTATCACGGTACACAACCAAAAAATGTAGACATTTCCTGTTCCTACTCCCAACCAACCCAACATCAAGAAGAAGGAAGGGAAAAAAAAAGTTGAATTTAGAAATGATGGACTTTAAAATGGAAATTTAGAAATAATGCCAAATAATATATTTGATAAAAGAAAATATAGATGAAAAAGATATGAAACATGTAAAGTTTGGCTTTGAAGTAACAGACCCAGAGATTTATTTTAGTCCACTTAAGGGGTAGTGAAAGAGATTGCCACCATTAAAGGTGAGACAACTGTCTGTATTGGGACAATGGGAAACATGCCCCGAGGGTGAGCTCAGGTTAATGAGAATGCAAATTATTTTGAAAGGAAGGGGCCTGAAGGAATAATAGTGAAGGAATATCTTGCTCCTGAAAGTCATGCTTTATACCTTCTCCCTGGATTTACAAAACTGGCTGTGTCACCCACTGGTATTAGTTTTTGTATGACGAGAAATGCAGGAAATCAGGCTGTGAGATGCACATAATTCTGAAGATGCGGCAGTGTGAAGCGGGGTTGAAATCCTGCATGGAAATTCTATGAGAGGCCATGGTGTGGAGCTGTGAAGATGAGCCATGGGTTAAAGTGGAGACCCCAGCATTTTAGAAATGCCAGGACTATGGGAAAGCCTTCAAGGAATGCTTCTCATTCTGCCTTAGGTAGATTTGACCAGAAAGCAAGTGGAGAGGTAGAATTGGACCTTTTGGAACCAGAGGACATCACTGGACACAGAGTTGCCAGATTTGATCTTTGCCCTGCTCGGGTTTTTTTTTTTTTCTTTTGAGGTAGAGTCTTACTCTAGCTCAGGCAGACCTGGAATTCACTATGTAGTCTCAAGCTGGCCTCAAACTCACAGGGATCCTCCTACCACAGCCTCCCCAGTGATGGGATTAGAGGTGTGTGCCACAACACGGAGCAGAGAGAGAGAATGGGCACACCAGGGCTTCTAGCTGCTGCAAAGGAACTCCAGAGGTGCGTGTCACTTGTACATCTGGCCTTACATATGTACTGGAGAATTGAACTCCAGTTGTTAGGTTTTACAGGCAAGCATCTTAACCACTGAGCCATCTCTCCAGCACCTGTTGAGTTTTGATCTTCTTTCAGTCCAGTCTTTGCTTATTATGCCCCCTTTTTAGAAATGCTTATTTTGTGCCATTATGTGTTGGAGATATGTAACTTGTGTTTTGATTTACATGGCTAATAGTTAAGAGACTATCTTGAATTTCATAAGAGACTTTAGACCTTTGGATGGTGCTGGGATTGATAAGGATTATATGAGACTTAAAGTCGGACTGAGTGCATTTCATATCTTGAGATATGCATGATTTTATGGGGGCCAGAGGTGAAATGTGGTGGTTTGAAGGTAAATGTATTTAAGCTTACTACTTAGTCCCCAGCAGGTAGAGAGCCCTGCTGGAGAAGGTGTGTTACTAGGAGCAGACCTTGAGATTGCTAAAATAAACTTACTGTGTGTTCAGAGACAGCTTGTGCTTGCTGTTCTCCCTCCCTCTCTCTCTCTCTCTCTCTGGCTGATGTGTGATGTTGGAAGCTAGTTGCTATCCTCTAACATGAGGAAGTTTTGCTTTAAAACTCTAAAGCCTAAATAAGTCCTTTCCTCCCATAAGCTGCTGCTGGTTCCATGTTTTGTCCCAGCAATGACAAGCTAACTGCTTCTACGTGCCACCTCTCGGTGATGGGGAGCCACAGTTCACAGTCAGCCTTGCAGTCACAGGGCTAAACACCAGTGTTCCAGTGTTTGGTATTGCCAAGCTCTGATGCACAGCAGATCCAGTGTGTTAAATACACCAGATCAGACCCATAAGGTATGGATGTATATCAGAGTCTCCTCTTCTCCTTCTACTATATGTACATATGTGGTATATGTATAACCAGACCTATATCTTATAGGTATTCATGTAAAGATTTCAGATGCCCCTTCTTCCACCCCCACCTCTCCTTTGCTCTAACCCAACCTAACAACTTATCTCCTGTTATGGAAATTGAGGTTTCAAAAGTTGGGTTTTTTTTTGTTGTTGTTGTTGTTCTCCCTAAGTAACTCAGACTAGGGCTTGGATCTTAGAGTCAACAGCATCTATTATGGTAATTCTTGGGCTCTTTCCTTTTTAAGGAAAAAAAAAAGATCTGGAGACCCTCTTCCCAGAATTATGTTTTTTTTTAATTTTTTTAATTTACTTATTATTTATTTGAGAGAGAAAGAGGCAAATGGATAGAGAGAGAGAATGGGCATGCCAGGGCCTCTAGCCACTACAAACTAACTCCTGAAACATGTACCACCTTGTGCATCTGGCTTACATGGGTACTAGGGAATCGAACCTGGGTCCATAGGCTTTTTAGGAAAGAGTCTTAACCACTGAACCACTCTCCAGCTCCCTTGGGCTCTTTCTTATTTTAGCTTGGAGGAAAAACAACTCCTGCCATCCAGCCAGCACCTGCTGACGCAAAACATAGATAAAAGCCTCACTTTCCAAGATCAGGATGATGTGGCTCTAGTGAAATTCTCACCTTGAGTGAACCTGACACCCTACACAGTATGAAGCAGATGCCCCATTTCTTACTTCTCCACAATAAGACTTAAAACCTTTTCTTTCTCATACTAGGTGGTTTAGAACCTCCTCCCCTCCTTCTTGCTCTGAACCCCACCACTTACTGTTGGCATTAATAAAGCTTTGGATCTAAAAGAAACCATCTACAGTCAGGTGTGGTGGCACATGCCTTTACTCTTAGCACTCCGGAGGCAGAGATAGGAGGATCGCCATGAGTTCAAGGCCACCCTGAGACTGTAACAGAGTGAATTCCAGGTTATCCTGGGCTAGAGTGAGACCCTACCTCTGAAAACCAGAAAGAAAAAAAAATGTAAGTTAAAAAACCATCTGCTTCAGTGGTCTTATAATTCTGAACCTAAAATATATATATTATAACACATCAGTGTATTAAATATATATATATATATTTAAATAAATATATATAACCAGACCATAAGATTATGTGTATGTATGTGACACACACACACAGAGAGAGAGAGAGAGAGAATTGCTTCCACAATCCATTTGCCAGTTTTAGTTCCATAGCTCCTCACTGATGTAGGAGGACTGGGCAATATTGTTTTAATTTATCTTGTTTTGATTTCATCTTTGACAATTTCATACATGTGTATAATTTAGTTTATCATATTTACCTCATTACTCTCTTGGGGTGGTTTGATTTAGGTGTCCTCTATAAACTTATGTGTTCTGAATGCTAGGTCCCCAGTTGGTGGCAATTTGGGAATTGGAGCCACCTGGAAGCAGTGTATTGTTAGGGGCAGGCTTATGGGTATTATAGCCAGCTTCCCCTTTCCATGGTTTGGCATACTCCCCTGCTGCTGTTGTCCACCTTATGTTGGCTAGGAGGTGATGCCCACTCTCTGCTCATGCCATCATTTTCCCCTGCCATCATGGAGCTTCCCCTTGCATCTCTAAACCAAAATAAATGCTTTCGTCCCACAACCTGCTCTTGGTCAGGTTCTTTGTGCAGCAAAAACTTGAAACTGACTGCAACAGTACAATTGGAACCAGAGGAGTGGAGCTATTGCTGCTAGAAACCTGACTGTGGCTTTGGTCAACTGGAACTTATTTGAAGGAGGAGTGTGGAAGAATTTGAAACCTTGGCCTAAGAGATGCCTTGCAGTGCTATAAGTACAGATTGATGGACTATTCTAGTTAGAGTTGAAAGACCTGATTACAGTAAGAGCAGAGGACTATGAGGTCAGGCTTATAAGGAGAAGAAAGAGCTTTGCCTGGAATGAGCTAGAAGCCATTCGTGTGAGAGGCTTGCTGGTATACCTGTGTCCTGAGAACTAGTGCAGGGTTGCATTGCATAGAAATGGACTGGCGCGAGCAGGATATGGCACACAACGAAATGAAATCTTTGGGCCAAAACTACTGACCATTCAGCTGAAATTGTTTGAGCGATTTACAGCCATTAAGATTGGGCCAGCTGGTCTGCATTGAGACAACAGGAAGAATGCAGATTCTTGAGAGGGTCTGAATACTGAAGGAGTGTCCTGCTCTTCAAAGTCTGCTTTATTTAACCCTGGATTAACAAGTTGGTAGCCCACCTGGTATTATAGAGTATAAAAAATACAGGAAAGAAAAGGTCATTGAATTTGCATCTTGATTTTGTTTTCTGGGAATGGCCATGGGCACTGTAAAGCAGGCTTATCAGATTACCTGTGTGGAGTCCCAATGCAGCCATAATGATGAACTGTGGGTTGGAGATGCAAACCCAGTGGAGATGCCAGCAACTATGGGATGGCTGCCACAGAGAGCTGCCAGGATTTGATGAAGTATACCCAGTACTACCAGCAGCCAAGCTGGAGGGAGGAATGGGAACTCCAGAGACCTATCACTGGTTAGAGTTGTCAGACTTGGAGACTTGTCACTGGTTAGAGTTGTCAGACTTGGAGCTACAGAGTGTAATGTTTTCCCTGTCTGTTTTAAATCTTGTATTGGTTGAATATTTCTTTGTTATGCCCATTGCCATCTTTTGTAGGGTTAATGTTTATTCTGTGCCATTATGGTTGTTTGCTTTTTGTTGTTGTTGTTGTTGTTTTTGTGTTATGGCTCAAACCTAAGGACCCAGGTTTGATTTCTCAGTACCCAGGTAAGCCAGATGCACAAGGCGGTGTATGCGTCTGGAGTTCATTTTCAGTGGCTAGAAGTCCTGGGATGCTCATTATCTCTCTCTCTCTCTCTTTCTTTCTCAAAATAAAAATTAAATAAACAACACATTTCAATAAAAAAGACCTTGGATTATGGGGTTGTTCTAACAGCATTGAAATTGATTAATAAAAAAAGCCAACTATGGGGACTTTTAAAGTTGGACTGAATGCATTGCATTTTACATCATGGATGGTTATCAGTTTATGGGGACCAGAAGTGGAATGTGGTGGTTTGAATTAGGTGTCCCCCATAAACTTATGTGTTCTGAATGCTAGGTCCCCAGCTGGTAGCAATTTGGGAATTGGAGCCTCCTGGAGGTGCTGTATTGTTGGGGACAGGCTTATGGGTATTACAGCCAGCTTCCCCTTGCCAGGGCTTGGCACCCTCCCCTGCTGCTGTTGTCCACCTAATGTTGGCCAGGAGTTGATATCCACCCTCTGCTCATGCCATTATTTTCCCCTACCATCATGGAGCTTCTCCTCCTGTCTGCAAACCAAAATAAAACCTGTTCCTCCCACAAGCTGCTCTTGGTCAGGTTCTTTGTGCAGCAACTCACAGTTGACTACAACAGTTCTCTCTCCACTCCCACCAGCCAGCCCCGTTCTCACCTTCATGACTGTGGTCCTGTGAGAGCCACTGAATTTAATTAGGGTTGCTTGCATGAGCATGGGCAACTTACCAATCACACTGAAGAGCACAGGCTTCCTCTTCCCAGCAAACATTAACTCCCAATAGTGCTCGGGGAGGTCAGGGTCTCATGAAAGAGGCTGCAAAATCATAACTTCCATAGGTACAAACAACCAGGGACTGATGAACTCTAGAAACACCTGCTGTATATGGGGAAAGAGGATTTCTTGGATTCCCAAAGCCCCTTAACTTGATTGGTCCCACCCACTGTCCTTACTCAAGCTAATTCACATGGGTTTCTAGTATGTATAACCTCTGAAAAAAAAAGACAAATAATGGGCTAAAGAGATGACTCAGTTGTTAAGACACTTGCCTATAAAGCCTAATGACCCAGGTTCGATTCCCCAATACCCATGTAAAGCCAGATGCACAGAGTGGCACATGTATCTGGAGTTTGATTGCAGTGGCTAGAGGCCCTGTCATACCAATTCTGACTCTCTCTCTTTTTCTCTCTCACTCTCTTTATCTCATAAAAAACACACACAAAAAGACAAGTAACAAAAACACTGATGAGAAATATTTTGATAGTCATTTAATTTTTATATCCTCTCTGTGAGGTTGAGCTTAAGTTTACATCCTCATTTTGCTGATTAAAAAAACCAGTCTCAGAGAAATGAGATGAATTCCCCAAGTGTCCCAGCAGTAAGTGCAGCCATGGCTGGGATTAAATCATCCACCCTCCAGAGCTAGACTCTTTCCCCTTTACTGTGTTCAATGACCTGTGAGAGGGAGAAAATTGAGCTCCTGCCCCCCTAGTGTACATGGCTTTATTAGCTTGCTTGCAATCTGGAAGGAGAGAGAACGTTGTGTCCTCAGAAAGGAGGACACAACGGAAGTGAAATGAAGGGTGCAAAGACAGGCACCCAGGCACATCAGGCACTTGGATTCTTTCAATCTTGCAGAAGCTCCAGCTGGAATTCAAAAGAAGCTGATGAAAGCCAAAGGGGCAAGGACCCTGGCTCTGAGGAGCCCTGCACTCCATGTGCCACATTGGGCCATACCCCAGAATGTGATGCAAAGACCTTACAGAAAGCCCCGAGGGAAAAGACAAATGGCCTAGATGAAAGGGCCTGGGTTTCCATCGCCTGGGTGACGGGAAGGAAAGGATGAAGTTGAACGTCACAGCTACCTTTGTGCACAATGGATGATGAGATGGCCCTGGAATGACAGCGAGCAGCTGCTCTGTTCCCTCAGTGCTAACAGCTGCAGTCAATGCTGGGCTGTTCCTCGGCTCCTTTGACACCCAGACTAACAGAATTGATGGTTGAGGCTCTCCCAAGCAGCAGTGAGGCTTTTGTCGGGATGATGTCTTTAAGTGCTGTTGAAGTGAGAGAGGAAAGTACAAGATAGCAGCAACCTTGACCCAATAGAGAGAAACACAGGCAGGGCTCTGTGGTGGTTTGATGCAGGTGTCTGCCATAAACTTAGGCGTTCTAAAACCGGGCGTGGTGGCGCACGCCTTTAATCCCAGCACTCGGGAGGCAGAGGTAGGAGGATCGCCGTGAGTTCAAGGCCACCCTGAGACTCCATAGTGAATTCCAGGTCAGCCTGGGCTAGAGTGAGACCCTACCTGGAAAAACAAAACAAAACAAAACAAAAAAAAAAACTTAGGCATTCTGAATGCTGGGTTCCCAGCTGATGGAGATTTGGGAATTAACGTCTCGTGGAGGGAGTGTATTGCTGGGCTGGGCCTAGGGTGTTATAGCCAGTTTCCCCATGCCAGTGTTTGGCACACTCTCTTGTTGCTATTGTCCACCTGATGTTGCCCAGGGAGTGATGTCCACCCTGCTCATGCCATCATTTTCCCTGACATCATGGAGCATCCCCATGAGCCTATAAGCCAAAATAAACCTCTTTCCCACAAGCTGCTCTTGGTTGGGTGATTTCTACCAGCAATGCGAACCTGACTGCAACAGGCTCCCACTACAGACATGAAGATCTCAGTACAGAAGCACCTTTGTAGAGATTTACAATAGTCCCAGGAAAAAAAAAATAAGAAAGAGAGAGAGAGAGAAAGGACACATACCTAGTTTCTTTTTAAATGTATTCTACTTTCAGAACTTTCTTTTATTCCAAGATGACATCTTTTCAGGTTTTGATATGATACTATTCTTTTATGAAATGATAATGATAGAAGATGGTGATATTTATTTTTTTGAGGTAGGGTCTCACTCTAGTCCAGGCTGACCTGGAATTCACTATGTAGTCTCAGGATGGCCTCAAGCTCGTGGTGATCCTCCTACCTCTGCCTCCCAAGTGCTGGGATTAAAGGCGTGCACCATCATAACCAGCTAAAGATGGTGGGATTTTTATTTCCTTCCTGTACATAAGGATATGAAATGCTAGCAATAGTACACTAGTCCTCAATTTTATTATTTTTGTTTTATTGAGTAGAAACTTAGTATGAACACATTATGTGTTGGTACCATCAGTTCCCTCCTCCCATTCCACTGAGGGCCCTGAGTGGGATTGCTTGTATTCGCCATGGGGTTATGAGTTTTAAGAGTAGAATCCCCAACTTTTTTTCTTTGTCCATAAGATTTAAATGTCTGGTGTTCAAAAAAGGGACTGGGAAGATTGCTCAGTGGTTAAAAGATCTTGTTTGCAAAGCCTGCCAACTCAGGTTCAGTTCCCTAGTACCTATGTAAAGCCAGATGCACAAAGTACTGCATGTGTGGGAGTTCATTTGCATTCTCATATGTACAGTCACAAAGAAATAAAAACATAAGATACCTTAGAAAACAACTGCACCAATCAAGGGATGAATCACACCAATTTCAAGGAAAATCGACATTCAGAAGTGGAGTAAACAAGACCATGTTTGAAGCAAGTCATCACAACAGATACACAAAGACCAAGTAGTTAATCTGTCAGCTTTCGAAATCTGAACAACTACATCATTTTTGTTTAGTTGGTTTTTCAAGGTAGGATCTCACTCTAGCCCAGGCTGACCTGGAATTCACTCTGTAGTCTCCGAGTGGTCTTGAACATCACAGTGATCCTCCTACCTCTGCCTTCCAAGTGCTGCGATTAAAGGTGTGTGCCACCATGACCAGCTGAGACAACTACATTCTGAGGTATGGCCCTATTTTCCAGATGAAAACACAGGATAAATGACAATAGGATGTGCTATAATTTGGATCTCAAATGTTCCCCAAATACCTATATGTTAATTGCTTAGTCCCCAGGGTGACAGTATTGGGAGGTGGTGGAAACTGTAAGAGATGGGCCATGGTGCAAGGTCTCTAGGTCATTGGGTGTGCCCACATAGAGGACCATGGAACCCACTTCTTTCCTCCTTTTCCTTTCATTTGCTTCCTGGTCATGAGATAAGTGGCCTCACACCACCATGCATTTCCCATCATGCTATGCTGCCTCACTGCAGGCCCCAACACAACAGGGCCAATCTATCACAGACTTGGAGCCAAATAACCTGTTTCTCTTGCTAAGTTGATTGTCTCTGGTATTTTATTACAAGATGCTCACACAGAGGGCATCACGATTATATGAATCTAGAATGCACTTTTACCACTGCATTCAACATCCAGTTATCCCTTCTGCTGAGATATAAGGAATGAACACAGAACCAAGGGGATGAACATTTCTTCTCTCAGAACCCTTCCTCCTATGGCTACCTACCTCATCACCTAAGACATTGGCTCCACATCCTAACCTGCCCTCTCTTCTCCTTCAAATGGTCCCAGAAGGTCATTTCTGTATCTGATCAAATAGTTCATAGTTATACACTAATGGAAGAGAAGAGAATAACAGTTCCTCTGTCAAGTAGAAAGAACCCCCTCATCTTCATTAACAACCTAGAGGAGAGAGTCCCACCCTTCCCAGGACCTGACCTCACCATTCCTCAGTGTACATTGTCATTTGTGCAAGCTGGTGCTCCCAGCACAGAGGGATGGAGGGAGAGGAAAGGATGGAAGATAGTGTGGAGGGAGAGAGAATCTCTAAAGAAAGACAACAAAAAGAGGAAGAGAATCACTGAAATTACTATAGAAGATAAATAATAAATGCTAAATAAAAATAAAATCTTCAAACAAATAACAGACGATATTAAAAATGAAAGGACAGTAAAGAAAGAACCAAGCAGAAAACTGCTATTAGACATTATGATCATTTGTAAAACTCAGTAATTGAGACTAATCCAAGGAATATAACTGCAGAACCAATAGCTGAGCTAGGAGATCAAGTCTGAGGAACTCGGCTACATCATATCTAGAAGTAATAACATTATGGGAAAAACTGAGTGTGACGGTGTACACTTGTAATGCTAGCACTTGGGAGGTGGAGGCAGGATGGGCAGGAGTTCAAGGTCATCCTCAGGTATATAGCAAGTTCAAGGCCATCCTGGTTTACATGACACCTGGTCTCATAAAACAAAATACGGTAATGTAAATGTTTAAGAAAATGTAAAGAATCGGGAGGATATACATAAAAATATCAACATGCATGAAAGTGGAAGGAGGAGGAGGGGGGAGTGGAAGGAGGAAGAGAGGAAGGGGAGGAAGAAGAAAGGGAAAAGGTAGCAGAGGAAGAGAAAAGAAGGAAGGAAGGAAGGGAGGGAGGGAGGGAGGGATGCTGGGTAAAGGCAGCATGTGGCACCAGCACAGTGGACAAAGGGTTAACTGGTCAATGATTTTGTTTTTCAGTTTAAGAAAAATAATAACATCAAATCTTTTTGCACTTCTTAGAACACTTGTTTTTAATTTGCATTGTTTTGGGTTAGAAATGAAGCCAGAGCCAGTGTAGTAATGCATGCCGGTAATCCCCCCCACCTTAGGAAGCAGAGGCAGGAGACTGTGAATTAGAGGCCAGCCTAGGCTACATAGGGAGGCCATGTTGTAAGACGGAAAGGAGGGAGGGAGTGAGAAACAAAGGGAAAGAGGAGACAATAGGTGATTATTTACTTGATAGATTTGGGGAAGGATTTTTTCAGTATAAATGCAATAAAACAAACAACAATGAAGGAAAAACTGTATATTTTTACTTTATTAAAGTGAAACTTTTAAAAAGATCTGTCCATCAAAAAACCATAAAAAATAAATTCAAAAAGCAACCAGGTGATTGGCAGGAGGAGAGGATATGATGGAAAATGGGGTTTCAAAGGGGAAAGTGGGGAGGGGAGGGCATTACCATGGGATATTGTTTACAATCATGGAAGTTGTTAATTAAAAAAAAAAAAAAGCAACCAGGAAGCAGGGCATGGTGGCACACATCAGCACTTGGAAGGTTGAGGTAGGAGGATCACCAGGAGTTTGAGGCCAGCCTGGGGCTACGGAGTGAGTTCCAGGACAGCCTGGACTACAGTGAGACCCTGTTTTGAAAACAAACAAAAAAAAGCAAATAGGAAGGAATATTTTCAACAAAAACTATGAAAGAAAAATATGTACAGTGTACTATTTATGCAAATAAGTAAGAAAACAAAAGTAGATCTTCTTGGAAAGGAGGCAAAAGAAAAACTTTAATAATCCAGGGAGAAAATACAATTGTCTAATAAACATGAAAAAGTATTGAATTTCAGTAGTAATATAAAAAGGCAAATTAAAACCGAAATTTCCCATCTACCAAATTTGCAAGCAAGCATTCTCACATACCTCTGGGAATATAAATGGGTCCCACTTCTTGGAATGCAATTTCATGATGCATGTCAAACGACTTTTAACTCAATAACTCTTCTTCTAAGCTTGTGCCCTTAGGGGAAAACTTAAGCATTAATCAAAATGAAAATGTTAAATTTTGTCCAACCATACTGTTGAAATAAAGATCTGTGAGAACATAGTCTCTAAACCCCCAGGGACTGACACATAGTAGGGACTCAACAAATATTTGCTGACCCTGGAATTCAGTGTGGCAGTTTATAAAACAAGGAGCTTCAATATAATGTGTTAGAGGCTGGAGAGATGTCTTAGTGGGTAAGGTGCTTGCCTGCAAAGCCAAAGGATCCCTGTTCAATTCCCCAGGACCCACGTAGGCCAGATGCACAAGGGAGCACATGCATTTGGAGTTTGTTTGCAGTGGCTGGAGACCCTGGCACGTCCATTCTTTCTCTCCCCCTCCCTCCGTCCCTCTCTTTCTCTCTCTCTCTGCCTCTTTCTCTCAAAATAAATAAGTAAAATATATTTTAAAAATATAATTTGTTAGGACAAAAATCTAGACATCCCTAGAAAACAAGGTAAGAAACAGGACAAACAAAATGACCCCACTGCTGTAAAAACAAAACCAGTAATAAAACAAAGAAAAACTACAGATTTCTCCCTCCCTCTTGCCTTCCCTTTCTGTCTCTCTGTGTATGTGTAAATGTATAGACAAATTCATGAAGAGGGTCGGACACTAAGACAATCAATATGGTGACACTTTGAGGTGTTCAGAAGTGAGAGTGTTCAGGAAGAACAAACTGGGTTATCTTAGACATAAATATATTCCCAGATTACTTTATATAAAAGAAGAGGAGAAGGAAGGAATAATAATAATCTTATCTTGATGTGGTAAGATACGTCTATAGTCCTAGCACATAAGAGACTAAGGAAGAAGGGTCACTTGAGTTCAGGAATTCAAGACCAGCCTGGGAAACCTTGTCTAAATAAATAAGAAAAAAGAATGTTTCCAACACGATACATTTGTAGACATGTTCATGATTGCATCATTTGTAGTAATGAAAAGTTAGAAACAAACCCTTAGGATAACAGATTCATGTTACCCACGGAACATCAAACAGATATAAAGTTGTGTTTTTGTGAAAAGGTTGTCAAGAAATGCCATGACAAGTTATTAAATAAAACAAAGGCTCAATGCAAAAGCTATGGGCCCCACTAACATGTTGTCACGGATAGAAGGCAAGAAAAGAAAAACAGGGCTGGAGAAATGGCTTAGTGGTTAAGGAACCTGCTTGCAAAGCCTAAATTCTGATTCCCCAGAACCCACATAAGCCTGATGCCCAAGGTGGTGTATGTGTCTGGAGTTCATTTGCAGTGGCTAAAGGCCCTGGCGCGTCCATTCTCGCTCCTCTTTCTTTCTCAAATAAATAAATAAAATATTTTTTTAAATGAAGAAAAACAACAAACTAATAGAGGAACTGGTCAGAGGGAGGAAGGAGCTCAGTAAAAGGGGGAGTAGGCAAGATACGCAAATAGGTTGAAAATAACAAGATAGGAGCAGATATGCCAATCACAGAAGCAACAGCCCTGGGAAAGCAGGAGTGGCTACGTGAACAGCAGGTCGGAAGAAGTCGATTTTTAAAACAAGTCTACAAAACGAGTTACCACAGCTGGGTGTGGTGGCACACACCTTTAACCCCAGCACTCGGGAGGCTGAGATAGGAGGATTTCTATGGGTTCAAGGCCAGCCAGAGACTACGTAGTGAATTCCAGGTCAGCCTAGACTAGAGCAAGACCCTAACTCAGAAAGCTAAGGGGAAAAAAAAAACATTGCCACAGACAAAAAAAGGCATCTTAAAATAACAGAATCTCAAGAGGATGTAATAGTTATACGTTTATTTCTGTATTTAACAATGGTACCCCCAAAACACATGAAGCAAAACCTATGTTGATCCCCTCCCCCAAAAAATAACTGACCACTGCTCCCACAACACATAAACTACAACTCCATGGGGAATACCTGCAATCCCACTGAGGAGCGTCCCCAGTGCAATGGGGGCAGGGACGAGGAAAAAGAGGGTACCAACACATGATGTGTCCATACGAAACATCTTGTTAATAATAATAATAATAATAGACCTAAAAAAGAAGAAAAAAAGGAAACTAAAGACACTTATTAGCCCATGATCCAGAAAAAAAAAAAAAAAAAACTGTGCTGAAAGAGGAGATAAACAATTCAACAATAACAATTGGACACTTCAACCTCCTGCATTCAATTGCTAACAGAACTGAGCAGACCAATGACTAAATGGAAGACTTAACTGACACCAAAAGTCAACTTGACCTAATAAACATTTATAAAATATTCCACTAAACTGGCTCCACACCTATAATCCCAGCACTCAAGAGGCAGAAGTGGGGTGATTGCCATACATTTGAGGCCAGCCTGGGCTACACAGAAAATTCCAGGCCAAGCAAGGCTTACATACTGAGATCCTGTCTCAAAAAAAAAAAAAAAAAACTGGGGCAGAATGAATACACATTCTTCTCAAGTGCATATGGAACATTCTCCAAGACAGACAATATACTAATTTCAACACATTTTAAAAAGAAGTCATACAAAGAAAATTTTCTGGCCACAGTGGAATAAAATTAGAAAATTAGAAAAAAAAATGAAAAAGTCCATAAATATATGGAAATCAAGCAAAACAGTTCTAAGTAACAAATGGGTCAAGAAGAAATCACAGGGATTATTAAAAAACAAAAACCTTTAGGCTGGAGAGACAGCTCGGCAGTTAAGGTGATTGTCTCCAAAGCAAAAGGACCCAGGTTCTATTCCCCAGTACCCACATAAAGCCAGATGCACAAGGTGCCCATGCATCTGGCGTTTGTTTGTAGTGTCTAAAGGCCCTGGTGCGCCTGTTCTCTCTCTTTCTATCTGCCTCTCCTGCCTCTTTCTCTGTCAAATAAGTAAATAAATAAATAAATAAATAAATAAATAAAATATTTAAAAAGTGCTTTGGGATGAGTGAAAATGAAAGACCAGTGTGTCAAAAATTGCAGAATGTAGCTAAAGCTATGCTTAGAGGGGAACTGGTGGCTGTCAAAAAACTAGTATTAAGGGACTGGGGAAATTGTTCAGTAGTTAAAGATGCTTGCAAAGCCTGCAGCCCCAGGTTCAATTCCCAAGCCACCCACATAAAGATGACACAAAGAGTGGTGCAAGCATCTGGTGTTCATTTGTAATGGCAAGAAGCCTTAACATACACACACAACACAAACACACACACACAACACAAACACACACACACAACACAAACATACACACACAACACAAACACACACACACAACACAAACACACACACACACACACACACACACAAATACTTTTTAAATCCTCGATTAAATGGGAGAAAAAATATATTTACAACCCTGCCTTCCACTTTAAGACATCAGAAAAAAAAAATCAAAATAGGGCTGGAGAGATGGCTTAGTGGTTAAGGCACTTACCTGCAAAGTCAAAGGACCTCAGTTCGATTCCCCAGGACCTATGTAAGCCATATGCACAAGGTGGTGCATGTATCTGGAGTTAGTTTGCAGTGGTTGGCTGGAGGCTCTGGTGTGCCCATTTTCTCTCTCTCTCTCTCAAATAAATAAATAAAAATAAAATACGTTTTAAAAATAAGAATAAATCTAAACCAAGGGGAAGGAAGGAAATAATAAGGAACAGGGTGAACTCAATGAGATGGAAACTTAGATAAAAGAAATGGACAAACCCAGAAGCCGGCTCTTTGAAATGACTGGCAACACTGACAAACGGCTACACTAAGAAAAAAAAGAAAAAGTTCAAGTTACTAAATTTAGTGGTGAAAAGAGGAACATTATTACTGACCTTACCGAACTAAAAAGGATTATAAGGACATAGTATGAACAACTGCATACCAACAACTTATATAGTGCGTGAAATGCATAAATCCTACAACGATAAAACTACTGAAAATGGTTCAGGACAAAACAGACTCAGGAAGAAATGTGAACGGTATGGAAAACAAGGAAAGAGAAAGAACGAGTGTGTCAGTCATGTCTTTTTGTCTTCTTTCTATCTAGTGCTTTGAAATCTGGGACCTTGTGAGCTACTTGTTCCTACAGATAACAAGTTTTAAATATGCCTTCCACATGCCAACTAACACAGCCTTCTCTGTCACCTTTTCTGTGTGTGTGTGTGTGCATGTGTGTGTGGATGTCTGTGTCCCTCCATCTCTTTCTCTGTCTCTTTCCCTCCCTCCCTCCTCTCATTCTCTCTCTCTTCTCTCTAGAATCAAACCCAAGGTCTCGGGCATGCTAAGTAAGTGGTCTACCACTGAGCTACATCCCCAGCCCTGAGATACCATTCTTATGGCCGAACCACCCCAGGACCAGGTACCAATTTACAAACGACCCCTATGCTACAGAAATTATTGCCAAAAATTATTACTGCTAACAAATCCTAAACCTGTTTACCCTGCCTCACCCATTCCTTCCCTCAGAGAGCGGTAGAAAGACTCTGGGTTTATGTTTCCCCTTTGGTTCTTTTACTGTCAGGCTGACCCTGGTTTTTCCCATGTGGTTTTTGCCTGGCATATCACAGCCTGGTCCCCTTGGGAACTATGAATAACATGCTGTCTTTTCATCACAGCTATTTCCTAATGTGTTGACTTCACAATATTTGAATAATAATAAAATCTTCATTTTAAAATAATTGGTAGGGGGCTGGAGAGATGGTCCGAAGGCCTAACAGTCTGGGTTCAATTCCCCAGCACCAACATAAAGCCAGATACACAAAGTGTCTCATGCATCTGAAATTCATTCGCAGTGGCAGGAGGCCCTGGTGAGCCCATAATTACACACACTCTCTCCCTCCTCCTGTCTCTCAAATAAATAAATTAAAATATTAAAAATAATCAGTAATTTAAAAGCTATACTACACATGCAGCCTAATAATTTCACTAGTGAATTGTACAGATTTTTTTTTTTTTTTTTGGCTTTTTCAAGGTAGGGTCTCACTCTGGCCCAGGCTGACCTGAAACCACTCTGTAGTCTCAGGGTGGCCTCGAACTCATGGCGATGCTCCTACCTCTGCCTCCCAAGTGCTGGGATTAAAGACATTTGCCACCACGCCCAACAATGATACATATATTTTAAAGGATTAATATCAATTTTTACTAACTTACAAAAAATAGAAAAGTAGGGTTGGAGAGATGGCTCAGGCTTCAAGTGCTTACCTACAAAGCCTAATGACCTGGTTTTGATTCCCTAGTACCCACATAAGGCCAGATGCACAGTGGCTTGTGCATCTGGAGTTTGTTTGCAGTTGCTGGGGCCCTGGCATGCCCATTCTCTGTGTGTGTGTCTCTCTCGCTTCTCTGTATCTCTCTGTGCTTGCAAATAAATAAATAAATAAATAAATAGAAAAGTAGAAAGTGTTTTCCAACTCATTTCATGAGAATAGTATGAGGCTGAGACCAAACAGGATATGAGTATCACAGCAAAAAAAAAAAAAAATAAAAAAAAAAAAAAAAAACCTACAAACCAGCCAATATCCCTTCTGAATATAGACACAAAATCTTCAATATGAGTAAATACAACAAATTCACAACAAATCAAAAGAATTCTTACCAAACAGATGTGCTGGAATACACCTCTAATCTCTGCCCTCAGAGGACTGAGGCAAAAGGACCCCAGAGTTCAAGGCCATCCTGAACTACATCACGGGTCTGAGGCCATACATACTGAGACTCTGTCTCAAACAAGTAACAAACAAAACACAATTACACACAATATATACCATGACCAGGAGAGATTTACACCTCATAATATAGACTGCCATAACACCTGAAATATAATTAATGTAATCCACAGTATTAATAAAGAACAAATGCTGCATGATTATCACAATTTATGCAGAATAGCACTTAACAGAATCTAATATCCAACAATAATAACAGTAATAACAATTTTTAAAACGCCCACACACTGAGCCTCAAAATACCTACAGATTACCGTAGCTCCCAGCCTCAATCACAGGGCTTTCTATGTGCAATGGGCAGAGGTTAGTACCCAGCTTGGGGAAGTGCTGAGACTGAGCCCATCAACATTTCAACATGGCTGGGGGAGGGGCTCAGAAGCCAGAGGGGCTTTGGGGGGCTCATGGCTGCTGGGAAAGTTGTGTTCTTCAGTGGTACTGCCACTGGTAAGTTGCCATACATTAGCATATAACCCCCCCCCCCATGCTCCTACCAGCAGCCCTAATTTAATTCAGGGGGGTCACAAAAGAAAACACAAACCATGAAAGTAGGAAAGGGATTGAGAGTAAGAAGAGGTTTAGTAGGAGGAGGTAAGAGAGGATAATGGGGTGAGTGTGGTTAAAATATACTATATAGACATATGAGACTGTCAAAAGTTAAAAAGAAAGGTAATTCTTTTTTAATATTTTATTTTTATTTATTTATTTATTTGACAGAGAAAGAGAGAGAGAGAGAGAGAATGGGTGCGCCAGGGCCTCCAGCTACTGCAAACGAACTCCAGATGCATGCGCCCCCTTGTGCATCTGGCTAACATGGGTCCTGGGGAACCAAACCACGGTCCTTTGGCTTTGCAGGCAAACACCTTAACCACTAAGCCATCCCTCCAGCCCAGAAAGGTAATTCTTTATAGTCTAATGAACAGCATCTATGAAAAAATCCATAGACAACATCTGTGACGATCTGAATGTTTTCTCTTTAACATGAGAAAAAAAATATGTAAGTGACCAATACACACATGATAAAATGTCAACATCAAGTAAATATGAATCAAAACCACAATGAGAAACCCACTAAGATGGCTATTAAAAAAGAAAAGAAAACTGTAAGTGTGGGTGAGGCTACTGAGCCCTAGTCCACTACTGGTGAGACTGTAAAAGACACAGCTGCTTAAAAAAATAAAAAAAAAATCTAAGCGATTCTCAGAAAGCCAAACATAGAGTTACCACACGAACAGCAATTCTACACTTACATGTGTATGCAGAAGAAAACATAAGTGTCTATTCAAAATGTGTAGACAGGGCTGGAGAGATAGCTCAATGGTTAAGGAGCTGCCCTGCAAAAACCTAACGACCTGAGTTCAATTCCCCAGTACCCACAAAAAGCCAGATACACAAAGTGGTGCATGCATCTGGAGTTTGCTTGCAGCGGCTAGAAGTCCTGGTGCACCCATTCTCTCTGTCTCTCTTCTCTCTCTCTCTCTCTCTCTCTCTGCCTGCAAATAAGTAAAAATATTTTTTAAAAAACTTAAAAAATGTGTATATAAGTGTTCACAGCAGCATTATTTACAATATCCAAAAAGAGTGGAAACAACCAAAGCATCCATCAACTGATGAACAGGTCAATGAAGAGTAGTCTATTCATGCAACGCAATAATATTTGGACATAAAGAAGAATGAAGTGGCCATATAGCCTGTGACATAAATAAACCTTGGAAACAGGATTCGAAGTGAAAGTAGTTGGGCACAAAGGACTGTTTGCTATGTAGTTCCATTTATATAATAGGTAAGACTATAGAGGCAGAGAATAGGTGAGCGGTTGCCTAGAGATGGGAGTAGGGTGAAGTTGAAGGGAAATAGAGAGTAATTCCTAATGAACATAGTGGAAAGAAGTGCTCTAAAATTACTTGTGCAACTATATGACTACAAATATAGTTAAAATTATTGAATTAGTTATGCACTTTGAATAGATGGCTGTGTATATAGTATGTAGATTATAACAATAAAGTTGATTTTTTTGTTTGCCTGATTTTTTTTTTTTTTTGAGGTAGGGTCTCACTCTAGTTCAGGCTGACCTGGAATTCACTATGTAGTCTCAGGGTGGCCTCGAACTCACAGAGATCCTCCTACCTCTGCCTCCCGAGTGCTGGGATTAAAGACGTGCACTACCACCCCCAGCTAAAGTTGATATTTTTAAATAAGCAAAATATCTTGAGAAAAAATTTTTAAATTTTTCATTTATTTATTTATTTGAGAATGAGAGAGCGAATGGGCACCCCAGAGCCTCTAGCCAATGCAAATTAATTCCAGACACGTGCGCCACCGCACCCAGCTTAGTTTCTCTTTACATGCTGCAGAATTCCTTGAATGTCCTATTGCCATATCATGAAAGTTATAGCAATATTGCAAAACAACTTCCTACTCAGTTAACATTTTTCTAAATGATAATAAAACTGAGAAAACAGTGAACATCTCTCCTCTCAGAAAATATAAGGAAGACTGACATAAAGGTCAAGGCTATAAAAGAACTGTGAATCAGGTACAAGGGTACACCAGAAGTTCTAGTGCTAGAACTTGGAGAAGTGAAGTGAAGTGAAGCAAAACTGCTTGAGTTGGGTCATGAAGAATAAGTAGGAGTTGTGCCAGGCGTGGTGGAGCACGCCTTTAATCCCAGCACTCTAGAGGCAGAAGTAGGAGGATCGCCATGAGTTCGAGGCCACCCTGAGACTACATAGTGAATTCTAGGTCAGCCTGGGCTAGAGTGAGACCCTACCTCAAAAAATCAAAAGACAAAGAAAGAAAGGAAGGAAGGAAGAAAAGAAAGAAAAAGTAGGAGTTCTTTAAGGAGGGGAGGGAGAGGAGGGGGAGGAGGAAGGACATGTTGAAAGACACATACGTGTTCAGAAGTACTGACATATCAGCATCCTGGCTTGCTCGACAACTCTGATCAAGGGTATGTCTGGGCTGCCATCTGCTAGGAGCGTGCGTGGGGGGGCGCGTGGAAGAAAGTCTGCAAGCTAGGGCAGTTGTGCGTGCTGGGGGAGGAGGGTTCGGCCCTCTGCGAAGCTCTGCTGCAATCTTGGGGTCGCCTTCGGAACATTTCAAGGAAGTCCTTGCTCCAAAATGGCAGCCACAGGACACTAAAATGAGGTACATCTCGCTTCAAACACACCTTAGGAAGACGTTCGCCATGGTCTCCAGATGGAAAGAGCCAAGCCTTGGGCAGACTGGCTAAAAGCTGAGCGTTCGCTGCGGTGTCCGCCTATTCCGTTTCAGCCCGCAGGTCCCTGGTCACTGAGCACCTCGTATTTTCAGAGAGCTGCTTTAAA
Source organism: Dipus sagitta (assembly GCA_036346955.1). Lineage (NCBI taxonomy): Eukaryota > Metazoa > Chordata > Mammalia > Rodentia > Dipodidae > Dipus > Dipus sagitta. The sequence continues at coordinate 139,726,220 of CM070777.1, forward strand.
TCGTGAGACAGGGGGGTGGGGTACAGAGATGGCTCAGCGGTTAAAGGGGCTTGCTCGTGAAGTCGTGAAGGCCCAGGTTTGATTCCCCAGTGCCGACGTGAAAGCATGTGCACAAAATGCCACATGTATCTGGAGTTCCTTTGCAGTGGTTAGAGGCCCTGGCGTGCCCATTCTCTCTTTCTCCTTGCACATAAACAAAAATATTTCCAAAAAATAATAAAACAGGGTTGTATCCCTGCCTCTGCGAGTCTCATAACTGCAGGGTTCAGGCGCCAGAGCAATGGAAGATAACAAGGGCACCCCGTCCAGCATGGGAAGTGCCCAGCGGTTTTCTTTCGATAAAATCGTTAAGCTATGACATTCCTTTCTCATCAAGAAGTTCTTAACTGGAGGACGGTACTTGGGAGTTAGTTAACGATTAAATCATAGACCTTTATTTCAATTTGATAAAACAGGAAACTAAAATGCGAGTAAAGACATGCACTGAGAAAGTCAATTCGTTCTTCTTGACTGAGTAAATGGAGTCTGACCGCTGTTGGTGAGTGTGCGCGCAGGCACGTGTGCATGGTACCACACCAACGAGAGTAAATAAATAACTACAAGAACTGGTGAGGACACATGAGTCACCGAAAACGTTTCGAGCTATTCGGCCCCCGAGGGAGCCGTCCGGCTAGTCAGAGAATGCATCAGCCTGGGAAATCGCCAGCAAGAGTGAAGGGACCCGAAGCAGACCTCAGAGATGGGGGGAAAGTGGGGCCTTCATTTGTCGCCGCGAACTTTGAAAAGATTATCTCAGGGGACCAGCGATGGGCTGAGCTACAGCCTGCTTGTTCTAAAAGCAGCTCATAAAACATTGTTGAAGCCGGGTGTGGTGGCGCACGTCTTTAATCCCAGCACTCGGGAGGCAGAGGTAGGAGGATGGCCGTGAGTTCGAGGCCACCCTGAGAATACAGAGTGAATTCCAGGTCAGCCTGAGCTAGAGTGAAACCCTACCTCAAAAGACCAAAAAAAAAAAAAAAAAAAAAAAAAAAAAAAAATTGTTGAGAATGAACATTCAACAGCATTAGCCGTGATATGCAATTACAGGACCCAGATGTGTCCACCGGGAAACCCCTGTTTGTTCTCATTTTGGGGTCCTGTCTTCACTAGAGAATCGGGAATTACTGTGCCTACCCAGCACGCACTCCTAGGCTCCACAGTCCCCACCCTCCTTGCCTGTCTACCCAGTATGGAAAGGTCACAAACCATGGGAGGGGACCCCAACCCTGTCAGCCTCTGTCTTCAGCATCCACATCCTTCACCCTGTTTTGCATCTCCAAAACAACGCCAGTGTCATTTGGTCACAAGTATTGTCTTGGTCCATTTGTGGTTCTATAACAAAACACCTGAGACTGCATTATTATAATAGAAATCTCTTTCTCGGGCTGGAGAGATGGCTCCAACCCTCTCCTAAGGTGACTAACCCTATTTGTGAGAGCTTCACTCTCAGACCTCATCACCTGCGTATGACCCCATCCCTTAATGCCATCACACTTGTGATTAGCAGCATATGAATGCGGGGGAGACACGTTCAAACTTCAATGAGGACCTAGAGAATCATGCTCACCTCCATACAGCCTCTTAAGTGTACTGGCCATGCCCACCTGGAGCCACCATACTAGGAGATCATCTATGCAGGAGAAAATATCCCAGTTGAATTTCAAACATTTCGCTTTGAGCTTTTCTAATGAATTCAACGTGGCTTTAAAAAAAAAATATCCGCCTAATGTCTGTAATGGGAGAAACTAACCTCTCTCTAATAGGACTAGAGGCCCAGTCCATGGGAGGGAATACATGCCTGATACTGAAAACCCAGTCAAAAGCCTATGGTGGAGGGGGGGAGGGTCAGGAACCCTAGGGAAGTCTAGCTAAATTCATATATTATGCTCACAAAATTGTCCTGTAAGCACTTTTAAAAATGTTTATACCCATACATTAGTGCTACTCTCACTTTTGGTTAGAGAAGCTTCTCTTTTCAGATGGCAGTGACCACTGGCATGACTCGAGACTCATCATAGTGCTGAGAAGTGACAGAGGAGTGTCCAGCACTGAGACATCTCTGTCACACCCCCCACAACGCTCAGTCAGGATCCAATGTGGAAGCAGTGGTGGAAAGAATGTAAGAGCTCAAGGAAGGCTAGGACTGCTTACAATGCAATATTCCAGACACAAAATACCCTTGATATTCGTGACCTCACAGTGCCTGAAGCTAACTATGTAAGACCTTCATATGGCTGGAGAGATGGCTTGGCACTTAAGCCTAACAACACAAGTTTGACTTCCTGGTAACCATGTAAAGCCAGATGCACAAAGTGGCACATGTGTCTGGAGTTCATTTGCAATGCCTAGAGACCCTAGAGTGCCCCTTCTCTCTCCCTCCCTCCCTCTCTCTCTCTGCTTGCAAATAAATAAATATTTTTTTTAAAAAATGTATTCCTAATAGGAGAAAAGATGATGACATCAAAATAAAAGAGAGACTAATTGGAAGGTGAAGGGGATTCAGTGGAGGGTGGATTTGAGAGGGGGGAATGGGAGTAGAGGGAGGGAATAATCATGGTTTTATTGTCTATACTTATGGAAGCTAGCAATAAAAAGTTTTTAAAAATCTGCCTTAACTGGGCTGGAGAGATGGCTTAGCAGTTAAGCACTTGCCTGTGAAGCCTAAGGACCCCGGTTCAAGGCACAACTCTCCAGGACCCACGTTAGCCAGATGCACAAGGGGGCACACACGTCTGGAGTTCGTTTGCAGTGGCTGGAGGCCCTGGCGCACCCATTCTCTCTCTCTCTGCCTCTTTCTCTCTCTGTCTGTAGCTCTCAAATAAATAAATAAAAATAACAAAACAAAAAAAAATCTGCCTTAACTGGGCTGGAGAGATGGCTTAGCAGTTAAGCACTTGCCTGTGAAGCCTAAGGACCCCGGTTTGAGGCTCGATTCCCCAGAACCCACATTAGCCAGATGCACAAGGGGGTGCATGCGTCTGGAGTTCGTTTGCAGTGGCTGGAGGCCCTGGTGTGCCCATTTTCTCAATCTCTCTCTCTCTCTCTCTCTCTCTCTCTACCTCTTTCTCTGTCTGTCGCTCTCAAATAAATAAAATAAAATAACTTACTTTAAAAAATCTGCCTTAACTATTCATGCCTTAAACTGCCATTCTGACAGAGGATTAGTAGCTGTCATATGTAGCAGGGATCCTTCTATCATTGGTTGTACTGGGGAAATTATGTATTCTCTGTGGCTTTTAGTTTAGTATGGGGGAAAAAAAGAAGCAACGATATCTTTCTTAGGAATCATTAGTTCTGATGGCCCCAGGTAGTTATATTAGTAGTGGGAGTTCAGCACGCACTCAACTGCCTGAGAAGTGCCTGATAGCCTGGTAACCCACCCACCTCTTTGCCTCTTCTTGCCTGTAGGCAGACCCTGTGTCTCCTCTTAGAGCAGCTGAGAGTGTGATGTAAGAATCCTTTGGCAAGGAGGGTATTGGCAGATGAGCCAAAGGACCAGTTGTGAAGCCAGAGGAGATTGGCTAGAGGTCTGTTTTTCTCTGTGTTTTGTTACTGTTCTGTTGTGTGTGTTTTAGTTTGTTTGTCTGAGACAGTTTCTCTGTGTAGCCCAGAATCCTCCTGCCCCCACCTCCCAGGTTCTGATATTGAAGGCTGTACCACTGTGCTCAGAGGACCGTGGTGACGGTTGTTGCTCTTCGTTTGGTTTTGGTAAAGGTTTTCTGTTATAAGGAAAGCCACCAATGAGAAGGCATGTTCTTCTGCCCTGTGTGTGTGATTGGGAACTTTTGGAGGCATTCGCAGGTATGAGGAGGAACACTGAACCTTCAGCAGTGTCAGAGAAGTCAGGTGGGAAACGTCAGTGGTGGGAAAGCAAAACTTCTTGGCCACACAGGTGTCATCGTATTAATCCTACTCTGCCTAGGGTGGCTTAACTGAGATAAGAATCATTCCTTGAAGCAACTATAAGCTGGAGTTTCCACCACTCCCCTCTGAAATAATTCCCCTGTGTTTGTTTATTTGTGGCACTGTGAATGGAACTCAGGGCCTTGCACATACTAGGCAAGTGCTCTACTCCTGAGTCCTTCCCGTCCCCAGCCCGTCCCTGCCACGTGGGGCACACTGACAAGGTATGGGAAGAAGTCTGTGGCATTCAGCTCAGGCTGGTTGCTGCCAAACGAAGATTTTTTTTCAAGAAGAGCCAGAAATCTAGATATTTATATTAAACTACAGAATTTTAAATGTTGGCTTAAATGGAAAAAAAAAAAAATCCGTAGACCAAACAAAACACACCTGCGGGCCAAGTTAAACCAATATACTGATAATTTTTCAACCCGGGATCTACCACTGAGAGTTATTGTGAGAACCAAACTGCGTATGTTTAAATGAAGATGAGTGATTGAACAGCAAATACAAGGTACGAAAAGTGTGCCAGGGATTATTCTCCTTGATTTGCCAATCTAGTGAATGGATTTGGGCCTCACAGGAACCCTGTGAAGGAGAGGGCATTGTCACCTCCCTTTGCAGGTTAAAGAAAGTGAGAATGAGAAGCTAAGGAACCTGTTCTGGCCCCACAGTCATGAAGAAGTGGAGAAGAATATGAACCATCAGCTGGGCAGCTGGGCCTAGATCTCACTCTACCCACCAATGCATTGTAATCATTACAAAAAAAAAAAAAATACAAGGTTCAATGTAGCTCCCTTCCCACATCCCTGCCTATGCTTTCAGTTGATTTCAGGGTATTTTCTGATGCTAAAGAGGGCAGTTTGGTATTTTAAACACTGTGGAAGTTAACGTTTCAGTTTGGTGCCTCAGAAGCTCCGGCAATGTCCAGCCCGGTGACCGGAACAACACTGGAATTTATGTGGTTTGGGATGGACAGTAGGGCAGCCATGATAGCATCTGTGCTCAGCTGCACTGAAGATGGAGATGCTTTTACCTTCTCCTTGCTGGGAAGACAAGATTTATTTCAGCTTACAGTCTCAAGGGGAAGTTTCCTCATGGGCTGGAAAGCATGAGAGACCTGAGCCTGAAGCCTGGGCCACATCTCCACATCCGTGGGAAGGAAGTAGTCTGAGAGAGTTAGTTGTGAACCCCCAACGGGCTGGATTAATCAGCCTCAAGTCCCGCCCCCACTGACACACCTCCGTCAGCAAGGCTCCACCACCCAAGTCGCCACCAGCTGGGGACCAAGTAGTCAAAACCCATGAACCTGTGGGCGACATTTCATTCAAACTTCCCCAACCAACAGCCCATCAGAGAGAATGACACATTCTCCGCCACACATCCCAAGTAGTGTAGACCTGGATGGATGGATGGATGGATGGATGGGTGGATGGATGGATTTCACAGATTTCTTCATCAGCATATACCAGGAGACACTGTTATTGTGATTCTTCCATAACAAAATGGATTATATTACAAAACAAATTAGATTCTCAAAGCTGAATCTATTTGATATCATTAACAATGGAATCTAATCACTCTTCCTAGGTATCCCCTAAAGACAGGTTATCACAGAAGTGATTACACTGAGAGAGCAACAACTCTAGAAATGTTCATAATAAGCTTTACACAGTGTCAGTATTGTAGCCAATGAGGTTCACCTGAGGCACAATTATTACTAATTGAAAATAATGTTCATAATAACACTGAAATTAGCAACATAATATGGTTTAAAGCAAATCATATCCACGGGATTAAAAAATACGGCTTACTGTGGGACTGTTTACACCAGCCAAGTTTTGGAATCAGCCTAGGTGGCCATCAGCAGATGAGCAGATACAAAAAATTAAATATACCTATACAATGCCATATCATTCAGCCACAAAGCAAAAACAAATCATGCTGTTTGCAGAATAATAGGTGGTCATGTTCAATGAAATAAGCCAGATTAAAAAATAGAAACGTCACATGTTTTCCTTCATATGTGGAATTTAGACTTTAAAAAGATACAAAAGTAAAAAGGGAGCTATTTGAGAACAGGAAGGACACCAGGAGGAGAGAGGAAGGGGGACGAGAGAGGAAAATAGGTGGTTATGATCAAAGTATATTACATACATATTCAGGAATGTCATAGTCAAACTCATTATTTTGTGGAGCTAACAACTTTTATTTTTAAGTTTTATTTTATTTTTTAAATATTTATTTATTCATTTGAGAGAGAGAAAGAGGCAGAGAGAGAGAGAGAATGGGCATACCAGGGCCTCCAGCCACTGCAAACAAACTCCAGATGCATGCACCCCCCCCTTGTGCATCTGGCTTATGTGGATCCTGGAGAGTCAACGGGAATCCTTTGGTTTTGCAGGCAAATGCCTTAACCACTAAGCCATCTCTCCAGCCCCTTTTAATTTTATTTTTAAATAATATACAATGCTAATAATTTTTTAAAACACTGTTTATAATGAGTGGGTAACAAAAATCCTCATGAACTCATATTAAAAGAAAAAAGCATAAACTGGGCATGGTGGTGCCTGCCCTTAATCCCAGCACTTGGGAGGCAGAAAGGTAGGAGGATCACCATGAGTTCAAGGCCAGTCTGAAACTACATAGTGAATTCCAGGTCAACCTGGGATAGAAGCAAGACCTTACCTTGAATAAAACAAATAAACAAAATTTGAAAAGTATGCAGGTTTATATAGCCAATGTAACAAGGTAGCACTTAGATGAATTTTTCTTAAACGTTAAGACACTGAAAATAAGTCAGGTAATGCAGCTAAAGAGGCAAACTAGCCAAACTAGCCAATGCTGGCTGGTTACCTCTCAAGTGCTCTACACCTAAAGTACTGATGGGAGACAAACAAAAGTTTCTGCTTCCACAATGCAAGGAGCCAAGATGCTCTGAAATAATTACATTATTTTGATAATTTTTTTTTAAAAAAAAAGGATGGCTGTGGATCAAAACTACTTTGAGATTTCATCTCACCCCCTTCAGAACAGCAGTCATTAAGAAAAGAACAGGACTGGAGAGATGGCTCAGCGGTCAAGGCACTTGTCTGAGAAGCCTAAGGACCCAGATTCAATTCCCAAGTACCCATGTAAGCCAGATACACAGGTGGCACATGCATCTGGATTTGGTTTGCAGTGGCTAGAGGCCCTGGTGCACCCATTCTCTCTCTCTCTCTTTCTCTCTCTCTCTCTCTCTCTCTCTCAAATAAATAAGTAAAATAAAACAAATGACAATAGGGCAGTTTAAGGCACTTGCTTGTAATGTCTGAAGGCCTGGGTTCAATTCCCCAATACCCATGTAAAGCCATATGCACAAAGTGGCACATGTTTCTAGAGTTCATTTGCAGTGGCAGGGGGCCCTGTTATTCCCATTCATTCTCTCGCTCTTTCTCCCTCTCTTCTCCCGCCCTCTGAAATAAATAAATACAATATTGAAAACAAATAGAAAACAACAACAAATTCTGATGAAGATGTGGACAAACAGGAACCCTTATATACTTCCTGAGTAGGCAAGGGATTGTACACAGGGCTAGCATGAGGGGATATTGCTGGAGTCCAAGCCAGGGTTGAGGCAGCTTAAACCAGCAGGGACAATGGAAGTGAGGAGATGGAAATGGATTGGAGATGGTCCTTACACTGTGACCCTGAGCTATTACAATACTTCAGTTTCTCTAACCAGTGTCTAAAGCTCTCAGAGAGTTGTAAACATCCTACTATATTTTTAAATTTTTATATTTTCATTTTGATCATATCTATTTTTAAAATTGGTATAAATAGCCAGGTATGGTGGTGCATACCTTTAGTCCCAGTACTTGGGAGGCTGAGATAGGAGACTCACCATGAGTTCAAGGCCAGCCTGGGGCTACAGAAATGAGTTCTACGTTAGCCTGGGCTAAGGGTGAAATCCTGTCTTTAAAAAAAAAAAGTATATAGTTCCATTTAGCTTTGTTTTTAAGACCTCCATGGGGATTGCCAACGATGACTGCATTTAACATAATGCAATGTTTTTACTGAAATATACATACAGAAAAGTAAGCCACTCCTATAACTCAATAATTTCCCCAAACTAACTATCTCCATATAACCAGCTTACAGTTCAAGAATGCCCTATTACCAAGACTGGGAATCCCTTTCCTGCCCTCTCCAAGTTACCACCATCCCCACAAAGGCTTGCTTTGCGTTTGCTTGCTCTTGAACTTTACATGCACACAGAGGAGAGAGGACCGCAAGACAAAGGAGAACTCTAAAATCCCCATCTTTGTATGTGGACAGTGCGGGATTCCCAGCAGGGACAAACCCTCCGTTTCACTTCAGGTTTCCTGGGTATCACAAGGAAGAACTGATCTCAGAGACCAGAAACCAAGTTATCCCCAAAGCATGAGGCAACCCAATCCGCATGTCCCAGTGATGTCACCATTCGTCCAGATCCCCACCAAGGGCCATGGCCCCCACACAGCTGCGTCTGGAAGCCTGGGTACACAGAATGTTTATTTACTGCGACTGGAGCTGCTCTGTAGCTGATACTTTCCCACGCCTTAGGTGACTCATGAGATGTTAAGAATAAAATGATGATGTCTTGGCTTTTGGCTTTCTTTCTCTAATCTGCCTTCCAGCTTTCCCAGGTCCTGACCAAAAGGTGCTCTCATTAATTAAGAAGAAAAGTCCAAGCCAGGCGTGGTGGCACATGCCTTTAATCCCAGCACTTGGGAGGCACAGGTAGGAGGATCGCTGTGAGTTCTAGGCCACACTGAGACCACATAGTGAATTCCATGTCAGCCTGAGCTACAATGAGACCCTGCCTTGAAATCCACCTCCCGCAAAAGAAGAAGAAGAAGAAAAAGAAGAAGAAGTCCAGCTTAAACACACACACACACCCACACACACACACACACACACACACACACCCTGCCCCACCACACTTTACTTAGTAGGCTGCCAGGGCCAAACAAGGAAGCAGGACAAAATTTGGTCTTGATGGATATTCTTGTTCTTCATACCAAATTCATACTCTGCATTGTCCTGGGACCTCATGCCTCCCACTGGTTCCCAGAGCCTACACCTGCAAGCACCTGTCCCTATCAAAATGTAGCCCTTCTGTCTCTCCACCACCACCATTCTACATTCTGTTAGAGAACAAAGTATGGTGCTGTGTTAATGAGAGGGCTCGCCAGTGCACTTCAGTCAAAGGAGGACTGTGTTTGGAAGGGAAGGACCTGCTTCTTGCTCTAATGCTACATTAGTTTGGTCAGTTAGTGGAAAGTGACAGAAACTCAACTGAGCAAAAAGTTAATCTAGGGCTGGAGAGGTGACTTAGTGGTAAAGGCACTTGCCTGCGAAGCCTAAGGACCCATGTTTGACTCTCCAGATCCCACATTAGCCAGACACACAAATGTGAGGCACTTGCAAGGTCGCACATGCCCACTAGGTGGCACAAGCATCTGGAGTTCAATTTCAGTGGCCGAGGCCCTGGCACACCAATTCTCTCTCTCTCTCCCTTCCTCTCTCTCTCTCTCTCCCTCTCTCTCTCTCTCTGTCTCTCTCTCTCTCTGCATGTATGTGTGTCTCTAAAATTAAATTTTTTTTAAATAAAAAATATTAATCCAGTAACAGTGATGAATGAGTTCCTACAGGGATGAGGCTGGCCCCCAGCTGTATTAAGCTCTCCAAGGTCACTGATGACACTTTCCACCTCCTGGTCCTCCTTCCCTGGGTTCTCCATCTACATAGCCATAAGCAGCCCGGTTTGCATCCTTGCCTCTCAGCAAGCCCAATAGAGCACACAAAAGTCCCCTTCCCAGTGTCGTAAACTCAAAATGCAAGTCCCGATGCTGTGGTCACCCAGGGAACGCTGATTCCCCAGACAAAGCCACAGACGTCCTCTTCAGGTATTCCTTTCCCGGGAGACCTCTGAGCCTGGGTTTTGATCCGTAAACGAGAACAACAGACCCTATAGCCTCTGACATCCTAAATGTATACCTTAGCACTTGGTAGTTCCACCTAACTTCTGAAGGATAATACCTTAATCCAATTAAAGTGTGGAACCACAGAGATCTAACTGCCTGTCTGGTGAGCCAAACTGGGGACAGATGAGTTCAACCTAGACACAGCCCTTCCCCATGCACTCTGGGAGGCCATAAGAAGAAACAAGCCAGAGAGGCTGTTGCCCATGGAGAGACAGGGATGTGGTCTGAAGTGGCCATTCATTGATAAGCTCAGCCAGCAAATGTTACGTGCCTGCAACATCGCAAGCCCTGTACTAGATTCCGGGAATGAACCATGAGCAGGACGTCATCTTTGCTCTCTAAACAACAGTCTTGAGCCAGGCACAGACAAGCGCACCACCAATGGACAAGTGGGAGTTAAGGGCTGTGGCAGAATGAGGAGGTGGTTCAGAAGAAGGGCGGGAGGCAGGCGGAGAGAGGGTTTAGGGCACGAGATGATGAGCAGATATTCAGAAAAAAAAAAAAACAAAAAAACTCATCCTTAAGGAAATCCTGAGCAGGCCTAGATGACGAGAGCGAAGAAATGAGCCTGGTGAAAGAAGCAAGGAAAAGTGTCCACAGCGGCTGCGCGTGTTCCGGCTCTCAGCGCTGCGCTTTGATCCTAATAGCTGCAGCACGAGACTCCAGGGGGCAAGGACAAGAGGTGAGGCCAGCCTGCTTACCAGCTACCTCGTGCCTCAACCAAGAAGGCTGGCTTGTATCTTGGAGGCACCAGAGAAATACTGAAGGAATTTTTAAAAATTTTTTGGTTTTGTGAGGCAGGGTCTCACTCTAGCTCAGGCTGACCTAGAATTCACTACGTAGTCTCAGGGTGGCCTCGAACTCACAGCAATCCTCTTACGTCAGCCTCCCAAGTGTTGGGATTAAAGGCGTGCACCACCACGCCTTGCTAGAAATATTGAAGGATTTTAAGCAGGAGAATAACACCATGTCCCATGTACAGAGGACCTACCAGAATGGCAGAGGGTCAGAGTGACATATGGCCAGAGCACTATCTTCAAAAGGCCTGCAGTTCTACTGTCTTCGTTACTGGTGGTCTCTCCTGTGTGCGCTTTCAGACTCTAACTGAAAGAATTGAAGAAAGGTGCACTTAAGCTGTTAAGCAGAAGAAACTTTATGAAGAGCAAAGTGGTGGTAAAGATTTGAACACACTGCCAAAGAGGCAGTAGATCCCCTGAGTGGAGAGTACTCAAGGGCCCCAGGAAGCAGCCTGGGGATTCATTCTTTTTAATATATTTATTTATTTGAGAATGAGAATAGGAGCTCCAGGGCCTCTAGCCACTGCAAATGAACTCCAGATGCAAGCACCACTTTGTGCTTCTGGTTTTACACGGGTAATGGGGAGTTGAATCTGGGCCAAGAGGTTTTGCAAGCAAGCACCTTTAACCAGTGAGTCATCCTCTCAGCCCTGGGGAGTCTCCTTATAGGATTCTTTAGGGGAGAATGGATCAGTTGCCAGAGGCATACTTTGGGTGGTTCTCTGTTTTGATTGACCGGTTTGAGTTATGTAAAGTTTTCCCAACTGTGTATGTTCCTTCCCATGATGCATCTGGCTGTATTCATATGTATGCCCAATCATACATAGGCATAAGATGGTAAGTAGGGGTTTCTCTCTAAAACTTCACTTAAAGGACACAGTTTCTCTACTGCACAAGCACTCAAAACCAGTCCAGGCTAAATGGCCCTCTGCTGTTCCCATCCTGGAACAAGGAACGTATTTGGATAGTGACTGATCACAAAGACTCAAAGGGGAATCTAAGGGTAAGAGCCAACTAGTTCATTGTGAATGTGCAGCTAGGTACAGGTGGGGCCCAGGTTTCTAACAGGTTGCTAGGTGCATTGTGTGGAAGAATGGTGTGTTTACTGCTCAAGCCAAGCAGTGTCTCAGATGGCTAAACTATTTCCCTATCCCTGCCTGCCTCATCTTTATGGTCGGATAAGCACATTAGACACAGTATGTGACCTTGCCTTTGCAATGTTGGTGTTGGTTATATCTCCTTATTCACTTCCATGTTGTTCCATATAGAAAATAAAGCTCAGCCATCAGGAAAATTCTGGTACTAGAGACAAAGGCTCTTCCAAAGTCCATCCCTGTTCCAAACTTGCTTACAGGATCTATAAATCACTGCTGAAAAGTTGGCCACGTAGTTCTCATTGCTGATAAAAATTCTAAGATCTCTGCACCCAGTAAAAATATAAGGACTTATTTTTTATTTTTAGAGACAGCAGGAAAGAGAGAGACATAGAGAGAGAGGGACAGAGGGAGAGAGAATTGGTGTGCCAGGGCCTCAGCCACTGCAATCAAACTCCAGAGGTTTGCACCACATAGTGGGCATGTGCGACCTTGCACTTGCCTTACCTTTGTGCGTCTGGCTAACATGGGATCTGGAGAGTCGAACATGGATCCTTAGGCTTTGCAGGCAAGCGCCTTAACCCCTAAGCAATCTCTCCAGCCCTAATATAAGGATTTAAAAGGCTATTCTCATTAAAGAGGCCTCCCCTGGGAGTCTCTGTTGGCTGTTCAAGGACTCTCGTTCAGCTGCCTTCTGTAGATGGGACAAAGGCCTACTTTCTGCAGAAAACTGGTCTGTGTGAGGGAAACCCAGATCAGTGCATACTCAGACATTATGGTGGGAGATTATGCCTAATGACATCAATTCTCAAAGCATCCTGTATTTGGAGGAAAAGCAAGGGTGATCCAAACCAGGGCTTCCTTAGGCAGAAGAAGAATGGGGAAAGCGCCAACTGAGCTGTGACAATAACATCTACCTCATCGACCCAAAACCATGGTTCAGAGAACACTTGGTTTCCCAAGTCTGCCATGTATCCGTGAATAGATGAAAAGCTGGCTGCTTACATAAAAGTCCGACATTCTCAGTCCATTACAAGGACAACTGGTACTTAATCACGTAAGCTCACAGGGACGTTGGCCAAGCATCATCCAAAATGAGAAATAATAATAAATTGTAAAACTTTATATTTGGCCTTGAACATTCTATTCCTTTTTTTAAATTTTTTTTTTAAAAATTATTTATTTGCAAGCAGAGAGAGAGAGAGAGAGAGAGAGAGAAAAGAGGCAGAAAGAATGGACGTACCAAGGCCTTTAGCCAGTACAAACAAACTCCAGATACATAAACCAGTTTGTATGCATCTGGCTTAACGTGGGTACTGGGGAATTAAATCCAGGTGGCTGTGCTTTGCAGGCAAGCACCTTAACCAATGAGTCATCTCTCCAGCCACTCCCCTCTCCTTTTCTTAAAATCAGTTTTAACTTTCTTTTTTTGTTTGTTTGTTTGTTTGTTTGTTTTTTCGAGGTATGGTCTTGCTCTAGTCTAGGCTGACCTGGAATTCACTATGTAGTCTCAGGGTGGCCTCAAACTCACAGCTATCCATCTGCCTCTGCCTCCCAAGTGCTGGGATTAAAGGCGTGCGCCACCACGCCTGGCTTAAATCAGCTTTAATTTTCAAGCTCTGTGTCACAGAATATTAAGGGACAACCACCATTTCTCTTTTACAGTTTGTGACAATGTTCAAAGCTTATTTGCATGTATTATTTTATTGAGGCTCTTTGAGCTGGTTGGCAAATGCTCATTTTTAAAACAAATACCTTGCAGAGAACTAAACAGAACACAACCACACAGCTACCACGGTGCTGGGGCTGGGTCTCAAACTCCGACCTCGGAGTACCTTTGAGTCTAGTGGTGTTTTTTTTCTAAAAGGGGCCGAAGGAGCCTTTTTAAAAGACCAAACACACTGAGCTGTGGAAAATAAAGCACTGACTGCAGGCGGCTGTCCTGAGGATGAGAAATAACAACAAAGAGGCCATTTTTCATGTGGACTCAAAATGTGAGCTCTCTTCTCCCCACCCAGTTTCTACAGGATCTTTGTTGTTTTAAAGGACTCTTTCTTCTCATTCAAAATGAGAAAAATGCCTCCTGACAGCCATGCAATTAGCAGCGCCTTGGGATATTGATTTCCTCTGTTGTTGAGCATTACCCCTTTTCACAGCCCTTCCACACAAGCTCAAGAGAGAAAGTGCTAGTTACTGAGCTGGCCTGTAAACTCATTTAGCTGTTTCCTCCCTCCTCCCTGCTCTGCCACCTCCGAGAGCTGGGTTAGGCAAGAGAAATGAGACGGGGGGGGGGGGGGGGGGGGGCATGGGGCTGGGGAGAAGGCTCAGTGGGTAAAGTGCTTGCCTTGCAAGCATAGGGACCTGAGTTCTGATCCCCAGCGCCCATGTAAAAGCTGAGCATGGTGAGAAAAGCAAGTCTCACTGACTAGCTAGTCTAGCCAAATAAATGAGCTCTGGCTTCAGTGAGAAAACCTGTCTCAAAAATTAAGGTGGAGGGCTGGAGAGATGGCTTAGCGGTTAAGCTCTTGCCTGTGAAGCCTAAGGACCGTGGTTCGAGGCTCAATTCCCCAGGACTCAGGTTAGCCAGATGCACAAGGGGGCGCGCGCACCTGGAGTTCGTTTGCAGTGGCTGGAGGCCCTGGTGCGCCCATTCTCTGTCTATATATATCTGCCTGTTTCTCTCTCTGTCGCTCTCAAATAAATAAGTAACAATAAACAAAAAATAAGGTGGAGAGTGACTGAGGAAGACCCTTAGCATTGCCCTGCACGTGCACGCACGCACACGCACACACACAGAGAGAGAGAGAGAGAGAAAAAAAAAAACCAACTAGAAGTTGCTGAGAAATGAGATAAGGAGGAGCAGAGAGGGGATGTGGGAAGTGAAAATAAAGGGGAATGAAGAGAGAGAGAGAGAGAGAACTAGATCCAGAATTAGAAACCCAAGAAGTTCCTATGCAGGGGTTATATTCCCTTTGACAAAAGGAGAGGGGACAGGACACAAAACAGAAATCACCAACAGTACTACCACTGTTGATTCCTGTGTTTGTTTCCCAAATATCTACTAAGCTCCTACCAGTGTTGGGGACTATGAACGCTGAGAACACACACAACTGGCAAACACAGTTCCTACCCCCTTTATGGGTGTGATGGCACATAGCTCTGACGCACTAGAGCTGCATGCGTGCGTTGCATTAGGGAGCACTCTTTAAGATTATGGCTCTTGGAAGGAAGAGAAAGCAGGGTTGAACAGAGGACAATGTCAAAATATGAAGCAGTCTTGAATGACTCTTGTGCTAGCCCAGCAAGGAGTTCTAAAGACAGATGGCCTTTCAGAGCTGTGACTCAATCATTGGAAAGAGGCAAGGTCAGGGATAGGACAGTTTCTGTCAGCTGAAGCAGTAATGGTATTCATTGTGAAGGTGGGACTAAGTGGCTTCTAAGAGCCTAACCACATGTCACCTGGTGGAGGAGAAGACTGGTATAAAACAATCACAGAAAAAGATGCATAATGACGCAGGGCGTGGTGGCACACACCTTTAATTCCACTTGGAAGACAGAGGTAGGTATACCACACTGAGTTTGAGGCCAACCACAGACTACATAGTGAATTCCAGGTCAGCCTTGGCTAGAGCAAGACTCTACCTCAACCAATCAAAACAAAAAAAAAAATGCATGATGACACTGGAGAAGCAGATATGACACTTAAAAACAAACAGGAGAGGGCTGAAGAAATGGTTCTTTTCTTCAGAACCCATGTTTCTAGCTAACAAATAAATTCAAAAGAAAAAAGATTTGGGGAACACATTTTCTAGCCTAACTATAAACCAGGTATAATCTGAATCAAAGGAAAGAAGGCATTTCTCTGCTCTAGGTTTCCAGTTCTGATTGGGTAACACCCATATGTACTACCCATTGGTCAATTAGTGTCTCAGAATGCTTTGAACAAAATTCCATGTGCACTGGCTTTTAACTCAAAAGGACATGCCATAAAGCACCTCCCTGGATGACTGTTTTAGATGGTGTGATGAAATCAAGCACTGGTGAGCTGTGGCAATCCCATGGAGACCAAGATGCCTCTGCCCTGATCCCAGCGGTAGAACTCAGCAAACTAGATGCAAATGAAACAGAAACAAAAATAAAGTCACACCCAGCAGCTGCACGAAGAACTAAATGGGAGGCTATCAGCAATAACTTAATCTCTTTCTCTCATATATAGAATATGATCATTAGTGCCTAGCTCTTCAGGATGCAGGAATTTGCGGTGTTCTTGAGAGCAATGGAGCCTCTTTAGGCTCTTGGTTGGGCTTTAACCCTGGAGTTGGGGTTTCAGACTATCACACCCACACAAAACTTCCACTCAGTCAGTGGCCTTCAGGTTCTTGTCATGTGAATTCAAAGAATGAAATTCACAGACCATAGAAGGTGAGGTTTAGCAAGGTTCAGTTATAGAGATGATAGGGATAGAGCTTGTCGTGCTTAAGAGAAAGAGTACAGAGCTTCTGCCCAAGAGGAGGCAGAAGCAGGGTTCCTGGAAATGGGAAAGCCAGTTAGAGACCCAGATTGGGGTCTTTTATGGATTGGATAGGGCTGAACTAACCAGTCTCAAGCCCAAATGTCTATGTGGAGGATCAGATTTCTTGGGAAAGGGGCAATCTCTCCAGAAAATCGTAATCCTTCAGGGAGGGTGTCACCTTTTTTCTTCTAGGAAAGGGAATCTTTTTATGGAATAAGACTCTTCTGACATTTTGACCTCTAACAAAATGGAGGACTCCTTTAGGGTAGAGATAAGGTTGTCCCAGATTCCCCCTCTACAGGTTTAAGAGCACTCCGCACTTTCACTTTGGAGGCTCTATCACCCCTAAACTCTTTCAATAGTATTATAAAAATAAAAAGAAACCATCCACTAGCATCCACTAGTGGTATAGCAGTCTAGTGTCTCCAAATATCCATCTCCTCTTATTCTATGAGAATAAAACCTTGAAGTTGTATAGTTGCCATACATGGCTGTACAGACCATTGATTAAATTCTTCAGCTTCCCATAGCCAGAAGGGCTCATGTGATCCCATTCTAGCCAATGAAATACAAGTAACACAGGGAATATTGTGGAAGAGGAGGCGGAAAGAATGAAAGAGCTGGAGGATGGGGAGGAGTGCTGTGGAATGCTGTGTCCTGGGCAAGGCATGCCATTACACTCATTAACTCATAGCAGCTGTGGTTTCCTGTGCAATATTTCATTGTGGATAAGAGAGGGGATCATGAGACCCCATTCCTCCAAGAGGAGATATTGGCAGTTAATAGTTTCTGGGGGAGAGGAACTAATTTTATCCAGTGGTGTAGCCACAGGTAAATTGCCCATACCCCAGTAAACAACTCCTTCCCATGCTTATGCAAGCAACCCTAACAAGTCAGTGAGCCACAAAAAAATAAAAAATAAATAAATGGGGCTGGAGAGATGGCTTAGTGGTTAAGCACTTGCCTGTGAAGCCTAAGAACCCAGTTTGAGGCTCGATTCCCCAGGACCCACGTTAGTCAGATGCACAAGGGGGCACACATGTCTGGAGTTCGTTTGCAGTGTCTGGAGGCCCTGGCACACCCATTCCCTCCCTCTCTCTCTCTCTCTCTCTCTCTCTCTCTCTCTCCTGTCTGCCTCTTTCTCTCTCTGTCTGCTGCTCTCAAATAAAAATAAACCAAAAAATTTAAAATAAATAAATAAATGTAAGAAGGAGGGATAATGTGTTTACCAAGAGTGGGAAGGGGGTAAATGAGAATAATAGGGATAAATATGATCAACATACAGTATATACATGTACGAAATTGTCAATATAAAATTAAAAGAAATATGAGCAACAATTTAAGGCTGTAATGGAGAACTGTGGTAATTGATCTTCATTGTCAACTTGTCAGAATTTAGAATCACCACTGGGTATATCTATGAGGGTGATTCCACAAAGGTTTAACTGACGGGGAAGATCTCCCTGAATGCGGTAGCACCATTCCATGGACAGGGGTCCAGGACTAGTTAAAAAGGAGAAAGTGGGCTGGAGAGATGGCTTAGCAGTTAGGACACTTACCTATGAAGCCTAAGGACCCATGTTCAACTCTCCAAATCCCACATAGGCCAAATGCACAAAGTGATGCAAGGTCGCACATGTGCACAAGTTGGCACATGCATCTGGAGTTCAACTGCAGTGGCTGGAGGCCCTGGTGTGCCAACTCTCTCTCTCTCTTACTCTGTCTCTCTTTCTCTCATAAGAAAGTACAAAAAAGGTTGTTGGAGAGATAGCTTAGTGGTTAAGTGCTTGCTTGTGAAGCCCAAGGACCCTAGTTTGAGGCTCGATTCCCCAGTACCCATATAAGCCAGGAGTTCATTTGCAGTGGCTGGAGGCCCTGATGTGCCCATTCTCTCTCTCTCTCTGCTTCTCTCTCTGTGTGTGTGTGTGTGTCTCTCTCTCAAATAAATAAAGAAAAATAAACAAATTTTTTTTTTAAAAAAAAAAGGAGAAAGTGTGCCAAGCACCAGCATCTATCTCTCTGTGCTTCTTGACTCTGGATGCAATGTGACCAGCTGCCTCACTCCTGCTGCAGTGACTTCCTACCATGATGGACTCTCCCTCAAACTATGAGCCAGAATAAGCCCTCCTTTAAGCCTCCATCTGTCAGGTATTCGATCACAGTAACGAGAAAAACAACTAATACCAGACCCATGAGCCATCGTAGGCCATGAGTCTAAGGGCACTACCCTGGCAATGGCAGAGCAACAAGAGAGGAGCTGGGGACTTGACCCACGTGGAGCCATCCGACTGGTGAAGGGCTGCATGTTTCCAGCCTTGATGTGAGTGAGAGAATCTCTTTTGCTTATCCCCAGGGTTAATTAGTGTTTTTGCTACAACGGATGAAATTAGATCCCAGCTAATTCCTCATGTGAAATGCTTGTCAAGTGACACATTGTGAAGCACTCAGTATATGTCATCTGTGGTGACAGTGGCATGGTTGCATACTCCACCACTATGCTGCTTCCACTCCCATCGCTCAGAAGAGCATCAGACAAGTAGAATAGAATTAGGAGCTGCAGAGCTTGAAGCGCATTTCCGTTTCCTCTACTCTCTGATGTAAGTGATAGTCATATAGCAGATATGCAAGTAAGAGGCTCCACGTATCATCATTTCATGGTGTATTTATTAATGACAAATGTCCCTGGTGAGGGTGAGATTTTTTTAATATTATTTATTTATTCAAGAAAGAGAAAGAGAAAGAGGCAGAGAGAGAGAGAGAGAGAGAGAGAGAGAGAGGGTGCACCAGGGCCTCTAGCCACTACAAACTCCAGAACATGCACTACCTTGTGCATCTGGCTTTATATGGTTACTGGAGAATCAAACCTGGGTCTGTTGGCTTTGCTGACAAGTACCTTAATGGCTAAGCCATCTCACCAGCCCAAGGGCGGGATTTCTAAGTTTCTCTTTGAAAGGTCAAGTTCTCTCCCCATATGCTTCTACTGAAAACTTCCAAGTGTTAATATTTTCCATGTTCACTTCAGATTATTTTTCTCAAAATAAAGCAATGTAGATATGATTGAAGGCCATGGTCTCACCTGTCTGTTATCCAATAGACAAGGAAACGTCAAGAATCGTTACGTATCCCTCTGCAGGGCATGGTGGCACAAGTCTGGAATCCCAGCACTTAGGAGGTAGAGGCAGGAAGATCAAGATTTCAAGGCCATTCTCAGCTACATAGTAAGTGCAAAGCCAGGCTGGGCTACATAAGACCATGTCTCAAAAAGTAAATAAATAGGGGCTGGAAAGATAGCTTAGTGGTTAAGCACTTGCTTGTGAAGCCTAAGGACCACTATTTGAGGCTCGATTCCCCAGGACCCACTTAAGCCAGATGCACAAGGTGACATATGCATCTGGAATTCGTTTGCAGTGGCTGGAGGCCCTGGCATGCCCATTCTCTCTCTCTCTCTCTCTCTCTCTCTCTCTCTCTCTCTATCTGTCGCTGTCAAATAGATAAATAAAAATTTTTAAAAGAATTTCATAATTTTTAAAGTAAATAAATAAATAAAATTGAAAAGTAGTTGGAGGGTTGGAGAGATGGCTTAGCAGTTAAGGCACTTGTCTGCAAAGCCAAAAGACCTAGGTTTGATTCCCACATAAGCCAAATGCACAAGGTGGCACATGCTTCTGGAATTCATTTGCAGTAGCTGGAGGCCCTGGCATGTCCATTCTTTCTTTCTCTCTCTCTCTCTCTTTCTCTCTCTCAAATAAATAAAATAAATTTTAAAAGAATAAATTAAAAAATATAAAAGTGGATGTGCATCCTCCCATTGTGTATTTATCTCTTAAGAAGTAGTCACATCTAGGGTTGAGGATTTGGATTAGAGGTAGAGCAACATTTACCTGACATGTATGTATCTGTTACTTTCTCATTGCTGGAAAATACCTGACCAGGAGCAGCTTAAGGAAGAAAGGGACTTATTTTTAGCTTGTAGGTTATTTATTTATTTAAGAGAGAGGGAGAGAAAGGTGCACCAGGGCCTCTAGCCACTGCAAACAAACTCCAGACACATGCACCACTTTGTGCATCTGGCTTACGTGGGTACTGGGGAATCTAACCTGGGTCCTTAGGCCTTGCAGGTATGTACCTTAGCCACTAAACCATTTCTCCAGCCCAGCTTGTAGTTTTAAGGAGCAATCCACCATGGCAGAAAAAGCATGGCAAGATCAGGAAATTGGCATCACACATCTTCACATCAGCAAATAGGGCAGGGCTATAACACCTCAAGGCCCATCACTTCCCCCCCCCCCCACAGTGACATACTTTCTCTGGAAAGGCTCCACCTTCTAAAGGTTCCACAAACTTCCAGAACAGCACCAACAACTAGGAATTAAATATTCAAACACAAAGTCCATGTTGACATTTTACATTTAAACCACTACAATGTGCAAGGCCCTGGGTTTGATCCCCAGCACAGAAAAGAAGAAGGAGGAGAAGGAGAAGAAGAGGGGAAGGAAGAAGAAGAGGAAGAGATTCATAAGTAATATAGAGATTTTTTAATATTTATTTTATTTACTTATTTTTATTTATTTTTTTATTAACAACTTCCATGATTATAAACAATATCCCATGGTAATGCCCTCCCTCCCCCCCCCCACTTTCCCCTTTGAAACTCCATTCTCCACCAAGGAATATAGAGTTTTTGAAAATTTCTAATCACACATGTGTTGCTTATATACTGATATACTGTATATGTCACCTGGCAACTAGCTCATTTAAAGGACTATTAGAAATAAAGCTACTACCCTTCCCTTTGTTAAACCTGGAGGAATGGCATTCAGCACTTACTATACTCTGTATTTATGGTATATCTGAAATGTATTTTAAGGCTGGGGAGTTGGTTCAGTGGGTAAAGCATTTGCCTTGCAACTCTGAGGGCCTGGGCTCAAATCCCCAGACCTCACAAAAGCCAGAAGCTGTGGCAGGCATCTGTAATCCACATGAGCCTATAGCAAGAAGAGAAGTGGACACAGGACACTTTCCCAGAAGCTTACAAACAAAGCAATGAACAATGAAAGACTCTGTCTCAAATGAGGTGGGAGGTGAGCACTGACCTCCACACACATACCTTGGCATGCACACACCTGAACTACACACACACACACACACACACCCCCAAATAAATAAATAAAATTGAATGTATTCTAAATTAAAAGTAAGAAAATTTAAGATGAATGTTGTGGTATGGCCAGCACTTGACAGGTAAAGGCAGGAAAATAGGGAACTCAAGGTCAGCTCCTACTCAACACTGAGTTCAAGGTTCAATGACAGTCTGGACTATATGAGACTCTGTCTCAAAATATAGATAGATAGATGATAGATAGATAGATAGATAGATAGATAGATAGATAGATAGATAGATAATAGATGGATGATTGATAGATGATAGATAGATGATGATGATAGATAGATAGATAGATGATAGATAGATAGATAGATGGATAGATAGATAGATGATAGATAAATAGAGAATTTAAAAGAACCACTCAGGAGCTGTTTGACACAGACCATCACTCAGTCAAGTGGGGATGAAGATGTGGGTAAGAAGGCAAGGCTGGTTGATTTTTAACATTTTACCCTACATTTAAAAAAAAGAAACAAGCCGGGCATGGTGGTGCACGCCTTTAATCCCAGCACTGGGAGGCAGAGGTAGGAGGATCACTGTGAGTCTGAGGCCACCCTGAGACTCCATAGTGAATTCCAGGTCAGCCTAGGCTAGAGTGAGACCCTACCTCGAAAAAACAAAAAAACAAAAAAACAAACAAAAAAAAGAAACAAAAAATCGCAACATACAAAGATTCTAAACTTATCTAGTCATATTGTGAGATATAAACTTTACAAATGTGTCTGACTTTCTACAATACTCAGTTTCTTTTTTCTTAAAACACAGACTGTACCTGTTTTTAAAAAAATATGTGTGATAGGGATGGAGAGATGGCTTAGCAGTTAAGGTACTTGCCAGCAAAGCCAAAGAACCCAGCTTTGATTGCCTAGTACCCACGTAAAGCCAGATGCACAAGGTGGCGCATGTATCTGGAGTTTGGTTGCAGTGGCTAGAAACCCTGGCGTGCCCATTCTCTCTCTCTCTCTCTCTCGTAATTAAACAAGTATGATAAAGCTATTTTTTTCTTTTGCATTTCTGAGGATTGAACTCAGAGTCTCACACATGCTAGGTAATTGCTCTACCACAGGGCTACATCACTAGACTTTTTAAACTTTTTTTTTTTTTACATTTTGTTTATTTATTTGAGGGGGGAACAGATAGAGAGAGAATGGGCACACCAGGGCCTCTAGTCACCACAAACAAGCTCCAGCCATATGAGCCTTTTGTATCTGGCTTTACCTGGGTACTGGGGAATCAAACCTTGGTCCTTTGGCTTTGCAGGCAGGCGCCAAAATCACTAAGCCATCCCTCCATCCCTTTGTATTTTCTCCAGATGCATGCATCACCTCATGCAGCTGGCATATGTGGGTCCTAGGGAACTGAACCTGGGTCCTTTGGCTTTGCAGGCAGGCACCGTAATCACTAAGCCACCTCTCCAGCCCTCTCCAGCCCCCCCTTTTTTTTTGGTTTTTTTTTTTTTTTGAGACATGGTCTCACAAAGGTTCCCCAGCTGGCATTGAACTGACTCTGTAGCTCGGGAAGACCTGAACTTGTGATCCTACCTCAGCTTCCCAAGCATCTGGGCTTACAGGTTTAGACTACCAGAACCACATAAAGCTATATATATTTTTTTAGGTAAGCCCAATGGACTGGTCACTTTTTTTATGTAATGGGATGGAGGGGGGAAATTGGTGCACCAGGGCCTCCAGCCACTGTAGTCAAACTCTAAATGCCTCTTTGTGCATTTGGCTTACATGGGATCTGGGGAGTCGAACAAGAGTCCCAAGACTTTGCAGGCAAACACCTTAACTGCTAAGCCATTTCTCCAGCCCCACATAAAACTGTTTTTAACTGCATCATTGTAGCTAATTTGAATATGTGATTATGAAAACTTTCAAGCATATAAATATCACACTAAGATACATGAATCATCTTGGAAGGGCTGGAAAGTAAAAATGCAGGTTACTGGAATAGCAAATTTTTAAATAGGCCCATATATATATACATATATATATGATATATACATATATATCACATATATATGTATATATATATATATCTCCTATTTGTGCAAGGAGAGTATTTACTTCTCATATTTTCCCTCCATTATTAGAGGCAGAACAGTGACAAAAGCTCAATTTTTTTTTGTTTTTTTTTGAGGTAGGGTTTCACTCTGGCCCAGGCTGACCTGGAATTCACTATATACTCTCAGGGTAGCCTCGAACTCATGGCAATCCTCCTACCTCTGCCTCCCAAGTGCTGGGATTAAAGGCCTGCGCCACCACGCCTGGCTAGCTCGATTTTTTTTTTTTTTAAGAATCTGTGAGTACAGAAGAATAAAAGAGAAGACATTATTTGGAAACTAAGCGTCACACTGATCCAGCCTTGAGGCCATGCAAACTAACCCCCCAGTGCAGACGTTCAGTGAGCCACTACCCATCACCCACATTGCCAAAAAGTGACTGAGGCGTTCATGCGCTCAAATAGGCAACAAGAACGCACCAGGAAACAGCCAGTGTTTTCCCTCTGAGAAATGTCAAGTTACAAATCAGTGTAGTCTGTCCATGTGGGTGTTCCCTCTGTATTTACTTGGCAACCGAACCACCACTTGTTCTCCATATGCTATTTACGTGAAATCAATAGGTTCAAGTCAGAAGTTTTCCAGGTGCAGTTACTCTGATAGTGCGTGCCAATCATTGCAGCAAACACAGGATCCTAAGTTTGATCTCTCTGCTAAAGCAATCAGCAAGGAACAGGCAGCCGCTTTTCTGGTTCCGCCCCTGAAGCCTGCTCATACTCTGATGGTTTTTATTGGGCGCTTCAAGACTATGTTCCACATAACTGCTGGGTGCCCTTTAAATTGTCAAGCAGTTGCCCCAAATCATGCTGTGACGGAAAAATATGCCGAGTTTCTCTGTAAAAAGGGGACATGATGATATGAACAAGGTGACTTGTGAATCCAGTGGCTTTTAAAAATAAATAAATAAATAAATAAATAAATAAGACAAGAAGAAAAATAATTTCTTGATTATGTAACTTGCATTCGATTTAGCAACACAAGTCCTTTCAGGAAACTGGACCAGATCTCATAACAAACATCCCATCACCAGTGCCACTATGGAATGTGGCAAAGCAGGAAAGAGACAGGAGTAAAACTATGAACTGTGGTGTCAGGCTGGTGACTGTCTTAGACTCCAGCTTGGGCTCTGCTTCTTCAGGCCTGTCTGATAGAGCAGGTGGCTGAGTCTTCGTTTTCCCATCTGAAAAAACAGGAATAGTAACAGTGACCATACTGTGCGAAGACTGAGCAAAGCGACACATAGAGTCCTTAGCACAGAACTCGGCGCATGGCGACCCTCGAGAAAATGTCCCCCTGGGACTGCTGTTACCACAGGATGGCCTATGAAGCTAGAAGTTGCCAAGATTGAAAGGTCTGGATTTCGAGCTATTTTTGCAAGCGATGGTCTACTAAAAATAGGAGGCAGTGTTGACTCTCAGAGCTTTGGAGAACAGCTCTGACTTGGTCTCTGACCAAGCAGATTTGGTGGCGGTGGAGTAAACAGTCTGGTAACTGCCTCTCCGTTCAGACCACATCCTGATTGGACCTTACTCAAGGGAGCTTTGGACAACCCCCAAAAAAGCAGGCCCTGCAGATGCGACAGGCCAGGCCCTTCAGAGGGCTTGCCAGGAAGAATCAGCCTTTCTCCTTCCCTGTTTCACCCCCCCCCAAAAAAAATCTACACAAATGACAGATAACCCAGGGTAACAGCCTGGCTTCCCCTCTTCACCACCACCAGCCCTGACCATGTCTTGAAAGCATCACAGTGGACTCCAAGATCCCAAAATTTTGAGGCTGAACATTGAACGAGGCTTTTTCTTACAAACCAGCCTCCGGACCAGCCTGGTTATGGTGCTGGGCAGTGAGTACCATGCAAACTTGAAGTACACGTCCATCCCCTAACATAATGGCCTGCATGGTCTCTCATAGGCCTGTCATACATTGTGGAGCCTCAATTAGGAAATGGATCCACGCGCATGCTCCAGGGGTCCAATCAGGAGCCCGCTGTACTTAACACAGGAAATGGATTCACTCCCTGGGTTGGAGCTTTCATTTGCAAGAAGCATGATTTTTCATGCTAGCATGAGGTGTGATTGATATGGTATGTGTGAGTGTGCACGTGTGTACACATGCATGCATGCACTCATGTGCATACACTGTCAGTACTGAGGACTAAGAATTTTCCTTTCCTCGTCTCTTCTTTGTTCCACGTCTAGAGATGTATCATACGTGTAGTACACATCTGGGTCTATAGTCCCGTACTGTTGGTGACTATACAACCCCAGGCTGACGGCCCTCACCAAGAGATGAAGGATGTCTAATCTTAAAGATTTAAATTTTTATTATGTATTTAAAATTTTTATTAGCAATTATTGTCATTTTTACTAAAATCAATCGAGAAGGAAATATGAGGTAGGAATAAAGAGAGATTTTCATATGATGTAACAAGGTACTATATAATATATCAAGAATGAGAACACCCATGCTTAATTTGTATCACCCCTACCCACACACATACAAAAGCACCAAATAGCATTACGGGTCTAAGAGTTTGGAAGGGACTTAAAGAGATTATCTAAATGCTGGTTCTTTGAAAAGCTAAGTCATTTGGAAGCAATAAGACTGTACATGTTTTAAACATCCAAGACTCTTCAAGCTATCAGAATTATTTAAGAGTTTAGTAAAGTTACTAGGCACAAATTAATATCCAAAAATCAATAGTGATCCCATATAACAGCAGAAAACTAACAAAAGGTATAATTTTTTAAAAGATTTCATTAACAATAGCATTAGGGGATTTATTAACAGAGGTAACAAAAGACATGCAAGGTCATTACAGAGCAAAACTTAATTGAAGCACCAGAGACAGCTAATTAAATGAAAGTATATATCAAGGTCATGTATGGGATGAGAAGGCATAATTCTTTCCACTTAGTCTATAAGTACAATTACAATTCAAATCTATGCATTCTCCCCTGTGGTATTTGGCAAGTTAACCCTTACTCAATACCAAAAAGTAAAGGACTCAAAGTGACCAGGATAACATAGAAGAGCAAAGAAAAGCAATGGACCAAACTAGATAATAGACTTAGTATAAAGCTACGGTAATTACACGAGAATGGCACTGGCCTGGAGACAGGCAAGTGCAACAGAATGGAAAGCCCATAGACAGACACATGCTTATGGGAAAACCTGGTTGTAAAGGGTGGGGGTGGAGGCTGGAGAGATGACTCAGCTGCAAAGGCACTTGCCTGCAAAGCCTAATGACCCTGGGTCTACCCCCAGTACCCGTGTAAAGCCAGATGCACAAAGTGGCACATGCATCTGGAGTTCATTTGCAGTAGCTGGAGGTCCTGGTGCACCCATACTCACACACATTCTCTCTCTCTCTTTCTCTCTTCTCTCTCTCTCTGCTTAAAGATTAGTTAATTAATTAAACAAATAAATGGTGAGGGCACTGGGGAGATGGTTCAGCAGTTAAAGGCACTTGCTTGCAAAGCCTGCCAGTGTGAGTTCAATCCTTTCCCACCACTCACATAAGCTGGATACCAGGGTGCACACGTGTCTGTGGTCCCAGTGTGCCTACAACAAAGGGAGGCAGAGCCAGGAGAATCCAGTTTGCAGACCAGCTAAACTGGTAATCTTTGGCAGTGGCAAGAGACCCTGTCTCAAGGAAGATGGGAGAAGGGCACAGACACTCTGTGGTTGTCCCCTGACTTCTCATGCTCACCATGGCATGGGCACACCCATACATACATACATACATACATATACGCACATATGAATAAATTAATAATTTAAAAACAGTAAGGAAAGCACAAGACTATAAAATATACTAGACCAGCCAATTTTGTCTACATTAATCCAATAAAGGAATTTTATTCCGAATAACCCTCCCCCAGATCAAGAAGAAGAAAATAGCCCAACGGGAGAGCAGACTTAGGACAAGAACAAGGAATTCTCAGAAAAGAAATCAAGCAGAAAAAAAAAAAAAAAAAGAAAGAAAAAACAAAAAACAGGTGAGTAATCCGGGAATGCAAATTTTAACAATGACATATGATTTTTTTTCTCTTTTTGGCTTTTTAAAAACGTTTTGTTGACAACTTCCATATAAATTGACAATAGGGCTGGAGAGATGTCTTAGCAGTTAAGCACTTGCCTGTGAAGCCTGAGGACCCCGGGTTCGAGGCTTGATTCCCCAGGACCCACATTAGCCAGTTGCACAAGGGGGCACACGCATCTGGAGTTTGTTTGCAGTTGGCGTGCCCATTCTCTCTCTCTCTCTCTTTCTCTCTCTGTCGCTCTCAAATAAATAAATAATACACAAAATAAATAAATATACCATGATCATAACCCTCTCCTACCACTCTTGTTAATTTTTTTTTTTTTTTTTTTTAGAAAGCTGTCCTGGAACTCACTATGTAACCCAGGTTGACTTTGAATTCATGACAGTCTTCCTGCCTCAGCCTCCCAAGTGCTCATTACAGGAATGAGCCACCATGTGCCCCACTGACGTATAATTTGGAGTCTATCAGACTGGAAAAGGATAATTGTAACTGTTGATGATATACAGAATGGAAATTCTTAAGTGCAGCCTGGGACCATAAGTTGTTCACTTTAGAGAACAGTTATGTACTATCTAGTGAAGAGGACTAAGAGCTTATTGAAAAGACCTCAGCAATTCGATTGCTAGATGTCCATACCAGAAAAACTCCTCTCTACCTACAAGTATTCATATATAAAAAGGGTTTTGGTAGAATGGTGTACAGGAGCCAAAGGTTAGAATTTTTTTTTTTTTTTTTTGAGTGGGGATCTTTCAAGGTAGTATCTCACTCTAGTCCATACCAACCTGGAATTCACTATGTAGTCTCAGGGTGGCCTTGAACTCACAGCAATCCTCCTACCTGTCTCCCAAGTGCTAGGATTAAAGCATGAGCCACCGTGCCTGGCAAGATGTGTTTTGAACATATACTTAAAATAAGTGGTCTGACATAGTCATAGACCAGAGTACCCATAGCAATTAAAATAAATGAGCTTTATCTAAACATATCAACATTGGTATATCTGGAAGCGCAATGTTGGCAAATTTCAGAAAGATAGGATGATGCTTCTGTTTTAATGGGAATCCTCCCATCACCCTAGGCTAATCTCATCTCTAGAAACTGCCTCCTAAAACATTCCACTTAAAGCCTGCTCTAGACCATCCCTCACAAGAGAGCAGCATCTCATCCCACTTGTACCTTTCATTGGCTCCCTCTGCAGCCTTACGAAGACCTAAGCATCTCAGTGCTGACTTCTGGGCTCTTCCTAACCTCCCTCCTCACCTCCACCATACACCGCCCTGACGTCACCTCCTACCCCCAGGCTCCACAGTGCTCCAGCCACATTACCCTCTTCCTGTTACACCATGCTTATTCCTGTTCCTTCTTATCATTTTAGGTTTAATTATAAACTAATATCTTCAGCAAGGCCCTGCCCCAGGACTCTATCAGTCTCTCATGTCCCCAACTCCCCTGCCAATCTGAACCACAATGCCCATTTCACTGCTTTCCATATAGTTACAGACACCTACAACTACCTCATTAATTTATATATTTAGGACAAGAATTTGGCTGGGCGTGGTGACACGTACCTTTAATCTTGGCACTCTGGAGGCAGAGGTAGGAGGATCACTGTAAATTGGAGGTCAACCTGGAACTATAAAGTGAGTTCCAGGTCAGCCTGGACTACAGTGAGACATTGCCTTGAATAATACAAAAAAAAAAAAAAAAGATTTTGGCCAATTCACCACCATATTTCCAAGATCAAGAACAGAGCCTGAGGCTAGGGATGGCTCAGTAGGTAAGTACATTTGCTTACAAATCCTGCTGGCACAGGTTCAATCCCCCAGTACCTAATTAAAACAGATGCACAAGTGGTGCATGTGTCTGGAGTTAGTTTGCAGTGGCAGGAGACCCTGGTATACCTATATATGCTCTCTCTAAATAAATAATATTTTTTATGTTCTTATTTATTTTTTTGAGGGGAGTGAGTATGAGTGTGCTAGGGCCTCTAGCCACTGAAGACAAACTCTAGACACATGCACCTTGTGCATCTGGCTGTACACGGGTACTAGGGACTCAAACCTGGGTCCTTGGGCTTCGCAGGCAAGCACCTTTACTGCCAAGCCATCTCTCCAGGCCAGAATGAAATTTTTTTTTTTTTAAAAAAAGAATTGAACCTCTCACAGAACGAACCTCTCACATAACACATGCTCAAATAAGTATCTGTTGATTGCTTATATAAATTTTGAACCTATAAAGCTATACTATCTACTGTCCACAGATGCCGAGTAGTATTCAGTGAGAGGTGAGGGCCTGGACAAGAAGGACGTGTAGGAACTTGAGGGAGACTTGGGACAGAGAGGCCTCGTTCACTAATTCAGAATGCTTCATTACATAAGCATTGTTACAGACTTCTGTGCTCTTCTGATTGAGACGTCATAATCAAAACCACAACTATTTTGTTGAAAGAAATTTGAAGCCAAGTGTAGTGGTGCATGCCTTAAATTCTAGCACCTAGGAGACTGAGGCAAGAGGCTCATAAGTTCAAGGCCAGACTAGATTTCATGATAAGACCCTGTCTTGAAAAATCACTAATAAATAAATAAGAGAGAGATTTGAAATGACAAAATTATAGAGATAGAAAACAAATCAGTGGTTACCAGAGTTGAGGGAGAAGAGGGGTGACTATGACAAATTGGTAGCTCAAGGAGATCTTTTTTTGTTTTAATAAAGATTTTATTTTTATTTATTTATTAAAGACCGAGAGAGAGATAGTGAGAGAGTGAGAATGAGTGTGCCAGGGCTTCCAGCCACTGCAAACAAACTCCAGATGCAGGTGCCACCGTGTGCAGCTGGCTTACATGGGACCTGGAGAATCGAACCTGGATCCTTAGACTTCACAGGCACGCACCTTAATTGCTAAGCCGTCTCTCCAGCCCTCAAGGAGAGCTCTATAGGGATAGAAGAGTTTGGTGCTCTGGCCTTAGGTGTAGTCACTCTGACATATGGGAAGTAAAATGATGAAAAACCTCACATATGCTTTGTACCAGTGTCAAGGTTCTGGCTGCCTTGTGCCCACTACGTAGGATGTGACTATCAGGGGAAGCTGTGTGAAGCGCACACAGGTCCTCTCTGTACTATCTTTATACCTTCCCAGGAGATCTATAAGTATTTCAAATTTCAAAAACATTAAATGGCTGGAGAGATTTCTCAGTGGTTAGCCTGATAGCCTGAGCTTAATTCCCTAATATCCATATAAAGCCAAATGCACAAAGTGGCATATGCATCTGGAGTTTGCATTGTCAGGAGGCCCTGGTATACCCATTCTCTCTCTCTCTCTCTCTCCTTCTCCAATCTCTCTCTTTTAAACAAATAAATAAGTATTTTTTTAAAAATAAACAAAAGCTGGGCATGGTGGCACACGCCTTTAATCCCAGAACTCGGGAGGCAGAGATAGGAGGATCACTGTGAGTTCGAGGCCACCCTAAGACTATGTAGTGAATTCTAGGTCAACCTGAACTAGAGTGAGACCCTACCTCGAAAAATCAAAAAAATAAATAAATAAAATAAAATAAATAAATAAGTAAACAACCAAATAATAAGTTGTACAGAAACCTACTTTTTTGGACAATGGTGCAAATAAATAAATAAATAAATAAATAAATAAATAAATAAACAAATAAATAATAAGTTGTACAGAAACCTACTTTTTTGGACAATGGTGCAAATAAATAAATAAATAAATAAACAAACAAATAATAAGTTGTACAGAAACCTACTTTTTTAGACAGTGGTGCATCTAGAAGTTAGATTGTTACTAGAAAAATTTCAGTGCCAGGGATGAAATACCTTCTAGTGGGTGAGTGGTTGGCCAGGGAGGTCCCTGATACCTCCAAAATATTACAGGCCATTGCCAAGGCTGTTGATTTCCCACCTGGAATAGATGGTAAGACCCTATTGCTGAAGACTTTACATGCTGGGGCTGCAAGGTCACTGAGAAATCAAGCTGGAGCTGAGCTGAAAACCTCCTCCCTGTGGACCAGTTGACAGGTAACATAAAGCCCTATGGGGAAAAAAAATCATCAATGAAGATAAACAACAGTGTGCACTGCAAGCTTTAAGTTTGGCCAGCCAAGCCAAATGAGGCAATTGGTGCAATAGTGGCATGTCTGTTATGGAGGAAACCAACCGCTTACTAATTGGACTGGAGGCCCACTCCATGGAAGGGAATACATGCCTGGTACTGAAAACCTATGACAGGAGAAGTCATGAACCCTAGGGGTTTAAAGCCCACTGGTGTCTGGTTATATGTGTATATTATGTTCACCAAACTACCCAGCAAGCACTTCTCTCAATGTCCATACTCATATTAATGCTACTCTCACTTTTGGGTTAGAAGCTTCCCTGTTCAGATGGCAGTGACCTCTGGGATGACTCAAAAGGTACCATAGTGATAGAGGAGCATTCAGTGTTGAAACATCTTTATCACACTCTCCAAGGCTCAGGGTCCATTGCAGAAGTGGTGACAGAAAGAACATAAAAGCCAAAGGAAGGGTAGGACTGCTTACAGTGCAGCCTTCCAGATACAAAATGCCCTGGATATCCATGACCTTACAATGTCTGGTACTACCTATCCAAGACCATTATAATAGGAGATTATAAAAGATGATTATATCGAAATAAAGAGAGACTAATTGATGGGCTGGAGGGATTGCTTAGTGGTTAAGGCACTTGCCTGCAAAGCCAAAGGACCCAGGTTCCATTCCCCAGGACCCACATCAGCCAGATGCAAAAGGGGGCGCACACGTCTGGAGTTCATTTGCAGGGGCTGGAGGCCCTGGCGTACCCATCCCCCCCCCCTCTTTCTCTTTCTCTGTCAAATAAATAAATAAAAATAATTTTTTTTAAAAAAAGAGAGACTAATTGAGAGAGGGGGCAGGGATATGATGGAGAGTGGATTTATGAAGGAGAAAGTGGGGGAGGGGAGGAAATTATCATGGTTTATTGTCTATAATTATGAAAGTTGTCAATAAAAAAATTAAAATTCTTTTAAATAGATAAATAATTCTAAAGAGAGAGAGAGAGAGAGAGAGAGATCTGTATTCCACCTAAAATAACATTCCTATTTCACAGATAAGACAAGCAAAACACCTAAGAACAAAATGAATTTGTAGTAAGTGTTATTAAAGGGCAGGAGAGAGCCCCATCAGGCCTTCAGTTGTGGTTTCTTTAAACAGTCAGGAAGGTCAGCAAATACATGAATTAACATTCTTTGATAGCTCTATCCACCAACTCCCTAACAGGGACA
The DNA here is from genome assembly GCA_036346955.1 of Dipus sagitta. Lineage (NCBI taxonomy): Eukaryota > Metazoa > Chordata > Mammalia > Rodentia > Dipodidae > Dipus > Dipus sagitta. The sequence continues at coordinate 139,759,124 of CM070777.1, forward strand.
TCCCAGTCAGTTATGCTTAGCATCCTAGATCATAAAGATTAAATCAGATATTAAAGTCAGATAACATGGGCTGGAGAGATGGCTTAGTGGTTTAGGCACTTGCCTGCAAAACCAAAGGAGCCAGGTTCAGTTTCCCAGTACCCACGTAAGCCAGATGCACAAGGTGGTGCATGCGTCTGGAGTTCATTTGCAGTGGCCAAAGACCCTAGCACACCAATTCTCTCTCTCTCTAATTCTCTCTCACACAGATAAAATAAATAAATTTTTAAAAAGTTAATCAGATAACCTGGTTTCAAATCTCAGCTCTGCCACATTAAAGGGACGGCTCTCTAGTTCAACCTGCACCTCAGTTTCCTCATCTGTAAAATGAGCACAATATGATTATCTGTCAGACACTGTGGCATTGCAGAGATTAACTAATATATGTAAAGTACTTGCCATGAAATTGGGCACATAGGATGGAGCTCAATGAAAAAAAAATCAAAACCAGTTTCAAATTAGTGAAATGAATCCAAATATGCCTATCACGTGTCCCAAGGACCCTCCTGTACATGGTATCAGCCATGGATGTAACTAGCTTTTTGTGCTGGGTGAGATGGGAAGGTTTTGAGAAATATTCAGTTATGAGTAAGTGGAAGGAAGGGCCAGTACAGGGATGAGTGCAATAAAATCCCTTCAGTTGCCTGTGTCTTCTGTTTGTTGTTGGAAAGGAGGGAGAAGAACAATACTCCTACTTAAAAGAAAAGAAAAGGATGGGGCTGGAGAGATGGCTTAGCAGTTAAGGCGCTTGCCTGTGAAGCCTAAGGAGCCAGGTTCGATTTCCCAGGATCCACGTAAGCCAGATGCACAAGGTGGCACATGTGTCTCGAGTTCGTTTGCAGTGGCTGGAGGCCCTGGTGTGCCCATTTTCTTTCTTTCTCTCTCTCTCTCCAACAAATAAATAAAATATGTTTGAAAAGAAGAAAAGAAAGGTAAAATAAAAGACAACAATTTATCCTGTTGTGTAGTCCTATAGATTACAGCAGGGTATAATCCCAAAGTCAATGGGAAAAGAACGTAGTTTTTTGTTTTTTTTTTTTTTTTTTTTTTTTGGTTTTTCGAGGTAGGGTCTCACTCTAGCCCAGGCTGACCTGGAATTCACTATGGAGTCTCAGGGTGGCCTCAAACTCATGGCGATCCTCCTACCTCTGCCTCCCGAGTGCTGGGATTAAAGGCGTGCGCCACCACGCCCGGCAAGACTCTTTATTCTATTAAGTCTGAAACAGCTGTACCCTGAAAGCTCCAAATAGTGACAGGAAGAGTGTGGCGGCTCAAAGGTAAAAAGCGAGGGGGTGAGAGAGGTACTTCTTTTCTTTTGAACCAACCAACCAAATTTAAGATGGGCGAAGCTAGACTTACTCTGGGAGAGAAAGAACAGACTCCTCTTTCAGTTGGCAGGCGAAAGGCATTCCGGCTGGAGGGGCACACAGAGACAAGAAACGTGAGACTGCGTTCATTTCTCAAAAGGTACACTCCAGTTGACAGCAGGCCCACTTGGGATGTCAAGCTCTCGACAAGGAACAGTAGGAAGCGCTGATCTTTCAGCTGAATTCGCAGTGACAAGAGTCTGCAGCCTATCTTCAGAAGCCCGTAAATCGCGGCTCAGAAAAGGGTGGAGAGGAAGAGAATGCGAGTCCATTTTTTTCGCAAGCAAATCACACAATTAGTTAAAGTATGTGAAGCATCTCCCACAGCTAACGACTGGCTTAGGATCAGTAAAAGAAATGCCTACTGTAAAAAGGAAGAAGCTGAGCATAGTTCATTTGCAGTAATGAGTAAAATTCCCAAAAGCAAAACCTTTTGCCATCACCAATGCTTTCAAATAGGCAAATGCGACTGACAGAAAGAGCTTGTTTCATTTTGACAAGATTTTAAGTACCCTAGTAAATCTAAGTGTAATTCCCATCACATATTTTCAAAAGTAATAAAGCTGAGGCAATAAAAGAAGTCTCAATAAATCCTCACTTTCAAAGTACTGCTGACAAGACTCGGTGCCCTGTGTTTCTGACTGGATTATTCAATTTGACATATGAACAAAATGTCATAAAACTGGCTTCAAGGACTGGTTACATAACCACAAAATTCCTTTTTAATTCTTACTTAAAACACAGAGATCAAAGCCCTGCAAGTTCAAATCTTCCCTGTGACCGCCAGTCGTCAAGCTGACCTTCCAGTACCTGTGCTCCCTCTCCTAACATGCTTCCCAGTAATATGGCTGACTAAGCAGTCATGCTATCAGGTATTAGAACAACCCAATCCTCCAACAAATTAACTTCATATCAATTCCCCAAGTGAAAAGGAAGGGTGATGGCTAAAGAAACCGAGAATAGGAGAAGGAGCAAGGACGCCTCCTCTTATGAAAAATAAAAATGGAAAGGTCCATCGGTAAATTGATAATTAAAGGATAAATTGAAGAAGATATATCTTCTAAATTTTTGATGGGCATAAAACAATTTAGATGACAGTGGAAATTGTAATATTGAAGAAACATCTTTGTTTCACTTTTCAGCTTTTTTTTTTTTTTTACAGAATATGAAAAAAGCTGTAAAAACGAAAGCACCGTAATTTTGAAGGTCAGCTTCAGTTAAAATAAAAGCAGTTCAGAGTCAAAGCTAAACGGCCCTTCTCAATGCCCTGTCCTGGCTTACCTGATTTTTTTTTCCATTTAAATATGCTGTTAACTTGAATTTATTTTCATTAAAAGTCAGATTATAGAAAATATGTATGAAGATACTAAAAACATTGAATTCAGAAAGCAATCTAGTGTTCCCTTATTTCAAAAACAATTTCTTGCTGAATTTCTAAAGCACATAATCCCCCAGGTGCTTCCTGCAGTTGTGAGGAACATTCTATTTAGGGACATCATGGAACAACACAGTTCCCCTCCTGGCTCTTACTGTTGGCTCCTACTGTGTTACTGGAAACCCTGGTTTGAAATGAGGAGCTTGGATTAGATGGGTTGCCTACGCTTGCTGATTTATTTCCTTTATCTTACAGCATGTATGTCTGTAGGATAGTGGAATAGCTTAAAAACCCAAAGATACTCAGACCTAGAAAGTGAAATTTATTGTCTCTTGATTTGGGTTTTTTATTTTGCTGACATCCAGGCTCCCTATTTCAACTTGACTGTGTCATTGCTTAAGATGCATTTTGAGGGTAAGGGAGCTTGGTTCTGAAAACTTCCTTCTCCAGACAGTTGGGAAATACAATACCTGTCAAAGTTCTGTATGTCCCAAAAAGTTGGCTAAATTCTAAAAGCTGATTGGGTGGGATGCTACTATGATCATGTATAAAGCAGTTTGATAGCAACTGAAATGACAAGCTTTTTTCTTGAATCTTGACTTTGATCTTGGCATCTGGTTTCATCTGCATTAGGTTTTAACTCTGATTTTCATGAAAAATAAGATGAAATATTTCAATGTAGGTAGAGTGCCTCAAGCTTTTAAGGCTTTAAGCAATAGAAGCCATAAGCAGGTCAAATATCCCTTTGGGGGCTGGAGGGATGGCCTAGCAGTTAAGGCATTTGCCTGCAAAGCCAAAGGACCCAGGTTCAATTCCCCAGGACCCACGTTAGCCAGATGCACAAGGGGGTGCATGCGTCTGGAGTTTGCTTACAGTGGATGGAAGCCCTGGCACACCCATTCTCTCTCTCTCTCTCCTTCTTTCTCTGTCAAATAAATAAATATAAAATATTTAAAAATGTTTAAAAAATTGCCGGGCGTGGTGGTGCACGCCGTTAATCCCAGCACTCGGGAGGCAGAGGTAGGAGGATCGCCTTGAGTTCGAGGCCACCCTGAGACTCCATAGTGAATTCCAGGTCAGCCTGGGCTAGAATGAGACCCCACCTCGAAAAACCAAAAACAAAACAAAAAAAATGTTTAAAAAATATATCCCTTTGGGGGCAGCATCTAGATATAGTGTCCGGTCACTTTGCAGGGGCAAAGCTAATCCCGAGTCACCTTTCAGTGGCAGAAAAGCAACGACATGGTTCCTAGAAGTGAGCACCTGGGGAAGGTACTACACAGAAGAGGTTGGCAGGGAAAGGAACAAGTGCAGGGAGAGCGCATAAGAAAAGGAGAATAAAGGGTTCGAAAAGGAGAAACTTTTGGCATAGTTGTGTTTAATCAATGTTTAAAAAAACAGAATTAATTAGAGATGATATTATTACACACACAAAAAAGCCAATGCTTTCCCAATTGTGCCCAAGGGTTTCTACAGGCAGTCAATGCTTAGGAACTGAAGCCAAGGCATGAATCCTATACCCTAGCCCTAGATGCCCCTAGCCATGCCCCAAATGAGCTTGTCAAGGCTGCTCCCCCAGCCTGGCTACTGGCTGCTTTGAAACACCCAAGCAGAAGAGCACTTGAGGCGCCAGAGACATCCTTTCTAGAGACTTAACTTTGAGGATATTAAATTAGTAAATAAACAAGCTAATGTGATCTCCATACCAAGACGCTATTTACAGTCAACAATATTTTAAGGAAACCCCTGTTTACCTTTGTAACTTGAGAGACAGAAACTCACTTAAACCTGAACTCTCTATTGGAATATGTGACTTTTTTTTTTTTAACTATCTGGTAGCATGTTACATACACAAATCCTTTGACCCAAAAAGTTCCACTTTCAGGAATTTGTTTGACCTGTAAGTCCTCACAAGGCCACCGCGGCATACCTGGACGGGCACAGAGGTTTTGTGGCCCCATGATTGTGACGGCAGAACACTGGACAACAGGCTAAGTGTCCATCCGTAGGGGACGAGGCCAATCAACAATGGTGCCATGGAATATTGTGCAGCTGTTGCAAAGAATGAGGGAGAGCTTTGTGTTACTGTGTAAAAATGTAAAAAGCTATACAGGGTCCAGATGCCAAATAGCAAATTTGAAAAGCAAATTACAGAACAGAATTCGTGTGCATAACACTGTGTGTGTTTTTTAAAAAAAAAAAACAGATTAAAATATGTGCTTGTGTTGCGTCAAAACATTCTGAATTTTTTTTTTTTTTAAAGAAATGTTACTTCTGGGATATGGGGTGGGGGAGGGGTTGGCAATTTTGTTCTCCGCTTTTAGTACCCTTCTGAACTAACTAGGTTTTACCCATGAGTATGCTATTTTTAGCATAATTGAGCAAGTAGCTAATAAGGTTATGTTCGCCCTGAGTTAAAAAAAAAAAAAAAAAAAAGAGGACGGATGCTGTGTTGGGGGACAGTGGAAGCCACACAGCCTAGCCGCAGGCTCGTTTCTGGCAGTGTCCCTGGGGAAGAGGTTAATTAACCCTCTCGTACATCAAGATGCCCTAGATCGCTGTCCGTGACGCGCACACGCGGTGCGCTTCCAGTCTGTGGACGTGGGGTGGGTCAGCCTGTCGCCGGCTGGCTCCGGGCGGTGACACTGACCTTACATAAGGTCCCCGGGGACCCGCGGTGCCCCAGGCGCCTGGGAGGAGCCTCCACCAAGAACATTTGCTGTATCACCGGGTGGCACCCGAGGAGCCAGCCGGCCTGGGCAGGCAGGGGCTCCCATCCCCAGCGCTCAGGCAGAAAGAAGGGAAGTGTAAATGAGATTCCTGCTGCAGCAGCACCCCCCCCCCCACACACACACACACACTTCTTTTTCATTCTCCCTTAACTAGTTAGAAGTGATCTAAGAAGTCATCTACCCCGGCTCCTGGTGCATTTCTGCTCTTTTACGTGATGTGAGCCCTGCTTTCGTGCCTCCTTTCGGGACCATCAAAGTTCTCTCTCCCTCTCCTTCACCTACTAATGGCAGGTCAAGACTTTTGAAATAGCTTGAATCCGTCTTCCAAATCGGAAAGATCTGCTCCCCTCCCCCATCGTGGAAGGGGGAGGGGAGCCGAGCTCATAAAGCATACTTTTGAAAAAAATCATCCTTTTGCTCCAAGACTGTTCTGAGGCGGACCGCCCTGCCAACAAGCAGAAACTTGTTATCCATCCGCTGGGGCGAAGAAGCCAGGAAGTGTAAGAAAAAGTAACTCGACGACGTATTACTAGGTAATCTCTCTTGCTTCTTGGTAACAATGGGGAACTTGATCCTCAAATATTTAGAATGTAAATGAAGAAAAGGACTGTGGCTTGTATGAGCCTGGGCTGGAAAGCTGGTTTTTCAATACTCTGTTTCTCCCTGCCTAGACAATAAATAAAAAATAAAATAAAATAAAAAAAGCAAGAACAGTAAGCAGCAATCAAACCTCAAGTTAACAGATTGAGAAATGGTATTAGGAAATAAAGAGGAAAAGGTGCCTTTTTCTAAAATTTTGGAGGCTAATCTGGTGTCGGTAGCTGAAACTTATTTTCCTTGCTGGGGAGGAAAAAAAAAAAGCCCAAATATTGTTTATTTTTGTAGAAAGCCGGTTAACAGTCTCATACTTTGTCAACCTTCTCAGTGTTGGCAGGCGCTGTTAACAACCCTCAAAACTGAAGTTTCTTTATGTTTTCTGCCACTTGAGAAAAAGTTTTGCCACAAAGTTCTAATAACACTAAGTTCCTACAAATCAGCTTGGAAACGTCTAAATGTGTTTTTCCTAGAAAAAGTGCCAGGCATCAATTTTATCTGGCAGCCATCAAAATATATCAGACCACAAAACTATACATTCCTGGACCTCACAGGCAGCATGGCCAGGATCTGCAGCGAGCCAACCACAGTGCCCTGAACTGCAGTTGCATCTAGAGCCTGCTGGACAACCAGCCAGCGGCTGCTACCCACAGCAGCAGGGCCAAGACAGAGCTAAAGCGCACGTGTACACAACAATGGGTGGGGCTGGAGAGATGGCTCAACGGTTGAGGCTTTTGCCTACAAAGTATAGCAACCTGGGGTTCAATTCCCCAGTATCCCCGTAAAGCCAGATGTACAAAGTGGCTCATGTGTCTGGAGTTTGTTTGCAGTGGCTAAAGGTCCTGGCGTGCTCATTCTCTCTCTCCTCCCTCCCCACCCCCCTCTCTCTCTCGTTCTCTCTGCTTGCAAATAAACAAATTAAATTAAATTTAAAACAATGGGTGGAGATTTCAAATCCACCTTCTCATATTCTGGCTCAATTGACATAGCATTATTTAACTCACCAACGCAAACTCACTTTCAATAGGAAGCCCAGGCAAGTGGAATTTTTATTTGTGACTGTATTGTTTTACGACAAGTGACAGAAAATGTGAGAATTTAAGTTAAAGGGTCAGTTTCAGTCAATGTGAAGGTTGTTGGTATGACATCTGGAACTGGAGTTTGTTATGATGTGCAGTGACCTCTAAACAGGAAGTGCCTTTGGAACTATCAGTCTATCAGAGAGTCATTTATTCAACCCCTACTGTGAAAAATACAGTGGGGATTTACAGGCTGTGTGCATGCAATTTGCATTCTAGCTAGAGACCGGTAACATGAAAAGGGTTCAAAAGAGTGTAGGGCTGGCAGGCAGAGAAAGGACAGCAGTCAAGGGAAGGCTGTTAGTCATGACACCTTCCCATACTGCTTCACTGTTGAAAGCACGTGGTGGTATGTTTCGCTTTGGTGAAAGCTTAAGCAGTAGTCATGGGGCGGAGGGAACAGATGTGATAAGTATAGAAAGAATGTTGCTCCCACCAGAATCTGAACTCTCCAGGCAAAGCTGTCTTCCAGCTGCTCAGCCTGTAAGCTGCCTCCCCTTGAAGCCTTCTTTGATTTCCTCAAACAGATCCAATACGTCTCTTGGGGCCACTGTTCTTTGGATATCCAGATAACCTCAGGTATCGGAGGGGGATTCGCAGATGACGGGTCTCTGGACACCCAAAGCCTTGCACAGCATATACACATGGACTTGAAAGTAAATTATCTCATGGAAACACTATGTAAAAGAGTTATATTGTGTTGCTTAGGAAATAATGACAAGGCAGAAAATCAGTACAAGGTCAGCACAAATGCAATTTTTTAAAAATATTATTTGGCCTGGAGAAATGGCTTAGTGGTTAAGGCATTTGCCTGCAATTCAACTCTCCAGGACCCACGTAAGAGATATACAAGGTGGCACATGCATCTGGAGTTCGTTTGCAGTGGCTGGAGGCCCTGGCGTGCCCATTCTCTCCCTCTCTTTTCTATCTCTCTCTGCCTCTTTCTCTCTATCAAATAAATAAATAAGTATAAAATATTATTTATCTGTAGGATCTGAATCCTTAGACTCAAACTTAGGGATGCAGAAACATTATACAGTAGTCCCTCTTAGCTAAAGTTAAGTCTCCCTTGGTTTCACTCATCTGCAGCTAACTGTGGTCTGAAAATAGTAAATAGAAACTTCCAGAAATAACAATTCCTAAATTTTTTTTGGGGGGGGGTATTTTGGTTTGAGGTTTTGTTGGGGTCTTTGGTAATGCTAGGGATTGAACTTAGAACCTTATGCATGGTAAACAAGTGCTCTACTATCACCTTTAAACAATTTTTCTTATTTTGTTTGAATTACTCATTTTGTTAGTAGTATTGTTAATGCTGAGTCTATTTATAAATTAAACTTTACTATAGGTGTGTATGTATAGGAAAAGACAGCACACATACATTTTGGTACTATTCATGATTTCATGTCTCTTCTGGGGTACTGGAATATGTCCCCAAAGACAAGGGGTCTACCATCCTATTGCTGCTCTAAGCCATGCAGACTCTCCCCAGGGCAAGACAGCATCCTTTTAACTGTCTCCAGGACCCTGTCCTGTGCAGAGCACAAGACCAGAATGGATAAGTGGATGGATGAGGAAGGAACTAAGCTACAGAGGTAAATATGAAAAGGCAAACATGAACCTGGGTTACTATAAAAAAAACAAAAATCAAAACAAAAAAACAAAAAACTGAAGCCAGGCATGGTGGCACATGTATTTAATCCCCACACTGACAGGCACAGGTAGGAGGATTACTGTGAGTTTGAGGCCAGCCTGGGACTACAGAGTGAGTTCCAGGTCAGCTAGGGCTAAAGTAAGACCCTCAAAAAGACGAAGATGAAGAAGAAGAAGAGGAGGAGGAGGAGGAGGAAGAGAAGAGAAGAGAGAAGAGGAAGAAGAAGAAGAAGAAGAAGAAGAAGAAGAAGAAGAAGAAGAAGAAGAAGAAGAAGAAGAAAGAAGGAAAGAAAGAAAGAAAGAAAGAAAAAAGATTGAAATGTGCAATGAAGGAGAAACTGACCTGACTGTGTTCAGAAAGTTTCCAATTAAAGCCAGGCGTTGTGGCACATGCTTTTAATCTCTGCACTCAGAAGGCTGAGGTAGGAGGACTGTTGTGAGTTCAAGGCCAACCTGAGAATCCATAGTGAATTCCAGGTCAGCATAGGCTAGAGTGAGACCCTACCTCAAAAAAATAAGAAAGAGACAGACAGAAAGGAAGGAAAGAAGGAAGGAAGGGAGGGAGGTGCAAATTAAGGGGCTGGAAGATGGTCCAGCGGTTAGAGGTCCTTGCTTGCAAAGCCTGCCAGCTTGGGCTCAAATACCTAGCCACCCACATGAAGCCAGACAGGCATTCGTTTGCAGTGGCAAGAAACCCTGGCACACCCATACACACCCATACATACCCATACACACACACACACACCCATACACACACACACACCCATACACACACACACACGTACAAGTAAATTAAAAATTTTTTAAAAGAAAGTTGCAAATAATATACTTCGCATGTTCTTTTTTCAGATATAGTAGAACTCACAAACACAGCAGAGGACAGCTCTCTGTGAAGGCACAAGATGCATTATTCTGATTATACACACAGTTGCTGCAGGAAAGCACTCCAGCGTCAATAGACATCACATTCTAAAACAAGGTTTAGCATTTAGTTGTCTGGAATTTAGATATAATTTCAGAAACTAATTAAAGTCAGCGATTGGGTATCAATTTGTCACACAAAAATCCATTTAATTTCTAACATACATAAAAAGGTTTTACGTTTGAATAAAATTTTGTAGAAGGATAGGCTGGAGAAATAGCTTAGAGGTTAAGGCACTTGACTGCAAAGCCTAAGGACCCACGTTCAGCTCTCCAGGTCCCACATAAGCCAGATGGACACGGTGACACAAGCACGTCAGGTCTTACTTGCACACAACGTGGTGCGTGCATCTGGAGTTCAATTGCAGTGGCTGGAGGCCCTGGTGCACCAATTCTCTCTCTGTCTTGCTCACTCGCTCGGTGTCCCTCGTTTAAAAAAAAAAGTTGGGGGCTGGAGAGATGGCTTAGCAGTTAAACACTTGCCTTTGAAGCCTAAGGACTTCGGTTCAAGGCTTGATTCCCCAGGACCCACATAAGCCAGATGCACAAGGGGGCGCATGCATCTGGAGTTCATTTGCAGTGGCTAGAGGCCCTGGCATGCCCATTCTCTCTATCTGCCTCTTTCTCTCTCTGTCTGTTGCTCTCAAATAAATAACTAAAAATAAACAAAAGTTTAAAAAATAAAAAAAAATGTAGAAGAAAAAAATTGGTAGAAGAAGTCAGGCTTGGTGATACATGTCTGTCATCCCAGCATTTGGGAGGTTGAGGCAGGAGGAACAGGAATTCAAGGCCAGTTGTGGCTACATAGCAAGTTGAAGGTCAGCCTGCTCCATATAAACCCCTATCTCAAAAAAAAAAAAAAAAAAAAAAAAAAACCAGCAGGTGGGAGGAGGCTGAAATGACGGCTCAGCAGGTAAAAGCTTGCTAAGAATGAGGACCAGAGGTCAATCCTCAGCACCCCCACATAAAAATTTAGAGCATGGCCACACATGCCTGCAACCCTAGTGCATCAAGTGGCGTAGACAGGAAGACCCCAGGGACTCACTGGTAAGCCAAATTGACTTTAAAAGGAGGTGAGTTCCAGGGTCAGTGAGAGACTCTTTCTCAAGAAAATTAGGTGGAAGAGGAATAGAGAGGGACACCCAACGTGTTCCTCTGGCCTCCATATGTGTGCACGCACACACGCACACGTACACACACCCTCAAAGAAGAAAAGACACAGAGAAACTGGTAAAACAACAAAAATAATAGGGCTGAGAAGATGGCTCAGCTTGCTGGCAAAGCTTGCCCACCCAGGTTCAAGTCCCCAGTACCCATGTAAAGCCAGATGCACAGAGCAGAGGATGTGTCTAGATTTCGTTTGCAGTAGCAAAAGGCCCTGGTGTGCCTATACTCTTATTCCCTCTCTCTCTGTCTCTCTCTCTCTCTCTCTCCCCTTCCAAATAAATAAATAAAAATTTTTGAAAAAAAGAGAAAGAAAGGTTTAGCTTCAACCTGGTGAAGAAACCCACAAATGTTTGTGAGGCTCAGAGGAAGCTTGGAGATTAGCACAATTTCACTTCCAAACTCTAGACCTTTCCTTTTGGCTCACCGGTGACTCACACCTGGAAAAGAAAGTATTTTGCACTACCTGAGAAAGCACTAGAAGACAAAGGGAAAACAGAGTGACAGTCTCTACACCTGTCCCGGGAAGCTCACCTGGGGTCAAATCAGCCAAGTAAGGGAGGACAAGACAGCACAAGGCATGTGGCATGATGTATGTGTCGGTGGTCACTGCCACTCAGCAAGTCTCTATCTCCTCTTGGGGACAAGGGAGGGTCACACAGCCTGGGCCCTCATGGTTGAGGGGCACATTTTAGCCCATGAGCTGAGTAGTGAGAGGAGATTGAAGTGTGGGTAACAGGTCCCCTGTTTTGTCTTCTCCAATGCCTCAGCATTGCAGACTCACTCACACCCTCCAGGCTGCATCTTCAGGCTGGGTTCTGGAGGTACTAACAGCCTTGCTGGGGACACAGGAGTCACGGGTATAAGTACCTTTCTTTTAACATCTAAACCTTGGTTGTTTGAAGCCATCAGGTATTTGGGGCTGTTTGTTCTGCAGCTCAACGTAGCCTGTTATGACTGATGCAGACTTTATAAATTGACCTCCAAAGAAAATGAAAGAATAACAAGGAAGAAGTGATGAGCTGTGGTTGTATGGGATAGAAATAATAGGGAGATTTGGAAACCGGAAAAGGATAGTTTCAAATGCAAGGGAGTCTTTCTAGATAATGTTTGTGATTCAGGCAGATCCTGTATTACTTCTGAAATCAAAGTCCTCATAATACAAGACCAAATTGGATAGAGCCACGGTTCCCTTAAACTTAACCACATGCTAAATATTAACCATATATGGCTAGTATACAGCACTGGGTTAAAAGCATTGTAATCTGGTTCTGGAGTCTGACAGGCTTGAACTCAAACCTTAGTTCTCTGTTGTAAAATAATTTAATAACCAAAAACTTCAATCCCCTTATCTCTAAGTTGTAGGCATCAATGGTGTTTTGTGAGCCCTCAACAAGGTCACATGTGGCCAGTGAAGTGTAACGCCTGGCATTGCTAAATGTTCCGGCTTTTTCCAGTCCTCTGGAAACCCAAGGCTTGGCCTGTTTAGAATGGCTGTCTCACCATTGTGCTTTGAATACAATGAATCCCATGGTCTACCCAATGCAGATTCAACCCGACTCTCCCAGCAGCTTCTGGCTCGGTAATATGACCTCTGCACACCCATGTCATCCTCCTAGTCTGCTGCGCCTATGATATGACTTCTACACAGCCACACCCTCCTCCTAGGCTGTTTCATTTGGTCGATTTTCTATTGCATTAACAGAATATCTCCGCTTAGATCACTTTTCTTTATGAAGAAAAGATTTATTTATTACTTTGTGAAGAAAAGAGTTCTTGAAATCCTAGAGCACAGTGCCAGTATCTGCTTAGCTTCTCGTGAGAGCCTCGTGATGGACAGGGCAAATGGATGTGTCATGGAATAGAGAAGAAGCAAGAGAAAGGCCCGGATATGGAGGCAGCCAAATTTACAAGCACGTAATCTCATACTAACTAATCGTGTGACCCAGGGTCGAGAACTTACTTCCACAGAAAAGCACTGCTCAGTTTTAAAGGCTCTACTACCACTCACTACACTTAAGGCCCAGTGTGGTGGCACACACCTTTAATCCCAGCACTAGGGAGGCAGAGGTAGGAGGATCGCTGCGACTACATAGTGAATTCCAGATCAGCCTGAGCTAGAGTGAGACCCTACCTCAAAAAAATAAAAAATAATTAAAAAGAAATCATGAGTAAATTTGAACCTGAGTGTTGGGTGGGGGGGGTCTGGAACCAAAGGGTATCTGAACCATGCCCATCAAGCTTAGAGACGGAACCCACTTTGAGGCAGATCCAGGAGAAGCCAGGAATGGTGGTGCATGACTATAATTCCAGCTACTTAGGAGTTTGAAGCCAGGGAATCAGTTCAGCCCAGGAATAAGAGATGACCCTGGGCAACAAAGCAGGACCCATGTCAAAAATAAACTAGGAGCCGGGCGTGGTGGCACACGCCTTTAATCCCAGCACTCGGGAGGCAGATGTAGGAGGATCGCCGCAAGTTCGAGGCCACCCTGAGACTCCACAGTGAATTCCTGGTCAGCCTGGGCTAGAGTGAGACCCTACCTAGAAAAACCAACTAAAATAAAATAAACTAGAAATACCCAAATACAAAAGATGGACTAGTGGCCATAAAAAAAACAAATTCAGGGGCTGGAGAGATATAGCTTGGCGGTAAAGGAGCTTGCCTGCAAAGCCTAAGGACCCAAGTTCAAGTCCCCAATACCCACATAAGCCAGATGTACAAGGTGGCACATGTGTCTGCAGTTTGTTTGCAGTGACTAGAGGCCTTGGTGTGCCCATTTTCTCTCTCTATCTGCCTCTTTATTTCTCTCTCTCTCTCTCTCAATAAATTAATAGATGTATTTTAAAAATAAAAATAAAGGGCTAGAGGGATGGCTTAGTGGTTAAGGCATTTGCCTGCAAAGCCAAAGAACCCAGGTTTAATTCCTCAGCCAGATGCACAAGGGGGTGCACACATCTGGAGTTTGTTTGCAGTGGCTGGAGGCCCTGGCGCGCCCATTCTCTCGCTCTCCCTCTCCCTCTTTCTCTGTCAAATAAATAAATAAATATGAATAAAAATATTTTAAAAACTAAAACTAAAAACATCCAAAGAAGAGAGAGTTTGTTTTTTTTGTTTTATTTTGGTTTTTTTTTTGTTTGTTTGTTTTTTCAGAATAAACCAGGCACTATTATATTATAGCACAGAATTAAAATCTATGCTATGTGAATAAGCAGGGGACTCTTCAGACTACAAAACCAAGCAGCTGGTCAAGAAGTACACACTTGTGCAACAGTGGCACACAGCCTCTGGGGTAACCCACTGTTCTCTGATTGGACATGAGGCTTGCTCAGTGGGAGAGAACTCATATCTGGCACTGGAAACCAAGTTAGAATCTCATAGTCAAGAAACTCAGACTTCAGAGAAAAGCCCCAACTTCTCTCTGAAAAAGAAGAGTAGGCTTGACACCAAAAGTGTCGAAAATAAATTTTCATACCCCCTTTAACCCAAGCTGCTCTCACTCTTGTTTGGAGAATCTGATTTATTTTACAGATGGTAGAGAAAACAGAGACAAACCAAGTTCCATCGATAAGACAAGAAGATAGCCAATTGCCCACCATGAGACATACCACCTCTACCACATCAGCCATAGCCCAGGAGAAATTGCAGAGGAAGAGGCTCCAGGAACACTGCTCTTACTGGCAGACTGACAACCAGTACCAGGGTGACGGTGACAGACATGGTGAGCAATCAAAACAGAAATCCAGATGCCACTGAGAACTCAACACTAAATCAGACTGCCAACAGGCCTGCTATGGCTCAGGGAACATTGCAGAAGAGGGGGCGGAAAGATTGTAGGAGCCACAGAGTGAGTAGGAATACCCTGAGACATGGTCCCCCCCCCATTACCCCACAGAAATTGACTGAGACCTTTAAGCCCCTCAGTGAATAACATAACCCCACTGAGGAGGGCACTGAGGGTGACAGGAGATGAGGCAAGGTGATAAAGAGTATAACCTGTTATAATTTATATAAAATAAAACAATTTTTAAAAATCTATGCTATAATTTAAGTCAAAACTGAGGTTCACGTGCACACACACACACACACACACACACACACACAGAGTTTGCCTTTCTCTGCCTACTCCCACCCTACTATGTACTCCCATTGGGGCAGATGAGGTGTCTCTCTGGAAGGGACCAAAAAGCACAAAGACTCCATGCTCTGCAGTTTATAAATTTAGTAACTGCTACCCTAAGAGATTCAATGTTTGGCCGAAAGTCAAACTACCAGAAATAGACCCTAAGTCTTTTAATTCCTAGTTCAGGGTGGTACCTACCACCACCATTTCCTACTTTTCTGGGAATAGAAAACTACCCCAACTTGTGGGAAAGTGGAAGCCAGCTCCAAAGGGAAGGCTGTTAGACCCAAAGGGACAGGTGCTGGGACAGACCTGAGCTTTCTGGCAAGGAGAGTCACAACCTACCTGCTCTGCGCTCCTCACATGCATATACTTCCATCCCATCCACCTCACACCCATCAGTCTCCATCCGCTCTCCTTAGTCTCAAACCCTTATCCCAAGGACCTCCAGAAGGAATATGGAAAACTCAGGCCAGGTCAGTTGCTCTCCCATTTTAAAAGCTTTTTATTATCGCCCTACTGCCCCCAGGATACATTCTAAACTTTTCCTCAAGGTTTGTAAGATCTGCCCCAGCTCACCCTCTGACAACCCCATCACACAGGCCCCATCTCTACCTTCTTCAACCTTATAGCCAAAAGATCTTTCTCCGGGAGCCCATCTGAAGTCTCCTTCCAATGTGTTAATACCCAGACACAAGGTACCTTTCTCTGAGGCCTTCTCAACCTCTCAAGGCAAATTCAAGGCACTCAGTCCACAAGGTAACTATTATTTCCATTATCACTGCACTTTGCAGAATAGCGTTCATAAAGGTACAACTCCTTTGCAATGTGGTAGACCCTGGGCCTGAATCAGGGGTTTCCTGATTTCTGAGCATAATGTTTTGAATCTCCCAGCTACAGCTTTATTTCCAATAAATGGAAGTGATACCCTGACAGGTTCTTGTGGAGATTAAATGCAACAGTGATGTAGAGAATGATGTAGGTTAAATCATTCAATAAATATGAGACCCTCTTTTCTCCACCTCTTCCTGAGTGAGAAGGAGGGATTCATAGAATGACTATAACTGGAAACAAAAATATTATTTATTAGCTTAGTATATGCGCCGGGCGTGGTGGCGCACGCCTTTAATCCCAGCACTTGGGACGCAGAGGTAGGAGGATCACTATGAGTTCAAGGCCATCCTGAGACTACATAGTGAATTCCAGGTCAGCCTGAGCTAGAGCAAAACCCTACCTTAAAAAACCAAAATAAATAAATAAATAAATAAAGGAAACATAGTATATGGGCTAGTGAGATGGCTTAGCAGTTAAGGCATTTGCAGCAGCAAGAAACTGGCATGCATGCACATGCACACACACACACAAATAAATATTTTAAAAAATTATTTCAAGCCAGGCATGGCAGCATACCCCTTCAATTCCAGCACCGGAGAGGCAGAGATATGGGGATCACTGTGAATTCAAGGCCGGCCTGAAACTACAGAGTGAGTTCCAGGTCAAACAATAAAAAAAATAGAAAATAAAAAAATAATTAAAAATTATTCCTAAAATTGTTCATTCCTACTCTTCTCTAAGAACAAGGGTTGGTGCACAAATAAATGATCATGTGAGAGTTCAATTATTGAGAACACTATTCCTAGACGAGTGCTATGCAGCTAAATCAGCTTTCTGGAACAGGGGGGGAAAAAAGGCCTAAAGACTTGTCACATTTGCCAATTGCTGTGGTGTAAACATTTATGTTACACCGTGGCTGATTTCAATCTAGTAATAATTTCCCCGTGACTCAGCTGACCAAATCTCTTAGTATCTAGTGATGTACTCACAGAAACCCCTTGTCACACCAGTGAGGCCCCACCTCTTAACTTTTTGCAGTCATTTCCTTGTTCATTCCCATCTTTATCATGTGAAGGACAAAGGGAAAAAAATGGTGATCTTTTGGTCAGCCGTTCCAGCAAAGGACAGGGGATGGGGAGGAAGCTGACGCTATTGCTGGCTCTGGTTACCGGTTTCCCTCACCCTGCTCTCTGTATCCTGTTTTATGAGACGATGAACACGCCCAGTCAAGGTTGCGAAACATGAACGTACTTCTGACCAAATACAGAGTGGCCACTCCCTAGACACAAAAAGTGTGTGTGGGGGGGGAAGCAATGTTGGGGCTGGAGAGATGGCTCAGTGGTTAAGGTGCTTTCCTACAAAGCCTAACTACCCGGAGTAGTACCCACGTAAAGCCAGATACACAAAGTGGCGTGTGCACCTGGAGTTTGTTTGCAGCGACCAGAGGCCCTGGCATGCCTCTCTGTCTCCCTTTCGCTCTGCTTGCAAATAAATAAAAATATTTTTTTAAAAAAAAATGCTGGAATCCAGAGAAGAATAAGGCTCTTCAAGATAGCAGGATGGAATGTTAAGCTGGGCAATTAAACTGGGTGAAAATACCATGGAAAGCCTTTTTCTGAATGTTAAAAATCCCAGCAGAAAATGGAGAAAAAAAAGATTCCAACAGAACTCTGGGCCAAAATCTAATCTGGAAAAGGGACACCAAATGAAAAGAAACAAACAACAAAAAGGAATTAGCAATAATAATAATAATAATAAATTTTTATCTTAACATGGTTGGAAACTGGACCAACGTAGGGAAATTTATGAACTTCTGTGATGGTTTAACTAGAGAAAAAGTTTTGCTCCGCCACAGAAAAGGGCTCCTTGGGGGGAGTTTACCCTTAGACAGCCCTGGAAGTCAGCTGGTGCTGTTTCCTCAGCTCTCACCCAGACTCTGGCCTCATTTTCCCTTTTTTTCTGTTCCTCAAGGAGGAAGGCCACAGGAGTACTGTAATCTAGCCCCTGGCTCTCAGGGTAGCTCTGTCTCTCTCAGGGAAGAACAGAGTTCAAAGTGAGACTTGTCTATAAAAGCAGTTTTATTTTTAATGGCTCAGTAAATGTTTATGGAAATGAGTCCCATTCCCCTCGACAACACTGGGCGGATCCACCCTCCCTCCCGGGTGCACAGAGCTGGGGAAGGGGCAAGGAGGCCACTATAGTTTTAGCTGACTGACTAGCTAAGCATCTGGGATGACAGGGCTCTGAGGCTCACTCTAGCAACAGCTGTCGATTTACTTTAGGATACAGTGAAGTTACCTAATCTCAAGCCACATCGAGGGAAAATTTGGAAAAATAAAACAAAAAAAAATTAGTGGAAACAAGAAACACATGCATATGTAGAAATAAACCAAAGTTATCGGTCATTTCTGTTTATGGACAAGCAGAAACTGAAGGAATAAAGGGGCCTTTTCCTTCTTTTCGAAATGAAGTACAAACCAGTGAGAAAGGTGTCTCTGGCTTTTTAAATAAACATGAATAAAAATGTGGGCTAGAGAGATGACTCGGTGGTTAAAGGCACTTGCTTACAAAGCCTGACGCCTAGGTTCAACTCCCCAGTCCCCACACAAAGCCAGATGCACAAAGGGGTGCATATATCTGGAGTGCATCTGCCATGGCAAGAGGCTCTGCTGTGTCCATTCACTCTCTCTCTCTCTGTCTCAAATATATATACATATATATATATATATATATATATATATATTTTTTTTTTTTTTTAATGTACAAAGTGTGGCACCTTGGGGCTGACTTCTGGTTTCAAAACCTGCAGGGAGGCAGAGAAACAAAAAGATTCAGTCTTAAAGTAGCTAAACCTGTCAATGAGTAAACTGAAGGAGAATATAATTTCCCTCTGCCATGGAGCATAATACAGACATCAGGCATGTCTAATGGGCCAAAAGGACAACTTTGATACAAAAATGAGAAAGCAAGGCAGTCATATGTCATTACACCCAGAGTGGGTAAAAGCCAAGATGGGATCCAGTGTGAGCACAGGTGTGTGGGTGGTCACTTGTGCACCAGGACTGTGGTGGCGGGAGGGGGAGGCGGTGGGGGTCACATGTGCCAGGGACAAACATGAGATCATCAAAGTGCACGGAGGTTTGGGATTGTAAAAGAGCAAGCAGATCGGAAATGCTGAGGAAGGCAGGAGATGGGGCGTGATGACACAGTGCTGACCTGTCATGGAGGCCCTGGTTCAATCCCCAGTACCACGGGAGGGGGAAGCCGAAAAACTGAAATCAGTGCAAAACTCCGCTGTGAGCCAAGACATGGTAAAAGCCAGCAGAGTGGCTGTCTCTTCAGCATGGAGCAGAAGAAATCAAGAATTGAAAGCATCCCGCCATGTTCTTATCCCGAGGCCTGGTTTCTGAATGTCAGAGGAAGGAAAATGTTGAGTAAGGCAAACACGGAGCATGGGCAATCTTCAGAAAAGGAAGATTTGTGAAGCTTTTAGAAATACTAAACCTGCTGGATGTGGTGGCGCACGCCTTTAATCCCAGCACTTGGGAGGCAGAGGTAGGAGGATCGCCGTGAGTTCAAGGCCACCCTGAGACTACAGAGTGAATTCCAGGTCAGCCTGGGCTAGAGCTAGATCTACTTTGAAAAACCAAAAAGAAAAGAAAAAAAGAAATACTAAACCTGGTATGAATACATGCTGGCATCGACTTGCTGGGTGATAGGTGCAGGCGCAAATTTCTTCTTGGGGTCTGATAATCTTCCAGTAACATAAAGGAACTAAACTATGTGGTCCCAACAATGTTTTCAAGCTTTAGAGTTCCGAGAAGTTAACAACCGGGGGCAGGATAGATTGCTTAACAATTAAGGTGCTTGCTTGCAAAGCCTGGGGACCCATGTTCTACTTTCCGGGTCCCACGTAAGCCAGATGCACAAGGGGACGTCAGTGTGCAAGGTTGCACATGCACACAAGGTGGTGAACATGTCTGGAATTTGATTATAGTGGCTGGAGGCTCTGGTGTGCCAATTCTCTCTCTCTCTCTCTCTCTCTATCTCATAAAAAAAGGGGGGTCGTTCTGTTGGGCTTGCCTTAAAAAAGAAGTTAACAATTGGGAGAGAATGCAGGCCCATTTGTCCACTGCAAGGGTACAGAGGACCACCGAGAGTGTTCAGGACCACTAGTAAGACTTCCACTCAGCTGTTAGGTCCCCAGCCCTGCACCCAAACCCACAACTCAAGTGGACACAGCTTGCTCTCAGGACATTCCATCTCCTAAAATTATTCGATGACGTCTCTGTCTCCTACTTGGTAACACACAGGGTACAATTTTCTAAAAGAAGAGAAAATCCTTTCCAAGAAAATAAACACTCATGAACAACTGTCTCATTCTATTACCTATTTGGATTATGTAATCACTACAAAGTCAAAACTTTCATTCTGACATGTCAGAAAAGAACTCTCAGCTCATACAAACCAAGCTACCTTTTTCTCCATGTCCCTAAAAAGCAGTTGCAAGTGCCCGCTGTAGTGGTAATGAAAACCCCCATCACTCCATCTCTGCTCACTCAGAAACTCTCATCAGTCATTTAGGTCTGCAAGAATATTTGAATCATGCATAGGATACTCAGCAAAAACAACAATATTAATGAATATCCTTACCAATGTTCAAAGCTTCTCTGCATATTTTCCCAGGCTCTAAAGATAATCTAGGCAACTATACATCTTAATTTTTCTGTTCCACGGAATACAAAATGGGGCTGTGAATTGGTAACTGGCGTCATCTAGTAGCCACCAAATAAAAAGGGTGGAATCTGTTCTATTTTACAGATGGAGAGTTCTGGGGAGAACCAGGATATATCAATACATCAAGAAAAGAGAGGGTCGGGCGTGGTGGCACATGCCTTTAATCAGAGCACTCAGGAGGCAGAGGTAGGAGGATCACCATGAGTTCGAGGCCAGCCTGAGACTACATAGTGAATTCTAGGTTAGCCTGGGCTAGAGTGAGACCCTACCTCAAAAAAAGAAAAAGAGAGAGAGAGAGAGAGAGCTGACTGTCTACCATGAGATGGGTCATCTCTGTCATCTGCCCAGACCCAGAAGTCATTACAGAGGAACCAGTGACACAAATACTGCTTTCCCACTAGCCTGAAAACCAATTCCAGGGAGACAACAACAGACACTGCGGCCACTCAAACCTCATGAAAACAGAGATCCAGGGCTGAAGAGATGGCTTAGCAGTTAAAGTGCTTACCTGCGAAGCCTAAGGACCCATGTTTGACTCCCCAGATTCCACATAAGCCAGACATACACCACAAGGTCACACATGAGCACAAGGTGGCGCACGTGTCTGGAGTTCCATTACAGTGGCTGAAGCCCCCCCCCCCAATGTGTGCCAATTCTCTTTCTCACTCTCTCTCATTAATTAAAAAAAAAAGGCCAATCTCTTGGGTTTACTCCCCACCCCAAAAAACCCAGACATCTAGAGTCTATAGAGAAAGCAACACTAAATCAGATTCCTATCTTGCCCAAGGCTCAGGAAGCACTGTGGAAGAGGGGCCAGAAAGGTTGTAAGAGCCTCAGGGTAGGTGGGAAGAGCCTAAGGTACCATGTGCCGGCTTGGTTCCCCACAATGAATAGCAATAACCCCAGCGAAGAAGACACTCAGCAGAATTGGGGCCAGGGTGAGGAGGTCTAAGAGTACAGCCTTTTATTAATTAAAAAAAAAAATAAATTCTTCATCAGTTAGTAGGAGCTCCCTTTTTAAGACTGTCCTAGTAGGAAAAAGTGAGGGTAACCAGAACCCCACAGAGCACAACACTGGTTAAGGTATCTATACTATTCCACTCGGGGTGACAGTAAAAAGACTGAGTTCTTTTTACAGCCTCATCTAACTTGTTCACCTGGACCAATGCAGAAATAGTCACCTCTTCTAATCACTGTACTTTGCTCATTCAGTCCTTGTGAAGATGAAATTGAGATAGCTACGTAAAGTGTAAAAACCTGGTACACAATGAACTCAATAAACAAGCGATAATAGAAATGTAAAGCAAAAAGATGCCTATCAACTTACTTAGATCAAGAGGGTTAAAAAGATAAGCGTTCCACAGCCCACTCCAGAGAAGGCTGGGATGTCCCCTAGCTGTAGGTCACTTTACTCAGGCCCTACTTCTTCCCCCACCCCAATAATTGAGAAGGGGCAACATGGGTAGCAATAGTAGGAATGCAAAAGACCTTTGAAGAAATCTCACACAGTTCCTGGGTATTGATCATGCATGGGCTCTGCCAAAAGTCAAACATCTCACTAGACAAATGTAAGTGTGTGTGGTGGTGGGGCGGGGGGGGGGAAGTGTTTAAAAAAGCAATCTAAAGCACAGAATACTATTGAAAAGATTATTGCACCATCATTAACCAGAGCAGCTGTGCTTTAAATATTAAGCAACAGTTAAGCTCTCTGAAGACACACCCAGAAATTCCGTGTTTGGATAAGTATAAAATATTCTCATGGCAGGTATAAAACTGGTGAATTTTCGAGATCATAAAGCTAGGTAAGATATGCCATAAGCAAGTCCTACTATAACTTATAACTGAATTTTCCACTCAGCCAGGGGATACACATAATACACCAGGCTCACCTTTCAGACGGCAAACCGTAGCATAAAGCTATGTGAGAATTCTTTTAAGGTGGCAAAATGAATAATGTCTGGATTCCAGAAAGATGCTGAATCTCCAAGTTATGAGATTGTGTGGCCAGAAAAACAAAGTGGTCATAAAACTTCATTTTTATTTAGTAGTATGTCTACTTAACTTGTAAAAGCCTAGGGGCCATGAGAACTTTGGTTGTTTGTAAGCTATTTCTTTTGGAAACAGAAAGGGCTTCTGTGTTGTGTCTATTCAAGTTGTGAAAAACCAGACTTCTTGACAATTGTTTGACCATGCTTTCCAAAAGCACACAGAGTGAGTGCCACTAGAACTTCAGACCGGGGCAAGCGAAGTGCTACCTGATGCCATAACTTGGTTTCTTTCACTTGATATCATTTTTATGCCAACCCTCCCTCGACGGCCGCGACAGTATACACTCCTCAACACTCAAAGGAATAAGTAAAACTTGCAAAAGTCAGGGTGGTTTTTATTTAATACATTCTAATCAAATAGTAACAGCAGTAAATAAACACTTTGAAAAAAACAGGCAAGTATCCCCCTATATTTGGAAGAAAATTAAGTATACAAGTATTCTACATGGTAGAAGGGAGAGAACTGCTGATGTCCATGGTGAGACAATTCAAGGACAACTTGAAAATTTCTAAAGCCATTGCCAAACACCAGTGGCAACAGGTTGGGACACACTACTTCCAAGAATCAAGTGTCTATTATCTACATTGGTTTTATTATCAAGAATTGAATTGCACCTGTATAGCATGACATTCTTGTCTTTAATTAGCCTTAAGGGAAAAGAGTCTCTTTTCCGTTTGCACCAGTTTGAAATGTTTCTGAAGTAAGGCTCCCTTGAAGTGGATTACTACAGTACTCATTCACAGGAGAGAGTTTCCACATGTAGTGAAAAGACAAATACAGGATTTCATGGTTATCTTTTTTTTTTTTTTTTTTTTTTGGTTGATTTGGTTAATTGCATAAAATAGGGATAAATACAAGCATGGTCTGTTTAACAAAACTCCTAAATACATCAAAACGCAAATATATAAAATGTCCTAAAACAGACTGATCTCCAGGCATATAAAGGTGGAGTTGAGCCTGGGCCAGTCTGGTTCCTGCCGTTCTTCAGTACTGAGAGTGGAACCTTTCTCTTCTAGAGACCTCGGACCTTTGACCCAATGCAAAGGAAATTCAGAAAGGCAAGGCATTCTGCTAGCAAGGCTTCCTCCTCTTGGGATATTTTATTTCTTAATTTAAAAGGATCACCTGGACTTGGTCAGGCATAGGAAAGGAAGCATCACCCAGCTGAAACTTATCTAGGGGAACTTTCTAATACCTAGCTACCTCTTCACACCTTTACGTTAGAGTGGGTCCAGCTGCTCTGAGAACAAACCCTGCGCAGTTATCCAGCCTGAGCAGTCACTCAGTTTTGGTTCTCTTTTACATAGCTGCATTCAGAGATATTCTATATGAGGCATTGTTAAAAAAAAAAAAAGAGAGAGAGAGAGATACATTTATACCTGGAATTTATATTCTTCCAAGTAATCTTTTAGTCTTGTTGGTAAAGGCAGTCCCCAGATGGTACCGGTACATTTGTTAATGGTGAGTCGACAGAAATGCTGCAGAGAAGGTGCTGACGTATAGAGTGGTTTGGTCAGATAAAGGTGAACAGTCCCATTCCGGGGGGCTTCAGGGCCCGTGCGCTTATCCTTGCACATCTGAACATAGTAGTCAATCAGATGAACCACACTGTCAAACTGCTTAAGCTTGGACTTGACACATATGATAGAATCCAATCTGAATTTCCCATCCTGGTACTCAATGCGCAGATTAGTCGGTCCAGCTGACGTCTTAACAGATATTGTTAGTAGGTAGTCTGAGTGTGAACTATCTCTAATCAAGAAAGTTCCTTCGGGCGCCTCTTTTAATTTTTCTTTGGCTTCATTAACAGTCATACTGCCCCAGTACCATCCTGGGGTTTTGTTCAAGAAAGAAAAAGAAAAGAAAGTAAAATAGTTATTATAAGGATTTAAAAAATAGGCTCTGTACTTGGCAATCATTTTTCTAGGTGGGTTTTGTTTTTGTTTTTGTTTTTGTTTTGTTTTGTTTTGTTTTGTTTTTGAGACAGAGTCTCATGTAGCCCAGGCTGGACTTGAACTCACTACGTTGATAAGGATGACCTTAAGTTCCTGGATCCTCCTGCCTCCACCTACCAAATGCTAGGATTCCAGGCATGCACCACCATGCCAGGCTAAACTTTTCTAGTTAAAAAAAAAAAAAGAAAAAAGAAAGAAAGAAAAAGTCTGTGAATGAAAGTTTACCAGGTAATACGACAAATCTTTCAAAAGGAATTTAATGAACATTTGAGTCCATTTTATTATATCATCACAACTGTAAGCCACCTTGCCTGCCTGCTTGCTTGCTTTCTTTTTTTCTTTCTGATATAACTTTCTGTGGTTCTTCTTTGTACAGTTAAGATTACCTTCTAAGGAGCCAAAGAGCTTTTGCAGTGCAGTTTTGTTGATATGAAGATTAGGTAAATTAGAAGTTAGAAAAATAGTGGAAGATTTACCTGTATCCATTCCAACAAAAGGAGAATCAGGTTTGTTTTTTTTGGATGGTTGGTAGTCCCCACCTCCCCGCCACCCGCCCCCCCCCCCCACCAAGTCTCAATCTGCTCCGTGCTGCATCTCTGTGCAAAGCCCTAGAAAGCAATGCCTTTTACTGCCTCGAATATCACTGCACGTCAGCCACGGGAAACCAGGGAGCCCTGCGGAGGACGAGCACTTCAACTTTACAATCTCCGCTAAATTCTTTTTGGACTTTGCCCTGATTCAAGTTGAAATCACCACCGTAGGTCTCCTCTGCATTCTACATTTGATTCGCCTAGGCCATGTACTAGTCCAGGTCTGTTTACAAAAGTGCCTAGACACTTAGACACTTCAGCTTAGAAGTTTGAACAATGTACTCCCCGTC
This sequence comes from Dipus sagitta, assembly GCA_036346955.1. Classification (NCBI taxonomy): domain Eukaryota; kingdom Metazoa; phylum Chordata; class Mammalia; order Rodentia; family Dipodidae; genus Dipus; species Dipus sagitta. The sequence continues at coordinate 139,784,621 of CM070777.1, forward strand.
CCCGCCACATATATCCCATTCCCCAATTAACCGGGACACTTGCCACCCGCGAGTGGGTCTCTCCCATAGAGTGGAAAGCCGGGGGGCGGGGGGAGGCACCGAAAGGGCTGGGAGGGAACTTCTCCCTTTCCTTTTGCCTATTGCTATCAAAAGTTGTTTTGCCTCAAACCGTAAGCTTTTAGGAAGCAGATGCTGAAGGACTGAATGGCGTGCCAGATATTAGAAAATATACGTATGTTTTTTGTTGTTGTTTTAGTTTTCTATCGGCTGCCGAGAGGACGGCCAAGCCGCGCGCCGCGCCGGGAGGCCGCGCGTGCCACAAGCTCCCGGGCAGCTGCGCTCGCGGCGGTCGGTCGGTCCGTCCGTCCGTCCTTGAACTTGGCCGCCGCGATCCTAGGCTGCAGAGGCGGCTGCGCCCCAGGAGCCACGCGCGACCGGGAGTCGCCGGGCGCCGATCCCCAGAGCAGCGGTAGGAAACGGCTCCGGTTCCCCCGGCGCGCGCTCGGCAGCAGTTCCCAAGGAGCCCGGCTTGCGCGCGGGCTTCCCGCAAGCCTCGGCGCCTCTCCAGAGCCACTTTGTTTTCGCATTCCCCAAGACCGGGGATCGAACGGGCGGGGCCACCCGCTCGGCCGTCTCCAGTCCCGGAGCCCGGGGCGCGCAGCGGAGGAAACCAGTTTCCACCTCGGGCTCTGGGCCTCGCACCTGGGCCCCCGGGCACCCGCCGCGCTCCCGGTCCCGTAGCCCCTCGGGCACTCGTCGCTACCCACATCCGCGCCCTACCTGTCTGACCGAGCTCGCGCAGGGCCTTGGCCAGGCGCGCCGCCTCCGGGGACGGCTCCTCCGCCGACCCGGCGGTCCCCCACTGGCTCCGCGTTCGCTCCGCGCCATTCCCGGAGGGCTCCAGGCACCGCAGGGTCATGGGAGAAGGGTCACTGCGTCAAGGACAGGTGGTCGCGGGGCTTGGTGGGCTGGGGTGGGGAAATCCAAGATCTCGCGTCCTTCTCAGAAATCAGTGGATACCACAAAACGAGTTCCTGCCGGGTGTCCGAAATGGTGGCGGAGGGGGAGGTGATGGGAAGCGGCCGGTTCTTTCTTTCCAAGTCCCAGAAGACCGATGGCAAAGTGTCGCACAGACGTGGTCACCCACGGATCGACTGCGAAGAGAAAGTGGGGCAGGGACTGAGTTAGTCTCAACTGGACCCCTGTGACTGGCGTGGGGGGGGGGTGGGGAAACAGACGTGGAAAATCCCGGGGACTCCTCCGCCTCTGTGCTCCGGTACCATTTAACCCTAAGCATCCAGTCACAGCCTTGGCCCAGCTCTGAAGAAAAGACGGCTAAAAAAAGAAGAAAAAAGAAAAAAGAAAAGAGCTGGGATCCCAGATACAGAAGTTGGTCTGGGAGAGGAAGGAGGTGGGAGACAAGGATGAGGGTGTCTTCCTGCTCAAGGGTTGCAAGCAGAAATCACAAACTGGCAGCCCTAGGAGACATGGTCACCTGGGACTGTCTTGGGGACAGGCCCTTGTCATAGACAAGTAGACAATTTTAAAAAGGTGGGGGGGGGGGAACCGGGACAGCCGCTCTCACGAGGCATCCCCATCCAACGCCTCGCGCAGACCCAGGGCCCTAGGGAGGAAGCATCCGCAGAAAACCTTGTTCCACGCCCTACAGCGCCGCAGGGCTCCCCGGGACCCGTGCGGCCCGCAGCGGGTGCAGAGGTGCGCGAGCCGCAGCATCCCAGCCGCGGAGGCGGCCTCACCCCCAGCCGTTTCCCCGGGGCGCGCTCCGGGCCAGGGGAGAGAGGGGCGCCGCCGCGCGCCGGGACGGTCGCTCGGGGACACAGACTTGCTGCTGCCGCGGTGGCCGCCGCGGGCGCTGTCGAGGAATCGCCGGAGCGCGCTGCCCCAGCCGGAGCTCGGGGCGAGGCGAGGCGAGACGAGGCTGGGGCTGAGCGGGCAGCAGCGCGCGCGCCGCGGGACGTGCCAACCACCAAGGCCGGGCTCTTACCTCGGCCGCCGCCGCCGCCGCCTGCGCACCAGGCAGACTCCCCAGCGGACATGGGGCGGGGGAACCGGGAGGGGCCGGGGAGAAGGAGGGGTATCCGTCAGAGTGCCCCCAGTTGACGTTTCATGTGGGAACGAGATGCCTCGGGGATGCGGGAGGCTCTGCGCTCTGCGGAGCCAGCCGAGCTTATTCTTATTTGTTTATTTATTTATTTATTTTGCGCAGAAGGCAGACAAAAAAAAAAATCCCAGGGATCGTCGCCCCGCCGCCCCACCCCCTCTGCACTAGGTGCTGACACCCCCAATTTCTAGGCAGCTGCTAGGTCTCCCTTTATCTACGACCAAGGAGGTGGGAAGGAGGAAGGGGCAAGGGCGGAGGCAGGCTGTGGTAGGGAGGAGCGGGAGATCAGGTTATTAGGATCATACATTTGGATAGCAGTTTAGGGAGAGAAAAAAAAAAAAACTCCAGACACTTCCCGATTCCAAGAAAGAACCGGGGAGAGCAAGTAGCTTGCGCCCGGCTGCGGGGACGGAGCTGAGGCTCGAACTCCACCCTCCCCAGGGCGCCCTCCACTGCGGAAGCCCGGGCGGCCCGCCGCTGCCCGGGCACGCGGCCGCGCCCCGCCACCCTCCCCAGCCGTCCTCCTCGGGGCGGAGCCTTCGGGCTCCCGACACCCCGTACCTGCAGCGGGCGCCCGGGCTCCGGGCACGGCGGATCTTGAGGCTGCGCCCCCGGGGTCTCGGCGCGCACGGCCCGCGGCCCGCGCAGCGTGGGTGACTGCGGGAGAGGAGGCTCATGCTTCAAGGGGAAGCCTCGGGGCCCGCGAGCCGCGGCGGCGCGACTTGGCAAGAGTTAACCGTCTGTGCCCGGAGCCCGGGGTGCGCGCGACTTCCCAGGCCGCCGCGCCTCCCTCGCTCCCCGCCTCCCTCGCTCCATCCACCCCTCCCTCGCTCCATCCACCCCTCCCTCCCTCCGCGGGCTGCGGAGGCCGCTTTCCAGGAACTTTCCAGGAATCCGCCTCACGTGACCGCAGCCCCCGCGGCCGCTTTAAAGAGGCTCCGGCGCTCATGCGCAAGGCTTGCCGGGCGCCGGCGGCTGGCGGCGTGCGGGCGTTTGGGGCTCGACCCTCCCTTCATCTCGCACCTCGGGAGGATCCGGGGACGTGCGGGAGAAGTCCCAAGACACCTCCAACCCTGTCTGGGCGGCCCGCGTGTGGTCCCGGATCCGCCCCGGCTGAGCACCCGGGTCCAGCGAACTGCAGCAGCCGCCCTCACCCCGAACCGGCCGCGAGAGTGGGGGTCCTCTTTGCCACCCATCCGCACCTCTCACGACCCTCTGGGGCGCCGGGGCGGGTGTTGGAGAGGATAGGGGACCTTGGAGACCGGCCCCTTTCACTCTAAGATATATTGGTGACGTGGGGGGAGAGCAGGCCGGTGATCTTCCTCCTCCTCCGGGAACCTTGGGACGAGAGGCAGGACCTCCCGGCCAGGGTCCTAGGAGACCGCGAGCGGGCGGAGGCTGGCGCCTCCTTAAGTCGTGCGAGCTGCTCCCAGCCCCTCCCCCCTGGGGCTCCTGCTAGTCATCTCGGCTCTAGCCTTACCCTGCTCCTTCCTTCCACCTCCCCTCGGCTCCACCGTCTCCTTCCGGAGGCCCCGAGGCCCGCCCGGTCCACCTGCGAGGGCTACTAAGGTGATGCCCTTACCTGTGCGCCCAGGAGGTGCCAGGTGGCAGGCCTCTGTGCCCGAGTCCCCAGAAAGCTTGTCTCTAGTTCCCCGCACTACAGGCATCAGGAATTGGGATGGATCACAGCTCCTCTTCCCTATTGGGACCCTCAGCTCCCACCCGGTTGGAGGCCACCTGGCCTTGATGGAACCTCTTCCCTCAACCTGCACACCCACACCCACCCCTGAAATGTGACCCATTTTAAATGTGACCTACTTATTTTTTTTTAAGCCATGAACTCTCATGGGAAAACCGGATCCAAAATTTCGATAACCATTTTTCTTTGAAATACTACACTATTGCATCACTGCTCAAAAGCTTGAAAGGTCAATGGCCACTTTAGGTTGAAGCGGTGGCTAAGGGGAAGTTGGGCAGGAAGGGTGGGGAGATTATGGGGGAGTATGGGGCTTGCAAACCGTGCATGGTGCCCCCCCTGCCGGCCCCGAGAGGAAACGCAACACACCACCCAGCATTCAAGGCCTAGTCTGGGGTCTATGTTTTCCTGCAGTAATTTTTCTGCTTTCGAGTAATTCTTTGCATGTGGTAGGCAGGTGAATTCTTGCTTCCCAGCTAACAGAGGGTTTTGTCAACGATGTAGTCGTGTGTATGGGGTCATGCTTTTAAAACAGTTTTTGATGGAGATGATGGAGCTAAGTTGAACTATTAGAAAACTTCTACAAAAGACTTGAGAAATGGTTCAGCAGTTAAGGCACTTGCCTGCAAAGACCTTGAGAACCAGGTTCAATTCCCCAGTACCCACGTAAAGCCAGATTCACAAAGTGGCACATGCATCTGGAGTTCATTTGCAGCATCTAGAGGCCCTGGCGCACCTATATTCACTCTCTCTCTCTCTCTCTCTCTCTCTCTCTCTCTCTGTCTCTCTGCTTGAAAATAAATAAATAAAAATTTTAAAAAGGAGGGCTGGAGAGATGGCTTAGTGGTTAAGGCACTTGCCTGCGAAGCCTAAGGAACCCAGGTTCGACTCTCCAGAACCCACGTAAGACAGATGCACATGGTGGCACGTGCTTCTGGAGTTCATTTGTAGTGGCTGGAGGCCCTGGTGCACCCATTCTCTGTCTGCCTCTTCCTCTCTCTCAACATAAATAAAATATTTTTAAAAAAATTTAAAAAGGGAGGCTGGGGAAATGGCTTAGCCATTAAGGCATTTGCCTGTGAAGCTAAGGGGCCCTGGTTCAATTCCCCAGCACCCACGTAAGCCAGATGCACAAGGGGGCACATGCATCTGGAGTTTGTTTGCAGTGGCAAGAGGCCCTGGTACACCCATGCTCTCTTTCTCTCTATCTGCCTCTTTCTCGCTCTCTCAAATAAATAAATAATATTTTTAAAACAAACCAAAACCAATAAAAAAATTTAAGAGGAAAAGTATTTTTAAAAAAAGAAGAAGAAAGCCTCTTCAAAGTAGTTACATAACTGACGAAATACTTGACAGGAGAAATGCAAGACTCACAGTTTACAGGACACTGTCCATCATGGCCGGGCAGGCATGGGGCCTGGCAGCTTCCTCCCCAGGTACAGGAGCAACAGCTGGTGCGCCTCGCTACGTCCTAGGGAATGAGAGGAGAGAGCTGGAGTGGAATTGGCAACTCCCCGCCTCCAGTTAAGCCCCGCTTCCTAGAGGTTCTACAGTCTTCCAACATAATGTCACCAACTGGGGACCAGGTATTCAAGCACAGGAGCTTGTGGGGGACTCTGTACATTCAAACCATAACCCGTGCTTTCTTTTGTCTCCCCTCAGGGCCTTTGGGGACTTTGCGTATACTGTTCCCTCTTCCTAGAATGCGCCTCCCTGACTGGGTGCAGGGAAGGCTGCTGTCATCGCAAGGTCTAGTTCAAAGACGCCTCAGCAGAGAATCATCGTCCCTGAAGTCAGTGAGCACAAAGCAAGCTCGGTGAGCACAAAACCAGCTGCTGGAGAACCATGCTATGTACTGAAGCACGGTTTTCAACTCTTGCTTCTAAAATGTTTCCCAGCAATGCCCAATATTTTCTTGAACTTAAAAAAAAAAAAAAAACAATCTTTTTATTTATGAGAGAGAAAGAGAATGGGCACACCAGGGCCTCTAACCACTGCAAATTAACTCCTGATGCATGTGCCCCCTTGTGTATCTGGTTTTACATGGGTACTGGGGAATCAAACCAGGGTCCTTAGGCTTTGCAGGCAAGCGCCTTAACTGCTGAGCCATCTCTCCAGCCCTCTTGACCTTTTAAAATCTTCTAGAAGCACTATGGGAACCATATAAAAATGTTTATTATGGGACTGTTGCAAGTGAAAAAGTGGAACACGAGCCTTTGCTAAGGTCACATTGTGCAACTGTGTATTATGTATGCTCGTGGGTGAAACCAGAAGGGAATGTAAAGAAATGAAAGTGGGTATTTGGGGGATGACAAGATATGGGTGAATTATTGAACTTGACTTTTCTCAATTCCTCCTAGTATCTTTGTTTTGTTTTCTTTTTGGAGGTAGGGTCTCACTTTGGCCAAGGCTGACCTGGAATTCACTATGTAGTCTCAGGGTAGCCTTGAACTCATAGCGATCCTCCTACCTCTGCCTCCCGAGTGCTGGGATTAAAGGTGTGCGCCACCACGCCCGGCTCCTAGTAGTTTTGATAGTTGTCATTTTTCCAACATCGCAAGTGAGTCAATGTCTTCAAGTCCTGTGACAGAGAAGAGTGTAGCTCACGGGCCTTCCTTGAACTGCAGGACCTCTCCTGAGCTCAGCCCTCCGCATCCCTTTTGGGGATGCCTAGTAAGTATGTCCAATTTAGTGACCCTAATTGAGTCTGATGACCCCTTACACCTTAAAACAAAAGCAAGCCACTCCTCCTGAACTCTCCCTGCCTCTGACACCAGCCCTGATTCCAGTTCAGTGGCTCAACTCAAAAGCCTGGAGGTAGTCAGCTGGTGACTTTCACACACATCCCCCCCCCCCCACTGGCCAGTCTTATCACTTCTATTTCACAACCAACCTAGAATTGAAGCACTTGCCACATGTCCAGTGCACACCAGGACAAGCCACCTCACCTCTGCCCAGGTGATAGCAGTGTCTCTTGAATAGCCTCCTTGCCCCTCTGATAGCCTCTCCTGATAGGCGTGAGAACAATTCTATGTAAACTAGATCATTTCACATTCCTCCTCTCATCCAGCCCAGGTGGCCACAGGGCATTGGAATAAAGACAAAACCCCAACAGCCTATTTGCATGGTCCTCCCAGATCCAGTCCCATTTACCTTGTGGATCTCACTTCCCTACAGCTCTATGCACCACTCACTCTGCCCTGGTCATGCGGGACTCCTTAGCTCTTTCTAGAATGTACTAATCTCACTTTGCCAGATCCTTTGTATTTGTTACTTCCTCTGTCTCTCATACTCTTCGTTGACTTTTTTTTTTTTTTTGGAAGTGTATGTGTATGGTATGTGCACATGCATGTATGGGTGTATGTAGAGGCCAGAGATCAATATCAGATGTCTTCCTCTGTCACACTCACTTTATGTGCTAAGACTCTTCATGAACTCAGAGCTCATTGATTCTTCTAGACTAGCTCCCCGGCTGCCTGGCTCCGCCTCCAAGCCCTAGGATTACAGGTGTGCACCACCATGCTCAGCTTTTACGTGGATGCTGGGGACGGGTCCTCATGGCTGCATAGCAAGTGCTTTGCCAGCCAAGCCACCTCCCCAGCCCTGCTGGTGCTCCTGTGCCAGATAGCCATGTGCTTTGCTCCTGACTTCCCCAGATCTTTAATGTCCAGTTTTCAGGGAGGCTTTGCCTCATTCCCCCACTCAGCATTGACTCTTACACACACACACTTCTTTCTCTTCTAGGCTCTAGTTCTCCCCTTAACACTGATCATGATCTAACCTCATTTATGGCATTTATTTTCTTTTCTTTTGAGAGGTGGCTTTTTGAGGCAGAGTCTTGCTGTGTAGCTCCAGCTGGCCTACAGGTCACTATATAGCCGAGGCTGGCCTTGAGCTCCAGAGAATCCCATGCCTCAGCCTCCTAAGTGCTAGCAGCTTAAAGGTGTACGCTAACACACTGGGTTTAATCTTTTCTTCCTTTAAAAAAATTTTTTTATTTATATATTTGTTTATTGGAGAGAGAGAGAGACAATGGGTGCACCAGGGCCTATAGCCACGGCAAACAGACTCCAGATGCATGTGCCACCTTGTGCATCTACCTTACTGGGTACTAGGGAATAGAACCTGAGTCCTTAGGCTTCACAGGCAAGTGCCTTAATCACTAAGCCATCTTGCCAGAACTTCTTCCTTTAAAAAAAAAAAAAACTGTCTGTGTATGTGTGTGTGTGTGTGTGTGTGAGAGAGAGAGAGAGAGAGAGAGAGAGAGAGAGAGAGAAGAGTGAGTCTGGAAGGGCACACCAGGGCCTCTTACTACTGTAAACAAATTCTAGATGCATGCATCCCTTTGTGCATGTGGCTATATGTGAGTATGGGTAAATTGAACCTGAGCCTCCAGTCTTTGCAGGCAAGTGCCTCTAACCACGGAGCCATCTCTCAGCCTCTAATGTTTTCTTTATCTTACTATACTTCTTTCTGTCAGAATGGAAGCTTCGTGTATTTGTCCTTGCCTCGACCACATGTGTAGGCGCTGTTTTAGTATCGGGAACAGTTCCCAGTGCATAGGAGGCAATCAACATAGTCGATGGATGGACGAATGCATGCATGCCTTGGCAGCGTGGCTTTAAGGTTACACTTCCAAGCATGAAACCTCCCTCTGTCACCACTTTATACCTATGTGGTCTTTGTCAATTAGTGAGCCTCTCATGGAGATGATAATGGTACCCACTTTACAGGGATGTTGTGAGAATTGAGATGATCTATGAGGGAGCTTTGACACTTAGCAAACATTTTGGCAGGATACCCTGTTATTTCATCTGCCATCCTTTCACTCTTGGTGAGTTGGGATTTTTTTTTTTCTCTGAAGATATGATTGTCTTCCCCTTGCCTGTATGAAATGAGACAGTCACCCCCACCTTTACCCCATACCTGTGGCTGCCAGGAAACTTCATGGGCTTGATTCCCAGAAGTTTCCTTCCCATTCAGTTTTTAAATATATATGGGGGCTGGAGAGATGGCTTAGCGGTTAAGCGCTTGCCTGTGAAGCCTAAGAACCCCGGTTCGAGGCTCGATTCCCCATGACCACGTTAGCCACATGCACAAGGGGGGCGCATGCATCTGGAGTTTGTTTGCAGTGGCTGGAGGCCCTGGTGCACCCATTCTCTCTCTCTCTCTCTCTCTCTCTCTTTCTGCCTCTTTCTCTCTGTGTTGCTCTCAAATAAATAAATAAAAATAAACAAACAAATTTTTTAAATAAAAAAATTTTAAATATAAATGGGTGTCAAAGGTGATTCTGTGTCTCCCTGGATTCTGATAAGCTGTTGTTCTAGCTGGGGGCGGGAAGGAGCGCAATGTTGGCAAAAGCCCGCAGCTTGCTCCACTGCATGGAACCCTCTCGGGGTGCCAGACTAGGTGTGCACATCCTGCAGTGGAGATGAGCTAATACTGGCATTGATAAGCTTCCACAAGGTGCAGAAGTTGGGTGAGAGAGGAGCGGAATGATGGCTGGTAACTGGCTCTTAAGTTCAGTGGAAAGAAGGCACGCTTTCAACAGCGCGCTGCTCGCTCCTCTCCAAATCCATCATTTCAGCACAGCCTCGGCACGCAGCGCCCTCAGCGCTTGCTGACTCGGGGAGCCCCTCTGCTACAGCGCATGTGACCCAGGCCAGGGCACGGCGCTTGGTCCAGTCTCACAACTCCCTCGGGTCAAGCAAATCATCGTCTTCGGGAAATAAACAGAAACGGCAGGAATGGCCGTGCAAGTCAACTTCTTAAACTCACTTGGTGAGAGCCTACCAAGGAACGAAGGCAACAAAGAGGAAAAAAATAACAAAAACAGAACTAAGGTGGGAAGGACAAGAAGGGATTCCAAAGCACTGGACTCGAAAGCCACCTCACCCTTGGGCTTCACCTGCACAGGAGCCGATGAGGGGCTTTTCCTCCCTGACCTGCCTGGTCTGGGTTTCCGTAACCACTGTGGCGCAGATGGCCTAAGTGTGGAAGCGTTACAGGAAATGAGCGAGGTGGAGAGTTGAGAAGAGGAAGCATATAAGAGCCACCTTCTACTTCAACAAGCATCCACTTTGCATCCGAGGCTTCTCAGAACCAAGTCCCGTTTACAATGTCCTCCTTGTGCCAGCCCCATAGGAGGGAGAAGATCTGGTCTCTGGCATGCATGCCCAGAGCCGGGACTGGGGGTCAAGAGAAGCGAGGCAGATGAAACTCCCCCACCCCCCAGACTTCTAGGGCTCAGGAAAAAGGCAAGGGGCCACACACCTTGGGAGGTCAGGGTCTAGAGCACAAGTTTTCAATGCTATCTAAATCATATATCTCTCAGCAATTCCCACAACTGTAGAAACTACAAACTGCCTTCTTATGAAAGCCATATTTGACTTCCCCAGAGTATGGAGTTGGTGTACCAGATTCCTTAGGGAAAAAAAAAAACCAGGGCTTGGTAGTGCACGCCTTTAATCCCAGCACTCAGGAGGTAAAGGTAGGAGGATTGCCATGAGTTAGAGGCCACCCTGAGACTACATAGTGAATTCCAGGTCAGCCTGGGCTACAGTGAGAACCCACCTAAAAAAACAAAACAAAACAAAAACCCACAGAAAATAAAAAAAGTTCAACCAATTAAAAATCTGGAGATCTCACCCCAAAACTATCCATATTTTTCCTTTCTCTTCCATTACAAAATCTACCAACTAAAGGCCTTAGTCCATCAAGGCATGACCAGCAGAAGCAGAGTGGTGGCCACCTGCCTTGGCTAGCGCATGTCCCCCCTGTGAGTCACAGTCCTCAGCAGCCCTGTGGCCTCTCTAACACCTAGAAGGACCTGCCTTTTGTTATAACTCTGAGTTTTTCTTCCCTCCCTCCTTCCCTCCCTATTGCGTCCTCCTCCTCACCCCTTTTCTTCTTCCTCCTCCATCTTCTTCTAGTGGAGACATAATTCTTTGGGCCTTATGATGGAGAATGGAATTTCAAAGGGGAAAGTGGGGGGGGAGGGAGGGTATTACCATGGGATAGTTTTTATAATCATGGAAAATGTTAATAAAAATTGAGGAAAAAAAATAATTCTTTGGGCCTAAGTATCTACTAGAAGTAGGGGCATAAAAGATAGGCTCGAGCCGGGCATGGTGGCGCACGCCTTTAATCCCAGCACTCGGGAGGCAGAGGTAGGAGGATCACCATGAGTTCAAGGCCACCCTGAGATGACAGAGTTAATTCCAGGTCAACCTGGACCAGAGTGAGACCCTACCTCAAAAAAAAAAAAAAAAAAAAAAAAAAGATAGGCTCGAAAGACTGACTATTGCAAGACAAATAGGAGGGAAGATATCTGTCTGTGGACTTGAAGAACTCTTACCTGTGGAGCAGGCTGGGTGCTCCCAGCTGACTCATTTCAATCTTCTCTATTCCTGCCTGGTCTGGCAGGCATTTGGGTGAAGACAGCATCTAAGACTCTCTGCAGAAAAAGCTTCCCTTGAAGGCTCACTGTGATTCCACAAGGACTGCTGGCCTCTTTTGTCAGGGTTGCCAGGGGACTGTCCGTGGACATACCCCCGAGAAATCAAGGTGTGCCATCAGGGTTGCATTGAGACCCTGGGTCTCAATTGTACTGTGTGGCTAGAGCAACACCAGCGACAGGTTTGTGGTGCTGGGAAGGACAGGGTGGTTTTCTTCCTGTCCTTTCTCCTCCTTCATGTGCTCTGACCTCTTGTCTCCATGTTTCTCAATGCCCCAAGCCTGCCTCAGGGCCTCTGTGCTTGTTCTCTGAACTGTTCTTCCCCAGCATCCGCATGCTGCCTCCCTTAGCTTCAGCTTTCTTCATGGTGGCTTTCCCTCCCTGCTTTACGCGACACAGCCCTGCCAGTAACTGCTTCTTTCCCTGCATTTCTTTTTCACCGATACATCTTTGGCTACCTATCATTATAATGGATATTCATTTACTGTTTATTGTCTTTCTCCCATGAAAATATAAGTGGGGGCTGGAGAGATGGCTGAGTGGTTGTTTGTCTGCAAAGCCAAAGGACCGATTCCCCAGGTTCGATTCCCCAGGACCCACGTAAGCCAGATGCACATGGTGGTGTATGCGTCTGGAGTTCATTTGCAGTGGCTATAGGTCCTGGCACACCCATTCTCTTCTCAGTCTGTCCTCTCTTCTCTCTCTGCTTGCAAATAAATTTAAATAAATTAAAAATTATTTTTTAAAAAAGAGAAAATAGCCGGGCGTGGTGGTACACGCCTTTAATCCCAGCACTTGGGAGGCAGAGGTAGGTGGATCGCCGGTAGTTCGAGGCCACCCTGAGACTACATAGTGAGTTCCAGGTCAGCCTGGAGTAGAGGGAGACCCTACCTTGAAAAAAACAAAGAAAAAACCAAAAAAAAAAAAGAAAGAAAGAAAGAAAATATAAGTGAGAACATGGTTCCACTGGCCTCACTGCTATGTCCCCAGTGCCTGAATTAGTCCCTGGGCCACGCTAGTCACCAATAGGCAGTTACTAAATGAGAGGGTGAATGAATGGATAAACCTAATGCATGTGGGTAGATGTGTGGTGTGTGACGCAGGCCCCTGTGCGCCCACCTGTGGTGGCCAGAGAGAAGCCAGGTTTCCCTCCCATGGCACACCTGCTTTCCTTTGTGACACAGTCTCTTACAGATTCTGGAGCTTACTGTTCCCGAGCCCCAGTGACTCTCCCGTCTCTGCACCGCCGCAGGACTGTGCATGACCGTGGCTTCTGGAAATTCTAACTCAGGTGGTCTCAGGGCGGTCCCTCGGGGGCTCATGCTTGCACGGGAAGTGCACTTAACCACCGAGCCCTCGCTCCACCCTTCTACTGCGTCTTCAAACGAGGACCTGCCTTCTCTGGCGTGGCTCCCCGTCACCACGTCTCCTCCTCCTGCTCGGGTGGGCTTCTCACTTGCTCTTTCACCAAACCTATTACACTGTGGTCCACCACCAAGAGGAGCCTGGCTTTCTCCAAGTTGCTCCTCAGTCCTTAGCAGTATGACTAATAACACCACCCAGTAAAGAGCATGAGCAAGATTCAACCAAGTGAGGGCTGAAGAGATGGCTCAGCAGTCAAGGCACTTACCTGCAATGCCTCAGGACCCACGTTCAATTCCCCCAATACTGACGTAAAGACAGATGCACAAAGTGGTGCATGTGTCTCGAGTTTGTTTGCAGTGGCTAGAGGCCCTGGTGCACCCATTTATATATTCTCTCTCTCTTTCTCTCTCTCTCTCTCTCTGTCATAAATAAATAAATAGATAAATAAATAAGTAAATAAAATAAATAAAATACTGATTTACTAAGTGAACAGACATTCACAGGTCCTTATCATGTTTGTTCTAGGCTTTGAGGATAAATGGAAATCAGCTGCTTCCATGCCCTCACGAGGTCTCAGGATAGTGAGAGACACTATCTAGGATAATACCAACAAAGGGTTCCTTAGGGAACGCGCTACAGACAGCTGGTGAGCACTACGGCTGCTATGTTGGCAAGCCCTGGCTAGTGTCACACGAAAGGGGCACTTGACCGAACCCCTTAACTTCTCTGGACTCTGTTTTCTCCTTAGTGTCATTTGGATGGAGTGAACTAGTAAGTTTCTTTTTCCTTTGAGTCACTTCCAAGCTCTGTCCCATGACCTCTGAAAGAGCACTTGATGATGTTATTAGTCCTAAGCTTGGGAAGCTTCTAGATATATTTGACTATCCGGATGAGTTCGCAAAGGTCAAGGCCTGCTTGTGACGATGTGGTAAGCAGAACAGGGAGAAAAATACCTATTAATAAACAACAAACAGTTCCTGGTTGAGCCATGGAATTCTGAGAAGCAGCAGCACCCAGTGAACCAGTCGGTGGTTCACATCATGGGCGAGACTAACTCTAGCCAGAGGCCCGTGCACAGTCACATAAGGCAGGCCTTACAAATAGCAGCTACCTCTGCATTCCACAGAAAAAGCGCCATGAACATTCTATATGGAAGGCCACACACATATAGACACAGAACCTGTGCTGCTATCCTAGCAAGGTCAAACTACACTGTTCCTACCCCACCTTAAAGAAAAGCAGTGTAAGTTTGTCTTTACAAACATGATGGGTTTTTTCTTTTCTTGTCTTTTTTTTAGAGAAAGTGCGAGAGAGATTTGGTTCACCAGGGCCTCAGCCACTGCAATCGAACTCCAGACACTTGCACTACCTAGTGGCCATGTGTGACCTTGTGCTTGCCTCACCTTTGTGCATCTGGCTAATGTGGGATCTGGAGAGTAGAACATGGGTCCTTGGGCTTCGCAGGCAAGTGCCTTAACTGCTAAGCCATCTTTCCAGCCCAAACATTATAGTTTTAATCTCTCTTCACAACATATTATAGCCTATATACCTGATTTTATCTTTTGGTGTTTTTTGTTTTGTTTTGTTTTTTGAGGTAGGGTCTTGATCTAGCCCAAGCTGACTGGAATTCACTATGTAGTCTCAGGTTGACCTCAAACTCACAGTGATCCTCATATGTTGGCCTCTTGAGTGTTGGGATTAAAGGCATGTACCACCATGCCCAGCTTGATTTTATTTAACTTATTTATATTTTCTAACAGAGGGGAGGGTAGAGAGAGAATGGGCACTCCAGGGCCTGTTGCCACTGTAAGCAAACTCCAGACATATGCATCACTTTGTGCATCTGGCTTTACATGGGTCTAAGAATCAAACTTCAGGCCATCCAGCTTTATAAGCAAGTGCCTTTAAATGCTGAGCCATCCCCAGTCCTATACCTAGTTTTATAGCAAACCTTCAATGATAGAAAAATGCCTATTTTAAGGAGAACCAAGATCCATCAATAAGATAGGAAGTTGGCCGACTGCCCACCATGAGATGTGCCGCCCCTGCTAGGGCCCAGGAGAAATTGCAGGGGGAAGTGACAACATGAACACTGCTCACACTGCTAGCCTGACAACCAGCCCCAGGTTGATGGTGAATAACACAGTGATAAATCAAAATAGAAATCCAGAGGCTATAGAGAACTCAACACTAAATTAGACTGCTAGCAGGCCTGCTATCGCTCAGGAAATGTTGCAGAGGAGGGGTTGGATTGTGAGAGCCACAGAAGGGGGAAGAATATGCTGAGGCATGGTCCCTCACTATCCCCCAGGGACTGACTGAGGCCTTCATGACCCCACAGTGACGATACCACAACCCCACTAGGGAGGATCTCCAGGGTAATGGGAGCTGAGGCAAGGGGTTAAAAGAGAATAATCTATTATTATAATTAATATTAACTAAAAATTAATATAAAAAAGAAAAATGCCTACTTTACATATAAGCAGAACTAAGCAAAAGGACATGAATTAGGTTGTTCTGTACTTGTAAACAGTATAGGGTTTGATGTGAGCAAAGGTAACATTTTAAGGAAAAAAGAATCATGAAGGCTAAGTTGCTTTTATTGGAGGGGAGTGGGCTCCAACCTAGCTCAGCCTAGGCTGTTTTCTTTTTATTTTAGTTATTTGATAGAGAGAGAAAGAGAGAGAGAGAATTGGCATGCCAGAGCCTTTAGCCACTGCAAATGAATTCCAGACACATGTGCCACTCTGTGCATCTGGCTTACATGGGTCCTGGGGACTCGAACCTGGGTCGTCTGGCTTTGCAGGCAAGTGCCTTAAAGCCAAGCCATCTCTCCAGCCCAAGGTGCTTTTAAAATAGGTCTATGGGGCTGGAGAGATGGCTTAGCAATTAAGGTGCTTGCCTGCAAAGCCAAAAGACCCAGGTTCAATTTCCCAGTACCCACGTAAGTCAGACACACAAGGTGGAACATGTGTTTGGAGTTTGTTTGTAACAGTTGGAGACCATGATGTGCCCATTTGTCTCTCTCTGTCTCTCTCTGTGTCTCTGTCTCTTTCTCTCTTAAATAAATAAGAAGAAAAATTTTAAAAATAGGTCTGTAGTGGTTTGAATGTAAATATCACCCATAGCCTCAGTTATTTATTTATATTTTTATTAATCTTCCTACCTCGTCCCCAGCAGGTAGAGCCCTGCTAGCAGGAGGAGGTGTGTCACTAGGGGTGGATCTTGAGTCTAACTCACTGGGTGTGTTCAGAACCAGCTCGTGATTACTGTTCTCTCTCTGCTGCAGATATATGATGAAGTGAGCCAGCTTCCTCCACCATGATGAAGCTTCCCTTCAAAACTGTGGGCCTGAAATAAACCCTTTCCTCCCTTAAGCTGCTTCTGACTGGGCATTAGTCAGAAGCTAACTACCGCCGGGCATGATAGCGCATGCCTTTAATCCCAGCACTCAGGAAGCAGAGGTAGGAGGATCACTGTGAGTTCGAGGCCACCCTGAGAGTACATAGTGAGTTCCAGGTCAGCCTGGGCTAGTGTGAAACCCTACCTCAAAAAAAAAAAAGCTAATTACTACTAGGATGTTCACATCATTGTGAGTGCTAATATAAGAACAAGAAAAAAAATACAGCAATAGTCTCAATATTATTTTTAAATAGGGTCTCACTTTGGAGGCCTGGCTGGCCTGTAACTTACTATGAATCTTAGGCCAGCCTTCAACTCATAGCAATCCTTCTGCCTCAGTCTCCAGAGTGCTGAGATTCCAAACATGGTCCACAACTCTTTGCTGTTTCCAAGATGACTGACAATATTTAAATATAGATCAGGGATAAAGAATCTGAGGGGGATTGCAGAGATAGCTCAGCGGTTAAGGCACTTGCCTGCAAAGCCCAAATGACCCAGGTTTGATTCCCCAGGATCCATGTAAAACCAGATACACAAAGTGGTGCATGCATCCGGAGTTCGTTTGCAGCACCTGGAGGGCCATTCTCACTGTCTCTTTTCTCTCTCTCTCTCTCTCTCTCTCTCTCTCTCTCTGCTTGCAAATAAATAAATAAGAAATTTGAAAAACAATAAATGAACTGAGGGGAACTTGGATCCTTCTGTTTTGTTTTAACATACTCCCAATCAAGAAGGGGGGAAAAAACAAACAAACACTAAAATGCCTATCAGTACATGCCAAAAATTCTAAAAATAAAGACTAAAGTCTTGTTTCTTATAACATATTTAAAAATCTATTTAGAAACAACTCCCTAGACATCATGTTAGCAAATCCTATCATTTTTTCCTTTGACTTTTCCAATTCTTGCTGGGAAGATTTTTATTGCAAATTCCCTTAAACAAAGAGTCTCTCTCCTCTCTGTTCTCTCCCTCCCTCCTTCCCTCTTTCTCTCCCTGCCATCTTAAACCCCATCCTTAAAAGAGGCAAATTTGCCTGACACAGCCATGAGGCAATTAATTACTTGTTACTCTAAACATAATATTTTTAGTCACGATCTACAAAGTCTTCTGCTCTGCAACAGCCCCCGAGCTCTGCCCTGCCACATGCTCATTGTCAGCTAGATTAATTGCGTTGAGGTCTGTTGATTCCAGCTGCAGAACTGAGAAAACTTACAATGACATAAAAAGAAATAAGTAAATAAGTGGATGATCCCTGTAGCAACCAGAAACCAGAAGATGGTTATGTGACAATGCTTTGTTTTTAAAACATAAACTAGGGCTGGAAAGATTGGTCAGTGGTTAAGGCACTTGCCTGTAAAGCTTAATGACCCACGTTTGATTCCCTAGTGCCCACATAAAGCCAGATGCACAGTGGCACATATATCTGAGTTCATTTGCAGTGGCTACAGGCCCTGGCATATCCATTTTCTCTCTCTCTCTCTCTCTCTCTCTCCCTCTCTCTCTCTCCCTCTCTCTCTCTCTCCTTGCAAATAAGTAAATATATTTTTTTAAACCCACAAACTAGCTGGGCATGGTGGTGCATGCCTTTAATCCCAGCACTGGGGAAACTGAGGTAGAAGACTTGCCATGAGTTCTAGGCCAGCCTAAGACTACAGTCCCTCTTCTATTTTTTTAATTATTTGCAAGCAAAGAGAGAGAGAGAATGGGCACACCAGAGCCTCCCAAGTACTGGGATGAAAGGTGTGTGCCACCACACCCAGTTTAACAAAGCTTTATTTTTAAAAGGATAATGTGAAGAAAAATTTTTTTCTTTTTTTTCTTAAGCCCAACAGACTGGCCTTTTTTTTTTTTTAATGTGACAGAATGAGAGTAAGGGAGAGAGAGAGAGAATTGGCACACCAGGACCTGCAGCCACTGTAATCAAACTCCAGACACATGTGCACCTAGTGTGTATGTGCAACCTTGTGCACTTGTGTCACCTTGCATCTGGCTTATGTGGGACCTGGACAGTAGAACACGGGTCCTTAGGCATCACAGGCAAGTACCTTGACTGATAAGTCATCTCTCCAGCCCTGAAGAAAATTTTTATACAGATTTGGAAATATATCATGAAATTCTTTACCTGATAAAATCTTGGATGCAGAATATATGATGAACTTTTTCCATGTCAGGAATAAGAATACTACTAAAAAGTGATAATAATATTTCACCAAAGACTATTTATTAAATATAAATTAGTTCACTAAAGCATGCAATTTGAGGGGTTGGAGAGATAGCTCAGCTCTTAAAGGTTTTTGCTTGCAAAGCCTCACAGCCTGGGTTCAGTTCTCTAGTACCCACATAAAGCTAGCTGCACAAAGTGGCACATGCATCTGGAGTTCATTTGCAGTTGCAGGAGACCCTGGTGTACACATACACACTCTCTGTCTCTCTCTCAAATACAGAAATAAATAAAATATTTTAAAAGAAGCTATTTGAATTTAGAGAAATATATAATTTAAAACATGATGAATACAATCCTAGAATGCCTAGAATTAGAGACTGATGTTAACCAAACATTTGTGAGCTATGGAAGAACTAAAACTTTTATCACATTACATAGAAACGGAAAATGAGGGCTGGGGAGATGGCTGAGTGGATAAAGGTGCTTGTCTGCAAAGCCTGCTGACCCAGGTACAAAGTGGCGCCTACATCTGTGATCCCAGCATGGCGACAACAATGGGAGGCAGAGCCAGGAGACTCTGAGGCTCCTAGACCAGCTGGTCTTAAGTTTGTTTGCAGTAAGAGATCCTGACTCAAAGAACGTGGGTCACAACAAAGTTATCCTGTGACCTCATCCCGCGCTCTCACACACCAGGACCCAGTAAGCCAGATGCACAGGTGCCACATGCACCCAGAGTTTGTTTGCAATGGCTCAAGGCCCTGGCGCACCCATTCTCTCTCTATCTGCCACTCTCTACTCTCTCTGTCTCTCTGCTTCTTTTCCTTTCTCTCTCCCCCTCTCTCTCTCACACACACACACAGATAAATAAAAATATTTTTTAAAACTGGAAAATAGCCAGGCGTGGTGGCGCACACCTTTAGTCCCAGCACTCAGGAGGCAGAGGTAGGAGGATTGCCATGAGTTCATGACCACCCTGAGACTATGTAGTGAATTCCAGATCATTCTGGGCTAGAGAGAGACCCTACCTAGAAAAACTAAAAAAATAAAAATAAAAATGAAAAGATAAAACCACTTAAGGTGACAGTTTTTTAATTATTTATTTATTTATTTGAGAGAGAGAGAGAATGGGCATGCCAGGGCCTCCAGCCACTGCAAATGAACTCTAGATACATGTACCCCCTTGTGCATCTGGCTTACATGGGTTCTGAGGAGTCGACCCTAGGTCCTCTGGCTTTCCAGGCAAGTGTCTTAATTGCTAAGCCATCTCTCCAGCCCAAGGTGATAGCTTTATATAATGCTAAACATACACCTATGATAGATGCAATGATACCATACTCTCCTAGGTATTTATGCAAAAGAAATAAACCCATACACAGTCTATACAAAGACCTGTGTGCAAATGCTCATAACTTTTTCATAATAACTACTGAAAATAAATCAAATGTACATCAACAGGTAGAATGCATCAACAAATTGTGCTACATCCATTCCCTCAAACAGCAGCTTAAAAGAATGACCTACAACTTCATGCCACCATATGAATTATTCTCGAAAGTAATATGCCAGACATATAAAGGGCTAGATAAGCCAGACAGGTAGTGCACATCTTTAGTCCCAGCACTTGGGAGGCAAAGGTAAGAGGATCGCTGTCAGTTCGAGGCCACCCTGAGACTACATAGTAAATTCCAGTGTCAGCAATTGAGTTGGGGAAATGGGTCAGCAGTTTTTAAGTGCTTGCTTTCAAAGCCTAAAGGCCCAGGTTTGATTTCCCCAATATCCATGTAAAGGCAGATGCAGAGGGATAATACAGGCCAGGCATTCTTCTATTTTTTTTTTTTTTTTTTGAGCAGGGTATAGGGTTGTTTGTTTATTTTGAGGCAGTATTCACTCTCACCCAAGCTGACCTGGAATTCACTATGTGTGTATCCCAGGCTGACCTCAAACTCATGGCAATTATCCTACCTTAGCCTTCCCAGTGCTAGTATCACAGGTATGCACCACATGCCTGGATCCCAAATGTTTTGATTAACTCACTAAAATTTCATGGTTAAGGCTCCAGTTAAGGTCATATTTTGCAGATCATGACACCGAAATACAGAGGCAAGCAACTGGCTCCAGGTCCATATTCTAAGAATATTGATAAATACCACAGATATTGCATGATTCCTGGTTCCTAGCACAGCGCTTGTCAAAAAATAGATGCTTGATAATATTTGCAGAATTGATCTGCGGCTGTGCCTGGGCTGGGAGCTCTGTGTGGCAAATGTCCATGAGCCCACACCAGGCTCAGAGGCCAGAAGTGCAACACTGAGAACTCTCTGGGCATGTCTGCTTGAATGCTATGAAGAAGGGGCTCCTGCCTCCCACAAGAGCCCCAGAAAGCAACCTTCCTTCTAGGTGACAGCACCCAGACCGAAAATCCCCTTATTTCATTGCTCTCGAACCCAGAGCTAACCTGGCAATCCTTCACAAACTATCCTCACCTTGCCCTGGATGACCACCCCGCAGGTCCTAAAGACATTCTTGGCTGGCTACAAAGGCAAAGACATGCCACCAAGTAATGATGTCATCTTATTATCCCTCAAGGGGTCCTCAGAGAACACCCCGGAACTGAGTGCACAAGACAGCATTGGTTCTAAGCCTTGGATCAAAGAAACACTTATGGAGTGTTTTATACCCTGGTGCCTAAATAACGTGCCCTGAATTAATTCAGTCAGAACCCCTGAAGTGGGACCTAGGATTAGGATTTTTACTTACTTACTTATTGACTTTGTTTGTTTGTTTGTTTGTTTGTTTGTTTGTTTGAGGCAGAGACAGACAGAATGGGTGCACCAGGACCTCTTGTTGCTGCAAATGAACTCCAGATGCATGCATCATTTTTGTGCATCTGGCTATATGTGGGTACTAAGGAATTGAACCCAGGCTATCAGGCTTTGCAAGCAAGTACCTTTAACCATGGGAGCCATCTTTTTGGCCCCCAGGAATTAAGACTTTTTAATTTATTTATTACAGTCAGAGAGAGAAGGAGAGAGAGAGAGTGAGAATGGGCATGCCAGGGCTTCTAGCCACTGCAAACAAACTCCACATGTGTGTGACACCATGTGCACCTGGCTTACATGGGACCTGGAGAATCGAACCTGGGTCCTTAGGCTTCACAGTTATGTGCCTTAACTGCTAAGCCATCGCTCCAGCCCTTAACATTGATATGCTTTTAAGCAACCAAAGATATTAAGCACTGGAGACCCCATGCAGAAGAACTCAAGCAGATTCTCCCTTGGGACTTTGGTCCTCCTGGCTGGGAACTTGAGAACAGTGGACACTTTCCACGTGTGACAGGATAGAAGAGCCCTGGGAAGGAGACCGTGTGTGCCTGACTTGAATTACAGCCCTGTGTAGCTGGCTACGTGGCTATGATGTAGCTCTGTGCTTTGAACCTCATAATCTGGTCTAGAGGTTGAAGTAAAAGTGACACCACACCACTCATTCATGGAAGGACAGGACAGGGAGGCATGCTGTCCTACAACCTGTCCTCGCACAACACCTAGGGGCTTCCCCCCCATCCCAACACACACTCACCGGAGACAGATATATATATATATGTATATATATATATATATATATATCAGACTACAGGTTCACGCTCACAATATACAAAGTGCAAAGGCTATGGACTCACTCACCTTCTCCCCCCAGTGTCAACCTTGGAGGAACTGAGTTTCAACTGTCTTAAGGCCAGTGGGGCCATCCTGACATATTTCTTGTCCATTTGACTTTTGACCACAGCTGGTGTGATGGTTTGATTCAGGTGTCCCCCATAAACTTAGGTGTTCAGAATGTTAGGTTCCTAGCTGATGGAGATCTGAGAACTAACGCCTTCTGAAGGCGGTGTATTGTTGGGGGCGGGCTTATGGGTGTTATAGCCAGTTTCCCCTGTCAGTGTTTGGCACACTCTCCTGTTGCTATTGTCCACCTTATGTTGGCCAGGGGGTGATGTCCACCCTCTGCTCATGCCGTTGTTTTCCCCTGCCATCATGGAGTGTCCCGTTGAGTATGTAAGTGAAAATATCCCCTTTTTTTTCGCTCCCCAAAGCTGCTCTCGGTCGGGTGATTTCTGCCAGCAACGCGAACCTGACTGCAACAGCTGGCTTTGACCCGGGTTACCCCTCCCGTCCACTATCACCTTTCTTCCATACTTCTCTGGTTTCTTCTCCGAATTGGAATGGCAGAGAGGGGAATAGAGCAGCAGGCGTTAGCAACAGACACAGCAGCATGAACAAAGGCAGAGGTGGTGATCTCCAAAGCGATCATTACTAGAACTAATGCTGTTGCTAATGTTAACTCTGTGCTTCGTTCTAAACGCTGCACCACTATTCCACTAGTTGTCTCACCCAAACCTGCCATTTTACAGACGGAGATAAAAGTCTTAGGTTTCAGCAAGCGAGTCCCCGAACCGTGACACTGTGGCATGCTGAGCATTTTGAACGAAATGACGCTGGATGATCTCAGAGGCAACTCTGAAGCAAAGTCTCTCTGACCTTCTTCCTGATATGTTTCAAGAGAGTTCTTCTTTTCTTTCCCCCTTCTCCATAACTGTGACGTGCAGCAGCCCCCAAAGTGACATGCCCCAGGATTTTTAAATCGCCACTTTTATGGGGACTGACCAAGCTTCCAGGTTCCTGGGCTGTAGCAGGGAGTGCTCTCTCCTTCCAGCCATCCACTCAGCAAGTTCTCCCAACACACACCCTCTCCGAAAGCCTAAAATCTTTCTTCCTCCCCTTACTTGAAGCCCGGTTCCCTTTCTCTTCAGATCTAGCTCTTCTCTCACCTGGTGTTGAACAAAATCTTAAGTCCAAGAAACTGTTCCCCAGTCCTCTGTTCTCTAACCCAAACCTGACACTCCTGCCCTCCATTTTCCTGTCCTCCCAAGGCAAGCTAAAGAAACCACAATTTCTCTTTTCCATACTGGATCCTGGAAACTAGAACCCCTCTCTCCCAAGGGTGTCCATGAACCCTATGGCACTCACATTTCTTTTGGCTTCCTGTGAAGACTTGGCCACAAGGAAATTCTCTGATCTACCTTGTCTGATGGTAAATCATAAGATCTGCCTTCAGAAAGGTCCTGCTGCGTACACAGGAGGAAGGAATGCCACGCAGAGAGGCCCAGAAGAATCTGAACAGACAGGCCTTGCTGGATTCCCTACACACACACCCCCATGGTTTATTCCCATTACATCATACGCTAGTCCAATCGCCTTTCTACACAGCTGTCCAGGCTTCATAGAACCTAAGAGAATTTCCTCTGGGCTTTTGGGTCTTTGTTTCGGAAGGCTCCCGTCATGTAAAACCATGATTAACACAACTTGTTAGCCGTTCCTCTTGTTAGCCTATCTTTTGGTATGAGAGGGTCGGCTCATATCTTTTTGATGGATGAGGCAAAATGTCACCCCTTTCTGCCCTCAAAAATCACCTAGCAAGCCATGCTTTGATTTTGTTTGTTTGTTTGTTTGTTTTTGTAAAGAAAAGATTTCAGCAGAGGTAGGAGGATCACCATGAGTTCGAGGCCACCCTGAGACTACACAGTGAATTCCAGGTCAGCCTGAGCTAAAGTGAGACCCTATCTCAAAATAAATAAATAAATAAATAAATAAATAAATAAAGATATTTCAAGTGGTGCTGAGTGTCACCTGGGAACTTGTTAGAAATGCAAATAGTCTCTGGGTGGGGTGTCAAGCAGGGTATTTCATAGAGCCAACACGGCTGAAGGTTCACTGTATTTTTGGAACAGGTGTTTCTTTTTAAAAATTTGTTTAGTTTTTTATTAGTTATGTGCACAGTGCATATACAGCCATGTTGGTACCATCGTTAGCCTCCTCCTCCTCCTCTGAAGGGACCCTTTTCATTGGGGATTGTGGGTCATGCATTGTGGGGGTAGCCATCAGTTATGGGGAAGAGGCAATGTCTCTGTGCATAATGCCCCAACTTGTGGTTCTAACAGTCTTTCCACCCGCTCTTCCCGTGAATTTCCCTGAGCCATGTTGGGTTCATTTTAGGCCTTCAGTGATGAGGTCTTGGGAGCCTGTGTCTCTGGATATCTGGTTTCGTAGGAGTTCAGTGTTCTCTGTGTCTATCTCCTTCCCTCATGTGCTATTACCAGGTTCATCAAGAAAGCAGCACTCTTGCTCATTTCCCTAATTACTCTTGGTTTCAGCTGGGGCCCTGGTGAAGTGCAATGGGCTGATTCTCTCCTCAGGTTCTGCGTCCATCTGAAAAAGAGAAGCAGAGTCTCCAATGGAGAGTGAAGTCAGCACCAGATAAATGTGATAACTGTTGTTGTTTTAGAGAGAATTTAATAGGTGTAGGCCCTCTTGTAGCCCACAATTGGTTGGAGCTTGATAATGTAGAGTGGGCTTGTTTTTTGGATATGGCTCTGACTTGTTTCCCAGATCCAGCTATGGGTTCCGTTCCACTGAGTGGATCCATTAGCCAAATCAAGAGCAGTTGGTTACCCACCATGGCTGTGTGCCACTATTGCACTTATGTGAGCATCATATCATATCATATCATATCATATCATATCAGGTTGTTTTCTGCTAAGTATTTTAGACCACGAGTTGCTTGGACAGATGTTGGTCATTTTCCCCAGTCACTCATGTAGCACCTTCTGGCACTAGAAGAGCTATCTGGGGACTGACTCTCTTCCAGATTCCAGCCAGATCACTTCATGTTCTATACCAATAGCACATGGTGTCTTCAGCAATAGGGGCTTACCATTAACCTTTGGAGGGTCATCAAGTACTCTGACAGAAATCTGTCTTCTCTGGGGAAACCTTGTAGGTCTCTCTGATCAACAGCTGATTCTGGATGTCAACCACATGCTGGTACTGGGAGTTACAGGCCAGTGCCATAGGAAAAGAAGGAAGACAAAGATAGGTAATATAAAAGAAAAACAGAGAAGAGGGAGAGAGAGAGAGAAACAGGAGAAGATTAAAGTTAGTTTTCCTCATACCCTCTCCAGGGCCCTGTGGTTCAAGGTGGAAGACGTGGTTCCGAAGGGAAGTCTAATGGACTGGAGAAACGGGTCATGGAGCTTGTGCTCACACACCATCCTGCACCCAGTTGCCTCTTGGCCGGCTCTCAGCATCTTCCCATACCTACCGCCACCCTTCATTCAAGTGGCCACCAGCTTATGGTGATCACAGGAGGCCCTGTTTCCATGGTCCCTTTCAAACATAGAGACGGTAAAAGGTCAACACACACCATGCAGGAACTGTTCTCCTCTCCATGCTGCCCCCTTTCCAAGCCGCCAGCAAAGACTCTATCCATGATACACTCCTCCAGGGCTACTTGCCAGCCCTGAGCCAGCTCATAGGCATGTCTGGTATAAGGCTGTGGTTCTTGTGAGGGTTTGTCCATCTGCCATAGATGAGGTACCAAGTCTGCAGGAAGGGAGATAAATTCCCCCACCCCAAACCAGGATGTACTTCGTATTTTTTTTTTTTAATTTTTACTGTTTATTTCATTTGATAGAGAGAAAGAGGTAGAGAGAGAGAGAGAGAGAGAGAGAGAAAGAATAGGCATGCCAGGGCCTTCCGCTGCTGTAAATGAACTCCAGATACATGTGCTACCTTGTGCATCTGGCTTACATGGGTCCTGGGGAATTGAACCTGGGTTCTTTGGCTTCACAGGCAAATCTTAACCACTAAGCCATCTCTCCAGCCCTGTTATTTTCTTCTTGTGTTTGGATCAGCAAATCACACAGCTGGCCCTACTTCTGGCTGGCACAGACCAAATGAATCAAAAGTCTCATGGAGGGGGCTGGAGAGGTGACTTAGAGGTTAAAGCGCTTGGCTGCAAAGCCTAATGACCTGGGTTTGATTCTCTAGTACACCGGATGCACTAAGTGGCACATGCCTTTGGAGTTCATTGGCAGTGGCAGGAAGCCCTGGTGTACCCATGCTCATTGTTTTTCTCTCTCCCTCCCTCATGAATAATGAATAAAATATTTTTAAAAAATTAAGTCTCATGGAGGGGGTCCAGCAATCTGTTTAGTGAAGCACTCCCAGACTGAATTAAAAATGTATACAATCAAGTATGACAGTTAATATTGTCAACTTGACAAGACCCAGGAAACAAATCTATAGGCTTATCTTTGAGGGGTTTTCTAGATTAGATAAAATGAGGAGAGAAGTGGACTGTGGACAGGGGCTGGTATCCTATACAAAATAAGGAGGGGAAAGAGAGCTAAGCACCAGCGTTCATGACTCTCTGCTTCCTGACTGCAAATTGAACGTGACCAGCTGTTTCGTGTTTCAGCCACCACCTTTCCCCAGCAAGATGGACTGTATCTCCTTGAACTACAAGTCAAAATAAACTCTCCCTCCCTTAAGGTGCTTCTTGTCAGGTACTTTGTCACAGCAGCGAGAAAAATAATTACACTACATTATAAGGAAGCTTGAAGGAGGCGATGTGGTGTGTCCATGGAGGACAGGAACTTGGAAATGAGAAAGATGATGGCTCCAATCGCACTCGTTTGCTGAGTGACCGTAAGTTATGGAACACTGCGAATCTTGCCTCCTCATTCTGAAATCATTCACCCTTACAAGAATGTGAGATTTTAATATAAGATTTTAATATACAACGTCCTCCCTCCAGACATAAAATGGCCTGGATATCCATGACCTCATAGAGCCTGACACTACCCACGCAAGACCATCATAAGAGGAGGAAAAGATCATGACATCAAAATGAAAGAGAGACTGATTGAGATGGGGAGGGGATATGATGGAGAATGGAATTTCTTTTTTTTTTTTTTTTTTTTTTTTTTTTTTTTTGAGACATGGTCTCACTCTGTAGGCCTGGTTGGCCCAGTTGTTCTCTCTCTCTCTTTTTTTTTTTTTTTTTTTGGTTTTGGTTTTTCGAGGTAGGGTTTCACTGTAGCCCAGGCTGACCTGGAATTCACTATGGAGTCTCAGGGTGGCCTCGAACTCACGGCAATCCTCCTACCTCTGCCTCCCGAGTGCTGGGATTAAAGGCGTGCGCCACCACGCCCGGCTGAGAATGGAATTTCAAAGGGGAAAGTGGGGGGAGGGAGGGTAGCACTATGGGATATCTTTTATCATCATGGAAAATGTTAATAAAAATTAAGAAAAAAAAAGAAGCTAAAAAATTAAATAAAAATAAACAGATTTGGCCAATAAAAAAAGATTTTAATATAAATACTAACTGATTTCACCTGTAAATTGTACAAACTAACCACAGTACCAGACAAATAGTAACAACTCAACAAATAGGTGTTATAAGGTTGCTTTTTTTTTTCTCTCTAAGTTTTCTGAAAAGTAATAGTGTTGCAGGTTTTAGGCACAGAGGAGCTGCTCTTGGCTCTGGATGGACTGAGCTGAGGGTTAAAGTGTTAGACACTTAACAATCACACTCCAAGCTCTTGAGTTCGTCTTGTAACCCGCAAAGAAATGACAAGAGCAGACACAGCAAAAGGGCAAGGTAAGCAAGATTTTACGTTTAGAAAGTAAAGCTGAAGTCTCCTAAGCTGGGAGGGGTCCAAAGCCAGTGACTGTTTGACAACTTGGCTCAGAGGTCTTTATACCCTTAGGGATGTGAATTAGGCATTATCTCATGGAGGATTGGGTGGTTACTTTGAATATTCATGGGGGCTTTTAATAGGTTGGTGAGTTAGGTAAAGGAGTGTAGGTTCCTGCCAAAAAAATTTCAAGAAGGAGAAAGAACCAAAAAGTTAAAAAAAAAAAAGAACAGAGGCTGGTGATCAGCTAACATTTTGGTGAGTCAGCATGAATCAGGGCTTTCTGGAGTTCAGTCCCTAAACTCTGTTCTCCAGACTTATCATTAATAATGTGCAATTTATTATAAAAACTTCGTGTTTGGCAATTCTATCAGGGCATACAGATATCAGTTGATTTCTTTTAGACCTGTAACCCTGACTAGCTACCTGCCAAATAGGGCTATCTTACTCCTAGTTCCTATCAGTAGGATGGTACAACCTTACTCAAATACTAGGGCTTCATTTTTCACTCCAGCCACCAAATGCTTCTGGGATGTCCTTAGGTATTAGGTTTAAATACACTATGCCTGTGATTCGGCCCTAAACAGCAGGAGCTGTGTGGATGACTGTCCCAGGAACTCTGTTTGTTTGGTTTGGAATTTTCTTTTTAAAAAAATAATTTTTATTCATTTTTTGGAGAGATAGAGACAGAGAGAATGGGCATGGCAGGGCCACCAGCCACTCACTGCAAATGAACTACAGATGCATGTGCCATCTTGTGCATCTGTCTGGCTTACGTAGGTTCTGGGGAATTGAACCTGAGCCTTTTGGCTTTGCAAGCAAGGGTCTTAACCACTAAGCAATCCCTCCAGCCCTGGAATTTTCTTTTGTTTTGTTTGAAAGAATTATCTTAGAAAAGACCTCCCAGCCTCCCTCTAGCTTCAATGACCAGCTCAGTAAATCTCACTGGAACCTCCATCTGTCTTTGAATGCCACCCTGTAGATGTTGTATTTTGCTCAGATGCTATTTATCATGCAGGTAAGGACATCCCATAGCTGCTGTAAGTGTTGGCTGCCACAAGCTTACAGCCCTTCCTTCTCCATAATCATCCTTGGCCCATGGTGGTACCAATCTCCCTTGAGTTCTTATCACATGCCTAGTGGAGAACAACAAGTGTAGACATGGCAAGAGGGCAAGTTAATCAAGTTTTTCTTTTTAATATTTGATTTATTTATTTATCTGGGGGAAAGAGAAAGAGAGAGAGAGAGAATGGGCACATCAGGGCCTCTAGTCACTGCAAATGAACTCCAGACACATGCACCACCACATGCATCTGGCTTATGTGGGTACTGGGGAATTGAACATGGGTCCTTAGGCTTTAGCAGGGAAACACCTTAACTGCTAAGCCATATCTCCAGCCCCAAACAAGTTTTATTTTAGAAAAAAAAGTAAAGCCAAAAGCTCCTCAGTTGGGAAGAATCTCAAGCTGGCCATGTGGTGGGTCATTGGGGTTCCTTTTAACATTGGGGATGTACATTAGGTTGTTACTTTGAATATATATGGGGGCTCCCCATAGGCTGATATGTTAGACAAAGGAATGTGGATTCCTGCTAGTGGGGAAATTTCTTGCCAAAAGGTTCCAAGAAGGAGGAATAACCAGAAGGTAAAACACAAGGATTCCCCTAATAACCATCTTGATGAATTAGGTCTAGGTTCACACTGGAGTTGCCTTTCAGTTTCACCAAGCAGGTTTACATCTGTATTCCTTTTGGCCTGTGTTCCTAGCTAACTACCTATAAGAGAAAACCACCTTGCTCCTAATCCCTGTCAAAGGCGTGACCTCGCCTAGTAGTTCTTGTGAGGTTGTTCTATCTCCAGGGGCTGGCTGGCTAGTACGGAGCACAACGCTGCTCCCAGACACTCCTTGAAATGCTGGTCAACTTCATCAGATATTGGCTGATGCTGGCCTAGGAGAATTCCAAGGAGTACCTGTACATGTTCAGTGTCAACGTGACCTTGTGTAAAACCGCCAGTTTGCCGAAGCCAAGCTGATCAATCACAGTAGTGAGTGCTCGCAGGAAGTACGTAGGGAACTTTCTGGTGAGGGAGGAATTGGAAGAAGGAATAGAGGACCGCAGATGCATGACCGTAGGAAGCAGGCGTGGAGAATAGATAGCTCCAAGGTGAGCAGAGGGTGAGAAGGGATACTTATTGAACCCAGTGGGTGGAGAATGACAAGTGACACCTAGACGTGAGAGTGCACCGTGTGGTCTGCAAGCAAGGGCACTGAGACCCAGGAAGATCACCATGGAGTCCTATTGGCCAAGCTCCCTCTCATTTCGCAGTGAAGGGCTGACATGTATAGCTACCCCAAGCATGATAGCTGAGTCTGTCTCTTAGCATTGTCAGTTGTCTTTTTCTCAAAACAAAACTGTCAAAATGATCTCAGGGGGGTGCCTCAAACTCACAGCAATCCTCCCACCTCTGCCTCCCGAGTGCTGGGATTAAAGGCGCACCACCACGCTCAGCTAAGAGCTTTTGCTATACGAGAATGAGGGCCTGAGAGTATCTGAGGTAGCCTGTATTCCATCCTTAATACCCACATAAAAACTTAGGTATGGGGCTGGAAAGATGGCTTAGCAGTTAAGGCATGTGCCTGCAAAGCCAAAGAACCCAGGTTCTATTTCCCCAGGACTCACATAATCCAGATGCACAGGGTGGCGCATGTGTCTGGAATTCATTTGCAGTGGCTAAAGGCCCTGGAATTCCCTCTCTCTCTCTCTCTCTCTCTCTCTCTCTCTGTCTTTTTCTCTATCTGTCTCTTTCAAATAACTAAACTAAAATAAGATAATCTTAAAAAAAAAAAAGTCAGGTGTGGCCACAGACCTGTTGGGAGGGGCTCACAGGTCAGTCAGTCTGACCAGAAAACCAAACCAAAAAAAAAAAAAAAAACCAGCAGCTCCAGGTTCACTGAGAGATTCTACCTCAAGGAAACAATTACGCAAGAGCAATGGAGAGGCCATCTGTCTACTGTGCTCCTCTGGCCCCCGCACACGTGTACATGGAGCATGCACATCTGTATACATATACATAACACACACACACTACACATTCTGCACACACATGCCTAAAACGGATGATTTGAAAAATAAAAGTCCCATCTCCTTTGCCTCAAGTTGGGACAATTTTGAGATAATCAACTTAATAATCACATTTCCAGAGGTTTGGGTCCATTGTCACTTAGTCCCTGGGTGTTTTTTTTTTTTCAATTTTATTTTTCTATTTGGTTTTTCAAGGTAGGGTCTCACTCTAGCCCAGGCTGACCTGGAATTCACTATGTAGTCTCAGGGTGGCCTTGAACTCACAGTGATCCACCTACCTCTGCCTCTCGGGGACTAGGATTAAAGGTGAGCACCACCATGACCAGATACTTATTCCTGGTTGCTGTGGGCCTCTGGTAAAGTAATGTCATAGTCGGGCTACATGGCAGAAGAAATGTATTTACCCTGTATCAACCAGGAAGCAGAGAAGAATTACTGGGTGCTAACGTCCCCTTCAAGGGCATGCCGTCCATTAACCTAATTTCCTTCCACTAGGCATCGCCTCTTAAGAGTTCTACCACCTCTCAATGATACTGCAGCCTAGGGAACAAGCATGTCCCTGGGGGAACACTTAAGATCTAAAAACATAATAATCCTTGAATTTAATCTGCAGCCTCTCTCCCTCCCTAGAAGTCAGGGAACAGAACTTTATAACGTGGGGATTTTGTTAGCCAGGACCACCCTGAAGCTATCTAGAATTCTTCTCCCCACCAGGAATCATTTCAGTTGGTAAATTGCTTTGCTACACAAGCATGATGGCCTGAGTTCGTATCCCCAGCATCCACATAAAAGCCGGGCACAACAGCACACCCCTGCCATCCTAATCCTGAGAAGATGGAGACAGGAGGACCCTTAGAGGCCTGCTGGCCAGCTAGTTTAGCCAAATCAATAAGCTCAAGGTTCACTGAGAGATCCTGTCTCCAAAAACAGGTAGAGAATGGGCTGGAGAGATGGCTCAGTGGCTAAGACACTTGCCTACAAAGCCTAAGGATCCAGGTTTGATTTCCCCTGTACCCACGTAAGCCAGATGCACAGAGTGGTGCATGCGTCTGGAGTCGTTTGTAATGGTTACAAACCGATTCTCAATCTTTCTATATTTGCCTCTTTCTCTCCTTTCACATAAATAAATATTTTTTTTTAGAAAAAGGCAGAGAATGATTAAGGATGACGCTTGATGTCAACCTCTGGCCTCCGCGTGCATCCTTGCACACTTATGAACACGCACGCATCTCAGGCTTTGTAAGCAAACGCATTTAGCCACTGAACTCTCTCTCCAGCCTAAGAATAAAAGTCTCTGTTAAACATTTGAAAGAGATAGAGTGAGTATGGGTGCACCAGGGCCTCCTGCCTGTGCAAACGTACTCTAGATGCATGGGCCACTTTGTGCATCTGGCTTTACATGGGTCCTGGGAACTTGAACCTGGGCCTTTGACCATTGAGCCATTTCTCCAGCCCTGCAAATAAGAGTCTGGAATATGTTCAGTACAGAAGCAATTTTGGTCTTGAAAACTTTCCATCTGTGGTTGGCTGACTCAGCAGAACGTACTCAGAGACTCAAAGCTGACCCTGCACATTTTTACGGCTCCATGCCTACACCTCAAGAACTCAAAAGCAACCAGCCAAGACTGCAGGCACCTGTTACCTCAGCTTCTCGCCTGCTCCATCTCAGACTTTGAGGCTGCTCTGACAGCGCTCCCTCCACGGAGGACCTGTCTACAAGCTCCCAGAGAGCCTAACCAGAAGCTCACCCTCCCGGAGCATACGTGTCTGCTACCGGTCCTGGTTCACTGGGAATTTCCTGCCCATTACCAGAGACCTAGAAGCCTCGAGTATTTTTCATTTGTCCAACTCCTGTCCTGATCCAGTTACACAGTCCTTAGGAGTAAATAAATGTGACAAAGATAAAACAAATATTTTTTTTTTCCAATTGGATTGGTTCATTCCCTGTGTGGTTTCACACAGGGGTTGGGGAGAGGCAGAGTGTTTTGATTAAATCAGCTGTTGCCATCAAATGATTTTGGTTGTTTACAAACGGGACTATCTCTTGTTCTTATCTAGCAAAGTGCGAATTCTTGGTATTGTTGAAAGGAGCGCTCTCCATAGCAAAGTGGCAGGGTTCCTTAACCTAATGTTCTCACTGTGTTACCAAGTGTAAAAACACTAACTCAAAAACAACACGCAAATTCACTCCTGCAAAAGGGCAGAGCAGAGGAAACCAGGAGAGGGTGAGCTCTCCTCTTCAGAAGTTCCACTTTTCTCTAATAGGTGTGCACCTCCCAGGGTGCTATCATGGCTTGGTTTCCTGATTAGAAAAAAAGATGGTGGGGCTGGAGAGATGGCTTAGTGGTTAAGGTGTTTGCCTGCAAAGCCAATCCTGGTACGAGTCTCCAGGACCCAGGTAAGCCACATGCACAAGGGAGGGTGCATGCATCTGGAGTTCGTTTGCAGTGGCTGGAGGCCCTGGTATGCCCATTCTCTCTCTCTCTCAATCTCTCCCTCTTTCTCAGATAAATAAGTAAAATATATATATATATATATAGTCGGGCGTGGTGGCACACGCTTTTAATCCCAGCACTCAGGAGGCAGAGGTAGGAGAATCACCATAAGTTCAAGGCCACCCTGAGACTACATAGTGAATTCAAGGTCAGTCTGGGCTAGAGTGAAACCCTGCCTCGAAAAAAAAAAAAAACAGAAAAACAAAGATGGTGTTGCTCTCTGTGACCTCCACAATATGGTAACAAGGTTCTTTCCAATCTGAACTTTCAGTGAGCCTGTATGATCCGTGGGGCTAAGTGCTTCGTTTTTCATCATCTAGGATGAAGGTGACTCTATACTAATGATGATGGTGGAAAATAGCATGTATCATGTATCAATCACTACCCAGTATTATACATATATTAGCACATCAATCCTCATCACACCTCTATAAGGTAGGTATCCTTAAAATTCCTACTTTGGGGCTAGAGAGATGGTTTAGCAGTTAAGGTGCTTGCCTGCAAAGCCTAAGGGCCCAGGTTCAATTCCCCAGAGCCCATGTAAAGCCAGAGGCACAAGGTAGCACATGTGTCTGGAGATTGTTTGCAGTGG
Organism: Dipus sagitta; assembly: GCA_036346955.1. Taxonomy (NCBI): domain Eukaryota; kingdom Metazoa; phylum Chordata; class Mammalia; order Rodentia; family Dipodidae; genus Dipus; species Dipus sagitta. Next base: position 139,818,526 of record CM070777.1, read on the forward strand.
CTGGAGGCCCTGGCATGCCCATTCTTTCTTTTCTCTCTCTCTCTCTCTCTCTCTCTCTCTCTCTCTGTGCCTCTTTCTCTCTCTCAAATGAATAAATAATTGCTGGAACTGAGCTAAAAACCTCCTCCCTATAAACCAGCTGACAGGAAGCTGAAAAAGCTATGCTGCATTTAGCTCCACGGGAGAGAGAAGTTATCAGTGGAGATAAACAACAGTGGACACTGGAAGCCTTAAGTTGGGCCAGCCAGGCCAAATGAGCCAATGGGTGCAATAATGGCATGTCTGTTAAGGTTGAAACCAATGGCTCTCTAACTGGACTGGAGGCCCGCTCCACAGGAGGGAATATATGCCTGATACTGAAAACCTATGATGAGGGAAGTCATGAGCCCTAGGGGTGTAACGCCTGCTAGTGTCTGGCTAAATACATACATTTTGCTTGTCAAACTGCCCAGTAAGCACTTTTCTTAATGTTCATACCTATATATTAATGCTACTCTCACTTTTGGTTAGAGAAACTTCTCTTTTCAGATGGTGGTGACCTCTGGGATGACTGAAAAGGCACCATAGTGCTGAGAAATGACAGAGGAGTACTCAGCACTGAAACATCTCCATCACACCTTCTAAGGCTCATAGTCCATTGCAGAAGAGGTGGCAGAAAAAATGTAAGAGCCAAAGGAAGGATAGAACTCCTTAAAATGCACTCTTCCAGACACAAAATGACCTAGATACCCATGACCTTACCCATGACCTCACAGTGCCTGGCACTACCTACACAAAGACCAGTAGACCAGTATAATAGGAGGAAAAGATGATGATATCAAAACAAAAGAGAAATTGATTAAGATGGGGAGTGGATATGATGGAGAGTGGAGTTGTGAAGGGAAAAGTGGGGGAGGGATTATCATGATTTGTTATCTATATGGAAGTTGTCAATAATAAAAAAAGAAAAGAGGAAGAAAAATAAATAAAGTATTTTTTTTTAATTCTTACTTTTCACATGAATAAAATTGGGTTCAGGGCTGGAGAGATGGCTTAGCAGTTAAGGTGCTTGCCTGTGAAGCCTAAGGACCCATGTTCAGATATGGACATCTCCAGATCCCACATAAGCCAGATGCACAAAGGTGAGGCAAGTGCGAGGTCGCACATGCCCACTAGGTGGTGCAAGCATCTGGAGTTCAATTTCAGTGGCTGAGGCCCTGGTGTGCCAATTCTCTCCCCCACCTCAAATAAAACTTAAATTTAAAAACTGGCTTCAGAAATCTTTAGAAACTTGCCCTAGCAGAGAAGTTCCAAGTGTCAGAGCTAGGCTTCACACCCAAGTAGTCTGGCTCCAGGGACAGCATTATACTATATTACCTAATTGGATTAGTCATAGCAGCAGCTATTAGTATTTCTTAAGCCTTAACCATGTGCCAACAATTATGCCGAGTTCCTTATGTGGATGCATATCTTTGACCTTCACAGAGCTCCGTCAGATATACACCATCATCTTACTAAAGCCCAGAAGCATTGAGTAACTGTCACCTGGCTATCAGCTGGTAAATAAAGGAACAAGGCTGTGTGCAGTGCCATCAGCACCCATAGTCTTGCTCACAGGTGCTGAGTGTTTGCTTTGTGAAACAAGTGCCCAGGACTATGGGCATCATTGACACTAGCTCCTTTTCTCCCATGGGAAAATACAGAACAAGAGTCCCCAGAGTTTAGTCTACAGCACACAATTACTCTGATTTTTTTCTTCCAAGGTAGAGTCTCACTCTAGCCCAGGCTGACTTGACCTGGAACTCACTGTTCAGTTCCAGGCTGGCTTCAAATTCAGAGTGAACCTCCTACCTCTGCCTCCCAATTGCTGCAATTAAAGGCGTATGCCACCTTACCCAGCCACTCAGATCTTTTTTGCCTATCCAGTACCTCCCTCCTTTGGATTCAGAGCACCCTGTCTCCTGTTAAAATTGTTTTAGGGAGCCAGGCATGGTGGCACATGCCTTTAATCCCAGCACTTGGGAGGCTGAGGTAGGAGGATCACGGTAAATTCAAGGCCACCATGAGACTACAGAGTAAATTCCAGGTCAGCCTGGGCTAGAGCAAGACCCTACATCAAAAAGGGGGGGGGGGCTGGGAGATGGAATAGTGGTTAAGGCATTTGCCTGCAAGGCCAAAGGATCCCGGTTCAATTCTCCAGGACCCACGTAAGCCAGATGCACAAGGGGGCACATGCATCTGGAGTTCATTTGCAGTGGCCAGAGGCCCTGGCATACCCATTCTCTCTGGCTTTCTCTCTCTCTCAAATAAATAAATTACATATATATATATATATATATATATATGAAGTTTAGGTGGACTTGGTGGTGCAGACCTTTAATCCCAGCCCTCAGAAGGCAGAGATAGGAAGATAATTCTGAGTTCAGGACCAGCCTGAGACTACATAGTGAATTCCAGGTCAGCCTGGGCCAGAGCAAGACCCTACCTCAAAAAAAAATTGCTTTAGTTTCCTATTATTACCCTAATAAATGATTATCCAACTTAGTGGCTCAAATGAACAGAAATACACTATCTTACAGTTCTAGAGATCAGAAGTCCAAAATGAATCTCACTGGACTAAAATCAAGGTGTCACCAGGACTGTGTTCCTTCTGGAAACCTAATGTAGAGTTTCTTCCCTTGTCCTTTCCACTTCTAGAAGTTTCTCACATTCCTTGGCTCTGGACCTTTCCTTCATCTTCAAAGCCAGCACCTGTGGGCATGCCTGCCCTCCCCTATTCTCTTCTCAAATTGTTCTGTTCTGCCTCCCTCTTCTACTCTTGTGATTGCCTTGTACTCTGATCCATAACAATCTTTACACTCTCAGGTCACCTATTTCCCTTTGCTTTATGACACACACACAGGAACAGACCTCTAGGGCAGTAAGAGGGCATTACTCTGTCTCCTACAGAGAACCCCCTTTCCTGCTCTTACATCATTTATTCTGAATCAGAACATCCAACTCAGCCTGGTGCACTGGGACCCACCTCTAACCCCAGCACTTGGGAGGTAGACACAGGACGATCAGGAGTTCAAGGCCGTCATTGCTAACCCACTTAGTAAGACTTGTCTGAGGTGCGTGAGATCCTGTCCAAAGAAAGAGAGAAAGGAGGGAGGGAAGGAGGGACAACATTCAACTCACCAACCCTGGTTCAGAGGATGGGATAGGTTTGGACTTGGACTAGAGTTCTTGGAGAGGAAATGCTTCTGTTCTAATGTGCCAGCGGATGGGACAGGAGCAGGTTCTTCTTCTCATCAGGCCACAGTCTTTCTGTACCTGCTCTGAAAGCCGAGAATACCCTCCCTGCTGATAGCTGCTGGGTTCAAACATGGATGAACTTTCCTAAAATGAGTACCCTTCTCTCTTATGCATCTCCAGGGAGAGTCTATGGGGTACTGCTTTGTAAAATGCAACTATACTAATGCCATATTACATACTATTTTGTGTTATGCTATATTATGTTAATTATCTTATATAGCTATGATAAGATCTCTTTAGTGATGTCCAAAAACACCTCTTCAAGCAAGTTTGTAATCAGCAAGCAAACTAGAATCTGGCTAGAAGTTTACATAGTCTGTATTGATAATAATGCTTTTCTTTAAAAAGAATATTATTTGTGAGTCTTGGTATTCTTTAGATACATAAAAACATATATATGTAAAGCCGGGTAGTGGTGGCTCTTGCCTCTAATTCCAGCACTCAGGAGGCAGAGGTAGGATTGCCGAGAGTTCAAGGCCACCCTGAGACTACATACTGAATTTTAGATCAGCCTGGGCTAGAGTGAGACCTTACCTCAAAACAAACAAACAAACAAAAAAATGTGTGTGTGTGTGTTTGTGTGTGTGTGTGTACATATGATATAAAAGTTGAAGGATGACTTAGGTAAGGAAAGAAACTAGCATGAGGGAGGGGAGGAGGGCAGGACAAAAGGGAGAAAACAGGAGAGGGTGAATATCGTCAAAGCACATGATAGATCTAAGAGAAGTTGTCTCTGTGAAACCTAACACTACATACAAAGAATATATGCTAAGTATAAAAAGGGATTTCAATGTATTGTGTTGGAACTTGGCATGGAACTAACATCCAGGCTCTGGAAAGCCATGATGAAATGTGACCAGAGAGCTGCTTACCTGTGATGACTTAGATTAGACAGAAGATGGCACCTGTCTAGGCTACTGCTGGATGTTAATATATTTGTACTATACAAATGGCCTTGGGGACCCACAGAGTCACCAAAAGCAGGGGCTAAATTAGCCTTTCTTTACAAATAAAGAGCTTGACTAGAGAGATGTCTCAGCAAATGCAAGAACTTGAGTCCAGATCTCCAGACCCATGTAAAGCTGGACTCATATGCAGCAGGGTCTATAAATCCCAGAGCATCCAAAGGGAGATGAGAGGTGGAGACAGGTGAATCCGGCATGCTGGCCTGGAAAACACAATAGTGAATGAGAGACTTTGCCTCAAACAAAGTGGAAAGTGAAAGCCGGGCATGGTGGCACACACCTTTAATCCCAGCACTTGGGAGGCAGAGGTAAAAGGATTGCTGTGAGTTCGAGACCACCCTGAGACTACATAGTGAATTCCAGGTCAGCCTGGGCTAGAGTGAAACCCTACCTCGAAAAAAACAAAAAACAAACAAAAATATTATTTCTATGAAAAAAATAAAGCTTTTTCCTGAAAATCATCAGGACCAGTAACCCATGTCTGACATACGGAGCCAGCTTCATGGGTGTAGCAGACAGCTTCAGGGTCGCTGAGATGAACGTCCAGACCAGGCACAGCTATGGAGGAAGGGGTTTATTGAAGCCTACAGATCGAGGGGAAGTTCCATAATGGCAGAAGAAGCTGGCCCTGCTTTCACAGTACCAAGCCGAGAGAGAGAGAGAGAGAGAGAGAGAGAGAAACAAGACTAAAAGCCAAAAGCCACACAGCACACTTCAGGAACTTCCAGCTAGGCATATCTTTAGATTGAAATCTGAAACCCACCACCACACCTTAAGATCCGCCCAGTGACACTGTCTCCAGCTAGGTGGCTGCAGATCCAAACTACAAGCTAACAAAGCACTGAATATATTGGGGGCCAATATATTCAAACTGCCACAATGGGTGAGACTTAACAAGAAGCATTGCACACACAATAAAGGGCTTGACACACAAAGAAAACCCTCACTTGGCTCAATGCTATCACTATCTCAAAATAACTTTTGCACAGGAGTCACATATTTTCATTTGACATTGCCCCCTCCCCACCAATTAAATAACCAGCACTACCTACATTTGTTATATTTATGGTTCCCAGTGGTGAAAAATTAACGCTCTGAAAAACAACCTGCAGTGTAGCATGGGTTCCTGAACAATCTGAGACTTAGTTATAATTAGGCAATCTCTCATGTATTCAACATGCGTGCTGAGGGCTGTGATTCAGTGATAAAACAGTCAACCAAACTGCTATGTGTTCCTAGAATTCACCCCCCACATCCGCCCACCCAACAGATGACTTCCATTTATTAGATGGGCCATCAGCCAGATACTCATTCTAGAATATTCCACAGGGAGGTACAGCGATGGCTTAGCGGTTAAGACACTTGCCTGCAAAGCTAAAGGACCCAGGTTCAATTCCCCAAGATCCACGTAAGCCAGATGCACAAGGTGATGCATGCATCTGGAATTCATCTGCAGTGGCTGGAGGTCCTGGTATGCCCATTGTCTTTCTCTCTCTCTCTCTCTCAAATAAATAAAAATAATTTTAAAATTATTTATTTAAGCCAGGTGTGGTGGTGCATGCCTTTAATCCCAGCACTTAGGAGGCAGAAGTAGGAGGATAGCTGTGAGGCCACCCTGAGAGTACATAGTGAATTCCAGGTTGAAACCCTACCATGAAAAACCAAAAAAAAAAAAAAAATTATTTAAACTATTCCACAGATAATATGCCTCTGAAATCACCTGCAGACCCAGAAGACAGCAAACACTCCAACCATTCCAATATTTTTATCTCAAGAAACCAAATCAGGATTTTTGTAAGAGTGATATTGTTAAAGAACCCATGCTGATTCACAAAGATAAGAAAACTTTCCTGAATCTCGCCCCTTTGGACGTTATCCTGCTCTGAAATGTGACAACAAGACAGATTCGCTTTAGGAAAGTTTTCTACCATAAACACTGAAGTCAAAGAGCAAACCCAGGGGCTGGAGAGATGGCTTAGCGGTTAAGCGCTTGCCTATGAAGCCTAAGGATCCCGGTTCGAGGCTCAATTCCCCAGGACCCACATTAGCCAGATGCACAAGGGGGCACACGCATCTGGAGTTCGTTTACAGAGGCTGGAAGCTCTGGCGTGCCCATTCTCTCTCTCTCTCCCTCTGTCTCTCTCTGCCTCCTTCTCTCTGTCGCTCTCAAATAAATAAATAAACAAAAAAAATTTAAAAAAAAAAAAAAGAGCAAACCCAGGGCTGGAGAGATGGCTCAGCAGGTAAGGCATTTGCCTGCGAAGCTTAATGACCTGGGTTTGATTCCCTAATAACCATGTTAAGCCAGATGCACAAAGCAGTGCATGTATCTGGAGTTCGTTTGCAGTGGCTAGAGGCCCTGGAGTGCCTATTCTCTCTCTCCTCTTTTTTTTTTTTTTCTCTCTCTCTCTCTCTCTTCCTGCAAATAGTTAAAAAAAAAAAAAAGAGAGAGAGAGAGAGAGAGCAAACCCAGTTTCTGGTTAACATTTCTCAGGGGCTCTGCAGATACTGTGAGAAACACCACTTTGTGGCAGCTTCAGGGGAACAGTGGCTCATCGTTCAAGAGACCCTTGTACCACTGTGCTGCTGCTCAGAGAAGAAGAAACATGTCAAATGGCCCAGCTGTTTGAGGAGTCAGAACAGGTTTATTTCATATTCAAGCAACTCTGCCTGGAAGCAAGCTTCTTTTTTTTTCTTGCTTGCTTTATAGAAACCATACCCATGGCTCCTCCACTACCTCAAACCAGACTGCTCACTTACAGCCGGAGTAAATGTATTAATAACATGGACAGATACTTTCCTGGGGCACATGGGACCCATTAGCCTACATCTGAATCACTTGCAAGATGTGTCTAAGTACAGGTGGCAGGATCCCGCCCAGTTTCTGGCTCTGTAGGTCTTAAGCAGCCCTCTCAAATGTGTTTTTTCCCCGAAAAGCCTCCAGTTGACCGCTGCCAGTGGTCTAGGTCCCATGCTTGGAAAACCACTGCTCCAGAGCTCAAGAAGGCTGAATGAGCAACTCGGTCTCTAGAGAATGTTCCCAACTACCCACAATTCACTTTAGCCTCTTTCACCCTGTCCCACTCTTCATTTTCTACTCTTTCCTCAACTCCATTCAATTGACTTCCTGCTCTACACTTTACCTGAAAGGTTCTCACTGAAGTTAAAAGTCATACATTTGGGGCTGCAGAGATGGCTCAGCAGTTAAAGCACTTGCTTTCAGAACCTAGTGACCTGAGTTCGATTCCCTAGTACCCATGTAAAGCCAGATGCACAAAGTGGCACATGTATCTGGAGCTTGTTTGCAGTGGCTGGAGGTCCTGGTATGCCCATTCTCTCTCTCCCCCCTCCCCTCCCCTCTCTGCTTGCAAATAAAAATATATTTTAAAAACAAGCCATACATTTGCTTTCAAACTTAATGGACAGGAGACAGCATCACTTGGGCATCTTACCAGCCATGTCATGCCTTAGTATATCTAAACAGAACTCACCGTGTTGTCCCTGAAACCTTCATCTGCTGTTTGGAACTGATCTTCATGTGTTTTGGGCAGTGTTGGCAGCAGCTACCCCTCCCTACTCAGTGTAGTTCAGATGAGAATTCCAATCATAACACCCTCCTCCCTGGTTACAGGGATGGGCCTCTATGTCAGGCTCTTGGCTCACAAACCAAACCAATGGACCTTTCTCTTGGATTTTATATGGCATTTTATTAAGCCTAAGAGTCCACTGATTTAAAAAGAAAGGCACTATTATTTTATGTCATGAAGAAATGATGTCAATTTAAACATCAAAAAAAGGCAAATTCAAGAGCCTACCTCAAAAAAAAAAAAAAAAAGAGGCAAATGCCAGAGCCATGCATGGTGGGGCATGCTTGTAATACCAGCACTTAAGAGGCAAAGGCAGGAGGATTGTGAGTTCAAGGCCAGCCTAGGCTATATAGTGTAACTATTTTCTTTAATGCAGCCTTTGGGAGGAAAAAGGTCATCAATGATCCTGGCCCGCAGTGGATCCAGCAGGCTTTACATCTGGCCATCAAGGCCAAATGCACCAAGTGGCTCAATGGTGGCATGTCTATTATGGGAAAAACCAATTGCTCTCTGATTGGACCTGAGGTCTGATCCATGGGAGGCAATTCATGCCTGGTTCTGAAAGCCTATGGCTGGGGAGGTCATAAGCCCTAGGGGGGCAACTACTACTGTTGTTTGGTTAAATGGATGCCCACCAAACTGCCCTCTAAATACTTATTAATGCTAATCTCACTTTAAAAAAATATTTTATTTATTTATTTATTTATTTGAGAGACAGAGAGAGAGAGCACAGAGTAAGAGAGAATGGGCACGCCAGGGCCTCTAGCCACTGCAAACGAAGTCCAGATACATGTGCCCCCTTGTGCATCACATGAGACCCCTTGTACATCACATGCGCCCCCTTGTGCATCTGGCTTACGTGGGTCCTGGGGAATTGAACAAGGGTCCTTAGGCTATGCAGGCGAATTCCTTAACTGCTAAAGCCATTTCCCCAGCCCCTAATCTCACTTCTGGTTAGAGAAGCTTCTCTTTTCAGTTGGTAGTGACCACTGGGATGACACAAAAGTGGCCAAAGTGCTGAGAAGTGACTGTAGAGTATTCATCACTAAGGAAGACATTGCTATCATACACCCCAAGGCTCAGGGACTATTGCAGAAGAGGTGGTAGAAAGAATATAAGGGTCAAAAGAAGGGGAGAACTGCTTACAATACTGTCATCCAGACACAAAGTGGCTTTGGTAAGAGCATCTTGGCTCTCCATTTAAAGTAGGTCTTGCTGAAGATGGAAGAAACACAGAATGGCTAGGGGAAGGTAGTTACAAATACCAGCTAGGGCCATGGGACCAGTTACAAAAACAATGGCATGAGCAGAGGGTGGACATCACTTCCTGGCCAACATCAAGTGGACAACAGCAACAAGAGAGTGTGCCAAACACTGGCAAGGGGAAGCTGGCTATAACACCCCTAAGCCCACCCCCAACAATACATTGCCCCCAGAAGGGTCTAATTCCCAAATTGTCACCAGCTGGTAACCTAGCATTCAGAGCACCTAAGTTTATGGAGACACTTGAGTCAAACCACCACAGGTATTCATGACCTCATAGTGGCTATCTACATAAGATCTGCTTAACAGGAGGGAAAAAAATAATAACAAACAAAAAATGAAAGCTAGTTAGAAAGAAGGTATTCAGTGGAGGGGAGATTTTGGAGGGGGAAAGGGGGACTATTATGATCATGATATATTGTCTATATTTATGGAAGTTGTCAATAAAAAGTTATTTAAAAAGAGGGGACATGTCATCTATTAATATTCTCCCAATTTCAGAAGTATAAAAATTAGGTGGGAAAATAAACATTGCACAATAAAATAGAGAAGATGGATGACAGGAGAAAGAAGCTGTCTCCCAAAGTCACGGAGCAGGAAAGATGGAGCTGTGAGGCTATAAGACCCACCCTCTCCCCATTTTGCGGGGAAAGCAAAATGCAAGAACAAAAAATAAAAATGAGGTAGGGGCTGGAGAAATGGCTTATTGGTCAAGCACTTGTCTGTGAAGCCCAAGGACCCCAGTTCAAGGCTTGATTCCCCAGAACCCATGTAAGCCAGATGCACAAGGGGGTGCATGCATCGGGAGTTTGTTTGCAGTGGCTGGAGGCCCTGGTGCGCCCATTCTCTCTCTCTCTCCTCTCTCTCATTCTCAAATAAAATAAATAAATAAAAATGAGGTAAACACACAAAGGGAAGTAGAGCTAAAACTTTGAGAAAGAAGCACAGAGGGCAGGTTAGCTCTGCTTCTACCTGAAGTTACCTGAATATAATTTGTATCACATGTCAGCATGAACCCACTCCCCTCGTCTAAGCATCTCCTGTGTACCCCAAAATGAATGACTGCATTCCTCATCATGTTACTCAACTCAACCTGGTATTTTGGTCCACACCTATAATCCCAGACGTCAGGAGGCTGAGGCAGAAGGATTATGAGTTCAGCAAACCTGGACTACACAGTTAGACCCTGTCTCAAAACAAACAAACAAACAACAACAACAACAACAAGAAAAACAGAAAGCTAGTCAGTCATTGTGGCCCACTCCTGTGGTCTCCAACACTCAGGAGGCTGAGGTAGAAGGATCCCTGGGAATTTAAGGCCTGCCTGGGCTACATAGTAGGATCAATGCCAGCCTTGGCTACAGCTTGAAACCCTATATCAATGGATGGCTTAGCGGTTAAGGTGTTTGCCTGCAAAGCCAAAGGATGCCGCTTCAACTCTCCAGGACCCACGTAAGCCAGATGCACAAGGGGGTGCATGCATCTGGAGTTCGTTTGCAGTGGCTGGAGGCCCTGGCATGCTCTCTCTCTCTCTCTCTGTTTGAAAATAAGTAAGTAAAAATATATATTTAAAAAAAAACAAGGCCAGAGAGGTGGCTCAGCAGTTAAGGCACTTGCCTGCAAAGCTTAACAGCCCAAGTTTGAACCCCAGTAGCCATGTGAAGCCAGATGCACAAAATGGAGATGCACAAAGTGGCATGTGCATCTGGAGTTTGCAGTAGCTAGATGCCCTTGAGTGTCTATTCTCTCCCTGTCTGTCTGTCTGTCTCTCTGTCTGTCTCTCTCTCTCTCTTTCTCCTTGCAAATAAAAAATATTTTTTTCATTTTCTTTATTTTTCATTGATACCATATGAATATAAAGTTTCTAGAAAGCTACAAAATGTCTTGTCTACCACTTTATCAAGAAGGCATCAAAATGTGTCACTTTGTAGCTGGGCATGGTGGCGCATGCACTTAGGAGGCAGAGGTAGGAGGATCACCATGAGTTCGAGGCCACCCTGAGACTACATAGTGTATTTCAGGTCAGCCTGAGCTAGAGTGAAACCCTACATCAAAAAAAAAAAAAAAAAAAAAAAAAAAAAAGACAAACATGAAAACACCTGCAGGAGCTGACACAAAAATGGCATTTTTTTAGAGTGATGAAATAGTTGCACTTCACCATCATGGGTATTAAAGTTATCACGCATATGTGTTTTGAAAGCTAGAATACATTTTTTTTACAAAGCACTTTATAAAAATGTTCTCTGCACACAAACCCTATAATTTTCATATAACTATCATATTAAGGATAAATGCACCTTAAAGCCAACACTTAGAACATTAAAAAAAAAAAGAGCTGGATGCCTTTAATCCCAGCACTCGGGAGGCAGAGGTTGGAGGATCACCATGAGTTCGAGGCCACCCTGACACTACATAGTGAATTCCAGGTCAGCCTGAGCTAGAGTGAAACCCTACCTCAGGGAGAAAGAGATACCACCAGTGAAGATACTCAACAGTGGAAACTGCAAGCCTTATAATTGGCCAGCCAGGCCAAGTGAGCCAATGGGTGCAATAGTGGCACATCTGTCATGGTGAAAATCAACTGCCTTCCAGTTGGACTGGTGGCCCGCTCCATGGGGGGGAATACATCCCTGATACTGAAAACTTAAAACAGGGGTAGTCATGAGCCTTGGGGCTGTAACATCTGATGCTGTCTGGAAAAATGTATATACTATGCTTATCAAACTGCCCAGTAAGCACTTCTCTTAATATTTATACCCTTATATTAACGCTACTCTCACTTTGGGTAGAGAATCTTCTCTTTTCAGATGGCAGTGACCTTGGGATGACTCAGAAGGTATCATAGTGCTGGAAAGAAGTGACTGGAGTACTGAGTAACATCTCGATCACACCTTCCAAAGCTCAGGGTCTAATACGGAAGAGGTGGTGGAAAGAATGTATAAGCCAAAGGAAGGATAGGACTCCTTACAATGTGATCCCTCCAGACATAAAATGGCCTGGATATCCATGACTTCATAGTGCCTGACACTACCTACACAAGACCATCATAAGAGGAGGAAAAGATCATGACACCAAAATAAAAGAGAGACTGATTGAGATGGGGAGGGGATATGATGGAGAATAGAATTTCAAAGGGGAAAGTGGAGGGAGGGAGGGTATTACCATGGGATATTTTTTATAATCATAGAAAATGTTAATAAAAATTGAGAAAAAAAAAAGAAAACCTACTTCAAAAAAAAAAAGAGGGGGGGCACTGGAAAGATGGCTTAGTGGTTAAGGCATTTGCCTGCAAAGCCAAAGAACCTCAGTTCAATTCCCCAGGACCGACATAAGCCAGACGCACAAGGGGGCGTGCATGTCTGGAGTTTGTTTGCAGTGGCTAGAGGCCTTGGTGGGCCCATTCTCTCTCTCCCTCTCCCTGCCTTTTTCTCTCTCAAATAAATAAATAAAGATAAAGTAAAAAAATAAAATAAATTAAAATTAAAATTAAAAAACATACCAGTACCTAAACATAAATGTTAACAAATACAAGAATACTGTACTGCAGGAAGTTTAACCAAGTGCCTTTTGTAGAACCAGCACTCAGAGCTGGAGAAATGGCTTAACGGTTAAGGCACTTCCCACCAAAGCCAAAGGACCCAAGAGGTTTGATTCCCCAGTACCCATGTAAAGCCAGATGCACTAGGTGGTGCATATTTCTGGAATTCCTTTGCAGTGGCAAGAGGCCCTGGTGAACCCATTCTATCTGCCTTTCTCTCTCCCTTTCTCCCTCTCCCTCCCTCTCTCTCTCAAATAAATAAATAAAAATATTTTTAAAAGCCGGGTGTGATGGCGCACGCCTTTAATCCCAGCACTTGGGAGGCAGACATAGGAGGATCGAGAGTTCGAGGCCACCCTGAGACTACAGAATGAATTTCAGGTCAGCCTGGGCTAGTGTGAGACCCTACCTCCAAAAACAAAAACAAATACAAAAAAAAAAAAAAAAATACAGCCGGGTGTGGTGGCACACACCTTTAATCCCAGCACTTGGGAGGCAGAGGTAGGAGGATTGCCATGAGTTTGAGGACACCCTGAGACTACACAGTGAATTCCAGGTTAGCCTGAGCTAGAGTAAGACCCTACCTCGAAAAACCAAAATACAGCAGGGCGTGGTGGCGCACGCCTTTAATCCCACCATTCAGGAGGCAGAGGTAGGAGGATCGCCAATAGTTCGAGGCCACCCTGAAACTACACATAGTGAATTCCAGGTCAGCCTGGGCCAGAGTGAGACCCTACCTCAAAAAACCAAAATAAATAAATAAATAAACAACCAAAAAAAAAAAAAAAAAAAAAAAAACCAGCACTGAGGAGGCAGAGGTAGGAGGATCACTGTGAGTTCAAGTCCACCCTGAAACTACCAGAATTTCAGATCAGCCTGGGCTAGAATAAGACACTACCTCAACGCCCCACCCCCCCCCCAAAAAAAAAACAATGGCAACAAAAATACCCAAGCCACCCATTCCTTCTCTTCCTCAACCCTCCTATACTAATGAGAAGAGCTAGCTCCCCCACCCCCACCTTCCCAAATCTTAGTCTAATTCTTCCATTTGTCTCGATCGGTACCTAAATCACTGGACTGGACCACCTTCACCTTGGGGCAGGAACTTAACCAGTTCCCGGCTCCAGGCTTCACCCACCTGCATGCTTCCCACCACACAAAGTGATTTCAGGGAAACTTAACAAGAGCCTTTGGCGTTCCATCTGAAAACCTGTGGGATCTCCCCACTGTCACAGGCCTATTCCTGCCTTCCTCTGGCTGAAATGGATATGTTTCTTAACTTTTTATTTATTTATTTATTTATTTATTTGAAAGAAAGAGGGAGAGAGAGAATGGGTGTGCCAGGGCCTCCAGCCACTGCAGACGAACTCCAGACACACACGCCCCCTTGTGCATCTGGCTTACGTGGGTCCTGGGGAATCGAACCAAGGTCCTTTGACTTTGCAGGCAAGTGCCTTAACCGCTAAGCCATCTCTCCAGCCCTGAAATGGATACGTTTTTGTTCTAGAAGGTTAACAGACATCTTCCCTGCCTGAAGCATTCTTCCTAATGTACCCTTGGTTAAAATGTCTTCCTTCAAGCCCAGTGTGACTGTCACTTCTATGAGGCCTGTCCCCACCCCCACACCAGCTCGGTTCCCCAGTTGTACTTTCCCAGTTCCTACAGCATTTTCATCATTGTCTTAAAAAAAAAAAATCATCAGGCTGCAGAGATTGCTTAGTGGTTAAGGTGCTTGCCTGCCAAGCCTGAGGACCAAGGTTCAATTCCCCAGTACCTATGTAAGCCAGATGCATCAGGTGTCACATGTGTCTGGAGTTCGTTTGCAGTGGCTAGAGGCCCTAGCATGCTCATTCTTTTTCTGTCTCTCTCATAAATAAATACTTTTTTTAACCTTTGTAATTTTTTAAATTATTTTACAGAGAGAGCAGCAGCAGATAGAGAATGAGCATGCCAGGGCTTTTAGCCACTGCAAACGAACTCCAGATTCATGCTCCCCTGACTTACGTGGGTCCTGGGGAATCGAACCTGGGTCCTCTGCCTTTGCAAGCAAGTGCCTTAAAATCCAAGCCATTACTCCAGCCTGATAAAATGTTTTTCAAAAGTCAGCATCTGAGCTGGGTATGGTGGTGCACACCATTAGTCCCAGCACTCAGGAGGCAGAGGTAGGAGGATTGCCGTAAGTTCAAGGCCACCCTGAGACTACATAGTGAATTCCAGGTCAGCCTTGGCTAGAGTGAGACACTACCTCAAAAAACAACAACAAGAAAGAAGCATCTAATAGCTTTCTGTATTTGGAGGCATAATGAAATCTTCCTTATCCTCAAATCTTTAGACTAACAAGTCCTTACCCTTGAGATATTAGTGCATCTGGGTTTACCTGGGTACTAGGGTATCAAACCTGGGCCCACACGCTTTGCAAGCAAGCATCTTTAACCACTGAGAAATCTCCTCAGTCTCATTTGAAATATTACTAAAAGACAGAGTTTTACTTTGAGGCCTCTGGGTGGGCTAACTATCTGTGCTAAAATAGCAACTATCTTATAAGTGCCTGCCAGTCCTCTGACAGGGCATGTCTCTGCCTGGAAAATTCATGGCAAACAGCAGACTCCCCGCACTTGTGATCTTTTGAAGGACTACCATAATAAAGTGCCACAGACTGGGTGGCTGACATAATGGCAATTTGCACTCTCATGGTCTTGAAAGCTATAGGCCTGAGATCAACTTGTCAGCAGGGCATGGAGATGGCTGTTTTCCTGTGACCTTATCTCCTCTCTGATAAGGACACCAGTGACCCCACTTAACCAGTCACCTATCTAAAGATCCAATCTCCAACTATAGTGACAGCCTGAGATACTTGGGGGATAAAATTTCTAAAAGTGAAAAAAAAAAAAAAAGAAAGAAATTTCTAGGCTTCCAGTTAAAATGGCAGCATAGGAACCATGCCAAAGCAGCCTAGGGGAGAAAAAGCCAAAAAAAAAAAAAAAAAAACAGCAAAATAAACTCATCTACTAAAAACTGAAGTGCATAAGAAATTATCTACTGCAGCAGAGAAGTAGGCGAGATCCAGAGTGTCTAGAGCCCACAGAAGCAGGCAGAAGCAGCTCCAGCAGCGATGGCACCAGGGCCTCATGGCCACAGCCGCAAGGCTTGGCCTGAGGTGCAGGAAGAGCCAGGTGAGGGGCTCACACCGGTTTTCTTGCAAACTCAAGAAACGTGAAGGGAGGACAGCATGGACCAATGGAGCAGCTCATGAAGAAGAGGATCATGAGGACCAGAGGGAGAACTTAAGCCACCATCCACAGCACCCCCTCCCCAACCACCAGCACAAGCACCAGCAAGCACCAGAGACCTGGGTAAGGGAGCTCACCTACACAGCACCCAGCACAGGTGATCAGAGCAGCGACCCACTGACCCAGCCAGCCTCCCTGAGCCCACAGCACAGCAAAGAGTGACCCAAGTGGGTGCGCAGTATAATTGAGACCAAAGCCATCCCAAAAGGTAATAGGGATTACACCAGGTCAGTACCTGCCAAATAAGCCTGATGTATAGGCTTGAATCTGAAGTGTTAATTGCACCTTCCATGTCAGGGTAAATTATATGTTAAATCTGATGGATTGAATTGGCCATTCTTAAATAAGCTATATTTTGAGCTTATCATTTGTTGTTTCCTGATTTATAATGCCTTTGTTTCCTCTTCTGTCCTTCATTGGGGAAGGGTCTCACTTGGTCAAAAGCTGACTTGGAACCCTCTACAGACCAGAAATCTCAGCCTCCCAGTTGACAGGATTAAGGGTGTGAGACAACACACATCCTTAGGGACTGTGACATTTTTAAAGGATCTGACCATCATAATACCTACTCTTGCATAAATACTCTGTGCTATTTTTCATTGAATATGTACATTGTTTAGTTAAATTTTAGAATTTGCCTGTACTTTGTTCCACTCAGCCTACTTGAATACACTCATTGCAGGCCAACCCAACACCTAGGGTCACTTTTGTGGTTACTCTGAGAGTATGAAGAGCCACACCTAGCACCTTAAGCTCCTACACTGAAGATATATAACATCAGATTGATTGATACATCTAATAATACTGCAGATAATTCAAAAACCCAAGCATTAAATTAATCCAAGATGCAAAAATCTCTACATTATAATACAAGAAACACAAAAAGTCAAGACAATATAAATCCACCAAAAAGTATTAATGCATCAGAAATGACCTCCAGTGAGAATGATTTAGAGGAAATGCCTGAGAAACATTTCACAAGAATGACTATAAATATGCTCAAAGAAATCAAAGTTGAAATCAAAGGAATAAAAGAGGAAGTCAAAGGAATCAAAGAAAACACAAGAAACCAATTTAATGAAATAAGGAGATCAATACAAGACATAAATAAGGAAATAGAAATTAAAAAGGAAAACCAGTCAGAAATACTAGCAATGAAGAACACGGTCAGTCAAGTGGAAAATCTCACCAGTAGAATGGATGAAGGAGAGGAAAGAATATCTAAGCTAGAAGACCAAGTGGCAGATCTAATACAGACCAACAAATTCATTGCCTCCCAGAAACTCACCTTTCTACAAAGAATGGACACTATCTTAGGGTGAAAAGTTGGAAAATGGTGTTCCAAGCAAATGGGCCTAGAAAACAAGTAGGGATTGCTATCCTAATATCTGACAATGTAGACTTCAGTCCAACATTAGTTAGGAAAGACAAGGAAGGTCACTTTATATTGATTAAAGGCACAGTACAACAGGAGGACATTACAATCCTAAACATATATGCACCTAATATGGGGGCTTCCAACTTCATCAAGCACTATTAGAACTAAGGTCACAGATAACACCAAACACAGTTGTAGTGGGTGACTTCAAAACCTCACTCTCATCAATTGACAGATCACCCCAGCAAAAAATAAACAGAGATGCATCTGGATTAAATGGACCTAACAGATATATACAGGACATTTCACCCAAATGCTGCAGGATACACATTTTTTTTTCAGCAGCACATGGAACATTCTCTAAAATAGACCATATATTAGGACACAAAACAAATCTTAACAAATACAGGAAAATAGAAATAATTCCTTGTACTCTATCTGATCACAATGGGATCAAACTATAAATCAATAGCAAGAAAAGCTATAGATCATACACAAAATCATGGAAACTAAACAATACACTAGTAAATGATGAATGGATCAGTGAAGAAATTAAGAAAGAAATCAAAAAATTCATAGAGTCAAATGATAATGAGAACACCACGTACCAAAACCTTTGGGACACAATGAAGGCAGTCCTAAGAGAAAAATTTACAGCTTTAAGTGCCCATATTAAGAAATGTAAAAGGTAAGCCGGGCGTGGTGGCGCACGCCTTTAATCCCAGCACTTGGGAGGCAGAGGTAAGAGGATTGCCATGAGTTTGAGGCCACCCTGAGACGACATAGTGAATTCCAGGTCAGCCTGAACTAGAGTGAGACCCTACCTCGAAAAACCAAAAAAAAAAAAAAAAAAAAAAAGAAATGTAAAAGGTTTCCAGGTGTGGTGGTGCACGCCTTTAATCCCAGCACTTGGGAGGCAGAGGTAGGAGGATCGCTGTGAGTTCAAGGCCAGCTTGAGACTCCATAGTGAGTTCCAGGTCAGCCTGGGCTAGAGTGAGACCCTACCTCAAAAAAAAAAAAAAAAAAAAAGAAATGTAAAAGGTTGCAAGTAAACAACTTAATGCTTCACCTTAAAGCCGTGGAAAAAGAAGAACAAGGCAAACTGAAAATCAGTAGATGGGAAGAAATAATAAAGATTAGGACAGAAATTAATGAAATAGAAACCCCCCCCCAAAAAAATCCAAAGAACCAATGAAACAAAGAGTTGGTTCTTTGAAAGGATAAACAAGATTGACAAACCCTTAGCAAATCTGGCCAAAAGAAAGAAAAAAAGAGACAAAAAACAATAAAATTAGAGATGAAAAAGGCACCACCACAACAGATACCAGAGAAATTCAAAAAATCATAGGGACATAATATAAGAACATATACTCCACCAAGTTTGAAAATCTGAAAGAAATGGATGATTTCCTTGATTTATATGACCTACCTAAATTAAATCAAGATGAGATTAACCACTTAAATAGACCTATAACAAGTATGAAGATCCAAGCAGTTATCAAAAATCTCCCAACTAGGGCTGGAGAAATGGCTTAGCAGTTATGTGCTTGGACGTGAAGCTTAAGTACCCTGGTTCAAGGCTCAATTCCCCAGGAACCACATAAGCCAGATGCACAGAGGAGCACATGCATCTGGAGTTCATTGGCAGTGGCTGGAGGCCCTGGTGTGCCCATTTTCTCTCTCTCTCTCTCTCTCTCTCTCTCTCTCTCTCTCTCTCTCTGCCTCTTTTTCTCTGTGTCTATTTGTCACTCTCAAATGAATAAATAAAAATAAACAAAAAAAATCTCCCCACAAAAAAAAAAAAAAAAAAAAAAAAAAAAACAGGCCCAGATGGATTCACTGGTGAATTTTACCAGACCTTCATGGAAGAAAGTAACACCAATGCTTCTTAAACTTTTCCATAAAATAGAAAAAGAAGCAATCCTACCCAACTCCTTCTATGAAGCCAGCATCACCCTGATACCAAAACCAGGCAAAGATAGAACAAAAAAAGAAAATTACAGACCAATCTCCCTCATGAACAGAGACGCAAAAATTCTCAACAAAATATTGCAAACAGAAAACAAGAATATATCAGAAAGATCATTCACCCAGACCAAGCAGGCTTTGTCCCAGAGATGCAGGGATGGTTCAACATACACAATTCGATAAATGAAATACATTATATAAATGGACTGAAGGACAAAAATCACAGGATCATCTCATTAGATACAGAAAAAAGCATTTGACAAAAGCCAACATCCCTTCACGATAAAAGTCCTACAGAGACTGGGAATAGAAGGAACATATCTCAACATAATAAAGGCTATTTATGACAAACCTACAGCCAACATAGTACTAAATGGAGAAAAACTTGAAGCTTTTCCACTAAAATCAGGAACAATTCAAGGGTGTCCACTGTCCCCACTTTTACTTAATAAAGTACTGGAAGTCTTAGCCATAGCAATAAGGCAAGAGACACACATAAAAGGGCTACAAATTGGAAAGGAAGAGATCAAGTTATCATTACTTGAAGTTGATATGAGTCTATACATAAAGGACCCTAAAGACTCTACTAGCAAACTGTTAGAGCTGATAAACACCTATAGCCATGTAGTAGGATACAAAATAAACACACAGAAATCAGTACCCTTCCTATATGCTAATAACAAACACACAGAAGATGAAATCAGAGAATCACTCCCATTCACAATTACATTAAAAAAAAAAAAAGTCCCAGGCTGGAGAGATGGCTTAGCAGTTAAGCACTTGCCTGTGAAGCCTAAGGACCCCAGTTCGAGGCTCATTTCCCCAGGACCCACATTAGCCAGATGCACAAAAGGGTGCATGCATCTGGAGTTCGTCTGCAGTGGCTGGAGGCCCTGGCATGCCCTTTCTCTCTCTCTCTCTCTCTCTCTCTCCCTCTTTCTCTCTGTCTGTCACTCTCAAATAAATATTTTTTTTAAAAAGTCCCTTGGAATTAACCTAAGCAAGGAAGTGAAGGATCTCTACAATGAAAACATTAAAATGCTCAAGTGAGAAATTTCAAAAGACACTAGGAAATGGAAAGATATCCCTTGTTCTTGAATTAGAAGAATCAAGATTATAAGGCAATCTTACCAAAAGCAATCTACACATTTAATGAAATCCCCATCTAAATTCCAATGGCATTCTTCATGGAAATAGAAAAAAACAATCTAAAAATTCATTTGGAGGCATAAAAAACCTTGAATATCTAAAACAATTTTGAGCAACAAAAATAAGGATGGTAGTATCACTATATCTGATTTTAACCTATATTACAGAGCCATAGTAACAAAAATAGCATGGGGATACCTTCCAGTGAGTTGTTGGCAAGGGAGGTCCCTGATGCCCCCAAAACATTACAGGCCATTGCCGAGGCCCTTGGTATCCCACCAGGAACAGATAGTAAGACCCTATTGCTTAAGACTTCACATACTTGGGCTGCAAGGCCACTGAGAAATCCTGCTCGAACTGAGCTAAAAACCTCCTCCAAGTAGACCAGCTGAAAGAAAGCTGGAAAAAGCCATTCTGCATGCAGTTCAATGGGAGAGAGAGAAATCACCAGTGAAGATACTCAACAGTGGACACTGCAAGCCTTATAGTTGGCCAGCCAGGCCAAATGAGCCAACAGGTGCAATAGTGGGATATCTGTCATGGTGGAAACCAACTGCTCTCTAAGTGGACTGGAGGCCCACTCCATGGGAGGGAATACATCCCTGATACTGATAACCTACAACAGGGATAGCCATGAGCCCAAGGGGTGTAACATCTGCTGCTGTCTGGCTAAATGTATATACTATGCTCATCAAACTTCCCAGTAAGCACTTCTTTTAATGTTCATACCCATATATCAATGCTACTCTCACTTTTGGTTGAGAACCTTCTCTTTTCAGATGGAAATAACCTTGGGATGACTCAGAAGGCATCATGGTGCTGGGAAGTAGTGACAGAGGAGTGCTCAGCACTGCAATATCTCTGTCACACCTTCCAAAGCTCAGGGTCCACTGCAGAAGAGATGGCAGAAAGAATCTAAGAGCCAAAGGAATGGTAGGACTCCTTACAACATGCTCCTCCAGACACAAAATGCCCTATATATCCATGGCCTCACAATGCCTGACCCTATCTACACAAGACCATTATAATAGGAGGAAAAAGATCATGACATCAAAATAAAAGACAGACTGATTGTGCCCGGCATGGTGGCGCACGCCTTTAATCCCAGCACTCGGGAGGCAGAGGTAGGAGGATCGCAGTGAGTTCGAGGCCACCCTGAGACTCCATAGTGAATTCCAGGTCAGCCTGGGCTAGAGTGAGACCCTACCTTGAAAAACCAAAAAAAAAAAAAAAAAAAAAAAAAAAAAAAAAAGAGACAGACTGATTGAGACATGGAGGAGATATGATGGAGAGTGGAGTTTGAAAAGGGAAAGTGCAAGCCGGGTGTGGTGGTGCACGCCTTTAATCCCAGCTCTCGAGAGGCAGAGGTATGAGGATCGCCTGAGTTTGAGGGCACCCTGAGACTACATAGTGAATTCCAGGTCAGCCTGGGCCAGACTGAGACCCTACCTCGAAAAACCAAAAAAAAAAGGGGGGGGGGGAGAAAGTGGTGGGAGGGAGGGCATTACCATGGGATATTGTTTACAACCATGGACGTTGTTAATAAAAAATAAATTTGGTATCGCATGCCTTTCATCCCAGCACTCGGGAGGCAGAGGTAGGAGGATCACCGTGAGTTCAAGGCCAGCCCGAGACTACATAGTTAATTCCAGGTCAGCCTGTGCTAGTGTGAAACCCTACCTCGAAAAACTGAAAAAAAAAAAAAAAAAAAAAAAAAAAAAAACCTTTCATAAAAAGAAAAATTTTTTTAAATGCCAAAAAAAGACCATCATAAACTGGGCGCGGTGGCACACACCTTTAATCCCAGCACTTGGGTGGCAGAGTTAGGAGGATCGCCATGAGTTCGGAGCCACCCTGACAATGCAGAGTGAATTCCAGGTCAGCCTGAGCTAGAGTGAGACCCTACCTCGAAAGGCCAAAAAAAAAAAAAAAAAAATCATAATAGGAGGAAAAGATGGTGACATTAAAATAAAAGACATACTGATTGAGAGGGGGGTAGGATGGAGAGTGGAGTCTCAAAGGCAGAAGGCAAGCAGAAAAATACCCAGGCCATGAGACTGCACTTCCCAGCCAGGATGGGTAGGGGAGAGGCAGACTTACATGCATTTTTAGACAAGGTTTGAGGGCTTTTGGAGAGGGCTGGGCCATGTGGATAACCTCTTTTATAGTACCAGACAACCAATCAGGGACGAGCCGAGATCTGATTGGCTCATGGACTCTCTGGGCTGACCCAGAGAAGCTAAACTGAGGAAGATGCCAGAACTTCCTGTTGGGAAGGCTCATTTGCAGTCATCTTGCTTAAGACAGCAGTGTTGCCAGGACAGAACTGTGGTTCTGGGGAGTTGAACTTGGTAGTCTCTCTCTGAGAGGCCTTGATCTTTAGCCCCAAATACTCTTTTTTTTTTTTTTTTTAAGTTGACAACTTCTATACTTACAGACAATAAACCATGGTATTTCCCTCCCCTCCACCATTTTCCCCTTCACAACTCTGCTCTCCATCATATCCCCTCCCTCTCTCCATTAGTCTCTCTTTTATTTTGATGTCATCGTCTTTTTCTCCAATTAAGAGGGTCTTATAAAGGTATTTCTAGGCACTGCAAGATCATGGATATCGAGGCCAATTTCTGTCTGGGCAGTTGCATTGTAAGGAGTGGTGCCCTTCCTTTGGCTCTTACATTCTTTCCACCACCTATTCCACAATGGATCCTGAACCTTGGAGGGTGTGATAGAGATGTTTCAGTGCTGGACACTCCTCTGTCACTTCTTCTCAGAACTATGTTGCCTTTTGGGTCATCCCAGTGGTCACTGCCATCTGAAAAGAGAAGCTTCTCTAACCAAAAGTGAGAGTAACATTAATATATGAGTACAAACATTAAGTGTAGTACTTTCAGGGCAGTTTGGTAAGAACAATATATGCATTTAGCCAGACAAGAGCAGAGTTTATGCTGGGCGTGGTGTTGCACGCCTTTAAGTCCAGCACTTAGGAGGCAGAAGTAGGAGGATCGCCATGAGTTCGAGGCCACCCTGAGATGACATAGTGAATTCCAGGTCAGCCTGCGCTAGAATGAGACCCTCCCTGAAAACAACAACAACAACAAAAACAAAAAAAGCAGGCTTTATACCCCTAAGGCTCATGACCTCCCCTGCCATAGGCTTTTGATTCGGTTTTCAGTACCAGGCCTTGTATTCCTCCCATAGAGCACGCCTCCAGTCCAATTAAAGAGCAGTTGGTTTCCCCCAGAGCAGCCATGCCACTATTGCACCCATTCGGTCATTTGGCCTATCTGGCCAAACTTGAGGCTTCCAGTGACCACCGTTCCACTGCTGATGACTTCTGTCTCCCATAGGGCTGCGTGTAGTGCAGCTTTTCCCAGCTTTCAATTGGCTGGTCTACAGGGAGAAGGTTTTCAGCTCAGCACCAGCTTGATTTTTCAGTAACCTTGCTGCCCATGCATGTGAAGTCTTCATCAATAGGGTCTCACCATCTGTTACTCCTGAGGCCCAAATACTCTTAACAGGTAAGCCAGCCATCTCTTCAGGCTCCCTTCTAGTCCTTTTATAGGAGGTTGCTGATTTCTAAAATAATCTTATTTTTTCATAAAAGTAATACTGGAGTAATAAGAATTTATGTTTCCTTTAACATTACAGTCCTTCCTATACTCTTACTAGAGTCACATTTGTTTGTTTTGCAAAGACAGAACTTCTCAGAAAGAAGAATATCCATATATTACTCTAGATGGACAAAAAAATCAAGCTGGGGCCGGGCATGGTGGCGCACGCCTTTAATCCCAGCACTCGAGAGACAGAGGTAGGAGGATCACAGTGAGTTTGAGGCTACCCTGAAACTACATAGTGAATGCCAGGTCAGCCTGGGCTAGAGTGAGACCCTGCCTCAAACAAAACAAACAAATGACAAAAAAAGTCAACCTGGGGAGGGAGCTGTCCATGAGAAATTGAGTTATGTGGAGGTGTGCAAGATTCGATTAGCCATCTTCAGTACTGTATGCACTGGGAGCCTAGCTGAGACCTTCCTGCAGGGCCATGCACACAGGAACAGCACTGCCTGATGGACGAGCCTCTCAAACTCACGAGCACCCCCACTGTGGCCAGGCAAGTGGTAAGAAAGGCCTCATGGAGATGCTTTTCAATGTAAAACTGAATTTTACTGTGTAACATTCTATCCCCTAATTTTATTTTTTTTTTCCCCACTCTGGAAAAACACTCTACTCAGAAATATTTCGGCTTTCTAAGAAGCCCAGTGTTATCTTAACCTAAGCTCTCAGTACATGGTGCTCAAAGGAAACAAAGGAAAGGTTCCTTGGCCTAGTTCAAGGTGGAGGACTTGCTGGCTGAATTGCCTTGCTGTCATAGTTTATTTGGCAGCAACCTACTTACATAATAGTCTGCTTCGGGCAAGATTGCTTCAGTATTAATGCAGAAATTTAAACGTTTCTCTTTCCCAAACACCAGGAAGCCTGGACACCACTGATGGCCTGGTCTTCTCTGACCGGCTGCGTCCAGACCACAGAAAAGTCACTGCTGAGGAACAGAAGATTTCTCCTCTGAATGGCCCAAAGGGATTTCACCAGAGTGAAGCATGGACTCTGGTGTGCTATGCACCAGTCCTCCTCATTCATCCACTGGATCCTCAGAACGTGTATTAGTCAAAGCCAGGCGTGGTGGCGCACACCTTTAATCCCAGCACTCAGGAGGCCAATGTAGGAGGATCACTGTGAGTTCGAGGTCAATCTGAGACTAGTGAATTCCAGGTCAGCCTGGGCTAGAATGAGACCCTACCTCAAATACAAGAATGTGGGGATGGAGAGATGGCTTACTAGTGAGGGCACTTGCCTGCAACGCCAAAGGGCCCAGGTTCAATTCTCCAGGACCCACGTAAGACAGATGTGGCGGAGGGAAGCACACACATCTGGAGCTACACAGCCTGGGCTACAGTGAGACCCTACCTCAAAAAAAAATTAAATTGAAATAAAAATGGAGCCAGGGGCTGAAGAATGGCTTAGTGGTTAAGATGCTTGCCTAAAAAGCCCAGTGACCCTGGTTTGATTCCCCAGTGCTCACATAAAGGCAGATGCGCAAAACAGAGAATGCATCTGGAATTCGTTTGCAGTGGCTGGAGGCCCAGGCATGGCCATTCTCTATATCTCTTTGTATGTCTGTGTCTCACTGTTTACAAATGAATAAATAAATAAATTATATATATATATATATATATATATATATATATATATATATATATATATGTACACATAGGGCTGGAGAGATGGCTTAGCAGTTAAGCGCTTGCCTGTGAAGCCTAAGGACTCTGGTTCAAGGCTGTATTCCCCAGGACCCACATTAGCCAGATGCACAGGGGGCGCACGCATCTGGAGTTTGTTTGCAGTGGCTGGAAGCCCTGGCATGCTCATTCTCTCTCTCTCTCTCTCTATCTGCCTATTTCTCTCTCTCTGTCACTCTCAAATAAATAAATAAAAATGAAAAAAAATTAATATATATATATATTTTTTTTTTTTAAATGGAGACTTTAAACTCGGGAGGCAGAGGTAGGAGGATCGCCATGAGTTCAAGGCCACCCTGAGATCACATAGTGAATTCCAGGTCAGCCTGAGCTAGAGTGAGACCCTACCTCAGACAGAAAAAAAAAAAAAAAAAAAAAAACGGCCCCCACCACAGGCAAGCACATACATACATGCATACAGCACACACATCACATCACATACACACACGGACACACACGCAAAACAAATGATCTTACACACCAATATGAAACCAAAGTCTGACTGTGCGTGGAGACCCCAGGCCCATGAATATAATAACAAGAAGACCATTTTAGGGCCAGGTGTGGTGGCACACACCTTTAATCCCAGCACTCAGGAGGCAGAGGTAGGGGGATCACTGTGAGTTCAAGGCCACCCTGAGACTACATAGTAAATTCCAGGTCAGCCTGGGCTAGAGTGAGAGGCAACCTCAAAAACCAAAACAAAACAAAAAACCCAAAGACAATTTTAGGGTTGTCGTGGTGGTTAGAACTGAAGGAGCAGATATGGTTGATGGGAAAGAAGGAAGTAAGCTTCGGGCAGAAAGAACAACACATGGAGGGAAGGGAAGGGAAGGGACACTTAGACAGGATGACTCCGGAGAGGAAGTGAGTACCGTGCAGTGGTTTGAGTTTTATTTTAAGAAAAATGGGTCTTGAGATGATCACAGGCCCTACGACCTGGAGGTTCCACTCATGGGCATTGTCGTCAGCTTCACGTTGCTAGGATGAATCTTCAAACCAGACACAGTTTATGGGAGGCGGAAGGGATTTCTTTGAAGCTTGCAGATCCAGGGGAAGTTCCATAATGGTGGGAGAAGCTGGCCCCTATTCACAGGTCCACGCACAGAAATACCACCAACACCACCATAAGCAAACACGCTCCAGAAACCCCAGGAGTGCTCAATCACTCTCTATACCTTTAGACTGGAATTCCAGATATGCCCCCCCCAAAAAAAAACACCTTAGGGCTGGACTCTAGGATCAGTCCCCGGGACCTCTTCCAGCCAGGCAGCTGGAAATCCAAGAAGCTTTAATAAAACTGAATCTACTGGGGGACATCCATTCAAACTACCACAGACATCTACCCAAGAGAAATGAAAACTTATGCCTGCAAAAGACTTGAACACAAGTATTCATAGTAGCCTCAAAATAGCCCCAACTGGAGCCAATCCAAAATGTCCATCAAGAGGAGGTAATGGGGGCTGGAGAGATGGCTTAGCAGTCAAGACACTTGCGTGTGAAGCCTAAGGACCCAGGTTCAATTCTCCAGGTCCCACGTAAGCCAGATGCACATGGTGGCACATGTGGCTGGAATTCCTTTGCAGTGGCTAGAGGCCCTGGCGTGCCCATTCTCACACTCTCTCTGTCTCTAATAAAAAATAAAATAAATCCTTTTTTAAAAAGGAAGTAATAAATCGGTTGTCTCAGGTTCATGGTGATTCCTATGCAGCAATTAAAAGGAGCAGACTCCTGGTGCACACATGCCCAAGTAAAATGAGTCTGTTCTATGAGACTCCACTGCGTGCCATCCACAAATAAGACAAAGCTAGCTGATGGCAGTGAGAACCAGAATGTGGCTGCCTCCCAGGGTGGGGAAATGGTAGGGGGGAGATGATGTGAAGGAGGGACCGGTGGAACTTTCTGAGCTGATGAAATGTTCTGCATGGTGTCTCATGGTTTCACAGGAATAGCTAATTGTCAAAACTCATCAAATTACGCTGAAGATTTGCACGCTTTATTGTTGGCATATGACTTAGCAACTGTGTGTGAGTGTGTGTGTGGTATGTGTGCTGTATGCACATGAATGTGCTGAGGCAGCACCCCATGTGCTCATCTGCGTCCCCCATCACTCACCTCCCCTGTTTTGTATTGCCACCTGTCTCTAAAGCCTGCCTTTGGCTCTGGTCTCCACGCCCCACAGGACTAGGGTTAAGGACCTATGTGACCATGTCCAGCTGTTTATGTGGACTCTGGAGATTTGAATGCAGGCTCCCTCAGGCCTTCATGCTTATATAAGAAGCACACTTAACTGCTAAGACATCTGTCTAGCCCCTTACCAGTGTTTTTTGTAGAAAAAAAAAATACAAGCTTCATGTGGTGGCACACACCTGTAGTCCCAGTATTTGGGAGGGCAAGGCAAAGGAATTACAAGATTAAGGTCAGTTCAGTGTATGTAGCAAATTTGAGGTCAGCCTGGGCATAAACATCAAAACAGGGGCAAAATAAACACATTTGTATTGTAAATACAAGAATGAAGTAATGGCTGGATAGTGGTGGTGCACACATTTAATCCCAGCACTCTGGAGGCAGAGGTAGGACGATCGCAGAGAGTTTGAGGCCACCCTGAGACTACATAATGAATTCCAGGTCAGCCTGGGCTAGAGTCCTTACCTTGAAAAACAAAACAAAACAAAAATAAAAAAAGAATGAATGAATGAATGAATGAATGAGGTAATGATTTGTAATGCAAAAAGAGTCCCCTGGCTATGGTCTTCCAAAGGATTGGAGGAAGGGACCTGAATGGAAGTGGGTCTGTCAATTCTGCATGTAAATTATTGGGCTCCAGGATACCCTTAAAAATGAACACATGTCAACCCCTCACCTGCGTATAATATAGAAAAGCCCAGACCCTATCTTTGCTGACCTCCCGCAAGAACTGTTTTTTTTTTTTTCCAAAAACAGAAACAGTTTTCAATGGACAACAATGGGAATTTTGCTACAGAAAAAAAAAAAAAAAAAAAAAAAAAAAAGAGAGCCAGGAAACCACAGACAAAGAAGACAGATGGAACTAAATTTATATAAAACCTTTCAAGTCAGGACCAAAATAATCATGTTTGTTTTAACTATTTCAATTCTGCCAAATGCTTTCTTAGGCTCTCTTCTCCGCCATTATGATTTTCTTCTGAAATTAAGAAATCTAGCAGTCTGGAACAGATTGATGTAATAAGAAAGAAAGAAAAACATCTTTTATCTGTCACAATTTAACAGAACTAAAATAAGAGTGCCAGGTCACGTCTCCAGAAGAACACAGGCACTATGTTGTGAGAAAGCCTGATGTTCATCCTATAACCCCCTCCTAGAACTGTGTGTGCATCGGTCCTGCTCCTCCGGCAAACCCAAATACAATTGATCTTAGTGGTGTCTCAGGGTCACTAATCAAGCCCGTTGTAATCTCATTTTAATGGATTGTTGCCATAGAGATTGTAAGAGAATAGGTTAAATTTCTCAAATATTGATGTCCCAACAACTTATCCGATTTTTAGAAGAAAATGCTCAGATTCCTGTTTCTAATGTATTATTCTCTTTTATAGATGAATGACTGCAGTAAGCATATTGGTACAGGCTGGGAAATTCAATATATTCTGAGTTTTTATTCATGTCCCAGATGTCAGCCTGGGCTACAGTGAAACCCTACCTTGAAAAACCAAAAAAAAAAGGGGGGGCAGGGGGAATTGCAGGCTGAAGAGATGGCTTAGTGGTAAAGGCACTTGCCTGCAAAGCCAAAGAACCCAGGTTCGGCTCCCCAGGACCCACATGAGCAGGATGCACAAGGTGGCGCCTGGAGTTCATTTCCAGCAGCTGGCGGCCCTAGTGTGCCCATTCTCTCCCTCCCTCTCTCTCTCTTTCTCTCTACCTCTTTCAAATAAATAAATAAAAATAAAAATATTAGCCAGGCGTGGTGGAGCACACCTTTAATCCCAGCACTCAGGAGGCAGAGGTAGGAGGATCGCTGTGAGTTCGAAGCCACCCTGAGACTACTTAGTGAGTTCCAGATCAGCCTGGGCCAGAGTGAGACCCTACCTCGAAAAACCAAAAGAAAAAAAAAATTAAAAATATAAAAAAAATAAAAATATTTTTTTTAAAAAAAGGATATTGCCAGGTGTGGTGGCACACACCTTTAATCCTAGTACTCTGGAGGCCAAGGTAGGAAGATTTCTATGAGTTCAAGACCACCCTGAGACTGCATAGTGAATACCAGGTCAGCCTGGACTAGAATGAAACCCTACCTCAAAAAAAGGAAATCATATGCATACACATGTGTGCATGTGTGCACACACATGTGTGTGTTCCTAAGTTTTCCTCTTGCCCAAGTGAATTTCACTTGATTATGATGATTTTATCAGTTAAGACTCTTTTGGCCATATAGCTCAGTTGAGAGAGTGCCTGCCTAGCATGCACAGGCTTTGGGTTTAATCTGCAGCACCACATAAAATTGGGCATAATGGTTTCTCCTACAATCTGTTCTCATGAGGTAGAGACAAGAAGATTAGGAGATCAAGGTCATCCTCAGCAACATGAGTCCCTAGGGCCTAGAGAAATGGCATAGCAGTTAAGGCTCTTGCCTGAGAAGCCCAAGGACCCAAATTGGATTCCCAGTACCACATAAACCAAATGCACAAGGTGGCATCAATGTTCCTTTGCAGTGGCTAGAGGCCCTGGCATGCCCATTCTCTCTGTCTCTCTCTCTCTCTGTCTCTCTCTCTCTCTCTGTCTCTCTCTCTCTCTCTCTCTCTCTCTCTCTCTCTCTCTATATATATATATATATATATATATATATATATATATATATATAGTATTTAAAAGAAAAAAGGTAACATACTGAAAAAATAAAATAGCCAGGTGTGGTGGCACATGCCTATAATCCCGGCACTTTGGGGGCAGAGGTAGGAGAATCACCATGAGTATGTATCCATACTAAGTATGTCCATAATAAATTAAATTAAATTAAACTTTTAAAAAACAACAAAGAAAAAGAATTGCACCAAACCAACCTTGAAATTAGGGCTCATCCGGGTAAACACAAGGGTTAGGGTTTGTCTCAGCCTTAAGGACCAGGATAGCAAGAAGTAAACAGGAAGAGTCAAACTTGGGGAAAGATTTCTTGGTTAGAGATGTGTAAGTCTGAGGAGGCACTTGGGAAATTACTTGAACAAAAGGGGAAGAAAATAGGAAACGATACATACTTCTTGCCCGTGATTTACTTCTTGTTGCTTTAGAGAAGAAAGTATTTGAATAGTTGGTGACAAGATAATGTTCATTCAGAGTAATGGTGATGCGGGCAGAAGAATAGAAAACAATTTAAATAGAAAAATAAATTTAAAGGCTGTTTATACAAAGGAGACTCTTGGGGACTGCCTGGATAGATGGTCTAATATTAAATATAAATAGAAAAACAAGTCACTTTGAACAACTGCTGCTTTTATTGGGAAAAATGCAAGTCATCTGTGGTCACTTTATTTTATACCATTTTGGGTAAAATGTTGGGAATACTTATTAAAATAAAGTTAACTTTTTAAATTTGTAAAAAAAAAAAAAAATAAGGGCTGGAGGGATAGCTTAGCAGTTAAAAGGACTTACCTGAGAAACCTAAGGACCCAGGTTCAATTCCCCCAGAACCCACATAAGCCAGATGCACATGGTGGCATATGTGCCTGGTGTCTGTTTGCAATGGCTAGAGGCCTTGGTGCATCCATTCTGTCTCTCTCCATCTGTGTCTCTCTCTCTTTCTCTCTCTCCCTCAAATAAATAAATAAGACTTTAAAAAATTTATTTATTTGTAAGCAGAGAGAGAGAATCAAACTGGGGTTGTTAGGATTTGCAGGCAAGTACCTTAATCACTGAGCCTTATCTCCAGCCCTAAAGTTAACTTGTGACAATCAGTTAGCCCAGGACACTCTAAGTTATGGGTAGAGATAGCCCCAACCTACTTTAAACCCCTGAATCCAGCCCTCACTTGAGTTTCCCACTTTTGGGGGCTCCCATCCATTTCAATGGATACTTCCTTGCTCATCTGGTGTTTCTTTCTTTACTGTTTGAATCCTGTCTAATAAAACCTATTACATACATTCCTCATGCCAGCCTGTGACTGTCTCATCAGGCCTGGAACAGTAATGCTCTACTATCCTCTGGACCGAGATTTGCCCTGGTACAGCTCAGCAGGAGAGTAGAGAGCTACTGTCCCTCCTGTTCATAATTAATACAGACATTTGGTTCCCTAAGTGGGGTTATTGCTGTGATAAACCTGTCATGTGGTTCATAGATTTTTTTGGAGCTACTTTTCTG
This sequence comes from Dipus sagitta, assembly GCA_036346955.1. Lineage (NCBI taxonomy): Eukaryota > Metazoa > Chordata > Mammalia > Rodentia > Dipodidae > Dipus > Dipus sagitta. The sequence continues at coordinate 139,850,560 of CM070777.1, forward strand.
GAAGAACGTACAAAATATTGGAGTTCTGGGCTAAAGAAACCCCACAATGCTATATATAGAGCTTAATAGGCTGTTCTGGAGGGAGTTTGGAACACTAGAATGCCAAGAGAAACTTATATAGTAGAGGCCCAGCTCATGAGGTTCAAAGGGCGAATAAGGACTCTATTGGGAACTAGGATACAAACAACTTCTGTGATATTCTGCAAAGAATCTGGCTACATTTTGCCTGTGTCCTGCAAAGTTATATTCAAATGTGCCGGCAGAGGAAATCTCAAGACAGGATATCATTGAGGCTGGGCCATGGTTACTGTTCACTGCTATTGTCTAGATTTGCAATGAGAGAGAGAAAGTGGAGCAAAAAGTTATGAAAAGTGTTCAGTGTGAAGAGGAAAGGATGATCGATTTTAACACAATTGTGCAAAGCAGATTTGAAAGAAGCTGTAACTATTAAAAGCATTAGCACCACCTAGTGCTCTGCACTGGGAAAACAGGAAAGTAACTGAGGGTAAGATCTCACTTGTACATATATATATATACACACACATATTTGAGAGAACCTAAACTGAGAATGTTCCATGCTCAAAAACAACTGCCGCCAGGTGTGGTGGCACATGCCTTTAATCCCAGCACTCGGGAGGCTGAGGTAGGAGGATTGCTGTGAGTTCAAGGCCACCCTGAGACTACACAGTGAAATCCTGGACTAGAGTGAGACCTTAACTTGGAAAAAAAAAAAAAAAAAACTGCCAAGAGAAGTATTTTTGCAGAGTCCCCATGGAAAGTGAACAGAGGCTGATGCAACCATATGGTTCAAGAAAGCTGGCTAGATTTCAAACTAGAAGCAGAACTTGTCAACATCATCCACATGGTACTGGCGTTACAGGCACGAAAAATGCAGGATTGAGGAGATTACCATGGTTCTAGAGAGCTGTTGAGGCCAGGAAATGTGTGGCAGGATCAAAGGGCCTCCAAGAAGGCCCCCAGAGGCCGCTGTGGGACTTGAAGAGGAAGCCTAAGTTGCAATGGAGACTCCAGAACCACCAGGACCATCACGGGGCATCCACTGGGGAAGGCAGCAGGCAGAGTGGAAATGGCCCAGCCAAGAGAGAAGCTACATGTGCCTCAGACAGCAGAACTGCAGGGGTGGGACCACGCAGTCCCCTTGGAGGCCCCTCATGAGCCCCAGATACTGGACACAGAGCTGCAGGATTTGCTGTTTGCCCTGCTAGGCTCCAGTCCTGCTTTGTTTGGTTTAATCTCTCCCTGAGGTGCATCTATTCCTCCCTCTCATAGTGACAATGTTTCTGCCACTGTATACTTGAAGTGTGTAGTTTCTTCGTCACTCCTTTTTTTTTTTTTTTTTCTGAGGTAGGGTCTCACTCTAGCCCAGGCTGACCTGGAATTCACTATGTAGTCTCAGGCTGGCCTTGAACTCTTGGAGATCCTCTTACCTCTGCATCCTGAGTGCTGGGATTAAAGGCGTACACCACCACACCCAGCTTCATCACTATTTTTAAATATTTTATTTATTTATTTGCAAGCAGAGAGAGAGAGAGAGAATTAGCATGCCAGGGCCTCTAGCTGTCACAAATGAACTCCAGGTATATGTGCCACTTTGTGCACCTGGCTTTACATGGGTACTGGGGAATCGAACTCAGGTCATTAGATTTTACAGGCAAACACCTTAACCACTGAGTAATCTCTGCAGTCCTCTTTGTCACTCTTATAGGGCATGAATGTTTTTAAAAAAGTGCTTACTGGGCAGTTTGGTGAGCACAATATATGCATTTAGCCAGACACCAGCAGGAGTTACACCCCTAGGGCTCATGACCTCCCCTGTCATAAGTTTTCAGTATCAGGCATGTATTCCCTCCTGTAGAGCAGGCCTCCAGTCCAATTATAGAGCAGTTAGTTTCCCCCATAACAGGCATGCCACTATTGCAGCTGTTGGCTCATTTCGTCTGGCTGGCCAAACTTAAGGCTTGCAGTGTCCACTGTTGTTTATCTCCACTGGTGAATTCTTTCTCTCCCATAGACGTACATGCAACATAGCTTTTTCCAGCTTTCTGTCAGCTGGTCTACATGGAGGTTTCCAGCTCAGCTCCAGCAAGATTTCCTAGTGACTTAGTAGCTCAAGCATGTGGAGTCTTCTTGCTGAAATATTTAGTCCAGCCTGGACTGACAATCATGCTACTTCCAAGGAATGATGCATGTATCAACTGTCTCTATATTTTGCTTTATACCATTCATAAGATAGAACCATGTTTGCAAAGGGACAATAATGAGAATGAAAAGTGATTTTTAATATAATTTCAACCTGCTCAGGGTATTCTTTTTCTAATTTTTGTCCAAAATGAAGCAAGTTGTGTTTGTTACACTTTCAAATTCAGTAGAACAATGTGTCTTATAAGCTTATAGTTAATTTTTTGTTTGTTTTTTCAAGGTAGGGTCTCACAGGCTGACCTGGAATTCACTGCGTAGTCTCAGGCTGGCCTCAAACTCACAGCCATCCTCCTACCTCTGCCTCCCAAGTGTGAGTGCTGGGATTAAAGGTGTGTGCCACCACACTCAGTGTTTATAGTTAAATTTTAAATCGTCTTTTAATAATATAGACGGATTCCAGATGAAGTTGCAGTATGTGGAAATTCTTTTGACAGAAAATAAAGTTCAAAGCAGCCTATCAAATTCCTAGTGGTTTCATGATCAGTTTTGCAGATGTGCAACATCGAGATAATCAGCTTCAATGACAATTGCTAAATTATGGAACTTGCAGTAACAACATACTGTAGAAACTCTATTCTTCCGAAATGGTAACTTTCAGTTCTGCTGTTTTGTTTTTTTTGCACTAGGGGGTTGATCTTAGGACGTCATGTATGCAAGGCAGCACTCTACCCTAGGTTATAACCTCAGCTCCCATCTGCACTTGTTTTTTTGTTTGTTTGCTTGCTTGCTTTTTTGCTTGTTTTGTTTTGTTTGCTTCCTTTTCTGAGGTAAGCCCAACAGACTGCCCCCCTTTTTTTAATGAGAGAAAGAGAAAGAGAGAATTGGCACACTAGAGACTCCGCCACTATAATCAAACTCCAGATACATGTGCCACCGTGTGTGCATGTGAGACCTTGTACACCTGCATCACCTTGTGCATCTGGATTACATGGGACCTGGAGAGTCAAACATGGGGCCTCAAGCTTTTCAGGCAAGTACCTTAACTGCTAAGCCATCCCTCCAGCCCTGCTTTAAGCAAAAAAAAAAAAAAAAAAAAAAAAAAAACTAGGAACTTTAAAAAAATTTTTAATTGGGGCTGGAGGAATGTTTAGCGGTCAAGGCATTTGCCTGCAATGCCAAAGGACCCAGGTTTGATTCTCCAGGACCCATATTAACTAGATGCACAAGCAGGCGTACGTGTCTGGAGTTCATTTGCAGTGGCTGGAGGCCCTGGCACACCCATTCTCTCTCTCTCTCTCCCCTTCCTTTCTCTGTCAAATAAATAAAAATCAAATATGTTTTAAAATATATATATTTTGCCGGGCATGGTGGCACACGTCTTTAATCCCAGCACTCGAGAGGCAGAGGTAGGAGGATCGCCGTGAGTTCAAGGCTACCCTGAGACTCCATAGTGAATTCCAGGTCAGCTTGAGCTAGAGTAAGACCCTACCTCGAAAAACTAGAAAAAAAAAAAAAAATATATATATATATATATATATATATATATATATATAATTTATCTATTTGAGAGAGAGAAGAGAAGTGTGACAGCTAGAAAGAGAATGGGCATGTTAAGGTCTCCAACCACTGCAAACAAACTCCAGATGCATGCATCAACTTGTGCATCTGGCTTACGTGGGTCCTAGGGGTGGGGTGGGGGTTAAACCTAGGTCCTTTGGCTTTGTAGGAAAGTACTTTAACTGATGAGCCATCTCTCCAGCCTTTCTTTTATTTTGAGACAGATTCCCACCAAGATGCCTATGCTGGCTATAAACTTTCTCTGAAGCCCAGGCAAGCCTTGAATTTGGGATTATGTTTCCTCCCAATTATCTGAGATTAGAGACTTAAATCACCAGGTCCAGCTGCCCTTTGATTGTTTCTGTCATGAAAAACATGTTCTGTGGCTGGAGAGAAGGCTTAGAAGTTAAGGCGCCTGCAAAGCCTAAGAACCCAGGTTCGATTCTCCAGGTCCCACGTAAACCAGATGAATAAGGTGGCACATGCATCTGGAGTTTGTTTGCAGTGGCTAGAAACCCTGCCATGCCTATCCTCTCTCTCTCTCTCTTTCTCCCTGTGTCTCTAATAAATAAAAATTAAAATTAAAATTAAAAAAACATTAAACAGCCAGCCATGGTGGTGCACGCCTTTAATGCTAGCACTTGGGAGGCAGAGGTAGGAGGATCACTGTGAGTTTGAGGCCACCCTGAGACTACATAGTGAATTCCAAGTCAGCCTGGGTTAGAATGAAACCCTGCCTTGAAAAAACAAAAATAAAAGCATGTTCTGTTCCAGTATTTAATGCAAGAAATATGAAAATTAAAATTTGACAATGTCAGACAGTGAAACTGAAAAGGGGAATTCTTTCTTGCTTAGTATCGCTATTTGAACAATTTATATCTAAAAAATATTGAGGCCAGAGATGAGGAGATAACTCAGTGAATCAAGCACTTGCGGTGTGTAGTAGTTTGAATGTGAAATATTCTCCCACAGCCTCAGTGTTTGTTTGCCCTTTAATTTAATTTAATTATTTATTTATTTTTGATTTTCTGAGGTAGGGTCTCACTCTAGCCCAGGCCAACTGTTTGGGAAAGTGTTTAGGAAGTGGAACCTCACTGGAGGGCGTGTGAGGCTGGGGGGCAGGCCTTGAAGTGAACAGCCCAGCCCTGCCTGGTGTTCTCACTTGCTGCTTTCTCCCTGCTGATGGAGTGATGTGCTGCCTGGCTGTCTGTTCAGGCTCTGCTTTCCCCGCCATGATGAAACGTCCACTCAAAGCTGTAAGCCAAAATAAACCTGCTCCTTCCTTAAGCCACTTGTGATTGGATATTTTGTCCAAGCAACGAGAAGGTAACAGACACATCATATAAGTCTGAGTAGGTAAGTTTGGATTCCCAGACCCCACATAAAATGCTGGAAGCTATAGCAGGTTTCTATAATCCCAGTGCACATACAGCAAGAAGAGAGGTGGGAGCCGGGCGTGGTGGCGCACGCCTTTAATCCCAGCGCTCGGGAGGCAGAGGTAGGAGGATCGCCGTGAGCTCGAGGCCACCCTGAGACTCCATAGTGAACTCCAGGTCAGCCTGGACTACAGTGAAACCCTACCTTGAAAAACCAAAAAAAAAAAAGAAGAAGATGAGGAGGAGGGGAGGTGGAGACAGGAGAATTGGAGACAGGAGAATTCCCTGAAGCTTACAAACAGATCAGTGAGCAACGTGAGACACTGCCTCAAAATGAAGTGGAAGGTGAGGATGAGCCAAAAGTTATCTGACTTCAAAACATGCACCATGGCATGCTTGTGCTACACACACACACACACACACACACACACACACACAAATTTTTTGTTTGTTTGTTTTTCGAGGTAGGGTCTCACCCTAGCCCAGGCTGACCTGGAATTCACTATGGAGTCTTAGGGTGGCCTCGAACTCACAGCAATCCTCCTACCTCTGCCTCCCAGTGCTGGGATTAAAGGCGTGAGCCACCACGCCCAGCCACACAAAAGTTTTATTTTAAGTTGGGGCTAAATTGGCTTCTTGCAGGAATCTCAAATGCACAAATGTACTTCACAGTGCTTTCCTCCTCTATAACTATCACATCTCGGCATGCAGTCAGCTGTTTGATTATCTTCCAAATTATCACATCATCAAGAAGATAAACTCAAGTTCATTGCATTAGCCTTTCCATGGTTTATAATTTTTACTAAGTACACTACAGTTAATACACTTCCTACACCAAGGTTTTTTCAAAGAAAGAATAACCACAATGATTCACATTCTGGGGCAAGCTCCTGAATTTAAGTAATTATTACAGAATGTTTTCTTGTCATTACAGCTACATGTCTAATTGTATTCCTGCAAAACAATTCAAGCCACATTTATTGACAATGCAATTTTTCATAATTTTATGTTGCTTAAGTTGGTTACATATATCAAATAATGAAGCTAAAAAAAATCCTTTCTTTAGCTGGGCATGGTGATGTACACCTTTAATCCCAGTACTAAAGAGGCAGAGGCAGGAGGATCACCGTGAGTTTGATGTCAGCCTGAGACTGCATAGTGAATTTCATGTCAGCCTGAGCTAGAGTGAGACCCAACCACAAATTAAAAAAAAAAAAAAATGCTCTCTCATGAAGCAAGCTTCCCCAAATAACTTAATTTCTATATAGTCTAGCATATGACTATTTTTTTAAGTTTACTTATTTATTTATTTATTTGAGAGAGAGAGAGAAAACGAAAGAGGCAGAGAGAGGGAGAGAGAATGGGCATGCCAAGGCCTCCAGCCATTGCAAACGAACTCCAGACACATGCGCCCCCTTGTGCATCTGGCTTATGTGGGTCCTGGGGAATTGAACCCAGGTTCTTTGGCTTTGCAGGCAAATGCCTTAGCCACTAAGCCATCTCTCCAGCCCTAGCATATGACTATTAATTGTCTTATTTTGGGCCTAATTGTTCAGCAGGCCACACCATCTTATTTCTTTTAGCCCCCCCCCCCATTCTTCCCTTTGACTGGAAAAGAAAGTGTTAAAGTATATGTCAATCAATAAGAAACCTGTCTTTGGTGTTTATCAATGAAGATCCTTCAGATGGAGATGGTTCATAAGTTAAAGCTCAACTTTTCCTTTGGGCTTTGGGAAATAACCTATAATTGGTTTCTAACTGATAACCAACTATGGTAGTTCGATTCAGGTGTCCCCCATAAACCGAGGTGTTCTGAATGCTAGGTCCACAGCTGGTAGCAATTTGGGAATTAATGCCTCCGGGAAGCAGTGCATTGTTAGGGGCGGCCTTATGGGTGTTAGAGCCAGCTTCCCCTTGCCAGTGTTTGACACATTCCCTCCCCCCCCCCCCTCTCTCTCTCTCTTTGTTTTGTTTTCTTTTTCGAGGTAGGTTCTCACTCTGGCCCAGGCTGACCTGGAATTCACCCTCAGGATGGCCTGGAACTCATGGCAATCCTCCTACCTCTGACTCCTGAGTGCTAGGATTAAAGGCGTGCGCCACACTCTCTTGTTGCTATCGTCCCCTTTATATTGGCCAGGAGGTGATGTCCACCCTCTGCTTATGCCATCGTTTTCCCCTGCTATCACGAAGCTTTCCCTCAAGTGCATAAGCCAAAATAAACCCTTTCCTCCCACAAGCTGCTCTTGGTTGCATGTTTTCTGCCAGCTCCTCAAAGGTGACTTCACCACCAGTCATACCATGTGCATTCCGCCCTGTCATCCAGAGAAAGGACATTTCAAGCCTGTTAACCAATCAGCTCTTTGGACAGTTCCTATTGGAAACAGAAAGCCAACAACACTTGCTGCTTCCCCCCTCAAGACATCAGGCCTCTCTCTGCCTGCTGCCCTCCTTGAATCTAGAATGGCCTCATGAAAATAATGCGCTGATCTGAGGCTAGGCCTCCAGGGACCTACCAGTCTCTAATCTTGCATTGTGCAAACACGAAAGCTACGTAAATGAGTCAACTTTGGCTTACTGGCTAGGAGACTCACAGCCCCTGTTGGCCCACCTTATGGTCACTCAGTCACCAGAACCATGGGCAATGCCATCCAGGATGAGCTACCCTTATTAACTAACCCAACTAATTTCAGATGCATGGACTTACCAGGGGAGATCACCTGAGCCCAACTTGGACTACAATTACTGTCACGGGACCTTTTCAGGGGACACCTAAAGACGTGTCTACCCACCCAGACAAAGGGCACTGGCAGACTGAAGAAAGGATTCCACCTAGCCCAGCTTCATGAACCAGAGTATACTGGGGTTACTTACAAGAGCCTGGGTGACTCAAAGACAACCACACCTCCAGGAAGTCCAGTGGGTAACTTACTGGCATCTACACTACTGAAAAGTCCAATCCTCACATAACTGTCCACTTACGTAACCTCAGGCAGGACGGGCCCCATGAGGATCCTGTGAGGCTCATAAATCACCTTGTGAACCCCATGAGCCCTTGAGAAGCTAGTTGTGCCAACCTTGTGAAGGTCTCCAGTGGGTCATCACAGCTGCATTGCTGGCAATGGTCATGTCCAACCCGGAACAGATACACAATTAACCAGAACTGTGAGCTCAACAGAGGACTGTAGTCTTAAGCCAATAACCTTTCGGCTGATTGCTACTTATCAACACAATACTTACCACCCAAAATTCCCCTTAAAAGATAGAGCAGGACTGGCGAGATTGCTTAGTGGTTATGGCTTTTGCCTGCAAAGCCAAATGACCCAGGTTTGATCCCCCAGTACCCACATAAGCCAGATGCACAAGGGGCACATGCGTCTAGAGTTCATTTGCAGTGGCTACAGGCCCTGTCGTGCCCATTCTCTCTCTGTCTATCTCCCTTTCTCTCTTTCTCTCTCTCTCTCTCTCTCTCTCTCTCCTTGCAAATAAATAAATAAAATTTTTAAAATTAAAAAAAAAAAAGATCTGAATCCAGGTGTGGTGGCGCACACCTTTAATCCCAGCATTTGAGAGGCAGAGGTAGGAGGATATCTGTGAGTTCAAGGCCACCCTGTGACTACATAGTGAATTCCAGGTCATCCTAGGCTACAGTGAGACCCTACCTCAGCACTGAAACATCTCAATCACACCTTCCATGGCTCCGGGTCCATTGCAGAAGAGGTGGCAGAAAGAATGTAAGAGCCAAAGGAAGGGTAGGACTCCATACAATACACTCTTCCAGACACAAAATGGCCTGGATATCCATGACCTCGCAGTGCCTGGCACTACCTACACAAGACTATCATAATAGGAGGAAAAGATGATGACATCAAAATAAAAGAGAGACTAATTGAGAGGCAGAGGTGATATGATGAAGAGTGGAGTCACAAAGGGGAAAGTGAGGGGGGAGGGAATTATCATGTCTATAATGATGAAGGTTGTCAATAAAAAAAAATTTTTTTAAGAATATTGGGAATGCAGATCTCTCCTGGAATTCGTGGAACCGTGCTTACTGTCTTGCATTTCAACACAATCTCCACTTTCCACCACTAGGTGCTGAACTGCAGGCAGGTAAAGTCAGGGAATGACATGACAGACTTTTATGATGGCTGAAAGACTGCAGACCCTACGCCCAGGAAAACGCAAAATCTCAGAATTCTACAGTTTCAGGAGTGTCATAAATTTCATTCATGGGTTCCTTAGATTAAACTCTCCTGAGCCAGGTGTGGCACACACCTTTAATCCCAGCACCTAGGAGGAGGAAGTAGGAGGATTGCTTTGAATTCCAGGCCAGCCTGAGACCAGAGTGAATTCCAGATCAGCCTGGGCTAGAGTGAGACCCTACCTCGAAAAACAATACAAAAAAAAAAAAAAAAAAAAAAAAAAGGATCCCCTGAGAAGGGTAGTTACTTTTACAGAACCATTTTCAGATGTATATAGCACAATAGGCCAGGCACCATCAGGGACTGGGGACACTGGGATACGCTAACCAGACAAGATCCTTCTAAGTCATGGAGTTTAGGGTCTAGTAGGAGAGACAGGCAATTATCAGATGATCAAACAAAGACGTCTGACAACCCAACACACCTGAGTAAGTGCTATGGAGAGCTACACAGCGCTGCACATGGAAACTGCCTAACGAAGTAGAACTGGGGACTGAGGAGGTGGCTCAGCAGCTAAAACATTTGCCTGTAAAGCCTAACAACCTGAGTTTGATTCCCCAGTATCCATGTAAAGCCAGGTGCACAAAGTGGTGCATGTATCTAGAGTTCATTCACAGCAACTAGAGGCCCTAGGGTGCCCACTCTCTCTGTCTTGTCTGCTTGCAAACAAATAAAAAATTTTTTAAGTAGAATTGGGGGTTGGGGAGATGCTTGCAAGACCTGTTGGATAGTTTGATTCTCCAGTCCCCATTGAAAGCCAGATGCACAAAGTGGCACATAAGTTTGGAGTTCCTTTACTGTGGCAAGAGGCCCTGGTGCACCCATTCTCTCTATGTCTCTCACCTCACAAATAAACAAAAATATTTAGGGGCTGGAGAGATGGCTTGGCAGCTAAGGCAATTGTTTGCCAAGCCTAAGGACCCAGGTTCGATTCCCCAGTACCCATGTAAGCCAGTTGCAAAAGGTGGCACATGCGTCTGCAGTTCGTTTGCAGTGGCTAAAGGTCCTGGTGTGTCAATTCTCTCTATCTGCCTCTTTCTCTCGCGCGCAAATAAATAAATATAAAAGTTTTAAAAACTGGGCATACTGGCGCATACCTTTAATCTCAGCACTTGAGAGGCTGAGGTAGGAGGATCATCCTGAGTTCGAGATTACATAGTGAATTCCAGGTCAGCCTGACCTAGAGTGAGACCTTACCTCAAAAATAAATTAATAAATAAAATTAAATAAAATAAAACAAGCCAGGTGAGGTGGCATACACCTTTAATCCCAGCACTCTGGGAGGCAGAGGTAGGAGGATAGCTGTGAGTTCGAGGCCACCCTGAGAATAAAGAGTGAATTCCAGGTCAGCCTAGACTAGAATGAAACCCTACCTCGAAAAAACAAAAAATAAAATCAAATAAAAAATAAATCAAAGAAATAAAAATATAAATAAATATATAAAATAAAAAATATTTTTAAGGAGCTGGAATGCTGGCTTAGTGGTTAAGGTGCTTGCCAGCAAAGCCTAAGGACCCAGGTTCAATTCTCCAGATCCCACGTAAGCCAGATGCATATGGTGACACATGCATCTGGGTTTGCAGTGCCTAGAGGCCCTGGTGTGCCCATTCTCTCTTTTTTCCTCTCTCTGTAATAAATAAATAAAATAAAATATTTTTTAAAAATTCAAAAAAAAATAGTGGAACTTGGGGTGGTAATGGCTCCGAGGTTGAAGGAGCCCGCAAAGCCTACCACCTGAGCTCAATTTCCCAGGACCCATATACAGCCCATGCACAAAGTGGCACATACATTAGGAGTGTGTTCGTAGCAGCAAGCAGCCCTGGCATGCCCATACTCTAATAAATATACAGTTAAAAAATAAAAAATTAGCCAGGTGTGGTGGCGCATGCCTTTAATCCCAGCACTAGGCAGAGGAGGCAGAGGTAGGAGGATCACAGTGATTTAGAGGCCACCCTGAGACTACATAGTGAATTCCAGGTCAGCCTGGGCTAGAGTGAGACCCCCACCTCGAAAAATAACTAAAAAAAGAAAAAAAAAAAAAAAAGGAAGAAAAAGGAGAAAAAGAAAACAGAAAAATTGCCAAAGGACACTGAAGAACTTAATTCAAATACTGACATTTAATCTATCCGGCATTCGCAAACAAGAAATATGCAAATTATGTGCTAATTGAGCACTTCTGATACAACTTTTGGGTAAGGGATATTCAAATTGAACCCCTATGTGACAGTGCCCTCTGGTGGCTACATCAAGATTTTGTTTTCGCAAGCTGGAGGCATTATCAATAGAAGAGGATTGGAAAGTTTTTCATGAAGCTGAATGTGTTCAGTTTAAAGGATCATCTTGGTGAACCAGGCGTGGTGGCTCACGCCTCTAATCCCAGCCCTTGGGAGGCAGAGTTAGGAGGATCGCTGTGAGTTCGTGGCCACCCTGAGACTACACAGTGAATTCCAGGTCAGTTTGGGCTAGATTAAGACTCTACCTCGAAAAAACAAAAAACAAAACCAAAAAATAAAAAAGGATAGTTGAGTAGTTAAGGTACTAGCCTGCAAAGCCAGCAGCCCTGGTTTGATCCTGAAGTAGCCATGTAAAGCCAGATGCACAAGGTGGCACATCTGTCTGAAGCTCATTTGCAATGGCTAGAGGCTCTGATGGACCTATTCTCTCTATATAGCTGCCTCTTTCTCTCAAATAAAATAAAATAAATAAAAATGAAGGGTCATCTTATTTGATTTTTTTATGTGAGAGAGAGAGAAAAAAAGAGAGAGTTGGCACACCAGGGCCTCCAGCCACTACGATCAAACTCCAGACGCATGCACCCCCTTGTGTGCATGTGCGACCTTGCGCTCTTGTGGCACTTTGTGTGTTTGGTTTACGTGGGACCTGGAGAGTGGAACATGAGTCCTTAGTCTTCGCAGGCACACCAAGCCTTCTCTCCAGTCCTTATTTGATGTATTTTTAAAAACTTTTTGTTGACAATTCCATAAGCAACATATCAAGATCATAATCCTCTCCCACTACACTCCCTTTTCCCCCCCCAAATCTCCCTTCCACTGAATCCCTCTTTCCAACTAGTTTTCTGTTTTCATGTCTATTTTATGCTTTTTTTGTTTGTTTGTTTTGTTTTTGGATTTTCAAGGCAGGGTCTCTCTCTGGTCCAGGCTGATCTGGAATTAGCTATGTAGTCTCAGGGTGGCCTCGAACTCATGGCAACCCTCCTACCTCTGCCTCCCGAGTGTTGGGATTAAAGGTGTGCGCCACCATGCCTGGGTTATTCCATGCAATTTTTAAGTGTCTGCTAAAACACAAACGTAGACAATGAAAATGGCAGCTATGAGATAATCACTGAGGCAGGGGAAGTGGCATTGATGATGGGATATGTATTTATTTAAGACATCTAAAAGTCAGTAATACATGAAAACCAAAACTCCAAAAACCACAGTGTTCATCTATATTTCCAGAATAATGAAGCCAAAGTTATTTCTCCAAAGCACTGACATCAGTGTGTGGATTAGATATCCTAGAGTTGAACACTGTTTAGATTTCTGGACTCAAAAGAAAACTGTCAGCAAGGCATGGCGGTGCACACCTTTAATCCCAGCACTCGGGACGCAGTGGTAGGAGGATCATTGTGAGTTAGAGGCCAGCCTGAGGCTACATAGTGAATTCCATGTCGACCTGTGAGACACTACCTCAAAAGAAAGAAAGAAAGAAAACTTTCATTTATGTGTGTGTGTGTTCATGTGTGTGTACAGGCATGTGTGTGCCACAGTATGCACGTAGAGGTCAAAAGACAACTCCAAGCTTCAGCCTTCACATTCCACCTTGAAGGAGGGTCTCTTGTTCACCATTGCTAATACCAGCTGGCTGGCCCACAATCTTCCAGGGGATTCTCCCATCTCTACCTCACGTACTTACACTTACACATCAAACACCTTATCTACCTCCCCAACCCCCATTTAATTTTGGTTCTTTTTTTTAATTCTTCCTCTATTTATAACATATCTAGATCTTTGTAAAAGTTTTGATATAAATGAACTTGAAAAAAACTAGCCAAGTTTCAAGAATAGTAACACAACTGCTAAATATGTTTGTCAAGTTTGCATCAAACTCATTTTGGGCCAGGTGTGGTGGCTCACGCCTTTAATCCCAGCACTTGGGAGGCAGAAGTAGAAGGGTTGCTGGGAGTTCGAGGGCACTCTGAGACTACACAGTGAGCTAGAGTGAGACCCTACTTCGAAAAACCAAAAATTTATTTTATTTTTCTAAAAAGAATTAAGCTGGGGGCTGGAGGGATGGCTTAGCAGTTAAGGTGTTTGCCTGCAAAGCCAAAGGATCCCGGTTCAACTCTCCAGGACCCATGTAAACTAGATGCACAAGGGGGCGTATGCATCTGGAGTTCCTTGCAGTGGCTGAAGGCCCTGGCATGCCCATTCTCTCCCCCGCCCCCTCTCTTTCTGCCTCTTTCTCAAATAAATAAATAAAATATTTTTTAAAAATTAAGCTGGGTGTGCTGGCACACACCTTTAATCCCAGAACTCAGGAGATAGAGGTAGGAGGATTGTGGTGAGTTAGAGGCCACCCTGAGACTACATGATGAATTCCAGGTCAGCCTGGGCTAGAGAGAGACCCTACCTCAAAAAGCCAATTGATAATGTCAATAAAAAAAAAAAAGTAAGCCATCTTCCCAGCATGCAGGAGGCAGAGGTAAGAGGATTGCAGTGAGTTCAAGGCCACCCTGAGACTACATAGTGAATTCCAGGTCAGCCTGGGCTAGAGTGAAACCCTACGTCAAAAAACTAAAATTTAAAAAAAGCCATTTGCAAATATTTCCTTTGGGTGACAGAGGCCCATCATTACTAACCTTCATTTCTCTCTTCTTTACTATTTGGATGTTCAGTTACATTTCCTTTACTAAAACTATATTAAGGGGCTGGACAGATGTCTCACTGGTTAAAGGCACTTTCTTGCAAAGCCTAACAGCCCAGGTTCAATTCCCCAGTACCCACGTAAAGCCAGATGCACAAAGTTACACATGCATCTGGAGTTCATCTGTAGCAGCAAGAGGCTCTAGTGTGCCCATTCTCTCTGTCCTTTTTCTCTGCTTACAAATAAATACATTTTAAACTAGATTGTGCAATAGATTTTGCACGAGAAATTATTTACTCAGTTTTATAAATAAAACCAAAACTTCACAATATAAACTTGAACACATGTCTTTATAGTCTTCTTCAAAAAAATTCCTGGGGATGAGATGGCTCCGTGGTTAAAGGTACTTGCTTGCAAACCCTACTGACCCAAGTTCAGTTCCCCAATACCCACATAAAGTCAGATGTACAAAGTGGCATATGCATCTGGAGTTCATTTGCAGAGGCAAGAGGCCCTGGCACACCCATATTCATACACACACACACACCTCTGCTCATAGATAAAACGAGCTTCAGAAGCACGCAACACTTTCTGAATCTGGCTTTATGTGGGTACTGAGGAATCAAACCTGGACAGGCAGGCTTTGCAAGCAAGTGTTTTAACAGCTGAGCCATCTCCCCAATCTAAAAATATTTAAAAAAAAAAAAAAGATTCCTTACCTGTTAAGCAGCAATCACAGGCTCGTGTTATTTGAATTAATCCATTAACATTGCCATAACACTGATTTGCTGAGACATTTTAATCAGGGCTGCAGGTGTTTGCGTGTGTCCTAAAGCTAGCCTAATTTTTAAAAGTCAGAATAAAGTTAGATTACATAATATTGTAGAAAAATCATTTGTGGTGGTTTGATTCAGGTGTCCCCCATAAACTTAGGTGCTCTGAATGCTAGGTTCCCAGCTGATGGAGATTTGGGAATTAATGCCTCCTGAAGGCAGTGTATTGTTGGGGGCGGGCTTATGGGTATTATAGCCAGTTTCCCCATGCCAGTGTTTGGTACACTCTCCTGTTGCTATTGTCCACCTTATGTTGGCCAGGGGGTGATGTCCACCCTCTGCTCAGGCCATCGTTTTCCCCTGCCATCGTGGAGCTTCCCCCTCAAGCCTGTAAGCCAAAATAACCCTCTTTTTCCCAGCAGCTGCTCTTGGTTGGGTGATTTCTACCAGCAATGCGAACCTGACTACAACAGTAAAGTGGTACCAAGGAGTGGGATTGCTGCTAGACACCTAACTGTGTGGCTTTGGCCTTTTGGAGCTGATTATCAAGAGGAATGTGGAAGGATTTGAAACCTTGGCCTAAGAGACACCTTGCAATGCTGTAAGTACAGCTTGATGGACTATTCTGGTCAGAGTTGAAAGACCTGAATGCAGTGATAACTATGGACTGTGAGGTTTGGCTTATAAGGATGAGAAAGAGCTTTGCTTGGACTGGGCTGCAGTTTGTGTGAAAAGCTTGCTGTTATGCCTGGATCCTGAGAAGTTGTGCAGGGTTGCTTTGTGTAGAAATGAACTGGTGTAAGCAGAGGGATATGGCACAGAAAGAAAAATCTTTGGGTGAACTTCTGGGCAGCTGCAATTGAGAGATTATAACCTTTGGGATTGGGCCAGCTCACCTGCACTGGGGCAACAAAAGAATGTAGACTCTTGCCGGGCATGGTGGCGCACACCTTTAATTCCAGCATTTGGGAGGCAGAGGTAGGAGGATCGCCGTGAGTTCGAGGCCACCCTGAGACTACATAGTGAATCCCAGGTCAGACTGGGCTAGAGTGAGACCCTACCTCAACACACACACACACACACACACACACACACACACACACACACACAAAAGGTAGACTCTTTCGAAGGGACCTGAGTGCTCAAGGAACGTCCTGTTCTTCAAAATCTGCTCTATTGCCCCCGGATTAGCAAACTGGCACCCTACCTGGTGTTGTGGAGTATAAGAAATGCTGGAAAGAAGGTCATTGAGTTTACAACACGGTCTTGTGTTTTGGAAATGGCCATGGGCAGTGTGAATCAGGTTTGCTGGATGCCTGCATGGAGACCCATGGGGTCATGAGGATGAACCCTGGATTGCAGTGGAGACCCAGTGGAGATGCTGGGACCACGAGATGGCTGCTGAGGAAGGCTGCCGGCCCCAATGACGTTTTCCAGGACTGTGAGTAACCTAGCTGTAGGGGTGGAATTCGAATGCCAGAGACTTGTTGCTGGTTAGAATTATCAGACTTGGAGATTTGTCACTGGCTAGAGTTGTTGGGCTTGGAGTTACAGTTTGATGTTTACCCTGGTTGTTTTAAATCTTGTATTGGCTGAATGTTTCTTTGCTGTGCCCAATGCCATCTTCTGCAGTGTGAATGTTTGTTCTGTGCCACTGTGGGTTTTTTGAGGTTATTTTTTGGTATTATGGCTCAGTTAAAAGATCTTGGACTATGAAGATGACTTTTGAAGTTGGATGATGCATTGTATTTTACATCATGTGTGGATATCAGTTTATGGGAGCCAGGGGTGGAATGTGGTGATTTGATTCAGGTGTCCCCCATAAACTTAGGTGCTCTGAATGCTAGGTTCCCAGCTGATGGAGATTTGGGAATTAATGTCTCCTGGAGGCATTGTATGTTGGGAGCAGGCATATAGGGTGTTACAGCCAGTTTCCCCATGCCAGTGTTTGGCACACTCTCCTGTTACTATTGTCCACCTATGTTGGCCAGGGGGTGATGTCCACCCTCTGCTCAGGCCATCGTTTTCCCCTGCCATTGTGGAGCTTCCCTCAAGTCTGTAAGCCAAAATAAAGCTCTTTTTCCCAGCAGCTGCTCTTGGTTGGGTGATTTCTACCAGCAATGCGAACCTGACGGCAACACCATTCTTGGGGGAAAGCTCCTCTATTAGACACTGCAGTGTACTGAACAGGTTTGGAACCTAGAAGTTTGGGTCCTGGCTCTCCTATTTGCTAGGTAGGATTCAAATCACTAAGCCTCATACAGATCGTACAGGATGATGACCCTTCTTCAGAGAGGGGATGATTCTAAGAATTTATTAATGTATGGTATGGGCCTAGCAGACAGTAGAAAATGATTAAAATGTAAGTATTTCCTTGAAGCCAAACGAAACATCTTTCTATCAGGTAGGCCTCGGGTGTGTCTTCTGGAAGGTAACTGAAAACTTCCCCACGGCAGCCACGCTTCCCTGTGTCAGAAGTCGGTTTCTTCAGCCTTCTAATGTGGGCTGAACACCGGTGGCTCTCCAGGGATCCTCCAGGCCTTCAGTGCCATATTCGGACTGCTGAGGCATCCAGCCTCGTGGGACTGAACAGCTACCAAGTTCTCAGCCTGCAGATGGGTTCTCGGCCTGCAGATGGGTTCTCAGCCTGCAGATGGGTTCTCAGCCTGCAGATGGGTTCTCGGCCTGCAGATGGGTTCTCAGGCCTGCAGATGGGTTCTCAGCCTGCAGATGGGTTTTTGGTATGCAGGTGAGCACTGTTGATGGTCCAGCCCATACCTTGAGAATCTACCAATTCACCTGTAGTTATTAACTTGCACGTAAGACACATGTAGCAACCACAGTCCAAGCACCAGCTGTTTCTAGGCTGGTTATTTAAAGCCCACCGGGCTTCCCGTCCTTGAAGACTTACAGGTCTTGCTGCCCGGGCTGATGTTGAATTTGGCAGCTCCAGGGATCCCTCTGCCTCACCCCCCACTCCCAAATCTAGTGACTCAAAAGGAACAGCCTCCAGCCACATGGAGACAGAAGGTGAAGTGCCTTCCTCACAAAGGAAGGAAGGTTGACACAGCCTCAGATAAATTCAACAAGGTTCCACAGTATGGTGGTTTGATTTAAGTGTCCCCCATAAACTTATGTGTTCTGAATGCTAGGCCCCCAGCTGATGGCAATTGGGAATTGAATACTCCTGGCGGCGGTGTGTTGTTGGGGGCGGGCTTATGGATGTTATAGCCAGCTTCCCCTTGCCAGTGTTGGGCACACTTTCCTATTGTCCATCTGATGTTGGTCAGGAGATGATGTCCCCTCTCTGCTCATGTCATCATTTTCCCTGGCCATCAGGGAGCTTCTCCTCCAGACTGTAAGCCAAAATAAACCTTCCCCCCCACCCCCACAAACTGCTCTTGGCCAGGTGTTTTCTGCCAGCAATGCGAACCTGACTGCAACACATAGCCACTGAGTAATAGAACCAAGACTCAGCACCAGGCTGCCTGTCTCCAGAACCTAAGACCAGGTGGTGCTAAAGAAATATCATGACCAAGAAGAGATGGTAAGACCCTATTGCTGAAGACTCCACATACTTGGGCTGCAAGATCACTAAGAAATCCTGCTGGAACTGAGCTGAAAACCTCCTCCATGTAGATCAACTGACAGAAAGCTGGAAAAAGCCACACTGCATGCAGTTCAATGGGAGAAAGAGAAATCACCAGTGGAGATACTCCACAGTGGACACTGCAAGCCTTTTATTTGGCCAGCCAGGCCAAATGAGCCAATAGGTGGCAGAGTGGCACATCTGTTAGAGGTAAACCAACCGCCCTCTAATTGGACTGGAGGCCTGCTCCTTGGGAGGGCATACATCCCTGATACTGAAAACCTACAACAGGGGTAGTCATGAGCCCTAGGGGTGTAACGTCTGCTGCTGTCTGGCTAAATATATATACTATCCTTAACAAACTGCCCAGTAAGCACTTCTCTTAATGTTCATACCCTTATATTACTGCGACTCTCACTTTGTCATTAAAGAAATTTCTCTTTTCAGGAAAATGGATGGATCTGGAAAAGATTATACTAAGTGAGGTAATCCAGGCCCAGAAAGCCAAGCGTCGCATGTTCTCTCTCATATGTGGATCCTACCTACAGATGGGACTTCTGTGTCAGTAGGAAAAAAACACAGTAGCAAAGGCCAGTAATCTAGAAAAGAGATATAAAGGGAAGAGGAAGGGAAGGGGAGTGCTTAATAGGATGGTATTATATATATGTAAGTAGAAGAATAGATTTGTGGGGCTGAAAAGGCCCAAAGTGAGGTCAGGGGAAGAGGTTGAATAAAAGAAAGGTGGAGGGAGGGCTAATCAAAACCGAAGAGGATATAAATAAATCATATGGAAACCTACTATTTTGGACAATACAACACTCAGGAGCCATAGATTGTTGCTAGAAAATTTTCAGTGCCAGGGATGGGATAACCTTTCAGCGAGTTGTTGGCCAGGGAGGTCCCTGATGTCCCCAAAACATTATAGGCCATTGCCGAGGCCCTTGGTTTCCCACTAGGAATAGATAATAAGACCCTATTGCTGAAGACTCTACATACTTGGGCTTCAAGGCCACTGAGAAATCCTGCTAGAACTGAGCTGATAACCTCTTCCATGTAGACCAGCTGACAGAAAGCTGGAAGAAGCCATTCTGCATGCAGCTCAATGGGAGAGAGAGAAATCACCAGTGAAGATACTCAACAGTGGACACTGAAAGCCTTATATTTGGCCAGCCAGGCCAAGTGAGCCAACGGGTGCAATAGCGGCACGTCTGTCATGATGGAAACCAGCTGCCCTATAATTGAACTGGAGGCCCACTCCATGGGAGGGAATACATCCCTGATACTGAAAGCTTAAAACAGGGGTAGTCATGAGCCCTAGGGGTGTAATGTCTGCTGCTGTCGGGCTAAATGTGTATACTATGCTTATCAAACTGCCCAGTAAGCACTTCTCTTAATGTTCATACCTTTATATTAATGCCACTCTCACTTTTGGTAGAGAATCTTCTCTTTTCAGATGGCAGTGACCTTGGGATGACTCAGAAGGCATCATGGTGCTGGGAAAAAGTGACAGGAGTGCTCAGCACTGCAATATTGATCACACCTTCCAAGGCTCAGGGTCCATTGCAGAAGAGGTGGCAGAAAGAATGTAAGAGCCAAAGGAAGCATAGCATCCTTACAACATGTTCTCCCCCAGACACAAAATGGCCTGGATATCCATGACCTCATGGTGCCTGACACTACCTACACAAGACCATCATAAGAGGAGGAAAAGATGATGATATCAAAATAAACGAGAGACTGATTGAGAGGGGGAGGGGCATATGATGGAGAATGGAGTTTCAGAGGGGAAAGTGGGGGAAGGGAGGGCATTACCATGGAATATTTTTTGTAATCATGGAAACTGTTAATACAAAAAAATTTAAAAAAAAAGAAAAAGAAGAAACAGGGTGGGGGAGGGAAAAGTAGGGGGAGAAGAACTAAATAAAAAAAAAATACACATTTTGATTTTCAAGACATACTTTATTCTTTTATTACGTGGTATATTGAGTGCACCAGACCACATTTTCTCAATTACCAAAAGAGACACAAAGATAACTGTGCCTTGATTCTCTTGAGAACCTCAATATCCATCATCTGTCTTTTGGAGGATTCAGTTTCTTACGACGTCTGTGGTACCTTGAAAAGAAGAAAATTCTGGAGTAAGATTTTGCCAAATCGATATTGTTGCTTTTCTAAAACTATGTGATGATTCACTACATTTGAGATACTAGTTCATAGTTCTTGGTCACAACATAACTTTAGCCCTAGCTTACACTGAGCTCAGACTTCAAACCTTTTTCTTACGGATAATAGTAGCTGATTCTTGTATTTCCATGAAAAAAAAAATTAAAGAAATTACAGTAGTAGTGTTGTTTACGCATTTATAGAATTTTTCTAAATTTCAGACATACTTTCCAGGTCCTTCCTGCTTTCTCTCTAGCCTTCCAGCCTTCTTTCTTTCAACATAGTTTTATATTTGGTGATGTTAGGCTATCTTCCTGTGTAAACGGTAATTTAAGAATTAGACTCAGGGGCTGGAGGGATGGCTTAGCAGTTAAGGTGCTTGCCTGCAAAGCCAAAGCAAATAAAATAAAGACATAGGCCGGGCGTGGTAGCGCACGTCTTTAATCCCAGCACTCGGAAGGTAGAGGTAGGAGGATCGCCGTGAGTTCAAGGCCACCCTGAGACTCCATAGTGAATTCCAGGTCAGCCTGGACTAGAGTGAGACCCTACCTTGAAAAACCAATAAATAAATAAATAAAAATAAAGACATAGACATGTTAAAAGTAAAAGAATAGAAAAGAATATATCATGCAAATACTAATCAAAAGAAAGACAGGGCTGAAAAGATGACTCAGCGGTTAAAGGCAACTGCTTGCAAAGCCTGACATTTCAGATTAAAGGCACAAAGTGGTGCATGCATCTGGAGTTTTTGAAGTGGCAGGAGGCTCTGGTGTCCAATTCTTTCTCTGTCCTTTCTCTCTGTCAAATAAATAAATGAAAGAAGGGTAAACAGGCAATATTAATACCAGAAAAATTAGATTTTAGAATAAAAATATTAATAGCAATAAAAATCAAAAATTTGGGCCAGGTGTGGTGGCACACACCTTTAATCACAGCACTTGGGATGTAGAGGTAGGAGGACCACCATGAGTTCAAGGCTACCCTGAGACTACATATGGAATTCCAGGTCAGCCTGAGCTAGAGTGAAATCCTACCCCAGGGGGGAAAAAAAAAATTCATGCCAGCCGGGCATGGTGGTCCATGCCTTTAATCCCAGCACTTGGGAGGCAGAGGTAGGAGGATCACCATAGGTTCAAGGCCACCCTGAGAAAACATAGTGAATTCCAGGTCAGCCTGAGCTAGAGTAAGACCCTACCTTGGGGGGGGGGGGGGATTTCATGCCAGGTGTTGTGGCACATGCCTCTAGTACTGTGGAGGCTAAGGTAGGAGGGTCAATATGAGATTGAGTTCAACCTAGACTAGAGTTAAGACTCTGCCTCAAAACAAAACAAAACAAAAAAACAAAAACAAAAACAAAAAAAAAAAAAGGAAGGGGGTGACTGGAAAGAGATTTCTCAGTGGTCAAGGTGCTTGCCTGTGAAGCCTAAGGACCCAGATTCCCAGTACCCATGTAAAGGTGCATGAAGTGGCACATGTGTCTGGAGTTCATTTGCAGTGTCTGGAGACCTGGCATACCAATTCTCTCTCTCTCTCTCTCTCTTTGTCTGTCTGTCTCTCTGCTTGCAAGCATGGTGTTATATATGCCTGTTTACTAAATTCATAATGGAACCTATTCTTGACTGCAATCACCTAAAAACTGTGAAATAATCATTCTACATCTTGCTTAGGGCTCAAGGAGCAATGGTCACAGAAACCCATAAAGCAGTATTTGAAACCACATACATTACATTAGTCAAAAGTATACACCTACATACCAAATGAGTCGAATGATCTGAAAAAGACAATAATTCCAAGCAAAATGTTTCTTTATGCATGCAAACTAGTATGTAGACTTTTTTTTTTTTTTTTCCTGAGCTCTTTATTAGGAGAGATACTGGGGCAATTCCACCTAAAGTCTGCTTATAAATGAAGTGCCTCATAATCCTGATGGGAAAAGATATACCAAGAGATTAAGTTAATTAGCAGTCAAAAGCTAATTAGCAGTAAGAGGATGAAATAAGTAAGATTAAACACAGTAAGTTCTGGATAATATGTTTTGTTTAAAAACTCCTGTCTCCTTGCCTCCAGTCTTGTTCCCTTCAAGTGATCTACCTTCAGAGGATTTTCACAGCTTCATTCACTTGATTATGAGCACTGTTTACAAAAGATTAAAGCAATACAAATACAAGGGAAGGAAATAGTCATGAAAGCCAGTAGAGAAATTCAAGATGAGGCTAAAACTCAAATGTCTAGATAATGTACAAAAACAAAAATATCTGAGCCGGGCGTGGTGGCGCACACCTTTAATCCCAGCATTCGGGAGGCAGAGGTAGGAGGATCGTAGGAGTTTGAGGCCACCCTGAGACTACATAGTGAATTCCAGGTCAGCCTGAGCTACAGTGAGACCCTACCTCAGAAAACCAAAATAAATAAATTATATATATATCTGGAAGCCAGCCAGGCACTGGTGATCATACCTTTAATTCCAGCACTTGTGAGGCAGAGGTAGGAGGATCGTTGTGAGTTCAAGACCAGCCTGGGACTACAGAGTGAGTTCTAGGTCAGCCTGTGCTAGAGTAAGAAAAAAAAAAGCAAAACATAGGTAATGGTTCTGGAAAGATGGTTCAGTGGTTAAGGCACCTGCTTGCAAATCCTGACAGTCTAGGTTCTACTCCCCAATATCCAAATAAAGCCAGATGTATGAAGTGGCACATACATCTGGAGTTTGTTTACATTGGCAGAAGGCCCTAGAATATCCATTCTCTTTTTCTCTCTACTTGCAAATAAATAAAGATATTTTAAAAAAATATTTGGGCCAGGTGTGGTGGCGCATGCCTTTAATCCCAACACTTGGGAGGCAGAGGTAGGAGGATTTCTGTGAGTTCAAAGCTACCCTGAGATTACATAGTGAATTCTAGGTCAGCCTGGGCTACAGTGAAACCCTACCTCGAAAACAAAATGTGGTGGCTCCTGCCTTTAATCCCAGCACTCAGGAGGCAGAGGTAGGAGGATCACCATGAATGCAAGGCAACCCTGAGACCACATAGTGAATTCCAGGTCAGCCTGGGCTAGAGTGAGACCCTACCTCAACAAAACAAAAAAAAAAAAAAGCCGGGCGTGGTGCTGCATGTCTTTAATCCTAGCACTCTGGAGGCAGAGTTAGGAGGATCACCTTGAGTTCAAGGCCACCTTGAGACTACATAGTGAATTCCAGGTCAGCCTGGGCTAGAGTGAGACTCTACCTCAAAAAAAACACAAAAAAAAAAAAAAAAAGGAAAAAATATTTAGGGGCTATAGAGATGGCTTAGCAGTTAAGGTGCTTGCCTGTAAAGCCTAAGGACCCAGGTTCAACTCCCCAGAACCCACATAAACCAGATGCACATGGTGGCACATGTGTCTGGAGTTCATTTAAAAAGAAAAAAGGAAAAAAAAATACTTGGATAATGTACAATTTTGAAATGAAACATGAAAGAGTAAGAAAATATAAGAGCTGTTACAAACCATGGAAACAAATCTTAGAATATGTGGTGACTGGGACACAGCTACAGAATGGCTTGCTACTTTGTCTTCTCACGTGCTAACAGTGAACAGTGACAAGACAGGGAAAAACCCCAACAACATGCATACACAAAGTGAGAAATAAAGAAAGGAGATTAAGGGCTGGAGAGATGGCTTAGCGGTTAAGCGCTTGCCTGTGAAGCCTAAGGACCCCAGTTTAAGGCTCGATTCCCCAGGACCCACATTAGCCAGATACACAAAGGGCGCATGCATCTGGAGTTGGTTTGCAATGGCTGGAGGTCCTAGTGCACCCGTTCTCTTCCTCTCTCTCTTTCTCAAATAAATAAATAAAATACATTTTATTTTTTTTAATAAAATATATTTTTAAAAATAAAGCAAAATATTAAAAATAAAGAGTCTCCTGTTTCTTAAAAAAAAAATACAAAAGTTCACTCCAGTATGTCATTACACTTGGGTCTACTTTCCCAATGCACAATTCCGTACCACTTCAGGAGTTGATAGTGAAGGAAAACTGTGCGTTCCTTCAGCATGGCAGCAGGAGTTGAAGACGACAACTTACTGTCCCCGAGGGTACCAGTGATGCTTCGTGGTGAAGAACACTTTGCTAAGTTGCTCTATCATGGGTCCTTGCTCAAGGGGTTCACTTTTGACTTCTAATTTGGTTTTTAGCACTTGATCATGTGTTTCTTCATGATTATGCACAGGATCTGGTCGAGGGATAGGCTGAAAAATAATAAGAAACCACATGAAAATGTAGAAACATTAGCCAGAATTCGACTGGCTTTATGTTAAACAATCACCTTTCTCAGTACATTGCCTAAGGGAGCAAGTGGTCTGAACATAAGAGTGTTACACTCTTCAAAAGTGAGAACCCTTGGGCTGGAGAGATGGCTTGGCAGTTAAGCACTTGCCTGTGAAGCCTAAGGACCCCAGTTCGAGGCTTGATTCCCCAGGACCCACGTTAGCCAGATGCACAAGGGGCGCACACATCTGGAGTTCGTTTGCAGTGGCCAGAGGCCCTGGCGTGCCCATTCTCTCTCTGTCTATCTGCCTTTTTCTCTCTCTTTCTGTCTGTCACTTTCAAATAAATAAATAAAAATAAACCAAAAAAAAGTGAGAACCCTGCTGGGCATGGTGGTGCACACCTTTAACCAGGCCTGGCACGTAGGAGGCAGAAGTAAGGGGCAGTTGTGATGGAGGCCACCCTAAGACATCACAGTGCACTCCAGGTGAGCCTGGGCTAGATAAGTATGTGTAGGTAGCATACTTGAACGGGTAGTTCAGAAATACAGTGACAAAGACAGCAGTGAGAATATGACTTGGAATTCACTATGTAGTCTGAGGCTGGCTTTGAACTCACAGTGATCCTCCTACCTCTGCCCCATGAATGCTGGGATTAAATGTGTGTGCCACCACACCCAACTCTTTTCTTTTTTAATATTTTTATTTATTTACTTATTTATTTGCAAGCAGAGAGAGAGAGACGGGAAAAAGAGAAAAGTGCCAGGGCCTCTTGCCATTGCAAATGAACTCCAGATACATGTGCCACTTTGTGCATCTGACTTTACATGGGTACTGGGGAATCAAACTCAGGTCATCAGGCTTTGCAAGCAAGTGCCTTTAACCACTGAGCCATCTCTCCAGCCCAGGAACCACTTTCTTATTTGTGGTATAGTATCTCCTATGTGGGAGAGAATAAGATAGATGTATAATGAAGAGGTTAAGATGTATTCCTTGGTTTTCAAACCTATAGTAGTGTAGTGGCCTTAGGCAATTCATTAAAACTCTAACTCCTCTTTCTGTAAAAGTCACAGAAATAAGATCTACCACTTCAGGGTTGGATAAGGATCAGGTTAATAATATATAGTGTACCATGTACTCCAAGGGTTTAATGCATTGTAGGTAGCTAGTAACAGTTCTTTTAAGGCCTCAAACAGGAAGATATACAAGCATATTTTAAAGAAGTGCTCCTTAGACATTTACAGAAATTTTAAAAGATCACCTTTTATATAAAGTAAAATATTAGAAGAGCATGATGGCGCACACCTTTAATCCCAGCACTCAGGATACTAAGGTAAGAGGATCATTATGAGTTTGAGGCCAGCCAGTTCTACAGAGTGAGTTCCAAGTAGCCTGAGCTAGAGTGAGACCCTCCCTCTAAAAACAAATACAGGCTGGGTGTGGTGGCACACGCCTTTAATCCCAGCACTCAGAAGGCAGAGGTGGGAGGATCACCATGAGTTCGAGGCCACCTTAAGACTACATAGTGAATTCCAGGTCAGCCTGGCCAGAGTGAAACCCTACCTCAAAAAACCAAAAACAAACAAACAAACAACAACAACAAAAAGACAGAATATTAGTATCTTTGTAAATTACTATTATATCTTAAGAGGTATTAGCAAACACAAGATTAGAACTATTAAAAGTTGTCAGAATCAGGCCGGGTGTGGTGGCGCACGCCTTTAATCCCAGCACTCGGGAGGCAGAGGTAGGAGGATCGCCGTGAGTTTGAGGCCACCCTGAGACTCCATAGTGTCCAGGTCAGCCTGGGCTAGAGTGAGACCCTACCTCAAAAAAACAACAAAACAACAAAAAAGTTGTCAGAATCAAAATGGAGTTACGTGTCAAACCACAATTTAAAAAAAAAAAAAAAAGGTAAATGAAGCTGGAAGGTTCTGAAGGGGATCTCATGCACATGTATCTGAAAGCAGAACAAACACAGAGATTCATCCAAAACCACACCCATGCACAAAGACCACTGCAACTGCAGACCAAAAACGACATCATGAGGCCTGCCCAACAACCGCCTGGTCTAGCTCCTTGTACTAGTGTCACCGTAGTTGTTGATCCTTGAAAAGAGAAATGGTCAAAACAACTCATGCAATCCTCTCTGCTTTGCCTTCAGACACTTCCTCTTGTCTCAGCCTCTGGAGTTCACTCATGGCGATGCTGTGCTACTCCTGAGTAAACTATCTGGATAATCTACCCTGTTGTTATTTGAGTTGACAGCCTTATACATGGCTGTTCTCTTTCGTTTAGGGCTTCATTATACTTGTTCCTAACACCAAATGTTACAAAGCTGGGTCAAGTAGCACACACCCGAGGTTGAGATGTTCCAGACCAGCCTGGGCTACAAAATGAGAACTTTCTCTTAAAAGAATCCCCAAAAGGGCTGCAGAGATGGCTTAATGGTTAAGGCACTTACCTGTGAAGCCTAAGGACCCTGGTTCGAGGCTCAATTCCCCAGGACCCACATTAGCCAGATGCACAAGGGGGCACATGCATCTGAGGTTCATTTGCAGTGGCTGGAGGCCCTAGGGCGCCCATTCTCTCTCTCTCTCTCTCTGTCGCTCTCAAATAAATAAATAAAAATAAACAAAAAAAATGTTTAAACTATAAAAAAGCCTGCTACTTGATGTACTAACTTAAAAAAATAAAAATAAACTAAAAAGTAAAGGAAGAGAATCTTTTTTAAAGGAGTGCTTATTTACATTTATACTTTCTTTTTCTAAGACATAATTTTTGTTGTTGTTGTTCCAGGTATGATGTTATTTTCCTAAACTAGAAGCACAGTTCCCTAGCTACTCCACAGGGAATGACTGAGGCCTTCATGACCCCACAGTGAATACCATAACCCCACTGTGGAGGGCCCCTGGTAAATGGGAGCAGGGCCAAGAAGGGGATAAAAGTGTATCACCTGTTATAATAAATATAAATTAAAATAAAATTTTCAAAAAAGATTACCATAACCAACAGAACAAAAGTTATATAATAATACTCTAGGATAAAGGAGTTTGTTTTTTCTTCAAGGCAGGCTCTCACTCTAGCCCAGTTGGCCTTGAACTTAGAGTGATCCTCCTACTTCAACCTTTAAGTGCTGGGATTAAAGATGGGTACCACCATGCCAAGCTACAAACTTTTCATAATATGTGGTAGTGTGGGATACACAGTGTGTTTTGTAGATTTACACTAGTTGTGTCTGATAAATGAAACTACCAATTTTGCGTTTTAATTCTTAGAATCAATTTCATTAATACCATTGCTACTTTGAAGTGTCTTGAGTATCATATTCCTTCTTATATGAATCAAAATTCATATTGAACTGAGTTCTGGTTTGCAAAAGAGGATTTATTTTTACACCTGTCTTTAAGTCTTTGTCTACTGTTTAAACAAAAACATACACAAAAGCCAGGCATGGTGACGCACGACTTTAATCCCAGTACTCAGGAGGCAGAGATAAGAGGATAGTCATGAGTTCGAGGACACCCTGAGACTACATAGTTAATTCCAGGTTAGCCTGGACCAGAGTGAGACCTTACCTTGAAAAAACAAACAAATAAAAAAAAAAAAAAAGGGCTGGAGGGATGGCTTAGCAGTTAAGGCATTTGCCTGCAAAGCCAAAGGACCCAGGTTCTATACCCCAGGACCCATGTTAGCCAGATGAACAAACTCCATGTGTCTGGAGTTTGTGTGCAGTGGCTGGAAGCCCTGGTGCGCCCATTCTCTCTCCCCCTCTTTCTCTGTCAAATAATAAATAGATAAAAATAAAATTTAAAAAAATACACAATGTGTGTGTGTGTGTATGTTACTGGGGATTCAACATAAAGCAAATGTTCTACCAAGTATATGCCCTGTACTGTCTTATTTTGAGACAGGGTCTCAACAAGATGATCAGCTTACCCAGGTAGGCCTTGAACATGTAATCATCCTGCCTTGTGGCTAGGATTACAGGCCCGTGTCACCAGGTCCAGCTTCCATCAAATTTATTTTTTAATATATTTTTATTTTAATATTTAGTTACTTTATTTATTTTGCAAGCAGAGAGAGATAAAGAGAAAAGGGACAGTTGGGTGTGGTGACGCACGCCTTTAATCCCAGCACTGGGGAGGCAGAGGTAGGAGGATCGCTGTAAGTTCGAGGCCACCAAGATTACTTAGTGAATTTCAGATCAGCCTGGACTAGAGTGAGACCTTATCTAAAAAAAAAAGAATATTGCTGAAGACTCCACATACTTGGGCTGCAAGGCCACTGAGAAATCCTGCTCGAACTGAGCTGATAACCACCTCCATGTAGACCAGCTGACAGAAAGCTGGAAAAAGCCACACTGATGCAATTCAATGGGAGAGAGAAATCAGTGAAGATACTCAACAGTGGACACTGCAAGCCTTATACTTAGCCAGCCAGGCTAAATGAGCCAACCGGTACAATAGTGGCACATCTGTCATGGTGAAAACCAACTACCCTCTAATTGGACTGGAGGCCCACTCCATGGGAGGGAATACACCCCTGATACTGAAAACTTAAAACACGAGTAGTCATGAGCCCTAGGGGTGTAATGTCTGCTGCTGTCTGGCTAAACGTATATATTATGCTCATCAAACTGCCCAGTAAGCACTTCTCTTAATGTTCATATCCTTATATTAATGCTACTCTCACTTTTGGTTGAGAACCTTTTCTTTTCAAAGGACAGTGACCTTTTCTGGGCGTGGTGGTCCACGCCTTTAATCCCAGCACTTGGGAGGCAGAGGTAGGAGGATCACAGTGAGTTCGAGGACACCCTGAGACTACATAGTGAATTCCAGGTCAGCCTGGGCCAGAGTGAGACCCTACCTCGAAAAATAAACAAACAAACAAACAAAGGGTAGTGACCTTGGGATGACTTAGAAGGCATCATGGTGCTGGGAAGAAGTGGCAGGAGTGCTCAGCACTGCAATATCTCTATCACATCTTCCAAGGCTCAGGGTCCATTGCGGAAGAGATGGCGGAAAGAATGTAAGAACCAAAGGAAGGGTAGGACTCCTTACAACATGCTCCCCCCAGACACAAAATGGCCTGGATATCCATGACCTCACAGTGCCTGACACCTACACAAGACCATCATAAGAGAAGGAAAAGATCATGACATCAAAATGAAAGAGAGACTGATTGAGAGGAGGAGGGGATATGATGGAGAGTGGAGTTTCAAGAGGAAAGTGGGGGGAGGGAGGGCATTACCATGCGATATTGTTTATAATCATGGAAGTTGCTAATAAAAAAATTTAAAAACAAAAGAGAAAAGGGACGGAGAGAATGGGTATACCAGAGCCCCCAGCAGCTGCAAATGAACTCCAGATGGATGTAACACGTTGTGAATATGGCTTTATGTGGGTACTAGAGAATCGAACTCAGGTTGCTAGATTCTGCAAGCAAGTGCCTTAACCGCTAAAGCCATCCCTCCAGTCCTGTTTGTTTATTTTTAAAGCCAGGTCTCATACAAGCCCAGGCTAACCTGGAGCTCACAGTGATCTTTCTACTTCAGCCTCACAAACCTTAGGATTAAAGTGTGTGACAGCATGCCTGGCTTAAACTAATTTTTTAGATCATAAAAATGATGCAATAATTACATTTAAATGGCTCACTTTGTATACTGAAATAAAATTTTTTTAAGGAAAGATGATGTAATATCAATGCAGTAAAATAAAAAAGCCAAAAGAAGATGTAAACCAAATAAAGGAATGAGACATACTTTTCGTACGTACTTTTGTATGTTCATATGGAATGTCCACAGAAGGGTGGTAGCACACTATGGTTCTGCCATCAGAGGTCAAGGCAAGCTCTACTTTGCTAGAAAAAAAAAAAAGTTTTAGAAACAGAATTACACTGTACTCAAAGTAGAATGATTATTCTTTAAAAAATTTTTGTTTTATTATTTTTTTTTTTTTTTTGAGAGAGAGTAAGAGAAAGAAAGAAAGCAGAGAGAAAGAATGGGTGCGTCAGAGCCTCCGGCCACTGCAAATGAACTCCAGATGCCTCTGCCCCTTGTGCATCTGGCTTATGTGGGTCCTGAGGAATTGAACCTGGGTACTTTTTCTTTGCAGGCAAGAACCTTAACCACTAAGCCATCTCTCCAGCCTTTAGTTTGGCTTTTATTGCATGCCAGGAACTATGTAGCACACACTAGCCTCAAACTCATGGCAATCCTCCTGTCTCAGCCTCCTTGGTGCTGGGATAACACCAGGTACCACCATACTGGCAGAATCAATTTTTTTTTAATTTTTTAAAAATTTTTTTGTTTGTTTATTTATTTATTTGAGAGCGACAGAGAGAAGGAGGCAGAGAGAGAGAGAAAGAGAGAGAGAGAATGGGCGCACCAGAGCTTCCAGCCTCTGTAAACGAACTCCAGATGTGTGCGCCCCCTTGTGCATCTGGCTAACATGAGTCCTGGGGAATTGAGCCTCGAACTGGGGTCCTTAGGCTTCACAGGCAAGCGCTTAACCGCTAAGCCATCTCTCCAGCCCTCAATTTTTATTTTTATTTATTTTTTTAAAGCTTAAGAATGTAAAACTTTATTTACTTGAGAGAAAGAGAGAGAGAGAGAATGGGCATGCCAGGGCCTCTAGCCATTGAAAACAAACTCCAGATGCATGTGCCACTTTGTGCATCTGGCTTACATGGGTACTGGGGAATCAAACCTGGGTCCTTAGGGTTTGCAGGCAAGTGCCTTAACCACTAAGCCATTTCTCCAGCCCTAATATAAACTTTTTTGAGCTGATTTTTAGTGATATATTTATCATTTATTATTATGTATTTAGCTGTTCAGTATTTTTTTTTGTTTGTTTGCTTGGTTTTTTGAGGCAGAGTCTCACTCTAGCCCAGGCTGACCTAGAATTCACTATGTAGTCTCAGGGTGGCCTCTAACTCACCACAATCCTCCTACCTCTGTCTCCCGAGTGCTGGGATTAAAGGCATATGCCACCACGCCTGGCTGACTTTTCATATTATTGTTGTTATTAGACAAGGTCTCATATATCTCTGGCTGGCCTTGAACTCACAATATCACCAGGGATGACCATAAATTTTTGATTCTCCTGTCCACCTTCTGAGTTCTGGGACTACAGATGTACACCACCACACCTAGGCTATGTGGTATCGGGGACTGATCCCAGGGCTTTTTGCATGGTAGGCAAGCACTCTACCATTTGAACTAAATCTCAAGCCCACTTTTATTTTTTTATTATTTTTCTTTTTGAGGTAGGGGTCCCACTCTAGCCCAGGCTGACCTAGAACTCACTCTGTAGTCCCAGGCTGGCCTGGAACTCATAGTGATCCTTCTACCTCTGCCTCCCAAGTGCTAGGATCAAAGGCAAGCACCACCACGCCTGGCTTGCTTTATTTATTTATTTATTGGTTTTTCAAGGTAGGGTCTCGTTCTAGCCCAAGCTGACCTGGAATTCACTATGTAGTCTCAGGGTGGCCTCTAACTCACGGCGATCCTCCTACCTCTGCCTCCTGAGTGCTGGGATTAAAGACATGTGCCACCATGCCCAGCTATTTATTTATTTATGAGGCAGGGTCTCATGTAACCATTATTGGCCTCAGATTCCTGATCTTCCTGCTTCTACCTGCTTAGTGCTGGGATAGGTGTGCTCACCTAGAATAATTACTCTAAAAGATAAAATTAATTAGAAATCAACCTGAATTCCACACGGAATGCTAGCCCCGCCTCCCCCCAACCACTATGACAGCAAGGGCAAGAAAGCTACACGAGCCTGGCCTTGGTGTAGGCTCACTTTGCACAGGGGAGAAACTGAGGCGCTGCGCTCTGTGTACATTCACCAGTGCACATGTGCAGATGTGCAACGCACCCCTGAGGACTGGACTGCTGCACACACAGGGGACAAGTCCAGTAAGTCAGGGCTGATCTTTACGAAGCTATGGTGACCACACGTCTGCCACCCAAGACTAACCCAATTTTGAAGTTCGACATGACCACATGGGGATGAGATAAGCTAGGGCATTTTAATGAAGATTTCAAGAAGCTATTAGACTTAAAATCTAAATTTCAAAGTGTCACTTTGAGCTTAAAAGAGACTGTTCTAGGGCTGGAGAGATGGCTTAGCAGTTAAGGTGCTTACCTGTGAAACCAAAGGACCCAGGTTCAATTCCCCAGGACCCACATAGGCCAGATGCACAGGGTGTTGCGTATGTCTGGAGTTCATTTGCAGCAGCTAAAAGTCCTGGTATGTCCATTCTCTCCCCCCTTCTTTCTCTCTACATAAGTATAAATAAATAGAAAATAAAATTAGAAACAAAAAACAGACTGTTCTAAACAAGGAGGAAAAACAAATAAAAAATACTAAAATAATGAATCTGGGGGATGGTGCAGACGTGTGCCCCGTATGCACACACAAAGGCCAGAGGAAAATGCTGGGTACCCTCCATCGCTCACCTGCATGTTTTCTAGCGATGGAGTTTCTCACTTATTCTAGCGCTACTACTTTTGTGAGCTCCAGGGAGCCTCTGGTCTCTGCTTCTCACAGGACTGGACTTACAGGCATGTGTAGCCATGCACAGCTGTGTGTGTGTAGCCGCTGGGAATTGAAATCAGGCAGTCTTGGGCACTCTCATGGTCCCTTGGGGCCTCATGTATACACAGGAAGTGCTCTTACCCACTAAGCATAATCACTTAGCATGCAGTACTTATAAACTAGGTACTGAGCTATTTTGATTTATATTTAAGATAGATTCATGCACTTTAGAACTGAAAGTTAAATAATGTATTCATTTAACATTGCAAGTTTCAGGTTAATACATCTGCTTTTTATAAAAAGTAAATCATTAATGTCAATGTGCAAGGGTATACAATTACAGTAAAATATTTAAATAAAAAAGAAAATAAGCTAGGCATGGTGGTACACACTTTTAATTCCAGCACTAGCGAGGCAAAGGTAGGAGAATTGCCATGAGTTCAAGACCACCCTGAGAATACATAGTGGATTCCAGGTCAGCCTGGGCTAAAGTAAGACCCTACCTCAAAAAAAAAAAAAAAGATAATTGGGGTGGGGCTGGAGATGGGGCTTAGTGGTTATGGCACTTGCCTGCAAAGCCAAAGGACCCAGGTTCCATTCCTCAGACCCCACATAAACCAGATGCACAAAGTGGCACATGCATCTGGAATTTGTTTGCAGTGGTTGGAGGCCCTGGTGTACCCATTCTCTATCTGCCTCTCTCTCTCTTTCAAATGAATTTTTAAAATTTTTTTAAAAGATAAAATCATGAATTGCCAAAGACAAGCCACTGTATCATCACATTGGCAAACCTGGTGTCTATAACAGACAATCCAAAAGCATCACACAGAGTTTATCTTAACTGTAACTATCCCAAGAAAATACCTAGTAATCTATGCAGTACATTTAATTAGAAGATAAAGGAAGACTGTTTCACCATGATTTTACAGCTGAATACTAGACATGACTACAATGAATAGCTCAGTGATTTGTTGTTGTTGTTGTTGTTTACTTTTGGAGATAGGGTCTTACTAGTAGCCCAGCTGGCCTCAGACCTATGTAGCTCAGGCTGGATTTAAATTCATGATTTTCCTGCCTTTGTTTCCCAAGTACTGGGATTACAGGCACAGGATATCACAACTAGCTCTATCAAAGGACTTCTGATGTAGCTTTATGTAATCTAAAACACAGATTAGACTCAGCCTATTCAGGCTCAAAAAACATATAACCTAATTTCATTATTAACTATGTATGTGTGTGTGTGTGTTCAGGTACATATGCATAAGTGGGTACAGAGGCCAAGGAATAACCTTGGGTTTTGTTCTTCAAAAATGCCAGCTACTGAGCCGGGCATGGTGGCTCACGCCTTTAATCCTAGCACTCAGGAGGCAGAGGTAGAAGGATCGCCATGAGTTCGAGGCCACCCTGAGACTCTGTAGTGAATTCCAGGTCAGCCTGGGCTAGAGTGAGACCCTACCTCGAAAAACCAAAAACAAAACAAAACAAAAATGCCAGCTACTGTTTTGTTTTTTTTTTTAGAGGGGGCAGGGAAGAGAGAGAGAGAATGGGAGTGGCATGGCCTCCAGCCACTGCAAACGAACTCCAGATGCATGTGTCCCCTGTGCATCTGGCTTACGTGGGTCCTGGAGAGTCAAACCAGGATCCTTTGGCTTTGCAGGCAAATGCCTTAACTGCTAAGCCATCTCTCCATCCCTGGTTTTGGTTTTTTTTTTTTAATTTTTATTTATTTATTTTATTTTTATTTTTTTGGTTTTCTGAGGTAGGGTCTTGCTTTGACCCAGGCTGACCTGGAATTCACTATGTAGTCTTAGGGTAGCCTCTCGAACTCACAACAGTACTCTTCCCTCTGCCTCCCAAGTGCTGGAATTAAAGGCATGCATATCACACCTGGCTCCAGCTACAGTTTTTATGAGACAGGGTGTCTCACTGGACTGTAGCTTGCAGATTAGGCTAGACTAGCTGACCAATAAACTGCAGGGAGTCTCCTGTTGGCTTCAACAAGTGCTGAGATTACATGCGCATGTTGCCATGTCTGGCATTTTGTGTGAGACCATGTTGCATCCATACACATAAGTAATTTTTTTTAATTTAAAACTAGTATCAATGGCCAGGCATGGTAGTACACGCCTTTAATCCTAGCACTCAGAAGGCAGAGGTAGGAGGATTGCCAAGAGTACATAGTGAATTCCAGGTCAGCCTGAGTTAGAATGAGACCCTACCTCGAAAAACAAAACAAAAAACAAACAAACAAACAAACAAATAAACAAACAAACAAAAAACAGAAAAAAGCTTAACATGGTGGCATATGCCTATGACTTTAACACTTGGGAAATGGAGGCAGGAGGACTAGGATTTCAAAGCCAAGCTTAGCTACACAATGAGTTCAAAGCTAATCTGGGACACATGAGACCCTGCTCAAACGATAAACAAATAACAAGGCCAGGTGTAATGGTACACACCTTTAGTCCCAGAGCTTGAGAGGCTAAGGAAAGAGAATCACTGCGAGTTTGACAGCAGACTGGAGCTACAGAGTAAGTTCCAGGTCAGCCTGGGCTAGAATGAGACTCTGCCTCAAAAACACAAATACAAAAAGAAAATACAGCCGGGCGTGGTGGCACACACCTTTAATCCCAGCACTCGGGAGGCAGAGGTAGGAGGATCACCGTGAGTTCGAGGCCACCCTGAGACTACATAGAGAATTCCAGGTCAGCCTGAGCTAAAGTGAGACCCTACCTCGAAAAACCAAAAAAAAAAAAAAAAAAAAAGAAAAAAAAAAGAAAATACAGCTGGGTGTGGTGGCACACGCCTTTAATTCCAGCACTTGGCAGGCAGAGGTAGGAGGATTGCCGTGAGTTCGAGGCTACCCTGAGACTACATAGTGAATTCCAGGTCAGCGTGGACTAGAAAAAAAGAAAAGAAAATGTATTTACCAAAATTTGCAATGAAGCCTACATAGCTTAAGAAAATATATTATGCTAAGAGAGGTGGTACACGCCTTTAATCCCAGCACTAGGGGGAAGATTGCTGTTCAAGGCCACCCTGAGACCACATAGTGAATTCTAGGTCATCATGGACTAGAGCAAGACCCTACCTCGAAAAACAAAACAAAATGAAGAAAAAGAAAATTTACTGCAGTTTCTGTACGCCAACTCTGCTGTGCAGACAACAGCAATACCATATGCTATTCTTAGTTCTTAACTTACTGACCAGAACTGAATTAATTCAATATTGTGAGTGAGGATTACTCAACATCAAACAAAAGATAAACTTAAGCTAATAGATATGAGCCCTAATAGGAAACTATGAAAACTAATTAACTTTTCTAAAATGTTAAAGCTTCAGGAAGAATGATAGCATTTCTAACAGTATCTCTACATTGCAACAAATTAAGTATTCACTGAAACACAATGACAATGATTTTATTTAAAAGGCTTATAATCCCCAATGCTGGGTAAATAAGATTATTGAAATATTTTTTAAACAACAAAATTAAACAAATAACAATCAGAAAAGTAAAGCCAAAATATTCAGGTACTGCTAGAACTGTTATTTCCTATATTATTATTATTTTTATGTATGTATTTATTTATTTACTTGACAGAGAAAGAGGGAGAGAGAGAGAGAGAGAGAGAGAGAGTGAGAGAATGGGGGCACCAGGGCCTCCAGCCACCGCTAATGAACTCCAGACGCTTGTGCCCCCTTGTACATATGGCTTATGTGGGTCCTGGAGAATCGAACCTGGGTCCTTTGGCTTTGCAGGCAAATGCCTTAACCACTAAGCCATCCCTCCAGTCCCCTAGAACTGTTATTTCTTAATTGAGTTTTAATACATACCAGTTATAGTCATCTGGAAGTGAAGAATATGTAGATTTATGACAAACATAAGTTCCACCTGAAAAAAATCCAAACCATAAAATAGCTTTAGTTCAAGTCAGCTTATGTTCTCACACAACTTGAAAGGCATAGGTCTGGACAACAGCGAAGAATTCAACAACAGGTAGGACCAAGTCTATGTCTGCTGACTAGGGAGACAAACAAGAAACAACTGTAGCACAGAGGGTATGTGCTATCAGGCTGGGGAAGCATTGATACAGGGATCCACAGCCAGGCTAGCAAAAGCCACTACACTCATTTAAAAAAGCTAGTAAAGGGGCTGGAGAGATGGCTTAGCAGTTAAGGCACTTGCCTGCGAAGCGTAAGGACCCATGTTCAACTCTTTAGATCCCACATAAGCCAGCCTTACAAGATGATGCAAGCGCACAAGGTGGCACATGCATTTGGAGTTCAATTGCAATGGCTGGAGGCCATGATGTGCTAATTTTTTTTTCTCTTTCTCTGTTTCATTCTCTCACTCATAAAAATATTTACAAAAAAAAAAAAAAGAAAGAAAAGAAAAAGAAAGAAAGCCAGTGAAGATAATGTGATGCAGAAATGAGGGTTACGTCTACAATTTTGGAAGTTGTCAATAAAAAAAAATCTTTTGGGCTTGAGGGATGACTTAGCAGTTAAGGCGCTTGCCTACAAAGCCAAAGGACCCAGATTCAATTCCCCAGGACCCACGTAAGCCACATACACAAGGTGGTGATGCATCTGGAGTTCATTTGCAGTGGCTAGAGGCCCTTACATGCCCCATTTTCTCTCTTTCTCTGTGTCTCAAATAAATAAATAAAAGTAATTTTTTGGGGCTGGAGAAATGGCTTAGCGGTTAAGCGCTTGCCTGTGAAGCCTAAGGACCCCAGTTTGAGGCTCGATTTCCCAGGACCCACGTTAGCCAGATGCACAAGGGGGCACACGCGTCTGGAGTTCGTTTGCAGTGGCTGGAAGCCCTGGCACGCCTATTCTCTCTCTCTCTCTCTCTCTCTCTCTCTCTCTGCCTCTTTCTGTCTCTGTCACTCTCAAATAAATAAATAAAAATGAACAAAAAAATTTTTTTAAAAAAGTAATTTTTTAAAAAGTAACATGTTAAGTACTAGTGAACTAGTGAGAGAAGTTATTCTTTTTTTTTTTTTTCAAGGTAGGATCACACAGTAGCCCAGGCTGACCTGGAATACACAATGTAGTGCCAGGGTGGCCTTGAACTCTTGGTGATCCCACCTCTACTTTCTGAGTACATGCTCAGCAAGAATTTTTTTTTTCTTTTTTTGTTTTTCGAGATAGGGTTTCATTGTAGCCCAGGCTGACCTAGAATTTACTACGTAGTCTCAGGGTGGCCTTGAACGCATGGCAATCCTCCTACCTCTGCCTCTTGAGTGCTGGGATTAAAGGCGTGCACCACCATGCCCAGGGAGAAGTTATTCTTTATCAATACCTCACCTCAGTCTCACTATGGTTCACTCAGATAACAGTATTTAGTCTAGATCTTTTACTTTGCATCTATTCCTGTGCACATGCACACACATAGTTATAGTGAATCATCTTTTAAACCTACAAACAGGGTCATCTGATAGATAGTGTTTGATATACTTTTTCTTCCAATTAGTGATTTTTCCATATTGGTAATAGTAATGATATTCATAGTACAGATGTGGCATAATTTATCTATTCCCTTTTCTTTTCTTTTCTTTTTTCTTTTTTTAGGCAAGACCAATAGACTGGCCTGTTTTTTTGAGGTAGGGTTTCACTCTAGCCCAGGCTGACCTGGAATTCACTATACAGTGTCAGGGTGGCCTTGAACTCATGGCGATCCTCCTACCTCTGTCTCTCAAGTGCTGGGATTAAAGGCGTGCGCCACCATGCCCAGCCTTTTTGTTTGTTTGTTTGTTTTTTGTTTAATGCAAGAGTGCAAGAGGGAGAGCCTGAGAGGGAGGAGGTGAGAGAGAGAGAGAGAGAGAGAGAGAGAGAGAATTGGCACACCAGGGGTTCCAGCCACTGCAATCCAACTCCAGACATGTAGGCCACCTTGTGCACAGTGCAACCTTGCACACTTGCATCACTTTGTATGTCTGGTTTATGTGGGACCTGGAGAGTTGAACATGGGTCCTTAGGCTTCGTAGGCAAGCGTCTTAACCACTAAGCCATCTCTCCAGCCCTCTTCTCCTCTTTTAATTGACGTTTGTCCCCTTTTCATTCTTGCAAATAACGGGCACACAGAATAACTAAATGCTTTAAATAGTCTATATTTTAGAACATTTAAACATTAAAAAAAAAAAACTCTTACTTTTACTTTGAATTGGAAATAAATGCTTCAAGATAGTTCTGTTTGATAGCACCCATTTTACTGTTGCAGCCGCCATGGTGTATTGAAATCCTATCAGGTGAAATGGGAAAAGATGTTCTGAAGAGAAAGTGGCTTTAAGATCTGCTTCTAGGCACACCAAATTTCATTCCTGTTTGAGATAAAGAGAAATCAGTGCTGTCTATGAATTAAAACACTTAAACACTATAAGAATAAGACAAGTACCATTGCCTAGCACAAGTCACTTAAAGCAAGGCTTTGTTTGTTTGTTTGTTTTCAAGGAGAAAGAGAGAGAACAGGTGCACCAGGGCCTCCAATCACTGCAAATGAACTCCAGATGTGTGCACCATTTTGTGCATCTGGCTTTTAAACAACTCTGTAGTTCCACACTAACAAACAAAGAGCAACATCATCAAAATATGAGCAACTGGCCAGGTGTGGTGGTGCACTCCTTTAACCCCAGCACTCAGAAGGCAGAGGTAGGAGGATCACTGTGAATTTGAGGCCAGCTTGGGACTACAAAGTTCCAGGTCAGCCTGGGCTAGAGTAAGACTCTACCTTTAAAAAAAAATAAAATAAAATACAAATAAAGACAGAGCACAAGAACAAAAATCTTAAATGCAAACGTCAGTACTCAATGAAGCTTTTTCCACTGAAAGAATACTCTATAAATATGAAATTACTCTCCAAAAGTCATTCACATATACTACAGAGCAGACCTCCCACCTCCAAATGCTAGTGTGTCTACCTTCCATGCACCACACACAGTATATTATCACTTACACTATTCTGTTTCTGATTAAATAAAATATTAAACAAGGCCAACAACTGGCCTATGAAATACTCTGAATACTACATTTCACCATCTTACAAACTTTACAAGTTGCTTTCACTATCATTTTGTTTTAGTGTCACATGATGTTTAGAGATAGGTAAGGGGCACACGCCTTTAATCCCAGCACTTGGGAGGCAGAGGTAGGAGGATGGCTGTGAGTTTGAGGCTAGTCTGAGACTACATAGAGATATGTGAGGTATGTTTATTTTGAATCATGAAGGAAATTTAAAGGACTTGCTTCCAGATTTGAGTTGGTCACTTAAAAACTGAAAAGTTTTGGGAAAATCATGAACTAAAGGGCCCTTGTTCCTTCAATGGTAAACTGTGGGGAAACAACCATGACTGTTGTGAATAAGTCACATGTAACTACTGTAGCCTTATTTTTATTTGTCTCAATGAACATTTGTGTCCTTCCCAGGCCCCGTGGCTATGAAAAGGAATTAGACTGGCTCTCTCATTTGCTAGACTAAACGACGT
This sequence comes from Dipus sagitta, assembly GCA_036346955.1. NCBI lineage: Eukaryota > Metazoa > Chordata > Mammalia > Rodentia > Dipodidae > Dipus > Dipus sagitta. Next base: position 139,891,515 of record CM070777.1, read on the forward strand.
AGGCTGATTCCTAGCACTGTCAGTACGTTAGAACACGCCAACCCTGAGTTCATAGAGTGTTATTTATTTACAGCTTACAAGCCACTTTACTACACATTGGGTGCCCTTTCATACAGCTGATTAAGAATAAAGGGCCAAATACATGGTAAGACCCTATTGCTGAAGACTCCACATACTTGGGCTGCAAGGCCACTGAGAAATCCTGCTGGAACCGAGCTGAAAACCTCCTCCATGTAGACCAGCTGACAGAAAGCTGGAAGAAGCCACACTGCATGCAGTTCAACGGGAAAGAGAGAAATCGCCAGTGAAGATACTCAACAGTGGACACTGCAAGTCTTAAATTTTGCCAGCCAGGCCAAATGAGCCAACAGGTACAATAGTGACACATCTATTATAGGGGAAACCAACTACCTTCTAATTGGACTGGAGGCCCGCTCCATGGGAGGGCATACATCCCTGATACTGAAAACTTAAAACAGGGGTAGTCATGAGCCCTAGGGATTTAACATCTGCTGCTGTCTGGCTAAATATATATACTATGCTTATCAAACTACCCAGTAAGCACTGCTCTTAATGTTCATACCCTTATATTAATGCTACTCTCACTTTTGGTAGAGAACCTTCTCTTTTCAGATGGCAGTGACCTTGGGATGACTCAGAAGGCATCATGGTGCTAGAAAGAAGTGACAGAAGTGCTCAGCACTGCAATATCTCTATCACACCTTCCAAGGCTCAGGGTCCATTGCAGAAGAGGTGTCGGAAAGAATGGAAGAGCCAAAGGAAGGGTAAGACTCCTTACAATGTGCTCCCCCAAGACACAAAATGGCCTGGATATCCATGATCTCACAGTGCCTGACACTACCTACACAAGACCATCAAAATAGGAGGAAAAGATCATGACATCAAAATAAAAGATACTGATTGAGAAGGGGAGGGATATGATAGAGAACGGAGTTTCAAAGGGGAAAGTGGGGGAAGGAAGGGAATTACCATGGGATACTGTTTAGAATCATGGAAGTTGTTAATTAAAAAAAGAGAGAAAGAGACTGATTGAGAGGGGAGGAATATGATGGAGAGTGGAGTTTCAAAGGGGACAGTGGGGAGAGGGAGATAATTACTATGGGATATTGTCTACAATCATGAAAGTTGTCAATAAAAAATTAATTAATTAAAAAAATAAAAAATAAAAAAATTAATTAATTAAAAAAAAAAAGAATAAAGGGCCAAATAGCTGCTAAGACCCTATTGCTGAAGACTCCACATGCTTGGGCTGCAAGGTCACTGAAAAACTTCCTCCCTGTAGACCAGCTGACAGAAAGCTGTAAAAAGCTATGCTGTATGCAGCTCTATGGGAGAGAAGTCATCAGTGGAGATAAGCAATAGTGGGTACTGCAAGCCTTAAGTTTGGCCAGCCAGGCCAAATGAGCCTGGTGCAATAGTGGCATGTCTGTTATGGGGGAACCCAACCACTCTCTAATTGGACTAGAGGCCCAATGGGAGGGAATACATGCCTGGTACTGAACACCTATGATGGGGGAGGTCATGAGCCCTAGGCGTGTAACTCCTGCTGGTGTATGGCTAAGTGCATATATTATGCTCACCAAACTCCCCAGTAAGCACTTCTCTTAATGTTCATACCCATAAATTAATGCTACTCTCACTTCTGGCTAGAGAAACGTCTCTTTTCAGATGGTGGTGACCTCTGGGATGACTCAAAGGGCACCATAGTGCTGAGAAGAAGTGACAGAGGAGTGCTCAGCGCTGAAACATCTCTATCACACCTTCCAAGGCTCAGGATCTACTGCGGAAGAGGTGGCGAAAAGAATGTAAGAGCCAAAGGAAGGGTAGGACTGCTTACAGTACACTCTGCCAGACACAAACTAGCCTGTATATCCATGACCTCACAATGCCTGGCACTATCTACACAAGACCCTCATAATAGGGGCAAAAGATGATGACATCAAAATAAAAGAGAGACTAGCCGGGCGTGGTGGCGCGTGCCTTTAATCCCAGCAGTCCGGAGGCAGTTAGGAGGATTGCCATGAGTTCGAGGCCACCCTGAGACTACATAGTTAATTCCAGGTCAGCCTGAGCCAGAGTGAGACCCTACCTCGAAAAACCAAATAAATAAATAAATAAAAGTAAAAGAGAGACTAATTAGAGAGGGAGAGTATATTGTGGAGAGTGGATTTGTTAAGGGGAAAGTGGGGAAGGGGAGGGAATTAGCATGGTTTATTGTCTAGCATTATGGAAGCTGTCAATAAAAAAAGGAAAAAATAAAATAAAGTAAAAGGGGGAAAAAGAATAAAGGGCCAGCCTGGGCTACAGTAAGGCCCTGCCTCAAAACAAAGCAAAAGGAGTAAGGGAGCTGGAGAAATGGCCTAGTGGTTAAGGCACTTGCATGCAAAGTCAAAGGACCCAGGTTCCCAGGACCCATGTAATCCAGACATACAAGGGGTGCACACGTGGGGGAAAAAAAGGAATAAGGGCCAGAGAAAGCTGGAACGGTGGCGCAGAGGTAGGAGGATCGTCATGAGCTCAAGGCCAGCCTGGGACTACAGAGTGAGTTCCAGATCAGCCTGGACTGGAGTGAGACCTTACCTCAAAAAAAAAAAAAAAGCCTGTCCTGGTGGCACACACCTTTAATCCCAGCACTTGGGAGGCAGAAGTAGGAGGATTGTGTTGAGTTCGAGGCCACCCTGAGACTACATAGTGAATTCCAGGTCAGCCTGGGCTAGAGTGAGACCCTACCTCGAAAAAAAAAAAAAGACAGAGAGAGAAGGAAAAAAGAAGGAAAGGAAAGGTTCCAGAGAAGTCAAATGATTTACTTTTTTAATATTCCACAGCTTAACTGGTGGCACTGGTGCAACACAAGCCTACCTCTTCTGACCTCAAGTCTAAGATCAAAACATTCTGGGGGGACACTGAAGTTCCCTCCGCCCCAGGCTAGCACACTCAGCGGAGAGTCAAACTCTTCACCCCAGGGGAAGAATTTATGGGTGAATCCCTTGGCCCAGAAATCAATGCCAAAGCAAACGCTCATAGGATCCGAAGCTTGAGGAACAGGCTCCAGGCAGCACGGTGACTGACACCCGGGGGACACCCGGGGGCGGAACCTAAAGACCCGCCCCGTGGGGTTTCTGGCGACACCGGACCGTCCGCGTGCTGAGCCTCCACGTCCGCCGGGGCACGACCCCATGCAGACTCTTCTCCTGGACCGAGCCTGGAGATGCTGACGACCTCACCCTGCCCGCCGCGACAGGCGGAAGACCGCACCACCTGCGTTCAAACAACCCTTCTGGACTTGCCCAGCTTCTAAAAACCCTGCAGCAGGAAGGGAGGGAAACGGTTACCTCGACAGCTATTCACAGCGGGCCAGCCATCTTGCCTCAATCCTGGTCCTACGAGGCGCAGCCGCGCACGTCCTGGCGCGCGGGGAACTCTGGGAGTCGTAGTCTCCGCGGACCAGCGGCCCAGGTGCAAAGAGTAGGCGAGGCTTGACTCAAAAGGCTCCCGCCATTTGTGGCCCCAGTTTGTCTCAAAATTACTTGAGATGCTCAGAAAACAAAATTCTCTACCAGCTTGCCCCTATTTTTAGGAACAAGTACTATTTAAAATAATAACAAAAACAATTTGATGAGCCGGGCGTGGTGGCGCACGCCTTTAATCCCAACACACGAGAGAGAGAGGTAGGAAGGTTGCCATGAGTTCGAAGCCACCCTGAGACTACGTAGTGAATTCCGAGTCAGCCTGGGATACAGTGAGACCCTACCTCGAGAAAAAAGAAACAAAAACAAGTAATAATAATAATAATAATAATAATTTGATGTTCATGTCCAGAAAAACCACTTGATTATTCCAGAGTGGATGAAATAAACTGGACGATTTGGATATTTGAAAGGGGGAACCACAGTCCTCTTTTGTTGGGTGTAGAAGTTGAGAGGAAGACTTTTCAGGTGTGGCTTGAATGCCAGTCAATGTACCTGAGGAAAGACTGATAGAGCAGGTTTGGGAGTGGTCTGACAAAAGAGTGGAAATTCCATTTGAGAGTTGACTGTTGAAATACCTCCGAGACATGCAAGTGGAGATATAAAATGAAGCAAGCTGGTAGAGACATGTGTTTGGAGACTAGAAGCCTGGCTGGATATGAATGCTATGGGAAACGAGGAGAGCATGCCTAAGGCCCTGGGTTGGATCTCCAGCACACACACACACACACAGACATACAGATAATGAATAAAACTATGAATCGCTGGGTGCGGTGTTGCATGCCTTTAGTCCCAGCACTTGGGAGGCAAAGGTAGGATAGCTATGAGTCCAAGGCCAGCCTGATATTACATAGTGAATTCCAGGTCAGCCTGGGCTAAAGCAAGACCCTACCTTGAAAAGTCAAAAAGAAAAAAAAGAAAAAAAAATGGGAATGTTGAACTGCTGTAGGGAGAGAGTATAGATAAAATGAAAAGGGGCTCTAAACCTGGGCTCAGGGAATCCTAACACTTGAGAACAGTTGACAAACCTCTCACTAGAGACATTCCAAAGAAATGTAAACTCAAAATACTAGCAAATAACTTATATTGACATACATAAAAGCAGTTTCAAATTAATGCTAATAAAATGACAAAATAGACAAAGTTTTAGACATTCAGATTTAGAAATTACTTGACCTTGGAATGATGGAAGAGTTTAGTCAGCTTGAAGGAGTTTGGTTGTGATGACTTTATGGACTAGGCTTATAGCTCTGGACTTCCTACTGCAAATTTTTTCATGAGAGAGAAATGCCAGGTATGGTGCCACAGATCTGTAATTCCAGAACTCAGGTGGCTGAAGAACTACTGCAAGTTCAAGGCTAGCCTGGAATACATGAGAATCTGTGTTAAATAAATAAATAAGAGAAGTAAATTTATCTTTATTAAGACACTATTATTTTGATTGCGTTTTACTAACAGTGCTATCTAATCCTATCTGAAATGACAGAATTAAAATAATTCAAGTCAAACTATTCAAGAAAAGTATATAAGGGCTAGGGAGAGAGCTGAGTGGTTAAAGGTGCTTGTTTGAAAAACCTGCTGGCCAGGATTCAGTTCCTCAGTACCCACATAAAGCTACACACATAGGGTGGCACATGTGTCTGGAGTTTGTAGCAGCAAGAGGCCCTAATGAACCCATTCTTTCTTCTCTCCCCCCCCCTTCTCTCTCTCTTAAATAATAAATACTTAGAAAAAAAAAAAAAGGAAAAGTACATAAAACAAAGTGGTTCTGGTTAAAATATATGATTGTTAGGCAGGTTAGCTCCAGGAGGGCCTAGCCAATAGGCTTGCCAAGGTAAAAAAAAAAAAAAATGGGTGGCCCAGCTCAAGAAACGGGGTGTAAAGATAATGGTGGTGGGTCAACTGGTGGTCAAGATATAAAGATAGCAACTCAACTCCAGATGGGCCAGCTCAGAGCCCTAAAAATAGAATGTAAGGGACAACAGGTGATAATGGATGGGGCTAACTGGCTTGATTGATGCAACTTCAAGATCCCTCTCTAGAAAGCATGCAGAGCGCTATCACCCTTTCCCCTAGTAAACTTTTCAACTTTAAGGGTACTTATACTCCTATGCATATTCTTGCATCTTCTACTGGGTAAGATGGACTTCCCCTTTACTAGAAGTGCCCAACCTGAGAGGATAACAAGGAGAAGAGAAATATAAGCACCAAACCTACCAGGGTTGAAGCCACTGGTGCTGGCCTCAGCCCATTGTTGTGTTTTTTTTAAAGCATTCCTTAATGTTTTATTCTTATTTATTTATTTTATTATTTACTTGAGAACAAGAGACAGAGAGAGAGAAAAAAAGAATGGGTGCACCAGGGCCTCCAGCCACTGCAAACAAACTCCAGACACATGCGCCACCTTGTGTATCTGGCTGATGTGGGTACTGGAGAATCAAGGCTCAAACCAGGATCCTTAGGCTTCACAGGCAAGCACTTAACCGCTAAGCCATCTCTCCAGCCCCCAAGCTTACCCTTTTTCTGGAGTGTATCTTTGCTTCCTCGCATGCTCTAATTAAACTCTTGACTGCTATGCTCTACGACTGTGTTCTGTCTGATTTCTCCTTTTTTTGCAAGCACAAGAACCAAGACTGCTACTGGGGTAGGGAGTGGAGGAAACTGGAGGATCTTCTGTGTTCCAAGTATAATATAGACCACAAGTTAGACTTTACTTTCCTTACAAAAATTCTTAGGTGCCGGGCGTGGTGACCCACACCTTTAATCCCAGCACTCAGGAGGCAGAGGTAGAAGGAACACCCAGCGTTCGAGGCCACCCTGAAACTACCCAGTGAATTCCAGGTCAGCCTGAGCTGCAGTGAGACTCTACCTCAGAAAACAAACAAAAAACTTCTTAAGGAACTCCACATATGGTTGTTGTATGTAAGTCTCCTCTAATCTTGACATTTTAGGCTCATTTTAAGGGCTCCCAGGGACCAGGCATAATGTTAGGGAGATAGTAGAGAAGTTTACAAGTGCATTTTGAGATTTCTGTCTGCCTAAATTTGAATCTTGACTTATTTGGGGAAATTTAATAAGTTAAAAAAATTGTTTTTGGTTTTGCGAGGTAGGGTCTCACTGTAGCCCATGCTGACCTGGAATTCACTGTGTAGTCTCAGGGTAGCCTTGAACTCATGGCAATCCTACTACTTCTGCCTCCCAAGTGCTGGGATTAAGGGTGTGCACCACCATGCCCCGCCCAAGTTAAAAAAATTTTTTTTGTTTTTTTGAGATATGGTCTCGCTCTAACCCAGGCTGACCTGGAATTTATTATATAGTCTCAGGGTGGCCTCGAATTTAGGACAGTCCTCCTACCTCTGCCTCCCAAGTGTTGGGATTAAAGGCATATGCCACCATGCCCAAGTTAATTTTTGTTTGTTTGTTTTTGTTTTCTAGGTAGGGTCTTACTCTAGTCCAGGCTGACCTGGAACTCACTATGTAGTCTCAGGGTGGTCTCAAACTCATGGTGATCCTCCTATCTCTGCCTCCCAAGTGCTGATATTAAAGGTGTGTACCACACAACCAGCCCAAGTTAAGTTTTTTAGGATTCAACTTCTTCTGTGTTAAAGGCAGATAGTATAGGTTTAGTTGAAGTAGGTATTTGTTCCTTTGTGCCCTTCATGGAACAGAGTGAAAGGACAGAGAAAAGAACTCACTCCATAGCCCAGGCTGACCTGAGATTCATAGCAATTCTTCTACCTCAGGCTCATGAGTTCTGGGATTAAAAGCATGCCTAAAATAATAAAGATTATTTCTTTCTCTATCTGCCACTCTCTCCCTAATAAATTAAAAAACAATTTTTTTTTAAAAAAAAAGAAGGGCTGGAGAGATGGCTTAGTGATTAAGTCACTTGCCTGTGAAGCCTAAGGACCAGGGTTCAATTTTCCAGTACCCACACAAGCCAGACGCACAAAGCAGCACATGTGTCTGGAGCTCATTTGCAGTGGCTAGAGGTCCTGGCACATCCATTCTTCCACTCTTTCTTTCACTATCTGCCTCTCTCTCTCTCTCTCTGTCTCTCTCTCAAAAATAAATGAATAAATTTTTAAATAGATAATAAAGATATTATATATATATATATGTATATATATATATATGTATATATACATATTTTTTTTTTCAAGGTAGGGTCTTGCTGACCTGGAATTCACTAGGTAGTCTCAGAGTGGCCTTGAACTCATGGCGATCCTCCTACTTCTGCTTCCCAAGTGCTGGGACTAAAGGCGTAATCCAAAGAATAAATTTTTTTAAATTTTGAAAAAAAGGACCTGGAGAGATGGCTTAGTGGCTAAGCACTTGCCTGTGAAGCCTAAGGATCAAACCTGGGTTTGATTCCCCAGTACCCATGAAAGCTAGATACACAGGGAGGCACATGCTTTTAGAGTTCGTTTGCAGTAGCTAGAAGCCCTGGTGTGCTGATTCTCTCTCTATCTGCCTCTTTCTCTCTCTCTCTAGTAAATAAATACACTTTTTTTTGGGGGGGGCAGCTTTTTAAGGTAGGGTCTCACTCTAGCCCAGGCTGACCTGGAATTCACTGTGTAGTCTCAGAGTGGCCTTGAACTCACAGCAATCCTCCCACCTCTGCCTCCCGAGTGCTGGGATTAAAGGTGTGTGCCACCACCTCTAGCTAAATAGACATTTTTGAAAAAAGGGGCTGAAGAGATGGTTGGGGGATAAAGTGCTGATGTGCAGGTGTGAGGACCTAAGTTCAAATCCCCAGCATTTATGTAAAGGCAGGATGGGAGGGTGTACTAGCCCTTTTGCAATTTGTAATCCCCCTGCTCCAGAGGTGAAAACTGGGGATCCCCCTGGCAAGCTGGCTGACTAGACTAACCAAATCAGTAAGCCTTTGGTTCAAATAAGAGACCCTGCCTCAGTAAATAAGATGGAGAACAATTGAGAAAGACATCTGATAGCAAGCTCTAGCTACCAACATACATACACATGCACTCCCACTTACACCCACACCCACCCACATACACGCCACATCTACATCCACATACAGAGATAAAAGAAAACAATTAATAAAAGCCACTGCAGGTTAAGAAAGCATAATCTTTGAACCCCAAATCTGAGTCTAGTGGTTTTGTGATTAGAAGATTAAGGTTTCTGGTTGTTGAATGTAAAAGAATGAACAGAGTCTGGTTAGACTTATCTTTTCTGTTCTTTTTTTTTTTTTTTTTCAAGGTAGGGTCTCACTCTAGCTCAGGCTGACCTGGAATTCACTATATAGTCTCAGGGTGGCCTCGAACTCCTGACGATCCTCCTACCTCTGCCTCCCAAGTGCTGGGATGAAAGGCGTGCGCCACCACGCCCTGCTTCTATTCTTTTCTCCATGTTTCCAGTGCTAGAGATTGAACTGAGGACCTTGTGAAGAAGGCTAGATGAGCACTCAGTACTGACTTACATTGCAACACTTCCTCCAAGGCTTTCATTTCCTCCTTTCCTCCTCTTCTCCCCTCTCTCCTTTTCTTTCCACCCTGCCTTCTGCCCTCTTGCATTCTCACCTTCTCTGTTCTGGGTTAAGGGGACTGTGGTGACTAGATATGCTAAGTATTAGGTGGCTAAGCTTGCAACTGGGGGTCTTGTGGGTGGGGTGCTATTAAATCCAAATGACTGCAGATATGGAGTTATATTCTTTCATCAGCAATAGTTAATAATGAAAATGATAACCCAGGTGTGGTGGTGCATACCTTTAATCCAAGCACTTGGGAGACAGGGTTAAGAGGATCACCATGAGTTTGAGGTTACCTTGAGACTACATAGTGAATTCCAGGTCAGCCTGGGCTAGAGTGAGACTCTACCTCGAAAAACCAAAATAAATAAATAAATAATGTTTTTTTTTTTTTTTTTTTTTTCGAGGTAGGGTCTCACTCTGGCCTAGGCTGACCTGGAATTCACTATGTAGTCTCAGGGTGGCCTTGAACTCATGGCAACCCTCCTACCTCTGCCTCCGAGTGGAGTGCTGGGATAAAAGGCGTGCACCACCACACCAGGGCTAAAAAATGAAAATGATTTAAAAAAATAACTAACTAAAAAACACAGGTGTTAAGGCCTGTCACTTTTGGGGAGGGTGTGTGGAGAGGGTTGAAGCAGGATCTCACTGTAGCTCAGGCTGACCTGGAAATCACTCTGTAGTCCCAGGCTGGCCTTGGGACTACAGCCATCCTCTTTCCTCAGCTTCCTGAGTATTAAGACTAAGGGCAAAAAAAAAAAAAAAAGACTAAAGGCATCGACCACTACACCCAGTTTCCTGCTCTTCTTCTCTCCATTTTTTTTTTTTTTTTTCTTTTCAGTGGTGAAATTAAACCCTGGGCCTCATGAATAGTAGCTGAACGCTATACCACTGAGTCATATCCCCACTGATGAAAAATAAAGATTTTAGAAATATTTCTAATCATTCTCAAGCCAAATGGACAGTTTTGTGCAGACACAACTTAGAAGCAAATGAGAGAGGCATAGGACCTCAGCCAGATAGGCGATGGTGAGGAAGAAGAAAGATGTTGAGGAGACAGAAAGCATACTTGGGTGCGGCAGATCAGGATGGAGGAAGTGAGAGACCATTAAGGTTGGGCTAGTCCAGTATGAAGTCATAGCAGAGGCCGAAGAACAGGGAATGCAACAGTTCTGGGAACCTGAGAGGGTGGTGCACCCAGGCAGGGACAAGAACCCTGCTTTTACCTGTTCCAGCCAGCCTTCTTGCCAAAAATCATGAGTCACCATCCTTTGGAATTCTGTTTCCACTCAGAAATGGCCCCGAGAAAGAAGAGAACACTGTGTGGAACAACCCTGTCTATCTTTTCAGCAACACAGTAGAATAAGGTGTGCGTGCTCTTAACGTCTCTCCTATGGTGAGATGACATTCAAAAATGCTTTGGGGGGCTGGAGATATGGCTTAGCCGTTAAGCGCTTGCCTGGGAAGCCTAAGGACCCCGGTTCGAGGCTCGATTCCCCAGGTCCCACGTTAGCCAGATGCACAAGGGGGCGCATGTGTCAGGATTTCTTTTGTAGTGGCTGGAGGCTCTAATAAGCCCATCCTCTGTCTCCATCTGCCTCTTTCTCTATCTCAAATAAATATATAAAATGCTTTGGAAAGAAAAAAAAACAAAGGTAATCTTTATTTTTTCCTTATTTTATTTTATTATTTATTTGAGAGAGAAAGAGCCAGAAAGAGAGAATGGGCACACCAGGCCAGAGCCTCTAGCTGCTGCAAACTCCAGACAAATGTGCCATCTTGTGCATCTGGCTTTATATGGGTCCTGGGGAATCGAACCTGGGTTCTTTGGCTTTGCCAGTAAGTACCTTAACCACTAAGCCATCTCTCCAGCCCAAGCTTTATTGTTCACACTCTCCTGAGGCTTATCTCATAGATCCTGGGCCTCCTATGCCGATATAATGCCTATAAGGACTGGCGATGACCCTACTTCAATTCTTCTAACAGGCTGGCCTTGTTTAACAGTTTCTAAGTGCTCAGTCACTTCTATTGGAGGCATGGATGCAAGGCAGCATGTTTCTTTGTCTTGTTGTGAATCAGTGTAAGCCTTTTCTTCCTCCCCACCCACTACCTGCTTGAGTCAGTGCATGTGAACCCTCCTCTCACAGATACTTCTGTCTTGATCACCCACGAAACAGTTGCTCTATGTTGCAGGAAAAATAAGAAAACTTGCAAACAAACATTCCTGCTGATGGCTTTGCACTGAAATTGAAGCAAGGCCTTTTTTTTTTGGTTTTCTGAGGTGGGGTCTCACTCTAGCTTAGGGTGACCTGGAATTCACTATGTAGTCTCAGGGTGGCCTTGAACTCTTGGTGATCATCCTACATCTGCCTCTCAAGTGCTGGGATTAAAGGCATGAGCCACCGTGCCCAGCACAAATACTTAAAAATTTTTTTTCATTTATTTGAGAGATAGATAGAGAAAAAGGCATGTGAGAGAGAATGGGTACTACAGGGCCTCTAGCTACTGTAAACGGACTCCAGACCCATGTGCCACCTCGTACATCTGGCTTTACGTGGGTATTGGGGGATTTAACCCAGGTCCTTAGGCTTTGCAGGCAAGTACTTTAACTGCTGAGCCATCTCTCCAGCCCTGACAAATGCTACTTTAAAATTTATTTATGTGAGGCCCTCTATATAAATTTTATTTATTTGTGCATGTGTGTGTTTATGAGCATGCCCAGGGTCTCTTGCCACTGAAAATGAATGCCCACCTGGTTTTATGTATGTGGCTAGGGAACTAAACCTGGCTGGCCGGCTTTGCAACAAGTGCCTGTAACTGATGAGCCAACTGCCCAGACCTCAAATGATTTTTTTTTTTTTAAGTTTTTTTGAGGTAGTGTCTCGCTCTAGCTCAGGCTAACCTGGAACTCACTCTGTAGTCCCAGGCTGGTCTCAAATTTATAGCCATTCTCCTATCTCCGCCTCCCAAGGGCTGAGATAAAGGTGTGCGCCACCACGCTGGGCTATAAATGCTTTTTGAGAACCTTAATGTAGCAGAGCCTGTGGCAGTACTGCAGGTTTTCATACTGTCAAGGGGTCCTTTGTGTCATCTTCATGAAAAATCAGGCACATGGACCATGAGGAAGGAGTAAGAAAAAGATTTATTGAAAACAGTGAAAAATAGAGCATCAAGGCAAACATACGTAGGGTTTTGGCCAGCGTCCAAATAGAGAGGAAGGAGAAAAATGGAAAGCTATGCTTTTTGACTGAACTCAGAAAACTGGGTAGGCTCAGCAGTAAAGGTCTGTGAGTAACTGCTATGAGGGAGGGGTGTCTGGGGGTACAGTACATTAGCTCATTAAGGGGATAACTATTCCCCTCTCCTTTTTAGCATTTCTATAGATGAGGGGTGACCCTTGACTGGGTGATTGCCAGGATCCATTGGAGAAACAATTTTTGTTTGTTTGTTTTGGTTTTTGAGGTAGGGTCCTACTCTAGCCCAGGCTGACCTGGAATTCACTATGTAGTCTCAGGTTGGCTTCAAACTCACTGCAATCCTCCTATCTCTGCCTCCCGAGTGCTGGGATTAAAGGCATGCACCACCATGCCCAGCTTGGGTAACTGTTTCTTTTCTTTTCTTTTCTTTTCTTTTCTTTTCTTTTCTTTTCTTTTCTTTTCTTTCTTTCCTTTCCTTTCCTTTCCTTTCCTTTCCTTTCTTTCTTTCTTTCTTTTTAAATATTTTTATTTATTTGACAGAGAAAGAGGGAGAGAGAGAAGACAGAGAGAATGAGAGCACCAGGGCTTCCAGCCACTGCAAACGAACTCCAGACACTTGTGCCCCTTGTGCATCAGGCTAACGTGGATCCTGGGGAATTGAACCTGTGTCCTTTGGCTTTGCAGGCAAACGTTTTAACCGCTAAGCCATCCCTCCAGCCTGAATAACTGTTTCTTAAAAAAATATTTTTGCTGGGCTGAAGAGCTGGCTTACCGGTTAAGTGCTTGCCTGTGAAGCCTAAGGACCTTGGTTTGAGGCTCCATTCCCCAGGACCCACGTAAGCCAGATGCACAAGGTGGCGCATGTATCTGGAGTTCGTCTGCAGTGGCTGGAGGCCCTGGAGCACCCGTTCTCTCTCTCCCTCTCTCTCTCTTTTTCTCTCTGTCTGTTGCTCTCAAATAAATAAATAAAAATAAACAACAACAACAAAAAGAGGCAAAACAAAAAAATATTTTTGTTAATCTTTTTTTAAGCAGATAGAGAGATAAGAGAGAAGAGAGACAGAGAGAATGGGTGCACTGGGGCCCCCAGCCACTGCAAAGGAACTCCAGATGCATGCGCCACTTTGTTCATCTTGCTCTATGTGGGCATTTGGGGAATCAAACCCTGGTCATTAGGCTTTGCAGGCAATTTGTCAAAAAGAGTTTCTCGTGAAGAAGCAATCACATGTGAAGACAGATTCACAAAATCCCAAGCTGTTTATAGCATTCTTCGTCATGCTGCTGAGGTGCTGGACTACACCAAGGATGAGCAGCTGGAAAGCCTGGTCCAGAGGGCTGCCTGGGTGTTTGATGACAAGTACAGGAGAGCTGGGTATGGTGCCTGTGATGCATGGAAGCATGCCGTCTTAGATCCATCTGTTTTGGATAGTCTAGATTTGAATGAAGATGAACGCGAAGTACTAACTAACAATATTAATAGGCGTTTGACTCCACAAGCTGTCAAAATTCGAGCAGATATTTTTTTTGTTTGTTTGTTTGTTTGTTTTTTTGAAGTAGGGTCTCACTCTAGCTCAGGCTGACCTGGAACTCACTATGTAGTCTCAGGATGGCCTCGAACTTATGGCGGATCCACCTACCTCTGCCTCCCAAGTGCTGGGATTAAAGGCGTGCGCCACCACGCCCGGCCTCGAGCAGATATTGAAGTGGCTTGCTGTGGTCATGAAGGCATTGATGCTGTAGAAGCCTTGTGAGCAGGGTGGAATAGTTCCACGGAAACCAGGCCCGTCGAGATTAATCTAACAGCACCTCCTCGGACAACCCTGGAGAGAACAGAAGGCCTCTGTGTCCTCAGTCAAGCTATGGCTGTCAGCAAAGAAAAGATTGGGAAGAGGGGTGTGTTCAAAAATTCAAATGGAGCCCAAAGTGATCACAGATACAGATGAAACTACGTGCAAGACAGCTGGAAAGGCTTGAGAGAGAAAATGCAGAAGTGGATGGAGACGATGATGCTGAAGAAATGCAAGCCAAAGCGGAGGATTAACTTGTGGGCAACAGTCCAGTTCAAGGAGCAGGAAGCAGTCTTGCTGACCAGAAGCCCTAGACTTAAAAAAAGTTTTCCAGTATTGAAAACTTCAAAGCTCAATATTTTTTATTTCTGAGTATTTAAGTATTCAACAGACTAGACCATGAAAGGCCCTCCCAGATGTCGGCCATTTTCACACAGAAGTGCAAACACATCAAGCGTTTGTAAGGGAGTGGCTTGATTTGACCAAAAACAAACTTTTAAGAATGATTCTAGAGTTGGGCTGATGATTTCCGTTTCTGATGTCTCCAGATTGGCTCCCTTTGTGTAGTTCAGGGCCTCCAATTTCTATTAAAAAAAAAACGTATCGACCAAACATCAAATAAATTTCTGGGATATAAAAAAAAAAAATCACACTGAGGCTTTATGAGGGAAAAAAAACCTGGGATATCTGAGGTGGGGGTAAGGAGCAGGAGGCAGTAAATAGTGCTTATGAAAGTAAGAGATTCTCATACATAGAACAGGACTCCTCCGATTCCAGCACAGCATCACTGCTTCTTCTCCACCACACTGCAAGGCACTTGCCTTTAGACACAGAAGCAACCAAGTCCGGAAAGACAGAAAGAGCACAGTGCAGCCGGACAGGGAGATGAGCCCTTCCTGGCACTGCTCAGCGCAGAGCAGCTTTGCGGCTGCCGTAATCATGTACTCAGTACCCCCGACCAGCACCGTTCGGCTGAGACTATACTATTCTCAACCAGCATCAAAAGAGCTCCAAGTACCGCTTAGAGTGTACACTGTTGAAAATTAGTGAACTGGACTTGTATTTTACACTAAAAAAAAAGATTTTATTTATTACAGAGAGAGAGAGAGAGAGGGAGAGAGAGAGGCAAACAGAGAGAATGGGTGCAGGCGTGGTGCTGCACGCCTTTAATCCCAGCACTCGGGAGGCAGAGAGGTAAGAGGATCGCGGTGAGTTCGAGGTCACACTGAGGCTATGTAGTGAATTCCAGGTCAGCCTGGGCTGGAGTGAGACCCTACCTTGAAAAACCAAAAAAAAAAAGTCAATTTGGTGCCCAAGTTGGAGGTTTCAGTCAGTGGTCAGTTGACTGCATCTGGGCTGTGGAAAGAATGCATCATGGTAGGGTATGGTGGCAGGGAAGAGAGAGTAAAAAGAGGGGCTACAGTCTCATTGTTTTCTTAGAGGGCATACTCCAGTTCCAAAAGCCCTCCCAGAGGCCCATCTCTCAAATTTCCCACTCTCTCTCAATACCAAGGGCTAGAGACCAAGCTTTTAACACATCGTCCTTTGGGTACACATCCAAAACAAAGCATAGATACTTTTATTTGATTTGATTTGAGACATGTTCTCATTCTATAGCCCAACCCAGCCTGGGTGCTGAGATTATAAATGTGAGCTACCACCATATGTGTACCATTGGAATCTTAAACCATATGGGTGTGCTTGTCTATTTAAAAATGTAAAATATGAACCTGGTTTGGTGGGGCACGCCTTTAATCACAGCACTCGGGAGGCAGAGGTAGGAGGACTATCATGAGTTCGAGGCTACCCTGAGAATACATAGTGAATTCCAGGTCAGCCTGGGCTAGAACAATACCATTCTCTGTCTCTTTCTCTCTCAAATAAAATAAAAATGTTTAAAAATATTTTTATTTATTTTATTTTATTATTATTATTTTGGTTGTTCGAGGTAGGGTCTCGCTCTTGCTAGGAGTTCAAGGCCAGCCTGAGACTGAGAGTGAATTCCAGGTCAACTTGAGCTAGAGTGATACCCTACCTTGAAAAGCCAAGCCAAAAAAAAAAAAAAAAAAAAAAAAAGTTTCAGGCTGGCCTTGAATTCCCAGTGATCCTCCTATGCCTTCATAGTGCTAGGATTAAAGCCCTGAGCCACCACGCCTCAGACTTTCTTGTATTGCTCAATGCCATTACACAAGCAATTTCCTATGTCTGGTATGCCTCTTTCCTATCAGATCCTGTGTAAACTCTTAATCATTTAGGACTCCTTTAAGATGTCTTCTCTGAGTTCTAAGGCAGTTAATGCTTCTCTCTGCACTCAAAAAGCACGTGGCAGGGGTAACCTCTATTATGGTCTTAACACATCCAGTTGTAATTAACTGCTTGTTTCTTGCCTACACTGGACTCTAAGTTCCTGGAAGGCATGATTAAGCCTTTCTTTGTAGCCTCATTTCCTAACATAGCACTGAGCAAGTTATCATTCATTCACCATCTACTACCGGTTACTGTGCTAGGAGACGTCGTAAAGTAATTAAGGCCTGTGTTTGGCCTGGGAAAACACCTGCAACTTTTTTTTTGCTATAACCCTGAAAAAGCATTATGTCAAAATGGAAGCAATATCTTCTCCTTAAGATGGTTAGGAAGTAAAACACCTGCAAGGAGGTAAAATGTCTAGCAAGCAATCAATCAGAAGGATGAACTGCTTTCCCAACAATAGTATTTTCAGGCACCCTCGTTTTAATCCTCCTTTAGTCTATGCAGTCTGTGGGGTAATCCCCCCTTTAGGGATTACTCTGAGTTCTCTAAATCCTCTCCTTGGTCATTTGTCTATGATTCCCAACTGGTAAATCCGTGGCCATACATGCCTGTCTGTAAATCACAGCTTTCCGGAAGCTGAGGCAGGACGATTTACCAGTTGGTGGCCAGTTAGGGCTGGCGTACATTATACGGAATAGGTCAGCCTGGGGTGCGTTGCAAGGCTGTCTCAGAAAACCAGCCAAACAACAACAACAACAAGAAAAAAAAAAAAAAAACAACCCAAATCCCAAAACAAAAACCACCAACCAACCAACCTACTCCCCCGAAACCCTCATAGATCTAGGAACCCGAGGCCATTCTAGTTGCTACCCCTCACTTCTAACCTCTTTTCCCTCTCTGGGTCTAGCGATGCGTCAGAGAGGAAAGATTTATCTGACATTTAAACTTCAAGACCTCCGTGCCAGGGCCTGGATAACTACCGAGACCCATTGTGAGAAGGACTGCCAGTGAGCTTCATCCGACGAAGGACCGCAGTGCTCCCCTGCATCGCCAGGCGGGCCGCGCACAATGCAGATACAATGAATGGACAAACGGAACGAATGAATGAATGGGCTGCGTCGGAGGCCGGGCCTTTGTTACGTCGGCCCTCCGGCGCAGGCGTGGCCGTACGTAAGGGGGGGGGCGGTGCGAAGGTGGTCTGCGGTCGCCGGCCACCCAGTCACACGCAGGTCCTGCGGCGGGTCGAGAGCTCCGCGCCGCCTCCTCCCCCAAGTCCCTGCCCCGTTCTGCGGCGGCGCGTCATTTCCGCAACCCCGATTGAGGGGTTGGGGCGGGGAGCGCGGGGGAGGGGGCCGAGTCGGAGGGAAGCCCGCTCCCAAGCAGGGACTACATTTCCCGAGGGGCCTCGGCGGAGGCGGGCGCGGCGACGTCCCCCGGAAGTGGAGTCCGGGACTTCCAGTCGTGCGTGAGGCGAGCGGAGCCGGAGACAAGAGCAGAGGCCGGAGTCGGGATCTGACAAGATGGCCGGGCTGCCCCGCAGGATCATTAAGGTAAACGGCCCAGTCGACTCTCGGGCCTCCTTGACTCTGCTCTCATCCGGTCAGCGGGCTTGGCCGTGTGGTCCTCGGCTTCCCGTGGCCGGCGCGCCGACAGGGCCGCGGCATCGCCGACAGAGAGCGAGAGGGAGAGAGGGGTCTTGGCCCGGGTTAGCCGAGAGGAGTCGGGCGCTGGGGAGGGGGCGCCGAGGGGACTTCCGGCCGCGGCCGGGCCGCGGGGCTGGCGGGGGAGGACCCGGGGACGTGCCGGCAGCCGTGCGGCGGGAGCGGGAGGCCCTTGGCCGGCGTGGGGCGAGGAGGGTAGGGCGGCGAGATTGCGGGGCTCGGGTCTTGGCGCGGGGTGTGGTGGTGGTGGTGGCGGCGGCGGGCGGGGGACGCGGCCCGGGCGTCGGCGGTGTCGCGGAGCACCCCCCCTGGGCGGAGGCCTCGGGCGCGCGGGAATCGCGGCGTGGCCTGGACGCGGGGACCTAGCGAGGGAGCGAGCGGCTGGGAGCCCAGCGTGGCCTCTCCGCCCCCGGAGACCCTCCTCTTTCGGCGCTGGCCGCGACGCGGCGCGGCGGTAGCCCCGGGTGCAGAATGAATGAACCGGCCGGCGGGCCGAGGCCGGGCGGGGCTCTGCGCCCCGCGAGACAGAGGGAGAGAGAGGCGGCTCCCGCCGCGCTCGGCACATGCTCGTCCTGGCTGCCCCGGGTTCGCTTCGCGGTCGGGGTTGGTGGGGGGACCTCGGTGCCCCGTCTTCCTCGCTACCGCGCTCTCTATGCCTTACAGTTCCGCTTGTTGTCAGTCTCCAGGACGTGATTTTACTCCGGCTGGCAAACTCTTGGAGAGCAGTTTGTCGTCCGAGGAAATAGTTTTTGAATCCAAGGCTTGGGAAGAGGGCCGCAGTTATCGTGGAATCGCTTGCCTCTCGGTTTTGCGCGTTTTAACTACTGAACCGTCCTGAGGCTTTTTTTTTTTTTTTAATGAATGCTGTGTTTTCACTAGTACATAGGGAATCGTGAAAAATTTGGTCTCGTGTTTCCTAAAGTCTTTACATAACATCATCGATTGCTCAGACGTGATAGGTTGCTGCAGTCCAGGAAAGCTACATCTTGCATTTTTGTCGTCGATTTTTATGAAGGAAAACGAATCTAATATCTGCACTGCTTAGTAGGCCAGCAGTGTGACTTACATTGCAGTTTAATTTTGCTTGGTGTAACCTGGTCAACTTGTATTTAGTCATGTTCATTCTAAAGTTTTGGATGAGATGCATACTAAGTATAGAAGGTCTTTTGGGCTTTGAAGGATGATGATATATTGGGAAGTGCTTCATACAGTCACAAAATATAGCAGGGATTAGGGAAAAGGCTTGATTTAGAAAAATATGACCAATATAGACATTCTTAGATAGGACACACAAATAGATTTACAACCAGTACTAGAGTCCACCTTTACTTAAATTATGAATTTATCTCACACGAACTTTTATTGTTATATTAGGAGTCTGTCTCATATTCTCTCCAAGCAGATTTGTCCCTGGCATTTGAAGGCCTTGATAGTACGATTTAGTTATGATGTAGTCACATGGCCACAAATGATTATGTTTATCAAGCCTTTTGAGAAGTGATAGCTTCCCACCACATACCATTGAATTTTTATTTATTATACTTACGTTATGTACTAAACATAGTACAAATTGACAATGAAGATAATTCTTTAAAATATATAGTGAACTATGTAATTTTGCTCAATTCTGAAGATACTCTGAAGTAATAGGAAAGCTTTGGATGGGAAAATAAATTTTGCGATATCTCATTTATAAATGGGCCAAAGTAGTTTAAAACAGTAAGTTCAAGGCCTCATAATTCATTTGACACACTTAAGATTTACACTGACTATGGACATTTTACAATTTAAACAAAGACAGTACTAATTCATACTGTAATGTAATATATCCTCTTAATTTTACAGTCTTATTGATGGTTCTCTTAATGAATATGCTTTGATTTTTATCTAATGGTGATTTGGTTTAATATCATTTATAGCTTTAAAGGACAGTTTTCTCTAATCCCTGAGAAGATTAAGAGATTACAGCTTTTATTTTTAGTATCCATGATTGTAGTAAATAGACTGGAATGACTGAAAAGAATTTTTTGTCTCCTAGTGTTGAGGATTGAATGTAGGTAGGTAGGACCGTATGCATTCTAGGCAAATGCAGTACCCACTGAACTGTACCTCCAAAAGGAAACATTTCTGTAATCAAAATTTATTTTTAAAAGTTACCTTGTTAGGCTGGAGAAATGGATCAGCAGTTAAGGTGCTTGCCTGCAAAGCCTAATGATTTGGGTTCCATTCCCCAGTACCCATGTAAAGCCAGATGCACAAAGAAGAGCATGTGTCTGAAGGTCATTTACAGCAGCTAGAGGCCCTGGTGCACCCATTCTGTATGTCTTTCTCTTTCTCTGTGCTTGCAAATGAATAAGTAGAATTTTTAAAAAAGTTACTGTCAGCTGCCAAAAAAAAAAAAAAAAAGAAAACTTCAAGAAAAAAGTTACTGTCAACTATAGTGCAGGGATTTTTGTGAACTAGAATGTTGAATGTGGTAGCTGAGTTCATAGGAACATAATTTCTTGCCTTGAGTTCAAGGCCACCCTGAGACTACATAGTAAATTCCAGGTCAGCCTGAGCTCAAGTGAGACTCTACCTCGAAAATCCAAACAAACCAAAAAAAAAAAAATAAAAAAGCCGGACTTGGTGGCGCACTTGGGAGGCAGAGGTAGGAGGATTGCCTTGAATTCAAGGCCACCCTGAGACTACATAGTAAGTTCCAGGTCAGCCTGAGCTCGAGTGAGACTCTACCTCGAAAATACAAACAAACAAACCATAGGGACATAATTTCCCTTATTGGATTGTTACTCTATTTCTTGGTAACCTTTGACTTGCAGAGGATGAGATTTAGAACCTTTAAAAATTTATTTATTTATTTTGGTTTTTCAAAGTTGGGTCTCACTCTAGCTCAGGCTGACCTGGAATTCACTATGTAGTCTCAGGGTGGCCTCGAACTCATGGTGATTCTCTTACCTCTGCCTCCCAAGTGCTGGGATTAAAGGCGTGTGCCACCACCCGTCTTTATTTATTTATTTTTAATTAATTTATTTTTTATTAACAACTTCCATGATTGCAAACAATATCCCATGGTAATGCTCTCCCTCCCCCACTTTCCCCTTTGAAACTCCATTCTCCATCATATCTCCTCCCCCTCTCAGTCAATCTCTTTTATTTTGATGTCATCATCTTTTACCTCCTATTATAATGGTCTTGTGTAGGTAGTGTCAGGCACTGTGAGGTCATGGATATCCAGAGATTTACAATTTATTATGTCAGTGTTACTATTATGTCACAGAAGTAGATAGCTTGATCAGGACATAGTTTGATTTGCATAGTATGCTTTCTTTTACTTCATAATGGCCATACTTGAGTATTAATTCAGTAATAATGATCCTTGGAGAAATTTTTTATTTGTTTGGGAGAGAGAGGAAAGGAGGGAAAGAGAATGGGTGTGCCATGGCTTTCAGCCGATACAAACTCCAGACTGTGCATGTGCAACATGGTCCGCTTGCATCACTGTGCGTCTGGCTTATGTGGGACCTGGAGATTCAAACATGAGTCCTTAGGCTTCACAGGCAAGCGTCTTAACCGCTAAGCCATCTCTCCAGCTGCAGAAATTTTACAGTATGTTTCACTGTCAAGTAACTGATTCACATGATATTCCTAAGGTCTTAAAACTAGCTATAGGCAGAGCTTGGATTTCACCTAGTGTGACCTTCCTGTGTCTGTCTCTTTGGAAATGACAAAAGGTATGTGCAAGTTCCATGACTACTGTGCTTAACCACAGAAATAAGACTTTTTTTGTTATTGTTTTGGCTCTTGCTCTAGCCCAGGCTGACCTGGAATTTACTATGTAGTCTCAGGCTGGCCTTGAACTCAATGGCAGTCCTTCTACCTCTGCCTTTCAAGTGTTGGGATTAAAGGCATGTGCCACCTTTCCCAGCCAGACATAAGAGTTTTTAAAGTTACTGTACACCCAGTTGCTATCTCCTTCAGAATTCAATCCAGCAGCAAATTCTGTAGGTTCCACTTTCTAAATCAGACACATTTTCTCATCTCTGAAATCCCTGTTCAGTTCTATCATTTCTTGCCTGGTCTTCTTTATTAGCTTACTTGTAAGCAGCAGGTAATGTTCTTTTAAAAAATACTGATCAGGACTGGGAAGATGGCTCAGTGGTTAAACGCACTTGCTTGCAAAGCCTGCCTTCCTGGGTTTGATTCCCCAGTATCCGCATAAAGCCAGGTGCACAAAGTGACACTTGTGTCTGGAGTTCATTTGCAATGGCAAGAGGCCCCTTACACTCTCTCCTCTCCAATAAATAAAAAAAGATTTTAAGAATGAAAATCATTGCCTCTATACAGGTGTGGTGGCATGTGCCTTTAAACTCTGCATTTGGAGGCTGAGGTGGGAGATCACTGTGAGTTCGAGGCCAGCCTGGGACAACAGAGTGCCAGGTCAGCCTGGGCTAAAGTGACAACACCCTATCTTGAAAAGAAAAAAGCCCATCATGTTAAAAATGCTACATAGGGTCTCCATTACATTTCAACATAATCTTTCTCACCTGCAAGGCCCTATAATTGTCTAGAATCTGCTTATGCTTTAGCTCATCTCTCTCTCTTTTTTTTCTCTTTTTTTTCTTTTTTTGGTTTTTTGAGTTAGAATCTCACTCTAGCCCAGGCTGACCTGTAATTCACTGTGTAGTCTCAGGGTGGCCTTGAGCTCATGGAGATTGTTATACCTTTGCTTACTGTTGCTTCCCAAGTGCTGGGATTAAAGGCGTGCACCACCATACCTGGTCCCTATCTTTTGTATCTTTAAAAAATTATTTATTTATTTATGAGAGAAAATGAATGGGTGCACCAGGGCCTCCAGCTACTGCACACGAACTCCAGATACATGCACCACCATGTATATCTGGTTTATGTGGGTTCTGGGGAGTTGGACCTGGGTCGTTAGGCTTCCCAGCCATCTCTCCAGCCCTATTGTACTTTTTTTTTTTTTTTTTTTGAGGTAAGGTCTTGCTCTAGCTCAGGCTGACCTGGATTTCACTATGTAGTTTCAGGGTGGCTTCGAACTCTTGGTGATCCACTGATCCTCTTACCTCTGCCTTCTGAGTGCTGGCATTAAAGGCTTGCATCTCGTACTTTAAAATAAAAAACTTTATTGATAGCTATCATACATATACACGCTATACCATGATCATAATCCCTTTCCACCACCCTCCTTTGTCCCCCTTTTCCTATCCCTCTTTTACTGAATCCCTTCATTCCAACTAGTGTCTTGTCTGCTTTGATGTTCTTGTACTTTTTTTCTGGGTTACTCCCTTGTAGCTGTGCCTTGCCCTGAACAGTAAATGGTAAGCTTACTCCAGTCAGAGGCTGTACTTTGGCTTGTTGCATTGCTCATTTGGTCTTTCCATGTTCTTCACATGTCCTGTACTCAGAGATGACCACCTTAACTGGCTGATCTAAACCAGTTTTTTTCCTTCCCTCTCTCCCTCCTCCCTCCCTCCATCCCTCTCTCTTTCTGTGTATTTGTATGCATGTGGGTGCACATGTGTATGGGGGTCCATTCATGGAAGGAGGCCAGAGGTTGGACATAGGTGGTGTAGCAGTCAGCTTCAGGTTCGATGAGATGAACTTTTAGACCAGACACAGTTATGGAGGAAGGGATTTATTGAAGCTTACAGATCCAGGGGAAGTTCCATAATGGCAGAAGAAATTGGCCTGCCTTCATAGGCCCAAGCAGAGAGAGAGAGAAGTACAAGCCTAAAGGTCAAAAGCCACAGCACACTTCAGGAACTCCAGCTAGGCACACTTTGCATATCTTTAGATTGAAATCTGAAACCCACCACCACACCTTAAGATCCACACAATGGCATTGCCTCCAGCCAGATGGCTAGAGATGCAAACTACAAACAAATAAACAACTGAATATATTGGGGGCCATCTATTCTATTCAAACCACCACATTTCGCCCCTGGCCCCCAGTATATTTATAACCATCACACATTATAAATTGTACTTAGTTTAATTTCAAAGGTCCCCACAGTCTTGACCAATTTAAGATATTAAGACCTGTAAAATCAAACAAATTAAATATTTTTAACATATAAAGGCACAGAGTAAACATTTTTAACTGGTATAAGGCACAGAAAGGAGAGACTAAAACAATGCAAACTCAACCACCATCAAACAAACATCAAACTTCCGTAGTTTAAGTTCAATATACCCAGAGACTAATAGTCTCCAGACTTTCCAATTTCGCCCCTCCAGCTGGGCAGAGTAGCCGGGGAACACTTCCATCCCAGGCCAACAGTGTGCTCTATGGTAGCCCTTGCACAGTCCTGGTATATACAAAACATCTTCAGGTCTTCATGCAAACCATGGTCCATCTTCTAAAGGCTCTTTCAGCCTATCAGGGCATCATGCCCTGCCTCATGCCACATCTCAGCAGCAGCTCCTGGAACCATGTGCAATTCATGACCATTCTTCACATTTTCCAAAGGCTCTTTCAGCCTGTCAGGGCATTAGGCCCTACCTCATGCTGCATCTCAGCAGCGGCTCCTGGAAGCATGTGCAATTCACGGCCACTCCATGCATTTTTCATGCTTCTGAAACCAACACCAGGTGTGCAGGACACAGCCATATTCTTAATTTACAGATGAAATAAATCATAACCTTGAAAAGCAGGTTCTTTCTCCAGTCAACTCTTTCCAAAAGTGTTTGCAATTTTATGATAGTCTTTCCTCAGGCATCCTTTCCATTGTTTTAATGTAAGGCAGTTGGAACATCTTCCTTAAGATTGCTAATGTGTTTGACAATAGCAGATTCAGTAACCTAAAACCAGTCTCAGTGTCTGTAATTTTAACTTGCTTGAGGTTTTTCAGTTTAAAATCTTAAATCTCTCAGTCCAATATCTCTAGCCAAGCACATCAGTCCATTACAAATTTAACCTTGATTAAACACTCTGGGCCTGGGCAGCAGGACGCAGCCAGCCCTTATGCCAGTAGCCCAGTTCTAACAAAGTCCTCTGCAGTCTTTCCTTCCCCTTAGAAAGCTCATAAGCCAAGCCTTGAAGTTCAATGCTATCTGCACTTAGCATTCTTAGAGTCTCATCAGAATAGTCCATAAAACTTGGCTTACCACTCCAGAAGACATCTTTAGTTGCAAGCACCAAGTCCATGCCTATTCCTCCAAAACAAAGGTTCCACAAGATCAACATCCACATAGTAAGGTTCATCTCACCCCACTCCTGGTACCAAATTCTGTAGCAGTCAGCTTCAGGTTTGATGAGATGAACTTTTAGACCAGACACAGTTATGGAGGAAGGGATTTATTGAAGCTTACAGATCCAGGGGAAGTTCCATAATGGCAGAAGAAATTGGCCTGCCTTCATAGGCCCAAGCAGAGAGAGAGAGAAGTACAAGCCTAAAGGTCAAAAGCCACAGCACACTTCAGGAACTCCAGCTAGGCACACTTTGCATATCTTTAGATTGAAATCTGAAACCCACCACCACACCTTAAGATCCACACAATGGCATTGCCTCCAGCCAGATGGCTAGAGATGCAAACTACAAACAAATAAACAACTGAATATATTGGGGGCCATCTATTCTATTCAAACCACCACAAGTGGTTTCCTCTATCCTTCTCTACCTTACCTACTGAAACAGGGTCTCACACGAACCCAGAGCTCGCCAATTTGACTAGTGGGACAGCTAGCCAGATTGCCCTTGAAAAGGAAAAAAAAAGAAAAAAAAATTGAAGAATTACAAGTATTATGTTATTGATTAGGACATAGATCACATATGATATATAGATGATAGATAGCCAGCCAGGTATGGTGGCATACATCTTTAAACCCAGCACTTGGAAGGCAGAGGTAGGAGGATCACTATGAGTTCAAGGCCAGCCTGACTACAGAGTGATTGTTAGGTCTGCCTGGGCTAGCATAAGGCCCTACCTTGAAAAAAGAAGAAGAAGAAAAAAAAAAGAATTGAATACATCTGAATTAAGAGTCCATCTATGAAAAGCAATTAGCTATTTCTTTCTACCAAAAAGGGCGGGGAGTTCTGTTTTAAACTTACAAGTTTTGACAAATTTCAGGAGGGAGGACAAAAATACATATTTTGTCCTGTTTCTAGATCACATATGAAAGGCTTTAGCATTCCAGTTCTCTACAGCCACTGTCCTTATGCCCTTATTGTTTCCTTCCAGAATGACAATAGTAACCTAGTACCAGTATGCTCTGCTTACCCTTTATGCAAATACTTTGATATCCTTCCCAGCACCCACCTAGCCAACAGTTTAACTCAAGGGACTCTTTTTTTTTTTTTTTTTTTTTTTTGGTTTTTCGAGGTAGGGTCT
This sequence comes from Dipus sagitta, assembly GCA_036346955.1. Classification (NCBI taxonomy): domain Eukaryota; kingdom Metazoa; phylum Chordata; class Mammalia; order Rodentia; family Dipodidae; genus Dipus; species Dipus sagitta. The sequence continues at coordinate 139,917,744 of CM070777.1, forward strand.
CACTCTGGCCCAGGCTGACCTGGAATTCACTATGTATTCTCAGGCTGGCCTCGAACTCATGGCAATTCTCCTACCTCTGCCTCCTGAGTGCTGGGATTAAGGGCGTGTGCACGCCCGGCAAGGGACTCATTTTTTTAGAGCTGTTCTGGCAGAATTTGTGGTTAGACTTTTAAACTTACTGCCTATTGATACATTTTGTTTTGTTTTGTTTTTCCAGGTACGGTCTTACTCTAGCCCAGGCTGACCTGGACATTCTGTAGTCTCATTCTGTCATTGAACTTACAGGTGATTTTCCTACCTCTGCCTCCCAAGTGCTGGAATTAAAGGTGTGTGCCACCATGCCTAGCCTTCTGCTGATAACTTTTAAATTTAACAAATTTTTTTATTTTTATTTATTTGAGAGAGACAGAATCAGAGAGGGAGAGAGGAGAGAAAGAGAGAATGGGCAGCCACTGCAAACAAACTCCAGACTCATGCGCCATCTTGTGCATCTGGCTTACATGGGTCCTGGGGAATCCAACCTAGGTCCTTTGGCTTTGCAGGCAAACGCCTTAACTGCTAAGCCATCTCTCTAGCCTTGATAACTTTTAAATTGTTCCCAAAACTGTGCTAGTCAACAATTTTGTAATGAATAATTTTATTTATATGGCATTTTGTTTGAGTGATACTGAGTCTGGTAGTTCTGTTTTTAATTATGTAGCTCAGGTTGGCCTAAACTTGAGAAGATTTTGATTCAGTCCAGAGTGCTAGGATTGCAGGCTTGGGCTACCATGCACCTGTGTGCACATTCTGTCTCTCAGCTTAAATCGCAAAGATTAAAACATCTTTAAAATGAGAAATTTTCCTAGAGGGAGATCCTACCAAGGAAAAAGAGAGAGAAAAAAGAGAGAGAGAGAAAGAAATTTTCCTTTATCCAGTTTGTCATCAAAAGGAACCAGAGTTATTTTGGAAACAAATATATGAGATTTTCTTCAGTTATATATTGTAATGACATACTAGTACACCTGACTGTTTTTGAGGCATGGAGTCTTAACTATGGAGCCCATCCTCAATCTTGAATCCTGCCTCAGCCTCTGAACTGCTGGTATCATACATAGGCAGCAGTATAGGTATGAGCTGCCACACCCAAGTGACATTCATTTAATTGTGTTTAAAAATGTTTTTAAATATTTTTATTTATTTGTGGCGGGGTGGGAGAGGGAGGACATGACACACCAGGGCCTCCTGCCACTGCAAATGAATTTGAAACACATGTGCCACTTTGTGCATCTGGCTTAGTAGTGGGTACAGCAGAACTGAACCTGTGCTGGTAAGCTTTGCAAACAAGTACTTTGACAAACACTGAGCTATCTGTCCTTGTCACTCTGTTCTTTTGTTTTTATTTTCATTTTTATTTTTTATTTTTTGGTGTTTTTTTTTTTTTTTTTTTTTTTGAGGTAGGGTCTCACTCTAGACCAGGCTGACCTGGAATTCACTATGTAGTCTCAGGGTGGCCTCGAACTCATGGCAGTCCTCCTACCTCTGCCTCCTGAGTGCTGGGATTAAAGGCGTGTGCTACCACGCCCGTCTCCCAGCTCCCATCTTATATGCTTTGTTTTGAGAACTGCAATTCACTATATAACTCAGCGGGCTTGCCACATTATTTAAATTTAATTTTTTTTTTATTTTTGGGCAGGTGAGATGGCTAAACAGTTAAGCACTTTCCTGTAAAGCCTAAGGACCCTGGTTCGAGGCTTGATTCTCCAGGACCCACATTAGCCAGATGCACAAGGGGGCGCACGCATCTGGAGTTCCTCTGCAGTGGCTGGAGGCCCTGGCGTGCCCATTCTCTCTCTCTCTGCCTTTTTCTCTCTGTCACTCTCAAATAAATAAAAATAAAATCTTTATTTTTTATTGTTGACAACTTCCATAATTATAGACAATGAACCATAATTCCCTCCCCCCTCACTTCCTCTTTGTAACTCCACTCTCCATCAGGGCTTGCCACATTTTAAGCATGAGCTCCTACCACTGAGTTACACACCTAGCCCCTGAAGTACTTAGAAACATTTGTTTCAGCATCTAATGCTAGCATATTAACATTTTGCCTTTAAAAAAAAAAATTGTGTGTGTGTGTGTGTGTGTCAGAGAGAGAATGAATGAATGAATGAATATGGGCATGCCAGGTCCTTCTGTCACTGCAAAAGAACTCCAGATGCATGTACTACTTTGCCATCAGGCTTTCCAAACAAGCACCTTTCACTGCCAAGCCATCTCTCAAGCCCTATATTTTGCTTTTTAATATTTAATATATGGGATATTGTTCAGATTTACAAATTCATTTTTAGTTTCTATTACTATCATTTGTCAGTTTCATTAGTTTTGGACAGATCAATTTGTATTCTCAAAGTCTTTACAAATTTAGAGATTAAAGCCATTTTAGTTAAGAATTGTAATAAATGTACACTCAATCAAACTGCCAACAGGCCTACCATGCTTCAAGGAACTTGTGGAAAAGAGGCAGAAGGATTTGTAAGAGCTACAGAATGGGTAGGAATATCCTAAGGCTTGGTCCCTCGCTACTCACAGGGACTGGTTGAGGTCTTCATGACCCCACAGTAAATAAATACCATAACCCTACTGGTAGGAAGGCCTCCAGGGTAAGGGCAGCTGGGGCAAGGGGATAAAAGAGAATATTAACCTGCTGGGCATGGTGGTGCACGCCTTTAATCCCAGCACTAAGGAGGCAGAGGTAAGAGGATTGTAGAGTTCGAGGCCATCCTGAAACTACATAGTGAATTCCAGGTCAGCCTGGGCTGGAGTGAGACCCTACCTTGGTAACCTCCCCCCCCCCCCAAAAAAATAAAGAAACATAAAAACATTAAAAAATACCTGTGGCCTAGGCTGAATTGGGACTCACTGTGTATTTAGTCCAGGCTGGTCCTGAACTTAATGTGATCCTCCAACCCCAGCCTCCTGAGTGCCTGATTGAGTCACTATGCCTGGCTCAGATTTGGATCATCATTATTTATTTATTTGTGTGTTTTTTTTTGAGGTAGGGTCTTGCTCTGCTGTCCTGGAATTCACTATGTAGTCTCAGGTTGGCCTCGAACTCAGTAATCCTCCTACTTCTGCTTCCAGAGTGCTGGGATTAAAAGTATGCTCCACGATTCCTAGCTTGGATTATGTTTATCTCAGTGATGAAGAGACTAGGAATCGGGTTCACTAAGTCACTTACTTTCTCTGGGCCTCATATTTCCAGTGCCAACTTAAAATTTGATGATTCTATGATCCAGTTGGGCAGTTTAAAACATTCAGAAGAGGCCATGGTCATATAATCCTACAACCGACTTTCTGCATTTGGCTTTTAAATGGTCTATGATGTCCTTCCAAGTTTATTACACAAATCCTCAGAGCAGTAGCAGGATTCCAAAACTTATGTATAGCTTTCCAGTTTAACTAATATGAAGACCTATGTCATATCTTTTATAGTGGTAGTTTTTAATCCTTTCTAAGTGTTCATGTGACTTCCTGGGTTTATGTCAGATGTAGGACTTTTTGTTTTCCACTTTAAATTCTGTGGTACATATTCACTTCCCTGCCTTCAGTATGTATTGGTAGTGTTTATTAACTACAAGTATTGACTTGGTTGATCATTTGGCTCTCCGTTGTGGGTAAGATCAGGTTCAGATTCCTTTATCTGGTATACAAAACCTTTTCACAGCCAACCCTTTTCATATCAGTTATTTTAATGATAGTTCTTTCCTTCCTGTATGCAATTTATAATGCTTGTGTAGTGATCACAGTGATGGATTTGTTGGCTCCCAAGTTTTGGCTATTGTGTGGAGGTGATGATTAAGCTGGTTTTTCCGTGTTGGACAAATTGAACTAAAGTTGGGTGATATTCATAGATACCTCAAAGCAGACAAGATGCCTGGAAAAAGCAGGCTTGCATTTTTCTTTTAGTACTGTCCTCCCCCCATTAAAATTTTTTTGTTTATTTTTATTTATTTATTTGAGAGCAACAGAGAGAGAGAGAGAATGGGCGCACCAGGGCTTCCAGCCACTGCAAATGAACTCCAGATGCGTGCACCCCCTTGTGCATCTGGCTAATATGGGTCCTGGGGAATTGAGCCTCGAACGGGGGTTCTTAGGCTTCACAGGCAAGTGCTTAACCGCTAAGCCATCTCTTCAGCCCCCATTTTTTTTTTTTTAATACAGAATTTAACAGAGCCTCAGGACTTCTCATACTGGAGGATAACTGAGAGGTGCTGGTTTTATATCTAACACTAATGTCCCAGTGCACAGAATTGCCTGACATGGGTAAGAAGCCATTACAATTTTGCATTGTTGGCCTGGCTTCATTCCTCCAGAATTAGGCATATTATACATTGTTGTTAAACATAGGGAATGGACCACCCTCACTCTGTTTAACTTTCAAGTTTTTTTTTTTTACTTTTATTTTTATTTATGTATTTGAGGGGGAGAGAGGGAGGGAGGGAGGGAGGGAGAGAGAGACTGAGAGAGAGAGAGAGAGAGAGAGAGAGAGAGAGAGAATGGGCGCTGCAGGGCCTGTAGCCACTGCAAACGAACTCCAGGCACATGCGCCCCCTTGTGCGTCTGACTTACATGGGTTCTGGGGAATCAAACCGAGGTCCTTTGGCTTTACAGGCAAACACCTTAACTGCTAAGCCATCTCCCTAGTCCCCTCAAGTTTTTTTTTTTTTTCAAGGTAGGATCTTACTCTAGCCCAGGCTGACCTGTAATTCACTACGTCATCTCAGAGTGGCCTTGAACTCTCGGTGATCCTCCTGCCTCTGCTTCCCGAGTGCTGGGATTAAAGGTGTGCTCCACCACACTCTGCTAAGTTTGGTTTTTTTTTCTTTCTTAAATATATTTAACTACATAATGAATTCCAGGGCTGGAGGAATGGCTTAGCAGTTAAGACATTTGCCTGCAAATCCAAAGGACCCAGGTTTGATTCCCCAGGACCCATGTTAGCCAGATGCACTAGGGGCCACATGCATCTGGAGTTTGTTTATAGTGGTTGGAGGCCCTGGCATTGGCATGCCCATTCTCTCTCCCCCTCTCCCCCCTCTTTCTCTAAATAAATAAATAATAATAAAATTTAATTTAATATGAATTCCAGTCAACCTGAACTTGTGAAACCCTACCTTGAACCCCTCCCCCCAAAAAAAAGGACCAGATAGATATTTTGGATATAGACTTTTGTGAGTTCAAGGCCAGCCTGAGATTATATATATATGTGTGTGTGTGTATATATATATATATATATTTATATTTGCAAGCAGAGAGAGACTATGAATGAGAATATGAGTGTGGGCACACCAGGGCCTCCAGCCACTGCAAATGAACTCCAGATGCATATGTCACTTTGTGAATCTGGCTTTGTATAGGTACTGGGGAATCAAACCTGTGTCATTAGGCTTTATGGGCAAGTGCCTTAACCACTAGGCCATCTCTCCAGCCGTGCTTTCCAGTTTTTTTTGAAGTAGGGTCTGGGTTTAGCCTAGGCTGACTTGGAATTCACTATGTAGTCTCAGGGTGGCTTTGACTCATGGCAATCCTTGTACCTCTGTCTCCTGAGTACTGGGATTAAAGGTGTGAGTCACCACGCCTGGCTTTCAAGTTTTTAAAAGTATTATATTGGGGCTGGAGAGGTGGCTTAGTGGTTAAGGCACTTGCTCGGGAAGCCTGAGGACCCATGTTTGACTCTCCAAGTCCCATGTAAGCCAGACACACAAAGTAACATAAGCATGCAAAGATGCACATGCACAAGAGGTAGCACACATGTCTGCAGTTCGATTACAGTGGCTGGAGGCCCTGGTGCACCAATTCTCTCTCCCGGTCTCTCTCGTTCTCACTCTCTCGCGTTAAAAAAAAAAAAGACCAGTGTGTTGGATTTGCCTCAAAAAAAGAGAGAGAAGGATTATATAGTATGTAGAAATGTTTCAAGTCAGTTTCCTCTTTCCCCCTACTTTATTAGGGCATTTCATATCTCTGCCTTCAAACTAGGTGTTAGTGAATGAAGGATTATAGAGAGAAAATGTGAAAGAAGATAGGCAGATTGTACCTCGAGAATTCACCCTTTCCTTCACTGTTGACTTTGCCCTGTATCAACCCCAAGGACTATGGAAACAAATTAAATATTTGGGGCTTGGGAGATGACTCACTGAGTAAAGTGTTTGCTGTACCAGCATGAACACAATAGTTCAGATCCATAGTACCTGGGTAAATGCTGGGTGGGTGTGGCCACTGCCTGCAATCCTAGTGTGCTTGAGGCAGAGACAGGGAACTGCTACTGCAAGCTGGCTAGCTAGGCTAGCTGAGTCTGTGAGCCTTGGCCTCAAGGAGAGATGCTGCCTCAGTAAAATCAAGAGGAGAGTAATTGAGAAAGACACTTGACTTTGCCCCCACCACACACATGTGCACACGTACCCACATGCATACACACCACACATATACATAACAAGAGTTTTGAGTTTCTCCAGTATTCTGCATCTGCCATCTGTAAAAAGCTTTTCTGACTCTCCGCTCCCATGAGTAACTTGGCTCCGGGGGCTCCGCACTCCCCCCCACCCCAGCCCCTTCCCACGGCCCTCGCCGTGCAGGCCGGGATGCCTCTCCCCCCTCCGGCCCCCTGCCGCGGAAAGTTAAGTTTGAAGAGGGGGGACGAGGGGAACATGGACGTGAAGAAGAGGATCCACCTGGAGCTGAGGAACCGAACCCCGGCAGCTGTTTGAGAGCTTGTCTTGGACAATTGCAAATCAAATGATGGAAAAATTGAGGGGTTAACATCCGAATTTGTGAACTTAGAGTTCCTCAGTTTAATAGGTGTAGGTTTGATGTCAGTTTCAAATCTACCCAAGCTACCTAAATTGAAAAAGCTTGAGCTCAGTGACAATAGAATCTTTGGAGAGTTGGACATACTAGCAGAAGAACTTCCAAATCTCACACATCTTAAACCTAAGTGGAAATACACTGAAAGATATCAGTACCTTGGAACCTTTAAAAAAGTTGGATTGTCTGAAAAGCCTGGATCTGTTTAACTGTGAGGTCACTAACCTAAATGACTATCGAGAGAGTGTCTTCAAGCTCCTGCCCCAGCTGACCTACCTGGATGGCTATGACCAAGAGAATCAGGAAGCCCCCTGATTCAGATGCAGAGGTGGATGGTGTGGAGGAAGAAGAAGAGGATGAAGATGAAGATGAGGAAGAAGATGGTGAGGAGGAAGAGTTTGAAGAAGATGATGAAGGTGAAGACGAAGATGTAGAAGGAGAAGAAGATGAAGATGAAGTCAGTGGTGAGGAAGAAGAATTTGGACATGATGGAGAAGTTGATGAAGAAGATGAAGATGAGGATGAAGATGAAGAAGAGGAAGAGAGCGGGAAAGGTGAAAAGAGAAAGAGAGAAACAGATGATGAAGGAGATGATGATTAAGGCCCAAATGAACTGCAGAAACAGAACTGTTCAGTATTGGTTAGACTGCTCATGGATTTGGTAGCTGTTTTTTTTTTTTTAAAAAAAAAAGGTAGCTGTGATACAAACGCCAGGACACCCACCCATCCAAAGAGCCAAAGAATAGTTCCTGTGACATTCCACCTTCCTCCATTTAGTCCCTCTTAGTAATCCACCACCAAGCTTGGGGACTTCACCCCAACAAAATTGTAAGCGTTGTTAGGTTTTTGTGTAAGACTCTTGCTGTAGCGTGGATAGCTGTGATTGGTGAGTCAACCGTCTGTGGCTACCAGTTACACTGGGATTGTAACAACATTGTTACTTTCTGTACAACAACAAAAAGCTTTGTAAATAAAATCTTAACATTTTTTTTTTTTAAAAAGGAAGCTTTTCTGACCAAAGCTGAAAGGAACACTAATCTATGGACATAAAGATAAATATTTAAGGCAAGCCCAAAAGACAGCCTTTTTTTTTTAAAGATACATTGTTGACATCTGTATTTTAAAAATTTTTTGTTTATTTTTATTTATTTGAGAGTGACAGAAAGGCAGAGAGAGAGAGAGAGAATGGGCACGCCAGGGCCTCCAGCCACTGCAAACGAACTCCAGATGTGTGTGCTACCTTGTGCATCTGGCTAATGTGGGTCCTGGGGAATTGAGCCTTGAACCAGGGTCCTTAGGCTTCACAGGAAAGCGCTTAACCACTAAGCCATCTCTCCAGCCCCGCCCCTTTTTTTTTAAAAGGTAGGGTCTCACTGTAGCCCAGGCTGACCTGGGATTAACTATATATTCATGGTGGTCCTCCTGCCTCTGCCTCCCAAGTGCTGGGATTAAACCACACCTGGCTTTTTTTTTTTTTTTTTTTTTTTTTTTTTAGTGGGAGAGAGTGAGAGCAAGAGTGAAAGAATTGGCACTCCAGGGCCTCCAGCCACTGTAATCGAACTCCAGACGTGCATGCCACCTTATGTGCATGCATCATCTTGTGCCTCTGGCTTATGCGGCATCTGGGGAGTCTGAACATGGGTCTTTAGGCTTCGCAGGCAAATGCTTTAATTGCTAAGCCATATCTCTGGCCCAAGATAAATATTTAAATGACAGTTTTATGGGCAGAGCATATCTATTTAGCCAAAAAATAAAATAGTAGTAGCTTCTCTACTAGGGCCTATAGACTCCAGACACATGCACCCCCTTGTGCACATGTGCGACCTTGTACTGCGTCTGGCTTACCTGGGCTCTGGAGAGTCAAATATGGGTCCTTAGGCTTTGCAGGCAAGTGCTTTAAGTACTAAGCCATCTCTTCAGCCTCTCCCTTAAAAAAAAAATATTAGTTTTTTTATTTATTTGAGAGAGAAAGAGGGGCAGATAGGATGGGCACACATCAGGGCCTCTTGCCACTGCAAAAGAAATCTAAATGCATGTGCCACCTTATGCATCTGGCTTAGGTGGATACTGAGGAATCAAACCTGGTCCTTTGGCTTTGCCAGCAAGCACCTTAACCACTGAGACAGAAGATTTTTTATTCTGTTTTCAGTACCAGTCATGAATTCCCTCCTGTGGAGCAGGCCTCAAATCCAGTCAGAAGCACTTGGTTACCCCTGTAACAGTCATGCCACTTTTGTACCAGTGGGCACATCTTGCCCAATTGGTTGGTTGTGTAGCTTACATGGTTTGCTACTGAGTAAACCTGATGACCTTTTCCAGCAGGCTGCATTGCACCTTCCAGCACTGTGACAGCAAACTGAATTTCTTGCCTCAGCCTCGCAAGTTTAGGGAAGGGAGTACCACCAACCTGGCTACTATGTGAGTTTGTTTGCTAGGGATAAATTTCAGGAAGTAAAATTTAAAAGATCGAGTCATTTTGTAATCCCATCAGCCATTTATGCAAGAATTAGTCCTCCTCCCCTTATTTTAGAGGTAGGGTCTCTCTAGCCAAGCTGACCTGGCACTCAGTCCTGGGCTGGCCTCGTTCTCATGGGAATCCTACCTCTGCTCCCCAGTGTTGGGGTTAAAGGTGTGCACTACCAGTCCCTGCGAGTTCTCTTTAATACTAAATGTTAGCATTTTTCCTCATCATTTCTGAATATTGTCAGTTATCTTGGTAATGAGACCTTGTTAGTTTTTTTTTTTCCGTGCTTGTTTGTTTGTTTTTGAGGTAGGGTCTTACTCTGGCCCAGGCTGACCTGGAACTCACTATGTAGAATCAGGGGGGCCTCGAACTCAAGGCAATCCTCCCACCTGTGCTTCCTGAGTGCTGGAATTAAAGGTGTGCGCTACCACGCCCGGCTGAGACATTGTTACTTTTAAAATAGTTGCTTAAAATGCTTAAGTTTCTTAGGTGATTTTATTTTCTTGCTTTTTAGGGTTAATAGTAGATGTACATACTACAAAATTCAGAATTTAATGATAATGTCCTCCAACTCTGCTTTAGCCACTCAATTCAGTTCTCTACCCTATGAAAATCTGGCAGATTGCTTTACTTACATATGTAAATCAGTTATTTCAAGGGTAATTAAAAATATTTATGAGAGGGGGGAGAGCAAGAATTCGCACAAAACAAACTCCAGACGCATGTGTCATTACTTTATGTTTCTGGCTTTACATTGACACTGGGCCATTGGGCTTTGCATGCAAGTGCCTTTACCCACTGAGCCTTAAGTTTTTTGGTTTTTCAAGGAGGTAGGGTCTCACTGTAGCTCTGGCTGACCTGGAATTCACTATGTAGTTTCAGAGTGGCCTCGAATTCACAGTGATCCTCCTAACTCTGCCTCCTGAGTGCTAGTATTAAAGGTGTGCACCACCATGCTGGGCTAAGTTTTTTTTTTTTTTTTTTTTTTTTTTACAGAATTAAAGAACTTTATTGGGCAAAGCTTGGTGGCTCACACTTTTTTTTTTAATTAACTTATTTTTTATTAACAACTTCCATGATTGTAAACAATATCCCATGGTAATGTCCTCCTCCGCCTCTCAATCAGTGTCTCTTTTTCCTCTTATTATAATTGTCTTATGTAGGTAGTGTCAGGCACTGTGAAGTCATGGATATCCAGGCCATTTTGTGTCTGGAGGAGCATGTTGTGAGGAGTCCTACCCTTCCTTTGGCTCTTACATTCTTTCGGCCACCTCTTCCACAATGGACCCTAAGCCTTGGAAGGTGCGATAGCAATATTTCAGTGCTGAGCACTCTTGTGTTTTTTTCTTGAGGTAGGATCTGACCTGGAATTCACTATGTAGTCTTGGGGTGACTCTGCGTCACCCCTTCCCCAGTGGTCCCTGAGCCTTGGAAGGTGTGATAGAGATGTGTCACTTAGTGCCAAATACCCTCCACTGTCACTTCTTCTCAGTACTTTGGTGAGTTTTGAGTCACCCCATGATCACTGCCATCTGAAAAGAGAAACTTCTCTAACTAAAAGTGAGAGTAGTATTAATCTATGAGCAGAACTGTAAGTATTTAGAGGGCAGTTTAGTGAGCATAATATATCCATTAACTAGACAACAGTAGTAGTTTCTCCCTCAAGGGCTTTAAGGGTAATTTTACGACTTGGTGCCTTGTTAGTGACATAATTTTATGTTGCTGGCTCATACTGGTAGCATGAACTGAGTCTCATATTCATATTCTTTAAATATATTGTTTCAGAGATTCAAGATATCCACACTGAATGGTTGATTTGACCCAGTATTGCATATAGTGCACTATCATAATATATTTTCATCAGATTGTAAATTAATGCTTATTTCAGTTGGAATAAAATCTTGAGTTGTCTGATCATTTTCTCCTTTGGTTTAAGTAGCACACACAAAAATTTCTGAAATCACTGAAGGATACAAAATTTGTGGAGTTACTTACTATAGCTGGATCCCTTAAGCTCAAATTGATAGTCTATGAAATATTAGAGTCTTTAACTCAGGTGCTCTACCACTCCCCTAAAATCCTTACCCGCTTTTTTCTTTTTTATTTGTCTGTAAGCCAGAAGCTATTTTTTATTTTATTTTTTTCAATTTTTTTATTAACAACTTCCATGATTGTAAACAATATCCCATGGTGATGCCCTCCCTTCCCCCACTTGCCCCTTTGAAACTCCATTCTTCATCATATCCCCTCCTTCTCTCAGTCTCTTTTTTATTTTGGTGTCATGATCTTTTCCTGCTATTATGATTGTCTTGTGTAGGTAGTGTCAGGCACTGTGAGGTCATGGATATCCAGGCCATTTTGTGTCTGGGGGGAGCATGTTGTAAGGAGTCCTACCCTTCCTTTGGCTCTTACATTCTTTCCGCCACCTCTTCCGCAATGGACCCTGAGCCCTGAAAGGTGGGATAGAGATATTGCAGTGCTGAGCACTCCTGTTACTTCTTCCCAGCACCATGCATGATGCCTTCTGAGTCATCCCAAGGTCACTGCCATCAAGGACAGAATCTTTAATATGTTATAGTCAGTATTGAGATAATGTTCAGTATTAAAATTGAAGAAAATCCAGCACATAGGCAGAGGATTAGTGCAATCTCCAGGCTAGGCTGGAGCCTGGTCTTCATAGGGAGAACTTTTTTTTTCCCCTGTTTTTTTGAGAGAGGGTCTCACTCTAGCTCAGTCTGACCTAGAATTCACTATGTAGTCTCAGGGCTGCCTTGAACTCATAGCGATCCTCTTACCTCTGCCTCCCAAGTGCTGGGATTAAAGGCGTGTACCACCACGCCAGCTCCATAGGGAGAACTTAAAATTTTTTTTATTTAGTTATTTGAGAGAGAGAGAAAGAGGTAGATAGACACACAGAGAGAATGGGAGCATCAGGACCTCTAGGCACTACAAATTAACTCCAGACAAATGTTCCACCTTGTGCATATGGTTTATGTGGGTACTGAGGAATTGAACCTGCGTCCTTGGGCTTTGCTGACAAGCACCTTAACTGCTAAGCCATAGCTCCCACCCCATAGTGAGATCTTATTTCAGAGTTGGCGGGGGGGGGGGGGAGTAGAAGAAGATAGAGAAATGATTAGATTATTGTTAACGGGGTAAAATAAACCTAAGAGCCTAGTTTCTTTGGTGCTTAGTATTTGTTCCTTTGAATGTGTGACAATATAAAAGCTAATAAGGGGCTAGAGAGATAGTTTACTGGTTAAGGTGCTTGCCTGCTAAGCCTAAGGACCCAGGTTAGACTCTCCAGAACCTATGCAAGCCAGATGCGCACATGTCTAGAGTTTGATTGCAGTGGTTGGAGGTCCTGGTGTGCCAATTTTCTCTCTCATAATTGAAAAAAAGAAAAGGAAAAGCTAATAAGACTTGGGCAAAAGTGTAAATTGTTCAGAATTTGAACATAGCTATTTTTGCATTCCTGGAGACTGACCCCAGAGCATTTCACATTGCTAGAACATGCTCTTTCATTGAGGTACCCTAGCCCCCAGAAAAGTACTTCTTTTTCCTGCATTTTCTTGCCATTTACAACTGCTTCCTGGTTTCCTAAAGGCTTATTGTTACTTTATATATTTATTTTTGGAACCTTTTAAACTTGACTTAGTCACTGTCTTTCCTCTGGGGTTTGGTCTGTAGTTGATCTCTTCATTTTCCACCAGTGTGGAATGTGAAGCACATTGGTTGGTCTCAGCATTGAGTCCAAGCTAGTTGTGAAAAGAGAATAAGATTGCTAAATCTGTAAGATTTGACCTTCAAGATGGTAGAAGTGCTCCCCTCCCCATTTTTTTTTTAATGTGGGTACTGGGATTAAACTCAGATCCTCATGCTTGCAGTGTAAATACTTTTTACCAGCTGAGCTATTTCTCCAGGCCCCCCCTTAAACTCAGATTACCTAGCCTTATTCACTTAATTCTTTTTTTAAAATATATTTTATTTGTTTATTTGATACAGAGAAAGAGAGGGAGAGAATGAATGGGCCCTCCAGGGCCTTCAGCCACTGTAAACGAACTCCAGATGCATGTGCCCCCTTGTGCATCTGGCTTACGTGGATCCTGGAGAATTGAACTGAGCTCCTTGGCTTTGCAGGCAAATGTCTTAAGCCATTTCTCCAGGTCCTTATTCACTTAATTCTTTATGATTTTAGGGAATGTTCCAGTTACCTTCTCAGTTGCCTGTACAAAACATCTGACCAGAAGCAAGCAGCCTGTGGCAGTTAGAATGTAAAGTGTGTCCCATAACCTCAAGTGTTTGTGATTGAGCTTCCTATTCCTACTTAGTCTCCAGCTGGTGGAGCCTTACTGTTAAAGGAGTGTTGCTGGGGCATACCTTGAGGTCCAGCCCTACTAGATGTTCAGAGCTAGCTCACTCTAGCTACCCCCTCTCTGCTGCTGCTGATCTATTGAGGTGAACCAATTACCCTGTGTTGTACTCAGCTCCATGCTGCTGGGATGAATTTCAAACTAGATACAATTTATGGGAGGAATGGGATTTATTTGAAGCTTACAGATCCACGCAGAGAGAAAAAGCTACCACCAACCAGCCAGCACCACAAAGCAAGAGCAAAACACCAACAGCAAAACTGCAGGAAACCCCAGGCAAAACTCACTCTTTATACCTATAGTCTGGAAACAGATCCACCCCCAGTAACACCTTAGGACTGGACCCTAGAATCTGCCCACATTGGCATTTCTTCCATCCAGGTGGCTGGAAATCCAAGTTACAAGCTTTAATAAATCATCTGAGGGCTGGAGAGATGGCTTAGTGGTTAAGGTGTTTGCCAGCAAAGCCAAAGGACCCAGGTTTCATTCCCCAGTACCCATGTAAAGCTGGATGCACAAAGTGGTGCGTGCATCTAAAGTTTGTTTGCAGTGGCTAGAAGCCCCAGCATACCCATTCTTTCTCTGTCTGCTCCCTCTCTCTCTCATAAAAAAATAATAAATGTTTTTTAAAAAATGAGTCTATTTGGGGACATATATACTGTAGACCCTGCAGTACAGCCCATCTACTGCTGCTCTGTTGAGGTGAGCTAGTTGCCCTGCTTTCTCCACTATGATGAAGCTTCCCCTTGAAGCTGTAAGCCTGAAGTAAATCCTTTCCTCTCGTAAGCTGCTTCTTGCTGGGTGTTTTGTCCCATTAGTGAGAATGTAACAGTAGATAGATGTGGTGGTTTGATTCAAGTGTCCCCCATAACCTTAGGTGTTCTGAATGCTAGGTTCCCAGCTGATAGAGGTTTGGGAATTAATGTCTCCTGAAAGGGGGGGGGGTGTATTGTTGTGTGTGGGCTTATGGGTGTTACAGCCAGTTTTCCCATGCCAGTGTTTGGCATACTCTCCTGTTCCTGTTGTCCACCTTATATGGGCCAGGGGATGATGTCCACCCATGGCTCATGCCATTGTTTTCCCCTGTTATCATGGAGCTTCCCCTCGAGTCTGTTGCTCTTGGTTGGGTGATTTCTACCAGCAATGTGAACCTGACAGCAACAATAGGAAAATGAAGCGTTTCAGATAAATAATACTCTGTAGTCTCAGGGTGGCCTCGAACTCACAGCGATCCTCCTATCCTCCTACCTCTGCCTCTTGAGTGCTGGGATTAAAGGCGTGCGCCACCACACCCGGCTTTACTTTTTTTTGTGTGTGTTGGAGAAGGGTCTCACTCAAGCCTAGACTCACCTTGAACTCACTGCAATCCTCCTACCTCTGCCTCCTGAATGCTGCCATTAAAGGCATACACCACCATGCCTGGCTAGAAATGCAGTTTTAAAAATTTCCCTAGTTTTCATTCAGGATGAATGAAGAACTAGCGGTTACTCTACCTGTTAAGTTACTTCTCTTCTAGAACTTAAAATGTGCAAGTTAAAACTAACTCTCTTTCATGTTGGGTTTTTCTTTTCTTTTTCTTTTTGAGGTAGGGTCTCACTCTACCTCAGGCTGACCTGGAATTCACACTGTAGTTTCAGGGCGGCCTAGGACTCATATCCTATACCTCTGCCTCCCAAATGCTGGGATTAAAGGTGTGCACCACCACACCTGGCTAGGAAAGTCTGATTCCCCCCCTCCCTTCTGAGTGCTGGGATTAAAGGCATGTGCCACCATGCTGGGCTAGTCTGATTTTTAAAACTTAAAAAAAAATTATTTGAGAGAGATGAGAATGGGCACACCAGGCTTTTAGTTTCTGCCAATGTACTCCAGATGCGTGCACCTCCTTATGTATCTGGCTAACGTGGGTCCTGGGGAATCGAATCTTGGTCCTTTGGCTTTGCAGGCAAGTTCCTTAGATGTTCTGATTTTTTTTTTTCATTGTCAATGATTAGATTCCCCCCCCCCCCCCAGGTAGGGTCTCTAGCTTAGACTGACCTGCAATTCACTATGTTGTCTCAGGGTGGCCTCGAACTCATGGTGGTCCTCCTACCTCTGCCTCTCGGTTGCTGGGATTAAAGGTGTGCGCCACCACGCCCGGCTTAGATTAATTTTTAAAAAAATATTTTATTATTTATTTATTTGACAGAGAAAGGGGGGAGAGAGAATATGAATGGGTGCGTCAGGGCCTCCAGCCACTGCCAGCAAGCTCTAGACACATGCACCCCCCTGTGCATCTGGCATACGAGGGTTCTGAGGAATTGAACCTAGCTAGGTCCTTTGGCTTTGTTAGGCAAATGCCTTAACTGCTAAGCCATCCCCCCAGCCCCTGATTAGATTATTTTAAGTGCTAGATTTTTTTTTTTTTTGCAAGGGAGGGTCCCCCCCCCCCTTAGTTCAGGCTGACCTAGAACTCACTGTGTAGTTGCAGACTGGCCTCACTAATGCAAGGTGGTGTACACATCTGTAATCCCCAGTGATCATCCTACCTCCTCCTCCTCAGCGCTGGGATTAAAGGTGTGTACCGCCACAACCAGCTATTGTAATCTGTTGATTAGCTGTGTGTACTACTTAATTCACACATGCATTTATTTTGTATTTACTGTTAGCTCACTGGGGTTCTTGTCAGAGAGTTTAGGGTCTGACAAGTAGGCCAAATTATTGGGCGTATATAAGTGGAATGATGGTAATGAACAAGATATTGCAAGGGAGGAGGTTTTCCTAGTAATTTAGACTCAAAACAGTTTAGTCATCCCTACCTAGCCTTTTAGAAACTCGGGTTCCTGTCTCCTTGTCTTTTTGGTTTTTCAAGGTAGGGTTTCACTCTAGCCCAGGCTGACCTGGAATTCACTATGGACTCTCAGGGTGGCCTCGAACTCACGGCAATCCTCCTACATCTGCCTCCCGAGTGCTGGGATTAAAGGCGTGCACCACCACGCCCGGCTTGTCTCCTTGTCTTTTAACTGTATAGAAGTATTGATTTAGTTTAGTGATGGGGGAAAATTTTTTTAGGCCAATGCACTTGGCCCCATCTTATAGTATTTAGTGGGTTAGAGAGTACTTTCTTTTTGTGTGTATGGAAAAAAAAGGGCTTGTTTTGGCTTACAGACTATGTTCGAACATCCCCATAGTCTGAGGTCTTTTAACTGAGGCTACCAAAAAAAAAAAAAAAAAGAAAGAAAGAAAAAAAGCATAATGGCACAGAATAAACATTCACACTGCAAAAGGTGGTACTGGGCATAGCAAAGAAATTATTAATCAATACAAGATATAAACAGAGCAAACATGAAACTCAACAAGTGTAACCAGGGACAAATCTCCCCAAGTCAGAATTTTATTTATTTTTTTTTTTTTCGAGGTAGGGTCTCACTCTAGCCCAGGCTGACCTGGAATTCACTATGGAGTCTCAGGGTGGCCTTGAACTCACGGCGATCCTCCTACCTCTGCCTCCCGAGTGCTGGGATTAAAGGCGTGCGCCACCATGCCCGGCTCCAAGTCAGAATTTTAATCAGTGGCAAGTCTCTAGAGCTCCAATTCTGCCCCTCCAGCTAGGCTACTCACAGTCCTGGAAAAATGACTCTGCTTGGCAGTCATCCCATAGTCCTGGCATCTCCAGTGGGTCTCCAACTGCAACCCACGGTTTATCCTCATGGCTCTATTGGGCCTCCATGCAGGTAATAAGCCTGCTTCACATGACTCATGGCCATTTCCAAAAGCCAAAACTGTATTGCAAATTCAATGACCAACTTTCCTGCATTTGTTATACTCCATAATACCAGGTGGACTGCCCATTTGTTAATTCAGGGGGGAATAAAGCTGGCTTTGAAGAATAGGACACTCCTTCAATATTCAGACCACTTCAAAACACTGTGCATAACTCCCCCCCCCCCCAGGTAGGGTCTCACTCTAGACCAGGCTGACCTGGAATTCATTATGTAGTCTCAGGGTGGCCTCCAACTCACAGCAATCCATCAAGCTGTACTTAGAGCGCTGCAAGGCATCTCTTAGCCCCCTTCCACATTCCTCTTGAAAAGCAGCTCCAAGAGGCTCAAAGCCAGTCAGGTTTCTAGCAGCGATGATCCCACTTCTCCATACCACCTTTACTGTTGCAGTCAAGTTAAGTCAAATCAAGTCAAGGTGGCAGAAAACACCCAAAAAGAATAGCTTGTGGGAAAAAGTGGTTTACTTTGGCTTACAGACTCCAGGGTAAGCTCCATGATGGCAGGGGAAAACGATGGCATGAGCAGAGGGTGGACATCACCTCCTCACCAACATCAGATGGACAACAGCAAAAAGAGAATGTGCTTGAGAGCACTTTCTTACCTGTTACCTGTCATGGTGGAATTATATCTAGGGCCTTGCATATACTAAGCCCTCTGTCACTGAGCTGTATTCTTGGCCCATAAAACTTTTCAGCAAAGAAGTTTACTGGATTAAAATTTTCTAAGATTTGAGCTGGAGAGATGGCTTAGCTGTTAAGCGCTTTCCTGTGAAGCCTAAGGACCCCGGTTCAAGGCTCGATTCCCCAGGACCCATGTTAGCCAGATGCACAAGGGGGCGCACGCGTCTGGAGTTCATTTGCAGTGGCTGAAGGCCCTGGCATGTCCATTCTCTCTCTCTCTGCCTCTTTCTCTGTCACTTTCAAATAAATTTTTTTTTCTAAGATTTAATTTCTCTTGAATTATGTCACTTAAGAAATCATGAGGCTGAAGTAAAAGGAGAAGGTGAGGCAGGTGTGTGTTGAGCCATTACTCTCACCGAATTTTAAGAAAAGCATATTCAAGAGTTGTTTGTGGCCCGTGCTGTTTGTCTTGGGGATTAAGTATAAGCCAGTTGCTAGGTGGCACAGAAGGCAGAGGCAGAAAGAATTTAGCTTAGTATTTGCTGGATTGCTTGCATCAGCTTTCTTAAGCTTTTGTAACTTGCTTTTGCAATTTACATCCGAAAAAGCCTTTTAAGGACATAATCAGGTTAATACTAAGATTTATTTTGGTGGAGTAATTATATAGTATATAATTAGAAAAAAAAAACAGCATTGGGGTGAAAAGTGAATTTTTTTAATAAGGGCGCTTAGGGAAAGATTGAAGTATATTGAGATGTCCTACGTCCACTAGGGGGTACTGTGTACTGTAAAAATAAAAATTATTCCTTAGATTAACTCTTATTTCATTATGTAGTTGCTTTGTTTGAATTTAGTTCATTTGGTGAGGGTTTTTTAAAAAAATTCTTCACTTATTTTCAGACTCAGCCTTTATACTATAGCAAATGGTAATTCTTAGATCCATGCTTGCTTGCTTTTTAAAAAAAAAATTATTCATTTGCAAACAGAGAGAGAGAGATAAAGAGAGAAGAGAGAGCAAATG
This sequence comes from Dipus sagitta, assembly GCA_036346955.1. Taxonomy (NCBI): domain Eukaryota; kingdom Metazoa; phylum Chordata; class Mammalia; order Rodentia; family Dipodidae; genus Dipus; species Dipus sagitta. Next base: position 139,936,820 of record CM070777.1, read on the forward strand.
GGCATGCCAGTGCCTCTAGGCACTGCAAACAAACTCCAGACGCATGTGCCATTTGTGCATCTGGCTTATATGGGTCCTGGAGAATCGAACCTGGGTCCTTCGGCTTCACAGGCAAATGCCTTAACTGCTAAGCCATCTCTCCAGCCCCTTTCTTGCTTTTAGTGACAACAGATACTACTTTTTTTTTTTTTTTTTTTTTTTTTTGGTTTTTCGAGGTAGGGTCTCACTCTAGCTCAGGCTGACCTGGAATTCACTCTGTAGTCTCAGGGTGGCCTTGAACTCTCAGCGATCCTCCTACCTCTGCCTCCCGAGTGCTGGGATTAAAGGCGTGCGCCACCACGCCCGGCTGATACTACTTTTTTTGACGTAGGGTCTTACTCATGGTGATTCTCCTTCCTCTGCCTCCCAAATGCTGGATTAAAGAAATGCACCACCACACCACGCCTGGCTAATGTGTAGCCCTCAAACTCCTGATCCTCCTGCCTCCACTTCTTACACAATTTCCTACCAGCCAGCTGTGATACTGATTTTGTAGGGTTGTGTGTGTGTAAAATAGTGTTGGCTTAAAGTTTACCCAATAAAGAAGTTAAATTTTTTAAAAAATACTTTTATTTATTTATTTGCAAGCAAAGAGAGACACAGAGAATAGGTGTGTGCCAGATCCGCCAGCTGTTGCAAATGAACTCCAGATGTATGTGCCACTTTGTGCATCTGCCTTTTGTGGAAACTAGGCAATTGAACTCTGGTCCTTAGGTTTTAACTGCTGAGCTATCTCTCCAAACCCTAAAATATGCTTAATGACCTGTCAGTAACATAACATGATTGTCTTGTGTTTCACCTTTGAGACAGAGAGAGAAAATGGGCATGCCAGGGCCTCCAGACACGAGTACCCCCTATGCATCTGGCTAACGTGGGTCCTGGGGAATCAAACTTGGGTCCTTTGGCTTTGCAGGCAAACGCCTTAACTGCTAAGCCATCCTTCCAGCCCTAAATTCATTTGTTTTGTTGTAAACAACTGTTACTTTTCTAAGAATACTGTTATCTTCTCATTTACATAACTTTATTATTATTATTATAGACCATGTACGATTTCTCATCACTTCATAGTGAGCACAAATAATTGAATTGAAAGTTGGAAACAGTTTTGGTTAATAGGAATTGGTTGACAAACTGTCAAATGTTGTAACTTACTGTGACATTCTGGGGCTTGCTTTTCAAATCCCCGTAGAACTATGGGTAATCAAATCAATTTGCAGTGCCTGTTACTAACTTTCTAAAACATTTGGGATATGTACTGTTTGTATATATTCTGTGAGATACTTCCTTGGAGACTTAATTTTCCTGCCATACAGCTTCTTTGCACTTTTTAGTAACTAATTTCCTAAATAGTCTATGGTACTCTTTCCCTGCTCCTCTCCCTTCCCCCTTTTCTAGGTGTCCTCAAATCACTAGGTAATCCAACTGAATTCACTAGGTAGCTGCTGTAGTTAGTGTTGAGTTGCTGGCAGCTTGTGGGGCGAAAGGGTTTATTTTGGCTTATAGACTTGAGGGGAAGCTCCATGATGGCAGGAAAAAATGTGATATGAGCAGAGCCTGGACATCACCTGCCAGTCTAGTCTCTAAGACATGACTGGTTGGTCATAGGCAGGGTCCTGGATTTAAAGCAAGTCTAGGCTGTCTGAGTCACCTCCTGACCAACATTAGGTGGACAACAGCAGCAGGAGAGTATGGCCAACACTGGCACAGGGGAAGCTGCCTATAACACCCTTAAACGTGCTCCCAACAATACACTGCCACCAAGTGGCTCTTTACCAAATTGATATCATCTGGGGATCAAGCATTCAGAACACCTAAGTTTATGGGGGGCACCTGACTCAAACCACCACATTCCACCTCTGGCCCCCATTAACTGATAACTGCACTTGATGTAAAATGCAGTGCATTCAGTGCAACTTTCTGTAGTTTTTATGAATCCCAATACTGTTCAAACATCCCCATAGTCCAAAGTTTCTGATTTTTCTTTCATTCTTTTTCTTTTTGGTTTTTCGAGGTAGGGTCTTGATCTGCAGCTCAGGCTGACCTGGAATTCACTATGTAGTCTCATGGTGTCCTGGACTTTATGGGGATCCAGCTACCTCTGCCTCCCCAGTCTGGGATTAAAGGTGTGCACCACCATACCCAGCTGTAGTCCAAACTCTTTTAACTGAGCTGTAATACCAAAGAAAGAAAAAGAAAACCCATAATGGCACAGAGTAAATAGTCACAATGCCTAGCAAGTGGGCATAGCAAAGAAAGATTGACCCAATCAAGATTTAAACAAATAGGGCAAACATCAAATTCTGTAATACTCCAAGTCTGACAGCTCTAACCATTGACAAATCTCCAAGTTTGATTATTTTAACCAGTGATGAGTCTCTGAAGTTCCAATTCTGCCCTTTCAGCTCAGCTGCTCATAGACCCAGGTGTGCTCTATCTGGTGCCGGCAGCTCTCCTTGGCAGCTATCCCATAGTCCTGTCATCTCCATTGAGTCTCCACTGCAACTCACAGTTCATCCTCATGGCTCCATTGTTCCTCCATGCAGGTAATCCAAGAAGCCTGCCTTACACTGCCATTTTTTTTGGTCATTTCCAAAAAGCAAAACCATATTGTAAAATCAATCCTCTCTTTCCTGTATTTGCTATACTTGGTAGTACCTGGTGGGTCACCAATTGGTTAATCCAGGGCTTGGGGGGGTGGGTGGTTGCTGGGGATAAAGCTGACTTTGAAGACAGGACACTCCATCATTCAGGCCTTTTTTCAAGAGTCTGTATTCTTCATGCTGTCCCAATGCTGATCAGCTGACTCAATCTTAGTAGTTGTAATCTTTCAAACAATTGCAGCTGACTGGGCAGTGGTTTCAGCCCAAAAATTTCCTATCTTTCTGTGTCATATTTATCTCACACCAGTCCATTTCTGCACAGTGCAACAACCCTGTACAAGTTCTCAGGGTGCAGGCAGGCAGAATGCTGCAAGCCTTTCACATAAACTGCTTTTAGCCCAGTCCAGGCAAAGCTCTGTCCCCCTCATAAGCCAAACCTCACAGTCCCTAATTCTTACTGCATTCAGGTCTTTCAATTCTGACCAGAATGGTCCATCAAACTACTCACAGCACTGCAAAGTGTCTCTTAGGCCAAGGTTTCAAATCCTTCCACATTCCTCCCACAAATCAATTATAAAAGGCCAAAAGCCACACAGGTTTCTAGCAGCTTTGTGTTGCTGGCAGAAAACACCTGACCAAGATCAGTTTGTGGGAGGGAAAGGCACATTCACGAGAGAGAGTTGGTGTGCCAGGGCCTCCAGCTGATGTACTCGAGCTCCAGACACGTGCACCGCCTTGTGCCCATGTTTGACTTTGCATACTTGTCACCTTGTACGTATGGTTTACTTGGGACCTGGAGAGTCGAACATGAGTCCTTAGGCTTCACAGGCAAGCACCTTAACCACAAAGCCATCTTTCCAGCCTGGAAAGGGGTTTATTTTGGCTTGGAGACTCAAGGTGAAGCAGAAGCTTCATGATTGCAGGGGGAAACGTGGCATGAGCAGAATCTGGACATCACCTCCTGGCAAACATCAGGTGGACAACAGCAGTAGGAGAGTAGGGATAGCTGGCTATAGCACCCATAAGCCCTCTCCCAACAAAATACACTGCCCTCAGGAGGCTCCAATTTCTACCATCTGGGGATTAGACATCCGGGACACATGTTTATGAGGGACACCTGAATTAAACCACCACAGTAGCTGAGGATGGCCTTGAACTCCAGATCCTCCTGCATCTACTTTCCAACTGTTGGGGTTGTAGACATGCACCACCATATATGGATCATACTTTTTGTTCATTTTTCTTGGAATTCCAAATTCTTGGATTTTAAATATAGGCTCACAGAATATAACTAATAGTTATTCTGTTTTCTTTTTGTTTTGTTTTTATTTTTCAAGGTAGGGTCTCACTCTGGCCCAGGCTGACCTGGAATTAACTATGTAGTCTCAGGCTGGCCTTGACCTCTCAGTGATCCTCCTACCTCTCCATGCCCGACTCTTGATTTCTTTTAAAAGCAGGTATTATTTGATCTTTTTATTATTGTGGCCAGTAACCTGCATTCTATTTTTTAATACATTTTTAAGGGCATTTAAAGGGATATTTCATTTATGAGAGGGGAGAGAGGGAAGAAAGAAGCAACAGGCCCTGGACTCTTGCCACTGCAGATAGATTTCCTGACACGTGTGCCACTTTGCATCTGGCTTTACATGGGTTTTGGGAAATCAACCCCCCAGCTTCAATTTTTGTAGAGATGCTGGTTACAGAGACTTGTTAAACATCTGGTTTAGATTTTATTCTTAACAGTTTCGGCTGTGAATTTCAGAAATTAACAGTGTTTATCCAATGATTATGTGTGTGTTCATTGTGTTACAACCATTGGAACATGAGAGCATAAAACTATTAGGCTGGGTATGATGGCACACGCCTTTAATCCCAGCACTGGGGAGGCAAAGGTAGGAGGATCACTGAAGAGTTCAAGGCCACCCTGAGACTACAGAGTGCATTCTAGGTCAGCCTGAGCTAGAGTGAGACCCTACCTTGAAAAAACAAAAACAAACAACAAAACTGTTGTAAGGCTGAGAGTGCCTGGCATGCAGAAGACTCTGCACCCAGTTCCTAGGACTGCATAAAAGCCAGGCATGGCTGTGCATGACTGTAATCCTGTCTTTTCTCTTTTTAAAAAATATTTTGTTTATTTATTTGAGAAAGGCAGAGAGAATGGATGCACCACCTGGTGCATCTGGCATACATGGATACTGGGGAATCAAACCTGAGTCCTTAGGCTTCACAGGCAAGCGCTTTAACCACTAATCCATCACTCCAGCCCAAAATCTGTCTTAAAACAACAACAAATTAAATCCCCCATACTCTGCCTTCCTCTTTTAACTATTCTCTTCAGATATTCTCCCCACACTTGGACCCAGCCATTGTACCTTCCCTGTAAGGTCTTCCAGTATTTTTACCTGTAAGACCTTGCTCTTAACCCCAGGTCCCCCCCCCCCCCTTGAGGTAGGGTCTCGCTGTAGCCAGGGCTGACCTGGAAATTCACTATGTAGTCTCAGGGTGGGCTTGAACTCAAGGTAGTCCTCCTACCTCTGCCTCCTACAATGCCTCACTCCTCCACAGTTTTTTATATGGCTTGTTTCCTTGGCTCCCAAGATCTTTATTCCAAGACTTTCTCTTTTCTTTTCTTTCTTTGTTTTTCAAGGTTGGGTCTCACTCTAGCCTAGGCTGACCTGGAATTCACTATGTAGTCTCAGGCTGGCCTTGAACTCATGGCAATCCTCCTGCCTCTGCCTCCTGAGTGCTGGGATTAAAGAAAGGTGTGTGCCACCACGTCAAAGACATTTTTGAAATTATAAACCCCATTCCACTCTATTTTAGCCCCAGAGCACTATTAGTTGGATCATCACATAACAACATTTAATTTTTTTCTTTTTTTTTTGTTCATTTTTATTTATTTATTTATTTATTTGAGCGTGGCAGAGAGGGAGGGAGAGAGGGAGGGAGGGAGAGGGAGGGAGGGGCAGATAGAGAGCGAATGGGCACGCCAGGGCTTCCAGCCACTGCAAACGAACTCCAAACACGTGTGCCCCCTTGTACATCTGGCTAACGTGGGTCCTGGGGAATCAAGCCTCAACCGGGGTCCTTAGGCTTCCCAGGCAAGCGCTTAACCGCTAAGCCATCTCTCCAGCCCCAACATTTAATTTTTAAAAGGTTAAATGGGAGCCAGGGGTGGTGGTGTATGCCATTAATTCCAGCACTTGGGAGGCAGAGGTGGTGGAATTGCCATGAGTTTGAGGCCACCCTGAGACTACATAGTGAATTCTAGGTCAGCCTGGGCTAGATTGAGACCTTACCTCAACCCCTGCCCCCCCCCCCCAGAAAAAAATAAAATGGGAAGGGAGAATGAGAAAGGGTGCATCAGAGTCTCCTGCTGCTACTAATGAACTCCAGATATACATATGCCACCACTTTGAGCTTCTGGATTTACGTCGACACTAGGGAATTGAACCTTGCTATCAGGCTTGCTAGAGACATCTACTTCTCCAGCCCTGATTTCTCTTTTCTTTCCTTTTTCCTTTCCTGTCCTCTCCCCTCCCCTCCCCTCCCCTCCCCTCCCCTCTCCTCTCCTCTCCTCTTCTTTCTTTCTTTTCTGGCTGGTTTTCAGTGTACACTTTTCTTGTTTCTGTCTCCTGAGTGCTGGGATTGTTTCCTCCTGTTATTAGGAGACTTTACAGAAGATTTGTATAGTTTGAAGAAATACCCTTTTCCCCTAGAAACAAAGAACGGATGAGAGGAGAGATGCTAGAGCAGTATCCTAGGAGGAACAAGGATGGATCCTAGTGCTCAAGAGGAGAGAGGTCCTATCAGGAGTATGGGTGGTTCCTCCATCATAAAAGGAGGAGACAGCAATGTCTGAGTACAGATGCAGACAGGGTATTGTGCTGACTTAAGAAATAAGCAAGCAACAGCCAAAAGTGAGGATGAAGATAAATATTTTGGAAGTATGAAGAGTGAACAATACAGTTGGTTATTAGAGAATGATAGAAAGAAGTAATGGTATGATTAAATAAGAGTATTAATGCTCATTTTAGAGATTGTCCATTTTTAAAACAATATTTTTATTTTTATTTATTTATTTGAGAAAGAGAAAAGGGGGTGGGAGAGGCAGATAGACTGGGCACGCTCCAGCCACTGCAAACAAATTCCAGACGCATGTACCACCTCATGCATCTGACTTACGTGGGTCCTGGGGAATTGAACCTAGGTACTTTGGCTTGCAGGCAAGCACCTTAACTGCTAAGCCATCTCTCCAGCCCAGAGAGTGTCAGTTTTGTAGACTAACCGGCATAGGCATGCACGAGCACACAAACTTCTCTAGTTCTGCTTAGGTGCCTAGGCTTGTTCTTTCTAACTCCCTTTTGTTACAGTTGGCCCTCAGTATATATGGAAAATATTTTGAGAGAAATCATATCATTATTAAACATGTAAAGAATGTTCTTAAAAGCCGGGCGTGGTGGCGCACGCCTTTAATCCCAGCACTTGGGAGGCAGAGGTAGGAGGATCGCTGTGAGTTCGAGGCCACCCTGAGACTCCATAGTGAATTCCAGGTCAGCCTGGGCTAGAGTGAGACCCTACCTCAAAAAACCAAAAAAAAAAAAAAAAAAAAAAATGTTCTTGTCATTCTTTAAAATAATGCCATTTAATAGCTACTTATTTATGTAAATTTCATTGTATTAAGCATTGTAAATAGTCTAGAGCTGATTTAAAATATATAGCGGATTTGTATACAAATAATATGCCATCTTATGGAAGAAACCAATCCATCCTAAGTTTTCTTTTTTTTTGTTCTTTTGAAATAAGGTCTCCTAGCCCAGGCTGGCCTTGAACTCCCAGTGATCCTCCTACCTCTGCCACCCAAGTGCTGGGATTAAAGGTCTGCGCCACCATGCCGGGCTATGATTGAACTTTTTACAGGGGAGATTTCAATAACTTGCCTTCAGTAGAGCTTAGAGCAATTTGTATTAACAAGTTTTGTCAATCTTGGTGTTTCCTTTTCGTTTTGAGAATAACATCAGTTTTATTAACTTTTACTAACACATTTGTAAATAGATCTGGAATGAATGATATTCTCTTGCAGTTGCATTCAGCTGGTTGTGATTACTTAAATGGTCTTTTAGTCTTATATTTTATGAACTAAATAAAAACATACCAGGACATTGGAGAGGTTTTCAAAAGATGAACTTTCTCATTTTAATATTGTTGTCTAGTGAGATGACATTTCACAAATGTGTTTGCCTTCTGTTTCAGGAAACCCAGCGTTTGCTGGCAGAACCCGTTCCTGGCATCAAAGCAGAACCAGATGAAAGCAACGCCCGTTATTTTCATGTGGTCATTGCTGGCCCCCAGGATTCCCCCTTTGAGGGAGGGACTTTTAAACTTGAACTATTCCTTCCAGAAGAATACCCAATGGCAGCACCTAAAGTACGTTTCATGACCAAAATTTATCATCCTAATGTAGACAAGTTGGGAAGAATATGTTTAGATATTTTGAAAGGTGAGTGTTATGTTTTCATCATACATTAAGATTTCTCCTTTCTCTTTTAAGCATAGATCCATACAGGATCTATGTGGACATTATAATTTTGCCTTGTACTGAGACCGCAGAGGTATGGGGGAGGGAAATACAGCAGTTATTGGGCCTGTATTGATGTTTTTTTTCATACCATACTGGGCTTGTTACCTTCATAGATAAGTGGTCCCCAGCACTGCAGATCCGCACAGTTCTGCTATCGATCCAGGCTTTGTTAAGTGCTCCTAATCCAGATGATCCGTTAGCAAATGATGTAGCGGAGCAGTGGAAGACCAACGAAGCCCAAGCCATAGAAACAGGTATGCATGTAATACTTTCTTTCCTTCATTCCACTTCTGGAAACAAAGCTGTGCTACACTTAACACTTGTGGTAGTGTGAATGTATATCCCTCATAGACTCAGGTGTTTAAGCTTATGACTTGGGTCTTCAGCTGCCTGGCTAGAGATGATGTCACTGGGGTGGATCCTGGGGTCTAGCCCTAGGGTGTGTTTGGTTGTAGATTTGAGTCCAGCCCAAAAGTATGGAGAGCAGACCTACCTCTAGTCGGATCCCTACTTGCTGTTTTTAAAGATACTTAAGCTCCATTTTACAGTCTGCTGTGGCGCTCCCAAATTTAAAAATAACTAGGGCTAGCTGGCCATGGTGGCACACGCCTTTAATCCCAGACTTGGGAGCGAGGGAGAGGTAGAAGGATTGCTGTGAGATTGAGGCCACGCTGAGTCTACATAGTGAATTCCAGGTCAGTCTGAGCTAGATATAGTGAGACTCTACCTCGAAAAAACAAAAGGCTGGGGGAAGATTGTACAGTGGTTAAAAGCACTTGCTTGCAAAGCCTACTGGCCTGTGTTCAATTCCCTAGCCACCCATATAAAGCTGGATAGGTATTAGTTTGCAGTGACAAGAGCCCCTGATGTGCATGCATGTGCATGTGTGTGCAAATGAACAATTTTTTAAATTATAAAGGGAGATTTCCTTGGGCTCTGGGTTAAACTACACTAGATTAGACAAATACTGAGTCTAGCAATATTTAAAGTTACTGAAAAACTCAAATTCTTCACTTGAGGTGTTTGTTATAATCCATTTAGTCTATAGAAAGTTTGGATCAATAAACTTCCTTCTGCAGATCCAACAAAATTTGGGAGGAGCAAAATTTATCCAGAAATGAAAGATAAATCTCTTTCCATTTTGTTCAATTGTGTAAAACATTTCAATTTCATGGTAGTGTTTTGGTAATTAAATAATACAGAAAATCTTTCAGCCCTGATCCAGTTTTTAGGAGATGGCATAAATTGTAGAAATTATTACCTTTCCACAAATAAGTTGTGTTTGTAGGACTGGGAAAGTAACCTATTGAACTAAATAAAGTAATAATTGGTGTTTGTTTTTGTCTACAGCAAGAGCATGGACTAGGCTATATGCCATGAACAATATTTAAGTCGATCTGGTCATCAAGTGTGCATCACTTCTCCTGTTCTGCCAAGACTTCCTCCTTTTTTTTTTTTTTTTTTTTTTTTGTTTGCATTTAATGGACACAGTCTTAGAAACATTACAGAATAAAGCCCAGGCATCTTCAGTCCTTTGGTGATTAAATGCACATTAGCAAATCTATGTCTTGTCCTGATTCACTGTCGTAAAGCATGAGCAGAGGCTAGAAGGATCATCTGGATTGCTGTGAAACATGTAAAAGCAGTGGCTCCCTGCTTTTGTTTGTTTCTCCCATCATGGTTTAAGTAAAAAGCACTGTGAATGAAGGTAGTTATCGGGGTTAGCTGCAGGGGTATGGATGTTTGTATTTTATTTTTTAGGGGGAAAGTAGTTTTAATTTTATGGGCTCCTTCCCTTCCCCCACTTTTATGGGGATCTAATTGCATTGGTTAAAAGCAGCTGACCAGTTCTTTAGAATATGCTCTCTAGCCAAGTCTAACTTTATTTAGACACTGTAGATGGACAAGCTTGAGTGAACCGAAATGGGAACATTAAACAAATACCACAGCCCTCACTAATAACATTGTGACTTTGCTGTCAAGTGTAGATTTCCCCCTTCAAAGAAAAAAGAAAAAAGGAAAAAAAAAAAAAAAAAAAGCAAAAAAAAGCTTGTGACCATTTTGTATGGCTTGTCTGGAAACTTCTGTAAATCTTATTAGTAAAATATTTTTTGTTATTCTACTTTGCCTTTGTACAGTTTATTTTACTGTGTTTATTTCGTTTTCCCAATGTGACAATCCTATTTAAAATTAAAACGGAACATTCTGTTTGGTCCTTGCCATCTGACAAAGTGATTGGTAAGAGGTGGATTTTGCTGTTTTCTTTTCACTGATGCAGGTTTGTTTTAAGTTACTAAGTGGAATATTTATAAGCTGGCCCTGAGCATGCATAAGGCATCAGTATCTGAACCTCCCCCCCCCCTTTTTTTTAACCCCCTGGGGATTTGAAATAAATGTGTGTGTTCTCTGATTAGTTAGGTGATCTCTGTCTTGCCATAATGTTTAAAAATGACTACCTGACAGTCAAAGCAAAGAAAACAGTTGCGACTGACATGTAGGACTTTCACATATTGTGCCACATTATTGCCTCAAATGACCTTTTTCTTGGTTCTTGTTTTAAAATTTCATGTGTTACCACTGGTTTATGCTATTAGGAAACAGCAAATTGATAACGTTGGGTTTGCTGAGGCATTTGTGAGCCTTCTTTATAGACCCGTTGAGCAAATCCCAAGCAGGCAGCTTGCGTGTCATCATGGAGGGTTCTTCCTTCCAGATCATCAAATCTGAAGTTAAATGAGTCCTTTAGCCTTCTTGTATTTGCTGTGGGAACTCCTTTTGTCTTTAATTTGGTATTACTAACTTGTTCTTCATTGACAGAGCTTTTCCTCTCACAAAACCAAACCACTTACCTACCTTTTTCCACATCTAATTCCTATTTGATGGTTTAGGAATTCTTGATTCTTATTATTTTTTAAATCATAAACATGTAAATGTTAAACCTCGGGTTGGGATCTTTGTCTCCTTCAGTATAAAGTCATGGATATTGTAGCCCATCTGAATTCCTCACTGACTCATAACTTCTGGAGTTTCTTCAGAATGTGGTGTATTTTATTGTGCTCCTATGTAAGATGAAAAATTATCTATTAAAATTACATTTTCAACATACTAGAGCTTTTGATGACTGGTATAACTGATATCCTGGATAAATAGATTGTCTGTTAACAAATGATAAATGCAAAATAAAATTGCAAATGATCTTAATATTGTATATTTTAAAAGTTTTAACAGCAGTTGTCATAACAATTGTCGGGGCTGAGGGCTTCTTTGGCTGCAATAAGAAAACTGTCTCATATTTAAGAAAAGAACCAACTAGGCCTGGTGGTGCACACCTTTAATCCTAGCACTTGGATGGCCATGAATTCGAGGCCACCCTGAGACTACATGGTGAATTCCAGGTCAGCCTGAGCTAGAGTAACACCCTACCTCGGAAAACCAAAAAGAGAAGGGGGAAAAAAATCAATTAGTCACAAGACTTCAAGTAATTAGAAATCAGTATTATTGACTATACCTAGTCACATAGTGATGTACAGGTTATCTAAAAGGTGGGACTCTTAATATCCACTGGTTTTTTAAAAAATATTTCTATTTATTTCAGAAAGAGAAACAGGGAGAGAGAGAATTGGGCACACCAGAGCCTCTAACCACTGCAAACGTAACCAGATGCATGTACCACCTTGTACATCTGGCTTAGGTGGGTACTGGGAAATTGAACCTGGGTCCTTAGGCTTTGCAGGCAAGTGCGTTAGCTGCTAAGCCAATTTTCCAGCCCTCCACTGAGAGTTAGAGAAGCACAAAAATAGGAAGAGTCAGCTTTTATTTTACATATATGATTTTCTAATTCCATGGCATCACATCTTTTTAGTTTTGAAGAGTGCCCGTTGTTTTGATAATAAGCCTTGCTTTGTCAAAAAGTGGGGGAGAGCTGGGCGTGGTGGCGCACGCCTTTAATCCCAGCGCTCGGGAGGCAGAGGTAGGAGGATCACTGTGAGTTTGAGGCTACTCTTGAGACTACAGAGTGAATTCCAGGTCAGCCTGGACTAGAGTGAAACTCTTCCTCAAAAAATCAAAACAACAACAACAAAAAAAAGTGGGGAGAAACAAGCTAGTTATGACTAAACTTCCCAGGACTCCAAGTCAGCAGCTGAGGAGGAGGTTGAGGCACTGGCATCAGCCGCTTTCCTTAGCCCTCAGCCAGCAGTTGCTTAAAAGCACTTTCGATTCTGGACCAACATTTAGAAAACCGAAGATTCATGTCGAAACACACGATTATTAACTTTTTTTTTTTTTTTTTTTTTGAGGCAAGGGTCTCACTTTAGCCCAGGCTGACTCAGAATTCATTCTGTAGCTTAATTTGGCCTTGAACTCATGGCAGTCCTCCTACCTCAGCCTCCCAAGTGCTGAGATTAAATGCACAAGCCTCCACACCCAGCTTAGAATTCCTAACTTTTGGAATGATCTAAAGATCCAGCACTAATGGAGCTGATTGTTGGTGCTGGTACCCACTAGCAAGACACAGATAGGGTCAGAGTCCCTTGCAGCCCACTTGCTCCTGTATGTAGTCTTGTGTCCTTGTAATTGTTTAACCAAGTTGAGCACTGTATATATAGTTTTTAAGGGAGGGGACACAGCAAAATCATTGAAGCTCTTGTCATGGAGAAAGGAAGTCCTTGCAGAGCCTTCTCCTGGACTAAAGCCAGATGAACATGTGTAGCCTCCAAGCAGAGAAAAACAGCTTGTACCAGCCTCTGGAAGACAAGAAGAGAACTCCAGTCTGTTAGTAAGTGGCCTCTTGAAATCGGCTCTCCTCATTGAGAATTTATCTGAAATACTGAGGTGTCAATGAGCTTTATGGTGTGTTGGGTTTTTTTTTTTTTGGTGGTGGTGGTGGTGGTGTAGTCTGTTTTGCTGTGATTTGCTTGGGGTCTGGTTAGCCTTGTTTCCCTTAGCATCCACTTATAAGCTCTGCCTGTACCAACTGTGTATAGAACCCAAACTTTACAAACTAGACCAGGAATGCACTTGCAAATTTTCAGAAGCAGCATTCAAATACAAATAAGCGTATGACAACCACAGGTGGGTATGTTTCTGTAGTGTAGTGCTCATGACACCCGCCTAACACAGGTGCTACGGTAACACTTCCATAGGAAGGCAGAGAAGGAAATGAAATCTGGGGTCCTGGAGGGCGTTTTACACCCAGTTAGCTTAAAACTAGGGGACGTTACGGGAACAATAAAATTGGACTTTATTTTTCTATTTGGTGGTTTATGAGTGTTTTCTGGCCAATTAACACCAATTTTTGTTACTGTAGTAGCAAAGGGTTAAAAATACAATGTAATATACAAAAGCTGTCCAAATATAAAACACAATAAGATGCAATGAAGAATCGGGTGCTTGATTTACTAATCTATTTAAGAAATAATAGTATTTTGTTGGAATAATGCCTCTTTGGGCTGGAAGCAACATTTAGCTGTTTCGCATGCTGCCTATCCTAAGGAGCTGTATCAGGGTTTATATTTTAAGTGACAAACAGGAAGAAATGTTGAATGTAATTGGAAAAAGTAGAAATAAAAACTTGTACTCTACCAATTGGACTGGTGACACTTTGTCTATTTTTCTTAACTCCATTTGCTGAGAATAACATTGGCTGTGTTTTTTAAAGGTAGGGTCTCACTCTAGCCTAGGCTGACCTGGAATTCACTATGTAGTCTCAGGATGGCCTTGAACACAGCAGTTCTCCTACTTCTGCCTCCCAGTGCTAGGATTAAAGGTGTGTGCCACCACGCCCACCTGTCAACTCTAAACTGATACAGGTGATTGAACCCTTGCTTCTTGCTTCCTTCATTCATGTACAGGACAAGAAAAGTTTGGGGGAAGGAGGAAAGATAAGTAACCTTATGTGCACTATTTATAATAGCATATTCCCCTAAAAATATTTCTTTTTTCAAATTTATTTCAAGGAAGGAGAAATGAGAATGGGTGCACCACGGCTTCTAGCTGCTGCTAACAAACTCCAAATGCATGTGCCACTTTGTTCATCTGGCTATACCTGGGTACTGGGGAACTGAACTCGGGTAATTAGACTTTGCAGGCAAGCACCTTACCCACTGAGCCTTCTCTCCAGTCCATATTTCCCTTCTTGCTTCATCCTAATCTCTTCTGATCTACCATAGGAATGCTTTAGAGATATGACCCAGCTAAGTACATTCTTCAAATTAGGATTTGGGACTAACCAAGGGAGGAGGGCCAAATTTCTGTAATCCACATTTTCCTCCCAAGGCAATATTTTGGGCCCTACGGGCCATAGGTTTAATTTCTCAGTTCTGCCATTGTATTCAAGACAGTTTGTAAACAAGTGGGCATGTATGAGACTTTAGTTTTCACCCGCCAAGGATTTCTTTCAACCACCTGCAAGTGTAAAAATGTTGCTAAATTTGACAATGGTTTCTGCTCCTTTTAGAACCAAATGTAGCCTATCTTAAAGTAGAACACCACTTAGATGTATCGTTTTCTGTTTCACAGTGCAAGTATATTGAGCATTTATCAGGTCCAATTTTTCATGTAAGTTAGAAGAAATTAGAGGTTGACATTTTCACATTATCTTTCTCAAATTAAACCATAGGTTTATTACAGAAAATGAGATCTGTTCAAGCTCGTTTAATGTGAACTGAACTTAGTTAATAATTGTGGTGGTTTGAATAGAATAGATGGTCCCCAATATATTCAGTTGTTTATTTGTTTGTAGTTTGCATCTCTAGCCATCTGGCTGGAGGCAATGCCATTGTGTGGATCCATAACTGTGCCTGGTCTGGAAGTTCATCTCAGTGAACCTAAAGCTGACTGCTACAATAATATACAGAAGCAATGCTTATAGTTTATTCCTTTCTAGTCGGCATTGGAAGAAATCTCCATGTGGTGTTCCTCTTTGAGAACTGCATAGTACCTATCAAATGAACTGCTGTAAGTTTTTAAAATTATGTTTGTGTATGTGGAGTGGACAATGGAGAGTTTCTGGGATTCTCCTGTCTTACCATAGGAGGGCTGGAATTACAGACACTTGGTACTGACTGCTCACTACGTGTCTGCCTGTATATGGGTGCTCCGGATCCAATTTGGGCCGTCAGGCTTGCATAGCAAACACTGAGCCATCTCCCCAATGCCCTGGTTCACCATAATTTAACCCCGTTTATGCATTGAATTCCACTGTATTAATTCAACCCATTTTTGATCATCTTTTAGTAACATTCAAGTATTTCTCAACTCAATTGTTGATAAGAGGTACAAGGGTCACTGTTAGTTTGAGGTCAGCGAGGGCTGGAGTGAGACCCTACCTCAAAAAAAGTGTTATGGAAAAGGTTACTGAGGCATTTTAAATGCGCACAGCCACTGCTCAGGCTTCTGACCAGAGTGTCATTTCTCCATCCATGTTTGCCTGCCGTCTTGGAGCTGTTGAGCTCCTTAGTTTGATTACTTGGTTGGTCGGCATTGTTTACATCAAGGTTGACTCTTGTTGATGCCATGTAAATGTAGCTAAGGTATTTCACTCATTTCAGGGAAAAACTCAACCAGATTGACCACACTTTTTAAATGTCTTGGCACTGCTTTTTGGCAGACTGCTTACGTAAACTTGTGGTAGATGTTACAAAATACAAGTGTACAAAATACAGGGGTAGCTACTGGAGTGAATTTAACTTGCACTAAAGTAGAACAGTTTTGACTAGTTCTTGCGGGTGGGGGGAGTATATGGGAATCTGAGCATTGGGGTCTTTGCTGTATAAATATCTTGCTAATATAGGACCTGGGGCAAAGGGGAACACTTTAGTTCTAGAATTTAGCCAGCAGTACTGGTCAGGGATGTATAACATGAGAGAAACATCAAGGAAAAGATTACGTTTTAACCTTTTGTGCATCCATGTGATGTACTGCAATTATTTGGTGGGGGATTTTAAAATTAAACTCATTTGCTTTGAAAGAAGCATTTAGATCCCCAAAGCTATAAAACCTTGAAAGAATTTAGCTAGCTAGGTAGAAAGTTACTTTGTGCTCTCACCCGTGTGACGTAGGTATAAGCAGATGCTGATTATTGTAGCGTCTGGTCAACATTGTAGGAAAATTTATGGAAACATTTAGGAATTCATCCCACTAGTGACATTGGCACAGAACCATGAGGGACTCTTCCAGTTTCCTTGGCACATGAGCAGTTCCACCTTCTGCCCAGAAACTCCCAAACACTGCTGCTTTCCCAGCTGCTCCAGGATCTGTGATGTCCAGTGGCCCTAGCATAGGTTCTTTTGCTCTATGAGCCTCATGTCTAGGAAACTGGTTAAGAAAACAAAGGAACAACTGGAAGCAGAAAATGGATCTTTTGTTGAAGGTTTGCTGCTCAGTAGGGGTGTGGCTAAGAACACTGTCTCCTTGGGTTTTGCTGTCTCTGAGCCATACATGGTCACATTTCTGGAACAGCCTTGGAAGGTGAGGAGACATGGCAGTTGCCATTGCCCTCAAGTTACCTTGAGTAAGGCCTTAGAAAAACGAAGGAAAATGGCTGGCTCTCAATTTTAAACTTTATGGTGTTGCATTAGAAAGGCAATCTACTCAGACATGCCAAAATTTTTGAGCCTCTTTCAGACCTTCAAAAAAAGCCAGAAACTTGGGGACTTCCAGACAACCACCATGAATGGGGACCAAAATGGGAAAACTATGACAGATGCTAAATAAATACCAATAATCTCTGTCCTCTGCATTTCAGACTTCATCTGCATTCAGAGCCCACACCATCTCTATAATTGTTTCAGCAAAACAGCATAAAGAGGCAATGCTTACAGCACACCTCACTGCCTCATGAGAATCCTGAACCTCCAAAGTAACCTGGCCTGTGGAACAGACCATTTGGAACTCACAACTTTGTTGGCTTCCAGATTTTGGTGAATCTACCACTGTGGTCCATATACGTATATGGATGTGTATGTGGAGTCTGTGTGCCCCACTGTGCCTTTGGCAGTGCGTTCTAACCTTTACTGTCACGTTCTTAATGGAACATCTTTCTGCATGACTATTTCTGTGTGCCTTTAGAGATCACCTTGCTCAGCAGTTATAGGAGCTTGCTTTTAGCCTACTGGCCCAGGTTCAGTTTCCCAGTACCCACATAAAGCAGGTGCAAGTTTGCAGTAGCAAGAGGGAGAGGCCCAACATATCCATCCTCTGCTCACAAGAAAGAGAAATCTTGAAAGTCATCTAGAGGCCTTACTACTTACTTTCTTTCAATCCCTCACTGTTTTTAACCACTATGCCCATAATCTGTTAAGAGGTTAACTATTCGGAGATTTGAAATAAAAGCCGGGCATGGTGGTGTACACCTCGGGAGGCAGAGGTAGAATTGCCCTGAGTTCCAGGTCAGCCTGGGCTAGAGTGAGATCCTACCTCAAAAAAAAGAAAAGGGCTGGAGATTGCTTAGTGGTTAAGGTACTTGCCTGCAAAGCCAAAGGACCTCAGTGCTATTCCCCAGGACCCATGTAAGCCAGATGCACAAGGTGGCGCATGGCTTGCAGTGGCTGGAGGCCCTGGTGCACCCCTTCTCTTTCTTCCTCTGCCTTGTTCTCTCAAATATTAAAAAAAGAAAAGAAAATGGCAGTGCACCAGTGGTAGGCTTGTTCCTTTTTAGCCACCAATCCCACTGCTAAGAATCATGGTATACAAAGTTGATTCTTCATGACACTATTGTATTTGTATTTGTTAAAAATAAAACCACACAAATCATGTTTCCATTTTTATTTGATGTTTCCAAAGGTAAAAAAGTCAAGATTCTTACATCAGTTAGAATGAGACCATCTCAAATGAGACCATGCAAAGCAATTCAGTGTGTACAACAATCATTTCTCTTCAGTTTTTCTGATTTATACAACAATGTTTGATAAGAACTGGATGGCATGTGCTTGGTTTTTTACAATGTCTTTACAAAAACCACAGACAGGGTCAATTTACAATAACTTGTTTTCTGGTTTTTTCTTAGGCACATGGAACTCGAAATTTTAGCTGCCCAATTTTATTCACCTACCTCACAAATAAGCACAAACAACAGTCTCAACAATACAAACTTTGGAGGGTTGAGATAGTAGACATTATGTCGTAGATCGAACTACTTAGCCTGAAATGTTGTTGGCTTTCTTTAAGAATAACTGTCCTTAGGGCTGTCCCACTAATTTTGCTATATATGCTGGGTTCCACAACAGTCAAGAATCCCTCATGTGAAGTTTTAAAGTGACATTCTGCTAGTTGCATAGACTAAGACGGTCTGCTAAATGGCACTGAAGAAAACCCTGACCCAAGTGGCACTACTTAGTCCAAATGTTTCTGACCAGAGAAATTATACAATATTTATAGGCTAGCTTTCAAGAGATGGTTGACATTAATACTGTACATATTTTACATGACAATACAGTCAGAGTTTATAAAATGAGTTCATGCACTATTACCTGTAAGAATATCATGTACAAGAAACTACGTACTTGTGAGAGCATTTAAGGTGGAAGCAGTCTTATATACAAAAGAATCCAGTTTCTATTATTAAGTATGTAATTTAGAGAAATTTCAGGGATTACGGAGAAAAAATTAGCCCACTGGTGACTGGTAAAGTCAATTTGTAGGACTTAAAATGTTTCCTTTTCTAAAAAACATCCAGAATACATAACCTCTGTACAAAGAAAAATATAAAAATTCTGGATGGCCATGTTTGATTATACAACATAATTTAATTTAACATATACTCATTCCTTTGACAGCATTAGTTTGTGGACTAATGTTTTTATTTTGTTCAGCTGCATTTATGGCACAAGATCTCATTTTCAAAACGGCACCAATTTTCCTTAAGTTTAAGAACTATTTTTAGCAGCAATTATACTTTAACAACTTACAGAACAAATGTCTTTACCTACCTTTCTACTTTATGCTTGCCAGTTACAGTGGTATTTACAAAAAGCTAACAATGTCTACATAAAAAATGTTCTTTCACTCTCCCTGCCCTGGATTTCAAGGGATTTCCCCCACCCCTTTCGTTTGTGACTTCATTAAAAAGCGTGAGTTTTAGACCAGGTACCTAGATACTTTCCATGTGACGGTCAATTCTCTGTGTATGTGTAAAAGGCAAGTACAACATGAAATCACCCTCAGCTTCATGTTAGTGCTGTCAGTCAGGTGGTACACAGCACTGACACCCTAGAAGACAAGAGACATTCAAATCTCAGGCTTCTAATAGCTGAACAGGAAGGCCTTTTTTAGTCAACCATAATGCAGCCATTCCAAGGCTATACTCCAATTCTGTTATTGGTTAAAAAAAAAAAGTGTCACCAAATTAGAAAACTGAAAATGCATTTTAAGTGCAATTTGTACTGAGGGCCACAGGGTCCTAAGGTATTCCATATAAAAGGAATTTAAACAGGAATCTGCAACAAACTGCATGCGAAATAATTGCATGAATAATTTTCAGGATGAGATGTAGTTACTACATGCATTTTGCTAGCAATATTTTCCTAAAAATTACCAACTCTATAGTTATATATCATGTTGAATTACAAATACATTTTAGGGGAGATAGCCATACTAGGTTCACAGTGACATAATACCAGTTGTGAACATTGGACAACAGCTCCTAAAAATAGCAGCTCTTTTCAAAGCAATTGGACCATACAAAAAATAGCCCAAATCTGCAGTTCACAAACTGACTGTAATCTTCTTAAAACCGAATTTTGGGATGGAAATGTCTTTAATACCAAGAGTATCTTATGAATTCTCACTACAGAAAGATTTGATGTGTCTGTTGATGCTGTGAATGAGAAATTAAGGAGAATATATACCCACAAGCAATTCAATCTGGTGAAATAAACCATAGACTGATGTCAAGTGGACAAAAAGTGAAAAATGCTCAAAATAAAAACCAAATAATATAGAGGGTGCAATTAAGGCATTAAAAAAATTCCACATGGCTTTGGCTTCTTACATATTTTTACAGTCTTGTTGCTTAAAAATACATGCAAACTGAAATCCCTGCATGGCAAATTCAGATGGTCTGCCAGCAGCATTCAGATGTTGGACAAGGAAAGTGACATGACCTGGGAGGGGAGGGTTTCCCCATTCTCTCTATCTTACACTAGATGGCACCCCAGAGGTCTGTGCAGCAGTCACAAACAAAGCATTGTTATCTGGAAGGGAGGCAACTGTAGAGTTTCCATTGGCTGGAGAACAACCCAGCTTCAGTTTTTCCAGATATTCTGCATGGACAGGTTTATGACACTGGAGAACTTTGATGGCATCTTCTACTTTGAACCACTCTCTCTTCCTTCCTAGAGAATAGTATAAAGTCAGTTTCAACACATCACAACTTACTAACAGTTCCCTTGCTCCCCTCCCCAAGCCAAGTACTGTTTTTCTTCCTTTTTAAAACTTACCTATATTAACAGAGTCTTCCCAATCTTCTAATATTTCAGTGACTGTAAGAACAT
This sequence comes from Dipus sagitta, assembly GCA_036346955.1. Lineage (NCBI taxonomy): Eukaryota > Metazoa > Chordata > Mammalia > Rodentia > Dipodidae > Dipus > Dipus sagitta. The sequence goes on from CM070777.1 coordinate 139,957,531, forward strand.
AAACATATGTTCTGTGCTTTCGGTCTTGATTCTGCTTGAATATAAAAAGCAAAGCATTTTAATCTACAGGAGCTACCCATGGAATTTTTTTTTTTTTTTTTTTGGCTTTGAGGTAGGGTCTCTCTAGCTCAGGCTGATCTGGATTTCACTCTAGTCTCAGGGTGGCTCAAACTCACAGCGATCCTTCTACCTCTGCCTCTCGAGTGCTGGGATTAAAGGCGTGCACCACCACACTTAAAAAAAATTAAGATTTGTGTGGAACCTATTTTAGAAGTCTGTTAAGGCCAGATATTGGAGTCCACACCTTTAATCCCAGCAGGGGTAGGATGATCACTGTGAGATCCAGGCCAGCATGAGACTACAGCATGAGTTCCAGGTCAGTGTGGGCTAGACCGAGACCCTACCTTGAAGAAAAACAACAAAGCCCTATTTTGTTCACCTGGCTAAGTGCTGAACCTGTTAAAAAGTCAGTTTTCTATTTTTATTTTATTTACTTATTTAGGTTTTGCAAGGTAAGGGTTTCACTCTAGTCTGGACTGACGTGGAATTCACTATGGAGTCTCAGGGTGGCCTTGAACTCACGGTTATCCTCCTACCTCTGCCTCCCGAGTGCTGGGATTAAAGGTGTGTACCACCACACTGGGTTTTCAGTTTTCTCTTTTCATGTGGGGCAAGTCAATACATTTATTACACTATACAGCATAAAAAATTGGAATTGGAGCACAGCAATTCCAATTTTCCCTTATTTAGTAAACTTTATAAAACAAAATACTATTTCCTTCCAAAATTTTAAGTTTCTTTATAATGGGACATTAAAGACGCTGTATTTTTCAGTTTAACCACGAGATGGTGCTGTGGAACTGAGTAAAGTACTGCAGTGTGGAATTGAACTTAACTTTACTCTTAATACCAGTACTCTGGTGAGTCATCAATTCCAAGTACCATACAATTGGAATTTTTAATTCCTAAAGGCTTAAAAATAAAATGTCTATGCTATGTTTCCATCAGAAAGAATGTACTAACTGCAGGGCGTGGTGGTGTAGTCTATAGCAGTTGCTGGTCGTGGTGAAGCACACCTTTAATCCCAGCACTCCAGTGAGTTCAAGGCCAGCCTGGGATTACAGAATGAATTTCAAAAATGTCTATAGCATACCGTGTACACTGAACTATAAGTGCAGTCTTCTGTGTCAGTCCCCTGTACTCATCAACAAGCAATTACTACTTCATGTATGGTATGTACATGGCCCTTACCTCCTCCTTTCCTAATCCTCATGACTGACTTGCCTACTGATAGTTTTAGAGGAATGTCTGGTTCAGGTTGAATTCTATTATTAGCAAAAAGGCTTATTTTTGTAACTCACCTCAAATATGCCAAGGAGTCTTCCTAATTTTCCTTTGACTCCAGCCTATTAAAAAAATGCTAAAATTTATATTTATGTTTTCGTAGTAATTAAACTCATAAACCATGTTATGGCTATTTCAAAATTTTAAAAAATATTTGAGAGACAGACAGACAGGGAGGGAGGGAGGAGGCAGATAGAATGGATGCACTAGGGCCTCTAGCCATTGCAACAAACTCCAGAAACATGCATCTGGCTTACATGGGTACTGGGGAGTCAAACTGTGCTCCTTAGGCTTTGCAGGCAAGCACCTTAATTGCTGAACCATCTCTCTCCAGTTTCAACTTCAAGTTTTTGAATCTCAACAGATCAGGCTTCCCATACCAAATTACTATCTGCTTTTGTGGAAGTTTTTTGGCTGCATCAGGTTCATGATTTTCATTTATTTCATATGTAGCAAAGGCTGATCAAAACAGATTTGGGGGGAGGGGCAGCGCTGAGGAGATGGCCTGGCACTTACTTGCAAAGCCTACCAGCATGGAGTTCAGTTTCCCAGTATCCATGCAGATTCACAATATATTGACATGTATCTGGAGTTCATTTGCAGCACCCATATTCTCCTTTTCCATGGGTGAGCAATCCAATTCTACACACTACCTTTCTACTGAAGAGTTATTCATCCCCAGTACAACTGACCTCTTACAACTTCTAGCACAGTGCAACAAAGGCTACTTCTGAGCTTGTCACCCTTTTCAGGAAGTGGTCCATTCATCAAGACTTGGGTCTGAAGCCTTTCCTAATACACTCCAGAGCCCAAAGAAAGAGTTTAGGCATGCACTTACTGCTTACATTCTGTTTGCTCTGTGAGTAAAACCAAGTTCTATCAAGTAAAGGAAGACAACCAGGGCACATGTGAGATTTTGTGCATGGTTGTAGTTACATTTTATTGGATCTGAAGCCAAGTATAACATGAACTATTTGCTTATTGAGGATTACATTACATGAATGTGCTAAATATCATACTAACCATGCTCTGAGCCATCATGTTAACATGCTAATTATTAAGCAACAATGTGTCTAATCAATAGGAAGTTGCATGCTGATTTTTTAGTTCTACTTTACCAGGGAGAAAAAAAAAAAATTCACCATTATCTGTTTAGCAAAATGTTAGCTACACGGACATAACATGTTGCTCAGTATTACCTAGCAAAATGCCTTATAATTGGTACAGCTTGAGAAAACCCTCCTGTAAAATCCCACAATAGGGTACGTAAAAGGAGAGCAAAATAACGGTTCATCTCACCTCTTCATAAACTTCCCTCACAGCAGCACCCCCAGGCTCCTCTTCAGGCTCCATTCCCCCTCCTGGGACAATCCACTGATCTGGGTACCGACTGCTACTCACCAGCAACACCTGCAAGACCCATGAGAATAACCATGTCTTTGGGGACTGAGAGAAGAACATGGGGCACAAACACCATTTCAAACATTTGTAAGATTCTAAGATTAATCCATTGCTAAATGTCAATGAAATTACTTAAGAGCACAAGTTATAGCCCCGCCCACACACATTAACTGCAAGCCTCTGGACAAAGAGTTCAATGGTGACAATGGTCATACTACTAAAAACCATTAGATTCAAATAGCAAAGTGTTCTAGTCCTTAAGAAGGCTCATTAACCTGAGTTGAGGTTTTTGGACTCGTCGTTGATTTTCAACTATGGGATCCTTCCTTATTCTTTCATGACTACAGGCCAGTCACCTTGCATCTCCATAGCATTTTGTGAGAAAGGAATAGGGAATGCATGGAAAGCCAATGCTCGGTACACAAGCACTTGCCATTTTTATGCTTCTGACTAGGTTAATCCTAGGTGGAAAGCGAACCTTCACAATCCAAACCCACTGAGCAAAGCTGCTCCCCTTCGATAGGACAGCTGTAACTTAGGGTGCAGAATGAGACTGGCAAATGACAGCCAGCCGACCACCTGTTTTGGAGCTGTCCAAGCTAAAAATGGGTGGTTGGTCATTTGACATGGTCTTCCTATGTAGCACTGGTGACTTGGAATTTTCTAGGTCATGCTGGCCTTGAAGTCCCATAGTTCCTGCCTCTGCTTCACAAGTATAGGAGTTACAGATATGTACCACACAAAGCTTGGTGGTCTTTGTTTTTAAATTAATCTCATTGCCCATAGTTGAACATTTATTAGAAGTCAAACATCCTGCCTCACACTTCTGTGTACTGTCTGGCTGCCTCTGTGCTGCTTCAACAGCAGAACTGTTGAGACAGATCACATGGCCTGCAAAGCCCAAAATACTTATCTGGCCTTTTATAGTTGAAATCTACAGACTCCTGGGCAAGAATGGCATTAAAGCCTTAAGTTCACACATAAACCCTTTAAAAAGTCACTATCTCCTCATAGACAAGCATCCAGCTGTTAACTATTTAGTGGGACCTGAACAGTATAGTGGGACCTGAACAGTATACATATCCATCTTAGAAAGGGAATTATAGGCTAGATTAGGTTAAAATTCAAGTTTTGGAAATGAGCTTTTTGAAGAAGAACCACCAATATTTAGGAAGGTACTGAATGGCTGGGTGTGGTGCGCACACCTTTAATCCAACACTTGGGGGCCGAGGGAGGCTCACCATGAGTTCAAGAGCAGTCTGAGACTACATAGTGAATTTCAGGTCAGTCTGGACTAAAGTGAGACCTGATCTCGGAAAAAAATTTACTGAACTATATTGCATTCTAATAAATTTAAGTAGTTCTTCCTGGGGAAAACACAATGTTTAAATTTGTGTGTGTGGTGCTAGGGATTGAACCCTAAACTTTGAACATGCTAGGCAAGTACTCTACCACTAAGTTATACCAGCCCTATAGGAAAGCTGAATTCTCCAATGTGGGTCCTGATTTTTGACAAGCACACTAGCAGTTCTTTCTCTAGCAGCTAGCTCTCCGGTTAAAGGTGTTTGTTTGGAAAGCCTACTTACTGGCCCAGATTAGATTCTCTAGTACTCACATAAAGGCAGATGCAAAGTGGTATATGTATCTGAAGTTAACAGTGGCAAGAGGCCCTGGCGCACCCATTCCCATTTTCAAATTCTCCCTCCCTCCCTCCCTTTATCTCTCTCTCTTTCTCTCTCTCACACACACACAATCTCTGTTTTTGTCTCTCTCAAATAAATAAAAATATTCTAGATCAACTCTCAAAAGACTGAGCTGGGAAACCACTGCATCTCTCCAGGCACAGATTCGCCTGTGGACACACCTTCAGCTCATGGCAGTGAAGGATTACTGTGCAAGGGGTCAGCACTGTTTCTCATTCTGGATCTGGACAGGACTCTTGCTTCCACCAGCACCTGTTCTGTCCAGCACATAACTGGCAACAGCAGGACGTCCAGAGAAAGCACTGTAAATTAACACAATGGTTGGCAAGGCCTTAGCTGAAGCACTAATGGCTACTTTGAGATAGCCAGCATCTAGTCCAAATAGTATTTTAAAATATAAACTGTAAGAATTAGCAAATACAGAGCCAGGCATGGTGGCGCATGCCTTTAATCCCAGCACTCACTGGGGAAGCAAAGGTAGGAGGATCGCTGTGAGTACAAGGCCACCCTGAGAATACATAATGAATTCCAAGTCAGCCTGGGCCCTACCTCCAAAAACCAAAAAGAATTAACAAATAGAGCCAAAGCATCATAATTAAAAGCAAAGAACCAGAGTAAAACAAGTCTAGCATCATGGGAAGACTTGGGCCTGAACTTGATACACTCAGTGATGGGGGAAAAGTGACCTTTCAGTGCATCAGGTTCCTTGTCTGTAAGGAGAAAACTAACTGCCTTGTGGGATTAAACCTTAGTCCTGGCTTAGCCAGTCTGTTGGCCATTATAAGCTTTCTGCCTTCCCATCTCCTGAGGTGAATCACCTTACCAAGAATTGTTTGTTCCCAAATGATGCCAGTTGTACTTGGCTTATAATTCTGAGAATTAGTGATGACAGGACAGAAAAGAAATACATCAAAAAGACTACAAAGTTTCATTAAAGGTAGGTTACCTAATGGCTATGCAATTAAGTATGGATGAGATTACTGTAAAAGGTTGGCAAAAGGAAAGTCTTTTACTTATTTATTTGAGAGGACAGAGAGAGTGAATGGGCCCACCAGGGTCTCTCACCACTGCAAACTGAAAAATTTATTCACAATGTGCCACATTGTCCATCTGGCTTTACGTGGGAACTGGGGAATCAAACACGGGTCCTTAGGTTTCTCAGGCAAGTGCCTTAACCACTAAGCCATCTCTCCAGCCTGGCAAAAAGAAATTTGAAAATAAGGGAGGGGCTGGAAAGATGGCTTAGTGGTTAAGGTATTTGCCTGCAAAGCCAAAGGACCCAGGTTCTATTCCCCAGGACCCAGGTTAGGCAGATGCAGAAGGTGGCACATGTGTCTGGGGTTCGTGTGCAGTGGCTACAGGCCGTGGTGCACCCACTGTCTTTCTCTCTTTCAAATAAATAAATAAATAATAAAATATTTTTTAAAAATTAGGGGAGTGTTTTTAAATTCTACTATAAGCACAGTGAAACTATAAATCACACTTAATACTTTGTTACAGGTCAAGCTATTGACCCAGTGTATTTAAGTGCTTAAGGTATATAGCCCATGCCACCTGCCACCCAGTTAAATGCCTTAGACTCTACTTTTCATGAAATTCTTATTCCACAATTCTGTGCCTTCTAAGGACTTCCTTGATCTCTGGAAAGATTCATAAAAACAGGATGGTAGATGGAGAACTGTTCATCTCTTTCAAACAAAGAATGCAGCATAAATTCTCTAGCCTTAAAAAACTTCTTTAGAAAGCCAGATGTGGTGGTGCCCGCCTTTAATCCCAGCACTCAGGAGGCAGAGGCAGGAGATCGCTGTGAGTTCAAGGCCACCCTGCGACTACACAGTGAATTCCAGGTCAGCCTGGGCTAGTGTGAGACCCTACCTTGAAAAACCAAATAAATAAATAATTAGTAACTGCCCAGTGTGGTGGCACATGCCTTTAATCCCAGCACTTGGGAGGCAGAGGCAGGATGATCTCCATGAGGCCACGCTGACTACACAGTGAATGCCAGTGAGACAATACTTCAAAAACAAAACAAAGCACATACAAAAAGAAAGAAAGAAACAAACAAACAAAACAAATCAGGGCTGAAGAGATGGCTTTGCAGTTAAGCACTTGCCTGTGAAGCCTAAGGACCCAATCCAAGGTTCAACTTCCCAGTACCCACGTACACCAGATGCACAAAGTGGTGTATGCATCTGTAGTTCATCTGCAGTGGTTGAGAGGGCCCTGGTGCATCCATTCTCTTATCTGCTTATTTCTCTCTCTCAAATAATAGAAATAAAATTGTTTATAAAAAATCAGTAATATTCACATTATGTACCAATTATAAATACACTGAGAAGGAAATCAGGTAAACAGTCCTAGTCACAACAGCCACACAAAAAAATGAAATATCCCAAATCAAGGAATTCAAAGAACACTACAATGAAAACTTTGAAACACTGAAGGCAGGTGTGTTGTCATACATTTAATCCCAGCACTCAGTAGGGTAGGAGGATCCCTATAAATCTGAGGCCAGCCTGGGCTGTAGAATGAATTCCAGGTCAGTCAGAGTTAGAGAGAGGCCTTGCTTCAAAAAAACACCAAAGGGGCTGGAGAGATGGCTTAGCAGTTAAGGTGCTTGCCTGTGAAGCCTAAGGACCCAGGTTCAATTTCCCAGTACCCACATAAGCCACGTGCACAAGGTGGCACATGTGTCTGGAGTTCGTTGGTAGTGGCCAGAGGCCTTGGCTTGCCCAGTCTCTCTCTGCCTCTATCTCAAATAAATAAAATATTAAAAAGGGTGGGGGACAACCAAAGCAGCACTCCAGAGGCAAAGGTAGGAGGATCGCTGCGAGTTCAAGGCCAGCCTGAGCTAGAGAGCTAGACCCTACCTCGAAAAATCAAACACCAAGACAGAAGCTGAAGGAGACACCTGACAAAGAAAGACCTCCTGTGCTTGTGTACTGGAGGATTCAGAGCTGTGAAAACTGCCAGCCTCCCTAAACCAATAGACAGATTCACTGTAATTCCCAACTAAATAAGTACCATTCTTCACAGAAAGAAAAAAGTATTGCCAGGCGTGGTGGCACACGCCTTTAATCCCAGCAGAGGCAGGATCACCATGAGTTCGAGGTTACCCTGAGAGTATATAGTGAATTCCAGGTCACCCTGACTAGAGTGAAACCCTAAAAAAAAAAAGAGAGAGAGAGAGAGAGAGAGAGAATATTAAACTCATATGGGAGCATGAAAGACCCTGTACAGCCCAAACAATACTGCTGGAGGCACCACCACATCTGATTGTCAGACCAGATCAGGTGCATTCTGAGTGGTATGGCTGTACACTGATTTTCAGTTACACAACAGAGCCATGATAATAAAAACATCAAAGCTGGCCAGGCATGGTGGTAAACACCTTTAATCCCAGCACTTAGGAGGCAGAGGTAGGAGGATTTCCATGACTTTGAAGCTGGCCTGAGACTACATAGTGAGTTCCAGGTCAGCCTGACCTAGACTGAGACCCTACCTCAAAAAGAAAAAACAACAACTGAAAAACAAACAAAATCGGAGCCGGGCATGGTGGTGCACGCCTTTAATTCCAGCATTGGAAAGGCTGAGGTAGGAAGCTCACCATGAGTTTGGGGCCACCCTGAGACTACAAAGTAAATTCCAGGCCAGCCTGGGCTTATGTTGAAAAACAAAACAAACAAAAAAATTCATGGTACTGGTAACAAAACAGACACACAGATCAATGGAATAACAGAAGGTCCAGACAAGTCCACGCAACTATAGGCACCTGATTTTTGACAAAGATGCCATAAAAACACATTGGAGAAAAGAGCACTTCCAACAAACGGAGCTGGGAAAACTAAACAGATATCACATATCCTCAGACAGAAGAATGAAAAATGGATGCACAAGGTGGTCCATGCATTTAGTTTGTTTGCAGCTGCCAGAGGCCCTGGAATGCCCATTCTCTCTCTCTCTCTCTCTCTCTCTCTCTCTCTGGTTTTTCAAGGTAGGGAGGGTCTCACTCTAGCTCAGGCTGACCTGGAATTCTCTATGTAGTGTCAGGGTGGCCTTGAACTCACAGCAATCTTCCTACCTCTGCCTCCCAAGTGCTGAGATTAAAGGCATGTCTCTCTTTTGGTTTCCATTCTCTCTCTAATAAATTAAAAAAAAAAATTGGAGCCAGGCATGGTGGCACACACCTTTAATCCCAGCACTTGGGAGGCAGAGGTAGGACAGCCATGATTTTGAGACCACCCTGAAGCTATAGTAAATTCCAGCTCAGCCTGAGCTAGAGCATGACCCTACCTGAGGGAAAAAAAAAGGGCTGGAGAGATGCCTTAGCAACTAAGGTGTATGCCTGCCAAGCCTAAGGCCCCAGGTTTGATTCTCCAGGTCCCATGTAAGCCAGATGCACAAGGTAGCACATGTGTCTGGCTACCCTGAGACTACAGAGTGAATTCCAAGTCGGCCTGGGCTAGAGTTGAGACTCTATCTCGAAAAACCAAAAATAAGTAAATACATAATGGTATTATTTTTTTTTAATTTTTTTGTTTTTATTTATTTATTTCAGAATGACAGACAGAGAGAGGAAGAGGCAGAGAGAGAGACAGAGAGAGAGAATGGGCGTGCCAGGGCTTCCAGCCACTGCAAACGAACTCCAGACACGTGCGCCCCCTTGTGCATCTGGCTAACGTGGGTCCTGGGGAATCGAGCCTCGAACCAGGGTCCTTAGGCTTCACAGGCAAGCACTTAACCGCTAAGCCATCTCTCCAGCCCATAATGGTATTATTAACAGCTCATCCAGTAAGAAGCTGGACCAACTGGCCCTTCACAAGCTTTAATCCCTTCACCATATCAAAAGCCTGACATATAGTAAGATAAGAGAGGAAAATAGATAAGAAGTGTCAGTTACTTAAACGTAAATAAAAAGTTTTGATTTCTCTGGGCGTGATGACACACATAGTGAGTTCCAAGTCAGCCTGGGCTAGAGTGAAACCCTACCTCGAAAAACCAAAAAATAAATCAAAAAGAAAATTATAGTAATACCAAAATGTAGGCCGGCACAATGGCACATGCCTTTAATCCCAGCACTTGGGAAGAAGAGGTAGGACGATGGCTATAAATTTGCTACCTGAGACTATATGGTGAGTTCCAGGTTAGCCTTGGCAAGAGTGAGACCCTACCTCAAATTAATAAATAAATATACACCACAATGAATTTACCTACTTCTGCTTAGTCCACAGCAGGTTGTGCGTTATCAATAACAGTAGTAACTCAAGTTGGTCAAGGTGACTTCTAACCCATTCATGGTTTTGTTGTTGTAGTTTATTTTTTCAAGGTAGGGTCTTGCTCTTGCCTAGGCTGACCTGAAAATTCACTATGTAGTCTCAGGGTGGCCTTGAACTCATGGTAATCCTCCTACCTCTGCCTCTGTCCCTCCTGTGCCACCACGCCCAGCCACTATTGTTTTTTAGTATTTGTGTTTGTTTATTTGAAGACAGACAGATGGGCCTTTAGCCACTGCAAATGAACTCCAGATGCATGTACTACCCTGTGCATCTGGCTTACATGGGTCCTGGGGAACTGAACCTGGGTCCTATGGCTTTGTAGGCAAGTGCCTTAGCTGACCTGAAATTAGTAGGTAGTCTCAGGCTAGCCTCAAACTCAGGATGATCCTCCTACCCCTGCCTCTCAAATGTTGGGATTAAAGGTTTGAGCCACCACGCCCGGCACTCTTTTTTTCTTTTTGAGGTAGGGTCTCACTCTAGCCCAAGCTGACCTGGAATTTACTGTGTAGCCCCAGGCTGGCCTTGAATTTACAGCAATCCTCCTACCTCTGCCTACCAAGTTGCTGGGATCAAAGGCATGTGTCAGACACACCAGCCACGGGTACTGGGGAAATCAAACCTGGGTCCTTTGGCTTTGCTGGCAAGCGCCGTAACTGCTAAGCCATCTCTCCAGCCCAATAGTTTTAAATGACTTAAATCTCTTGAGCAAATTATGACTATACACATATGAAAAGGGTGACTGACAATCCATTCAGGTGTAAATCTGTTCAACTATATTAATATTCCATGTTAGAATTGTTTTACTATTCATTAAAGCTCAGGTTTGATTTTTTTTTTTTTATATCACTATATCACTTTTCTGGGTCTGGATTTTCCAGGCAGATTCAGCTGTATGGCGGATCACGAGAAGTTGTAGTTGCTGCTAGCTCTATGAGTGAGCTTAAACACTCATCAGAGCAGCAGAAAGAAACAATTGTGGTCAGTTCTGAAGACTACTCTATTAGTGCCTCTCTCTGGAAACTGCCTAGATCCCACTCAGGATCAAGTCAACTCTATTTCTCCCTCTAGCAGTCAGTCTATCTTATTTGCTATCAGATCACTCCGGCTTATATTGGATGTTCTCGGGGTTTTTGTCTCTTTATTTTGGGGGTCGGTGAAATGCTGGGGACCAAACTTACAGCTTGCAGCATTGCTAGGAAGCATCACCACTGAGCTGCACTCTCTATCCCTATCCTAAGTCAAAACCCAGTAGACCATAGCCCACCTTAGCCTATTTGTCAATGTTTCATTCCTCCTGTTCGAGTGACACACATTGGATCCCAAACCCAGAGCACCTGAAAGGACCTTTATGTTACATCTCGCGCTCATTGTTCAAACATACATATGTTCCATGGAACTCATTTCTGGTTACCTGTTTACATAGCTCTCATCTTTGACTACACGAGAACAGTACCCCAGCTACTCTCTGGACAATTTTATGTGGGCTTGTCTAGAAGCTCAACTGCCAACACTGAAAGTGGTGGTTCCTCACACAAATAACTAGCTGGAGAGGCTCGTCAAATAAATCTGAGACTCAGAAACACAAGACAAACATGATCTGCGTACTCTGTGACCTTAGGACATGTCACCTCTGCACTTTTGTTACTCAAATTCTTCCTTTTTTAAAAAAAAGTTTTGGTTTTTTGAGGTAGGGTCTCACTCTAGCCCAGGTTGACCTAGATTCACTATGTAGTCTCAGGTTGGCCTCGAACTCATGGTAATCCTCCTACCTCTGCCTCCTGAGTGCTGGGATTAAAGGCGTGCGCCATACCTGGCCTTCCTTTAAAAAAAAAAAAAGTGGGGCTGGAGATGGCTTAGCAGTAAGAAGCTTGCCTGTACCTGCATAAAGCCAGTTGCACAAAGTGGCACAAGCATCTGGAGTTCTTTTGCAGTGGCTGGAGGCTCTGGCGCACCATTCTCTCTATCTGCCTCTCCTTCTCTCACAAATAAAATAAAAAATTTAAAAATTATGTATTTATTTGAGTGAGTGAGTATAGGTGTACCAGAGCCTCCTGCAGCTGCAAATGAACTCCAGATGCATGTGCCACTTCATGCATCTGGTTTTACAATGAACCTGGGCCATCAGGCTTTATAAGCAAGCACCTTTAACCACACTAAGCCATCTCTCCAGCCCCTTTCCTCTTTTTCTTTTTCTTTTTTTTTTTTTTTTTTAAGGTTTAGAGAGGCTTTATTAGATTAAGAGGAAAGAGGAGAAAGCACAGAGAGTTCCGCCATAAGGGAGGCAAGAGGGGGTAAAGCCCATGTGTGAGCGGAGGGGAGGGGTCTCCCCTCTTCTCAGGCAGCTGGGCTGAGATGAGGGAAGGCTTACCAGAGCCTCGAAGTTCAGGAGCCAGCAAAGAGAGAGCCCCTTTCCTCTTTTTCAAAGACAGGTCATGCTATGTAGCCCAGGCTGGCTGCAAATCAAAATCCTGCCTCAGACTCCCAAATGTTGGGATTGGGGCTGGAGAGATTGGCTCAGCGGTTAAGGGGCTTGTCTCCAAATGTTGGAATTACAAGTGTGTCCCAACACTGTGCCAGGCTACCTAATTCCATCCTGTGGTAATACCAGGCAGAAAACAGGTAAAACAGAAAAAAGACATGAGCCACTCGCAAAAGAAAATAACTCTTACTTTAAGAACCTGCTCTGAGCCAGGTGTGGTGGCACACACCTTTAATCCCAGCACTGGGCAGAGGTAGGAGGATCGCCATGAGTTCAAGGCCACCATGAGACGACAGAGTTAATTCCAGGTCAGCCTGGACCAGAGTGAGACCCTACCTCGAAAAACCGGGGGAAAAAAAAAAAAAAAAGAACCTGCTCTGGCTGGGCGTCATGGCTCACACCTGTAATCACAGCACCCAAGAGGGCCAAGGAATTCCACATGGCATTCTGGGGTCAAACAGTAATTACTTGTTATTTCAAGTTACTCTCTTCCTCAGAACATACATTAAATATTCTAATTAGGACCTAGGTGTTCCTAACCCAATAGAAACATTTCTCACGCTTTAGTTCAAGAAAAGTGAGTCTGAGCTGGTTTGAATAATGTCATTTCACAACAGTGAAAGCAAATCAACAGCTTTTTTAGGCTCCTTATGGTTTAGTTAAGTTTATTCTGTAATTACTGTGTAATAGAAAGACTCAACTAGACAACCACAGAAATAATTGTGAAGAGCTAAACCAGATGCTGTAAGTTGGCTGTGCATTTTAGAGAATTCCAGTGTCTTCCCTCAAGAGGATATCCTCTCACAAACTGATTCTCAACTCAACAAACTGGCTTCTCAACTTCCAGGCTGTATAATGGATTTCTCTAACATACTCCCCAATTTTACTCTTTGTCTTTAAGGGTACTATCTCTCGGCTCATACACTTAGCAATTCCCGGATTTTTTAATGTAGTGTCTAGAATGGAATCCAGAGCCTCCACATGCTAGCAAGCACTATAACATTAAGCTACACTCTCCCCCCACCCAACACCTAGCTGCTAATATGGGTCAGTTCAATTTCTCCTTTCCCTAGGGATGGGCGGGGAGAGACACACACACACACACACACATTTTAAAAATAAAAGTCTGACAGGTCAGCCTGGACTAAAGTGAAGACCCTACCTCGAAAAACCAATAAATAAATAAATAAATAAATAAAGTCTGAGCCCGGGTGTAGTGGTGTACATCCTTAATCCCAGCACTTGGGAGGCAAAGGCAGAAGGATCGCTGTGAGTTCAAGGCCACCCTGAGACTACATAGTGAATTCCAGGTCAGCCTGAACTACAGCAAGATCCTACCTTAAATAATAAAACAATAAATAAATAAATACAATAAGGTCTGAATTTCTAGTTCACATTATGGCAAGACTTCAAAGGTAACATTCTCTTTCATTAAGGCTTTGAAGCTTGACCTAACAACGTCTCACTCATTCAACAAATGGTGAGCATCATATTGCTATGGGGCAGGACTTGTGCCAAGGGCCCAGCATCTGCGGTAACAGGACTGAATCCTGATTTCTGCCTCTACCACTTCCACTTTGGGCAAAGTATTTATGCTCTGCCTTGTCTTCTCACCTATAAAACAGGAATAACCAGCACTAGCTCCAAGTGCTAAAAGGATTAAATATAACAAACTTTCCTCTGGCTGCACCTAACAGATTGTAAATGCTCAACGAAATATGATTATACAATGTTGAGTAAGTCACACAGGATCCTTGCTCTATCTTGGTCACTATTACATTCTTTCCTATCCAGTTTATTAGGCTGTTAACACGGCCTCAACGATCTTCTAAGGTTTTTTTTTTTGTTTGTTTTTGGTAGACGACATTTACTGCTTTGTTCATTTTATGAACGTTAAACCCTCCCCCCCTTGTGTTTTTCTCTTAAGTAGATCTATCTCATAGACCTTTCACTTGGAAGTTTCTTCAAGATTTAGGTCCAGCAGAAAGGCCTCCAGAAAAGGGGAAGAGCATTTTTTTAACACAAAGATTTTTTTAAAAAAAGCAAAAAAGTTTTAAAAGCATTAACATTCAAGCACGTGATTTTTTTGTGAACAAGAACCAAGTCACTGGGTGTACACTATGTCATACTCATAACTCCAGGGACTGGCAATAAGGAAGACATTAAATTCCCATCTCGGCTTTAGCTTGGTATTTTATTGGACACAGTTATGGAAGTAGAACTCAAAATATTAACTTTCCCCCTTATCTAATCATCCTAGGCATGGCAGTGCTGCAAGCTTTGAAACATCGGCTACTAAGTGACTTAAAAACAACGAACCATTTTAAAATTAAACAATGTAACTGAAATAGGGGGGGAAAAAAAAAAACCCTGCTGTCTAGGGAAAACCGAAGAGTCTGTCAACCCATCGCAGCTGGGTAAATTAGACACGATTTGACTTGCTCCTTTTTCCGATGTCGACACATTTGTCAAGCCAAGTCCTGGATACGCACGTTTAAGAGCTAGAGACAAGTGTCTGAAAAAAAAAAAAAAAAGGCAACTTTTCCCGTTTCTAAACCATTTAGCTCCGTTTGGCGTGACTGCACATCTCCCACTAAGCCATTTTTTTTTTTTCTGAGGCCAGAAAACTTTCAAAGCAGAGGGCCGCTTTGTGAAATGCAGTATAATTATGCCAACTGCTGGTGAGTTTTAATGGAACCGCTTCAACGGAAGACTGGCCAAACGAGAGCGAGGAGGAGGTTTTTTCATTTCGGAGCAAGCCTCCTGTTTGCGCCTCTACAAACAAACCTACATTTAATCCGAAACCGCAAACTGCTCCGACTAACATGGGAGGCAGGAGGGCTCGGCGGCGGCGGCGGCGGCGCTGCTCTCGCCATGGGCGCCCTCGGTGGCACCGGGCTCGATCCGGCTTTCAGCTCCATCCTCGGGTTAAGATGGTGCCCTCCGGCACACCGAGGGAGCCCCGCCGGCCCGGGACCTTCCAGGGGAGAGGGAGGGAGGGACGGACCCGGAGGACGTCTGCAGCCGGGTCCTCCAGCAGGAGGAGAAGCGCCGGGCTGGGCGAGCCCCTTTGTCTGCTTATCTCGTCGAGAGAGAGAAAGGAAGGAAGGAAGGAAGGAGGACGGAGGAAGGCGGAGGGAGGAGGGGGCCGAGGGCGGCGGGCCGGGGAGTGAGCCCGGCCCGGCCCGGCCCGGCCGCAGCGTGCGCGCCCCGCGGCCGCTCACCTCGTCCTCCTGCTCGCTGCGGAAGCACAGGCACGCCGCCCGCTTCTTGAAGCCCTCGCGGTCGTACGTCCGCGTCTGGTTGGGTTTGAACTTCATCATAGAGCCGGGCTCCGGCGGCTGCTGCGGCTCCGGCTCCGGCTGCTGAGGCTGCGGCGGCTCCGGCCGACGCCGCGGGGACCCGGCCGCCGCCACCCCGCCGCGGACGACGACGACGACGACGACGCGGACGAGGGCCGAGACGAGTCGGGGCGCCGAGCACGCCGGCGAGGCGGTGGAGGACGAGGACGCCGATCACTGGAACCCGGGGGCCGGGAGGGAAGCGCCGCCTCTGCCCGGGCGCCCGCCGCTCTCCATGGAGGCTCGCCTCGCCGCTCCCTCCCTCCCGTCCGCCCGCCCGCCACCAACCACGGCCGCCGTGGAGGGGGGGAGTGGGTGGGAAAGAGCGAGGCTCCCGGCTCGTGCCACGCGGAGCCGGTTGCTAGCGGCGGCGCACACTGGCCGGCGGCGCCGCGGCGGATGCGCGCCGCCCCTTACGCCCATGTTTAAGTAGCGAGCGCGCGCGCCCCGCCTCCGCGCCCTCCGTCCCCCCGCCCCCCGCGGAAGAGCGCGCGCCATCGCGCCTGCGCGCCGGGACCGCTGCGGGCGGGAGGGGCGGGGCGGGGCGCAGGGGGCGGGGCCGTGCGCCCTCGGGCTTGGCGTTGGGCCGATCCTCGAGGTTGGTGCTCGAGCGAGCGTGGAGTGACCGTGGTGGGGTGAGGGTGTCTGGGAATGGAGAGGAGCCAGCAGCTCCCCGCGACCTTCCCCCGTAGGGACCAGGCTTGCAATCTCCTCCCGAGACACTTGACTCCCATAGCTGCTCGGAAAAGTCGCACCCGGGTCAGGAAATGCCTGGAAGCATTGCGGTGACCGCGGTGACGGGAGGCTGGACTGGAAAGGCTTGGGAAGGTTAAGTTCATTGAGGGTTTTTTTTTTTTTTCTTCCCCTTTCCCTTCATTTGTTTCCCTGGAAGGAGTAAAGGCACATTTGCTTTTCTTTCTTCTTGGGTCGGGAGACCTGTATTGTCTTGGAGTCAGCTCAAGTTAAGAAAAAAAAAAAAAAGTCTTTGAGGACTGGAGAGATGGCTCAGCGGTTAAGGCACTTGCCTGCAAAATCTAAGGACCTGGGTTCGATTTTTCAGTAGCACGTAAAGCCAGATGCACAAGGTGGCACATGCGTCTGGAGTTCGATTGCAATTATTATAGGCCCTGGAGTGCCCATTCTCTCTCTGTGTCTCTCATAAATAAATAAAATATTTAAAAAATTTTTGAGAAATGAGTGAAAGTTTTGCTTTAAAAAATTATTATTATTTTTTTCCCGTCTGGAAGTTTAGTTTCTTTGGGAACTTAGGACCACCTCCGCATTAGTGTGTCTTAGAAAGGCTAAGAAAAAGGACCTAGTATCTAGGGAACTCAAGAAAACCTCTAAGCTAGGCATGGCGTTGCAGAAGTGTAATTCAAGCACTTGGGAGGTGGGGGCCGGAGGATAAAGAGTTCATAATCATCCTTAGCGACATTTCAAGTTCAAGGCTGGACTGGTTTATATGAGAGCTTGTTTCAAAAAAAAAAAAAAAAAGAAGAAGAAGAAATCCCCTAACCCATTCCATTCTGGATTCCCAAGGAGCTGCTTTGTTTTTCATTCCTGGAAGATCTCCTGGGAGCCAGGCACTGGCATCCAATGAAACCTGCGAGCCCCGGCCCCTCGCCCCTCCAACCCTCTCCGGCTCAAGGAGCACAAGGACCTGGGAACTAGCGCTGACAATCGCTTGAGTCCATGGAGAACTGCAAATGTGCTGAGGGCGGGGAAGGTAGAGAGAGCCATAGGGAGATTTGACCCTAGGGAAAGAGTAAAAGCTTCCCGAGGCTGGAGACTGGGCTTCGGGGGAAGGAGGAGTTAACTAGACAATGGGCTGATGAGCTGTCAGGGCAAACCCAATTAACAAGGACGCAGAAAAGGCCGGGGAGGAGGGAAGGAGGGAGGGGATCGCTGAAAAATGAAAGAAGGAGGTCAGTGTGTCTGCAGAGGAGACAGGAAGAGGGCCGCCCCTCAGGCAGGGAGGGTTGTGAGGCCAGACTGCTGTGGGCTGGGGAGTCTTGGGAGCTAGATTCCCTTTCCATACGTGACCGCATCTGTCTTGGCCTCCGGGCCGAGCACAAGCAAGTTTGGAGAATGAGTTAATGTTGAATAAACGGTTTAAGGAATGAGGCTTCACCACAATTAGAAATCAAGTCTGTACAGAGACATTTTCCAAGCTGTTCTGATTGAAGTTTAACTGTTTCCCGGCTTTACAAACAAAGGCAGAACACAGTTAGCTAGGGGCTCCACTATGTTTAACATGCAAATATTAGTTTTAGATAATAGGTTCCCATTAATTAGGTAATCAATCTCACTGTGATTTATTTATTTCATTCCACCTACCAAGTGCTTCCATTACAGGTAAGTATGTCACCACACCCCACTTCACTGTGATCATTTTAATTGGAGAAAAAAAAAAACATTAAAAAGATTGTTTCCCTCTGCTCAAACCTTTCAAAGGACTGGCTTCTAGTTGGTGTTCAATAAATAGGATGCCTTAGACTATATAATGAATTCCAGGTCAGCCTGGACTAGAGTGAAACCCTATCTCAAAACACAAACAAACAAACAAAAAAGTGTGAGAATAAATGAGATGGAGGGCTGGAGAGATGGCTTAGCAGTTAAGATACTTACCTTCACAGCTAGGGATCCAGGTTCAATTCCCCAGTACCCACCAAGCCAGATGCATATGGTGGCACATGTATCTGGAGTTCCTTCACAGCAGCTGGAGGCCCTGGTATGCACATTCTTTGTCTCTCTCTCAAATAAGTAAAAATATTTATAAACAAATAGCTGGGTGTGCTGGTGCACATCTTTAATCCCAGCACTTGGGAGGCAGAGGTAGAAGGATCACTGTGAGTTGGAGGCCACCCTGAGACTATACAGTGAATTCCAGGTCAGCCTGGGCTCCAGTGAGACCCTACCTCGAAAAACCAAAATAAATAAATAAAATAAAAATAAATAAATAAATAGGATGGCTAGATTGGTGGTTTTTTTTTTTTTTTTTTCTTATTAACTGCAGGAGGGGAGGCATAGATCAGAATTAACTGAGGAGAAAAGGAAGGTGCTTGCAACCAAATTGCTGAGGGAAGGAATCTCCCCAGCTCAGAACCAGTGAGTGTGAGCAGGTGGAATCTTGCTTCAGTTTCCCTGCAACTGGACTTGGTTAAAAAAAAAAAAATCTTGGCTTCACTCTTGTGTGCATTAGTGACTAATGTTTGTCTTTGAGTCTCAGTCTTTCTTCTCTCTCAAATAGTATGATTTGTAGCTTCTTGCACAAAATTTAACAAAAATATCTCAGTGAGCCAGGCGTGGTGGAGCATGCCTTTAATCCCAGCACTTGGGAGGCAGAGGTAGGAAGATTGTCATGAGTTCGAGGCCACCCTGAGACAACATAGTGAATTTCAGGTTAGGCTGCGCTAGAGCGAGACCCTACCTCGGAAAACCAAAAAAAAAAAAAAAAAAAAATTAAAAATTAAAAAGTATCTCAGTGAGCCTGAAAATATTTTGAAACTGTAAAGGATTTAAAGGAGTATGTTATGTTAGCATCTCCCTAGTACTGGTATTAGAACACATCAGCATGCTCTACTACAAGGAAGAGGCTTCCTCCTCCTTCTCCTCTTCTCCCTCCTTTTCTGTACTCAACGACAGTAATGGAGAGATGCTTAGAGAACGCTTGCATTTTGACACTAAATGGAGGGGCTTTAATTTAAAAGATGTTGCAATGAATTATGTAAGCTAAAAAAATCTTTTTTCTAAAAAATTTTATTTTTATTATTTATTTGAGAGAGAAAGAGGTGCAGAGAGAGAGAGAGAATGGGCATGTCAGGGCCTCCAAGCACTGCAAACGAACTCCAGATGTGTGTGCCACCTTATGCATCTGACTTATGTGGGTTCTGGGGACTCAAACCAAGGTTCTTTGGCTTTGCAGGCAAACATCTTAACCGCTAAACCATCTCTTCAGCCTTAAAAAAATTAAAAAAAAAACTTTATTAAACTGGGCATGATGGCGCACACCTTTAATCCCAGCACTTGGGAAGCAGAGGTAGGAGGATTGCCGTGAGTTCAAGGTCAGCCTGAGCTAGAGTGAGACCCTACCTTGAAAAAACAAAAACAAAAACAAAACAAGAAAAAAAAAAGACTTTATTGACAATTTTCATACGTACAGAGAATATTGTGAAGAAACTTTTAATAATGTGAAAAGCCTGCTCTTTCTACACATAGACATTATTCTTTATTCACCTGTTGCTCTTGCTTAATTATTTGAGAGGAACCTAGTAGAAAAGGAAGCTTGTGTGACTAAAATGAGAAAATAAAGACCAATCACAATGCCAGGTCCAGTCTCGTGTTTCTATGTCAGCTCCTCTGTGGCAGGTGCTTGCCCCAGCTCAGAGCTCCGCTTGTGTTGTTTAAGGCCTATTATGCATCTGAAATGAGCGCAGGCACTGTTCAAAACTTAGATCATATCCACTCAAATCCCAGATGAGATAGACACAGGCTTGTTTTTCCTTTGCAGGGCCAGTAAGGACTGGGCTACACCAGCCAGTTCGCTTGGGATCAGAGTCCAGTTTCAGATTAATCTCTATTTAGTTTATTTGCCATAGTATTGCTTTACCTGGAACTTAAAATCCACTGAGGCATTTCTTACCCTATTTTTAAATTTTCTGAACTTTCAGAGAGAGAGAAACATTTTAACATTGGCTGTATAGGGCACCCTCCTCCCGCCTGGGTCCTTCTAATGATGTAACAGTGTCCTGCCGGTGATCCCTTGGGTGGGTAGGCTTCTGCCTTGTCCTGTTTTAGCATGTTACCATCAACTGAGTTTCTTCTCTTGGTAAAACTGTGATAATGTCAAATGATCCCTTTATAAGCCTTCATCTGATTATAAGAGTGACGCGTTCTTGTGCTGGCCAGTGCTGGCTGCTGCCATGACCTCATGTAATGATTCCAGTAACAGTCCTATGAGACAGCTTTTTGTTGGTTTTGTTCTTTCTTATTTTTGTTTTTTTTTTTTTTTTTTTTCCTGAGGTGGGGTCTTGCTCTAGGCCAGGCTGGCTATAATTTCAGGGTGGCCTTGAACTCCGTGATCCTTCTACCTCTGCCTCTTGGGATTAAAGGCATGTGCCACCATGCCAAAGTACTATTTTTTTTTCTTTCTGCCTCCCTATCTATCTATCTATCTATATAATAGTTTATATTTATTTATTTTGTTTTTCTTAGGTAGGCTCTCTCTCTAGTACATATTGACCAGGAACTCACTCTGTAGTCCCAGACTGCCTTGAACTCAGCGATCCTCGCACCTTTGCCTCTTGAGTGCTTGGATTAAAGGCATACACCACCATACCCAATTCCTCTCTCTCTTTTTTTCCCCTTAGTTTTTAAACTTTTATTTATTTTTGCAAGGAGGGAGAGAGAGAGAGAGAGAGAAAAGAAAGAAAGAAAAATGGGCACACCAGGACCTCTTGCTGTTGCAAACCAACTCCAGGTGCGTGTGCCTCTTTGTACATCTGGCTTTACATGGATACTGGGGGATTTAACCTGGGTTATTTGGCTTTGCAGGTAAGCACGTTAACTGCCAAGCCAGCTCTTCAGCCATTCTCTTGTTTTGGTTTTTCGAGGTAGGGTCTCACTCTGGCTCAGGCTGACCTGGAATTCACTATGTAGTCTCAGAGTGGCCTCGAACTATGGTGATCCTCCTACCCCTGCCTCCCAAGTGCTGGGATTAAAGGTGTATGCCACCACGCCTGGCAATTCTCTTGTTTTTCTGAGTCAGAATCTCAATGTATAATGTAGTCTGACCTCAAACTTACATTGTAGCTCAGGCTTACCTGCCTAAGCATGCCCCACCCTACCCAACAAGGCAGCTACTTTTGTTTGTTTGTTTGTTTGTTTTTGTTAAAGAAGTATTCTTATTTATTTATTAGAGACACACACAGAGAGAGGATGGGCATGCCAGGGCCTCTGGCCACTGCGAATGAACTCCAGATGCATGTGCCTCCTTGTGCATCTGGCTTACGAGGGAACTGGAGAATTGAACCTGGATCCTTGGGCTTTGTAGGCAAGCACCTTAACCGTTAAACCATCTCTGCAGTCCAAGGCAGCTACTTTTGATTTGTTCCCATTTTATAAAATGTGAACCCTGCCCTACGCGTCTCTCTCTAGCCCAAGTTTCTAACCCTAAAGAGTTCTGTGAGCTTGCCTTATTATCTCTGTCACAGGGTGACTATTAGTTTGCAGGGCCTGCATTTTAACACAGGGTTTCTTTTCATTGTAAAATGAAAAAGGAACTTAGTGGAGTTCCGGAGGGGAAGCTCTTGAGGTAGGAAATTGCAGTGGACTTCTAGATTACAGTTTCATTTACTCTGGAATGACTTATTTCATAGAGGCCCAAATGAGTTGGGGTTGTGATGGCGCATGCCTGTCTTCCTAACTACTTTGGGTTCTGAGACAGAATAAGTTCAAGGCCAGTCTGGGCAACATAGCAAATAGGAGATACACTGAGCAGTTAAAAGTTACTTGTTTGTTAAGCCTGAGATCTGGGTTTGATTCCCCAGTACTTATATAAAGACACAAAAAATGCTGCATGCATCTTGTGTGTGTTTGCAGCAGCAAGAAACCCTGGCATGCCCATATACACATACTCAAGTGCAAATAAATACTTGAATATTTAACAATTTTAAATATTTTTATTTTATTTATTTATTTGAGAGAAAGAAGCAGATACATAGAGAGAGAATGGGTGCATCAGGGCCTCTAGTCACTGCAAACAAACTCCAAATTCATGCACCACCTTGTGCATCAGGCTTACGTGGGTACTGGGGAATCAAACCTGGGTTCTTAGGCTTTGCAGGCAAGCACCCTAAGTGCTGCAGCCCAAATATTTAATTTTTTAAAAATTATGAAAAATTATGCCGGGCGTGGTGGCGCACGCCTTTAATCCCAGCACTCGGGAGGCAGAGGTAGGAGGATCGCCGAGAGTTCGAGGCCACCCTGAGACTACAGAGTGAATTCCAGGTCAGCCTGAGCTAGAGTGAGACCCTACCTCGAAAAACCAAAAAAAAAAAAAAAATTATTTATTTATTTGTAAGCAGAGAGATACAGGCAGAGAGAGAGACAGAAAGAGAGAGACAGCCAGTATAGGCACATCAGGGCCTTTAGCCACTGTAAATGAATTCCACATGCATGTACTCCTTTGTGCATTTGGCTTACATGGGTACTGGGAAATCAAACCCAGGTTGTTTGGCATTGCAGGCAAGTGCCTTAACCACTGAGCATGTCTCCAGCCCTAAATTAAAAGGAAGGAAGAAGAAAAAAAGAAAGAAGAATAAGAAAGAAAGTAGCAGGGCATGGTGGGGCACACCTTTAACACTCTGGAGGCAGAAGTAGGAGCATTGCTGTGAGCTCAAGGCCAGCCTGAGACTACATAGTGAATTCCAGGTCATTGAGACCCTACCTTGAACTCCCCCCACCAAAAAAAAAAAAAAAAAAAAAAAGGAGAAGAGTAAATCTGGGAATAGTTTAGTGGTAGAGCATTTACCTAGCATGTGCTGAACCCTGGGTTTAACCCTCAGTACTGCAATCACCAACAAAACAAACACTTAAAACAGAAAGGAATGGATGAGAGAATGGATTAAATTAAAAAGTTAGGATTAAAGCCGACCATGATGGAGCATGCTTTTAATTCCAGTGCTCTAGAGGCTGAGGTAGGAGGATCCTTGAGAGGTCAAGGCCATCCTGAGACTACATAGTGAATTCCAGGTCAGCCTGAGCTAGATAGTAAGACCCTACCTTGAAAACAAAAAATAAATAAATAATTTAGGATTAAAATAATTAGGATTAAAAATACTAAAAATGAGCCAGGCGTGGTGGCTCACGCCTTTAATCCCAGCACTAGGGAGGCAGAGATAGGAGGATACTCGAAAAAACAACAACAAAATACTAAAAGTGACTAACCAACTCATCTGCTATTTAAACTTTAAATGCAGACTTTGAAGCTTCACTGTCGATGAACTTCTCATTTACTGAAATAAAGAAGTGAATTTTCAGATTTACAACATTTTCCCTAATTTTCAATTTCTCTTCTCGGCAGACTGCTTGGTCTCACAAGCCTGGTGCTTGTGCGCACTTCTGTAGCCGATGAGAATGTTTACTGAGAGCGCAGTTCGACGTTTCCTTCCTTATCGCTCAGGGAAAGGTATATGCCAAGCAGTTATCTCCTTGCAAAGGCATGACTTGACATTTTCATAGACATCAGGCCAGCATTGCGAGCTGTTGCTTCCCTCGGAGGTGGTTGTTTTACATAACAATCCTTCATATTTCATTCCAGTAGAAAGGTAGGGCAAAAAAGACAGAATGAAAAAAGAATGAGGCAAGCAAAGAAAGGGAAGAGAGGGAAAAGGAAAGAAAAATAGCTTCTAAAAGACATGTTATACAATACATTTACGGTTCATGGATCTTGTTTGAATCTACCTTCTAACAAACTGAAAGAAATTAGAACATTCATTTGGCTCTGGACATCTGGAATCACTATTTCATGATATTAAGCAACTGGTATTGCTCACAGGGAGTGATATTTACGAAGGAGAATCTCATATTTCGGAGACATATATTAATGGATATATTTTTTATTTTCTTTTTTAAAATATTTTATTTTATCTATTTATTTGACAGAAAAAGAGGAAGAGAGAGTGAGAGAATGGGTGCGCCAGGGCCCCCAGCCACTGCAAACAAATTCCAGGTGCATACACACCCTTGTGCATCTAGCTAACGTGGGTCCTGGGGAATTGAATCTGGGTCTTTTGGCCTTGCAGGCAAATGCCTTAACCACTAAGCCATCCCTCCAGCTCTGTTTTTGATTTTCTTGAGAATAAACTTGGTTGTTGGGGGCAGGGAAAATGGAAATTTCTTATCATGAATTTACAAAAATAAGTTTAAAGCTGGGTGTGAGGTAGGAGGATCACTGTGAGCTTGAGGCCAGCTTGTGCTACAGAGGGTGGAGAGATGGCTCAGTGGTTAAGGTGCTTGCAAAGCCTAATGACTGGGGTTTGATTCCCCAGTACCAGTGTAAAGCCAGATGCACAAAGTGGAGAATTCATCTGGAATTCATTTGCAGTGGCTAGAGGCATCCATTCTCTCTCTCTCTCTCCTCACTTTCTTTTTTGTTTTTTAATTTTTTTAATTAATTAATTTATTTATTTGAGAGTGACAGACAGACAGAGAAACAGGCAGATAGAGAGAGAATGGGTGTGCCAGGGCCTCCAGCCACTGAAAACGAACTCCAGACGCGTGCGCCCCCTTGTGCATCTGGCTAACGTGGGTCCTGGGGAATTGAGTCTTGAACCGGGGTCCTTAGGCTTCACAGGCAAGTGCTTAACTGCTAAGCCATCTCTCCAGCCCTCTCTCCTCACTTTCTATCCCTCACTGCTCACAAATAAATAAAGTCAATGAACTCAATTTCATTAAAAAAAAAAAAAAAAAAAAGCCAAACTGGGAGTGGTGGTGTATACCTTTAATCCCAGCACTTGGAAGGCAGAGGTAGGAGGATTGCTATGAGTTTGAGGCCACCCTGAGGCTACATAGTGAATTCCAGGTCAGCCTGGGCTAGAGTGAGACCCTACTTCAAAAACCAAAAAAGAGAAAAAAAAAGCCAAAAAAAAAGTAAGACCTGGAACTGTGTCTCAGTTAGTAAAGGACTTGCCTAACATGCACCAGGCCTAAGGTTTCTCCAGCACCACATAAACCAAGTGTGGTGGTGCCGGCCTGTAATCCCTGGATTTGGGAGGTAGAGTCAGGAGGATCAGAAGCTCAAGGAGGGCTGGAGGGATGGCTTAGTGGTTAAGGCGTTTGCCTGCAAAGCCAAAGGACCCGGGTTCAATTCCCCAGGACCCACGTAAGTCAGATGCACAAGGGGGCACACGTGTCTGGAGTTCCTTTGCAGTGGCTGGAGGCCTTGGTGCACCCAATCTCTCTTTCCCTCCTTCTTTCTCTGTCAAATAAATAAATAAAAGGGGGGCTGGAGAGATGGCTTAGCGGTTGAGCGCCTGCCTGTGAAGCCTAAGGACTCCAGTTCCAGGCTGGATTCCCCAGGACCCTTGAACTCATGGCGATCCTCCTACCTCTGCCTCCTGAGTGCTTTATTAAAGGAATGTGCCACCATGCCAGGTTTAAAATATATGTTCTTTTTTGAAATAAATTCATTCACCCAACACTTTATTTTTATTTATTTATTTGAGAGAGAGAAAGAGGCAAGTATAAATAAAGAGAGAATGAGCGTGCCAGGCCTCTAGCCACTTCTGATGAACTCCAGACACAAGTGACACCGTGTGCATCTGGCTTACATGGGTACTGGGGAATCAAACCCGTATTTCTGGGCTTTGTATTCAAGTGCCTTAGCTGCTGAGTCATCTCTCCAGGTTCCCTTCCTCTAGTTATTTGGTTTTTTATTTTTTTAATGTTTTTTTGTTCATTTTTATTTATTTATTTGAGAGTGGCACAGAGAGAGGGAAAGAGGCAGATAAAGAGAATGGGTGCGCCAGGGCTTCCAGCCACTGCAAACGTACTCCAGATGCGTGCGCCCCCTTGTGCATCTGGTTAACGTGGGTCCTGGGGAATCGAGCTTCAAACCGGGGTCCTTAGGCTTCACAGGCAAGCGCTTAACTGCTAAGCCATCTCTCCAGCCCCAGTTATTTGTTTTTAAGAAAGTGTTCCACTAAAGCTAGACAGATTGGCTTACATCTGCAATACCAGCACTTAGAAGGCTGAGGCAGGAAGACTGCTGTGAGTTTGAAGCCAGCTAGGGCTACATGGTAAATTTCTGGCCCAATCCCTAAAGTGGCTTAGCGGTTAAGGCATTTACCTGCAAAGCCAAAGGACCCAGGTTTGATTCCTCAGGACCCACGTGAGCCAGATGCACAAGGGGCGCATGCATCTGGAGTTCGTCTGTAGTGGCTGGAGGCCTTGGTGAGCCCATTCTCTCTCTCTCAGTCTCTCTCCCTCTTTCTCTGTCAAATAAATAAATAAAATATTTTTAAAAAGCTTGTTACAAAGTTATTTGAAAAAAAAAAAACTGTAGAAGGTTGTAAATAGTCATTATAGCCAGGCGTGGTGGTGCACACCTTTAATCTCAGCACTCTGGAGGCAGATGTAGGAGGATCACTGTGAGTTCAAGGACACCCTGTGACTACATAGTGAATTCCAGGTCAGCCTGAGCCGGAGTGAGACCCTACCTCCAAAGACAAAAAAAAAAAAAAAAAAAAAAAAAAAAAAAAAAACAACAACAAATAAACAAACAAAAGTCATTATAGCACATGTCAAGTAATCCCATCTCTGGAAGACTGAAGCAGGAGGTTTGTGAGTTCCAGACCAGTCTGAGTTACATAGGGAGACCCTGTCTCAAGAAAACAAAACAAAGCAGATTGTAAGCATAATATAATCATAACGAAACATTCTAATATAAGGATTGAATTAAAAAACCTAGGGATGTACTTCAATGATAGACAGTTGCCTTACATTTTTTTTTTTTCTGGGTTTAGTGGCCAGCGCTTCAAAAAAGGGAGAACAAAGCAGCGGGTGTGGTTGTTCACCTCTGTAATCTTAGCCTTAGGCAGAAGCAGGAGGATCACTAGAGAATCACTATGAGTTCAAAGCCAGCCTGTCTCAAAAATATTTTTTCCTTTGGTGGAATATATAGGTGAGTTGTTTTTTTTAAATTATACCCTCCTGTATTTTTCTATATTTTAATAAACAAATACTTATTTTTTTAAATCAGATTACAATGTTGTTTGTGTGATTTTCCCAGCCAGATAGTAAGTTACTTTCACCTTGGTTAATAAGAATAAAAACATTGCTAGAGCTGGGCAGGGTGATGCATGCCTTTGATCCTAGCTCTCGGGAGGCAGAGGTAGGAGGATCGCCATGAGTTCGAGGCCACCCTGAGACTGAATTCCAGTTCAGCCTGAGCTAGAGTGAGACCCTACCACGAAAAACCAAAAACCAAACCAAGACAAAAAGACCAAGAATAAAAACATTTCTAATCCCAACATGAATGATAAAAACATAGCATTCTGGGAGGAATTGGTGTAGGAGGAACAGGTCCAGAGGAACTGGTGGAGCATGAACAGGTCCAGACCACTCAACTGAAAGTTAAGCCCACTGTTGAGCCTGTTAGTAAATCAAATAGCAAGTGGGGAGCTGACTGTAGCTTTTCCATTCACTTCCTTGGACCCCCATGACAGGTACAGATGGTTTCAAAGCACCATGAATGCGCTTCCCTTCATCTTCCACTAACTCTTCCCTTCCCAACTTCCTGTTTGATTTCTCTTCCTGGTCGATGACCCAAATCAATGCGCAGGAAGGAAGGAACAAATGGGACAGGTCAAACTTAAAGGTAGCTGTGAGATTCTTTTTTCCTGACTTCCCTCTCGGTGGGTAGGACAGGTTCTGAGAAGCCGATCTGTTTCATGTTGCTCAGCACTCAACAACTTCAGCCAGTGGAGCTGGTGACCCAGTTGTAGGAGTGGAGTTGAGTTTCTTTTCATTTCTTGGAGTGATTTTTAAAAAGGCATTGGAGCATGCAGTGGCGTCTTTCTTCCTTTCTTTCCCCCTCCTTTTTTTTTTCCCCTGACAGCTCAAATCTCATAATGATTAATACTACCTCATTCATGTTTTGTGAAATTGATTGAGGCCTTAAGCCTTGAGATCGCTATGATAGAATATTCAGTACAGCTGGGCCTGGTGGTACGCACCTTGAATCCCCAGCACTGGGGAGGCCGAGGCAGGAGGATCGGTGACTTTGAGGCCACCTGAGACTACATAGTGAATTCTAGGTCAGCCTAGGGCAGAGGGAGACCCTATCTTGAAAAACCCCCAAAATAAAAAAAAAAAAAAAGAATATTCAGTACAGCTTAACGGGCAGCACTTAGCAGAGGATGTAGGACAGCCTATTTGGATGCCCTTCTAGCATCTTTATTAGCTCCCCAAGGACACCAACAATCTATCAAAAGTAAAAATTATATTCTGTGTTGTAAACAATGATTTCTTGGTCTTCTTTAAAAGCTGAAGAGAACTGTCTCTAAGCAATTGTGCCCTTGCTGTTTATTTTGTAACATACAATTTGTGCAATTATAAGACAAGCCTCTTGAGTGCTACTTGTAGGGGAAGAAAAAGACATTTTCGCTAGCTGGGAAAGAACAATGCATGTCTGGGGTTCAACTTTCCCTGGGGCGTCACAAAGGCTGGCATACACATCTTGAAATGAAAGTTTCTAAACAAAGCAGGCAAAAGAGAGGTACGGGGTTGGGGGTGGGTGGGGAGGGGTGTAGAAGGGAGATCACCTTCTCAGGCTGCACTGTGTGAGGGGGAAGGTTCAACAAGAGGAACACCGCTTGTGGTGCATAGTCGAGGGGTCAGAGGTGCTGCGTGGTGCCCTTGGCAATCTTGCACACTTCCATATCAAAATGTGCGCACGAGGGCTGGAGAGAGGGCTTAGCAGTTATTAGGAGTTAAGGGTGCTTGCCTGAGAAGCCTAAGGACCCAGGTTCGATTCTCCAGGACCCAGGTAAACCAGAGGCACAGGTGGCACATGTGTCTGGAGTTCGTTTGCAGTGGCTGGAGGCCCTGGCATGCCCATTCTCTTTATCGCCATCTGCCCATCTGCTCCCCCTCTCTCCAATAAATAAATAAATAGTGTTAAAAACGAATGTGCACGTGAGTATCAAAGTGACTTCAGCAAGGGTTGTCCTGGGTCAGTGCGGCTTCTGTGGAAAGTTAGCCTTCTCCACGACAGGTCTACCTGGCTGTAACCCCGCTGACCTCGCACACTTCCTGCTGGGTAATGCGGGCATCTGAGACTGTCTCATGAAACATTTAAGCCAGATGTGGTGACTCATGACTATGTCCCCAGCACAGGAGGGTTGCCATGAGTTCAAGATCAGTCTATTGTACATACTAAACTCCGAGCCAGATTTGACCACAGTGTGAGTTCTATCTCAAAACAAAAGGCAAGAGAGTTGTGGAGATGGCTTAGTGGGTAAGAGTGTGGACCTGAGTTCAATCCCCAGCACCCACATAAAAAGCTGGGTGTGTGCCGGGCGTGGTGGAGCACGCCTTTAATCCCAGCACTCGGGAGGCAGAGGAAGGAGGATCGCCATGAGTTCGAGGCTGCCCTGACACTACATAGTGAATTCCAGGTCAGCCTGGGCTAGAGTGAGACCCTACCTCGAAACCCCCCCCCCAAAAAAAAATAAGCTGGATATGGCCAATCATGCCTGTAACCCCAGCACTGAGGGAGGCAGAGACAGGAGGATCTCTAGGGCTTACTGGTCAGCTAGTTTAAAAAAAGAAAGAAAGAAAGAAAAAGCTGGACATGGTAGTGTACACCTTTAATCCCAGCATTTGGGAGGCAGAGGTAGGAGGATCGCTGTGACTGAGACCCTACTTAAAAAAAAAAAAAAAGTAGCACAAGCTTCACCCAGGTTCAGTGAGAGATCATGTCTCAATGTCTCAAGGAAATAAGGCTTTGGAAAAAAAGTCATAAAGGACACACAACATGTGTGTCCTCCTCTGGCCTCTGCACACATGTGCACAGGGCACATATACATGCATACACCACACACACACACGCACAGAGAGAGAGAGAGATAACAGAAAAAAGATGCCTCTGGGTAGATGTTGGAGCACCATGGAAAGATAGGCCTAGGCCAGCAGCTGGATCAGCTTTCGAATTTAGAAAAGGCCCGTGTGCTGATCAGCAAGAATGCGAGTTGGGCAATTCACAGTGCATTGAAGAAGGAAAGCTAAAGCTAAGCTGGGTCTGAGCTTGGTGGCAAAGCGCTTGCCTATCTGCCTAGTATGTGAGGCCTAACGTTGGATCCCTGGCACTTCCAGAAACAAAAACAAAAAGAGATAGCTAATCAAGAAAATGCTTTTATTTATTTTATTTTATTTTTGGATTTTCAAGGTCTCACTCTAGCTCAGGCTGACCGGGAATTCACTATGTAGTCTCAGGATGGCCTTGAACTCACAGCGATCCTCCTACCTCTGCCCCCTGAGTGCTGGGATTAAAGGTGTCCACCACTGTGCCTGGCGGGAAGATGCTTTTAGCTGAGAGAGAGCGAGCGAGTGAGAGAGAGAGAGAGAAAAAGAGAGAGAGAGTCTTAGGTCTCTTTGTAGCCCAGGTTGGTTTGAACACAGTCCTGCCTCAGCTTCCCAAATGCTAAGATTACATCATGTGACATCATGCCTAACAGATTTCTAGAAGATAGAATTTACATTGTCTGGTAACTGATGACATGTGGATGATAAAGATAAGTTGCTCTTGCCCTGGTAAAGGGGTCAGGTGGTGGTCATTTACAGACAAGAAGCAGGGTGAAGCCAGAAGGGGAGGTTGAGTTCAGTTCTGGTCATGTATTACGATGGGTCTTTTTTTTTTTTTTTTTTTTTTGGTTTTTCGAGGTAGGGTCTCACTCTAGCCCAGGCTGACCTGGAATTCACTATGGAGTCTCAGGGTGGCTTCAAACTCACAGCGATCCTCCTACCTCTGCCTCCCCAGTGCTGGGATTAAAGGCGTGCGCCACCACGCCCGGCTTATTTGAGATGCTTTTGTCAACTGTCTGATGGGCTAGACATCCAGATCCCACGGGCATGTGGCTCCACAGGCCCAGATCCAGCCTGGCCTTTGGGCACAAACTTCGGCACCCTGCAGGGTTTGAGGAGCAATGGGGTTAGGTTGCACCTTTTTAGCAACTGTGGCCTCTCTTCCTCCCTTCAACCGCGCCCTGGCTGTTGGCGCTGTGATTGTTGGTGGGTCACTGTGTCTGCCTCATTAACCGCCCAATAGCCCGTGTTGAGATTTGTGGCTTGCATGGGAACGCGAGCTGAGCAGCGGCCGGCATGAGGTGGCAGGCACCCAACCTTGGCTGTGAACACAGCGGGCACAGAAGGCATCCCTGTCACATGAAGACCAGCTGACTTATCTGTGATAGGCCTGCTGGGGTGGGCGAAGCTCTGGCTGGGTTGTTTGTAGGACTGCAACAATCTACCGCTCCTGAGTGATCCATTGTCCAAAAAAGTAGGTTTCCATATGACTTATTTAAATCCTCTTAGATTTTGATTAGCCCTCCCTCCACCTTTCCTTTACTCAATCACTTCCCCTGACCTCACTTTGGGCCTTTTCACCCCCATTAATCTGTTCTACTTACATATATACAATGTCATCCTATTAAGCCCTATCCCTCCCTCCCTTTCTATTCCCTTTACATCTCCTTTCTAGCTTACTGGCCTCTGCTACTGAGTTTTCTTCCTACTCACATAGAAGTTCAATCACTTGTAGCTAGGATCCACATATGACAGAGAACATGCGATGCTTGGCTTTCTGGGCCTGGGTTACTTCCCTTAGTATAATCCTTTCCAGATCCATCCATTTTCCTGAAAATTTCATAACTTCATTTTTCTTTACCGCTGAGTAGAAACTCTTGTTTGTTTTTTAGAAATTTATCCATAGGCTGGGCATGGTGGCGTACGCCTTCAATCCCAGCACTTGGGAGGCAGAGGTAGGAGAATTGCAATGAGTTCAAGGCCAGCCTGAGACTGCACAGTGAATTCCACATTAGCCTGAGCTAGAGCAAAACCCTACCTTGAAAAACAACAACAAAAAATTATCCATGAAAGATATCTTTAAATTAGGACATACCTTTGATATTTTATATGTGACCATATTTTAAAATTTATATATTTATTTATACAAAAGAGAGACAGAGAGAGAGAAAGAAAGAGAGAGCAAGTATGGGTGCATCAAAGTCTTCTACCACTATCACTTTGTGCATCTGGCTTTATGTGGGTAGTGGGGAATTAGACCTGGGCCGGCAGGCTTTGCAAGCAAGGATCTTTAGCCACTAGCTCTCTTTGCTATTTCAAAAATTATTAAAGAAGGCTCATACAGCCAGTTCCCAGAAGCCACTTGCTTTAGTTGTTATTGTGTAGTGAGAACATTAGTAAGAGAAGTTTGAAAATACCCTGGTCTTTTATATCAAATGCCTGTCTAGTCTGATAGGATCTTCCTCGTTCACTGTCATGGTATTTTAAGTAAGTGTCTTTAAACACTGAGTAATCTCCCCAGCCCTTGTCATTCTATTTCAAACTATAATTATCAACAACAGCATAGGTTTATTTTGTCTGTCATTTTGTCACGTACACCCATTTTAAGATCTCATTGTAGCCCAAGCTAACCTGGAACTCACTCTAGTCCCAGGGTGGCCTTGAACTCACAGCGATCCTCCTTCCTCTGCCTCCAGAATGCTGGGATTAAAGGCGTGCACCACCATGTCTAGCTTGTCTAACATTTTTTAAAGTTTTTGTTTGTTTGTTTGTTTGTTTTTGCTTTTCGAGGTAGGGTCTCACTCTAGCACAGACTGACCTGGAATTCGCTCTGTATTCTCAGGGTGGCCTCGAACTCACGGTGATCCTCCTACCTCTGCCTCTTAAATGCTGGGATTAAAGGTATGCACCACCATGCCTGGCTGTTAAAAAAAATATGTCTATTTATTTATTTATTTATTTGAGAGAGGGAGAGATAGACAGAGATAGAGGAAGGAGAGAGAGAGAGAGAGGGAAAGAGAAAGAGAGAGAATAGGCATGCTAGAGCCTCCTGTCACTACAAATGAACTCCAGACACATGTGTCACTTTGTTGATCTGGTTTTATGTGGGAACCGGAGAATTGAACCCTGGCCATCAGGCTTTTCAAGCAAGCACTTTAACCACTGAGCAATCTCTCCAGCCCTGACATTTTTAATATAAGCATGGGCTCCTTGTGTGTAGAACTGTAGGATTTGATTAAATACTGAAAAGTTCTCTTTAAGACATAAAACTAGAGCTGGGCGTGGTGGCGCACGCCTTTAATCCCAGCACTCGGGAGGCAGAGGTAGGAGGATCGCCGTGAGTTCGAGGCCACCCTGAGACTCCATAGTGAATTCCAGGTCAACCTGGGCTAGAGTGAAACCCTACCTCGAAAAACCAAAAAAAAAAAAAAAAAAAAAAAAAAAAAGACATAAAACTCTTACAATGTACATGGTGTTGCATGTCTTTAATCTTAGCACTCTGGAGGCAGAGGTAAGAGGTTCTCTGTGAGTTTGAGGTCAGTCTGGGACTACAGAGTGAGTTCTAGGTCAGTCTGGGCTAGAGTGAGACCCTACTTTGAAAAAAAAAAAAAGTAGAGACTCAAGGACCTGGCATGGTGGTTTTAATTTCAGGATGGTTGTGGATTCAAGGCCATCCTGAGGCTACAGAGTGAGGTCCAGTTCTGGCTGGGCTAGAATGATCCCCTGCCTTGAAAAAAAAATAATAAAAGAAGAATGTATAGGTTCTGGGGCTGGAGAGATGGCTTAGCAGTTAAGGCTCTTGCCTGCAAAGCCAAAGGACCCAGTTTCAATTCTCTAGGACCCACATAAGCCAGATGCACAAGGTGGCACATGCGTCTGGAGTTCATTTACAGTGGCCTGAGGTCCTGACACGCCCATTCTCTCTATCTGCCTCTCTCTAACAAATAAAATAAAATAAAATAAAATAAAATAAAATAAAATAAAATAAAAAGTTTTTTTTAAAAAAAGAATGTATAGAATCACATGAAAGAGATCACTCACCAATCAATACCAATACATAGAGACTGATTATTTGCATACTTATACACAATGAATCTGATCTCTTCAGGTAGGATGTGTTACAGGAAACTTAACTCTCTCATGGATTCTTCCTTCCAACTAAACTGTCCTCTCAGGTTGGTGCTTATTTAAAGCCATTCATAGCTGGTCTGGAACCCTTCCTGGGCCTGGATGTACCTGCTTCCCAGAGGAGTTCTCTTTTTGAGCTCCCCACAGTGACTGTAGATCACCAGTCTCCTCACACGTTCCTAGAGAGATTGACATGAGTCACTCCTGTGTGATTGCACGGACCACCTCATTCATCTCTGCTCTGACCATCAGTGACTCAACCGGAAACATGAAGCACATTCTTTTTTTTTAAAGATATTTTTATTTTATTTATTTATTTGACAGAGGAAGAGGGAGAAAGAGAGAGAGAGAGAGACAGGGAAAGAGAGAGAGAGAATGATCGTGCCGGGGCCTCCAGCCACTGCAAACGTACACCCCCTTGTGCATCTGGCTAACTGGCTAGCGTGGGTCCTGGGGAATTAAACCTGGGTCCTTTGGCTTTGCAGGCAAATGCCTTAACCACTAAGCCATCCCTCCAGCCCCTGTGAAACACATCCATGCATGAACCTTGCTGCTACCTCCAACCTTCCTGGCAGTCTCCCCTAACAGCCCCTGAGCCCCTGCATTGCAAGTAGTTACTTCTGAGTCTGTTTCCCCAGCTGGGTGATGTGCACCTTCTGGGTGAGTGAACGCATAAACAAAACAGTTCGGTGCTTAATCTCGATTCTCTGCAGTGGACCAAGACAAAGGGTTCGGAGGTCTTATATGTCCTTCTGCTCCTTCAAGCTTCAGAACTTGTCCTTCTTTGTGCACTACAAAGTATACCCATATCTGCTTTGCACATATGTTGTTATCTGGTCTCTACTATTTCCCCCTTTTGCAGATAATGACCCTTGAAGCCGGAGAGGCAGAAAATAAGGAGCTCAGGACTCAGGTTAAGCACGTGGGTCAGATTCCAGGTCTGCTGTCTGTTTACAAATATCAGTGTCTTCCCACCATGCCGCATTGTCTCCAGAAAGATGACTGGCAGGAGGTGAGGCCTCTTATGCAGCAGCGTGCCCACAAGGAACTCCAAAGCTACGACAAGTAGGCAGTGCGAATTTGAGGCATGAGAGAAGGTAGGTGGCAGGGTCTGTGTCAAATGTCTCCTTAAGAGCTTCAAATGTAGCCGGGTGTGGTGGTGCACGCCTTTAATCCCAGCACTCGGGAGGCAGAGGTAGGAGGATCACCATGAATTCGAGGCCACCCTGAGACTACATAGTTAATTCCAGGTCAGCCTGGACCAGAGTGAAACCCTACCTCGAAAAACCAAAAAAAAAAAAGAGCTTCAAATGTCACCATGAGTGTGTCATTGATATTTAAGTGTCTTTTGGTTCAAGAGATTCTTCCCTACCAAAGCAATTAAATCTGGGCTGGAGAGATGGCTCAGTGGTTAAAGGCCCTGGATTGGAAAGTCTGATGGTCCTGGTTTGATTCCCCAGTTCCCATATAAAGCCAGATGCACAAAGGGGCACATGTGTCTGGGGTTCATTTGCAGTAGGCTGGAGGCCCTGGCTGACCCATTCTCTCTCTCTCACTCTCTCTCTCTCTGCCTGCCTCTTTCTCTCTAAAATAAATACACACACACACACACACATATATATTTTTAAATTAAGGACTGGAGACATGGCTTAGCGGTTAAGGCACTTGCCTGCAAACCCTAAGGACCCAGGTTCAATTCCCTAGTACCCATGTAATCCAGATGCACAAGGTGGCACATGCATCCCGAGTTTGTTTGCAGTGGCTGGAGGCCCTGGTGTGCCCATTCTTTCTCTCTATTAGCCTGTTTCTCAAAATAAGTAAAACAGAAAGAACAAAAAAGAAAATTAAACCTAGCTGGGAGGAGCCAACCATTTGTGGCAAGTCATTTATACTTTACATACCTGCTTTAATTTAATTTATTTATTTGCAAGCAGAGAGAGATAGAGAGAAGAGAGACAGACAGAGAGAGAATGGGCATGCCAGGGCCTCTAGCCACTGCAAATGAACTCCAGACGCATGTGCCCCTTTGTGCATCTGGCTGCATGGGTCCTGGGGAATTGAACCTAGATCCTTTGGCTTTGCAGGCTAATGCCTTAACCACTGAGCAATCTCTCTAGCCCTACATATCTGCTTTTAAATGTCCACCAAAGACTTAGGTGTTAAAGTTTGGGTCCTCAGCTTGGGACCTTTAAGGTGGTGGGAACTTTAAGGGGGAGGGCCTATGGGGACAGCTTGCTTCAGGTCAATAGGGGTGTGTCCTTGGAGGGGATAATAAGAGCCTTCCCATCTTTCCCTTCCCGGTCACAAAGTGAATGCTTTTGCTGTACTCTGCTCTCCTACTAGAATGTGTTGCTACAGGCCTAAGAATAACGGGGACCAAGTGACCATGGACCAAAACCTCCAAATCTGTGAAGCAAAAAAAAAAAAAAAAAAAAAAAAAAAAACCTTTTTTTTTTTTAGGTTGACTATCTCATATATTTGTTACAGCTATGGGAAGCCGACTCATGTCCCTCCCCAGTCTAAAGCCCACGTGATGTAAGGTTGAATACTGAACTAGAGAAGGAGCAAATGAAAGTCCTGAGGAGCTGGGAGGGGGGGCTCAGTTCCGAGAAAGTTGGGTGGACCCTCGAGACAAGAATTTTCCCCAGTGTCATAGAGTAAGAAGAGGGGGGAAAAAAAAAATGCTCATGAGCTAATTCACTGTGTTTCGAACAGATGCTGGGCCTGGAGATCAAAGAGCTTGCAGAAGGGGTTGAGGGTGCGGCTCCGTGGTAGCGAGGTCATCTCCAGCCCCTGCCCCCACATATGCACCAAATACAAAGCAAGCAGGCTTTCAGAAGGGTAAGAGGCTGGAGAGGGCCCTGAGGTAACTTGATAATGCTCTTCTCTTTAGCATCAAGACCTAGACGGCTTACTTTTATTGGTTGCCCTGAGCTCTTTCTGTGAAGAGGTTAGCTTCTATCTTAGTAGTGATATGCTTATTTTTGACTCTGACTTTACACCTCTTACTCTATAGTAGCAATCTG
The DNA here is from genome assembly GCA_036346955.1 of Dipus sagitta. NCBI lineage: Eukaryota > Metazoa > Chordata > Mammalia > Rodentia > Dipodidae > Dipus > Dipus sagitta. The sequence goes on from CM070777.1 coordinate 139,994,815, forward strand.
CACTCCCACCCGGAGTACCCAAAATAGATAGGCTCTGTAGAACTGCTGTTATGTATTACATATGAACCACAAGACAGGGTGCACAGGGACATAGTGGTATGCGTGTCTATAAGCTCAGCCCTCAGGAGGTAGAGGCAGGAGGATCAGAAGCCATCTTCAGCTACACGGCAAATTGTAAGCCAGCCTGTGATACTGTATAAGACCCTGTTTCGAACCAAAAATAATAAATATATATTAAAAACAAATGCCAGGAGTGGTGGCGCACACCTTTAGCCCCAGCACTCGGGAGGCAGAGGTTGGAGGATTACTGTGAGTTCTAGGCTACCCAGAGACTACATAGTGAATTCCAGGTCAGCCTGGGCTAGAGTGAGACCTTACCTCAAGAAACAACAACAACAACAACAAAAAAGCCCGGCGTGGTGTTGTACACCTTTAATCCCAGTCCTTAGAAGGCAGAGGTAGGAGAATTTCTGTGAGTTAAAGGCCAGCCTGAGACTACATAGTAAATTCCAGGTCAGCCTGGGCTAGAGCGAGACCCTACCTCAAAAAAAAAAAAAAAAAACAGCATATAAGGTTATGATATTTTTGTTATCATTCAATATGAACAGGAATTATCCAAAAATTTGCTAGTCATATATATACGTGGCGTTTTTTTTTTTGGTGGGGGGAGGTTTCAAAGTAGGCCCTAAGTGCTTCTAACTTAAGACAATCTCTCTTGGCATCTATTTTTTTTTTTTTTTTAAGGTAGAGTCCTACTCTAGCCCAGGCTGACCTGGATCTCACTCTGTAGTTCCAGGCTGGCCTCAAACTCACAGCCATCCTCCTACCTTTACTTCCTGAGTGCTGGGATTAAAGGCGTGTGCCACCACGCCCGGCTGACAATCTCTCTTGATATCGTTCTGTGGACATGTGTTAACATGAGTGATCTGTTAAAACATTTTTGTCTTTTGGAGCCAAAGGTTATTGTAAGGGAGAGTTTTACTACATTTTAATATTTTAGAAGATTAATTGGTAGATGCATGCTTAGGTACTTTTAGGAGTTTGGTACTTATAGTTACATTGTTTTGGGCAGTGCTGGGCATATAGCCCAGGGACTTGGGCACGATGGACATACACTTTACCAGTGAGCTACGTAGTAGCCTGTAGTAGCTTGTCTTCTTATTCTAAAACAATATATTAGTAGTTAAGATAAAGCAATGACATGACACTTTCATTTTATTTTTTCTGCTTTAGAATGCTATATAGGCTCTGAGAAATATTTTGTTTTTGTTGGTGGCGGGTTATTTTTTTGGGGCGGGGGGAGGCAGCTCAAAGTAGGGTCTCACTCTAGTCCAGGCTGATCTGGAACTCACTATGTAGTCTCAGGGTGGTCTTGAACTCATGTTGATCCTCTTACCTCTGCCTCCAAAGAGCTGGGATTAAAGGCGTGCACCACCATGTCTGGCTTATCTTTATCTTTTTTTCAAGGTAGGGTCTCACTCTAGTTCAGGCTGACCTGGAATTTACTATAGGAGTGTGAATTCACACTGTATTCTCAGGGTGGCCTTGAACTCACAGTGGTCCTCCTACCTCTGCCTCCCGAGTGCTCAGATTAAAGGTGTGTGCCACCACGCCCAGCTCAAAATATTTTTAAAAGATATACTGTATTGATTTCTTAGTTTTTTAAAATTTTATTTTATTATTTTTAAAAAATTAAAACAATTTTTGTTTATTTTTATTATTTATTTGACAGTGACAGAGAGAAAAAGACAGATAGAGAGAGACAGAGAGAGAGAGAATGGGTACACCAGGGCCTCCAGCCACTGCACATGAACTGCAGACGCATGCACTACCTTGTGTATCTGGCTTTATGTGGGTACTGGGGAATTGAACCTGTGTCCTTAGGCTTTGCAGCCAAGTGCCTTAACTGCTGAGCTCCAGCCCTTTCTATCTTTTTATTTTATTTATTTATTTGAGAGAGAGAAAGAGGCAGAGTGAGAGAGAGAGAGAGAGAGAGAGAATGGGTGTGCCAGGGCTTCCAGCCACTGTAAACAAACTCCAGATGCATGTGCCACCTTGTGCATCTGGCTTATGTGAGTACTGGGGAATTGAACCTGGGTCCTTTGGCTTTGCAGGCAAGTGCCTTAACCGCTAAGCCATCTCTCCAGGCCCCATCCTTCCTTTTTTTCTTTTCTTTTTTCTTTTTTTTTTTTTTTTTTTTTTTTTGGTTTTTCAAGGGAGGGTTTCACTCTAGCTCAGGCTGATCTGGAATTCACTATGTAGTCTCAGGCTGGCCTAGAACTCACAGCTATCTTCCTACCTCTGCCTCCTGAGTGCAGGGATTAAAGGCGTGCGCCACCATACCCAGCATCCCTACCCTTTAAAAAATTTTTTTTGTTTATTTTTATTTATTTATTTGACAGCGACAGAAAGAGAGAGAGAGAGAAAGAGAGAGAATGGGTGTGCCAAGGCTTCCAGCCACTGCAAACGAACTCCAGACGCATGCGCCTCCTTGTGCATCTGGCTAACGTGGGTCCTGGGGAATCGAGCCTCGAGTCAGGGTCCCTAGGCTTCACAGGCAAGCACTTAACCGCTAAGCCATCTCTCCAGCCCCCCCCCCCTTTTAATGAGACAGCCTCTTACTGAACCTAGAGCTCACCAATTTGGCTAGATTGCCTAGCCAGAAATCCCCAGGAATCCTCTTGTTTCTGCCTCCACCTCCCCCACTACTGGGGTTACAGACACTCATCACCATGCCCAGTTTCTCCATGGGTGTAGGGAGTCTGAACTCAGGTCCTTATGCTTGAGTGGCAAGCATTTTACCCACGAGCCATCTTCCTGGCCTGAGCTTTAAGTTCTCTTCCTTCCTTCCTTCCTTCCTTCCTTCCTTCCTTCCTTCCTTCCTTCTTCCTTCCTTCCTTCCTTCCTTTCTTTTTTACTCTGAAATAACATAATAAAGCAAGGTTATTATTTAGTTTACCTTTATGAGGACTTTTTTTTTTTTTAAATAAAGGGATTAACGATTGGGGTTAGTGGTATGAGGCTCCAAGAGAGAAAGCATTTTTAAAAATCGGGAGTAATCTGATGAAAGACCATGTCCACCATTCAATGTGATCACTGCATAAATGTTCCTTTTGTTTCAGAGAGTGTACTTTATAGTAATTGAAAAAAACAAAAAAACCCATGTTGGTTTCATTGTTTGCTTGCTATATAATTAGATGTCGCACAAAGGAGAAGAGAAGACTATTTTCAGGTGCACCATTGTATTTTCTGTAGATTCTTCAATTTCTTTAGAGCCTAGCTCATGTTAAGTGTTCTCCAAAGGGTATATTTTAGTGGTTTGAATGAGATTCAAATGAGAAGAATGACATTTCTTTTGAAACCAACCTCTGATTTGATCGAATGTTGTACTTTTTAAAGAGCAAAAATTGGCTTTCAATCACATTTTTGGTTTATTCCTAGCAACTTGCCAAAGAAATGAAATTAGAAGACATAACTATATTTCACAATCCCGAGGGCTATGATTACCAAACCGCAGAAACACCAATCTAGAATAGTCTGCACAAAGTGTTAGAAAACATCACGGGATGCAGATTTCCATCACTCTGCATTTCCCTTGTCCTTGGGGTGGTGTCTGGTTTTGACACCTGGATGAAATGAAGCTGAGGAAATCCTACATGTTCTATGTTGATGGAGCAAATCTTTATAATGACATTGTTCTCAGAGTGGTGATGGAGTCAGGGTGTAGAGGCAAGTGGGGACCCATGAGACTATGAGATCTAGGGGACAAAGAAGGAAAATGTTCACATGGACTGCAACCATAAACCCATGGATATAGGGAACAGAGCAGTTTGCCCTTAAGTTTTGCTGTCTGCTTCAATTTTTGCGATTTGAGGGCTACTACCTAAAACCACAGGAGACAAACAAACAAACCAACAAACAAAGACTTAAAAGGTATTTTCTGGATCGGGTTCAGTAGAGCAGCTCACACCTGGAATTCTACCACTTGGGGGACCTAAGGCAGGAGGATTACTGTGAGTGTAAGACTAGTCTGGGCTATATAGTGAGAATTCATCGTCAAGAAACAAAAGTGTTTTCTGAACATAGGTCTGTAAATCCGTCTACAGTAACTTTTAGTCACCAGTGGTGGCTGGGGGGCTGAGGAATGGCTCAGCTTGTTTGCGTTAACCAGCCATGGTGGAGCATGCCTTCAATCCTAGCACTTGGGAGATGGACATAGAAAGATCTCTGTGAGTTCTAGGCCAGCCTGGGACTGCAGAGTTAGTTCCAGGTCAGCCTGGGCTAGAGTGAAACCCTACCTCAAAGAAACAATAAAGAGCCTTTCTTGCAAAGCCTGTTGGCCAGGGTTCAAGTCCCCAGCACCTATATAAAGCTAGGCACAAATGGTGCATATATCTGGCATTTGTTTTCAGGGGCAGAAGATCCTGGTACACACACACACTCAGAAGAAAAGGTGGCTGTGGAGTGTGTATTCATAATCACCTGAGCATAGGGAAGCAGGCAGATGGGAACAGAAGTGAGGAATTAGAGGAGAAACAGTAGTCCTGGGGAAAATGACAGAGTACGTATGTTTTACTTTTTTCACTCATTCAATCTTTCTGATTTTTTTTTTTTCCCCCATGAGACCAGGTCTCATTCTAGCCCAAGCTGATCCAGAACTCACTCTGTAGCCCCCTGCGGCTGGGCCTGAACTCATGGAAATCTTTCTATTTCAGCTTCCAGAGTGCTAGGACTAAAGGCATGCACCACCACTCACCACAACCGGCTTCCTTTCTTTGTTTTTAAATATTTGTTTATTGATTTATGAGAGAGGGAGAGAATGAGTGTGGATAGGCTCTGGGCCTCTTGTTGCTGCAAACGAACTCCAGACACATAGGCTGTTTTGTGCATTTGCCTTGATGTGGGTACTGGGAAATCAAACCCAAGGCGGCAGATTTTGCAAGCAAGTGCCTTTAACCACTGAGCAATCTCCCCTGCCCTCATTCAATCTTTCAACAACTACTTGATGTCTACAATGTTCAGGTGCAACAAGTAAGTCTATGAGAATTTTAATGGAACTGGATCACTGCTATGTTAGTATCTATTTTATAGGTCTCATTTCATTTATGCATTTATTTTATTTTATTTTTGATTCAGACTCTGTGGGTAGCCCTAGCTGACCTGGAACTTAATAGGTATATGAAGCTTACCTTGAACTTGGACCGCCATGCTTGGGCCATTCTATTTCATATTAACATGATGCATTGGGCACGAAACTCAATGTGGTTAGAATGTGACTAGAAATTATCATCATATTCAATTGGACAGCTGTAGATAATCTCATAACTTTGGTCTATGATGAAATAAGGGATTTTTACGGGGCTCCTATTGCAAGAGCACTATCAGTAGCATGCAAATCTAATCTCCCAGTCAAGTGGAGACAGAGTTGGGGAAATATAATATAGCCTATACTTAAAACATTTGAGGCAAGACCCTACTTCAAAAAACTAAAAACAAAAACAAAAACAACCCCTCCCATTTGTGTTTCTTCAAAACCAGCACTTGGTAAGTGGAGGCAGGAAGATGGTAAGTTCAGGGTCATCACTGGCTGCAAAGTGAGTTCAAGGGAAGCCTGGGCTACATGAGACCCTGTCTTAAACAATAATAGCAATGAGTTAATAGATGAGTAAATTGAAATTAAATATAATCCAGTTTAGACTTTAAGATTCAAACTCTAAAAATAGCCTCATAGCTGTTATTGAGGTAATTTCTGGAATATGGTGTTCTTCATTCTTTTTACGGTGATCCCCCAGACTGCACTTAGAGCATGCTAACTTTGATATGCTTTAGGTTGGTTTCAACTGGCTGCATTTTTTTTTGGGTTGGGGTGGCGTTCAAGGTAGGGTCTCACTCTAACCTGGGCTGACCTGGAATTTACTATGCAGTCTTAGGCTGGCCTTGAACTCATGGTAATTCGTCCTACCTCTGTCTCCTGAGTGCTGGGGTTAAAGGTGCATGTCTCCACGCCTGGCTCAACTGGCTGCATTTTGTGTGTGGGAAGATGTATTACTAGAACCTGTCTTAGCTCATTAGGACCTGCAGAAAAAATGACAATTATTGAGACACAACAGAATTAAAAAAATATTTATTTACTTATTTGAGAGAGAGAGAGAGAGGCAGATAGAGAGAGGCAAAGAATGGGCATGCCAGGGCCTCTAGCCACTGCAAACAAACCCCAGATGCATGCATGCACCACTTTGTGCATCTGGCTTTATGTGCCAGCCCACAACAGACTTTTTTCATGACAGAAATATTCCAAGACCCTGGTATATAAATTGGCATTATAACATTTGTACAAATCTGTGGGTCTGGGTAAGAAATAATCTTCATAACTAATTCTTTCTCTCTCTCTTTCTCTCTCTCTTTTTTTTTTTTTTTGGTTTTTCAAGGTAGGGTCTCTTTCTGGCCCAAGCTGACCTGGAACTCACTATGTAGTCTCAGGGCGGCCTAGAACTCACAGGGATCCTCCTACCCCTTCCTCCCGAGTGCTGGGATTAAAGGCATGCGCCACCACGCCCAGCACTAATACTCTCTTAGCAGCCGGAACAGCCAGTGTTGGGAGACGATTGACCATGTCTCTCACATCTTTGCATGGCTTGTGAGCAGAATCTCTAACAGCATCAGTTGCACCCTAACTTTTTTTTTTGTTGTTGTTTTTTCGAGGTAGGGTGTCACTCTAGCCCAGGATGACCTGGAATTCACTATGGAGTCTCAGGGTGGCCTCGAACTCATGGCGATCCTCCTACCTCTGCCTCCCGAGTGCTGGGATTAAAGGCGTGCACCACCACGCCCGGCTTTCAGCCTAACTTCTTAAAGATGTTTGTATAGTTGGGCATGATGGTGCATGTCTTTAATCCCAGCACTCAGGAGGCAAAGGTAGGAGGATTGCTGTGAGTTCAAGGCCTGCCTTGGACTACAGAGTGAACTCCAGGTCAGCCTGGGCTAGACGGAGATCTTACCTTGAAAAACAAAAACAAACAAAAAAAGATGTTTGATGTTTGTATTGTCAACAGCCTTCTATATTCTATGTGACATAGAAGATCTAGAACAAAGGGCCAGCCCCTAAAGTGCTGGGATTAAAGGGTTTTGAAAAATAGGGTTAAGATGTCTGTCAAACACAGTGAACCAATAACATGGTAACTACTATGAGAAAAATGAGAAAAATAAGTAGAATATAAAAAGTACTTCTCAATGCTAAATATAATGATACAAGTCATTTATTCTGACATATGCTCCTTAAATTTTTGTTGAAATTCAAATGTCAACTTCCTAAGAAAAGTTGGTTGCTATAGAAAGTACTGAGTCTAATTTGGAAAAGTAAAACCAAACAAGAAATAAACAAGGGGCTGGAGAGATGGCTTAGCGGTTAAGCGCTTGCCTGTGAAGCCTGAGGACCCCGGTTCAAGGCTCGATTCCCCAGGACCCACGTTAGCCAGATGCATAAGGGGGCGCACGCATCTGGAGTTCCGTTTGCAGTGGCTGGAAGCCCTGACGCGCCCATTCCCTCTCTCTCTCTATCCGCCTCTTTCTCTGTGTCTGTTGCTCTCAAAAAAAAAAAAAAAAAAAAGAAAAGAAAAAAAAGAAATAAAACTATAGGATGTGGCAAGGCATACCTGTAATCCTAGCACTCAGAGGCAGGGATAGGAGGATCATCACAAATTTGAGGCCAGCTTAATCTACATAGGTATTTGCAGGCCAAATACCTATGCAGCTACATAGCATCATCTTGTGTCAAAACACCAGGGAAGGGCTGAGGAGGTGGCTCAGTTGATAAAGCTTTTGCATGAGGCATGAGGACCTGCGTTTGGAACCCTGGAATCCATGTAAAATAAGACCTGGCAGACCCGTGGGGAAAGTTGCATAGCGATACTGGCCAAATTGGTGAGCTCTGGGCTCAATGACAGATCTTACCTTAGTAAATAAAGTGGACGGTGATGGAGGAAGACACCCGACATTGATCTCTGGCCTCCACATGAGAGATTTTTTTTTTTTTTTGGTTTTTCGAGGCAGGGTCTCATTCCAGCCCAGGCTGACCTGGAATTCACTATGTAATCGCGAACTCAAGGAGATCCACCTACCTCTGCCTCCCAAGTGCTGGGATTAAAGGCATGCGCCACCACGCCCGGCTGGCCTCCACATGAATGTGTACACATATGTGCCCACACGATTGGCAGCACACACACACATAAACAAATAACAAAAACAAACCCTTCTACCCCCAAACTCATATTGACTCCCTTATTCCTTTCTTCCTTTCCTTCATTCCTCTGTCCTTCCCTCCCTCATCCTTCAATCCCCCCACCTTCCTTTCTTGGCTTTTCTTGGGGAGTAGGGAGCTTGCTATGTAGGCCAGGCTGGCCCTGAATTTATGGTGACTTTCCTGCCTCTGCTTCCTGAGTGCTGGGATTACAGGTGTACACCACCACGCTTGGCCCCTAATTCTTTTTTGTTTGTTTGCTTGCTTGAGGCAGGGTCTCACTTTCTAGCCCAGGCTGACCTGGAATTCACTAGTCTCAGGCTGGCCCTGAACTCATAGTGATCCACCTGCCTCTGCCTCCCAAGTGCTGGCATTAAAGGCGTGTGCCACCACGCCTGCACACCCGGTTCCTAATTCTTTTTTTTTTTTTTTTAATATTTTATTTAGCCGGGCTTGATGGCACACGTCTTTAATCCCAGCACTCAGGAGGCAGAGGTAGGAGGCCACCCTGAGACTACATAGTGAATTCCAGGTCAGCCTGGACCAGAGTGAGACCCTACCTTGAAAAACCAAAAAAAAAAAAAAAAAAAAAAAAAAAAAAAAAAAAAAAAATTATTTATTTATTTGAGAGAGAGTGAAAGAGAGAGAGAGAAAGAAGCAGATACTGAGAAAGAGGATAGGCACACCAGGGCTTCTAGCCACTGAAAACACACTCCTGATGCATGGGCCACCTTGTGCACCTGGCTTTATGTGGGAACTGTGGAATTGAACACAGGTCCTTAGGCTTTGCAGGCAAGTACCTTAACTACTGAGTCATTTCTGCAGTTCCCTAGTTCCTTTTATTTAAATTTATTTTTGAAGTCCAAGTATCTAAAAACCAGAAATATTTATTTATATGCTTTTAAAATATAATATTTATTTTATTTATTTGTAATCAGAAAATGAGAGAGAGAGACAGAGAGAGAGAGAGAATGAATGGGCATGCTAGGGCCTCTAGCCACTGCAGATGAACTCCAGACACATGTTCCACTTTGTGCATCTGGCTTTATGTGGGTACTGGGGAATTGAACCCAGGCCATTAGGCTTTGCAGGCAAGTGCCCTAACTGCTGAGCTATCTCTCCTTAACTCCCTAGGCTATCCCTCCAGCCATTTGTGTGTGTGTATGTGTGTGTGTGTTTTTAAGGTAAGGTATCTCTTTAGCCCAGGCTGACCTGGAATTCACTATGTAGTCTCAGTTTGGCAACAAACTCACAGTGATCCTCCTACCTTGGCCTCCTGAGTTCTGGGATTAAAGGTGTGAACCACCTTGCCTGGAAGAGAGAGAGAGAGAATATGGGTGCACCAGGACCTTTAGCCACTGCAAATGAACTCCAGACGCATGTGTCACCTTGTGCATTTGGCTTTACGAGGATACTTGGGAATCGAACACCAGTCATTAGGCTTTACAGGCAAGTGACTTAACCACTGAGCTACCTTTCCAGGCCACAAGTGTGAATTCTTATAAGTTAAATATTGATACACCCAATTTACAGATAAGGAAACAGGAACAGAAGGTTGAAGTAACCTGTCCAAGATCACAACATATTCTTTTTTTTTTTTTTACATTGTTTTGTTTATTTTTATTTATTTGAGAGTGACAGACACAGAGAGAGAAAGAGGCAGAGATAGAGAGAACCGGTGCACCAGTGCCTGCAGCCACTGCAAACAAACTCCAGATGTATGAACCACTTGTGCATCTGGCCCACATGGGTCCTGGGGAATCAAGCCTCAAAACCAGGGTCCTTAGGCTTCACAGGCAAGTGCTTAATTGCTAAACCATCTCTCCAGTTCCACAACATATTCTTTGACTAATAATGGAGGAGCTCGGTTCAAACTCAGGATCCTCGATCTTTTTTTTTTTCCCCATGAGGTAGGGTCTCACTCTAGCCCAGGCTGACCTGGAATTCATTATGTAGTCTCAGGGTGGCCTCGAACTCATGGTGATCCTCCAACCTCTGCCTCCCGAGTGCTGGGATTAAAGGCGTGCGCCACCACGCCTGGCTAGGATTCTCTATCTTAATCTATTCCTTTTTGTTTTAGGAACTCTGAGAAGAATGTTAGCAGCTCTCATGGAGCTATTGATTGTGAACCATATTTGGATATTGGGAGGGCATTTGGCAATTATACCAAATGCTTCAAAAACGTGTCTATAACTTGACATAACCTTTCTAGAAATTTGTGTTAGTGCAGTAATCAAAGAATTAGGCATATATATGGATACTAGTTACATTATTTCTACTGACAAAAAAAAAAAAAAAGGAAATTAAGCAGATGCCTATGCATAGATGGTTTCAATAAGAGACATTGTGGCCGTTCCAAGGGATTCCCATTCAGATTTTTTTTTTTTTCGAGGTAGGGTCTCACTCTAGCCCAGGCTGACCTGGAATTCACTATGTACTCTCAGAGTAGCCTTGAACTCACTGTGATCCTCCTACCTCTGCCGAGTGCTGGGATTAAAGGTGTGTGCCACCATGCCTGGCTCCCATTCAGAATTTTTACTTGATCTGGTCTTTCGGCCCTGCTTCTCAAGCCCTGAGTTAGGGGTGCCACAGACTGTTTCCCCTGAGTTTCCATCATGCTGGCTGAGATTAGTGCCTGACTATAGCATCTTCAGTGGCCTCTGATTTAACCCTTTTGTTTTCTAAAACATGCTGTGTAATTATTTTAAGATGGGCAATGCTGGGCTGGAGGGATGGCTTAGCCATTAAGACGCTTGTCTGTGAAGCCTAAGGACCCAGGTTTGATTCCCCAGTTCTGTATTAGTCAGCTTCAGGTTCACTGAGACGCAATTCCAGACCAGGCACAGTTATGGAGGAAGGGATTTATTGAAGCTTACAGATCCAGGGGAAGTTCCATAATGGCAGAAGAAACTGACCTGCCTTCACAGGCCCAAGCAGAGAGAGAGAAGTACAAGCCTAAAGGTCAAAAGCCAGAGCACACTTCAGGAACTCCAGCTAGGCACACTTTGTATATCTTTAGATTGTAATCTGAAATCCACCACCACACCTTAAGATCCACCCAGTGACCTTGCCTCCAGCCAGGTGGCTAGAGATGCAAACTACAAATAAGCAACTGAATATATTGGGGGCCATCTATTCTATTCAAACCACCACAGCAATGCTGGGCTGGAGGGATGGCTTAGCCGTTAAGACGATTGTCTGTGAAGCCTAAGGACCCAGGTTTGATTACCCAGTACCCACGTAAGCCAGATGCATGAGGTGGTGCAAGAGGAAAAAAAATGGGCAATGCTGTATGTTTGAATGGCGGTCTACATCTATGGGTTGATAGATGTCTTTTGTGTGTGTGTGTTTTGATGATGATTATTATTATATTTTTATCAGTGTTGAGAATTGGACCCAGGGCCTTCTGCAAGGCAAGGGCTATACCATTGAACTACAACTCTAGATCATGTGCATAGTGTAATTTTTTAGGAATTTTTGATTGTTTGGAGACAGGGTCTCATGTTATGGTTTTTCTGCCTCTCTAGCGAGAGGATTACAGCCCAGCCGTGGGTCACCACACCCACTTCATATGTGTGAGGACGCCTTGTTGATAAAGCATGTTTTCAACACCACCTGTCAAGTTAAGGCCTAATGAGCAGAGTCTCATCGGGGCTTTCTGGCCAGCCAGCCTCATAGCCTGTCTCCAGTCCATTTCATCTACTATGCACAATTCAATTTCACCTCGCTATACCAGCTTGTCAGCTGTGGAAGTTCAGAGAGAGAGGGAGAGAGAGAGAGAAAGAGAGAGAGAGATCCTTCCATATTCTGCTTTAAACTGCTTCATGTATCAAGTCTATGTAAAAATCTTGGGTTCAGCTGGGGATGTAGCTCAGGTTGTAGAGTGCTTGCCTGGCATGCGCAAAGCCCTGGGTTTGATCCCCGAAGCCCATGAACCAGGCGTGGTGTTGTGTGCTTTCAAATCCAGTACTCTGGAGTGAGAGGTAGTAAGATCAGGGATGTTCATGGTCATCTCAGCTAGGAGTTCAAGGACACATGAGACCTTCTCTCAAATAAAGAAAATAAAAAAGGCTGGAGTGATGCCTCAGTGGTTAAGGTGCTTGCCTGCAAAGCCTAACAACCCGGGTTTGATTCCCCAGTACCCATGTAAAGTCAGATGTACAAAGCGGTGCATACATCTAGAGTGCATTTGCAGCAGCTAGAAGCCCTATTCTCTCTTTCTCTTTCTTTCTCCTTGGAAATAAATAGATAATTAAAAAAAAAGATTAGGTTAATCATCTAGTGTTCTCTTTTAAAACTACTGGTGAAGCTATGTGGGTAATTGATGTGAAAAACACACATTTCTCTTTTTCATTTTTAAAAAATTTATTTGCAAGAAGAGAGCGAGAGAGAGAGAGAGAGAGAGAGAGCGAGTGAGCGAGTGCGAGAGAATGGGTGCACCAGGGCTTGTAGTCACTGCAAAGGAACTCTAGACACATGAGCAACTTAGTGCATCTGGCTTTATGTGGCTATTGGGAAATCATCCGGATCTTTAGGCTCTTTAGGCAGGTATTTTAATCGCTGAGCTATCTCTCCAGCCCCTATACACACATTTCTATTATTACTATTTGCATTTTAAAAGTATTGACATGGCCGGGCATGGTGGCGCACACAGTTAATCCCAGCTTTCTCGAGAGGCAGAGGTAGGAGGATCACCATGAGTTCGAGGCCACCCTGAGACTACATAGTGAATTTCAGGTCAGCCTGGGCTAGAGCGAGACCCTACCTCAAAAACCACAAAAAAAAAAAAAAAAAAAAAACCACAAAAAAAACCCAACCAAACAAACAAACAAAAAAAACCAAAAAAAAAAAAAAAACTATTGACATGATTGTATCATGGTGCATGGGGAAGATAATTACTTTAACAGACATTTTTATTTGTGGGCTGCAGATATAAATCAGTGGTAGGGTGTTTGTTAGTATGCACAAAGTCCTAGGTTCAATACCAGTAACACACACACAACCTGTTACTGTGAATCCTGTGTCAGTCATTCACTAGCTAGTTCTATGGGAGCTTGGCTAGTTATTCTGTGTTTCTGCGCATTAGATTTCTGCTCTGCAAAACAGAAGTTATTACCTTGCAGGTTGTTATGAAGATTATATGACATTTGTTTAGGCACTGAACAAATGTTGACATAAAGGGAGTGTAACTAATTTAGATAGGGAAGTAGAGGAAGTTCCACTCATTTAATCCTCACTTTAACCACTACCCTAAATACTAGATGCAATCTCAGATATTTTAGGTATTCTGGCTTTAGCCAAAACTGACCTGGAATTCACTATGTAATCTCAGGGTGGCCTTGAACTCATGGTGACCTCTTACCTCTGCCTCCCGAATGCCGGGATTAAAGGCGTGTACCACCACACCTGGATTTTTTTCCCTTAAAAATTATTTATTTATTTTCAAGCAGAGGGAGAGAGAGAGAGAGAGGGATCACGCCAGGGGCCCCAACCACTGCATATGGACTCCAGATGTATGCACCACTTTGTGTATCTGGCTTTAAGTAGGTATTTGGGAATTGAACCCAAGTTGTTAGGTTTTGCAGGCAAATGTCTTAAGTGCTGAGCCATTTCTCCTGCCTCCCTTTTCCTTTTTTTCTGAAGGCTGTGACCCCAGTCCATTTTGAGAGTCTCTTTCCCCCACAGATAAACTTCTCTGAAAGGGCCTTCCTTCACATAATGCCCCAAGTATGTCTCATAGGTGATCCCAAATCTGATCAAGGTGATGATGAAGATTGACATCACAGCATCCTTTGAATTCCCCTTCTCCAATGACTCCTTCCTTACCCTACCTCATGCCACTTATTCTCTTGATCAATTTGTGTGTGTGTTGCATTGCTGAGGACTGAACTCAGGTCCTTAATGCATGCAAGAAAGCATTCTACCACTGTCCCATATCCCCAGTCCTTTGCGGTAAATTTAAAATTTTTTTTTAAATTTTTGTTTATTTATTTATTTGAGAGCGACAGAGAGAAGGAGGCAGAGAGAGAGAGAGGGAGAGAATGGGCGTGCCAGAGCTTCCAGCCTCTGTAAACGAACTCCAGATGCATGCGCCCCCTTGTACATCTGGCTAACGTGGGTCCTGGGGAATTGAGCCTCGAACCGGGGTCCTTAGGCTTCACAGGCAAGCGCTTAACCGCTAAGCCATCTCTCCAGCCCCAATCTAAAATTTTAGTCCTTACAAATGACAGCAATTTACCTGTAACCTCAGTCTGACATTCTCCCCATATTACCCCTCTGACTATGTCTTGCAATTTATTCACCGGGAGTAGTCACTGGTTGCAGCATCTCCGGCAAATGGGTTACATTGGTTCTGTCCACTTGCTCTGTTCAGAGGCTGCTGTGTGGGTTGCCTGAGAGCAGATATCAGGGGCAGGCGGCCACGGGAGAGCAGCTGGACAACGAAGGGGCTAAGGGCGCGGAAATGAAGCCACGCTGAGAGAATTCCTGGGGGAAGGAACAGTCCATTCCAGAGGCAGGGTTGGCAGCCCTGTGCATCAGCAGGTGGGACCCTGGCTGAGGAACAGTGACTAGATTGTAAACTGGACACCTGCAGGGTCAGCAGGCGCGGACTAGAGCGATCGAAGGCAACTCCAAGGCCGCAGAGAAGAAAATGTTCCAGAGCACACAGTAGGAGCTGAGTAAATATTTGTAGAGAAAATGAATAGATTCTGTGATCCAGGTTTCAGGTTTTGTTGTTGTCTAAATCTACTTGTTTTGGGCAGAGCAGGGCAAGGGTGTCATATTTTCAGCAGGTGTGGGGTGAGGAAGGGCAGGTTGCTGCCCACACTGGCTTCAGGGCAGCAGTAGCTCTGGGCGTGGTGGTGCGCGCCTGCAGTCCAGCACTGAGGAGGCAGAGGTGGGAGAATCACGAGTTCAAGTTCATCTTCAGCTACCGAGTGACTTCTAGGGCAGCCTGTGTGTGGTCCATGAGACCCTGTCTCAGACTACCTCCCCCAGCGATAAAAAAGAGTGTTGGGTGAATGATAGAGGTTTTGGGGAAAGGTTTATTGCAAGACTACTTTTCTGGCTTAGATTTTTTTTTAAAAAAATATTTTATTTATTTAGTTATTTGAAAGAGAGAGGGAGGAAAAGGCAGAGAGAAAGAGAGAATGGGCACATTGGGGCCTCCAGCTGCTGCAAATGAACTCCAGACACATGTGCCCCCTGTGCATCTGGCTAACGTGAGTCCTGGGGAAATCAACCGGGGTCCTTATGTTTTGTAGGCAAACACCTTAACAGCCAAGCCATTTCCCCAGACCTTTTTTTCCTCTACCTCTGCCTCCTGAGTGCTGGGGAGAATTTTTTTTTTTTTTGTTTTTTTGAGGTAGGGTCTCACTGTGGCCCAGGCTGACCTGGAATTCACTATGTAGTATCAGGGTGGCCTTGAACTCATGGCGATCCTCCTACCTCTGCCTCCCAAGTGCTGGGATTAAAGGCGTGTGCCACCACGCCCAGCTCTTTTTTTTTTTTTTTTTTTTTTTTTTGATACAGGATATTACTATGTTGCCTTGGCCTAGTACTCAATATTGGGGTAGCCCAGGCTGGGCTCAAACTTACTTGTGGCAGACCTCCTGTTTCAGCCTCCCAAGTGCATTTGTTACCACATCTAGCTGGGATATATATATATATATGTATAAGTTTTTCAAGGTAGGTTCTCACTCTAGCCCAGGCTGACCTGGAATTCACTCTGTAGTCACAGGGTGGCCTTGAATTCATGGCGATCCTCATACGTCTGCCTCCTGAGTGCTGGGATTGAAGCCTGGCTGAGTTAGACATTTTAAAAATTAATTAGTTAATTATTTCTGCATTGGTATGTTTATTAAAAATATAGACTAATGGTTCTGTGCTTCTGTGTCATTGTATGTTCTGACTTCCACGAAACTCATCTTCACAAATACACTCCGCACAGAAGTAAAATGGAGACAGAAACGATTGCTGAGACAACACTGCTCTAGACACAATCCCCTTAAAATCACACTGGCTAGAAAGCGGAGTCAGACATTATTTACAATTATATCAACACTCACAGAGGCCAAATATCACAGGAATAAGGGCACTCAACATCTTTTCCTACTTCCCAAATTATTTATATTTTAGCTATGGCGACCAGTTACCACAGCCCTACTTGTTCTTGCAAGTAGAATTTTTGTGTCTATTCAAGCAGTTCTTACACCTTTCTGGGCCAGTTCATTAAGGATAGGGTAGACACTGTAGCCACGTTCCTCATGTCATGTATTTTCATGCAATTGCCCATCTTCATATGCTGTCCAATTTCTTCAAGGATAAATGGAGTGACTCGCAGGGCCACGTAGATGAGGAATTCCGTAGGGAGGAGAGCTCGTCCTCTCGCGTCTTGCGTCTCATCTCCTCCGGGTCCAGCTTCGGAGCGAGGCCTTCGATCGATGGATCAGGATCGGGAACATCGCGGCCCAGCCTCACCTGGCTCGCACCCGGGCGTCCTCTTCCTCCGCAGTGATCGCCACTCACCTGAAATCCCTGGGTTAGACATTTTGATGTATATTTCCTTACAATCTTTGCAGGTTAACATTAATTAATTAATTCTTGTTGAGATCCAAAGGAAGCCTGTAACTTGGGGGAGGGCTGGAGTGAGGAGTGCTGTAGCATTTCCATTTCCCTGGGCCACGTGTTGGCTGGCTTTCTGTTGAAATCTACTACTAGATATAAACTCACTGAGGTTGCATTGTTTTATTACTTCAACTTTTTAAAGATATAAATGAATTGTACTTTTTTGTTCATTTTTATTTATTTATTTGAGAGTGACAGAGAGAGAGAGAGAGAGAGAGAAAGAGAATGGGCGCGCCAGGGCCTCCAGCCACTGCAAACGAACTCCAGAAGCGTGCACCACCTTGTGCATCTGGCTAATGTGGGTCTTGCGGAATTGAGCCTCCAACCCGGGTCCTTAGGCTTTCACAGGCAAGGGTTTAACTGCTAAGCCATTTCTCCAGCCCCCTATTATTCCAACTTTTATCTTTATCCTTCCCCAGAATTTACTATCTTTTTGTTTTTGTTGTTGTTGTTTGTTTGTTTGTTTTTCAAGGTAGGGTCTCACTCTAGCTCAGGCTGACCTGGATTTCACAATGTAGTCTCAGGATGGCCTTGAACTCATGGCAATCCTCCTACCTGTGCTTCCCAAGTGCTGGGATTAAAGGTGTGTGCCACCACACAGGCCCGGCTTCTTCTTCTTTTTTTTTTTTAAGGTAAGGTCTCACTCTATCTTAGGCTGACCTGGAATTCACTATGTAGTCTCAGGCTGCCCTCAAACTCACAGTGATCCTCTTACCTCTGCCTCCCAAGTGCTGGAATTAACCATGCCCAGCCTTACTGTCTTTTGTAATGGCTTGAATCAGATGTCTCCTATAAACTCATGTTTTGAATGCTTGCTCCCCAGCTGTGGAGGTTGGATTCAGGTGTCCCCCATAAACTTAGGTGTTCGGAATGTTAGGCTCCCAGCTGATGGAGATTTGGGAATTAATGCCTCCTGGAGGGAGTGCATTGTTTGGGGTGGGCTTATGGGTGTTATAGCCAGTTTCCCCATGCCAGTATTTGGCACACTCTCCTGTTGCTATGGTCCACCTTATGTTGGCCAGGGGGTGATGCCCACCCTCTGCTCATGCCATCATTTCCCCTGACATCATGGAGCTTCCCCCCTCGAGCCTGTAAGCCAAAATAAAGCTCTCTTCCCCACAAGCTGCTCTTGGTTGTGTGATTTCTACCAGCAATGCCAACCTGACTGCAACACCAGCTGATGACAGTTTGGGACATGGAGCCTTGCTGGATGATGTGTTGTTGGGGATTGGTTTTGGGTGTTATAGTCCAGCTCCCCCTTGCCAAAGCTTGGCTCACTCTCCTGCTGCTGTTTTCCACCTGCTGTGGCAGAGGGGATGTCCATCTTCTGCTCATGCCCTCTTTTCCCCTGTCATCAGGGAGAGTCCCCTTGAGATTGTAAGTCAAAATAAAAACTTTCCTCCCATCAGCTACTTTTGGTTGGGTGCATTGTCCAAGCAATGAGGTGGTAACTACAACATCTTTCCCGACAACCAGAAAGTGCTGAGTGAACTTCTGTGGGGTTGAACTAAATGCCAGCTGCTGCCTCCGATTGCCCCACCCAGTTCCGATCTGTTTTTATCCAAAGCATCATTAGAAGACCCAGCTCCATGATTTTCTCTTTCTACCTTCTCCTCCTATGGATACTATCTTATTATGGATATGGTTTGAGTATGACCCCAAGTTTCATCAGCTGTGGTCATTGGACCCCACGGGACATCTGAGAGCTAAACGTTTTCTCCTACTGTCTTTGCTTTGTATTCAGAAGGGTATCCAAGGATTCTTTCTTTAAAAAAATTTATTTGTTAATTTTAGAGAGACAGAGACAGCATGGGTGCACCAGGGTCTCTACCCACAGCAATAACTCCAGAAGCATGTGCCACTTTGTGCATCTGGCTTATGCGGGTACTGGAAAATTGAACCACGGTCTTTAGTCTTCACAGGTATGTGCCTTAACCTCTAAGCCATCTCTCCAGCCCCCAAGGATCCTTAAGAATGGATGGTGGTGCATGCCTTTTATCCCAGCACTCTGGAGGCAGAAGTAGGAGAATCATTGTGAGTTCGAGGCCAGCTTGGGGTGGAATTCTAGGTCAGCCTGGGTTAGAGTGAGCCCCTACCTCAAAAAAAAAAAAATTTTTTTTTTAGCTCCTTTTAATTGACACCCAACATAGCACTAAACAGTTTGGATATTTTCAGGATATTCAATTAAAAGCCATCCTTTTTGAAATATTCAACAAGTAACTGATTTTTTTAAAATGTGTATTTGTGTGTGTGCACGTTTGCATGCATGTGTAGAGGCCCAGGGACCACCTTGAGTGTCATCTTCAGGAACATTGTCCATCCTTTTCTTTTCTCTTTTTGGTTTTTCAAGGCAGGGTCTTGCTCTAGTCCAGGCTGACCTGGAATTCACTATGGAGTCTCAGGGTGGTCTCGAACTCACAGCAATCCTACCTCTGCCTCCCAAGTGCTGGGATTAAAGACGTGCGTCACCATGCCTGGCTTGGCCCCTCTTTTTGAGACAGGCTCTTTCATTGGGCTGGAGATCACCAATGAGGTGACTCTGGTTTACCACTGAGCCCCAGGGATCCCCTTGTCTCCATCTCCCTAGTGCTGGGATGACAAACATACCCCCCCGATGGATTACAGTTTTATGTGGGTACAGGGGATCAAACATAGGTTTTCATGCTTGTGAGACAAGCAATTTACTGACAGAGACATCTCCCCACCCCCAATTGTCTATTTTTTTTTTAAGGTAAGGTTCTTGCTCTAGTGCAGGCTGACTTGAAATTCATTGTGTAGTCTGAGGGTGACCTCAAACTCACAGCAATCCACCTACCTCTGCCTCCTGAGTGCTGGGATTAAAGGCGTGCACCATCATGCCCGCACCATTGTCTATTTTTTTTAAATATTTTATTATTTTATTTGAGAGAGAGAGAAAGATAGAGGAAGAGGCAGAAAGAATGGCATGCCAGGGCCTCCAGCCACTGCAAACAAACTCCAGATGCATGTGCCCCCTTGTGAATCTGGTTTACGTGGGTCCTGGGGAATTGAGCCAGGATCCTTAGGCTTCTCAGTATTTTTTTTTTTTTATTTTTATGGACACTCTCAGTTGCTATGGCCACCTTATGTTGGCCAGGGGGTGATGCCCACCCTCTGCTCATGCCATCATTTCCCCTGACATCATGGAGCTTCCCCCTCGAGCCTGTAAGCCAAAATAAAGCTCTCTTCCCCACAAGCTGCTCTTGGTTGTGTGATTTCTACCAGCAATGCCAACCTGACTGCAACACCAGCTGATGACAGTTTGGGACATGGAGCCTTGCTGGATGATGTGTTGTTGGGGATTGGTTTTGGGTTCCCCCCCCCCCCCCCAACCCTTTGGTGGTATAGTCCCAGCTCCCCCTTGCCAAAGCTTGGCTCACTCTCCTGCTGCTGTTTTCCACCTGCTGTGGCAGAGGGGATGTCCATCTTCTGCTCATGCCCTCTTTTCCCCCTGTCATCAGGGAGAGTCCCCTTGAGATTGTAAGTCAAAATAAAAACTTTCCTCCCATCAGCTACTTTTGGTTGGGTGCATTGTCCAAGCAATGAGGTGGTAACTACAACATCTTTTCCGACAACCAGAAAGTGCTGAGTGAACTTCTGTGGGGTTGAACTAAATGCCAGCTGCTGCCTCCGATTGCCCCACCCAGTTCCGATCTGTTTTTATCCAAAGCATCATTAGAAGACCAGCTCCATGATTTTCTCTTTCTACCTTCTCCTCCTATGGATACTATCTTATTATGGATATGGTTTGAGTATGACCCCAAGTTTCATCAGCTGTGGTCATTGGACCCCACGGGACATCTGAGAGCTAAACGTTTTCTCCTACTGTCTTTGCTTTGTATTCAGAAGGGTATCCAAGGATTCTTTCTTTAAAAAAATTTATTTGTTAATTTTAGAGAGACAGAGACAGCATGGGTGCACCAGGGTCTCTACCCACAGCAATAACTCCAGAAGCATGTGCCACTTTGTGCATCTGGCTTATGCGGGTACTGGAAAATTGAACCACGGTCTTTAGTCTTCACAGGTATGTGCCTTAACCTCTAAGCCATCTCTCCAGCCCCCAAGGATCCTTAAGAATGGATGGTGGTGCATGCCTTTTATCCCAGCACTCTGGAGGCAGAAGTAGGAGAATCACTGTGAGTTCGAGGCCAGCTTGGGGTGGAATTCTAGGTGCAGAGCCTGGTTAGAGTGAGCCCCTACCTCAAAAAAAAAAAAATTTTTTTTTTTTTTAGCTCCTTTTAATTGACACCCAACATAGCACTAAACAGTTTGGATATTTTCAGGATATTCAATTAAAAGCCATCCTTTTTGAAATATTCAACAAGTAACTGATTTTTTTAAAATGTGTATTTGTGTGTGTGCACGTTTGCATGCATGTGTAGAGGCCAGGGACCACCTTGGTGTCATCTTCAGGAACACTGTCCATCCTTTTCTTTTCTCTTTTTGGTTTTTCAAGGCAGGGTCTTGCTCTAGTCCAGGCTGACCTGGAATTCACTATGGAGTCTCAGGGTGGTCTCGAACTCACAGCAATCCACCTACCTCTGCCTCCCAAGTGCTGGATTAAAGACGTGCGTCACCACGCCTGGCTTGGCCCTCTTTTTGAGACAGGCTCTTTCATTGGGCTGGAGATCACCAATGAGGTGACTCTGGTTCACCACTGAGCCCCAGGATCCCCTGTTCCTGGTCTCCATCTCCCATTAGCTGGTGATGACAAACATACCCCCCCGATGGATTACAGTTTTATGTGGGTACAGGGGATCAAACATAGGTTTTCATGCTTGTGAGACAAGCAATTTACTGACAGAGACATCTCCCCACCCCCAATTGTCTATTTTTTTTTTAAGGTAAGGTCTTGCTCTAGTGCAGGCTGACTTGAAATTCATTGTGTAGTCTGAGGGTGACCTCAAACTCACAGCAATCCACCTACCTCTGCCTCCTGAGTGCTGGGATTAAAGGCGTGCACCATCATGCCCGGCACCAATTGTCTATTTTTTTTTTAAATATTTTATTTATTTATTTGAGAGTGACAGAGAGAGAGAGAGAGAGAGAGAAAGAGAATGGGCGCGCCAGGGCCTCCAGCCACTGCAAACGAACTCCAGAAGCGTGCACCACCTTGTGCATCTGGCTAATGTGGGTCTTGCGGAATTGAGCCTCCAACCCGGGTCCTTAGGCTTTCACAGGCAAGGGTTTAACTGCTAAGCCATTTCTCCAGCCCCCTATTATTCCAACTTTTATCTTTATCCTTCCCCAGAATTTACTATCTTTTTGTTTTTGTTGTTGTTGTTTGTTTGTTTGTTTTTCAAGGTAGGGTCTCACTCTAGCTCAGGCTGACCTGGATTTCACAATGTAGTCTCAGGATGGCCTTGAACTCATGGCAATCCTCCTACCTGTGCTTCCCAAGTGCTGGGATTAAAGGTGTGTGCCACCACACAGGCCCGGCTTCTTCTTCTTTTTTTTTTTTTAAGGTAAGGTCTCACTCTATCTTAGGCTGACCTGGAATTCACTATGTAGTCTCAGGCTGCCCTCAAACTCACAGTGATCCTCTTACCTCTGCCTCCCAAGTGCTGGAATTAACCATGCCCAGCCTTACTGTCTTTTGTAATGGCTTGAATCAGATGTCTCCTATAAACTCATGTTTTGAATGCTTGCTCCCCAGCTGTGGAGGTTGGATTCAGGTGTCCCCCATAAACTTAGGTGTTCGGAATGTTAGGCTCCCAGCTGATGGAGATTTGGGAATTAATGCCTCCTGGAGGGAGTGCATTGTTTGGGGTGGGCTTATGGGTGTTATAGCCAGTTTCCCCATGCCAGTATTTGGCACACTCTCCTGTTGCTATGGTCCACCTTATGTTGGCCAGGGGGTGATGCCCACCCTCTGCTCATGCCATCATTTCCCCTGACATCATGGAGCTTCCCCCCTCGAGCCTGTAAGCCAAAATAAAGCTCTCTTCCCCACAAGCTGCTCTTGGTTGTGTGATTTCTACCAGCAATGCCAACCTGACTGCAACACCAGCTGATGACAGTTTGGGACATGGAGCCTTGCTGGATGATGTGTTGTTGGGGATTGGTTTTGGGTGTTATAGTCCAGCTCCCCCTTGCCAAAGCTTGGCTCACTCTCCTGCTGCTGTTTTCCACCTGCTGTGGCAGAGGGGATGTCCATCTTCTGCTCATGCCCTCTTTTCCCCTGTCATCAGGGAGAGTCCCCTTGAGATTGTAAGTCAAAATAAAAACTTTCCTCCCATCAGCTACTTTTGGTTGGGTGCATTGTCCAAGCAATGAGGTGGTAACTACAACATCTTTCCCGACAACCAGAAAGTGCTGAGTGAACTTCTGTGGGGTTGAACTAAATGCCAGCTGCTGCCTCCGATTGCCCCACCCAGTTCCGATCTGTTTTTATCCAAAGCATCATTAGAAGACCCAGCTCCATGATTTTCTCTTTCTACCTTCTCCTCCTATGGATACTATCTTATTATGGATATGGTTTGAGTATGACCCCAAGTTTCATCAGCTGTGGTCATTGGACCCCACGGGACATCTGAGAGCTAAACGTTTTCTCCTACTGTCTTTGCTTTGTATTCAGAAGGGTATCCAAGGATTCTTTCTTTAAAAAAATTTATTTGTTAATTTTAGAGAGACAGAGACAGCATGGGTGCACCAGGGTCTCTACCCACAGCAATAACTCCAGAAGCATGTGCCACTTTGTGCATCTGGCTTATGCGGGTACTGGAAAATTGAACCACGGTCTTTAGTCTTCACAGGTATGTGCCTTAACCTCTAAGCCATCTCTCCAGCCCCCAAGGATCCTTAAGAATGGATGGTGGTGCATGCCTTTTATCCCAGCACTCTGGAGGCAGAAGTAGGAGAATCACTGTGAGTTCGAGGCCAGCTTGGGGTGGAATTCTAGGTCAGCCTGGGTTAGAGTGAGCCCCTACCTCAAAAAAAAAAAAATTTTTTTTTTTTAGCTCCTTTTAATTGACACCCAACATAGCACTAAACAGTTTGGATATTTTCAGGATATTCAATTAAAAGCCATCCTTTTTGAAATATTCAACAAGTAACTGATTTTTTTAAAATGTGTATTTGTGTGTGTGCACGTTTGCATGCATGTGTAGAGGCCCAGGGACCACCTTGAGTGTCATCTTCAGGAACACTGTCCATCCTTTTCTTTTCTCTTTTTGGTTTTTCAAGGCAGGGTCTTGCTCTAGTCCAGGCTGACCTGGAATTCACTATGGAGTCTCAGGGTGGTCTCGAACTCACAGCAATCCTACCTCTGCCTCCCAAGTGCTGGGATTAAAGACGTGCGTCACCACGCCTGGCTTGGCCCCTCTTTTTGAGACAGGCTCTTTCATTGGGCTGGAGATCACCAATGAGGTGACTCTGGTTCACCACTGAGCCCCAGGGATCCCCCTGTCTCCATCTCCCCAGTGCTGGGATGACAAACATACCCCCCCGATGGATTACAGTTTTATGTGGGTACAGGGGATCAAACATAGGTTTTCATGCTTGTGAGACAAGCAATTTACTGACAGAGACATCTCCCCACCCCCAATTGTCTATTTTTTTTTTAAGGTAAGGTCTTGCTCTAGTGCAGGCTGACTTGAAATTCATTGTGTAGTCTGAGGGTGACCTCAAACTCACAGCAATCCACCTACCTCTGCCTCCTGAGTGCTGGGATTAAAGGCGTGCACCATCATGCCCGGCACCAATTGTCTATTTTTTTTTAAATATTTTATTTATTTATTTGAGAGAGAGAGAAAGATAGAGGAAGAGGCAGAAAGAATGGGCATGCCAGGGCCTCCAGCCACTGCAAACAAACTCCAGATGCATGTGCCCCCTTGTGAATCTGGTTTACGTGGGTCCTGGGGAATTGAGCCAGGATCCTTAGGCTTCTCAGGCAAATGTCTTAACTGCTAAGCCATTTCCCCAGCTCCCAATAGTTTATTTTTAACCCTTAGGTTGGAGATAGGGCTCAGGGGTAGAGCACTTGCTCAGAATGTGTAAGACCCTACATTCAATCCCCAGTACCACAAGAATAAATAATACATAAATTTGACTTGATTTTTATCAAAATCTACTCCATAATATTAGTCTTGTTTTGGGGTTAAAAACATGCCCAAGCTCAGTCAGTGGTAAGGCTGGTATTTGGAAGGTGTTTAGGGTTTAGGTTTGAGTTATGACTCCAGTTTCTTAGCCTTTACAATAAAGAGATTTGATTTTTTTTTTTTTTTTGAGCGTTCCTGGAACTATTTTAAGAGTTCTCCTCATCTGTAAACTGGGAAAACAATAGCAGCTCATTTGTTCACAGGCATCTTGAAGGTGACATGTGGCAGCGTGCCATGTCCTCAGGATGGAAACTGGAATATTACGAGTGCTCAGTCACGTGAGTCCTCGTGATTGTCACTACCAGTCACCTTACCTGCCACAAGCACGCATCACTGTCCCCGTCACTGCCATTTTAAATAGGACCGGTCAGGGCCCTGGGGAATGGATTCAGCTCGTCCTGCTTGTAAGGCAAGTGCTTTACTGACTGAACAGTCTCCTTGGCCCTGAGACCCAGCTTTCGGCGCTTCTGTAATAGGAAATTGGCGGAAGTACTTAGTGCAGAGAGAAAGAATCTGAAAGACCAGCCTCTAAAGCTTCCTTTGAAGTCCTTCCCCCTTTTATTGTGGTCTTTCTTATTCCTAGAACTCCCGTGGTACTGCTGGCAGATAGAGGAGGACCTATGTATCTGCCCCAAGCGAGAGAGCAGTATGATTTTGAGGAAATGAAGTCTTTTCAGTGGGATGTGCGTGGCTCATGTGATCTATTCGGGAAATTTCATGCAGTCTGACATTTCCCTTCGGAGTTGCCTAGGAACCTAAGGAAAGCGTGGCTCTGAATGACAGAATGGTAATAAATTAGTCTGTCCTGGGCCAGCCATCTGGTTTAAGTAAATTAAGAGCCTAACCCATATGGGATTTATCTAAAATAGAGACTTTTCATCCCCCCCCCTTCTCACTTTCATGCCTCTTTATCTGGCTCTTTAAATTGGCTTAACTTTGCATAGAATAACCCAACCAACTGTCTCTACTTTCTGCCTATCCTACCTTCTCTCCCTATTCAGACAGTCAACTTCAGTCTCCAATGTAAGCAAGAAATCCTCTTTAATGGCCGATGATCTTTAGATCTTTAGGCATTTAGACAATTGCCCAGTTTGGGGTTAATACCTTTTATTTTATATTTTATTATTCTAATTTTATTTTATTTTTATTTATTTGCAAGCAGGGAGGGACAGAGAGAATGGACACACCAGGGTCTCTAGCCCCTGCAAACTGTGCATCTGGCTTTATGTGAGAACTGGGGGATCAAATTCCAGTCGTTAGACTTTGCATGCAAGTGCCTTAACTGCTAAGCTTTCTCTCCAGCCCTACTGTTTTACTTATTTATTTTAAAGGATCCAGAGTAGAGATGTCAGAACAAGTCCTTTTTTTAGAAAAAAAAACTTCATTATTTACTTCTTTGAGAGAGAGAGAGAAAGAGGCAGAGAGAGGGAGAAAGAGAATGGGCGTGCCAGGCCATCTAGCCACTGCAAATGAACTCTAGACGCATGCGTCACCTTGTGCATCTGGATTACGTGGGTCCTGGGGGAATGGAATCTAGATCCTTTGGCTTCGAAGGCAAACGCCTCAATGGCTAAGCCATCTCTCAAGCCCCTATTTATTTAGTTTTTGAAACAGGGTCTTGTTATGTAGCCTAGTCTAGCCTCAAACCTACAATCCTCCTGCCTTAGCCTCCCAAGTGATGCGAGTACATCTGCATGTTATCACGCCTGGCTCTTTGACTAATGCCTTTTGAGTCATTGTTCTTTAGTCACACCGGACACTGCCGTCCTCAAACCGTCTCAGCCCTTCTCATTTACCACACTGGTCCCTCCCATCTCATGCCCAGCTGACCTCTGAGCCCAGATCTCAGTTCTCTTGTTCGTCATCAGCTTGTCATGTTCACTCTTTGTCCACTAGACTAATCTTCACAAATCATTTCACTTGCCATTCTCCTGTTCAGAAATCTGCATTGTTTACAGATGGGCCAAGTGTTTCTACCTGAGATACCATCGTCAAGTTATCACCTGCCTCTAAATCTCGTTTGCCTCTTGTAGCCTTGCTCTCACCTGAGACAGTCTGCTGGGTTCCCTTCCTCTGGAACACACCCACTGTGTCCTGCCCCACTTATTTTAGTGCTTAAGAATTACAGCTTTGGCTGGGTGTGGTGGTGCACGCCTTTAATCCAGCACTTGGGAGGCAGAGGTAGGGGGATTACTGTGAGTTCAAGGCTATCCTGAGACTACAGAGTGGACTGATTCCATGTCAGCCTGGGCTAGAGTGAAATACTACTTTGAAAAACAAACAAACAAAAGCCTGCTTCACATCTTGGCTTTAACTGAAGTTTCTGCTTCAGTTGTAAACTCCTGGAGAGCAGTTACAGACTTTTATGTAGTTCCTTGCACCAGGCCAACCATAGCTGTAGGCATCAAGACATGCTTAGCACATACATGCTAACTGATTGAATGAACAATTCTGTCATGGTTATACTTTTAATATTTTTTATTCATTTTTATTTATTTTACAGCAACAGACAGAGAGAAAGAGGAAGAGAGAGAGAGAGAGAATGGGCGCACCAGAGCCTCCAAGCCACTGCAAACGAACTCCAGACGCGTGCGCCCCCTTGTGCATCTGGCTAACGTGGGTCCTGGGGAATTGAGCCTCGAACCGGGGTCCTTAGGCTTCACAGGCAAGCGCTTAACTGCTAAGCCATCTCTCCAGCCCCCCATGGTAGGATAAACAGTAAATGAATAGGTAAAGTACGCAGTGGATGAGGTGGTGATAGCTGCAAATGTGATAGGGTGATAGGGGAGGCAAACGTAGGTTGGATGGTCAGTACAGCTGGAAGGCAGTCACACTGGACAAAGGCATCGCAGCAGCCAGCCTGAATTCTATAAGGCAGAGTCTATTTACCAATTTTTTCTTTTGACACAGGATCATGCATGTAGCCCAGGCTGGCTTCAAACTCTCTTCTTGCCTCAGCCTCATTGAGTGGCGATTATAGGCACACACTAATGCCCCTGGTTTTTTCAAGTTTTTTTTTTTTTGTGAGGTAGGGTCTCACTCTAGCCCAGGCTGACCTGGCACTCACTCACTAAGCTGGCCTCAAACTGTCAGCAATCCTCCTACCTCTGTATCTCCATTGCTGGGATCAAAGGTGTGCTCTGCCAAGTCTGGCCCAATTCCCCTGACCCCTCCCTACCCCTTAGGCAAGGCCTCACTCTAGCTCTTGGTAACCTGGAACTCACAATGATCCTCCTTTCTCAGCCTTCCAAGTGGTGGGACTAAAGACATGCGCCACCACCCCGGGCCTAACACTCCTGGTTTATAAGGTAGAATTGTAATCATTAAAAAACAAATGAATCTGGGTGTGGTGGCACATGCCTTTAATCCTAGCACTCAGGAAGCAGAGGTAGGAGGATTGCTATGAGCTAGAGGCCACCCTGAGACTACATAGTGAATTTCAGGTTAGCCTGAACTAGAGTGAAACCCTACCTCGAAAAACCAAAACCAAAAAAAAAAAAAGAGCCGGGCGTGGTGGCGCACGCCTTTAATCCCAGCACTCGGGAGGCAGAGGTAGGAGGATCGCTGAGAGTTCGAGGCCACCCTGAGACTACATAGTGAATTCCAGGTCAGCCTGAGCCAGAGTGAGACCCTACCTCAAAAAACCAAAAAAAAAAAAAAAAAAAAAAAAAAAGAAAAACCAAAACCAAACAAACAAACAACCCCCCCCCAAACAAACAAATGAGCTGCTCCTGGTGGTGCACGCCTTTAATTCCAGCATTCTAGAGGCTGAGGTAGGAGGATCGCCTGAGTTTGAGGCCCCCTGAAACTATACAGTGAATTCCAGGTCAGCCTGGGCTACAGCAAGACTATACCTTGAAAAACTAAAAAACAAAACACAAACAAAAAACCCACAAATGAGCAGGGTGTGTTGGCACACGCCTTTAATCCCAGCCCTTGGGAGGCTGAGGTAGGAGGAGCCCTGTGAGTTTGAGGTCAGCGGGAGCCTATGGAGTGAATTCCAGGTGAGCCTGAGCTAGAGTGAGATTCTACCTCAAAAAAACAAGAAAACAAAACAAGACAAAAAACAGGAAGGAAGGAGGCTGGGGATTACCTCAATTGGTACAGAGCTTGGATTTGATCTCCAGCATTGCATAAAATTGGGTGTGGTGAAATACACCTGTAATCCCAACATTCAAGATGTGGAGGCAGGGAGACACCATATGCTGTTGGTACAGAACATGGAGAGACCTGACTGGAATCTAGAAGAGAGTCAGTCCCCAGACAGTTAGCTTGTCTAGTGCCAGAAGGTGCTACATGGCCGATAAGCAACTCATAGTCGAAGCTACTCAGCAGCAGACAACCTGACGTGATGCTCACCCAAGTGCAATAGTGGTGCACAGCCATGGCGGGTAACCAACTGCTCTTGAATTGGCTAAACGGATCCACTCAGTGGAACAGGAACCCATTGCTGGAACTGGGAAACAAGTCAGAACCATATCCAAAAATCAAGTCTGCTCTCCAATATCAAGCTCCCACCAATCTTGGGCTACAAGAGGGCCTAAATTCCCTCTAAAATAATAATGGCTAACCCATTTATCTGGTGCTGTCTTCAGTCTCCACTGGAGAATCTGTGTCTCTTTTTCAGATGGACGCAGACCCTGAGGAGAGGATCAGCCCATCACACCTCACCAGGGCCCCAGCTGAAACCATAGAGTAATTGGGGAAACGAGCAAGAGTGCTGCTTTCTTGGTGAACCTGGTACCAGCACAAGGGTGAAGGAGATAGACACAGAGAACACTCAACTCCTACCAAAGCAGATATCCAGAGATGCGGGGCTCCCAGGACTTCATAACTGAAGTGACCGCATCACAAACCCAACATGGCTCAGGAAAATTTGCAGAAGAGTGGGTGGAAAGATTGTTAGAGCCACAAGTTGGGACATTATGCACAGAGACATTGCCTCTTCCCCATAACTGATGGCTACGCCCACAATGCATGACCCACAGTCCCCAATGTGGAGGGTCCCTTTGGAGGGGGGAGGACAGGGAGGAGGCTAATGATGGTACCAACATGGATGTTTACACACTGAGTATGTACATAACTAATAAAGAGAAAAAAAAAGATGTGGAGGCAGGAAGATCAGAAATTCAAGGTCATTCTTTGCTACACAGTGAGTTTGAAGCCAGCCTGGGTTACAGGAGACTTTGTCTCAAAAAACAAAAACGAGCTGGGCATGGTGGCACACACCTTTAATCCCAGTACTTTGGAGGCTGAAGTAGGAGGATTGCTGTGAGTTTGATGCCACTCTGAGAGTACACAGTGAATTCCAGGTCAGCCTGGGCTAGAGCAAGACTCTACCTGGAAAAACTGAAACAAAAACAAAAATAAACAAACAAACAAAAAATCAAACTGGGTGAGATGGCTCATACCTTTAAACCCAGCACTCTGGGAGGCAGAGGCAGGAGAATTGCTGTGAGTTTGAGGCCACCCCTGAATTTACATAGTGAATTCCAGGTCATCCTGGGCTAGAATGAGACCCTACCTGGAAAAATCAAAACCACCACCACCAACAAGCCAACAAAAAAAAAAAAAAAAAAAAAACCCAAAACCAATCAAACAAGGAAAAAGTGGGTACCAACATATGATGTATTCATACAAAATATGTTGTTAATAATGATAAATGAAAAGAGTACTGAAAAAAAAAAAAAAACAGAACAAATGACAAAACAAGCAGCCAGGGTTGTGGGTGAATCTCAGCAGTAGAGTGCTTGCTTAGCGTGTGCAAGGGTCTGGTTGGGTTGGGTCCTAGTCCTAGACATTCAACAGAACAAAGCAAACCAAAAATGAAAGGTAAAGGGGCTGGGGAGATGTTTCAGCTGGCAAAGCACCTGCCGATCCAGGGTGAGGATCTGAGTTCAGATCTCCAGCACCTTTGGAAATGTTCGGTGTAGTGGCACTCACCTAGAATCCCAGCACTGGGGAGGTGGGGACAGGCAGATCCCCTGGGGAAGCTGGCTAGCTAGATTATCAGAATCAGTAAACTTTGGGTTGAATGGGAGACCCTGCCTCAGTAAATAAAGTGGGGAGTTACAGAGGGAGACATTTGATATCAATCTCCGGCCTCCACATGCACGTGGATACATGTGCGCCTGCCTCACAGAGCATCCTCCCTCCCCGCCACCAAGAAAACAAAACACAACATACAGCAAAGCCATAAACAAAAGAGCCTCTCCAGGGCTGGAGAGATTGCTTAGTGGTTAAGGTGCTTGCCTGCAAGACGAAAGGACCCAGGTTGGATTCCCCAGTACCCACGTAAACCAGATGCACAAGGGGGCATATACGTCTGGAGTTTGCAGTGGCTGGATGCCCTGGCGCGCTCACTCTCTCCCTCCCTCTTTCTGCCCCTCTCTCAAATAAATAAAAATAAAATATTTAAAACAAAAAAAGAACCTCGAGCTGGGTGTGGTGGTGCACGCCTTTAATCCCAGCACTCGGGAGGCAGTTGTGAGAGGATCGCCGTGAAGGCCACCCTGAGACTACATAGTGAATTCCAGGTCAGCCTGGGCTAGAGTGAGACCCTACTTCAAAAACCAAAAAAAATGAAACAACAACAGCAAAAAAAGTAGAAGGACACTGAAGACAGTGGTTAAGTGACATTCAGTGGGAAGCCACACCGAGGACTGAGTCACTGCTCTGAGCCCTTGTGGAAGAACAGAGCCGCTGAAGCTTAGCAATGGCGCAAGGAGAAGCAGGGTTGTCTGATCTGAAGGCATAATGGGGCCAAAGTCCATCAGAGGACCTGCGGTTGGCATGATGCTAACCTGAATGAACACCTGGCATGTAATCCTTTATTTACATCTCTCAAGATTTCCTTAGGCTAGATTCCTAGACATGAAATTAATAGAATGAACTTTTTTTTTTTTTTTCCTCACAGGGAAGCAACTAACTGCCTGAAGGCTTATCTGTAAGTTGGAAAGTCTGTGAACATTGAATAACAACAGGAACCTTACAAAGAATTTTCTCTGGCCAGGTGTGGCAGTGAATGCCAGTAATCCTAGCTCTTGGGCACTTGGGAGGTGGAGGTAGGAGGGTCAAGAGTTCAAGCCAACCTCAGCTACCTAACAAGTTTGAGGCTAGTCTGGGCTACTTGAGAGTAGGCATAAAAAAACAAGCATTAAAAAAAAATAAAAAGAATTATGTTGTAACATAATATTTGTGCATTCAACTAAAAATACCTTAAAAGTTCCTAGGCCAGCCTGGGCTAGAGCAAGACCCTACCTCAACAAAGAAACAAACAATATACCTATATTAAGATTTGTGGTGGATATCAAGTGTATGAGTTTATATGTGTGTATGTGTCTGTTCATATGCATGGACACAAGGCTAGACAGCAGTATTTTAAGATAGAACAATAACCACTGGATATTGTTTATAATCATGGAAATTGTCAATAACAACAACAACAATAAAAAACCCAGGGGCTGGAGAGATGGCTTAGCTGTTAAGGTGATTGCCTGGGAAGCCTAAGGACCCAGGTTCCATTTCCCAGTACCCATGTAAACTTAATGCACAAGGTGGCACATGTTTCTGGAGTTCGTTTGCAGTGGCTAGAGGACCGCCCATTCTCTCTCGCTCCCTCTGTCAAATAAATAAAACAGTTAAACAAAAAAGAACAATAGTGCTCTCTCTGTACATAATGCCTGCCATTTGAATTTTATTATTTTGTATTTTTACTTTCCATATTTCTAGAGGGCAAATAGACTTTCTTTAGATTCAAAAAACTAGCCTTTGGCTAGAGAGATGGCTTAGCATGTTAAAAGCACTTGCTTGCAAGGCCTGACCTGGGTTCCATTCCCCAGTACCTTGTAAAGGCAGATGCACAATGTGGCACTTGTGTCATTTGCAGTGTGCAGGAGGCCCTGGCACGCTTATACACACACTCTTTCTCTTGCCCTCTCTTCCTCTATCTCCATCTTTAGTTCTCCTTCAGATAACGAAAAAAAAAAAAAAAAAAAAAAAAACCAAACAAATACAATGTTCAAAAACTGGCCTGGGCTGGAGCGAAGGCTTAGCGGTTAAGGCATTTGCCTGCAAAGCCGAAGGACCCAGGTTCGATTCCCCAGGACCCACGTTAGTCAGATGTACAAGGGGGCACACGCATCTGGAGTTCATTTGCAGTGGCTGGAGGCCCTGGCACGCCCATTCCCACTATCTCTCTCTTTCTCTGTTAAATAAATAAATAAATAAATAATCTGGCCTTATTTATAAATAGTGGGGCACGACTAAATTTGAAGGTCCCCAAGGCAAGAACTCATTCAGATGCTCTTTCCTTTTGTGAATGGCGAAGAACAAATGACCTAGGCCAAGCTGCGTCTGATGTGGGCAGCACCCTGAAGACCGGAAGTGCCCCGCCCCGCCCCGCCCCGCCGCAGTGCCGGAGCGCTTCCGGTTTCTGCAAGAAGCGCGAGCAAACCCGGCGCAGCTGATTTGAAGTTAGGGATTCGCACGCTCGCGTCCGGACCCACGGACGTTCGCACCGCCCGGCTTCAGGGGCGCAGGGCTCCCGGCCCTGGCACGGGTGGACGGGGCACCTGACACCCCGGGTAGAAACGGAGCAGGGGGCCTGGAAAGGGACCCTTGCGACAAGGTTTCTGGGCAGCAGTTAGCTCCTTCGGTGTTCCTCATCCTTCCGCTTTGCTGACCCGCAGACGCTGATCGGGCAGCTCGTCCGGATGCTGCAAGGAAAGAGGTGGCGGGAAGGCAGACGCGTTGGGCTCCTGCCTCACTTTCCACCTTATTCCCCCATCTCTGTGGACCAGTCCCAGGAAAATAGTGTGCTGGGGCTCCAGGCTTCCTGTGCCTGGAAGAGCTTTTCAGGACCACGCAAGCTCTTGAAGATTTCGCTCACATTTCTCTTTTTGTAGGCCCTTGACTTTTCTTTTTTTTTAAGTACACATTAAGTTGTATAGAATAAGGGGTTCATTTTGGCATTTTCATACTCACATATACTGCTTTTTGGATCATACTGCCCCTCCCCGTTGTCCTGTCTCTAATCTTCCCGTCTCCCTCACCTCCCTGACCTTCCTCTTTTTAAGTTGTGACATCAGTTTTCTTGCGCCACCATTACCCCAAACCCTCTGCTGTCCTCGCCACCTGCTAAGGACAGAGACCACATGCAAACTTCTTTAGAAGTCTGTGTGAGTTCCCTGAGGCCAAAGAAACACTCTTACTTACCTTTATTCCCAGAGCCTAGCATTGCGCCTAGCACCAGGTAAAGGCTCACTAAATGTATTTTTTTTTTTTTTTTTTTTTGAGGTAGGGTCTCACTCTTGCCCTGGCTAACCTGGAATTCACTATGTAGCCTCAGGCTGGCCTCGAGCTCATAGCAAACCTCCCACCTCTGCCTCTTGAGTGCTGGGATTAAATGAATTTCCCTTCCCCTTTACTTTTTTTGCGGTACCAACAGTAGATCCCAGGGTCTTGCACATGTTAGGCTAGTGATCTACCCTCAGCCCTCCTTTTTAAAATTTTAAAATTTTGAGTCAGGGTTTTACTAAGTTGCCCAGGCTGGCGTTAAATTTACTGAGCAGCCTAGGTAATCCTTAAATTTGTGTCTTAGTGCCTCGGCCTCTTGAGTGGCTGGGATTATAGACCTGGAGATGCAGGCTTACCCTCTTCATCTCCCCGTTTAAGTTTTTTCAAAATATTTTTAAATTTTTATTTATTTATTTATTATTTATGACAGACAGATAGAAGGAGGTAGATAGAGAGAGAGAATGGACACTCCAGGGCCTCTAGCCACTGCAAACAAACTCCAGATGTATGAACCACTTGTGCATCTAGCTTACTGGGGTCCTGGGGAATCAAACGTGGGTCCTTTGGTTTTGCAGGAAAGAACCTTAACCACTAAACCATCTCTCCAGCCCCCCATTTAATTTTTTTTATTGACAATTTCCATAATTGTAGACAATAACCCATAGTAATTCCCTCTCTCTTTCCCCTTTGAAACTCCACTCTCCATCATAGCCCCTCCCCCTCTCAATCAGTCTCTCTTTTATTTTGATGTCATGATCTTTTCCTCCTATCATGATGGTCTTATGTAGGTAGTGTCAGGCACTGTGAGGTCATGGATATCCAGGCCATTTTGTGTCTGGAGGAGCACCTTGTAGGGAGTCGTACCCTTCCTTTGGCTCTTACGATCTTTCCGCCACCTCTTCCACAATAGATCCTGAGCCTTGGAAGGTGTGATAGAGATATTTCAGTGCTGAGCATTCCTCTGTCACTTCTTCTCAGCACTATGGCACCTTATGAGTCACCCCAAGGTCACTGCCATCTGGAAAGAGAAGCTTCTCTAACCAAAAGTGACAGTAGCATTAATACATGGGTATGAACGTTGAGAGAAGTGCTTACTGAGCAGTTTGGTGAGCATAGTACACATATTTAGCCAAACACCAGCAGACATTACACCCCTAGGGCTCATGAATACCCTGGTTGTAGGTTTTCAGTAGCAGGGATGTATTCCCTCCCATGGAGCAGGCCTACAGTTCAATTAGAGAGCAGTTGGTTTCCCCCATACCAGACATGCCACTATTGCACGTGTTGGCTCATTTGGTCTGGCTGGCCAAATATAAGGCTTGCAGTGTCCACTGTTGAATATCTTCACTTGTGATTTATTTCTGTCCCATTGAACTGCATGCAGCATAGCTTTTTCCAGTTGGTCTACATGGAGGAGGTTTTCAGCTCAGCTCCAGAAGGATTTCTCAGTGACCTTGCAGCCCTAGTATGTGGAGTCTTCAGCAATAGGGTCTTACCATCTATTCTTGGTGGGAAACTAAGAGCCTTGGCAATGGTCTGTAATGTTTTGGTGGTATCAGTGACCTCCCTGGCCAACAACTCACTGGAATTTATCCCATCCCTGGAACTGAAAATTTTCTAGTAACAATCTATGGCTACTGTATGTTCCATTGTCCAGAAAAGGTTTCCATATGACTTATTTATATACTCTTAGATTTTGATTAGCCCTTCCTCCACCTTTCCTTTACTCAATCTCTTCCCCTGGCCTCACTTAGGCCTTTTCACCCCCATTAATCTGTTCTTCTACTTACATATATACAATACCATCCTATTAAGTCCCCCTCCCTCTCTTTCTATTCCCTTCATATGTAGCCCTCCATTTATTTTTTTAAAAAATATTTTATTCATTTATTTATGAGAGAGAGAAAGGCAGATAGAGAGAATGGGCATGTCAGGGCCTCTAGCCACTGCAAAGGAACTCCAGACACATGTGCCACCTTATGCATCTGGCTTAAGTGGGTACTGAGGAATTGAACCTGGATCTTTAGGCTTCACAGGCAAGCACCTTAACTGCTAAGCCATCTCTCCAGCCCCCCCCCCCCATTTAATTTTTATTGAAATATATGTGTGGCTTCTAGGAATGAAATAAATGTTTAGTTTCATCTCTCCATCAGTCCACCTGTCCATCCATCCATTTGTCCATCCATCCAATAACTAATCAGATGCCTGCAACAAGCTAGTACTGAGGAAAAAATGATCTCTGTTATCATGAGTAATGGATATTATTTCAAAGGAAAGGTGGAGGCCATGGCTTTATTTTCCCCAGTTGTACTTATCTTGACCTGAGATTCAATTTTGCATATTTGGGTTTATTGTCTATAGGAGGGGGCTTTATTTTGTTTACTGCTGTGCTTAGAACGTTGCTTGTCACTTTACAGGTGCTTGTTAATGTTGGTTGACTGAAGCTGGGGGTGGTGGCTCACACCTGTAATTCTAGAACTTAGGGGACTGAGGCAGGAGAATTTTGAGTTTGAGATCATGGGGCAAGGCATGAAGCTGACCATGGTGGCGCATGCCTTTAATCCCAGCACTCGGGAGGCAGAGGTAGGAGGATCGCCTTGAGGTCAAGGCCAGTCTGAGACTACATAGTAAATTCCAGGTCAGCCTGGACTAGGGTGAGACCCTACCTCGAAACCTCCCCCTCCAAAAAAAGGGCTGGGCATGGTCACACACGCCTGTAACCTCTGAGCTGAGGAGGGCAGAAATGGGAGGATTTCTGGGGCTTGCTGGTCAATCTACCCGAAAAATAGTGCCAGCTCCAGGCTCAGCGAGAGACCAGGTATCAAGGAAATGAGGTATGTATATGGGGTGTGAACATCTGCACGAGCACACATGCGCATACACACAGAGACACACACACACACACACACACAGACACACAGACACACACACACACACACACACACACACAGATCTTGTCTCAAAAATAAGACGCTGGTTCACTGAATACATTAGAACTTTATATGGACCTGCTTATAAGCATTCAGGATGGAAATTTGTGGTGTGTTT
The DNA here is from genome assembly GCA_036346955.1 of Dipus sagitta. Taxonomy (NCBI): domain Eukaryota; kingdom Metazoa; phylum Chordata; class Mammalia; order Rodentia; family Dipodidae; genus Dipus; species Dipus sagitta. The sequence continues at coordinate 140,032,141 of CM070777.1, forward strand.
AAAAAGATGCATTATTAAAAACTATTCCCCTCCAGGCATTTCTCAAATGATAAATGATTAAAGACTAAGTTCCAGTATGACACGGCACGGCGACAGTGATTTATGCCTCGCTCCTGACTTCAGCTAGAATGTCTACGAGATTCGGTCAAGATGACAGGAGAATTTTGTGATGAAAACTTAATGAGTAGTTTGTAGCTTTAGATGAATTTTGTGATTCTCTTGGCAATGTCACGCAAAGGCTCTGTTGGATCCTGGCTGTGTGATAGTTATAGGGAACACTGAGGTACTTAGCAGCTCTCTCTGCTGAGGCTCTGAGGAATGCATCATACTTCTGCTGAATGCCAAGAAGTCTGTCCAAAGACTTCCTCCCCATCCCCCGCTGCTATTTCAGTAACCCCCAGGGGAACGGGATAACCAGCTGGCAATCCTTGAACTTGTGTTCCACTGCCTCAGTGTCTCCAATACCTGGGATTACAGGCCTGCAATGCTAGGCCTGGCCTGGCCCCATTTAATTTGTTTTGTTTTGTTTTGTTTTGTTTTCTTTTTTTTTTTTTTGTGGTAGGCTCTCACACTAGCCCAGACTGACCTGGAATTCACTATGTAGTCTTAGGCTGGCCTTGAACTCATAGTGATCCTTCTGCCTCTGCCTCCTGAGTGCTGGGATTAAAGGTGTACAACACCATGCCTGGTTCAAGATCTTTTTTTTGTCTGTGTGTGTGTTTTTGAGGTAGGGTCTCACTCTAGCTCAGGCTGACCTGGAATTCACTATGTAGTCTCAGGGTGGCCTCGAACTCACAGTGATCCTCCTACCTCTGCCTCCCAAGTGCTGGGATTAAAGGTGTGCACCACCACTCCCGGCTACGGCTATGGAACCTTTTTTAATAGGGCTGCTCCAGCTTCAGCCAGTGTTGAAGGAATGGAGAGGAGCTGCTCAGCTGGACATATGCTAATAATAAAACAACAAAAAATAAGTCCTTTTGAAATGGCTGAAGCATTTTGGGAAGCAGGTTTATTTCTGGGGGAAAAGATCTAGGGCAATTCATTTGAAGTAATTTTGTGTCTTGGGAAGAATATTGGTTCAGAGTGGGTCATGTGCTCTTCTCTAGTATCAGGTATATGGTATGTCCTTGCTTCACCTCCCTCAGGGTCATCATCTGTGAAGTCAGGCTAGTGAGGTGGAAGTCCCAGGGTGGTTATGTGAGATTAGACACACACACACACACACAAAAGATGGCAGGGTAATTTTATATCATTTCTTAGGACTCCATTGTTATAATCAGCCATCATCTATCTACCTATCTATCTGTCTGTCTGTCTACCTACCTACCTACCTACCTATCTATCTAATTTATTTGAGAGAGAAAAAGAGGCAGATAGAAAGCAAGAGAATGGGCCTGGTGTGGTGGCGCATGCCTTTAATCCCAGCACTCGGGAGGCAGAGGTAGGAGGATTGCCATGAGTTCGAGGCCAGCCTAAGACTACGTAATGAATTCCAGGTCAGCCTGGGCTAGAGTGAGACCCTACCTCACAAGACCAAAAATAAAAAAAAGAGAGAGAGAGTTGGGAATGGGTGCTCCAGGCCCTCTAGCCACTGCAAAGGAACTCCAGATGCATATATATCCACCTTGTACATCTGGCATTACGTGGGTACTTGGGAATCAAACTTGGGTCCTTAGGCTTTGCAGGCAGGCATGTTAACCGCTAAGCCATCTCTCCAGCCATCAGCCATCATCTTTATAGCTGAGAACCTTTCATTTTATTTTTATTTTTTATTTTTCAATTTTTTTGGTTTTTTCGAGGTAGGGTCTCACTCTAGCCCAGGCTGACCTGGAATTCACTATGGAGTCTCAGGGTGGCCTCGAACTCACGGCAATCCTCCTACCTCTGCCTCCCGAGTGCTGGGATTAAAGGCGTGCGCCACCACGCCCGGCTTACCTTTCATTTTAGACGTGATGCACTTCTTGGCTCATTAGGTGGTAAACATATATGGGGCACTACTATTGCTGTGTGCTGAGATACAGCAGTGTTGTGAGTAAGGGTCTGGTCTGGGCTCTTGGGAAACTTGCAGGCTAGTGGGGAAGCCCTGTCAGCCAGTAAATGGCTGATTACCGATTGGCTGGTTAGCCTGAGGGACAGACCCAGAGAGCAACCCTGAACATTCTATGCTGTCTCCGGGTTCTGCCTTAGAGGACATGAGAAGCAGTGTGGAGTCAGTGATTAACAGGCCTTACAAGTCAGGTGCTCTGGTCTAGGCTCCAAGGTCAGGGTTACTGGAGTATGGAGAGAGAAGTAAGTGTGCTTTTTGAGATAGGTGGGCCACCATCGGCCTGGGGGAAGCTTTCTGAAGGAGGTGACACTCCTCTAGTTTGTAAGTGTCCTGAGGGACCCCGTGCTGTTGTTCCTCACTTCCTGGGACAAGGCTGTGGGTTCACTGAGTGCTCAGTCAACATTCACGTGAGCAGAGGAAGGAGGACATGAAGTTGGCCAGGGGCCTGGAGGCTGTACCCTGGGCCAGGCCCTATACTAGATACTGAGAATCCAAAGATGAGTGAGGCATGACCTTTGTCTTACATTTGACTAAATCCCGATGACATATCTGGCGGTGTAAACTACAGCGCTAGCCTTTCATAATGGGGCTCTTCATTGGACTATTTACATACTACATCAATAGTGAACGACCATCATCCCAGCACTTGGGAAACTGAGGCAGGAGGATTGTGAGTTTAAGATCTGCCTGTCTACAAATGAGTTTGAGATCAGACTGGGCTACATAGGGAGGAGACCCTGTCACAGAAACAAAAATAAGGGTGGGTCATGGTGGTGCATGCCTTTAATCTCAGCACTTGGGAGGCAGACGTAGGAGGGTCGCTGTGAGTTTAAGGCCAGTCTGAGACTACATAGTGAATTCCAGATCAACTTGGGCTAGAGAGAGACGCTACCTCGAAAAACAAAACAAAACAAAACAAAAAATCCAAAATACACACAAAAACAAAGTCAAAAGTGAGCAGGCAGAAAATACCTGACTAGCATGCAGACTGCCCTGGGTTCAGTCTCAAACGTCAACAACCACACCACAAAATCCACTCGCTGGAGATCATTGTGTGCGGGACACTGGGAGGTTAAAGAGTGTGGAGCTGAGCAGTCTCATGTGCCATGCAGACGGCTCTGCAATGCGGATAACACAGCTGGTTGCAGGTTATTGAGCACAGCTAGCAGTACTCCCTCTGAGGGAGGTTTCCCAAGTGTTATATTTGTTTATATGTTTCTTTAAAAGAGTTAAAAAATATTTATTTATTTATGAGAAAGAGAGAAAGAATATGAATGCGCATACCAGGGCCTCTAACCACTGCAAATGAACTCCAGATATATGTGCCACCATGTGCATCTGGCTTACGTGGGTTCTGGGGAGTTGAACCTAGGTCCTCCTTAGGCTTTGCAGGCAAATGCCTTGACTGCTAAGCTATCTCTTCAATCCCCAAAATTTTTAAAAAATATTTTATTTATTCATCTATTTATTTGACAGAGAGAGGGGGAGAGAAAGGTGCATCAGGGCTGCTAGCTACTGCAAACAAACTCGACACATATGCCACATTGTGCATCTGACTTACCTGGGTACTGGGGACTCAAACCTGGGTCCTTAGGCTTGGCAGGGAAGTGCCTTAACTGTTAACCCATCTCTGCAGCCCATTTATATGTTTTAAGACAGGATCTCGTCTATTCCAGGCTGGCCTTCAACTTACTCTGTAGCCAAGGATAACCATGAATTTTTGATCCTCCTGTGTCACCCTCCCCAGTGCTGGGATTACAGTCATATACTACCATATCCAGTTTATAGAAGTGCTGGGGATAGCTGGGTGTGGTGGCACACGCCTTTAATCCCAGCACTTGGGAGGCAGAGGTAGGAGGAGGATCACCATGAGTTGGAGGCCACAGGCCACTCAGAGTACTTAGTTAATTCGAGGTCAGCCTGGGCCAGAGTGGTGAGACCCTACATTGAAAAACAAAACAAACAAACAAAAAACAAACAAACAAAAAGAAGCTCTGCGGATTGAACCCAGGGCTTTGTGCATGCTAGGCAAAGGAATACTCTACCAGCTGAACTATATCCCCAGTCCTTTTTTTTTTTTTTCTTTTTTTTCCTTTGAGAAAAGTTGTGATATTGCCCATGCTGGCCTCAAATGTCTTGATCTTCCTGCTCCAGCCTCCCCAGTACCAGGGTTACAGACATGTGCCACTCACTGTCCCTAGCCCTTTGCTTTTTCAAGTATCAACTACCCCTTTAGACTTTCCTGTCCGCAGGTACGAGAGAAGTGGCCAATAGCAGTGCTCATTGAAACAACATCAAATATGATCAGAGCTTATAGTTGTCAGCCTGATGGTTTCTCTAGGTAACCAGAAATTTCAGGCTGATCACTAGGAACACTGAGTGAAGGCGTTCCCCTCAGAGCCACTGCAATTCCCACTGCTCCTGCTCCAAGGCTTCCTAAACTCTCAACTCCTAGACTGGACCCACAAAGGCAGCTAAGGCTGAAATAGAGAAAATAGGATGGCACGTGTGGTGGTTTGATTCAGGTCTCCCCCATAAACTTATGTGTTCTGAATGCTAGGTCCCCAGCTAGACCCAGTTTGGGAACTGGAGTCTCCTGGAGGTGATGTATTGTTAGGGGCGGGCTTATGGGTGCTCTAGTCAGCTTCCTCTTGCCAGTGTTTGGCACACTCTCCTCCTGCTGTTGTCTACCTCGCCAGGAGGTGATGTCCACCCTCTGCTGACGCCATCATTTCCCCCTGCCATCCTGGAACTTCTCTTCAAGTCTGTAAGCCAAAATAAACCCTTTCCTCCCACAAGCTGCTCTTGGTTGGGTTCTTTGTGCCAGCAACAGGAAGCTGACTGCAATAGCATGGCTACATGATTTTGTCAGTTTAATATGACTAAATGTCACAGTCATTAAGAAAAGAAACCTTGCAGCTCAGCATTGTAGCACATCCCTATAATTCTAGCACTGGGGAAGCTGGAACAGGAGGATCAGGAGTTTAAGACCAGCCTCAGCTATGGAGTGAGTTTGAGACCAGCCTGGGCTACATGAGACCCTATTTCAAAAAACTAAAGGGGGGTGGGAGAGAAAAACAAAGAAGTAGAAACCCTGTATGTATGTAATTTCCCCCTCAATATAGGGAAAAAAACAACTGGGATAGAAAAATGTATGGGATTCTGTCTTAGGACATAAACTAAGGGCAAAAATAATCTTTAGATTAATCAGCAAGTCAGGTTATAAATCTATCCCAGAAAGAGAAAGTCCATCCCCCCCTTTTAAAATTGGATACTTTTACATTTTGCTACTTTTCCAGAATGTTTCTTTTTATTCCTTCTTGGAGAGCTGTACCCTAAATAATATCCTTGTCCACAGATCTCTCTACTACATATACCCCTGGGAATCCACAAGTCAATTCCAAGTAGAAACACAGCTTCAATGTGCCACTCATGCCCCAACCCCATGCCCTAGGCCCTGCCTAGCTGGAGGGTCACATTCCATTTCATAAATAGCTTCAAAGAGAAGTCACTTGGGGGTGAGTGCAGTCTTGTAAGTGTAAGTCAGGGACCTCCAAGCAATGACTAATGGGGCAGACAGGCTTCTCTTTGTCCATGTTAAATATAACGATCTCCAGCCTCCTAATTCTACTTGTATACAGACAGAGGCACTGGGCAGAGAAAGTCCCTGACTATCTCGTGTTTGTTGCCTCCTGCACTTTCCCCTATAAGACACCGAGTCCAATAAGGAATTTCTGGCAAGTTGGAACTTCCTACAAATCTGAAGTGTTGGCTGTGGTGAATGTTTGAACAAATTTCCCAACAAGACCATGAGTTAGAGGATCACAGGTCAAGTTCTGTCTCAGAGTCCAGATAGCTAGATCTGTGCCATGTTGACTTTGTGATCTAGGCTCTGGGAATGAAAGGGGAGGGCATTCTACCCACACCAGGTCATGAATAGAGGTCTCTGGGCCATAGACAGCTCAAAATTTCACATGTGCCTTGTCTGTCTGTGTGAAAGCAAAATTTGAGTTAGTGTTCATCTTATTTTATTTAATTTTCATTATTATTACTATTACTATTTTGTATGTTTTTTTTTTTTTTTTTTGTAGTAGTCAGCTCCAAAATGCTGGAATGAACATCCGACCAAACACAGTTTCATGGGAAGAAGGGATTTATTTCAAGCTTACAGATCCAGGGGAAGTTCCATCAATGACAGAAGAAGTTGGCTCCCTTTCATAGATGCAAGCAGAGATAAATAACCAGTCAGCAAACACCAAAAGGCAGAAAGCTGAAGGGCCCCCAGAGCTCAGACTTTTCTGCATACCTTTGGGCTGGAATACAGACCTTCCCCCAGTGACGTGTCCCTTGTAGCAGGAGTCAGCTTGGTAGGGGATAAAGCCACAAACTCAATGCTAACAAAACACCTAAGTCTATATTCAAACTACCACAATGTTCATCATCTTATTTTCTTTATTTATTTTTCTCTATTATTATTATTTTTTCTTGAGATAGGATCTCATGTATCACAGGGTGGTCTTGAACATTCTATGTAGCAGAAGATGACCTCAAACTTCTTTTTTGTTTTGTTTTTTGAGGTAGGTTCTCACTCTAGCTCAGGCTAACGTGGAATTCACTAGTAGTCTCAGGGTAGCCTTGAACTCATGGTGATCCTCCTACCTCTGCCTCCCAAGTGCTGAGATTAAAGGTGTGTGTCACCGTGCCTGGCTTGACCTTAAACTTCTAATCTTCCTGCCTCCACCTCCCAAATGTTAGGGGTTACAAACATGTGGTAGTACACCAGTTGATGTAGTGTTGAGGATAGAACTCAGGGCTTTGTGTATGCTTGGCAAGTTCTTTATAGAGCTACATTGGCAAGTTCTCTATGGAGCTACATCTCTAGCCCTATTTATTTATTGTTGAATTTTTTTTTAAGACAGAGTCTCATGTAGCCCAGACTGGCCTCCAACTCATCCTGTAGCTGAGGATGACTTTGAGCTCTTCTCTCCACTTCCCAAGTGCTAGATAGACTGTGACTGGCATGTTGTGGTGGTTAATCTCTGGTTCTCAAATTGACAAGGTTTAGAATCACCATGGAAACAAATTTCTGGTCATGTCTGTGAGGGATTTTCTAGATTAGATTAGTTGAATCCATTCTAACTGTGGGTGGCACGAGCGGTAGAGTTCTTATTTCGTATGCTCAGGGACCTGAGTTCAATCCCATACATTGAAAAAAAAAAGTTTCTCCTGGGCTTAGTGGTGCACACCTTTAATCCCAGCACTCGGGAGGCAGAGGTAGCAGGATTGCCGTGAGTTCAAGGCCACCCTGAGATTATGTAGTGAGTTCCAGGTCAGCCTGGACTAGAGTGAAACCTTATTTTGAAAAACCAAAAAAAGAAAAAAGTTTCTGTTATGGCCTAAAGGCTGCACAATGGTGGCACATAAGTCATGGGGATAATCAGCTACTCTCTGATTGGATGAGAAGTCCTGCTTAGTGTGAGGAAATTCATGCTTGATATTGAGAACTGAGTCAAAAGACAACAGTTTAGCTCCCCCCATCTCTCTCTGCTTGCAAATAAATAAATATTTTTTTTAGGGCTGGAGGAATGGCTTAGCAGTTAAGGCGTTTGCCTGCAAGACTGAAGGACCCAGGTTCGATCCCCTAGGACCCATGTTAGCCAGATGCACGAGGGGGCATGCATCTGGAGTTCATTTGCAGTGGTTGAAGGCCCTGGCATACCCATTCTCTCTCTCTCTCCTTCTTTCTCTGTCAAATAAGTAAATAAATAAATAAAAATAAAATAAGCCGGGTGTGGTGGTGCACGCCTTTAATCCCAGCACTCAGGAGGCAGAGGATTGCATTAGTTCGAGGCCACCCTGAGACTACATAGTGAATTCCAGGCCAGCCTGGACTACAGTGATACCCTACCTCAAAAAATGAACAAAAAAAATTAAAAAAATTTTAAAGCCAGATGAACAAAGCAGGACATGCATCTAGAGTTCATTTGCAGTGGCTATAGGATGTGGCTCTCTTTCTGCTTGTAAATAAATAAAATTTTAAAAGCCTGTGGTTTAAAAGGCCATAGACTCCCAGAGGGAAGCTGTCTTTTATACTGTCTTTTGGCCAAACAGAGATGTTATGCCCATTAAATAGCCTTCCAAGTGTATATGTTTAAGCTCTTTGATTAATCCTGGTCTCAGTTTTTGTTAGAGAATCTTCTTTTCACAGATTGTGGTGAATACCAGGAAGACCCAATACTCATAAAAGTGACAAAAAAAATAGGTAGCCCAAGGCTTACCATTGGACGAGTCATCTCTATCACACTGGCCAAGGTCAGGGAACACTGCAGAGGAAGTCACGGAAAGAATGAGTTCAGCTCTCACAGTTAGCCAGAGCACCATCATTTCTATAGAGAGGTGGTAGACACTGAGGAGACTCAAAACTCATCAAAGTAGAAAATAAGAGGCTCTTGAGAGCTTAACACTAAATGGGACATTTCTTTTCTTTCTTTCTTTCTCTCTCTCTTTCTTTTTTTTTTTTTTTTTTTTTGAGGTAGGGTCCCACTCTAGTCCAGTCTGACCTGGAATTCACTATGTAGTCTCAGGGTGGCCTCAAACTCATGGCGATCCACCTACTTCTGCCTCCAGAGTGCTGGGATTAAAGGTGTGTGCCACTATGCCTGGCTAAATGAGACATTTCTATCATGTCCTCCAAGGCTCAGGAAACACTGTGGAAGAGGGGACAGAAAGAATGCAAGAATCAGGGGGTACATATGTGTGCTGTGGGGCGCTATCCTTCCAACGTGAACTGATTGGTGCATTAACGAGCCCACAGTGGTTACTGGTACCCCCAAAAGACCAGCATGAGGGCTGGGGAGATGGTTCTGCAGTTAAGGCACTTGCCCCTAAAGGCTAACAAGCCAAGTTCGATGCCCTAGTACTCATGTAAAGCCAGATGCAAAAAGTGGCACATATTCCTGAAGTATGTTTGTAGTAGCAAGAGGCCCTGGTATGCCCATTCTCTCTGCTTCTCTCTGCTTGGTGTGGTGATGCACACCTTTAACACCAGCACTTAGAAGGCAGAGGTAGGAGGATCGCTGTGAGTTCGAGGCCAACCTGGGACTACATAGTGAATTCCATGTCAGCCTGGGCTAGAGCAAGACCCTACCTTGAAAGCAAAACAAAACAAAACAAAGCAAACACCAGCATGATTCTGACCCCATCTATATTTTGTCATAGGATGGAGGAGGACAAAAGGAGCAAGACAACAAAACAGAGGGAGGACCACCTTCAAAGAAGGGTCCTCAGGAGAGGGGGATGGGTGAGAGGGGACAAAAAAGGATAAAGGGATGGAAACACGATCAAATTACTGTATGTTCATGCATTGAAGTTCTCAATAAAAGAAAGCAAAAAGGGCTGGAGAGATGGCTTAATGGTTAAGGCGTTTGCCTGCAAAGCCAAAGGACCCTGGTGCGATTCCCCAGGACCCGTGTAAGCCAGATGCACAAGGTGGCACATGCCTCTGGAGTTCATTTGCAGTGGCTGTCTCTCTCTGACTCTCTCAAATAAATAAAACTTTAAGAAAATAAAAAAAATAAATAAAGGCTAGCCAGGCCATGGCGATGCATGTTTTTACTCCCAGTACTCAGGAGGCTGAAGTAGGAGGATCACTGGGAGTTTAAGGCCAACCTGGGCCTACTGAGTCAGTTCCAGGTCACCCTGGACTAGAGTGAGACCCTATCTTGGAAAAAAAAGTTGACTAACAGGAAAGAATGTTTCTATGTGGTATGTTCTGAGAGGTTCCAAGGACAGGAATGTTTAAAAAAAAATGGATAGGGGCTGGGGGGCATAGCTAAGCAGTTAAAAATGCTTGCTTGCAAAGCCTTCCAGCCCAAGTTCAATTTTCCAGCACCCATGTAAAAGACAGATGCACCAAGTGGCACATGCATCTGGAGTTCACTTCTAGTGGCAAGAGGACCTGGCACACTCATTTTCTCTCTGTGTGTGTCTCTGCTTGCAAATGAATAAAACTGAATAGGGACTGGGCAGAGGGCTCAGCACTGAACCATCTCTATCACACCTTCCAAGGCTCGGGGTCCATTGCAGAAGAGGTGGCAGAAAGAATGTAGGAGCCAAAGGAAGGCAGGACTCCTTACAACGTGCTCCTCCAGACTCAAAATGTGTGTACCACTTGTGTACATGTGCAACCTTGCATCACTGTGCGCCTGGCTTACATGGGACCTGAGAGTCAAACATGAGTCCTTGGGCTTTACAGGCAAGCATCTTAACCACTAAGCCATCTCTCCAGCCCTAGGCTGCTTTTTTTTAAAATGTGAGAATGAGGGAGAGAGACAGAGAGACACAGACAGAGAGAATTATCTTTTCTTCTTCTTTTTTTTTTGTTGTTGTTTTTGAGGTAGGGTCTTGCTCTAGCCCAGCTGACCTGGAATTCACTATGTAGTCTCAGGGTGGCCTCGAACTCATGATGACCCTCCTACCTCTGCCTCCCAAGTGCTGGGATTCTCTGTTCAGATGGCAGTGACCTTGGATGATTCAGAAGGCACCATGGTGCTGAGAAGAAGTGACAGAGGAGTGCTCAGCACTGAACCATCTCTATCACACCTTCCAAGGCTCGGGGTCCATTGCAGAAGAGGTGGCAGAAAGAATGTAGGAGCCAAAGGAAGGCAGGACTCCTTACAACGTGCTCCTCCAGACTCAAAATGTGTGTACCACTTGTGTACATGTGCAACCTTGCATCACTGTGCGCCTGGCTTACATGGGACCTGAGAGTCAAACATGAGTCCTTGGGCTTTACAGGCAAGCATCTTAACCACTAAGCCATCTCTCCAGCCCTAGGCTGCTTTTTTTTAAAATGTGAGAATGAGGGAGAGAGACAGAGAGACACAGACAGAGAGAATTATCTTCTTCTTCTCTTTTTTTTTTTTTTTTTTTTTTTTTTTTTTTGAGGAAAGTCCAACAGACTGCCTTTTTAAAAAATATTTTATTTTTATTTTATTTATTTATTAGAGAGAGAGAGAGAAAGAATGGTTAGGGTCTCACTGTAGTCCAGGCTGACCTGGAATTCACTATGTAGTCTCAGGGTGGCCTCGAACTCACGGCGATCCTCCTACCTCTGCCTCCTGAGGGCTGGGATTAAAGGAGTGCACCACTACTCTGGGCTCCTTTTAATATTTTATTTATTTATTAGAGAGAGAGAGAGAAAGAATGGTTATGTCAGGGATTTTAGCTATTGCAAACAAATTCCAGACACATGCGCCACCATGTGCATCTGGCTTATGTGGGTTCTGGGGAGTTGAACCTGGGCCCTTAGGCTTTGCAGGCAAGCCCTTTTACTGATAAACCATCTCTCCACCCCTAAAAAAAAAAAAAAAAAAAAAAAAATTGAAGTGGGATCTCTCTCACTCTAGCCCAGGCTGACCTGGAATTCACTATGTAGCCTCAGGGTGGTCTCGAACTCATAGTGATCCTCCTACCTCTGCCTCCTGAGTGCTGGGATTAAAGGTGTGCACCACCACGCCTGGCTCTTTTTTTCTTTCTTTCTTTCTTTTTTTTTTTCTGAGACAGTTTCTCAGTATGCAGTCCAGGCTGTTCCTGAATTTATGAGCCTACCGCTTCAGCCTCCTGGGTAGCTTGGATTCCAAGGTGTGTACCACGAGGTGTGGCTCCCTTTTCATTGAGTCTTCAGAGAATACCAAATCATTTTCACTTCATGTGGTTCTCTTGAAGGTTCTAGTTTCTAGCTTCTACTTTTGTATCTGTCACCTGCACTCTTGCACAAAGCAGTGAGCATCACATGCTCTTGTAGCTGACACAAGCCCACTGGCTCATTCGCTCACCAGAGGTTCACTGGGTACTGACCATATGCCAAGTGCGTGATCCAGCCCTGGGGCACCTCCTTGGCTTCCTCTTCTCCGGCTCACTGGGTTCCAGCCACGCTTCCTTGTTCCTACCCTGAGGCCTTTCCACTGGCTCTTCCCATTGTCTGGAGTGTCTCTGCCTGAGAACTGCTCAATAGCCAGGCGCTGTTACCTCATTTCCTTTGGAAAACCTCAGGCAAGTCTCTCCCTCCCTCTCACCATCTAGGCTGTCTATCTCATCAGCTCCTGCTTACTTGTTTGCGGCTGTTCTGCGGTTTAAATTATGGTGTGGCAGTGCTGTCCGCTTCTCTGCTGAAAAGCTGGCACGAGGCCTCCCTCTTGACAGCTCTGGAGGTGCCTTTAAGTCAGTGAGCGGGCTATCTCAGGCCGCCAGGGACCTGCCCAGGCCGGGCTTCCAGAGAAGGGCAGGTACTGAGTGCTGATGTGTATTAAACATAACAGCATGTGGCGGCTCTGCAAGGGGAGTTAATGCAAGCCGTGAGTTCTGATGGAAAGCCTGGAGTTTAAGTGGAGACCCAAAGGATTTCAAATCTTTTCACCCACTGCTAAATATGTCCCAGTTTCTTGTGCTTTATGCTTCAAAGATGCTTCGACAGCCTCCACCCCCAGCACAAGACCTTTGATTATTGATGGAGTGGAGACGTAATGGACCCATCTTGCTATTTTAAGGCGCTCTATACTTTTAAGACATGTCATAAACAAGCAGTCCATTTCAGTTCATAATGAATGACAATGCTTCACTCTGGACCATTTAACTACCATAATTCTTAATTATGCATCAGTATAGCTCTGCGTACATACATTGAACTCCCACAACTAAGCTGATATCACCACACGTGAAAAATCCCCTCCCTCAGTTCCCTCTTTTGTGCAGAAGCCGTTAACCTTCGTGCAGTTGTGTCTGTGTATTCCACCAGGAAAACACTGGGCTGCTAGAATTTAACTAAAGAGAGGCCTGGTGCCCTCGTACACTGCAGTGTTTCTAGGGAAGCACTGGTTAGTATGCTTTTTTTTTTTTTTTTTTTTTTTGAGGAAAGTCCAACAGACTGCCTTTTTAAAAAATATTTTATTTTTATTTTATTTATTTATTTGAGAGGGAGAGAGAGAGAAAGAAGCAGAGAGAGGATGAGAGAGAGGGAAAGAAGCAGAGAGAGAGAAAGAGACAGAGAGAGAGAGAGAGAATGGGCGCATCAAGGCTTGTAGCCCCGCAAACAAACTCCAGAGGCATGTGCTATCTTGTGCATCTGGTTTATGTGGGTCCTAGGGAATTGAACCTGGGTCCTTTGACTTTGCAGGCAAATGCCTTAACCGCTAAGCCATCTCTCCAGCCCTAGGCTGCTTTTTTTTAAAATGTGAGAATGAGGGAGAGAGACAGAGAGACACAGACAGAGAGAATTATCTTCTTCTTCTTCTTTTTTTTTTGTTGTTGTTTTTGAGGTAGGGTCTTGCTCTAGCCCAAGCTGACCTGGAATTCACTATGTAGACTCAGGGTGGCCTCGAACTCATGATGACCCTCCTACCTCTGCCTCCCAAGTGCTGGGATTCTCTGTTCAGATGGCAGTGACCTTGGGATGATTCAGAAGGCACCATGGTGCTGAGAAGAAGTGACAGAGGAGTGCTCAGCACTGAACCATCTCTATCACACCTTCCAAGGCTCGGGGTCCATTGCAGAAGAGGTGGCAGAAAGAATGTAGGAGCCAAAGGAAGGGCAGGACTCCTTACAACGTGCTCCTCCAGACTCAAAATGTGTGTACCACTTTGTGTACATGTGCAACCTTGCATCACTGTGCGCCTGGCTTACATGGGACCTGGAGAGTCAAACATGAGTCCTTGGGCTTTACAGGCAAGCATCTTAACCACTAAGCCATCTCTCCAGTCCTGGTATGCATTGTTGATCTGCTACAGTGATGATCTATTTATTGAAGAGTCTCTTCAGATGCTAATTTCCCTTGCTCTTGCCCTTGATATAAAAAATGTCATTGCCACATGGCTGATGGAAACATGTTTTGTGGCTGGGAGCGCAGTCACACTTAATCACAGCTTTCACTTTTCCTGTTTCATGACCCACCATCACTGTAACTAGTTTTCCATACATTTAGCATTGCTGCAAAAATTGATGTTCGTTGATTCAGTATCTAGTTAGGACTCATCTCTATAGTCAACTGAAAAGGTCTTTGTGTTTGGGAAATCAAATTATAATTTCAGACAGTTTCTTTTCATCTTCTCAGGAGAAAAGTGAATGCATGATCAGAATGTATAAAATGCAATTAAATGGAAGATGGGGTTCCATTATTCTGAAGAGTCAGCCAGGCGAATGAGTTCCAGCAGAGTCCTGTGTTGGACCCCCCCCCCCCCACCGCACCACATACTGGCAACTCATCCTGAGCAAACCTTCTTACCACTAAGCTGTATCCTGAGCCTGTGGAGCTCTCTTTCTTTCTTTCTGTGTCATCTTGAACAGCTCCCACTTGTTTCTACCACAGTTTCTTTTGTATGAAACTAAGAAGTTAGATTGCGTTGCCTGTGTGCTTCCTCTGGTAGGCAGCCTGGAAATGAATTGATGAGATTGTAGGAATCTGTTATAGAAAACTTCTGTTTTGGGATGGTTGTAAAAGGGGGCTCAAATGTGGTCCCTTTTGGTTTCTTCTAAATCTTTGTGTGTGTGTGTGTGTGTGTGTGTGTGTGAGAGAGAGAGAGAGAGAGAACACAAATGAAAGACAGACAAGAGAGAGGAGGAACAGAGAATAGAAAATTGTGCTTACCAGGTAAACAGTTAATAATATTATCCATTTCTACCTCATTGCCATATAATGGAAATAAGAATGCTATTCTTCAGAAACACGCAAATGCTGCAATTCTAGGCTTCATACATAGCCATTAATCACTGAGCCACACACGTGATGTAGTTGGCTCTGTGAGCTCAGGCACATAAAAATTGTCACCCTAATCACCACCAGCCATGGCAGCCTTCAAGACAACACCAGAATAGTCAGAATTTAAAGGGGACATGCTGAGAATGGCACTCTTGCAAGGCTAAAAACAGAGCCAAACACAATGGCCTCTGATTGTGGAGCCACCAGCTGCCACTAAATGGTGGCAAGATTTGATGTTGGCCCCAAAGAGCAAGTCTTGGAATTGGGCTGGCAGGGCTGGGTGAGGGCCCTCAGTGACCTTAGAGAGCACGCTCTGTTCCTCACTTTCACCAGGCCAGAAACACAGGCCTTTAGGGGGGTTCCTGTGCTCTAGATCTGTAGTATTCAAGATGGCAGTCACTAGCCGCATGTGACTCGTGAGCACTTGAGCAGCTGAGATGAGCTAGCAGTATAAACTGTAGACTGGATTTCAGAGACTTTCTGTGAAAAAAAACAAAAACAAAAACAAGAGGTAAGATTGCTCAATATTATATTCTTCTTTTTTTTTTTGGTTTTTCGAGGTAGGGTCTCACTCTAGCTCAGGCTGACCTGGAATTCACTCTGTAGTCTCAGGGTGGCCTCGAACTCATGGCGATCCTCCTACCTCTGCCTCCCGAGTGCTGGGATTAAAGGAGTGTGCCACCACGCCCGGCTTTATATTCTTCTTTTTCTTTTCTTTTTGGTTTTTCCGAGGGAGGGTCTCACTCTAGCTCACGCTGAACTAGAATTCACTATGTAGTCTCAGGGTGGCCTTGAATTCACAGTAATCCTCCTGCCTCTGCCTCCTGATTCCTGGGATTAAAGACATGTGCTACCATGCCCAGCTTTTAAAAAAACTTTAATTTAATTTAATTTTTTCATATATATATATATATATATATGTATATATATATATATGTGTATATATATATATGTATATATATATATATGTATATATATATATGTGTATATATATATATATATATTTGTGTTTTTTCGAGGTAGGGTTTTGCACTAGCCCGGCTGACCTGGAATTCACTACGTAGCCTCAGGGTGGCCTCGAACTTATGGTGACCCTCCTACCCTTGCCTCCCAAGTGCTGGGATTCTCTGTTCAGATAGCAGTGACCTTGGAATGACTCAGAAGGCACCATGGTGCTGGAAAGAAGTGACAGAGGAGTGCTGAGTACTGAAATATGTCTATCACACCTTCCAAGGCTCGGGGTCCATTGCGGAAGAGGTGGCAGAAAGAATGTAAGAGCCAAAAGAAGGGCAGGACTCCTTACAACGTGCTCCTCCAGACTCAAAATGGCCTGGATATTCATGACCTCACAGTACCTGACATTACCTACACAAGACTGTCATGAAAAAGATCATGACATCAAAATAAATGAGAGATTGTTGAGAGGAGGAGGGGATATAATGGAGAGTAGAGTTTCAAAGGGGAAAGTGGGGGGAGGGAAGGAATTACCATGGGATATTGTTTATAATTATGGAAGTTAAAAAAAAAAAGGCATACACCACCATGCCCGGCCTACTTTTTTCATTTTTTTTTTTTTGAGGTAGGATCTCATTCTAGCCCAGGCTGACCTGGAATTCACTATGTAGTCTCAGGGTAGTCTCAAACTCATGGCAATCCTTGTACCTCTGCCTTCTGAGTGTTGGGATTAAAGGCGTGTGCCACTATGCCTGGCTTCTTTCTTTTTCTTTTTCTGTTTGAGACAGTCTCATTTAGCCCAAACATCATGTAGCCAAGGATGGTCTTGAGCTTCTCATCCTCCTGCCTCTATGTCCCAAGTACTAGGGTGGGATCACAGGCAGTGCTGGGGGATCCAACCCGGGGCCTTGCACATGCTAGGCAAGCAGTCTGCAAATTAAGCTACACCTCCAGTCCCTCAATATAATGTTAATCAGTTACATGTTGAGAAAATTACTGGCATTTATTCATTTAAATAAAATGTATCATTCAAATTAATTTCTCCTCTTTTATTTTTGCTTTGACTACTTAGAAAATTTACAGTTACATATGTAAGGTTAAGTAAAAAGAAAAAAAAATCTCTGTGCAGGCTCAGAAGAGAGACACCACATTTTACTTCTGTAAGGCGACACTGGTTTACCGAAGTTTGAGGCTTGCTAATATTCTCTCCTTTTTTTTTTTTCTTTCCTTGCTCTCTCAAGAAACTCTGGTTTGACACAAAATGGCCTGGATATCCATGAGCTCACAGTGCCTGACACTACCTACACAAGACCATCATAATAGAAGAAAAAGATCATGACATCAAAATAAAAGAGAGACTGTTTGAGATGGGGAGGGGATATGATGGAGAATGGAGTTTCAAAGGGGAAAGTGGGGGGGGGGAGGGAGGGCATTACCATGGGATATTTTTTATAATCATGGAAGTTGTTAATAAAAAAAAAAATTTGAAAAAAAAAAAGAAACTCTGGTTCCTCAGAGATTCTTTGCATTGATACAGGAGACCAGTTCCTCATTGCCATGGGGTGTGCCAACAGCTCCCTGCCTCACCACCCTACCCTTGTGCCTCTCTGCTATAACTCCTTATGTTGGCTCAGGTAAAATGGGTGTCTCTATTTGCAAGGAAGATCCTGTTGCCAAGGACACTTGTCTAGTGCTAGGTGGACTCTGACCCACAGCAGTCATTGGAAAGTGAGCCTGACACACTCCCCGCCCTCCAAGATCCTGCTATGTAGCTCAGGCTGGCCCCAAACTCTCAGGATCCAGCAATCCCTCGTGCTTCCATCTCCCATGAAGCTGGAACCATCTGTGTGCCTCATCTTTTGATTTGGGTTTTGTCTCAGAAAAACCGGATGGCTGGGGGAGGAGGGTGAACCCCCCCCCCAAGCATAGTAAGGACAAAATGTGGTATAAAGAGAAACAGCAGTTCTATAAATTTTTTGATTTCCTTCTTGATTTCTTCATTGACCCATTCATCATTTAGTAGTGTGTTAATTTCCATGATTTTGTGTATGCTCTATAGCCGTTCTTACTATTGATTTGTAGTTTGATTCCATTGTGGTCAGATAGAATGCAAGGAATTATTTCAATTTTCCTGTATTTGTTAAGATTTGCTTTGTGTCCTAATATATGGTCTATTTTAGAGAACGTTCCATGTGCTGCTGAAAAGAATGTATATTCTTCAGCATTTGGATGAAATGTCCTGTAGATATCTGTTAGGTCCATTCCTTCTATGACCTCATTTAGTCCAGATACCTCTGTTTATTTTTTACTGGGATGACCTGCCAATTGATGAGAGTGGGGTGTTGAAGTCACCCACTACTACTGTGTTTGGTGTTATCTGTGACCTTAGTTCTAATAGTATTTGTTTGATGAATTTGGAGGCCCCCATGTTAGGTGCATATATGCTTAGGATTGTAATGTCCTCCTGTTGGAGGGTGCCTTTAATCAATATAAAGTGACCTTCCTTATCTTTCTTAACTAATGTTGGACTGAAGTCTACCTTGTCAGATATTAGGATAGCAACCCCTGCTTGTTTTCTAGGTCCATTTGCTTGAAACACCATTTTCCAACCTTTCACCCTAAGATAGTGTCCATCCTTTGTAGAAAGGTGGGTTTCTTGGAGGCAACAAATTGAAGGATCCTGCTTTTTAACCCAGTCTGCGAACCTATGCCTTTTGGTTGGAGCATTGAGGCTGTTGATATTAAGAGATAATATTGAAAGGTTTGTATTCATTTCTGCCATTTTTTTGTAGTTCTTCCGGTTTTACCTTTGCTCTCTTGTGTTAATTAGTATTTGAGTATTGTTTGTTTTTTTTTCCCGGTTCCTTATATGTGTGCTTTTCTTTTTCTTCAGCATGGAGGATTCTTTGAAGTATTTTCCGTAGAGCTGGTTTTGTCTTCAAATACTCCTTTAGCTTGCTTTTGTCATGGAATGTCCTTATTTCTCTGTCTATTTGAATGGATAGTTTTTCAGGATAAAATAACCTTGGTTGACAGTTGTTATCTTTCAGGACTTGGAATACATCACTCCACGCCCTTCTGGTTTTTAAAGTTTGTGTTGAGTAATCTGCTGTGATCCTGATATGCTTGCCTTTGTAGGTAACTTGATTTTTCTCTCTGACTGCTTTCAACATTTTTTCTTTGGTTTGTGTGTTTGGTAGTTTGATTATAGCATGGCGAGGAGAGGTTCTTTCCAGGTTTTGTCTGGCTGGGGTTCTAAAGGATTCCTGTATCTGCACTGGCACCTCTTTCCCAATTTGGGGGAAGTTTTCCTCTATGATTTTGTTGAAGACACCCATTATGCCTTTGGAGTGAAATTCTTCTCCTTCTGCTATGCCCTGAATTCTTATGTTTGATCTTTTCATAGTGTCCCGAATATCTTGAAATTCCCACTCATACTTTTCTATTAGTTTGTCTTTCTCTTTGTTGGACTGTATTAGATCTGCCACCTGGTCTTCTAGCTTAGATATTCTGTCCTCTCCTTCATCCATTCTACTGGTGAGATTTTCTACAGAGTTTTTAATTTCATTAACTGTGTTCTTCATTGCTAGTGATTCTGACTGGTTTTTCTTTATTATTTCTATTTCCTTATTTATGTCTAGTATTGACCTCTTTATTTCATTAAATTGGTGTCCTGTGTTTTCTTTGATTCCTTTGATTTCTTCTTTGACTTCTTTAAATATATTTATAATCATTCTTTTGAAATCTTTCTCTTGCATTTCCTCTAACTCGTTGTCACTGGAGGTCATTTCTGATGCATTAATACTTTTTGGTGGATTTATATTGTCTTGATTTTTGGTGTTTCTTGTGTTATTATGTATATATTTTTGCATCCTGGATTATTTAATGATTGGATTTTCTAGTTAGCTGGGTATTATTAGATGTATCAGTCAATCTGATGTTATATAACTTCAGGGTAGGAGCTTAAGGCATTAGATGTGGCTCTTAAGACTCTCAGAGTATCTACAAAAGTGACCCTAGGTGTTGGGTTTGCGTACTATGAGAGTATTCAAGTAGGCTGAGTGGAACCAAATACAGATAGATTCTGAAATTCAATTAAACAATGTGCACTTTCAATGAAAAACAGCTCAGAATATTTATCCAAGAGTAGGTATTATGACAACCAGATCCTCTAACTGTCCCTTAGGGTGTGTGGTGCCCCACCCACAGCCTTAATCCTGACACCAAGGAGGTTAAGAGTTCTGATCTGTTGAGGGTTCCAAGTCAGCTTGTGACCAGGTGAGACCCTTCCCAGTGTAATCCCAGTTACCTCTGCTCCTGCTTGGGTCCCACGTTGGTTCAAGTAGGCATGGCCAGGTCCCTGGACTGCGGCTCTGTTCTCTGGAGCCGGGCACTGGCGGTGGGGGAGGGGAGGCTGCCAATGCTGCTCTAGTTCGCCCCTGTTCCATGTGTTCTTCTACCTTGTAATCTGTTCCTCCGTTGTTCACTACCGTTCTCCCTTCACATTGAGTTTGCAGAGAGCTCCGGTGTGAGTGGAAAAATCCCCTCACTTGGCTTTTCCTGTGGCTCAAGCCGAGCCTGGCGGCGCTGCGGTCTGCAGACCTGCTGGAGCTGCTCCTGCCCGTCTGTGTGGGCTCTGGATGCTCTGGATCTTTCCTACTTCTCCGCTGCGGTTTCAATTTGCTATTCACCTCACTTTTTAGTAAAAGTGTGTATTTTGAAGCGTTTTTTTTTTTTTTTCTGCTTTCCCCCCCCTAGGCTGCTTTGGCGTGGTACCTACGCTGCCATCTTAACCAGAAGTCCAAAACAGCAGTTCTAGATTGATGTTAGAAGACAGTTTTGAATCCACTAACCATGTTTCCTTTGGACAAATCACTGTATTTGAGCCTCAGTTTCTTTCCCTGTCAGAGGCCTGTAAGGTGCACTCAATGATACTTTCCTCAGAGGCTTGAAGTATCCAAGGGGCGAGTACTGTGAGTCACAAAAACTTTGTTGTTTCTGGTGACAGGTTCATGGCCAGATCTTGGGGGCAGGCTCATTTGGCCAGAAAGGTATGTTTTGTTTAGTTGGTTGGCACGCCCTATAGGGGGACACTGTCCAATTTGTCAGACTTTGCTACGCTTATTGTCTTAACTCAGCTGGTTTGTGTCACCTGCCCAGTGGCCAAAGACAAACAGGTCGTATAGGCTGCATGCCTCCTGCCTCAGTCTCCTGAACCAAGTGCTCTGGGATTATAGGTTTGAGCCTCCTCAATGGCTTTAAGTGAGGTAGTAAGGGAGGCTTTGTTTTCATTTTTCTTTCATTCTTTTTCTTTTTTAAAGTATTTGATTTGTTTGTTCATTAAGGAGAGAGAGAGAGAGAGAGAGAATGGGTGTACCGGGGTCTCCAGTCACTGCAAATGAACTTCAGATGCATATGTCACCTTGTGCATCTGGCTTATGTGGGTTCTAGGGAGGCTCCCTCCCTCTTTTTCATGATACCCTTCTCATTTATTAGCTTTCTTGATTATTAGATGTCAATAATAGGGACACTTTTTTTTTTTTTTTTTTTTTTTTTTTTTTGCTTTTCAAGGTAGCGTTTCACTCTAGCCCAGGTAGCCCAGGCTGACCTGGAATTCACTATGAAGTCTCAATGTAACCTTGAACTCACTTGATCCTCCTACCTCTGCCTTCTGAGTACTGGGATTAAAGGCGTGCCTGGCTGGACTGAGTTTTAGAAGCATCTTATTGAAAAATATATCTTTTTTTTTTTTTTTGGTTTTTCAAGGTAGGGTCTCACTCTAGCCCAGGCTGACCTGGAATTCAGTATGGAGTCTCAGGGTGGCCTCGAACTCACGGCAATCCTCCTACTTCTGCCTCCTGAGTGCTGGGATTAAAGGCGTGTGCCTTCACGGCCAGCGAAAAATATATCTTGAAGATAGGAATTCATCGTCAAAATTGTAGTCTCATCTCTAGAAAATTTACTAGTGGAGAACTCTTTGGTTAGTGTGCATGTTTTAGTGGGTCTTCTGAGGGTGTCTCTTCTAATTTGACAAGTGGCTGGACTCCCAAGTGTCTTGGAGTCCCGAACATGGAACAATATCAAAGAGGACTCATAAAAACGTCAGTGCTAGGGCAGACCTGGCTTCCTGGGCTCAGCCATCCTCTGTTCTCCAGCCCCCCCACCCTCCAGAAGCTTCTCCCAGGGGAGGCGTGTCATTAGCATTCTTTCCTTCGGCAGGGACGGTGAGTTTCTGGGCACTGGAACTTTGTTGCCAGAAGGTTCTGGCCAGCATGCTAGCTGAGGCTGACCAGTTGATGCGCTGCCCTTTGAAACCAGCACTGGGTGAACAGGGTTGTTTGTTTGCAGCTGGGAGCTGCGCTTCTGGGTTTCTTTAGAACTGATCTCTTTAGTGATAAACAACCCGCCCCAACCCCAGGTGAGTTTGTTTGACCCATTTCTGTTGCTATCCCAACCAGAAGGCCCCGCCCCTCACCCCAGGCTGCCTTGGGATTGGCTATGCACGTGGGCAAAGGTCGGGGGAAGGAGGCGTTGGCCTTGGCCTTGGCTCTGGGCTTCAGGCCTTGCTTCCCCCCCGCCCCTTTCCTCTGTAACAAATGTGGGTGGGTCACCACCAGCTCATTCAGAGCCCAGGCTGGGAAATCCGCCCTACCTGAGTTGGAACCCTTCCCTTGCTAGGTTCTGGGTGGTCAACTGGGATGGATTTAGGTCTAAACCCCTCTTTCTTCTTATGTAAGAATGTTTAATGAACAGATTGTGAGAATTTTTTTTTTTTTTTGAAGTAGGGTCTCACTCTCGCTCAGGCTGACCTGGAATTCACTATGTAGTCTCAGGGTGGCCTTGACCTCACAGTGATCTTCCTAACTCTGCCTCCTTAGTGCTGTGGTTAAAAGCATGCACCACCACGTCTGGCTTCAGATTGTGAGTTTTTTTTTTTTTTTTTTGTTTATTCTTATTTATTTGAGAGTGACAGAGAGAGAAAGAGGCAGAGAGAATGGACGCGCCAGGGCTTCCAGCCACTACAAACCAACTCCAGATGTACCCCCTTGTGCATCTGGCTAACGTGGGTCCTGGGGAATCGAGCCTCGAACCGGGGTCCTTAGGCTTCACAGGCAAGTGCTTAACTGCTAAGCCATCTCTCCAGCCCTAGATTGTGAGATTTTGGATAATAGCATGCCTTCTGACTGTTTTACCAATGTCTTACAGATACTCAGTCCTTAACAACCCTAGGTGTTTAAGGACCTTTGCTGTCCCCATTTTACAGATGAGAAAACTGAGGCATGAGGGAGGTTAAGAGAGTTTTCTAATGTCCTGTGCTAAATGAAAATGAGTCTGTTTCTAAGCTCTAGGTAATGCACAAATATCAAACACAGACAATTCTAGACACAGTGGATATTTATTTTATTTATTATTATTATTATTATTATTATTATTTTGGTTTTTCGAGGTAGGGTCTCACTCTACCTGGAATTAACTATGTATGCTCAAGGTGGCCTCGAACTCACAGTGATCCTCCTACCTCTGCCTCTCGAGTGCTGGGATTAAAGGTGTGTGCTACCATGCCTGGCTCACAGTGGATATTTAACACATTCTATGATTAATCCAGTTTTGTTAAACATGTTTTTCATTTATTTTTATTTTTATTTGTTTATTTGCAAGCAGAGAGAGAGAGAGAGAAGAGAGACAGAGAATGGGCACACTAGGGCCTCTGGCTGCTGCAAGTGAACTCCAGATGCGTGCACCACTTTGTGCATCTGGTTTATTTGGGTGCCGGGGAATCAAACCCTGATCATTAGGCTTTGCAGGCAAGCACCTTATCCACTGAGCCATCTCATCAGCCAGTTCTTTTTAGTTCTCATGGCTTCCATGAGCCTCTTTAAAATTAAGTGATAGGATTACCCACTTGGGACACCTTCCTCCTTTTAGGAGCTTTGCCCCCTTTTCTCCTCTTACAGGGGCTCTGCCTTCTTTCCTTCTCTTAAGCTTTGAGTAAATTTTTGCTCTGCTGAAAAAGAAAAGGAAAGGAAAAGAAAGGAAGGAAGGAAGGAAGGAAGGAAGGAATGGAGTTATTTGGTGTGGCAGGAGGAGGGTGGAAAACTGGTTAAAGGTAGAAAGGGTTGTAGCTGGTCAGGAGGAATACTTCTACTGTTTGAGCGAAAGTAGGAAGCTAAATATGGGGGGTGCACACCTGTATTTCCAGCACTTGGAAGGTTGAGGCAGGGAGTCTGCTGTGAGGTCAAGACCAATCTGGTCTACACAGGGAGACCTTTTCTTTCTTTCTTTTTTTTTTTTTTTTAAAAAATATTTATTTATTTGAGAGCAATAGACAGAGAGAGAAAGAGAGAGAGAGAAAGAGGCAGAGAGAGAGAATGGGCATGCCAGGGCCTCCAGTCACTGCAAACGAACTCCAGACGCGTGCACCCCCTTGTGCATCTGGCTTACGTGGGTCCTGGGGAATCGAGCCTCGAACCGGGGTCCTTAGACTTCACAGGCAAGAGCTTAACCGCTAAGCCATCTCTCCAGCCCAGGGAGACCTTTTCTTAAAACAACAAACAGTGTCTGGGGAGATGGCTCATGTGGAAGCACAACTACTTGATTATGGAACTCTGGCACCCATGTAAAAAGGCAGACACTGTGGCGGTCATTTGTAATCTCTGCCACACCTATGGGTGGGAAGGGAGGCAGAGACAGGAGAATCTGCCAAGAGTTCATGACCAGTTAGCCTGATGAGCAGAGCCGTGAACAGTGAGAGACTTTGCCTCAAGTGAAAGGCAAGGACCATTTTTGAAATGTCCTTTGTATTTTATTTATTTATTTATGAGAGAGAGAATGAGCATGAGCATGCCAGGGCCTCTAGCATGTGTCACCTTGTGCATCTGGCTGTTCGTGGGTACTGGGAAATGGAGCCTGGGTCCTTAGGCTTTGCAGGCAAGTGCCTTAACCGCTGAGCCATCTCTTCAGCCCTAGGGGAAGCTTTGTTTGAAAGCAGCTGTCCTCTAACCATATGTACAAACACACACACACACGCACACACACACTTCCCACTGCTGGGACAAAGCATCTGACTAAAAGCAGCTGATGGTGAAAACGGTCTACTTTGGCTTATAGTCTCAAGTGGAAGCTTCATCATGGCAGGGGAAGGATGGCAGAGCAGACACTGGACATCACAGCTTTCCACAGCAAGTAGAAAAAAAAAGCAAGTAAGAGTGAGCTGAGCCTGGCAAGGGGGAGCTGGCTATAACACCACTAAGCCTGTCTCTACCAACACACCTCCTCCAGCAAGGCTCCATCTCCCAAATTGCCACCAGCTGGGGACCAAGCACATGAGGCTATGGGGGACGTCTGCTTCAAATCACCGTATAGACTCATTACCACCTCATGGTGCAAATGCATTTGGTCCGACTTTTAAAGTTCCTGTAGTCTTTACCAATCCCAACACTGTTGGAAAGTCCAAAGTCTCATCTGAGACTGCCTCTTAACTTTGAGGCTGTAAAATCAAAGCACAAGTTAAATACTTTGAGCACCTAATAGCACAGAGTAAACATTCCCACTGCAGAGAGAAGGCATAGCAAGGACCAAAGTCTAATATCAACAGGGCAGACATCAAATCCTGTAGCTTCATGTCTGGTATCTTGTACCCCAGATCAAATTCTACCCCCTCTAGCCTTTAATACTTGCTTTCTAGGTAGATCTACCTGAGCCAGGACAAGCAGCTTTCCTTGGTGACCATCCCATAGTCCTGGTGTCTCCAAAATTATGGGGTCACCACTGCAACATACAGTTCATCTTCATGGCTCCATGTTGTCTGTCTGGGGATTGTGACCCTGTTCCGTATTGCCTTGGGGCCATCTCTAAAAAACTGTGTTGCAGATCCAATGATCCTCTCTTTCTTACATTTGTCATGCTAATAACCAAGACCAGTACCAGATGACTTAATAAATTTGTGAATCTAGGTGGGGAATAAAGCCATCTGAAGAACAAGAAAACTCCTTTAGCATTCGTTCTTCAGGTCTCCTCCTTTCAAATGAGTCAGCATTCTTTCTACTGTTCCCATGCAGAGCAGCTGGCCCACCCTCAGTGGTAACTCTCAACAGTTGCAGCTGAACTGGGCCAAAGCCTCTCAGACTTTCATTTCTGTGCCACTGTATAGCTTTAATATCCCTCTCTTCTATGTTCTGCTAAACACACCAGTCCATTGCTTTTACAAGCATAATGTTTGCAATTTTAAATATTTTTAGTTATTTATGTATGTGTGTACGTGAGAGACAGACAGACACATACACACACACACACACACACACACACAGAGAGAGAGAGAGAGGGAGAGAGAGAGAGAGAGAGAGAGAGGGAGAGAGAGAGAGAGAGAGAGAGAGGGAGAGAGAGAGAGAGAGAGAGAGAGGGAGAGAGAGCATGAGCATGCCAGGGCCTCCTGCCACTGCAAATGAACTCCAGACTCATGTGTCACTTGTGCGTCTGGCTTTACGTGGGAAATCAAACCTGGGCTATTGGGCTTTATAAGCAAGCACCATAAACCACTGAGTCATCTCTCTATCCCATCATCCATTACTTTTTAATTTATTTTATTTATTTACTTGCAAGCAGAGAGAGAAGGAGAGAGAGAATGGGTGCACCAGGGCCTCCAGCCACTGCAAATGAACTCCAGATGCATGCACCACCTTGTGCATTTGGCTTTACGTGGGTACTGGGGAATTGAACCTATGTTCTTTGGCTTTGCAGGCATGTGACTTAACCACTAAGCCATCTCCCCTGCCCTGTCTTTCTTTTTTTTTTCAATGTAGAGTCTTGCTCTGGTCCAGGCTGACCTAGAATTTACTATGTTGTCTCAGGGTGGGCTTGAACTCACGGTGATAATCCTACCTCTGCCTCCCAAGTGCTGGGATTAAAGGGATGCACCACCACACCCAGCTTCCAGTCCTGCTTTCAAATTTAGCTTTGCTTAATTTTTCAGGACATGGCAAGAGTGCAGCCAGCTTCTCACACAAACTGCCTCCAGCCCAGTCCTGACCAAGTTCTTTATCCCCCTATAAGCCAAGCTCACACAGTCCACAATTCTTCCCATTTTTATTGCTTTCAACTCTCACCAGAATGGCCTGCCAGGCTCTGCTTACATCACCGCACAAAGTGGCACCTGCATCTGGAGTTCATTTACAGTGGTAGAAGGCCCTGGTGTGCCTCTACTCACTCTCTGTGTCTTTCTCTTTCTATATCTTTCTCTCTCTCAAATAAATAAATAAAATATTAAAAAAATTAGAGGCAGCAAAGAGGGAAGGGGGGATGGGTAGTGCAGTGGGGGGGATTACAAACAAGTATAATGATGTGTATGAAAATGTCACAAGAACTCCTTTTCTTGTGTACTAACTAAAATATTTTTAAAAATCAAACTCTTCCAGTACCTCTTTAGGCCTCTCTCTGCTCACATCTCCTTCCTTTAAATAAGACAGAAAACAGCCATGGTGGCGCATGTCTTTAACCCCAGCACTTGGGAGGCAGAGGTAGGAGGATCGCTGAGAGTTCAAGGCCACCCTGAGACTACATAGTGAATTCCGGGTCAGCCTGGACTAGAGTGAGACCCTATCTCAAACAACAACAACAACAACAAAAATAAATAAATAAATAATAAAAATAAAGAGAGAAAAGACGAGATACCTAATGCAAGGGAAAGGTGGTTATTATAGCACACAAGATCTGGAAACAAGGAACATTTGATTCACTGAAAGTGGACTGAAGACACCTGGCTGGCTTTAGATATGACAAGTACGTTTCCTGGCCCTTGGTGTCTGACGTCCATCACTTACCTGGGAGGTCCAGGTGCCTGTGCCTAAACTACTCGCCCTCCCTGTTTGCCTGTCTTATCTGTGTTACCTCAGAGTTAAGCTTTTATTTCTTTCTTTATTTACTTATTTATTCATTTTTGTACTGGTTGGCCTTACACTGATTGTGCAGCCCGGGCTGGTCTTGACCTTCTCATCTTCCTTCCTCTGCCTTCAGACTAGCTGGGATTTCAGGTGTATATCACCCTTCCAAGCCACACCTCGGCCCTTGACCCACATGACCCGACCCATAGGGCAAAGGGAGTTGAAGAGACTCTTATTCCCCTTCTCAAGGGTGGTGGCTGAGCACACGGCTCCAAACCACACTCACCCTGCTTTGCTTCCGGGCTTTGTTTGGTGGTGTGACCTTGGATACATTTCTTAGCTGACTTGAGCGTGAGTTTTCTCATCTGTAAAGCCTACTTCATATGGCTGAGTGAATTAAATTACACGAGAGAAACACAGCAGTACCTGGGAAATAATGAACACTTAGCAGGGAATAGCTCTCTTTGTTGCTAGTAGGGGTATTTTTGTAGAGTGAGAAAACCCAATTATCTTTCCTTGTTTCTTTTCTGGCACTGTGGCTGTGGGTAGCAGAGGAAGTAAGGCCAACCAGATGGGGATTTCTGCCCTGGCTCTTCCCCAGGTGAATTAAATATTCAATCTCAACAAGTCCTTAAGTGCTCTGAGCCAGACTCATCTCTG
The DNA here is from genome assembly GCA_036346955.1 of Dipus sagitta. Taxonomy (NCBI): domain Eukaryota; kingdom Metazoa; phylum Chordata; class Mammalia; order Rodentia; family Dipodidae; genus Dipus; species Dipus sagitta. Next base: position 140,060,429 of record CM070777.1, read on the forward strand.
CGGTAAGGACAACTATCATGTTTTCCCCCGCGCTGAGCTCTGAGTGTGCCATGAGGAAGGAGAAACGGAAATCATGTCACCCATGATTTTGCTGCAGCCCCTGTTACAAATGCAAATTCTTAGGCTCTGTCCCAGGTCTAGTGGGTCAGAAACTCCAGGGGTTAGGCTGACCATCCAGGGCTATTATAGTCAGAGCTCCAGAAGATTCTGTAAAACCCTCAAGCTTGGGACTCATTGAGTTATGGTCTTGAGTGAGAGAGAGAGAGAGAGAGAGAGAGAGAGAGAGAGAGAGAGAGAGAGAGGAAACTAACTTTGTGTTGAGTAGTCCTTTTTTTTTGTTTTGTTTTGAGGTAGGGTCTCACTCTAGCCCAGGCTGACCTGGAACTTACTCTGTAGTCTCATATTGGCCTCAGACTCAATGTGATTCTCCTAATTCTGCCTCCTCAGTGCTGGAATTGAAGGCATGTGCCACCATGCCTGACTATGCTGAGTAATTCTTGACTTTGACAGATTATTGTGTGTGTGGCATATGCACATATGCCCATATATGCAGGTGCAGAAGCCAGAGGAGAATGTTGGCCGCCTCCTCTTACTCTCTCATCTTATTTCCTTGAGACAGACTAGACTGGCTGACCACAAGGTTCCAGTGGTCCTCCTGCCTCTGCAACCACGGACGCCGAGTTCCTGGCATGACCATGCACGGTTTTGCACGTGGGTGCTGGGGATCGAACAGGTCCTCTTGCTTGTGCAGCAATCACACTTGCCCACTGAGCCGTTTTCCCAGCCCCACGACAGAGTCTTTAGAAGGGCAAAATGGTCTTTTCCCTCCTCTTTCTTCTTATGCAAAAGGATATTTAAAGTCTCTTTCTTATTTAGTCAGTGCTCTGGACTGGATTGTGTCATCTTCCACCCACTTTCCTGGTTATCTAACCCCTATTATCTCAGAATGTGGCTGTGTTCAGAAAGAGGCTCTAAGGAGGTGACTAAGGAAAGACTATGGGTGCCCCTTAATCCAGTCCAGCCTTAGGAGGAGGAATTGAATGCAGAAAGGTCCACATGGAAGACGATGTGGAGAAGACACTGGGAGAAGACAACCAAAGACAAGCCAAGGGGAAAGGCCCCAGAAGACAACAATCTTGCTGCCATCTTAATCTTGGATCTCCAGCCTCCAGAGTTGTGAGGAAACAAATTCCTGTCAACACCCCACCTACGATATTTTGTTATAGATACTAGAGCACAGCAAGGGGGGTGGGGGTTGGCACCAAGCAGGGCAGAGAGTGCACAGTCCAGGCTTGAGCTTGCCAGAGAACAGGCGAGTGCAGGCTTGAGAGCTTGGTACCTGCAGGGAAAAGCCATTTTTAGATGCGTCTCTGGATGAAAGAGAAAAGAGGTGGCATGACTCCTCACTTCAAAAAGAATTCTTCACTTTACAAGTGACTCACTTGTTGCCAAGAGGAAGATTAGTACCCATGATAAAAATCACTATGAAATCCCAGTGACAGTCACTGGAAAGAATTATTTGTTCTAAAAACATCTCATTCACATATAACTTTTTAGGAATGTGTTTATCTCAGGAAGGCTGATAGGAAAGGCCAGAAGAGTCTACAGACTAAGGAAAGAATTTTAGACTCATATCCAAGGGAATGAGAATTTAGCTCCTTCCCTTCCCTTCCCTTCCCTTCCCTTCCCTTCCCTTCCCTTCCCTTCCCTTCCCTTCCCTTCCCTTCCCTTCCCTCCCCTCCCCTCCCCTCCCCTCCCCTCCCCTTCCCCTCCCCTCCCCTCCCCTCCCCTCCCCTCCCCTCCCCTCCCCTCCTCTCCCCTCCCCTTCTCTCTTCCTTCTTTTTGTGTATTGTGGATCAAACCCAGGGCCTTACATAGGACTTTGCATATGCTAGGCAAATGTTCTGCAACTGGATAATGTTCCCAGGCTTATAAACTCTTGCTAAATTGCCTAGGCTGACGTTAGTCTCACTTTGTAGCCTAGGTAGGCTTTGAACTTTTGACCCTCTTACCTCAAGCCTCTTGAGTAGCTGGGATTATAGGGTTGAGCCACCAGGCTTGGCCCCTTTTCAACTCTTTAATACTTATTTAGTTATGAGGCAGGCTTGGTGGCTCATACCTATAATCCCAGCACTTGGAAGTTGGAGTCAGGAGGATCAGGAGTTCCAGGCTAGCTTCAGCTATATAGAGTTTGAGACCTTATCTTGAAAAAGTAAGCAAACAAGTATAGTTATTTATTTGACAGGTCAATATCTTATCTGTCCTCTTCTGATAATTGCTTAAGAGAAGCAAGCCTTACTTCTTTCTTTCTTTCTTTTTTTAAAGCTCAAGGAGAAATCTCTATTTTTTTCTTGAGGTAGGGTTTCACTCTAGTTCAGGCTGACCTGGAATTCACTATGTAGACTCAGGGTGGCCTCGAACTCTTGGTGATCCTCCTACCTCTGCCTCCTGAGTGCTGAGATTAAAGGCGTGCACCACCATGCCTGGCTAGAAATCTATTTTTCAAAAATGTATTTATTTGACATACACACACACAGACACACACACACAGACACACACACACAGAGAGAGAGAGAGAGAGAGAGAGAGAGAGAGAGAGAATGGGCACATCAGGGCCTCTAGCCATTGCAAATGAACTCCAGATGCATGCACCACCTTGTGCATCTGGCTTATGTAGGTCCTGGGGAATCAAGCCCGGGTCCTTTGGCTTTGCGGGCAAGTACTTTAAACACTAAACCACCGTCCAGCTCCCTTAATTCTTTCTCCTCGTGTCCTCCCCCACCTGCCAGAGTTTATACAGCAAAGTTCTTTTTGTAAAAGTTTTTGACAAACTTCCATAAAAGTAAACAATATAGCATGATCATAATCTCCTCCTACCACCTTTCCTTTTTCTCCTCCCAAATCCCCTCCATGCATCCCTTCTTTCCAACTAGTGAAAATTTCTTTTTTTCTGTTTTCTGTTCTTTCCTTTCCTCCATTGTCTTTGCCCTTTTTTCTTTCTTTCCTATCCTTTTCCCCACTGTTTTCCTCTTCCCTCTTTCTCTTTCTTTCCCTCCCTCCCCTCTTTCTTTCCTTCCTTCCTTCCTTCCTATATTTATTGTGCACCCCCTTGTGCATCTGGTTAACGTGGGTCCTAGGGAATCGAACCTGGGTCCTTTGGCTTTGTAGGCAGATGCCTTAACCGTTAAGCCATCTCTCCAGCCCTGGGGTAGCACTTTAAATTACTGGACTTTATCAAGCAGGTTTCCCTCTCCAGTGTACATCATATGCATTAGCCTGAATGGAACCTTCTTCTAAGTAAGAGAATTCTTACAAGGCATGGTTTTACACACCTTTAATCTCAGTACTCAGGAGATAGAGGTAGGGGGATTGCTGTGAGTTCGAGGCCAGCCTGAGACTACATAGTGAATCCCAGGTCAGCTTGGGCTACAGCAAGACCCTTCCTCAATCAATCAATCAATCAATCAATAAACAAACAAATAAATAAATAAAAGAAATAAAAGAATTCTTATTACCAGATTGACTTTGAACCAGGAAACCAGCTTTTTCCTGTTTTCACACTCAACACTGGCTCTTTTGTGGGCTCCGGCCTGCCTGCAGCCTTCAGACTTGCACTGCGCCTCCCCCACCAACTCTGTTGCATGACCAGCTTGCTGACTCATGCTACGGGTCCTGGGACTTGTCAGCCTCTGGAACCGTGTGTGCCAATTCCTTACGATAAATCTCTTTGTATACATACTTGTGTGTGCGCGCACACATAAATCAATCTGCTTAGGTTATTAATTTGGGGTTATATATATTTTGATTTGAGATTACACACACAGACGCCCTATTGGTTCTGTTTCTATGGCAAGCCCTGACTAACACACTCCATGAGTATTGAACCAGTGAGGTCTAGCATGGCACTGGGCCCCAAGCCAGAAGTGGAGGGTAAATAAGGCAGCCAAGTTTCCTGCCTTAACACAGTTTATGCTTAGACTACAGGGAGGGTCAGGCCTTAGACATACCACTGCGAATAATTAACTAAAACTGCAATAAGTACCATGGCAAAAACAGGCAGCTGGGGTGGTGTGGTCTACTAAGCCCAGGTATTCCAGAGGCTGAGGATCTCTTGAGCCCAGGGGATGAAAACCAACCCAGGCAACACAATGAAGAGGTCATGTCAAAAGAAGTCAATAAATATACAAGCAGCTATGAGCACACAAGACAGGGGCCCTCTCCTACTCTGGGCATCAGTGAGGCAGTTACAGGAGAGCTGTGGAAGCTGAGATCTGAGGGGTGAAGAGAAGGAGTCTGGTGGGAGGCATGTGGCTGGAAGCACACTGAGCAAAGACCACGGCTTGGTTTAGCTTCCCCAGAGAGACAGCACACTTCTGTGTTCCAGAATGGTCGGGGGAAGAGCCTGAGTTAGGCTACTAAATAGCTTGGGTGTTCCCTCCCCTTCACTGGAAGAACGTGTGTGGAATTGTTGGTAATGCTTTCAATGCTTGGTGACAGTCTCCAGTGACACCATCTTGGCTTGGAGCTTTTGTTTCAGGTGTTCTACAATTATGAGTTCATCTTCTTTAATAGTTAAAGGAATATTCAAATTACTGATTTCATATTGGAGGAATTGTGATAGTTTGGGCTGGTTTTCTTTTTCTTTTTCTTTTTCTTTTTTTTTTTTTAACTCACTCTGTAGTTCCAGGCTGGCCTTGAACTCACAGTGATCCTCCTACTTTTGCTGGGATTATAGGTGTGCACCACTAAACCCAGAGGCTGTTTTTATAACTTTATTTTATTTTGGGGAGTAGGCAGGCATCTGGTCTCTGAATGCCTCTGAGTGCCAGAGGCCTTTTTGACTTTGAGAACATTTAAGCAAATTCTTTTTTAAAAAAAATATTTTATTTATTTATTTATTTGAGAGAGAGGCAGAGAGAAAGAGAGAATGGGCATGCCAGGGCCTCCAGCCACTGCAAGCAAACTCCAGATGCATGTGCCCTCTTGTGCATCTGGTTTACGTGGGTCTGGGGAATTGAACCGGGGTCCTTAGTCTTCCCAGGTAAATGCCTTAATGGCTAAGCTATTACCCCAGCCTTTTTTTTTTTTTTTTGAGGTAGAGTCTTACTGCTAGCCCAGGCTGACATGGAATTCACTATGGAGTCTCAGGGTGGCCTTGAACTCATGGCAGTCCTCCTACCTCTGCCTCCCAAGTGCTGGGATTAAAGGTGTGCGCCACCACTCCTGGCTGCAAATTCTTTTTTAAAAAACTATATTTATTCATTTTATTTAGTATGTGTGCATGTGCATATGTGTGTGTGTGTGTGAGAGAGAGAAGAGAGACAGAGACAGACTATGGGCATACCATGACCTCTTGCCATCTCAGATGAACTCCAGATGCATGTACCACCTTGTGCATCTGGCTTTATCTGGGTACTGGGGAATTGAACCTGGGTCCTTAGACTTCTCAGGCAAGTGCATTAACCGCTAAGTGATCTGTCTAGCCCTGATTTTTCTTTCTTTCTTTCTTTCTTTCTTTTTTTTTAATTTCCCATTTCTTCACTGAGGCTGTTTTCATTTGTTTCAAATATGTTCATAGATGCTCATTCAAGAAATTTTATGATAGCTGTTTCAAAATATCTGGCAGATAATTTTAATATCTGTCAGATTAATGTTGGCACCTCTTGATTGTAGTTTTGAATTCAAGTTCAGGTTTTCCTGGCTCTTACTGTAATGAGTGACTTTTGATTGACATCTAGACATTTGGGGAATTATGTTATATGACACTGGATCTTATTTAAAACTTCCGCTTTAGCAGGCTGTGTCTTCTCATTTTTCTCTTGTATTTCTGGCAGTTTCACACATGAGTCTACTGTATAGTGATTCTATTCATGCCCCATCACCCTCTCTCGTTTCCCTCCCACCACTCCTGCCGATCTCCTTCCGCTTCCCCATAAGTCTTTCTTCTGCGTTCATGGCTTTTTCTTTTGTAATCCACAGAGCTTAATTGGGGACACTTCCACGAGCATGGGTGAGGAGTTATTTATAGGAGCGAGGGCTATACTACTGAGGAAATGCCTCTCCCACCCCCAGCAACCATTAACTGTCCATAGCCCCTTAGGGAGGAGTGGAGCCTCGTAAACCCCTTCCCTGCACATGCTAGAATGTTGAGGGGTGGGCTGGAGAGGTGACTGAGTGATGAAGGCGCTTGCCTGTGAAGCCTAAAGACCCAGGTTGGATTCCCCAGTACCCACATAAAGCCAGATGCACATGGTGGCACGTGCGGTTGCAGTTCCTTTGCAGTGGCTAGAGGTCCTGGTGTGCCCATTCTCTCTCTCAAATAAATAAATAAAAATATATATTAAAAAAGAATGTTGAAGGGCCCAATCTTGTGATGGTCTAGTGCAGCTATGGAGGGCAATGGTCTCCTGTCCTGTGTGGAAGATGGCATTCCACCACACACCTGTCCTTCCTGTGACTCTTAGGTTTTTGTTTCCTGTCCCCTCTTCCATGATTTTCCTGAGCCTTGGAGAGAATGATACAGATGTCACATTTAGGGCTAAGCACTCAACAGTCACTTGTTCCCAGCTTTCTGGTCAGTAATGAGTCTCTGCAGTAACTGCTACTGTCTACCAAGGGAGCTTCTCTGACCAAAGCTGAGAGCATCACTAACCTATGGGCATATCTGTATCTACTATATCTACGTATATTGTTAGTTGGTTAGAAGGCAGTTTAATGGGCACAGCATTTCCATTTAGCAAAACAGTAACAGTAGATCCCCTACCAGGGCCTATGGCCTCCCCAGTCATGTGCTTTTGACCAGGTTTACTATATGTGAATTCTCTCCTCTGGAGCAGGCCTCGAATTCATCAGAAAGTGGTTGGATCCTCCCCAAACAGTCATGCCACTCTTGCGCCAGTAGATATATCTTGCCTGGCAGGTATGTAATGTAACATGCAGGATCCACAGTCAAGCGAGGTCATTGATGACTTTTCTTTCTCAGCATCTTCTGGCACTGTGAAAGCTATCCTAGCTGGCTTCCAGTACCACTCTGGCTGGCAATCACCTTGACACTAATGCTGAGTGGGACATAAATCCTTACTCAGCCTCCACTGACACCCGAGGACGGGAGAGGTTCCTCAGTGTTGTGGGGTGTGGGAATGTGGATGAAGATTCTGGCCCCTCATGTTACCTCGACTGATGCAGTAGGTTGGAGTGGTCTGGTAACCTTTTTTTTTTTTTTAATATTTATTTATTTATTAGAGGGAGAGAAAAGTTGAGAGAGAGAGAGAGAGAGAGAAAATAGGTGTACCAGGGCCTTTAGCCGCTGAAAACAAACTTCAGGCCCATGCGGCACCATGTGCATCTGGCTTTCGTGGGTTCTGGGGAATCAAACCTGGGTCCTTAGGCTTTGCAGGGAAATGCCTTAACTGCTAAGCCATCTCTCCAGCCCTAACTTTTTTTTTTGGTTTTCTGAGGTAGGGTCTTACTCTAGCTCAAGCTGACCTGGAATTCACTATGTAGTCTCAGGCTAGCCTTAAACTCTCGGCAGTCCTCCTACCTCTGCCTCCCAGGTGCTGGGATTAAAGGTGTGCGCCACCATGTCCAGCCACCCTAATTTTTAAAAAAATTAAACCTTTTATTTATAACTTCCATAAATATAAACAATATGCCATGACTAACTCCTCCACTTACTCTCCTCTTTTCCCATTCCAAATATGCCCCCCTCTTTGAATCCCTTCTTTCCAAATACTCTCTCTTCTATTTTGATGTCATCATTTTTTTCTCCTGTTCTGCATGTCTCGTGTAGGTAGCATCAGCCGCCGTGAGGTCATGAAAGTGGAGGGCACTTTGTGTCCAGACGACAGTATTGTTAACATTTGTCATATTCAGTGTCATGTTGCTGGAATGAACATCCAACCAAACACAGTTTTATGGGAGGAAGGGGTTTATTTCAGGCTTCCAGATCCAAGTAGAAGTTTTATCAATGGCTGAAGAAGCTGGCTCCTGTTCATAAATCCAAGCAGAGAGAAAAACCACCTGCAGCCAGCAAACACTAAAAGCAGCAAATACAAAACTGGTAGCAAGCAGGACCCGACTGGGAGCTCAAACCTTTGTGCATACCTTGGGGTTGGGTTCTGGGATTTGCCCCCAGTGACACCTCCTCCAGCCAGGTGGCTGGAGATCCAAGTTACAAGTTTATTTTATTTTTGGTTTTCAAGGTAGGGTCTCACTCTATCCCAGGCTGATCTGGAACTCACTCTGTATTCTCAGGGTTGCCTCGAACTCATGGTGATCCCCCTACCTCTGCCTCCCAAGTGCTGGGATTAAAGGCGTGCGCCACCATGCCTGGCTACAAGTTTAATTTTTTTAACCCTTATTTTTATTTGTTTATTAGAGACAGAGAAAGGGAGAGAAAGAGAGAGAGAGATAACGGGTGCACCAGGACCTCTAGCCACTGCAAATGAACTCCAGAGGCATGTGTCACCATGTGCATCTGGCTTATGTAGGACCTGGAGAATTGAACCTGGGTCCATAGGCTTTGCAGGCAAGCACCTTAACCACTAAGCCATCTCCCCAGCCCTACAAGTTTAATTTAATACCTGACTCAAGGGGACACACATTCACACCACCACAGCACTCTTTCCCCTTCCTTTGGCTCTTACAATCTTTCTGCCACCTCTTCTGCAATGGTCTACGAGCTTTGGAGGGTGTGACAGAGATGCATCACTTAGTATTGAGCACTCCATTATCACTTCTCACCACTTTGGTGAGTTTTGAGTCTCTCAAGTCGTCAAACATAAATATTTAGAGGGCAGTTTGGTGGGTATAATATAGCCACTTAGCCAGACCACTGAAATACTTCCTCCCCAGGGCTTATGACCTCTCCAGCCAGACTTTTTAATTCAATTTAATTTTTTAAACTTTTATTTGAGAGTGACAGACAGACAGATAGAGAAAGAGGCAGAGAGAGAAAGAGAATGAGCTCACCAGGGCCTGCAGCCACTGCAAACGAACTCCAGATGCATGCGCTCATTATATCCTATACTATTTAGTATCCAGCCAAGATTCAATTTTTGTATAAAAATAAACCAGCTCATCCTACTTATTAGTTTGTAAATTTGCTTTTAATAAAAGGTAAGATTGTCTATGTGACAAAGTTTTCTGAAAGCACAAAGCTTACAACAAATTTCTTGATGAGTTATTATCAATTAGTGCTTGATTTGTATACCTATTTTATATACTTATGCCATGTATAAAATTCCCAGGTGAAATGTAGTCACAAGTGGAAAAAGTTTAAGTCTCATTGTGTGTATGTGTATCAAGTGAATTTGACAGGAGACATATGAATAGATACTTTTTTATTTTTCTGAAAACAGTATTCTATAATAAACATCTAGCCAATTTATTCAGAAATCACTTTAATCTTGGCCAAAACATGTGGTTATAAATGAAAGTTTAACCTTCAAAATTGAATTCTGTGGATTGAGTTTGGGCTCTTTGAGCCACTACAGACCACTATTTCTTGGAGTAAAACTCATGCCCTAGATCTTTCAGATAAGCCTATGTTTTAAGTAATTTCATCATATTAAATAAAAGCAGTGGCTGGGCGTGGTGGTGCACGCCTTTAATCCCAGCACTTGGGAGGCAGAGGTAGGAGGATCACCATGAGTTCAAGGCCACCCTGAGACTACATAGTTAATTTCAGGTCAGCCTGGGCCAGAGTGAGACCCTACCTCAAAAAACCAAAAAAAAAAAAAAAAAAAAGCATCTAAAAATAGCAAAAAATATGATTTCAAAAACAGAAATAAGTTTACAATTGGATGAGGAAAAACCTATCACAAGATTTACTCCTAGTCTCCCCTTTTCCCCCCAGTTTAGAAGATGCACATTTTTTTAAATTTTTGTTTGTTGGTTTATTTATTTATGGTCCTGGGGAGTGACCCCAAGGGCCTCAGGTTTGGCAGGCAAGCTATCACCGTGCAGCACTTCTAGGCCTGAAATGAGGCTACTTCCTCTGGTAATGAGGCATTGTTGCAGTTACCTTCTTGTTGCTGGGACAAGGCATGGGACCAAAAGTAGCCCATGGAAGGAGAGTATTTATTTTGGCTTACAGTGTTGGGGGGAAGCTCCATGGTGGCAGGGGGAAGGCATGGTATGCGAAGAGGCTGGACATCACCTCTGCTGCAGACAGTGGACAGCAGCAGCATGAGAATGAGCTGAGCTTTAGCAAGGAGGAGCTGGCTGTAACACACGTAAGCAAGCCCCCAACAACACACCTCCTCCAGCAAGGCTCCACCTTCCAAACTGCTATCGGCTGGGAACCAAGCATTCAGACAAGCACCGTAACCACTGCCCCATCTCTCCAGCCCAGGAACCAAGCATTCAAAACACATGAGTTGGGCTGAGGAGATGGCTTTGAGGATGCAGCACTTGCCTGTGAAGACTAAGGACCCATGCTTGACTCTCCAGGTCCCATGTAAGCCACACCCACAAGGCAATGCAAACGCACAAGGTCGCACATGCGCACAAGGTGGTGCACGTGCCTAGAGTTCGATTACAGTGTCTGGAGGCCCTGGTGGTCCAATTCTCTCTCTCCCCCTCTCACTGTTGCTCTTGCTGTCTTGTATTTAAAAAAAAGGCCAGTCTGTTGAGCTTTCCTTAAAAAAAAAAAAAAAAAAAGAACAACACATGAGTTGATGGGGGACACCTAATTCAACCCACCATGGAAACCATGGTCAACCTTCAGGTACGTAGTATTTATTTTGATGCATTAATTTGCTAATCACTTAGATAATTGGAGGTAATGATAACAACAATAATAAAAGTGAACATTATAGAATATTTGATTACAAAACAAGTACTGTGGTCAGCTTTTTTTCTATCTCATATAAAATTCACTATGTTAGGTCAGGTCAGGCTCCCAAAAATGGAGTCACTGAGGACAGCAGACTTATCCACGTCCCTCAAGAAACCACCCAGCCATTATCCCTTCCTTGCCTAACAATGCCCCCAGGTCATGATTTCCTGCCCCTTAGTCTCCTAATTGGCCTGCTCACTGTTCTGTTCTCATACCCTAGCTATTTGAAAGGGCTAATGTAAAGAACAAAGGTGTTCTCTTCCCTTCCTCACCTTCCCCCAACTGAAGAGCCCTATAAAGCCCACTATCTGGAATCTCAGGTTGGCTGTGCTCCGCTCTTGAGAGTCAGTCCTGGCAGCTCGTATTTTTCCCGAATAAAAGCTTTCATCTTAGCATCAGAGTGGTTTGTGTGGTCTTGGTCACTCCCAAACTTTACACACTATAGGCCTTTCTAGAAGGTCAATGTACAGATGAGTTAATAGAGATAAAATGAGGTAAGGGAAGTTGCTTAAGGTCATAGAACCAGCTAGTGGGAGGAAGTGAATCTGACACCATTGCCTCTGTTGTAGATCAGCATCATCTGATAGAAATACTGTGAACAATAACAAGTACATAAAAGAGTAAGAAGAAAATGATTTTTTTGGGAGGGTTTTCGAGATAGTGTCTTGCTCTAGTCCAGGCTGACTTGGAATTAACTTTGTAGTCTCAGGGTGGCCTTGAACTGACATCATTCCTCCTACCTCTGCCTTCCAAATTCTGGGATTAAAGGTGTGTGCCACCATGCTCAGCCTGATATTACTTAAAAAATATTTTATTTTCATTTATTTGTGAGAGAGGGAAAAATGGAAAGAGAATGGGCATGCCAGGGCCTTTAGCCACTGCAAACGAATTCCAGATGCATGTACCCCCTTGTGCATTGGGCTAACGTGGGTCCTGGGGAATTGAACCTGGGTCCTTTGGCTTTGCAGGCAAACACCTTAATCGCTAAGCCATCCCTCCAGCCCTGATATTACTTTTTTGTTTGTTTGTTTGTTTTTTTTGAGGTAGGGTCTCACTCTAGCTCAGGCTGACCTGGAATTCACTATGAAGTCTCAGGGTGGCCTCGAACTCATGGTGATCCTCCCACCTCTGCCTCCCCAGTGCTGGGATTAAAGGCGTGTGCCACCATGCCTGGCTTAATAACATGTTTTATTTAACCCTACCAAGGCAACACTTTACCATTTTAACAAGTCATCAATATAAAAATTAGTATTGAAGAATTTACATTATTTTTTCCATACTAATGTGGAATGTTTGTATGTAGTGTAGCACATCTCAATTTAGGGACTACATTTTCATCAGGAATACCTCATCTGGCCGGGTGTGGTGGCACACCCTTTAATCCCAGCAGAGGTAGGAGGAGTGATGTCAGTTTGAGGCCACCCTGAGACTACATAGTGAATTCCATGTCAGCCTGGACTACAGCAAGACACACCTTGAAAAAGAAAAACAACAATAACAGCAATACAACAAAACAAAGAAAACAGAAGTACCTCATCTGTATTTAGAGTTCAGAAAATTTATGGTAAAGCCAATGCACATACTCATTTCTAAATATATTTAAAACTTCTCCAGTAAGTAAATATGATAAATTTAAAATTAAAGTTTAGCTTAATTGCAATACAATTAAAAATAGTCTTTTAAATCACCATGGCCATGATTTGCACAAGTGTCTTGAGTATTCTGTTATTCTGCTTGAATTTAGCATTCTGTTGAAGGCTGAATTGCAAGGGAAATAAACTTATGCCACTGCCAGAAAGAGGGAGACAATATGTGGAAGTAAAAGTAGACTCAGAGAGCCAGGCGTGGTGGTGCGTGCCTTTAATCCCAGCGCTCGGGAGGCAGAGGTAGGATGATCGCCGTGAGTTCGAGGCCACCCTGAGACTCCATAGTGAATTCCAGGTCAGCCTGAGCTAGAGTGAGACCCTACCTCGAAAAACCAAAAAAAAAAAAAAAAAAAAAAAAAAAAGTAGACTCAGCCCCAGGTCAAGAGAAAAGACCTTCCTTTTGGCTGTTGCTAAGGTTACAGTAATTTCTGGAATCCCGGGTAAACAGGTAAGGAAGCTAGAGGTGTTTTCTTCACTTCTAGGAATGTATCCTGGGTGTTTCTTAGTAAACCTGGCTTTTCAGAGAGGGCGGTGTCTTGAGCTTTGAGGGATTAAAGCCAAATGAAAACATCATTGAGCTCCTAACAGAAGAGCTCATCAGCGGAGCATGTCTATGAGGTCACAAGCTATGTCCCTGTCATGGTTAGTCACCCAGCAAGTTAAAACGGACTCCTCCACCATAAACCCTGGTACTAAAAAAAGACTTCAGACTTACTCTTGTGTTTGTTCATGAGGGTCACTGGGTTTCGGAATGTTTGAAAGTGGTAGAAATTATAGTCTGGTGTCGGGCAGTAGTACTTGACCTTATAAAAGCAAATTGATTGCACAGTAACAAATAATTTCATGAACTCTGTTAGCAGATGAAAAAAAATATATACTTTTGGGGACTGGAGAGATCACTCAGTGGTTAAAGGCAGTTGTAAAACCTGATGGCCTCGAGTTCAGTTCCCCAGGACCCACGTAAAGTCAGATGCACAAGTTAGAGTATGCATCTGGAGTTTGTTTGCAGTGGCAATAAGTCCTTGTGTGCCCATTCTGTCTCTTTGCTTGCAAAAATAAATAATAAAAATGTTAAAATATATACTTTTTGTTACTTTTACAAGCAATTACAAAGTAAACAAAGTAGCTTTAGGGCTGGAGAGATGGCTTAGCAGTTAAGCGCTTGCCTGTGAAGCCTAAGGACCTTGGTTCAAAGCTCGATTCTCCAGGACCCACGTTAACCAGATGCACAAGGGGGCGCATGTGTCTGGAGTTTGTTTGCAGTGGCTGGATGCCCTGACACGCCCATTCTCTCTCTCTCTCTCTGCCTCTTTCTGTCTCTGTCACTCTCAAATAAATAAATAAAAATGAAAAAAGAAAGTAGCTTTAGGTTTGAAAAAAAAAATAAACTCAAGGGTGAGGTTGAGTGTAGCTCAGTGGTAAAGAACTTGCCTGGCACACATAAGCAAGCCCGGAGCTCATATCCAGCACACACACAACTTAAGAAAGATATATTTTATTTACTTATTTTAAAAAATATATTTTGTTTATTTATTTGAGAGAGTGAAAGAGGCAGAGAGAGAGAAAGAGAGAGGGAGAGAATGGGCGCGCCAGGGCCTCCAGCCACTGCAAACGAACTCCAGATGCGTGCGCCCCCTTGTGCATCTGGCTTACGTGGGTCCTGGAGAATTGAACCGGGATCCTTTGGCTTTGCAGGCAAAAACACTTTAACCGCTAAGCCATCTCTCCATCCCGAGAAAGATATATTTTGAAAAGACTGGAAATATATTTTGATTTGGTCTCTAATAACATTTATAATGCATATAAAGACCAATTTTAACTTTTCCTACTTACCAGATGACATGTTATTTATTTTACTCTAAATAAATTATAGGAAGTAGCATTCTTGATAAATGATTCTAAAACCAACAATATATTTCATTTGCTTTGGAGGCCAGATGTACATTAAAGTGTACACTGAGAAGCAGTGGTGTGTCAGGGCACCAATGATACTGGCAGACACAGTTATGAGAGTTGAAATTATTGCATTGTGTGTGTTTAAAAAATTAAGCCATCATATTAATTTGAGGTTTGTGTGTGTGTGTGTGTTTTGGCAACCACATACTCATTTTCACAGGGAATATGAGAATAGGATCCAGAGCCAGATTGTTGGGGTTTGAATGCAGTGTGTGACATTGGGAAGTTACTTAAATTCTCTATGCCTAATTTACCTTGTCAAAAACAGACAAACACACTTATTTAACTGGAGAGGCGAAGCTGCGGTATTGGGAATTTGAAGCTCCCCTGGGCTACATACTGAGACTGACTTACACAAAACGGCTGCCTTGGATTTCGCGATCCTTCTCCCTCTGCCCCCTGAGTTCTGAGATTACAAACCCAGGCCACTATGGTACCTGGTACGTTTACTGAGCGTCATTTTCTGGAGTTTATTTCCCATGCTTGTCTGTTACATGTTATTTTCTGCTTGGATTGCTTTTTCTCAAAGCTGTTTACTGGCTGAGGCACAACTTGAATCCAGATTTTTTTTTTTTTTTTCTTGACTCTTCACCCAAATCTCTGTCCACTATGCAACACGTTAGGAACAAGCACTTTTCCCTTATCAGCCATGGGGTACGTAGGCGCCTCTCAATAAATGTTTCCTGAAACTGTGACAGTCTCCATCACAGCCACCCACAAGCGCCTTAACCCATAAGCTATCTTTCCAGCCCCACCCCCTCCAATTTTTTAAACTACTTTTTTTTTTGTTCGTTTGTTTTTTGTTTTTTTCGAGGTAGGGTCTCACTCTAGTTCAGGCTGACCTGGAATTCACTATGTAGTCTCAGGATGGCCTCGAACTCATGGTGATCCTCCTACCTCTGCCTCCCTAGTGCTGGGATTAAAGGCGTGCACCACCACGCCCGGCTAAACTGCTTTTTATTTGTTTAAAATAGGATCTCACATTATAGCCCATGCTGGCCTAGAACTCACTATGTAGCCCAAGGAAGCTTCAAACTTGTAGCATGCTCTGCCTCAGTTTCCCAAGTGTTGGAATTACAGGTGTGGACCACGCCTGTGGGGGCCAGAGGAGAACTTGGGTGTTTCTCCAGAACCATCTACCTTTTCTGAGACAAGCTTTTACGCTGGCTGGGAAATTGCCAAGTTGGCTGGACTGGTTGGCTAGTGTGCCCCAGCCATCATCGTGTTTCCCAGTGCCAGGGTCATAAGCATGTGCCACTACCCCTGGTTTTCCAGAAGACCTCTCCCAAGAGCCCAGGTATACATGGGATGTGCATTTAGGGTGGTTGGTGGCAAGAGTTGGACTAAATGTTAAGATAGAACATACTCAGATCCCTGAAACATTAAAGAAAGCTTGATAGCACAAATTTTTATCAACATTAAAAAAAAATTCACTAAAGATTAGCTAGGATATGAGACTAGGAAGAAAATACTGGTTCTGATTTATAAAGATATATCATGCAAGGGCTGGGCATGTGTCTCAGTGGATACAGTGCCTGTCTAGCGTGCGTGAAGTCCCTGATTCAGTGCGTGGAATGGTGGTGACACACCCCTGTCACCCTAGTCCTCAGGAGGTACAAGCAGGAGAATCAGAAGTTCAAGGTTGTTTGCAGCCAACCAATATAGTAAGTTTGAGATCAGCCTGAGCTAATATGAGACCCTGTCTCAAACAAACAAACAAACAAACAACAACAACAACAAAAGAATCTATTGTATGAGCCATTCAGCAACCTGGTATAAGAGACAGTGGGTGTACATTTGCTGAATGCTACTGTCTTTTTCTAAGGACAATCACTTAATCTCTAAGAGGTGACAGTGACTGAGAGAAGCTGAAAGTATAAAGAGCTCATTCTTTCAATTCTTTTCTTTCTGGAAATGATCACTTTACAGCTGGAGTCTCCCTAGTTCACGGGAAGCTTTGAGCCGTTTCGGCTTTTCCCGAAAAGCCATCTATCTTAGCAGGGAGGCAGGAAGCAGGAGCTTAGGGGGGCTGCCAAGAGTCGAGAAGGAAAAGAGGCCACGTGAAGGACAGAAGATAAAAGAAAGGAATGCAAGAAATTGAGTGGAAGTGTCCCTAAACCGTGGGTCTGATGGCATTTTGGTGTGCACCTTGAAGCCTGTGGGTACAGTGTAATTTTCTGGCTGTTGCAGGTACTTGTGGTCAGGGGCTAGAGGTGACCAGAGGTCACATTCCTAGGCAACAGCTTCAATTGTGCATAAGTTTTGGCCCTTTCGTGGTCCTTTCGGAATCCTGACTCTGGTTTGCAAAGCTCTTTGGACGCTGCTTTCATCGTAACTTTTGTTTCGATGGACCTTCATCTGCTGATTTGGCCATCCGTGATTGACTGAAGCTTGGCTGCTGCGATTGGCTGAGGTTCAGTGATGCGTTACAAGAGTGTGGTCCTATGTTAGACCTTCAGTTAGTTTCCACACTGATCTAGGTTACAGTTGTCTCTCTCTGTCTTCTTTCTGGTTCTACCTTTGCCAGGCCACCTTCTATCTAGCTGTCCATGGGATTGGCCTGTAGCAAAGTGACCGCAAGCATTGGAGCCTCACCCCTGGTCTGTGTTGTAGAGAAGGAAAGATGTGATTCCTTCTCTCACCTGTCCATTAGTTCACAGCCAACACTCCCATAACAAAAGACAAGTGAACAAGAGAAAAGCCTAACCCGTACATTTGCTTAGTCAGTTTATGTGATGTGGGCATCTTCAGGTTAAAGACCCAAAGACACAAGGGAAGCTCTCTGATTCTATGCTCAGGCTTGCTGCCAGGTTCAGCTGTGAGGCAATGAAGGAACCAAAAGGGCACCAGCTGAAGGAGACTGTGACTAGGAGGAGGTAAGACCCGCAAGGCCTGTTTGTCCAGATTCTTCTTGACCCCTCTGTTGACTGTCTTCTTCCTAGAAGTGGGGCAGGACCCTCAGGAATGAAGACCTTCAGTTCTTTTTTTTTTTTTTTTTTTTTTGAGGTAGGCTTTCACTCTAGCCCAGGCTGACATGGAATTCACTCTATAGTTTCAGGGTGGCCTCGAACTGACAGCGATCCTCCTACCTCTGCCTCCAGAGTGCTAGGATTAAAGATGTGTGCCACCAAGCTCAATATATATTTGAGAGAGAGAGAGAGAGAGAGGAAGATAGAGAGAAAGAGAGAATGGGTGTGCCAGGGCCTTTAGCCACTGCAAGTGAACTCCAGATACATGCACCCCCTTGTGCATCTGGCTCATGTGGGTCTTGGGTAATCCAACCGGACTCCTTAGGCTTCGCAGGCAAACGCCTTAACCACTAAGCCATTTCCCCAGCCCTTGACCTTCAGTTCTTGATGACTTGCTTTACCCAGTAAGGCCAGGGAAGATTAAGAAGCTATTTTAAGGCCTTCTAGGTGGTTCTGGTAGAGAGGTGTCTAGTTCATCTGACTTTCTGTGCAGCAAAGTAAGAGGCAAAAGACAAAGGAGCAGGAGAAAGTCAGAGGGTGTTTGCTTGAGGTCCTCATTTTAGGCTTCATTTTCCTTGTCCCATCTGCATGCTACGTCTGCTTGTAAGTCGTTCAGCATTCTGGTTTCATACAAGCATCTTGGAGGTGGCTTGGTTAAGGGGAGACTGTCCCTAAGAGATGGTTTTTTTTTTTTTTTCTCACTGTTGAACTTTTTAAAAAAATATTTTATTTTTATTTATTTATTTATTTGACAGAGAATGGGCATGCTGGGGCCTCCAGCCACTGCAAAGGAACTCCAGATGCATATGCCCCCTTGTGTATTTGGCAAACGTGGGTCTTGGGGAGTCAAACCTGGGTCCTTTGGCTTTGCAGGCAAACGCCTTAACTGCTAAGCCATCCCTCCAGCCCTCATTGTTGAACTTAAAAAAAATATATTTTTAAATTATATTTATAATATTTTATTTTATTTAATATTTTATTATATTTATAAGCAGAGAGACATGGAAGAGAGACAGACCGAGAGAATGGACACACCAGGGCCTCCAGCGGCTACAAACAGACTCCAGATGCAGGTGCCGCCCTGTGCATATGGCTCCATGTGGGCACTGGGGAATCGAACATGGGTTGTGAGGTCTTGCAGGTAAGTGCCTTAACCACTGGGCCATCTCTCCAGCCTTCATTGTTGAACTTTGAAAACCAGTAGGCCAGAACCTAAACAGTAAAGAATTTTCCCTGAAAGCTTCCTAAAGAGGCATGTTTGTGTTTGCCTTTTTATAGAACAGTAAATCAATGATTAGAAGGGTGCCTTCATGTATTAGTTATTATAGAACTAGGTCTTCACTCCGTAGGAAGTATGAACGTGCTCTGGGTTTATGATTGTGTATGTAGGAGAAAGAGGAAGGAATAATTGATAGTTCTTTAATTTCTACTTTTCTGGAACTGAGCATAGCCCAGAGCCTCACACGCACTAGGCAAGTGCACTATCATTAAGCCCTAATATTTTGTATTAATGATTTTCCCTTGGAACTCTTTTAGGATCAGTTTGGGCAAAGTACAATTTTAAATTACAATGGGAGAATTTATTTGCACAGCTCTTTGTTATAGAATAAAAAATAACTATCATGCCGGGCGTGGTGGCGCACGCCTTTAATCCCAGCACTCGGGAGGCAGAGGTAGTTGTGAGTTCGAGGCCAGTCTGAGACTACAGAGTGAATTCCAGGTCATCCTGGGCTAGAGTGAAACCCTGCCTCGAAAAACCAAAAAGAAAAAAAAAAAAAAAAAGCGATCATGCATGAAGTGTTTATAAAGTAGCAGGGGGTATAGCTTAGTTATGAATTACTGTACATTTAGCATTTTTTGTACCTGTTTCCTAACTGAACAATGGGAAAAGCAAATAATCCTGTGTGTTGTGCCAAGTATGGGTTCAAATGCTTATCCTTACTGTTAGTTCGTTTGTTCCCAGGGTAGCCTGCAGCCTGAGAGCGACACTATTGTTGCAGGCTCATGGGAGAAAACAAGGACCTGCCCACGATGCCCAACTAGTAAGTGGGAGAGGGTGTTTTGGGGGGTGAGGTGGGATGCTGACAATTAAAGCCAGGACCTCCTGCATGCTAGGAGAGCACTCTCCACTGAGCTCTCTCCCATGTTTAATGTGAGAGAGGTTTTAAACCTAAGCAGGCATCTTCAGAACTCATCTTTCTACACGCTAGTGCCTCACAGAATTAAATACCTCAGTGCATGTAAAACAGCCATCCACCACGCCTTCAATGACTCTTAGCTGTTGTCATGATTAACTTGTTATGATTGCCCAAGTTTCTTGTCTAGGCTGAGGGCATAGGGCTGGGAAACACGGGTTTTCTGTATTGCTTGCCTGTCTACCTCCGCAACCTGGCCTCACCTTTTCCTTTCCTCTTTGCTACTCGGTGTTTTGCCCTGGGGAGAACCAAAGTCAGAGACATCTTGGCTTGGGCTGGAGAGATGGCTTAGAGGTTAAGCGCTTGCCTGTGAAGCCTAAGGACCCCAGTTTGAGGCTCAATTCCCCAGGACCCACGTTAGCCAGATGCACAAGGGGGCACATGCATCTGGAGTTTGTTTGCAGTGGCTGGAGGCCCCGGCATGCCCATTCTCTCTCCCTCCCTCTCTCTCTCTCTCTCTGCCTCTTTCTCTGTCTGTTGCTCTCAAATAAATAAATAAAAATAAAAAAATTAAAAAAACATATACTTAAAAACATCTTGGCTTTACCCACCCAACTTAAAACTGCCTCTAGACAAAAATTGTGTTTTTAAAACTTAACTTTTTTTTTTTTTTGCTTTCTCAAGGTAGGGTCTCACTGTAGCCCAGGCTGACCTAGAATTCACTATGTAGTCTCAGGCTGTCCTAGAACTCACGGTGATCCTCCTACCTCTGCTTCCCGAGTGCTGGGATTAAAGGTGTGAGTCACCATGCCCAGTTAAAACTCAATATTTTTTCTTGATGATTCTGCTTTGCCTCTATTATTCTAAGTTGTTTCTCTCTTTTTTATAAAAACCTATTTATTTTTTTGAGAGAGATATATAGAGAAAGATGGCGCACCTGAGAGAGAATGGGCGGACCATGGCCTCCAGCCATAGCAAACAAATTCCAGATGCATGTGCCACCTTGTGCATCTGGCTTACGTGGGTTCTGGAGAATCGAAGCTGGGTCCTTAGGTTTCACAGGCAAGTGCTTTAACCACTAAGCCATCTTTCCAATCCCTAAGTTGTTCTTTTTATTCCCAGCATGCTGGAGTTGCTCGTCTTATTATAATTATTATATATGACACGTGTATGTGTATGTTTGTGATACGCTCTTGCAACATAGCCCAGGCTGGCCTGAAACTCATTGTGTTACCCAAGCTGACTGTAAGCTCATAGCAGTCCTCCAGCCTCAGGTCTCCCAAAGCTGGGATTATAGATATGTGTCATTGTGCTTGACTGCTTCATTTTCAACCATGAGGAAAGCCACCTATCTGCAGGAACTGGTCTCGCGCTCATAATCCTTCTGCCTCAGCCTCCTGAGGACTGAGACTATAGGCATGCTCAACCTTGTTCATCTTGAATGGAAATTCTTTTCTTTTCTTTTTAAAAATATATTTATTGGGCTGGAGAGATGGCTTAGTGGTTAAGTGCTTGCCTGTGAAGCCTAAGGACCCTGGTTTGAGGCTCGATTCCCCAGGACCCACGTTAGCAAGATGCACAAGGGGGTGCACGCATCTGGAGTTCGTTTGCAGTGGCTAGAAGCCCTGGTGCGCCCATTCCCCCCCCCCCCGCCTCTTTCTCTGTCTGTTGCTCTCAAATAAATAAAAATAAACAAAAAATTTTAAAATTTTATTTATTTATTTATTTATTTATTTGAAAGAGAGAGAGAGAGACAGAGAGACAGAGACAGAGATAGAGAGAGAGAGAAAGAGAGGCAGATAAAGAGAGAGAACGGGTGCGGGAGGGCCTCTAGCCACTGTAAACAAGCTCCAGACACATGCACCACCTTGTGCATCCGATTTACGTGGGTACTGGGGAATTGAACCTGCCTTAACCACTAAGCCATCTCTCCAATTCTGTTTAATTTTTTGAAAAGATATAAGCCTTTGTTTATAAATATTCTGTTCCTTTAAAATGTGTCCAGAGAAAAGCAATTGGATGCAGCATGCTAAAATCACAGGATACAAAGGTAAATTGCATTGAAATCATGAGAAATTGGTGACATCGAAACTTCAAAACTAATCCAATCCAGCCACAAGGGGGTTAGGACTCTTGGAGAATAACCACACAAGACTCCCGTTGACGGTGTACCTCTGTTGACTCCCCTTGACCCTGTGTCTCTGTTGCTTTTGTTTCACAAGTTAGCAACCAGGTCCGGAATGTTCACATTGTATTCTTATTTCCAACCACCTCATATAATGCTAGCCATTTTCTTAATGATACAGTTAATAATAATGCAGTTTTCTTAATAATATACTTGGGAGGGTCTGAAACTGAAGTCTCCAGAGCAGAATCTGGACTTTCCTTATTCTTTTGAGAGGAGAGAGTGTGCCTCCATCCAGAAAATACATTAGAAAAACTACTTGCTCAAAGGAGCTGGGAATTGTTCTGGGAGTAGCATTGTATAATCTGGGGAACAATGCTAAAATCTTTGCACGTTCTCTCTCTCTCTCTCTCTATATATATATATATATATATATACACATATACATATGTACAAATATATATATATATATATATATATATATATATTTATTTATTTATTTGAGAGAGATGTACTGGGGAATCAAACCTGGGCTCTTAGGCTTCACAGGCAAGTGCCTTAACTGCTAAACCATCTCTCCAGCCCCAGGCACATTTTTTTAGAGGCTGTTACTTCAGTATTTTATTCCTTTCCATGTGCAGAGAAAGTTCCTGGAATCTCTAGTGAAGAACCAGTGATGACCACTTCTTCATCCACAGGTCAAGCCACAAGGTGTTTCCTGACCTTCTTTCAATTCACAGGCCCAGGCTTTCTGAGTGTTCATTAGAAAATGGGAGAATTAAGTAGGTTCTGCCCATGAGGAATAGTAAAGCGCCACATGGAGGTGATGTTCAGGCATGGTGTGACCATGAACCCTGTGCAAACCCAAGCTCTCATTTGACAACCCTGAGAAAGTTTCTGTGCAGTGCTTTATGACATACATGTGTCCATCCAGCTTCTCCGTGTACTTGTAGACTGCATCAAATTCTCCAACCCCAATAAAAAATTTTCTTAAAAAATTTATCTTTTATTTATTTATTTGATATATAGGGAGAGAGGGAGAGAGAGAGAGAGAGAGAGAGAGAGAGAGAGAATGGGTGTGTCAGGGCTTCCAGCCACTGCAAACAAATTCCAGACACATGCACCCCCTTGTGCATCTGGCTTACGTGGGTCCTGGGGAATTGAACATTGGTCCTTTGGCTTTGCAGGCAAGCTTATTAACTGCTAAGCCATCTCTCCAGCCTCCCAATTTTTTATACCTTCAAAAATTCTTTTTCCTAGTGGGATGACATGTTAGTTCCTTGTAGACCATGGTATTTTAAAAATAATTTATTTATTTATTTGAGAAGGAGAGAGAGAGAGAGAGAATGGGCACACAAGGGCCTTATCCACTGTAAATGAATTCCAGACACATGGGCCATCTTGTACATCTGGCTTTACACGGGTACTGGAGAATCAAGCCTGGGTCCTTAGGTTTTATAGGCAAGTGCCTTAATCACTGAGTCATCTCTCCAGATGGCCTCTTCCACTTTTTAATTGTTTTTTTGCGATAAGGTCTCACTCTAGCTCAGGCTGACCTGGAATTCACTATGTAGTCTCAAGGTGGCCTCGAACTCATGGCGATCCTCCTACCTCTGCCTTCTGAGTGCTGGGATTAAAGGTATGCACCACTATGCCCGGCCCTCAAGATTTTTTTTTTGCGGGGGGGGAGTTGGTGGCCTGAAAGCCTCCAATTCCTCAGACTCCCCCTTCACAGACTGTAGGCCTTCCCTCTCCTTTGCTGTCTTCTGTCCCTCATGGTCAGCCTTTTCTTCAGAGAGGGAAAAACTTACTTTCTGATTCAGCCTTGGCTAAGCCCTCTGCCACCCATCTCAGTGAGGGAGCTTACAGTGCAGGCAAGGGGAGCTCTGAGAAGGGAACACTGAATTTACACAGGCGAGGAGTTAGAAAACCCACAGCACACCAGCGAGTCCCCCCCGCCTGAGCCTGCCTTTTCCTCTTCCGACTAGCCCCCGTGAGTTCCACTGGATTTTCAAGCCCTATAACAGCTTTGCCCAAGTCTCAAGGACATTCACGTTCAGCACCAGAGTTGCTGATATTGAAGAAAACTGAAAAGATAAACCTGTTTGGGGAAGCAAGATTTCCAAGATTTACTTGCAGTCCTGGGAGTCATTTTCACTGATAGCTGGAACTTGGAAGGTTATAAGATCCGGGCAGACACTTTTGCTATTTCCTTGCTCAATAGCCATGGAGAGAAATAAGATTCTTCAGCATGGATGACATCTAAGATGGTGTGTATCTAAATAACAAGCCAATGGCAAATAAATTTTCTCCAAGAGAATGATTGTTCTTATCTCTTCAATGTGCAAACTGTTTTTCAAGGCAAGTAGGATCTGGACTAGAAAACCGATTGGAAATCAGCTTCCAGCATTGTAGACAGAATATGTGAGCGTTGCCTGTGGATGATGCAAAACACTGATACCATGGAAGTGTGATGGATTCTAAGCCTTCCTTTAAAATGACGATAATGGTTGTTTTCCCTACCCATTAATCAGTTGCTTATTTAGAAACATTAATAGCTATTCAGTTTCTTTTTATTTTATTTTATTTTGGTTTTTCGAGGTAGGGCCTCACTCTAGCCCAGGCTGACCAGGAACTCACTCTGTAGTCCCAGGCTAGCCCAGAACTCATGGCGATCCTTTTACCTCTGCCTCCCAAGTGCTGGGATTAAAGGCGTGCACAACCACGCCTGGCACTGTTCAGTTTATTTCTTGGTTGGTACTAGCATCATTCTTTCTCGTAGATGTTTTATGCTTTGCCAGAAAAAAGGTTGAAGTGAGTTATTTTTTAAAAATATATATATATATTTATTTATTTATGAGAGAGAGAGAGAGAGAGAGAGAGAGAGAGAGGAAAATGGGTGCTCCAGGGCCTCCAGCCACTGCAGAACTCCAGATGCATGCACCACCTTGTGCATCTGGCTTATGTGGGACCTGGAGAATTGAACCTGGGTCCTTTGGCTTTGCAGGCAAATGCCTTAACCACTAAGTCATCTCTCCAGCCCAAAGTGAGTTATTTTGACATTCATGAGGCATTTCTGTGTGATACTCCTCTCACTATTTGTATGAATCACTTGGATGTTTCTGCAAATTTGGGTTGGCCTTCATTCTAACAGACAAGTCCCAGTTTGGTATAAACTGTGGCATTAGTGATTAGATACTAATGAGTACTACGGGGATGGTTAATTGGGCATTGTGCTTTCTGTGCTAGGATGAGGACCTGAGGCTGCAGCTCCAGCACCCACATGCGACTGCCAGGTGTGAAGAGCTCTGGGTCCCCTGAGAGACCTTGCCTTGGAAAATAAGGGGAAAGCAATGGAGGAAGGGACCTGCTGTTGACCTCTGCCTCCACACACCGGAGGCACATGTGTGCACATATACGTGTATACAGACATCCATAACACACACACACACACACACACACACACACACACACGCAAAAAAAACCCCACAAAAAATCCTACTAATCAGAGCAAAAAATTCAATAAGAAACCATAGCCTAGAACCATGGCTTGAAGGAAGAGTCAGTGGTTATAACTGTTCAAAGTCATGTCTCTCAGGCTGGGGAGATGGCTTAGTGGTTAAGACGCTTGCCTGCAAAGCCAAAAGACCCAGGTTCGACTCCCCAGGACCCATGTAAGCCAGATGCACAATGGGGCACACATATCTGGAGTTTGTTTACAGTGGCTGGAGGCCCTGGCACGCCTATTATCTCTCTCTCTCTACCTGCCTATTTCTGTATCTCTCTCTCAAATAAATAAATAAAAATAAAATGTTAAAAAAAGTCACGTCTCTCTTCCTTTTACTAATTACTTTTAGTTCTTTAGGGGGTGGGTGTTTGAGGTAGGGTCTCACGATGAAGCCCAGGCTAGTTCTGAACTGGCATTGATTTTCCTGCCTCCGCCTCTTGAGGGCTGGGCTTGTAGGAGTGCACTATCATGCCCGGCTCACTCCTGACATTTGAAAATGAGACCAGTGTGAATGTGTGCCTCCCTTCTAAAGACGCTGACAGCACCTGTGTGCGCAGGATAATGGGGGGTTGTGATTTAGCACCCAAAGGGGGGAAAGCCCCTCCCCTCTCCCCTCTGCCCCTTGGCAAGTGCTACATGTGATCAGTGCTTCCTTAGTTTATTTTAATAGGTTAGTCCAGTTCTTAGATTCCAAAGCAAACAGGGGTTTGAGAATGACACCAGAGCCTGGGAATCAGGTGATGGTTCAAAACTTTCCATGCGCTCTAGAGCCCTTTGGAAAGGCTTTGCTTATTTATTTTCCTATCTCACAGAAAGAACTATTATCTCAGATTCATGAGGAGTGAATAAGAAATCCATGAAACCTGGATATTTTTCATATACCCATTCGTGCATACAAAAATACATCCACATATATTTTCATATACATATGCATTTGTCTGTGTTCAGTGGGAAAGTGTGTGGACTTGGTATTTGGGTTCAAGTCCTGATGAGGTCATCCATTTGTCATGTGACCTTCTGCAACTTACTTGGTCTGTGAGAACCTTATTCTCATGTGTTAAATATTCCTACTGTAAATTTTCCAAAAAACATTCTCATTTATTTATTTGCAAGGAGGGAGAGAGAGAGAAAGAGGGGAGAGAGAGAATGGGCATGCCAGGGCCTCTAGTCACTGCAAACGAACTCCAGATACATGTGCCACTTTGTGCATCTGGCTTTACATGGGTACTAACAAACCAAACCTGGGTTTTAGGCTTTGTAGGCAGGAGCCTTAATTGCTGAGCCATCTCTCCAGCCCTCTTGCTGTACATTTAAAAAATTATTTATTTATTTTCAAGGGGAAAGAGAAAGACAGAAGGGGGAGTGGGGGGGGGGATGGGTGTGCCAGGGCCTCCTGTTTCTGCAAAGAAATTCTAGATGCATGTGCCACTCTGTGCATCCAGGTTTATGTGGGTACTGGGGAATTGAACCCAGGTCTTTAGGCTTTGCCTGCAAGTGCCTAAACCACTGAGCCATTTCTCTAGCCCCTTACAGCTCATTAAGACATTTTTTTTTTGTTCATTTATTTATTTATTTATTTGAGAGCAACAGACACAGAGAGAAAGGGGGAGAGAGAGAGAGAGAGAGAGAGAGAGAGAGAGAGAGAGAGAATGGGCACGCCAGGGCCTCCAGCCACTGCAAACGAACTGCAGATGAGTGCGCCCCCTTGTGCATCTGGCTAACGTGGGTCCTGGGGAATTGAGCCTCGAACCGGGGTCCTTAGGCTTCACAGGCAAGTGCTTAACTGCTAAGTCATCTCTCCAGCCCATTACAGCTCATTTTTAAGAAGAGAGATTTCAGTGAATTATAAGATAAAAAAAAGTCAGAGCAGTGCCAAGCACTGGTCGTGAGTTATGCGCCAGCACATGCTTGCTGGCTTACAAACCCCTTTGTGGAATGACTGGAACAAGGGCCTTGTGTTAACAAGTTGGTGACAACTTTGACTGAAACCATGAACTAAATTTATATTTCGAAGTCTTGTATTTCTTTCAAATGGCCCTAAAAAATGAAAGCATAATGCATAAGAGATACACCATGATGCCCAGTCATTTCATCATTTTCAGACACAAGTTTTAAAACTAAGATATATTTCACATATAGGAAAATGCACAGCTTGTAAATACACAATTCAATGATTTTAGACAGGTATTTATGTGACTATCACCAGAGCAACACACACACACTCATCACCATGTATAAATAAAACATTTCCTCAATTGGAAAGTTCTTTTGGGTCCCTTTCCAATCAATACCTGCTTTTTGCAGAGGGAACTGCTTTTCTCATTTCTGTCTCTACAGCCTACATCTCCTTTTTCCCTGAACTTTGCAGTTGTAGAGTAATGCAGAATGGGCTCTGTGTTTCTGAGATCGTGTGTGTGTGTGTGTGTGTGTGTGTGCGAGAGAGAGAGAGAGAGAGACGAGAGAGAGAGAGGACAACTTTTGGGTGTCGATCCTTGCCTTCCACCTCCTGTGCAGCAGGATCTTTCATTGCCCACTGTTCCATTTGCCAGTCTAGCTGGTCTGGAAGCTTCCAGAAAATTTCTGTTTCCATTTCCCATCTTGCCATAGGCCTGCTGGGATTACAAGAGCCCACCCTGGCTTCCAGCTTTTATGTGGGGGTTCTGGGGATCCAAACTCAGATGATCAACTTGTATGGTAAGCACTACATCCACTGAGCCATCTCCGAGCCCCTGTTCTTGGAATCTTTCTTTTGAGGTAGGGTCTCGCTCTAGCTCAGGCTGACCTGGAATTCACTATGAAGTCTCAGGGTGGCCTTGAACTCATGGCAATCCACCTACCTCTGCCTCCCAAGTGCTGGGATTAAAGGCATGTGCCACCATGCCCTGCTGTTCTTGGGATCTTTTACTCAAAATTATGATTTTGAGATGTACTCATGTGGTTCTTTTTTTGTTGTTTGTTTTATTTTGTTTTGTTTTTTAGAGGTAAGGTCTCACTCTTGCTCAGGCTGACCTGGAATTCATTATGTAGTCTCAGGGTGGCCTTGAACTCACGGCGATCCTCCTACCTCTGCCTCCCAAGTGCTGGGATCAAAGGTGTGCGCCACCACACCTGGCCCTCAGTTTCATTTTTTGTGTATGTGGCTTGTGTATATGCATGCGTACACGAACGTGTATGTGTTTGTGTGTAGGCCAGGGGACAACCTCAGGTGTTAGTTATCATTAGATTCTCCATCCACTGAGACAGGGCCTGTCATTACCTGAAGCTCACCAACTAGTTGAGACTGGCTGGCCAGTGGTGCCCAAGGATCGGCCTTCTCCCTTCTTCCCAAAGCTGAGATTATAGCCACACACCACCATGCCTGACATTTGTAGGGGTGGGTACTTGCAAGGTCTCCCTAATTCCCTGTTGAATTTTAATATGTAGGCAGTCAGTTTATAATTGTTTTCAAGTCAATGTCCCTTCCTTCCTTCCTCTTTCTCTCCCTCCCTCTTCTTTTCTTTTCTTCCTTTCCCTTTCTTTCTCCTTCCTTCCTTCCTTCCTTCATTCCTTCCTTCCTTCCTTCCTTCCTTCCTTCCTCTCTCTCTCTCTCTCTCTTTCTTTCTTTCTTTCTTTCATTTTTGAGACAGTGTCATGTTGGTTTGTAGCCCAGGCTGACCTGTAAGGCTGAGGCCTCTTGTCTCAGCCTCCCAAGTGTTGTGATTATAGTAAGCATGCATGATCACATGGGTCTCAAGCCAGTCTTGACAAGTATGCTGGAATGTTCTGCCATGGCTAGGAAAAATCTTTGTTCCCCAAATTCCCAAAGTGACTAATGTATATTGACATTTGTCCTGAGGGCTACACAAATGAAAGCGAGGGAGAGAGACTTGATCTTGGAGAACAGATAGGGAATTTTCCAAAGATGGAATTGAGAATTGAGAATGTTCTGAAGTGCTTATTCTCCCACTCCAAGCTTGTCTTTCAGGCAGCTACGAGGAAATGCCATAACTCAAGTGGCTACATGCCATCAGGTATATATCAGTTACACATCAGGTATACATCAGGTATTCCTCACAGTTCTAGAGGCGAGGAAGTCCAAGATCAAAGTGGGGGCTGATGTGGTGTCTGGGGAGGGTTTACGTCCTGGCTTATATTTGGAGCCTGCTAGCATTTTCTTCTCATGGTGGGCAAAAGTGAGAATGGGATTCTTGGGCTTGCTTCATGAGACCGTGAATCCCATTCTGGGGGCTCTGTTCCCATGACCCTTCACAGACCATACCTTCCAGTATGATCCCCTTAGCTGTTAGGATTTCAGCATGTGGATTTCAGGGGAACATAAACATTCAGACCACAGCAATGGTTATGTATGGTCTTTTTTCGTAAAGTATCTCATTAAGTTTCCATTGAGTGTAAGAAGGTTTTATAGAAAAATTCCGAGCCGGGCATGGTGGCACACGCCTTTAATCCCAGCACTTGGAGGTAGAGGTAGGAGGATCACTGTGAGTTCGAGGCCACCCTGAGACTACATAGTGAATTCCAGCTCAGCCTGAGCTAGAGTGAGACCCTGCTTTGGGGGAAAAAAAAAGAAAGAAAAGAAAAATTCCTAGATATTTTTTTTTCATGGATGCTAGGGTTTCCTTAGCAAACTTCAATATTAAACTTGAGAGAATTGCTCTCTTTAATCCCTAAGGAAGACTGTCAAGGTGCCATGTATCAGCTCAGCATCTGCGCTTTGGGTGAGGTTTGAGAAGAGGCACTATTTCTAACGCGTGATTGCATTTATTGAAAAGAGCAGAGCAGGCCGAAATACAAGAAGAGCCTGCTGCAGCCAAGCAGAAAAGTACCTTGCTTGAGATTTGCAAAGATGAAATGTTCCCCTACCACAATGTCAGGGACGAAATCCAGTGACGAAGCTTAATCTCTGTAGGTGTTTGCTGTTGATATGTGTATATAACCATTTTAGAAAAGTCCTGATGGCTGGATACTTAGAGTTTTCAAATGACTTTTCTCTCCGTCTTAAGGATTTGAGGCCTGGAAGTATTGGTCATCCATCATACTTTGTTTTTAAATGATCCTAACAAGTTACTAATGAGAAAATCCTTAGAAATATTGTTTGAGTTGATTTCACGAGGACTTTGACAGTTTAGTTTAAGAATGCCATGTTGCGGCTGGGGAGATAGGTCAGTCCATACAGTGCTTGCCTCACAAGCACCATGGCCTGAGATCAGTCTCCAGAACGAGTAACAGTGCTGGGCAACTGGTTATGGTGGCGCACGCCTTTAATCCCAGCACTTGGGAGGCAGAGGTAGGAGGAGCGCCGTGAGTTTAAGGCTAGCCTAAGACTAAATTCCAGGTCAGCCTGAGCTAGAGTGAGACCCTACCTCAAAAAACCAAAAACCAAAACAAAACAAAACAAAAAATGCTGGGCATGGTGACATACACTTCTAATCCCAGCACTGGCGAGGCAGAAACAGGGGGATCCCTGAGGCTGGCTGGGCAGACAATCCAGCCTAATTGGTGAACTCCAGGCCATTGAGAGACCCTGTTTCATAAAAAGTGGATGGCATTTCTGAGTAATGACATCTGAAGTTTTCCTCTGGCCTCTACATGCTTGTACACATGTGCACACACACTCACATATACACATGCACCCACACCTACGTGAATATTCATGCATATACATATGTCCATAAAATGAATACTATGTCAACCTCTCACAATTGGAAATATATATGAATTCTTTTTTGAGGCAAGCCCAACAGACTGGTCTTTTTTTTTATGAAAGAGAGAGAGAGAGAGAGAGAGAGAGAGAGAATTGATGTACCAGGGCCTCCAAACACTATAATCGAACTTCAGACACATGCACATATGTCACCTTGTGCGTCTGGCTTATGTGGGATCTGGGGAGTTGAACCTGGGTCATTAAGCTTTGCAGGCAAGTGCCTTAACCACTAAGCCATCTCTCCAGCCCTATATGACATTTTTTATTATAACCTTTAAATTTTATTTTTGTCATCTGAACATTAATCTTCAGTCTAAGAAGTCCACAGGTAAGATGGATTTTCTGTTGTCTTAAGCACAATCCTGTTGTAGATATTTAAAAACAGTTAGGTTTCATAGTGTCATACATCTGTAATCCCAGCAATCAGAGGTAGAGGGAGGAGGATCCCCAGTTTGAGGCCAACCTGGGCTATATATTGAGTTCAACATCAGCCTGGGAAAAACAAAAAAGCTAACCAAATTATGAACAGAAAGAGTGACCTTAAGAAAATAACTATACTACTAAATGATCTGTATGTACATGAGGTAATTGGCAGATTTTATTTTATTTTATGTTTTTGTGGTACTGGAGATTGAACCCACAGCTTT
This sequence comes from Dipus sagitta, assembly GCA_036346955.1. Classification (NCBI taxonomy): domain Eukaryota; kingdom Metazoa; phylum Chordata; class Mammalia; order Rodentia; family Dipodidae; genus Dipus; species Dipus sagitta. The sequence goes on from CM070777.1 coordinate 140,091,956, forward strand.
GTAATTGCAGAGTTTCTCTACCATAAAGCTGCATCACTTTATCTTCAACCTTCAAAAAATACTTAAAAAATATTTTAAAACAGAGTTTTGTTTAATTGCCTAGGCTGGCCTTGAACTCACTCTGTAGCCCAGGCAGGCCTTGAATTTTGGGTTTATCTGCATCAGCCTTCAGAATTACAGGCTGGTGTGTGTGTGGGGGGGCGGGGGAGGTAATAGCTCACAGGTGAAACATCTGACTGCGGAATTACAGGCTGGGATTACAGGCCTAGGCCACCAGGACTTGTTATCAGAGGAATTTTGATTGTTTAGGGAAATGGAATTATGGGCACATGTACTGTTTTCATTACTTTTAGAGAACAGGCAGAAAATTTACAAATCTTCATGTTTTTACCGAGCTTTCTCACCAAGGGTTACATTTATCTGTGGGTCCAACTTTAGGAAAAGATCCTTCTTGTTAGTTTGTTGTGTGTTTTTTTTGTTTGTTTCAAGGTAGGGTCTCACTCTAGTCCAGGCTGACCTGGAATTCACTATGTAGTCGCAGGGTGGCCTCAAACTCACAGCAATCCTCCTACCTCTGCCTCCCGAGTGCTGGGACTAAAGGCATGTGCCACCATGCCTGACTGTTTTTTAATAAAAAAATATTTATTTGCAAGGGGGAGAGAGAGAGAGAGGGAGGGAGAAGAGGTAGAAAGAATGGTGTGCTAGAGCCTTCAGCTGCTGTAAACGAACTTTTAGATGCATGTACCTCTTTGTGCATTTGGCTTTATGTGGGTTCTGGGGAACCAAACCAAGGTCATTAGGCTTTGCAGGCAAATGCCTTAATCACTGAGCCATTTCTCCACCCCCCCTTTTTTTGAGGTAGGGTCTCACTCTAGCCCAGGCTGAGCTGGGATTCATTATGTAGTCTCAGAGTGGCCTTGAACTCCTACCTCTGCCTCTTGCATGTTGGGACTAAGGGTGTGTGCCACCATGCCCGGCTTGTGGGTTTTTTTTTTGAGACAAGGTCTTGTTATATGGCACAGGGTAGCCTTGAGCATATGATCCTCCTAGCATTGTCCTAAACGCAGGGATCACGTACCCATTCTGCCTCTATCTGTTAATCTGTCACGAGGAGGATGATTACATCCTGCCTTCAAGGGCTATTGTGATGAAATGGGCCAATGTGAATGGAGCATTTAGAATAATTCCTGGCAGATAAATTTTACAGAGGTCTTAGCCAATAATATTCATCAGCAATGAAAAGAGAAATGAATCAAACTAACTTGGAGCCTAATTTATAAATGGAGTGAGACCCTACCTTGAAAAACAAGCAAACCAAAACCAACCAACCAACCAACCAACCAACCAACCAAACAAACAAACAAACACCTGGCTCTCACTCTAGCCCAGGTTGACCTAGGATTCATTCTGTAGTCTCAGGCTGGTCTTGAACTCACAAGACTCCTCTGCCTCCTGAGTACTGGGATGAAAGGTGTGTGCCACCACACCCGGCTCTTTTCTTTTAAATTAATATTTTAAGCTAGCCTACAAAGGACTGAGTTGTACCTTCACATTGGCATACACGTGCCATACTTTGTTCTCACTTGTTCCTGCTCCCCACCTCCCCCTCCCTCTCTCATGCCCCCCCTTTCAGCAGTCCCCATTCTGCTTTGTTATTACATGTATCCATCACCCTCCCTATTTCTCACCTCCCTTAATTCTTACTCCCCTCTCATGATCACCTTTCTGGTTTCAGGACCCATCCCCCCACACATACAGACACATACGATTTTAAATCTAGGCTCAATATATATGAGAAAACATGAAATATTTATCTTTTTGAGTTCCCCTTGTTTCACTTAATGGAATGATTTCTAGTCACATCCATTTTTTTCCTGAAAATGTTGTGCTTTCATTATTTGTTTTGGCTGCATAACATTCCATTGTGTGACTGTTCCACATCTTCCGTATCCATTCCTATGATGATGGGCGTCTTGATTCCATTTCCTAGCAGCATCCTCTCGATTTGTAAAATAATAATTATTATTGTTACTCCCTGGGGCGGGGGGAGGGAGTAGAACATTCTTTCTGAAGTAAGTTTTCAGGTGCTGCTGTACTGGGGTTTGGCTTTCTTGCTCTGTATGGGGAACGTGGGTGCTGGCTTCCTTCTAGCTGCATGGTTCTGTTTGCCCTGGTTTTCCTGGACTTCTGTGCACCCCCAGCTTGAAGTGGCAGCGACCCCAGGCCCAGCCTATCGGACAGCCGCTGGGGCTCATCAGCGCTGTTTTTGAGTCTCTCTCTCTTCACAGGCCACAGGGCCTGCTCCTCCCAGCTGCACTGGAGCCGGGCTTAGGGCAGCAGAAACAAGTGAGAACAAAGTATGGCACGTGTATGCCGATGTGAAGATGCAACTCAGTCCTTTGTAGGCTAGCTTAAAATATTAATTTAAAAGAAAAGAGCTAGGCATGGTGGCACACACCTTTCATCCCAGTACTCAGGAGGCAGAGGAGGAGTCTTGTGAGTTCAAGACCAGCCTGAGTGAGACCCTACCTTGAAAAACAAGCAAACCCAAACCAAACCAAACAAACAAACAAACACCTGGCTCTCACTCTAGCCCAGGTTGACCTGGGATGGTGTTTTGAGTCTGCAGTGGTCTGTCTTATAAGAGTGTCTCAAGAAGACCTGGATTTGGGTCAGGCTTGAGGTGAGGACCATGACACCTATTGCCTTGTAGAACTGCCACCATTATTCGCATTTTCCAAATGAGGAAGTGGGCTTGCCTTTGAACCCAGGTCTGGGTGGTTAGCTCCCTGCCTTGGTTTGGGAGCTGGAACATGAGCAGACACTCCGGCCCTGTGTGAGTAGATCACGGGCGGCTGCAGGCCCATTCATCAGGCTGTCCTTCCTAACCTAGTCAGAACAATGGTGCTAGGAACGGAATCCTTTGGCCTGTGATAAGGAAGGGGACACTTAAGGCCAGCAGGTAAAATGTCTCAGTGCTTCTTTATTGCACTGTCCTCTGAGAAGTACCATCAGATTAGGTTTCCTTTCCATTTTGTTCCCAACCTGGATTCTCGTGGAGAGAATACACAATAGTTTTATTCTTCTCTTTTAAAAATATTTTATTTATTTATTTGATAGAGACAGGGAGAGAGAGAGAAAAAGAAGTAGATAGAGAGAATGGACACACCATGGCCTCCAGCCACTGCAAATGAATTCCAGACACATGCGCCACCTTGTGCATCTGGCTTATATGGGTATTGGGGAATCGAACCTGGGTCCTTAGGCTTCGCAGGCAAACACCTTAACCTTTAAGACAACCCTCCAGCCCCACATAGTCTTATTCTTGAGTTGATGCTGTCATAAAACTGTAGGATATAGTGCAGCAGATGCCAGATAGGATCTGAGAGTTCTTACTGTGTAAGTGCAGGTAACTTACGTTACCTGCAAGAATGCTCAGGCAGTTTTCTAGGGCTGATTTCCCCATTGTGATAGATATAGGACCTCAAAGAAAGGTGAGGAAAGCAACAGAGCTGTTGTACACGCACATGTGTGTTGGCGAGTCGTCTTTATAGCTCACATTGTAGTCTCCTCTGTAGGGGGTTGCCTGTTGCCTGTGTGTGTTCTTTCTGGACTGCTAGCATCTCAAAGTCAGGGTCTGTTGTCTCGGATCCTTCATCCCTTCCCCTAGCATGATACCTGGTAGATAGCAGGCGACCAAAGGTATCAATGGAGAAACGAATGGATGAGTGGAGGCATGAGAAGCCCAGAGAAGTAAGAAGCAGAGACAAGGATGAGAAATCAGTTTTGTGAAGAAGTGATGGGAAGAAATGCGGGGCTGGAGGAATGGCTTAGTGGTTAAGGCATTTGCCTGCAAAGCCAAAGCATCCCAGTTCGATTCTCCAGGACCCACGTAAGCCAGATGCACAAGGGGGCACATGCGTCTGGAGTTCGTTTGCAGTGGCTGGAGGCCCTGGCGTGCCCATTCTCCCCCTCTCTCTATCTGCTTCTTTCTCTCTCTGTCTGTCACTCTCAAATAAATAAATAAAAATAAACAAAAAAATTTAAAAATATGTATTAAAAAAGAAATGTGTAATATGCAAATATAGATTTATGGTGGTTTTTATCTTCTAAGATTGTCATGAGTTTTACATGAAATATTGGTTTGAATATTTTCCTTAAATATTTTCTTCATTTATTTGAGAGAGAGAAAGATAAAGAAGGAGAGAGAGAATGGGCACACCAGGGCCTCTAGCCACTGAAATGAACTCCAGATGTGCATGCCACCTTGTGCTTCATGTGGGTACTGGGGAATTGAACCTGGGTCTTTTTGGCTTTACAGGCAAGTGCCTTAACCACTAAGCCATTTCCGCAGTCCCACATGAAGTATTGGGCAGGGGTTTACACACACTTCTATGAGATACTCTCGACATTTTTCAACCTAGATTTTTAAAAAATTAATTAATTTTTTTATTAACAGCTTTTATGATTGTAAACAATATCCCATGGTAATGCCCTCCCTTCCCTCACTTTCCCCTTTGAAACTCCACTCTCCATTATATCCCCTCCCCTCTCAATCAGTCTCTTGTTTATTTTGATGTCATCATCTTTTCTTCCTATTATGATGGTCTTGTGTAGGTAGTGTCAGGCACTGTGGGGTCATGGATATCCAGGCCATTTTGTGTCTGGGGGGAGCACATTGTGAAGAGTCCTACCCTTCCTTTGGCTCTTACATTCTTTCTGCCACCTCTTCCACAATGGACCCTGAGCCTTGGAAGGTGTGATAGAGATATTTCAGTGCTGATCACTCCTCTGTCCTTCTTTCTAGCACCATGATGCCTTCTGAGTCATCCCAAGGTCACTGCCATCTGAAAAGAGAATGTTCTCTACCGAAAGTGAGAGTAGCATTAATATAAGGATATGAACATTAAGAGAAGTGCTTACTGGGCAGTTTGATGAGCCTAGTATATACATTTAGCCAGCCAGCAGCAGACGTTACACCCCTAGGGCTCATGACTACCCCTGTTTTAAGTTTTCAGTATCAAGGATGTATTTCCTCCCATGGAGCGGGCCTCCAGTCCAGTTAGGGGGCAGCTGGTTTCCCCCAAACAGACATGCCACTATTGTACCCATTGGCTCATTTGGCCTGGCTGGCCAAATATAAGGCTTGCAGTGTTCACTGCTGAGTATCTTCACTGTCAACCTAGATTTTTAAGTGCAAATATGAGGGCTGCCCTGAGCCAGAGCTGTTGCAAGGCTTTGGTGGGTGGAGTCTAATAAATCCAACCTAGGTGAGGATATTGGGTTTAGGAAAGAAGGGCTTGAAAATGGCTATTTTCAAGGGGGAAATGAGTGTTAGGCAGATTGTATATGAAGTTCTCCAAGGAGTGCAATGGGATGTTCCTGTCAGATGGCTAGAAGGTTATTGATGGCCTCATGTTTATTTATCCAGATTTTGTTCTTAAGGAAAACAAGCATCATCTTGAGTCTTTCAGGATGTTAATAAACCAATAGGTAAATATAGTGTGACTTAAAAAAATTTTTTTGTTTATTTTTATTTATTTATTTAAGAGTGACAGACAGAGAGAGAAAGAGGCAGATAGAGAGAGAGAATGGGTGTGCCAGGGCCTCCAGCCACTGCAAAGGAACTCCAGACACGTATGCTCTCTTGTGCATCTGGCTAACTTGGGTCCTGGGGAATCGAGCCTCGAACTGGGGTCCTCAGGCTTCATAGGCAAGCACTTAACCGCTAAGCCATCTCTCCAGCTCCCAGTGTGACTTTTTGGTTTCACTTTTTCTGTTTGTTTTTGGAGTGCCAGGGATTGAATTTAGGGCCTCATGCATGCCAGGCAAGGAAGTGCCCTACCACTGAGCTATGCTCCCAGCTAACTGATACTTTCTTTTTTTAATTTTTCAATTATTTGGATCTTGAAGACCTAGGTTTTATAGGGTTCATTCCTTACTTGGTACTATTGGGAAAAGATGAATTTTTTTTTTTTTCAAGTTAGGGTTTCACTCTAGCTCAGGTTGACCTGGAATTCACTATGCAGTCTTAGGGAAACCTTGAACTCGTGGTAATTCTCCTACCTCTGCCTCCTGAGTGCTGGGATTAAAGGCGTGCACCATCATGCCCGGCTAAAATGAAATTTTTAAGGGGTGGAGCCTAATGGAAGGAAGTTAGGCCATTGGAGACATGCCCTTGAAGGAGATGCTATGATCCCATACTTGTTTTACCTCTTTTTGCTTGAACTTTTTCTGTCATGTGCTTCCACCATGACGTCCTGGCCTGCTACCAGCCCAAAGAAACACAAACCTTTCTTATTGGTTTCCTGACTTTTTAAAAATTTTATTTTATCCAGCACCTGGGAGGCAGAGGTAGGAGGATCACTGTGAGTTTGTGCTCACCCTGAGACTACATAGTGAATACCAGGTCAGCCTGGGCTAGAGTGAGACCCTGCCTCAAAAAACAAAAACAAAAACACAAACACAAACAAAACAAAAAAATTATTGTATTGTAGTTTTGAGATGTTTTGTCATAGTAATGTTGCTAATACTAATACAAACTTACTCTGAGTTAAAAATTCATTTATAGTTCTTCCCATGGATGTTCCTTCAGTGAATAACAATGATGTCATAGGACTTTTCCAACCCAGTGTTTTTATATATTGCCCAGTATCATATAGCTGGGACTTCTATCCGTCCTAAGGACTGAATCTTGGGCTTTGTGCTAGGCAAACACTCTAAGACTGAATTCCAAGTTACATACCCAGCCCGTGGTGTTTTGAGACAGGCTTTTGCTATGTTGTTTGAAGCTGGTCTTGAACTTTCTATATAGTCCAATTTGGCCTTGTCTTCGTGCCTTAGCCTCCCAAGTGCTGGAATTTATAGGGTTGCACTCTTCAGTTGTCTGTATTTATTTATTTTTTTTGAGGTAGGGTCTCACTCTAGCCCAGGCTGGCCTGGAACTGGCAGCAATTCTCCTCCTACCTGTGCTTCCTGAGTACTGGGATTAAAGGCATGCGCCACCACGTCCAGCAATGTGCCCATTTCAAATGTCTAATTTACATGTCTTTTTCACTAGGTATGTGTTCACATAACCTATATGATAGAAATGAGAGTAGAATGGTAGTTATTTGAGACCAGGGAGAGTAAGGAAAGGAGAGGAAGGGAAAGGCTGATCAACAGGTGCTCAGTTATACTTAGATAGGGGAAAGAAGTCCTGGTGTGCTATGAATTTCTTTTCTTTTTCAAGGAGAGACAGCGAGAGAAGGAGAGAGAGAAAGAGAGAGAATGAGAATGAGTCTACTAGGGCCTTTAGCTGCTACAAAACTAATTCTAGATGCATGTGCCACTTTGTGCATCTGGCTTTATGTGGAACTGGGGAATTGAATCCAGGTCATTAGGCTTTGCAGGCAAGCACCTTAACTGCTGAACCATCTCTTCAGCTCTATTTCTTTTCCTTTTATCCCCTCCCTCCCCCTTCCTTTCTCTCTCCCTTCTTCCCTTCCTCTTTCTTTCTCTCTCTGGCTTTTTGAGACAGGGTTTTATGTAACCAAGACTAGCCTCAAACTTGCTATGTAGCCAAGGATGACCTTGAACTCCTGGTCCTCTTGCCTCTACTTCCCACATGTTGGAATTACAGGCATGAGCCACCATACCTGGCTTGTGCTGTTTATTTTAAAATGATAGAAAAAAAGCATTTGGATTACTTTCATTATAAGAAATGGTATGTGTTTGAGGAGATATATATATGTTTAACCTGATAAAAGCATTATGTCAGGTAGATTGAAACATAATGTGGAACCACATAAATATATATAATTTTTATGTTCTTAAGTATTGGTTTAAAATAAATTCAACAAATTAGCATGACATGAAGAGAAAGCCTTGAGAAGTCTTGTTTCTCCCTAGCTATCTATCCTAGATCCTGGATTTCTAGTTCTCTTATTTCAGCTCTCTTGCTGTTACAAGTGTAACCCTGTATATACTTCAGTTGTATGTCTGTAGGCGTATTTATAAGACATCCTAAGAACGTCCTCCTGATGTGCGGTTGCCAGGCCAAGGATAAATGCACATGTAATTCTGACTAGCATTACTAACTGGACCTTCTGAAGGATAAGTAGTTTTCATTCCTGAGAGCTGGTATTAGTTAGCATGCTTATGTCTTCAGAGCCTCCAATCCAATATGTTGTCATAGCCAGGCGTGGTGGTGCATGCTTCTAATCCCAGCACTTGGGAAGCAGAGGTAGGAGGATCAAAGTGAGTTTAAGGCCAGTCTGGTACTACAAAGTGAGTTCCAGGTCAGCCTGGGTTAGAGTGAAACCCTACCTTGGAACCCCTCCCCTTCAAACAAACAAACAAACAAACAAACAAACACCCCAAACAAATAGCAAACCAAACAAACCAATTTGGTGTCATATTTGTGCTGGTCTGAGACAGTGAACCATGTTTTCTCAGTGACATTGAGTGTAAATTCCTCTGATTTTGACTGGAGTTGATGTGATTAAGTCCATGTGATTAAGAGGCATTTGTATTTAAATTTTGTAAATTATAGAATTTTGTCTTTTAAGTATGTTTTTTTTTTCTATTATATTAAATTGTTTTTTGTTCCTTGAGTCCTAGAACACTCAAAGCTTTCATCTGTCAACGACTTACCGATCAACTAAGCTGTAGCAGGGGCCACAAAGGCACAGACTGGACGGCCATGAATAGGATGTTGACCTTGCCTTTGAGAAGCTCTCAGCTTAATGGGGAATAGAGGTGGGTGGGAGTGACGATATATATACATGTAAATAAGTGTGTGGACATCTAGAGACATATCTGTCAGTAGCCAAGCATTAAGGGTGTGTGGAAGGTGGCATTGGCACATGAGGGGAAGTTGGGATGATGCGGAAAGTCTGAGGAGGCATTTTCTAGGCTGACAGGGAAGCCAGGAGCCACCCTGGCTGAAGCAAGCGTGAGGCTCTTAGCAAGCTGGTTCCCTCGTGTGGCTCTGGCCCTCACCCCCGACTCTCCTGTGCCAGTCACCTTATGAGTGTTAAGTGCGTGTTCCCTGAGTGCAGTAACTAAGAAGAGCCTGACGTCAGTACCCCGCTGAGGTGTGAGAAGGCAGGGCACTGGGGGGCAAGGTCATCTTCACGGGTCAGGTGGAGTGTTGGTAGCACCCTGTTCTTTCTCAGTCCCTGCCCTCATTGGCAAGGAATGTTGGAACACTTCCTTCCGTCTTCGCAATCAAGGAGCTGATCCATCAGTTCTGGTTCTGGCATTTTCTTTTTCCTTCCTGTTTCTTGGCTTCCGTGAAGCCTCTCGCTTCTCTTCCTCCATCGCCCATCTTCCTTCTGTCTCTTTTTTTTCTGGGGCTGACATCTTGGCTCCATTTCCCAGGCTACTTATACCAGAGATTATCTATCATTTGCTTGAGAATTGTCTTACTTTCTTCCCCCTGCCTCACAAAACACAGCACTCAAACTTGTGTGCTGGGTAAGGTGGCACGAACCTATAATCTCAGCCCTTCAGGGGTTCAGCCTGAGGTACATAGTAAGATTCTGTCTCAAAACAAAGAAAACCAAAGCAAACTTGATTTGTCTTACAGTTCTAGAGGCCAGAAGCTGTAAGCTCAGGTGCAGATGGGGCCATCGTCTCTCTCCAAGGCTCTGAGGAGTATTTTGCTTGTCTCTCCTAGCTTCTAGTGTTTGCCAGCAACCCTTACTATCACCTGGCTATGCCTAGCTCCAATTTCTTTCACCATCTCCACCCTGGACAATAGTCACTAGATTAGATCCGTATTAACTCAATGAACCATTTAAACTTGATATCTGTAAAGATATTTCCAAATAAGGGGCTAGGACTTTAACATACACTCTTTATTTTGGAGTCCGAAATCCAATTAGTGACAGAAGCCCAGCAGTTGCATCTTGCATTTATCGTTCCACTCACAATCCCTGTGGACACAGCTTTATAACATCAGGCGAACAATCTACATTTTGGCACAAACCTAAGTCCTTTCTTTGCTTCTTGGGATATGACTTTGGAGAACTGGCCTTGCTTCACAAACCTAAGTCCTTCCTTTGCTTCTTGTGATCTGACTTTGGAGAACTGGCCTTGCTTCACCAAACCTCAGTTTCCACATCTATAAAGTGGGGAGAATAGACCGACCTAGCTCATGGTGGCTACGCGCCAGGTACTTAGCCCAGGACACCGCACTGCTGCGGAAGTAGACTACTTTCTTTCCTCCGCTTGCACACGGTCACATACACTTAGAGTAGAGGCTGGCATTGGACTGGAAATTTCCAGTTGAATTCTCCACGTACCTGTTTCCAGCACCTTAAGCTCTGTGGACTAGACAATGTTGTCAGTTCAAGATTTCTCCATGAGACAAGTTAACGTTACCTGTCTTTGTTCCCCGCCTGCCCTTCTTAGCTATTTGCAGGCTTAAAGTAGCAGAAGGAAAAATGTTAAGAAAACAAACTTTTTTGGGGCATGTGTGGTCACATCACCCTCACGTGATGCCTTCTACACAAGGCTCTCCTCTACTTTCTTTTTTTTTTATTTATTTATTTTTATTTATTTATTTGAAAGCGATGGACAGAGATTGAGAGAGAGAGAGAGAGAGAGAGAGAGAGAGAGAGAGGCAGATATAGACAGAGAGAGAATGGGCGCGCCAGGGCCTCCAGCCACTGCCAACGAACTCCAGATGCGTGCGCCCCCTTGTGCATCTGGCTAACGTGGGTCCTGGAGAACCAAGCCTCGAACTGGGGTCCTCAGGCTTCACAGGCAAGCGCTTAACTGCTAAGCCATCTCTCCAGCCCCTCTCCTCTACTTTCTGTCTGTCCTGCAAGCAGCCCAGTTCCTCACAGGATTGGATGGTAGTCTCCTGTCGTGGGGCTCTGAGCTAGCTGCTGAGAAAGACAAACCACTATTTGTTGCTGAAAAAAATAAATGAAAGGAAAAAATAATCCAGTCTTTTATCTCTGTGTTTCTCCAAGTTGCTGAAGTCTTATTGCGGACTGAAAGAGCAAATGGGGTTTATCTTGCAGCCCTGTGGACATCAAAGAGCTTAGAGCCCTGAGGGAAGGTGGGGGAATTGTGAGTAGAGACGAAAAGGCTGAGCTTCACCAGGGAGCCGGGCTGATGGTGGTGGTGGCTGGGCAGAAATGACGGAGCTGGAAGCTTTCATTGAAGGGTCTAAGGAGTCCCAGGCCAAATGGTTGGCTCACTGTAGTAATGGAAACAGGCCGCTCTTTCCCTTTGAAAATGCAGGCTTCTCATTGAAGAGGTAGGTTTCTGGGCATGGTGGCTCATGTCTGTACTTCTAGAACTCAGGAGGTCAATGCAAGATGGCAACCTAGAGGCCAGCCTGGGGTATATAATAAGATATTGTTTCATAAAAACAAATAACAACAACAACAACAAACCCCCCCCCAAATCCACACTTACCACAAAAGTCTCCCAAAACAAACAAAACAAAACACTAAGATCAAACAACAAAACAAATAAACAACAAAATCAAACAACAAAAGAAATAATTTCTGTTGTATATTCATTTCCATACTCCTCCTGAGTGCTGGGATTGAAGGAATTGCTACCGTAGCCTGCTAGAATTACCAGTGCTTTGTTGAATACAAGTTAACTAATTTTTTTTTTTTGCCTTTTTTCTTCTCTTAGGGGGAAAGCTTTCATTGAGTATCATGCTTGCTATGGGTTTTTCACATATGATGTAAAAATATATATTTTATTCTTATTTATTTATTTATTTATTTAAGAGACACACAGAGAGAAAGAGGCAGATAGATGGAGAATGGACATGCCAGGGCTTCCAGCCACTGTAAATGAATTCCAGATGCATGTGCCACCTTGTGTATCTGCCTTATGTGGGTACTGGAAATTGAACCTGGATCCTTAGGCTTTGTAGACAAGTGCCTTAACTGCTAAGCCATCTCTCCAGCTCACATATAACTTTAAAAATATTTTATTTATTTATTTGCAAGCAGAAAGAGATAGAGAGGAGACAATCAGAGCAAATGGGTGTGCCAGGGCCTCTTGCTGCTGTAAATGAACTCCAGATGCATGTGCCACTTCGTGCATCTGGCTTTACATGGGTGCTGGGGAATTGAACTCTGGTTGTTGGGCTTTGTAGGCAAGCACCTTAACTGCTCAGCTATCTCTTCAGCCCAGCTTTTATTAGGTTTAAATAGTTTCTATTTAATCCTAGTTGAATGTTGTTTTTTTTTTTTTAAATCGTGAAAGGATGTTTAACTTTATCAAAAGCTTTTCTGCTTTAATTGTGATGTTAAGATTTTTTTCTTTATTTCATTTACATGGTATATCATATTAGTCAAGTTTATATATCAAACCATCCTTGCAGTCCAGGTTAAAGTCTACGTGACCATGGTTTGACATTCTTCTGAATTTGATTTGTTTGTATTGCATTGGAGACTTTTGTGCATACTCCAGTGATTGTGGAATTATTTTTTCCTTCTATTCTGTTAACTGAGCTTTCTGTTGCTATCATAAAATATTTCAGATAATCAACTTATAAAGAGAAAAGGTTTATTTTGACTCATCATTGTAGTCCATGGCCTGAAGCTTTTGGGCACTGTGGCAGTACGTCATGGTGGAAGCCCATGTGAGAACATGCTGCCCACTGCCAGAAAGTTAAAGAGAGAGGAAGGGGCAAACTCCATGTCCCCCAGTGACATGACTTCCTCTTCACATGACCTTCTTTTCTTTTTCTTTTGGTTTTTTTCAAGGTAAGGTCTTCCTTTAGACCACATTGACCTGGAACTTAATCTGTAGTCGCAGGCTGGCCTTAAACTCATGTTGGTCCTCCTACCTCTGTCTCCCAAGTGTTGGGATTAAAGGTGTGTGACACCATGCTAGGCCATGACATTCTTTTTGTGTACATGTTTGGTGTTCAAATTTCCTCTTCTATAAGGACATAGTCATTTGGATCAAAACCCATCCTAATGATGCAACTTTTCCATCTGTAAAGACCCTGTTCCCAAAGCTTTCATTCACAAAGACTGGGAACTTGGACATACCTTTGGCATGTTTGGTGGGAGGGATGGATGTGATCCAATCCTTAATAGCTAGGTTAAAGGAAAAATGAACACAGTACAGATTTATACAAGTGCAGAATACTAAGATCACTTATAAATGGAGACTACACTCATTATTTCATAGGGCAAAGGATGGAAAATCAACCAGATATTAAATGTCTGTCAGTTGTGAAGTTATATCTTGATAAGCTTTATAAAATAACTCAAAAAAATGAATAGGGGTAGAATCTCATAACCCAGGAGAGATTACTAAACATTTTTCCATAGAAACACAAAATTTTTTTATTTTCCATCACTATTAACTCATTTATTTTATGCCTTGGATTAAATGATTCTAAAGTATACTGAGCCTTAAGTGGTCCTAAAAATCTCATGTTGAAGATTCACTTTCTTTTTTTTTTTTTTTTTTTTTTTTTTTGTTTTTTCGAGGTAGGGTCTCACTCTGGTCCAGGCTGACCTGGAATTAACTATATAGTCTCAGGGTGGCCTCGAACTCACGGCGATCCTCCTACCTCTGCCTCCCAAGTGCTGGGATTAAAGGCGTGCGCCACCACGTCTGGCAAGATTCACTTTCTTGGCAAGGTTGTTTCTGCCTCCGTTTTCTAGCCCTGCTTCCTAGGTCATTGGGAGATTGAGCCTTGTTTTTCTCAGGAGCGCTGTTGTATTATTGGAAATATCAGTAACCTCAACAGAGATGCATAGAACACATTTCAGGTGCATGCTGTTCATTCTTCCCTTGGTCTCCTCAGGGAGTCAGGAAAGCAGCCTGGGGAAATAAAGGGGAATTGCTTAGGGCAGTTGATCCATGATTAAAACTATGGGCTATGTGACATCCAAGACATCATGATACATTTTTCACACTTTTTTTTGCATGTGCTTGTGTGTGTAGTATGTGTAGTGTGTTGTGTCTATGGTGTGGGTATAATGTATGCATATATGTGTGCTTGCGCGTGTGGATGTGTGTACTCTGGGGTGTGTGTATGTAAAGGACGGAGGAGTACATTGGGTGTCTTCCTCTATTGCTCAACTGTGGAGTGTCTCACTTAACCCAGAGTTGTCATCGTTTTCAGTCAGCCTAGCTGACCTGTGAACTGTAGAGATTCTCTGGCCTTTGTTCCCCATAGGAATGAGGTCACAGGCATGTGAGGCCACACACAGCTTTTTTTTTTGGCTTTTTGAGGTAGAGTCTTACTCTAGCTCAGGCTGACCTGGAGCTCATTATGCCTAGATATTTCCCAAGTGGAGGGCAAATGGGCTGGACGTGGTGGCACATGCCTTTAATCCCAGCACTCGGGAGGCAGAGGTAGGAGGATCGCTGTGAGTTCGAGGCCACCCTGAGACTACATAGTGAACTCCAGGTCAGCCTGGGCTAGAGTGAAACCCGACCTCGAAAAACCAAAAAAAAAAAAAAAAAAAAAAAAAATAAATAAATAAAAAATAAAAATAAAAAAATAAATAAATAAAAAAATAAAAAGTATGAGCTTATGAGAAAGCATTTTAAGAACTTGTAGATGCCTGAGCTCAGTGAGGAGCTCTGCTAGAAAAAAAAAAAAAAAAAAAAAAAGCCACCTTGGGAATCCATTTGGGAATTCTTTCACTCATGATTCATATTCCTGACATTCTTTGGCTTTCTCACTATATAGTTTCCCTCTTTTGTGCTGCATTGCTTTTTTTTTTTTTTTCCAGAAAGAGAAAATCTTCCCGGAGAAAGCTTTGCCAAGTTGGAGACTGTTGAGTAGCCCTGGCCAAAGTCAACAAAGCCAGAGCTTCCCAGTAGGAAAATGAGTCTATCTGGAGGGATGCAGGCCAGGGCAGTGGGGTGCAGCTGACAACCCTCGGAGAGGCAGGTCCTCTCATGCCTCTTGTCCAGCTCTCTAATTTACTCCTACTTATTTCAACTCTTGCCAGTTTCCTATACATCACTCTGCCTAGACATTTCCCAAGTGGAGGGCAAAAGGTCTCAATTTTAAATTCCATTTCAACAATATAGGACTCTTCAGGCGAGACCGATGCTGCCCTGATCAGGTATTGTAGTCATCTTTCCTTCGCTTTGTGGGTAAGATCCTCTCACATGTCTAAAGAGAAAATGCAGGAAGTGAGTTTTCCATTTACTATAACACATGCCTGTGAAAATCAACTTACTGAAAAAAAGAGATTTTTTTTTTTTTTGAGAGAGAGCTAGAGCGAGAGCGAGAGCGAGAGAGAGAGACAGCTGGTGCACCAGGGCCTCAGCCCCTGCAATCAAACTCCAGACACTTGCGCCACCTAATACACATGTGCGACCTTGTGCTTGTGTCACTTTTGTGTGTCTGGCTTACATGGGATCTGGAGAGAGATTGAACATGGGTCCTTAGGCTTTGCAGGCAAGTGCCTTAACTACTGAGCCATCTCTCTATCTCTGTTTTTTTTTTTTCTATTTTTTTTTTTTTGAGGTAGGATTTCACTGTAGCCCATGCTGACCTTAAATTCACTATATAGTCTCAGGATGGCCTCCAACTCACAGTGATCCTCTTTCCTCTGCCTCCAGAGTGCTGGGATTAAAGGCATGTGCCACCACACCTGGCCGGCTCACAGTTTTGACAGTTTCAGTCTATGATTGGTTGACTCAGTTGCCTTGGACCTGTGGTGCAATAGCATATCATGGCAGGAGCAGGTGCCTCAGTAATAGAGTGGAGAGTCACTGAGGAAGATACGCCCCTAGTGTCAACGTGAACGGGCACACAACATTCGTTCATAGCCAATCATGAGCACGCACGCACACATAACACATATGCAAAAAAAAAAAAAAGTAGAAAAACATGAAGTTTGTTCTTTAGATTCCACTTCCTCCTATGTTTTGTTACTCTTTTCCGCTTTAACTGAAACCTTCTGCCTGAGGGCGGGTGCACATTGGTGGTAGATAGTTGGCCTACCCTGTGGCAGTCCTGGGTTCAATCTCCAAATAGCAAAATAAGTCAAGTGAAATGAAATAAGCTATTTCCCCAGCCCTTGTACCAACGTCAAGGTCTCCTGGATATGACCTTTGCTATTAGGGAGAAAATTGAACTAATAAAATGGTTCATCTGCCTTCATGGACTCGTCTTCTGAGCATTAAAGAACAGCAACAATAACAACAACGACAACAAAACCTGGGGTGGAGAGAGTCTTAACCACGAGCATACCTTGGTAAGGGCAGGCTTGAGACCTCGGAGGCAGAGGAGCTTAGGGATTGTTTGGCCTTCTTGGTGCGATTTTTCTACCAAGTTGTCTCTCTCTCTCCCAGTACAGGGCCTCTATCTGCTGTTCCCTTGGCCAAGATTTATCTCCCAGCTCCATTCCTTTGCGTAGCTGACACCTGCTTGTCCTTTAGGTATCAACCAAAGCACCTGTTTCTCAGGAAAGCCTGTCCTGATTCTCTGACTTCATCCGATCCCCTAACACTGGCTTTCAGAGCACAGGACCGTCCCCAGCATGTGCCGTAGCTTCCATCTTTCTCCATACCAAGATCCATGAGTGGGGTGAGGGTTCCTGCGCTTTCTCACATGTATCTACATGTGGCACCTTACCACATTCATGTAGTATTTTTTTTTAAAAAATATTTTATTTTTATTTATTTTGTGTGTGTGTGTGTGTGTGTGTGTGTGTGTGTGAGAGAGAGAGAGAGAGAGAGAGAGAGAGAGAGAGAGAGAGAATGGGCACACCAGGGCCTCTAGCCACTGCAAATGAACTCCAGATGCATGTACCACCTTGTGCATCTGGCTTACGTGGGTCCTGGGGTATCGAACCTGGGTCCTTTGGCACTGCAGGCAAGCACCTCAACCACTAAGCCATCTCTCCAGCCCTCATGTGGGATTTTTTTATTTTTTATTTTTTATTTATTTGAGAGAGGGAAAGAGGCAGAGACAGAAAGAGACACACAGAGAGAATGGCCATGCCAGGGCTTCCAGCCACGGCAACGAACTCCAGATGCATGTGCCACCTGTGCATCTGGCTTATGTGGGTCCTGGGGAATCAAACTGAGGTCCTTTGGCTTTGTAGGCAAGCACCTTAACCACTAAGCCATCTTTCCAGCCCTCATGTGGGATTCTTAATAAAGAGTTGTTGGCAGGCTGGATGTGGTGGCATACATCTTTAATCCCAGCACTTGGGAGGCAGAGGTAGGATCACTGTGAGTTCAAGGCCACCTGAGACTGAGACTACATAGCGAATTCCAGGTCAGCCTGGACTAGAGTGAGACTCTACCTCAGAAAACAAAACAACAACAAAAAAAATTGTTGGCCAAATGGACCAGGAGCCTTCATTGACTTTCAGCCTCTTCCACTGTCCCTACCCCACTTAGTGAAGACATACTCAAGTATCCTTTCAGAAAAGTCTGACTACATGAGGCAAAAGATGTCAGTCTCTCCTTTCCTGCTTCCTGTTCATGTTCTGCGGAACACCACGCCAACACGGCAGGCTCATGCACGCACTTCCTTGGGCTGAGGTCCTTCCAAGCATCTCATAAGCAGGTTAATTTCCACTGTTTCTGCTTTTTCATTTTTTATTTTATTTTATTTTTGGTTTTTTGAAGTAGGGTCTCACTCTAGCTCAGGCTGACCTGGAATTCACTATGTTGTCTCAGGCTGGCCTCGAACTCATGGCGGTCCTTCTACCTTTGTCTCCTGAGTGCTGGGATTAAGGCATGTACCAACATGCCTGGCCCTAGAATTTTTTATTAACAACTTCCATGACTATAAAAAATATCCCATGGTAGTACCATCCCTCCCCCCACTTTCCCCTTTGAAACTCCATTCTCCCCATCTCAATCAGTCTTTTATTTTGATGTCATGATCTTTTACTCCTATTATGATGGCCTTGTGTCAGTAGTGGCACTGTGAGGTCATGGGTATCCAGGACATTTTGTGTCTGGGGGAGTCTTACCCTTCCTTTGGCTCTTATATTCTTCCTGCCACCTCTTCCGCAATAGACCCTGAGCCTTGGAAGGTGTGATAGAGATATTGCAGTACTAAGCACTCCTGTCACTTCTTTCCAGCACCATGATGCCTTCTGAGTCATCCCAAGGTCACTGCCATATGAAAAGAGAAGATTCTCTACCCAAAGTGAGAGTAGCATTAATATAAGGGTATGAACATTAAGAGAAGTGCTTACTGGGCAGTTTGATAAGCATAGTATATACATTTTTCCAGACATCAGCAGATGTTACACCCCTAGGGCTCATGACTACCCCCTGTTTCAAGTTTTCAGTATCAGGGATGTATTCCCTCCCATGGAGCAGGCCTCCAGTCCAATTAGAGGGCAGTTGGTTTCTACCATGACAGACATGCCACTATTGCGCCCGTTGGCTTATTTGGCCTGGCTGGCTAAATATAAGGCTTGCAGTGTCCACTGTTGAGTATCTTCACTGGTGATTTATCTCTCTCCCATTGAACTGCATGCAGAATGGCTTCTTCCAGCTTTCTGTCAGTTGGTCTACATGGACGAGGTTATGAGCTCTGTTCCAGCAGGATTTCTCAGTGGCCTTGAAGCCCAAGTATGTGGAGTCTTCAGCAATAGGGTCTTACCATCTATTCCTGGTGGGAAACCAAGAAGGCCCTAGTTTTTTAAAATTTAAAATTAATTTTTATTACTTATTTGTGTGTGTAGGGTGTGTGTACATGTGGGTGTGCCCATGTGGAGGTCATAGGACAAGGAGGCTCCTGTGCTCTTCTCCCCTCTTCTTTAGACAAGCTCTCTTGTACTGACAAGGCATGCAGTCTAGTTGGCCCTGCAGCTAGGGCGTCTCCTGGTCCTGCCCTTCATTGTTGCAGGCACCCATTTTGTGTCTGGCTTTACTTGGGTTCTGGGGAATCAAACTTGGGTCATCAGGCTTTGCAAGCAAGTGCCTTTCACTGCTGAGCCATCTCCCCAAGGCTCTGCTTTTTTGTTTTAAACAGGAAAATCTATTTTTTTAAAATGTCAGAATAACAGACTAAGAAATTTGAGGAGAACAATTATGCCAACCAGATGAGGAAACAGCAAAACATACATTGCTGTAGAATGAGGATAGTACAGTTTCTACTGCGAGCAGTGTTAGCATGCTTCAGTTAACAAATAAAGCAGTTTCTAACGTATCTTAAGTAATTTTAGGTATAGGTTTAGACCATTACAATTAGAAAATTTTAAAACCAGCATGCCTTTTAGTTCAGTTACTCCATATAGTACTTTCTTGTTTTGTTGTTTGTTTGTTTTTATTTATTCATTTGAGAGTAACAGACGACAGAGAGAGAAAGAGGCAGATAGATAGAGAGAGTGAATGGGCATGCTAGGGCCTGCTAAGCCATCTCTCCAGCCTTTCTCTCTCTCTTTTTTTTTTTTTTTTAGTTTTTGGAGGTAGGGTTTCACTCTAGTCCAGGCTGACCTGGAATTCATTATGTAGTTTCAGGCTGGCCTTGAACTCATGGTGATCCACTTACCTCTGCCTCTCAAGCGCTGGGATTAAAGGCGTATGCCATCACGTCTGGCCATATACTACTTTCTTTTCATATGTGTGAAATCACATACAAGGATAACCACAGCAACATTGTTCTTTAACAAAAAGATATTTATTTGAGCGAGGAAGAGAGAGAGATTATGTGCATATCAGGGCCTGTTGCTTCTGCAAATGAACTCCAGACACATGAGCCACTTTGTACATCTGGTTTTATGTGGGTACTGGGCTGTCAAACCCAGGCAGTCAGGATTTGGTAGCAAGTGCCTTTAACCACTGAGCCTCCAGCCCCCATTGTTCTTAAAGAAAAAAAAACCAGCTCTCTCTGGAGAACTGGTTAAATATGATCTATTCAGTGGGTGCATTGTAGGCAGTCATGTAAAAGAAGATGGCAGCTGTTCTAAGAACTCTAAAACAGTGAGTCAGGGAGAATGATTCATAGAGTTGGGTCCCATTGATGTGACTGATACCTATATTGTATTATTGGGCTAGTAGTCAAGTCTGTGAGAACAAGGTAGCTGGGACTTAAGGGAAGATATAAACTTTCTACTGCATATCATTTTAGGTTTTGTACCATTAAGATATGAGCTGTTTTCTTTTTGTTTGATACATAGTCTCACTGTAAACTAGTAATATTCCTGCCTCTACCTCCCAAGTGCTGGGATTGTAGGAGAGGGTCACCACACCCAGACTGTTACAATCTATTTTCAAAAATATACCTGCAAGGGCTGGAGGGATGGCTTAGAAGTTAAGGCATTTGCCTGGAAAGCCAAAGGACCCAGGTTTGATTCCCCAGGACCCACATTAGCCAGATGCACAAGGGGATGCATGCGTCTGGAGTTTCTTTGCAGTGGCTGGAGGCCCTGGCATGCCCATTCTCTCTCTCTCCCTCTTTCTCTGTCAAATAAATAAATAAAAACAAAATAAAATAAAAATATACCTGCAAGCAGTGACTGGTCTCGGATCCTTCTTCCCTCCCTCCCTCCCTCCCTTCCTTCCTTCTTAAATATTTTATCTTATTTATTTATAAGAAGAGAGAGATAGAAGAGAGACAGAGAGAATGGGCACACCAGGGCCTCTAGCCACGGCAAATGGACTCAAGATGCGTGTGCCGCTTTGTGCATCTGGCTTTATGTGGGTACTGGGGAATCAGATCTGGGTTGTTAGGCTTTGCAGGCAAGTGCCTTAACCACTGAGCCATCTCTCCAGTCCTCAAACACTTTCTACTATCATTCCAGGGCTTTCCCCCATGTCATTCATTGACAACGACATCCTGGTTAATAACTTGGCTGTCTTTCAGATGGACTTGTCATACTGACACAAAAACGAGCCAAGCTGGGTGTAGCGGTGCACGCCTTTAATCCCAGAACTTGGGAGACAGAGGTGGGAGGGATGCAATGCTTCGGGATCCTCCCTCTTGCCCTGTGGCTCTTACAATCCTTTCGGCCCCTTCTGAAATGTTCTCTGAGCCTTGGCAGGTGTGTTGCAAGTGTAGTTTGGTGTTGAGCTCTCTGCCACCTCTGCATAATTCATTTGCAAGGAGAGAGCGAGCGAGTGAGAGAGAGGGAGAGAGAGAGAGAGAGAATGGGGATGGTATACCAGTGCCTACTGCCTCTGCAAACACATGCGCCGTTTTGTGCATCTGGCTTTACATAGGCACTGGGGACTCAACCAGGCCATCAGACTTTGCAAGCAAATGCCTTTAACTGCCACCTTCCCAGCGCTGTGATGAGGTTTCGGTGTCCTCAGTGTCTATTACCATCTCCCTAAGTGGAATGGGGGCAGAGAAGAGGGGTTATGTAAGAGGAGGACATGAGGGGAATGGGACCGACATTGCAATTTGTTCATACAAGAAAGTACGTAGTTAATACAAAACTAAATTTAAAAAGAATATTTTGAAGCGCTGAAGCATGCTTTAGGCAAACATTTCCAGTAGTCTGCGCAGGAATTGCTGCTCCATCGCTGGCAACAATAGCCCTTGCTGCTGCAGGATCTTTAAATCTTATGCTGTAAACTTAAAAAAAAAAAAAAATATATATATATATATATATATATATATATACATATATATATTTGTATTTTTAGGATCTCTAAATTGATCAGCAGAAATGCTGTAGGTCTGCCTCTGGGCACCCCGGTGCCAGGCCCTCAGGGCAGTAAGCTTGGGGCATCTCTATTGAGGCTCTGGTGGGCTCCTGACTGGCACACATGGGATACAAAAGTCTGTCACTACTGCTGAGACACACAATTGCCTGAGCGCCCATGTGCACTCCACACATATTACAGGATATCTTCCAGCTTCATCTTCTTCCTCTTCGTCATCTTCCGGTTCATTCTTCTTCCTTGAGCCTCTTGGTCTACCAGAACTGTTTTTTTTTTCCCCTTCCTGTTTATCTTTGCCATTGGCCTGGTATGCAACAACATTCTCTTCATATTGTACCTTCCATATTATTTTAGCTGCTGTTCACATGCATTTTTATTTTGTTGATTTACAGACTACACCCCCCCTTTTTTTTTTGCATTATGCCAACGGCTAGGCATTGGCATTTACTTCTGATCCTTGGTTGACACTCAGAGTAAAACAGGAAGAAGGCAGATGGTGGTCTTTTCAAGCATCTAGATCCTCCGCCCCCCCTTTTTATCCCCATGTGAGGAGCTTCATTTTACATCTTCCCGTCCTAGTGAGCTTTGTCACCTGTCACTTTCATCTCTGACTTTGCCCTCACAGGTGTAGGTGTCCATCTCTCTGATCGTTTCTGAAAGAACTTGGCGAAACTGACTGGAGTCTGGGTGTTCCTTCTTGAGTTCTTCCTGGCAATTCTGTGTGAGGAAGGCGTATGAGGACACTTCCTCTGCAGCTTGCTGGGGTCTCCTGTTCCTATGCTCGCTGAGTGGCATCTACTCTAAATTCTGCATGGCTGGCAGAACCCCCAGAGCCACAGCACGGAGACTCAGTAGAGGACTGGGGGAAGAGAAGCCCTATGAACCTGAGGGGTGTGTGTGTGTGTGTATCTGTTTTTCATTGGAACGAGTTGTCCAGGTTTTACAGGTAAGATCTTGGTCATGTACAAAGGCCTTTGCTGATCTTTCTTCTCCCTGAAGGCAATGATGATCACACAAAGTTACTTAGGGTCCACTTCACCTTGGGGGAGGGTCCTTGTAAAAGCTGAAAGACAATACTGTGGCACCAGGCCAACTGTGAAGTGGATATGTCCTAGCTTCTTGGCAGCTGCTCCGTCCCACTGACAGTTGCCTGGCTTGTGGAGTCATCTGTATCATGAATGCCTTGAGCTGGGCTCCTGGGAAAACTTTCTCTGCTGTGTTTTTTTGGGGGAGGAGGGGGAGGGGAGAAGAAAATGCTTTAAAGACTTTCTCTTTCTCCCTGGCATTTTATTATTATTATTATTTATTTGAGAGCAACAGACAGAGCGAGAAAGAGGCAGGTAGAGAGAGAGAGAGAGAATGGGAGTGCCAGGGCTTCCAGCCACTGCAAACAAACTCCAGATGCGTGCGCCCCCTTGTGCATCTGGCTAACGTGGGTCCTGGGGAATTGAACCTTGAACCGGGGTCCTTAGGCTTCACAGGCAAGCGCTTAACTGCTAAGCCGTCTCTCCAGCCCTCCCTGGCATTTTTTTTTTTTAATTTACTTATTTGAGAGAGATAGAGAAAGAGGCAGCTAGAGAATGAGCATGCCAGGGCCTCTAGTTACTGCAAATGAACTCCAGACACATGTGCCACCTTATGCATCTGGCTTATGTGGGTCCTGGAGAATTGAACCTGGGTCCTTTGGTTTTGCAGGCAAGCACCTTAACCGCTAAGCCATCTCTCCAGCCCATCCCTGGCATATTTTATGTCAATTCTTTTTTTTTTTAATTTTAGTTTTATTTATTTATTTGAGAGAGGAAAAGAGGGAGAGAGAAAGAGAGAGAGAGAGAGAGAAAGAGAGAGAGAGAGAATGGGAGCGTCAGGACTTCCAGCCAATGCAAATGAACTCCAGATGCATGTGCCACATTGTGCATCTGGCTTACATGGGTCCTGGGGAATCAAACCAAGGTCCTTTGGCTTTGCAGGCAAGTGCCTTAACCGCTAAGCCATCTCTCCAGCCCTATGTCAATTCTTTTTAATTCTAGAGGTAACAAAGTTAGATTTTATTCTAGAAACAGCGTGTCACTTATAGTTGAGAATTTCTGTAGCTCAAGGTTAAGGAAGAGAGATTAAATCACTTCACATGTTTTATAGCTGCAATTATTTTGGAGGACTGAGGGTAGAAAACCAGATCATAATGGAAATGGCCTGATAGACATCTTCCATGCAGTTTACTAAAAAGATTTGAGATAGAGGATTTGGGCTCATCAACTCAAATAGATCTCATGCTTCTAAGGAACATATTATGAAATAGTGATTAAATGTGTGGGCTCATGGGCCAGAGAGATGGCATATGGTGATGCATGCCTATAATTCCAATACCAGAGAGGTCAAGGCAAGAGGGTTACTGTGAGTTTGAGGCCATCCTGGGATACATAATGAAACCTTATTTCCAAAAACAAAACGGTAATCCCAGCATTTGGGAGGGAAAGGTATGAAGATCAGGAGTTCAAGGTCATCTTCAACTACATATCTAGTTGAAGCCAGTTCTGGGCTCTGTGAAATTCTGTCTCAAAACAAACAAATGATGCTATATTACCAACTTGCCAGGCAATATATGTCCACTGGTACAAGAGTGGCATAACTTACTGGAGTAACTCTCTGATTAGATGTGAGATCCACTTCACAGGAGAGACTGCTTTCCTAGTACTATAAACCTGGTCAAAAGTCTATGGCTAGGGAGGTGATCGGCTCTAGAGGGGAAGTTACTGCTGCTGTTATGCTAAACAGATATGGTGTATCTGCCCAGCTGTTTTCATAAAATTAACTTTTCTGCCCACAGGTTAGTGCTGCTGTTGGCTTTTGTCAGAGAAGCCTTTTGCAATAGGTGACAGTTGTTGTAGAGACTCATAAGTGGTCAAAATACTGAGAATAAGTGACTGTTGAGTTTCATTCCTAAGCTGGACATCCTTCAAAGCTCAAGAAACATGATGTAAGGGGAGATGGAAAGAATGGAAGAGCCCGAGGAAGAGGCGGAATGTTGTCCTCTAGATACTACGTGACCATTGCGCTCATGAGCTCACAGCAGCTGTGGTTATCTGAATGAGACTGGACACATCAACATTCAGTCCTGAGGACGGGAGTGACTGACAAAGCCTCTTGCCCCTTCCTGAGGAGTTCCATCTAGGCAGCCAGTGATTGCTCAGGGAGAAAGAGAGACCTTTTCCTCATCAGTGTAGCCATGGGTAAATTGTCCATTCCTTTGTTAATGATCCCTCCCGAACACCCTTTATGTAATATCAATCAAACTCATTGGATCACTGGAAAGAAAGAAAGGAAGAAGGAAAGAAGGAAGGAAAGAAAGAAATTAAGAACGAAAGAAAAAGGAAGGACAAAATCACCCAACAGTAAAAAAAAAAAAAGGCAAGAAAGGAGAGACTGATGAAGTTAATGAATTCTGTGACTTTAATCTGTGCCCCACCACCCACCAGAAGGTTCCCCTCTTGGTTTTGAATGAAAATAAAATCCCCTGTGTTGCTAATGCCACATTGGGACATACCATTTGCAGAAACTCGATAAACTTGAATTAATTTTTGTTATAAAAGGAAAATGGAGCCGGGCGTGGTGGCGCACACCTTTAATCCCAGCACTTGGGAGGCAGAGGTAGGAGGATCGCCATGAGTTCAAGGCCACCCTGAGAATACACAGTGAATTCTAGGTCAGCCTGGGCTAGAGCAAGACCCTACCTTGAACCCCCCCCCAAAAAAAGGAAAATGCCTTTAAAAAGGTAGTTTTTTTTTATAACCTCTGCCTAAAAACCAAGCATTTCTCTGAACCTTTCAATAATAACATCTTGATGCAGGGGGAGTTTGGGGATCTCAAACATTTCCACAAAGTTGTGGGCAATAAAAGTATTACTGTGGGTCCCATAAAACAAGGAAAGAGGAAAGAGAGTTGGTTTCAGGATTGTAAGAAGCACTTTTCATTGTACAATGTACATAGCAGGAGGGCAGGCTATCTGCTGACCATATTGCCACAGGAGCATGTCCCCCAGGAGCGGAAGGAGCTGGCAGACAAGAAGGGTTACATCCAGCAAACTAGCCTGGCAGAACATTGAATGGAAATACACTAAGAACCTGTGCATCCATCCGTGTTTATTGCAGCTCTATTCATGACAGCTAGGAACTGGAACTGGAGTAGATGTTCCTCAAATGATGAGTGGATAATGAAAATGTGGTACATTTATACAATGGAGTTTTATTCAGCAGTAAAGAAAAATGAAATTATGAAAGTTGCAGGGAAATGGATGGATCTGGAAAGGATTATACTTAGTGAGGTAACTCAGGCCCAGAAAGCCAAGTGCCACATATTCTCTCTCATATGTGGATCATAGCTGTAAATGTTTGGACTTGTATGTGAGTTGTAATAAAACTTGGTAGCAGAGGCCAGTAAGCTAGAAAGGGACTATAAGGGAGGGAGGAAAGAGGAGGATTTAAGGGGATGGTATTGTGTATATGTAAGTAGAAGAACAGATTACTGGGGGTGGAAAGGCCTAAGTGAGGTCAGGGGAAGACATTGAGTAAAGGAAGGTTGGGGGGGGGGGAAGGGTTAATCAAAATCTAAGAGGGTATGAATAAGTCATATGCAATCCTACTTTTTTGGACACTGGCATACCCAGAAGCCTTAAATTGTTCCTAGAAAGTTTTCAGTGTCAAGGATAGGATACCTTCCAGTGAGTTGTTAGCCAGGGAGGTCCCTAATGCCCCCAAAACATTATAGGCCATTGCTGAGGCTCTTGGTTTCCCATCAGGAATAGATTGAAGACTCCACATGCTTGGGCTGCAAGGTCATTGAGAAATTTTGCTGGAGCTGAGCTGAAAAACTCCTCTGTGTAGACCACCTGATGGCAAGAAAACAAAACAACAACAACAACAACAACAACAAAACAAAACAAAAACAAAACTATGCTGCATACAGCTCAATGGGAGAGAGAGAAGTTATCAGTGGAGATAAACAACAGTGGACACTGCAAGCCTTAAGATGAGCCAGTCAGGCCAAATGAGCAAATGGGTGCAATAGTGGCATGTCTGTTATGGGGAAATCTAATCACTCTCTAATTGGATTGGAGGCCCACTCCATGGGATGAAATACATGCCTAATACTGCAAACTTATGCTGAAGGAAGTCATGAGCCCTAGGTGTGTAATGCCTCCTTGTGTCTGGCTAAATGCATATATTATGCTCACCAAATTCCTGGTAAGCACTTTTCTTAATGTTCATATCCATATATTAATGCTACTCTCACTTTTGGTTAGAGAAGCTTCTCTTTTCAGATAGCAGTGACCTTGGAATGACTCAGAAGGCACCATAGTGCTGAGAAGAAGTGACCAGAGGAGTGCTCAGCACTGAAACATCTCTATCACACCTTCCAAGGCTCAGGGTCCATTGTGGAAGAGGTAGTGAAATGAATGTAAGAGCCAATACACTCTTCCAGACACAAAATGGTCTGGATATCCATGACAGGAAGAAAAGATGATGATATCAAAATAAAAGAGAGACGTATTGAGAGGGGAGGGGGTTTGATGGAGAGTGAAGTTGTGAAGGGGGAGGGAATTATCATGGTTTATTGTCTATAATTATGGAAGTTGTTAATAACAAAAAATTTTAAAAATTTTTTAAAAATTAAAAAAAATAGCCTTTGGATCTGAGAAGTGAGTGGCAAGGTCAAAGACAGTCATTAACCAGACTTGGACTCTCTCTTGGCCACTGACTTTGGGAGAGCTGCTTGATTCCATGAATCATTAGGGGGAAAGCAGTAACCTCTGGCCTGTCCCATGACAGCAAACCCTGCCAATCCCATTGTACATGGCTGTGTGTTCTTTACTGAAACTAAGCATCAAAGTAGCTTTCTTTCTCTGGATTTGGGGGTGATCATTTCTAAAGGCTCCTGGGTCACACAAATAATAAATGGGTTAAATAATTTTTGTTTTGAGACATGGTGGCCCAGAACTCACTATGAATCCCAGGTTGGACTTGAACTCATAGCATGTCTCCTGCTGTGACTGTTGGGTGTTAGGATTCCAGGTGTGAACTTCGGACGCTTTCTCATATTAACTCGTCTCTTGTTATTGTCGCTTGTGACCCTTAGGATGAGTGAGGAAAAGTACAGCAGTCACCTTCATGCTGGAACAAAACCTTGCTGACCAGAAGCAGGTTATGGAAGGCAAGGGTTGATTTTGTCTTACAGCTTGGAGAGAAGATTTCACTGTGGCAGGGGAGGCATGGCAAGAGCAGATTGCTGGGGTGCCTCCTGTCTCCACAGCCACTTGAAGGACGTAATCCGAGTACTGGGCTTGGAGGTGCGCTATGTTCCCCCCGGCAACACACCTCTTCCAGCCAGGCTCCCCTTCCCAAAGGCCCCACCACAACTTTCCCACATCGCCACCAGCTGGGGACCAAATATTCAAAACACATGAACCTATGGGGAACATTTCATAGAGAACACCATAAAGAAGTTTCCCACCTTTTCTGCCACTAAAGAGAGAGAGAAAAGATCAACAACTAGCAATATTTATTCAATTCGTGTCTGGCTCTCACGGTGAGTTAAGGAAAGGCTTTGGGACTCGTGGCAGGATGTTGAGAGAACAAGACGGCCATGTGTGCCACAGCTCAGAGCACACAGAACTCATCATGGAAGGGCTGGCAGGATGTGGACTTACCCACTGTCTTCATCCTCCCGTGCTCATGGCTCAGGGCCACCTTGATATCGCTGTGGGGCTGACTGCTGAGTGTTAAGACAGCAGTGACCATTCATCTAGCTGTCATCCCCGTCCGTTCTCCTGTTGTGGCCTATGAATCAAGGGCAGGTTAAATAAGAGGGCAGTTTACTCATCTGCCCTGTTATAGCTGGTGGTAATCTAGTGACAAAACACTCATATACATTTTAAAATATATATTTTATTTATTTATTTATTTGACAGAGAGAGAGAGAGAGAGAGAGAGAGAGAGAGAGAGAGAGAGAGAATTGGCACACCAGGGCCTCCAGCCACTGCAAACAAACTCCAGATACATGTGCCTCCTTGTGTATCTGGCTTACGTGGGTCCTGGGGAAATGAACCAGGGTCCTTTGGCTTTGCAGGCAAACACCTTAATTGCTAAGCCATCTTCTCCAGACCTCATATACATTTTATTTATTTATTTGTTTTTAATTTTTGTTTATTTTTATTTATTTATTTGAGAGCAATAGACAGAGAAAGAGGTAGAGAGAGAGAGAGAGAGAGAGAGAGGGAGGGAGAGAATTGGGTATGCTGGGTCCTCCAGCCACTGCAAACGAACTCCAGATGCATGTGCTACCTTGTGCATCTGGCTTACATGGCTCCTGGGGAATTGAGCCTTGAACTGGGGTCCTTAGGTTTCATAGGCAAGCACTTAACTGCTAAGCCATCTCTCTAGCCCCTCATATACATTTTATAAAGGCTGAATATGAATAACTGGAGAGTTTTGTTACCCAATGGTGTGTGGTAAAGTCTCTGAGAAATCCTGCGGTGGAGAAATAAAGTCCCTTCTCAAGCCGGGTGTAGTGGCACACACCTTTAATCCCAGCACTTGGGAGGAAGAGGTAGGAGGATTGTCATGAGTTTGAGGCCACCCTGACACTACATAGTGAATCCCAGGTCAGCCTGGGCTAGTGTGAGACTCTACCTCAAAAAATCAAAATAAATAAATAAACAAATAAATAAATAAAATAAAATAAATCCTTTCTCTTTAACTAATTCTCAAGCTGCTTGTTTTGTTTGTTTTACTTTTACAAGGCAGAGTTTCACTGTAACCTAGGCTGACCTGGAACCTACTTTGTAGTCCCAGGCTGGCGTTGAACTCACAGCAATCCTACTACCTCTGTCTCCTAAGTGCTGGGATTAAAGGCGTGCATCACCACAACTGGCTGACTTAAGAAACTTTTAAACAAATATACAAATAGGAAGGGAGTTATCTCAATAAGAAAAAAAAAGTAAATATATTTAATCGTAGTTTCACCTGTCATAGGAGACCTCAGAATGAAATTGACTCAAAAGTCTATGGAAAACTACATTGTACTTGGTTCAGTGAAGATGGACAGTGGGTGGACAGAAACCATATGGTTCCAGTGGAATACAGTGTTGAGGAAACTCAGCTGGTCTGTCTGCCCAGCTTCTTGGCATCTCAATGGGGCATGACTTCTTCTCAGGTGTCAGCAAGGAGGCTCTGGAACAAGACTTAGGACTTGCCAGGCAAGGTAGGTCCCAGAAGTTGCTTAGGGCCAGCTCTTACACAAAGAAGCGTGCAGTACCAGTTCGAGATTCATGGCTTCATTTGGAACAGAGGGCTTTGAGTTTCTGTAACCCTCTTTCTGGGAAAAGGAATTCTGCGAGAAAATGAGGATCAAGAGATAAGAGGGCAGGTCAGAGAGAACTTGGTTCTCAGGCTGCAATCTGAGGCCTTTAGTTCAAAGCACTCCAAGTGTCATGGTGGCGTATTGTGTAGTGCCTTGTTCTGAGCCCTAATACAAGTAGCACCACTTAGCATCAAAGCACAGAGATCAATCCTGGACCAGGTAGAAATGAAATATCCAGATGTGAAATGTTAGATTTTGAGGGTCTCCAACCTCGAGGGGGAAGATCGGTTAAAGACTCTAAACAGCTTAGTTTACTGGTGAACCTATGTTGAGAACTGGACAAAAGCTGGCTCTCCAATAGCACCAGCGTCACTCATGGCAATACCAGCTGTGTTTATAGTTCACCATGGTGAGGAGACCACCGCCGACACAG
This sequence comes from Dipus sagitta, assembly GCA_036346955.1. NCBI lineage: Eukaryota > Metazoa > Chordata > Mammalia > Rodentia > Dipodidae > Dipus > Dipus sagitta. Next base: position 140,122,326 of record CM070777.1, read on the forward strand.
AGTGCGGGACATGTCTCTGAGAGGCAGGGCAAGGTTGATTGTATCACTGTTAGTTATTTTATTAGAAATTTGGTCAGTTATGGAACTCTATCCTCTGGCCCTCAGGAATACGTTTCTCCTTAAGAAATGGTCTCTATCTCTACTATCTTAAGAACAAGAAAAGATTGGTCCTATTAACATTGCTACCAGGGGCTGGGAGGCCAAGGTAGGAGAATTGCCATGAGTTTAAGGCTAACCTGAGACTACATAGTGAAAAAAAATATATATATGGTAGGGTCTCTCTCTAGCCCAGGCTGACCTGGAATTCACTATGACACTGGAATTCTCACGGTGTCTTCGAACACTCGGCGATTCTCCTACCTTTGCCTCCTGAGTGCTGGGATTAAAGGCATGTGCCATCATGCCAGGCTTATTTTTTTTTAAATAGGACATCACCCCCTGGTCAACATAAGGTGGACAATAGCAACAGGAGAGTGTGCCCCAGGCTTATTTTTTTTTTTTTAACATTTTATTTTCTTCACTTACTTGCTTGAGATAGAGAAGGGGAGAGAGAAAGAGACGCAGATAGAGAGAGAATGGATGCGCCAGGGCATCCAGCTGCTGCAAATGAACTCCAGACGCACGGGCCACCTTGTGTGTCTGGCTTATGTGGGTTCTGGGGAATCGAACCTAGGTCCTTTGGCTTTGCAGGTAAGTGCCTTAACCATTAAGCCATCTCTCCAGCCTTATTTACATGTTTATTAGAGCGAGAAAGAGAGAGATTGAGAGAGACAGAGAAAGGGCGCGCCAGGGCCTCCAGCCACTGCAAACGAACTCCAGACGTGTGTGCCATCATGTGAATCTGGCTTATGTGGGTTCTGCGGAATGGAACCTGGGTCCTTAGGCATTATAGGCAAGTGACTTAACCACTAAGCCATCTCTCCAGCCCTGTTCTTGTTTTTAATTCTTGAACCTATCCCATGGGTGCTGAACGCTCCTCTGCTTTATTGCATGCGTTTCTGGCCTTGGCTGCAGCCAGACATAAGCTGAGGAGGTTATATGGGTGTTGATTCCACAGCTCCTTCTCCCGTTGCGTGCCGGTGCCAAGACCACCCCACCTTGGCATGCTATCGTACGAAAGCACACGGATGAGCCTCACAGTACGTGGAGCTGCCAAACGTCTCCCGAGAATGTTCTCACAGCAGCAAGAATGGCTTTCGTTTTTTTTAATTTTTATAATTTTTAGTTATTTATTTATTTCAGAGCAACAGAGAGAGAAAGAGGCAGATAGAGAGAGAGAGAGAGAGAGAGAGAGAATGGGCGTGCCAGGGCCTCCAGCCACTGCAAACGAACTCCAGACACGTGCGCCCCCTTGTGCATCTGGCTAACGTGGGTCCTGGGGAATCGAGCCTCGAACCGGGGTTCTTAGGCTTCACAGGCAAGCACTTAACTGCTAAGCCATCTCTCCAGTCCATGGCTTTCATTTTTGTTGTTGCTGGATTTTAGCACATTTTGGATTGTAGGTGGGTGACGGCTTTGAAATGGTGAGGTAGGCTGCTGCTTGCTTCTTGAGGCTTCAGCCTCCTCAAGATCGTGGGCCCTTTGGTAGTGACCGTGATGGAGAATTCATTCATGTGCCCAGTGGTGCATTACTTCACGTATACCTGTCTTTGATGTGTTCCTTGTATTTTAAAATTTATTTGCTTATTTGCGAGCAGAGAGAGACAGAGAGAAGATAGAGAGAATGGGTGCACCAGGGCCACCAGCCACAGCAAACAAACTCTAGATGCACACGCCACTTTGTGCATCTGGCTTTGTGTGGGTACTGGGGAATCAAACCCTAGTCCTTAGGCTTTGAAGGCAAGCGCTTAACCTCTGAGCCATCTCTCCAGCCCTGTGTTCTTTGTTTTAGAAATGTAAAATGAGCGTTACTGATCATCCAAATACTATGTTACATTTTAGAGGCAGAATGATGAATTTGGTCTACTTGGGATCAGAGTACATAATGGGCCATAGGTTCATTCATAATTTAACTTAAGTCTTTGATAACAAGATTATATTGCATTAACTAATTATGAGTTAAAGAATAAAACTTCCAATTTGATCCCAATTTCTGACATTGTGTAACTACCTCAGGCAATATTTTCTGAGACATTGCTTTGTTTCTTTCTGTGTTGAATTACATTTATACCTAGGCTATTCAATCTTATTTGGAAAAAAGAAAAATTATGGGTCACTGATCTCAATGGCTTGGTAAGCACAGGACTATTGCCGGATACATGATTTAATCGTTTCTGCTAAATGTTGACATGACTCTATTGCAAAATAAATAAGAAAGATGGATAGTACAAATCTAATGTAACTTTAATAACAAAACTCATTGAATAAAATAGGCCCAATTGTTGAGAGATCCATGAAAAATCATAAATACAGATTACATTTTTTTTTTCAAGGTAGGGTCTCACTCCAGCCCAGGCTGACCTGAAACTTACCCTGTACATCCAGGGTGGCCTCAGACTCATGGCAATCCTCCTGCCTCAGCCTCCCAAGTGTTGGGATTAAAGGCAAGTGCCACCACACCTGGTCAGACTATCTATTTTTTTTTTTTTTTTATTGCTTTTCTAGGTAGGGACTCATTGACCTGGAATTAGTCTCAGGGTGGCCTTGAGCTCAAGGTAATCCTTCTACCTCTGCCTCCTGAGTGCTGGGATTAAAGGTGTGAGCCACGCCCAACTTTGGTCAGACTACCTTTTAAGGGAAAAGGCTACAGTAAGTAAATGTGTTTCAGTTCAATAATATGTTTTCTTTTTTCTGTCTATGTGTAGTATTTTGCCATGTGTGTGCGTGTGTGTATTTGCACGCACATGTGTGGGCCCACGTGTACTCCTGCAGAAGTCAGAAGTGGATGTTGGGTGTTTATGGAGGAAGGGATTGATTTAAAACTTACAGATCCAGGCTGGAGAGATGGCTTAGCAGTTAAGCAATTGTTTGTGAAGCCTAAGGACCCCGGTTTGAGGCTGGATTCCCCAGGACCCACGTTAGCCAGATGCACAAGGGGGCGCATGCGTCTGGAGTTCATTTGCAGTGGCTGGAGGCCCTAGCGTGCCCATTCTCTCTCTCTCTCTACATCTTTCTCTGTCGCTCTCAAATAAATAAATAAATAAATAAATAAATATAAAGGTGGAGAGTGACGGAGACATACAACGTCATCCTCTGACTTCCACACAATTGCTCATCTGCACACACATGTACCCACACATGAACATACATTCATGTGAACACAACACACACACACACACACACACACACACACAAACTTACAGATCCTGGGGAAGTTCCATCCATGGCGGAAGAAGCTACTTCCCTCCATACATCCGAGCAGGGAGAGACAGCTGCAGCCAGCAGACACCGACAAGCAGCCAGCACGAACCTGCAGAGTTTGAACTGCTGTCTCCACACCTTTGGGCTGGAATCAGATCCACCTCCGGCGATACCAACACTGCAGTAGGAAGCTGCCTGCTAGCTGCTGAAGTTGTAAACTCACTTTTGAGACAACATCTGAGTCTGTGGGGCCATACATTCAAACTACCACAGATGTCTTCCTCTGTTTCTCTTTCATCCCATTACCCTAAGGCAAAGTCTCTCACTAAACCTGGAGCTTGTGCTGGTTTTCAGTTAGACGAGCCTCAGCAAGCCTCCTGTCTTCGACACCAACGGGGCTGGTGTCGTAGGTTTGAATGGCCAGGTCTGCCTTTTTACATGGGAACTGGGGGATGGATCGCATATCCTCATACTTACACAGCTAGGCCTCTTACCTGCTTAGTCATCTCCCCAGCTCCTCATATACTTACTGAGGCCCATAAAAAATATATCATGCTGCTAGACCTTGATGTTAAATAAAAATAACAGAATGTTATGTTTTGGAGTAAGGTCTTTTTCCCACAAGCTGCTCTTGGTTGGGTGATTGCGAACTTGACTGCAACACTTATGCTCTGTAGTTCCACATTGCCAAGGCTCAGCCGTTTATGTGACCCTCAGGAAAATCAAAACTAGAGAGGGTATTAGCTGCTTCTGCACTGCTGTAACCGAGAGATCTGACACACAACTTGAGGAAAGAAGGGCTTATTTTGGCTCATGGTTTCAGAAGGCTTTGATCCATCGTGACTGGGAAGGCATGGTGGGGTTTGTGGCAGCGGAAGATTATGGCTGAGACTTCTCATTTCATAGCAGATGAGGAAGCCAAGAGCCAGATGAGAACCTTCAAAATCCCTCTGTTCAGTGAACTACTTCTGCCAGCCAGGCCTCATCTACTGAAAGGCTCCACAGCCTTCAAAATAGCACCACAAGCTGGAGGCCAAGTGCTCCAAACATGAGCCTCTGGGGGACTTTTCAGACTCAAATCATTACAGAGCAGTAGCAGCTGGAGTCCCCAACAGACCAGTTTCAATTGACCCGATAATGAAGTTCCTTCTGTCTAATTTAAAGTAACCTGGTGTTAGACAATTCTGTGATTTTTCTGTTCTGTCTCCCTGACCTTTCCTTATAGCGAAAGTAACTTTACAATGACCAGACTGTTTTTTGTTTCTTGTTTCTGCCTTCTTCATGCCAATCTCCTCTGCTCACTATCTCCCAGCCAAACTTACTCTTTTTTCTTTCGTAAGCCACAAATAGACCTTTAAGCTAAACGGATATAATTCTGTCCTTTTAACATTAGGAATCCAAAACTCTGCATGAACTGGTTCCTGCCCTTGGATGTATCACCGAGAAGTGGAGACCGGGTTGGAAGCTGTCAGTCAAATAAAGTAGTCGCTAGGGTGGACAGACAGAGTGCTGGTGGTCAGTAGAAGGTTTCTCGAGAAGATGATGTATTAGCTGTGTATTGCTACACAAGGGTTACCCCAAACATAGTGCCTTTGGATAAACAAACAAACAAACAAATTTTCACTAGCTAATATGGTTTCTGAAGGCCAGCTGTGTGGCTCATGTTATCTTACGAGGTTGGTATCAGCATTGAACTGAGCTGACATCCTCTGAAGATCCTGTTTTCAGCTAGTGCATTTTTTTGTTTGTTTGTTTGTTTGTTTGTTTTTTGAGGTAGGGTCTCACTCTTGCTCAGGCTGACCTGGAATTCACTATGTGGTCTTAAACATAGCATCACTGTGTGGTCTCAAACACAGCATGGCGATCCTCCTACCTCTGCCTCCCCAGTGCTAGGATTAAAGGTGTGCGCCACCACGCCCGGCCAGCTAGTACATTTCTATGCAGTTGTCAGGGGGTTTTTGTTCTTTGCCTTGAAGGGTCTTTCTATAAGGATACCCATAGCCCGACAGTGAATCGATCCCAGTGTGAGAGGTCTGCAGGAAAGGCCAAAGTCACAGAATGTCTTGTGGTCTAGCCTCAGGGGTGACTTTCCACTGACCACACAGATCAACCCCGATACAGGGTAGAGGGGGAAACCAGGCTACTGCAGGCACATGCTCTGATAAATTATTATTATTTAAAACATTTTTAGTTAACTGGTAGTCTGTTAATTTTAACTAGAATGTGAATACCTATGTAGAAAAGGACATTAGTAAGAGTATCTTTTGAACCCTTTCTGTGAGATAAACAGTGCCTAAGCATTGTCATAATCTCACTGAGAAAGAACGCATTATAGTGTGTAAACAGCTGGATTCTAGAGCGCCCAGGCTTCACTGGATGGTAAGAAGATAAGTGCTCTAGGCCTTTGTTCCTGTTGGTAGCAGAAGGCCTGGTATGTTCCTACAGCGTTTTCTTGAGGGTAGGCTAAGTCCATTCACTACTTCTAACTGTTGGAACACTACGGTTCAGAAATTCCTTTCTCTACACTCATCTCCTCTCCCCCACCCCCTTCCTTTTCCTCACTTCCTTCAGTTGCTGAGGATGGAACCCAGGGCCTTTCACATGCTAGACAAGTGTCCTGTCACGGAGCTCCATCTCTAGACTTGCTGAATTCCCTTCCCTTCTTTTCCTTTCCTCCCTTTTCCTTCCCTTCCCTCACTCCCCTGCCCTCCTTTCTCCGTTTTCCTCCCATCCCCTCCCCTGCATCTTCCTTTTTCCTTGCCTCCCTCTCTCCTTTCCTCCCTGCGTTCCTTCTCTCTCAAAGGACACAGCCAAGCATAAATACTACTTAGTAGGAAGCAAAGAAATCACAGCTTGGATTGGATGCTGTGGGAGTTTGATTCAGGTGTCCCCCATAAACTTAGGTGTTCTGAATGCTAGGTTCCCTGCTCGTGGAGATTTGGGAATTAACACCTCCTGGAGGCAGTGTATTGTTGGGGGTAGGCTTATGGGTATTACAGCCAGTTTCCCCATGCCAGTGCTTATCACACTTTCTGTTCCTATTGTCCACCTGATGTTGGCCAGGGGGTGATATCCACCCCACTTTCCCCTGCCAGTCTATAAACCAAAATAAATCCTTTTTTCCCCCCAAAGCGGCTCTTTATTGGGTGATTTCTGCCAGCAATGCAAACCTGGCTGCAACAGACGCCTTCCACAAAACAGGTGGGTCCTCTCAATGATGCCAGACAGCCTAAGAATTACCTTGTCTATTTCTATGGTAGTTCCTTCTGAGGAAATCAAGCCATGTGGGCACTGGAAGTGTAGCTCAGTGGTAGCAGAAGTCTTTGATATGCATAAAACTATGGGTTCAGTCCCTAACACTGAAGCAATGGGTGAGTCACAGGTTTTTGACACTTAGACACTTTGACACTCATCTCCTCCTGATCAATAATACATTATAAGACCCCCCCTCCCAGGGCATGCCTTGGAGCTCCAGATAGCACTGATAGATCCCTACCTATAAATGCTATATTTTTCTTATATATACACACCTGTGATAAATTTAATTTATGAATTAGCCATAGTAGAGTTTAACAGATCAACAACATCTAATTTAAAAATATAACACATATTAATGTACTGTCATGTAAGTTACTTACAACTTATGAATTATTTATTTCTGGAATTTTCCATGTAATATTTTGGGGCCAAGGTTGACTGCTGGTGACTGAAACCACAGAAAGTAAAACTCTACACAAGGGTGGATACAGAATTTGATTGCTCCCTGGAGGAGGCCAGGTCTGCTCAGTGGCTTAGAGCTTCCTGTGCTTTTTTGTTGTTGTTGTTTTGTTCTATTTTTTCAAGGTAGGGTTTCACTCTAGCCCAGACTGACCTAGAATTCACTATGTAGTCTCAGGGTGGCCTCGAACTCACGGCAATCCACCTACCTCTGCCTCCCGAGTGCTGGGATTAAAGGTGTCGCCACCACGCCCGGCTACCTATGCTTTTTTTAGGGCTACTAAAAGCTGACCCATAGACCACCCCAGGGTCCCTCTGATTTCATGCCCTAACAACTCAGGACATTCTCTTTTCTTGGCCCTGGCACTCGTGAAATCCTACCTACTATTGTTATCTGGTTTAATCTGGCCGGATTATGGTGGGGGCCCTTGTCCCTTTTACCTCTTTAGCACTGGTCAAAATATCCCTAAATTACCTCTCTGTCCCCACCCTGCCCCCGCAGCTGTTTGTGTCTCTAGAAAACAGAGGCCTTGGACCCAAGTTCTGGCTCCTTGGCTAGGTCATCTGCCCAAGCTCTCCCGGGGTGCTAGGGGCACACCACAGCATGTGTATATCTTTGGTCTGGATTGTGAGAACGGCTTTCAAAGCTAAACAAGCCACAATCCCAGATGAGTTTGTCTGGATTTGTAAAGTCTCTGGGGGTATTTTGTTTCCTTTTCTTGTATACTGTTCTTTAAAAATAAATAGTAAGGATTTACAATACCAGTAAGGGGAACTGTGCGCCGAATGATGCCCTTCCTGCCCTCCTTTGGAAATGACCCTGTTAAAGCCTTTTAGAAATGTAAGCAGATTTGACATAGTGAGAAATGGATATTTGGTCTGCGTCCCCACTTCCTGTTACACAGATCCCACCCACAGCCCTTGGATTCTGAGAAATGATGTTGTCTTTTGGATGCTAATGAAATTACTGATTGCTAGGGACTCCTGGAGAGTCTTAGGACAGAGGCTAGCTGCCAAGCGAAACCACCAAGCCTGCAACTTTCGGCCTCACCCCCACCTCTAACCACTGGGGAGGGGAGAGGGGCTGAGGGTTGACTTGGTCACGACTGGCCAGTGGTGGAGTCAACCAGGCCTGTGTCACGAGGCCTTCATAAAATGGCAAGGAAGTTGTATGCGCTCTTGGCTTGTCGAACAGTCTGGGTGGGGGCGGGGTGCACTTGCCCTTACCAAGAGGAAGAACCCTTTCCACGGTGAGCAGCTGCCACCTTTGCCAGGGTGGGCGTCATCCCTGACCCCCTTCCCGCCTGGCTGGCAGCACAAGCCTTGGGGTCTTGTTGTCTGTGGCTAGGGTGGGATGGGAGCCAGGGGCAGGTGAGAGCCAGCTGCTTTTCGTGTCGTCTAACCCCTTCCTTTGCTTACTTCTCAAGCTTGGTGTCCTTAGAGAAAGCTGCTTAAAACCAGACCACTGGCGAAACAGCCGACTTCCGGGTGTCCACAGGGAAAGGGCAGTGACATAAGTCACTGGTGAAAGAACAGCATAATTCTGGGGACAGAGATATTTCAAAGAGGAGCACTTGGCTCTGTGTCCTAATTGGCTTTCACAGTTCAGGTTGCCCTGGAGAAGCATAAATGTCGCTTAGGATTTGGTTTATGGTGAGGACGGCACAGCTTCCGCGAATGTCCAGCTGAAAGGAATCGTGCTGTATTTGATGACTGGAAACCTTGAAAACACGCATTTTCTTTTCGCCTGAGTGGAAAATCATAGGCCAGGAGAAAGAAGGAGGGTATAAAGTAAAAGAAGTTAGACTGGGGCTGGAGAGATGGCTCAGCGGTTAAGGTGCATGCCTGCGAAGCCTAAGGACCCAGGCTCAATTCTCCAGTACCCACATAAGCCAGATGCACAGGGTGGTGCATGTAGCTGGAGTTTGTTTGCAGTGGCTAGAGGCCCTGGCATGCCCATTCTCTCTGTCTCAAATAAATAAATAAAAATAAAATCTTAAAAAAAAAAAAGAAGTTAGACTGAGGGAAAACAAAGACATGGGGTAACAAGAAAAGCCTTTCATATTTCCTCCTCTCAGGAACGTGGAGCCAAAGTTGATGTGAAAATGATACCAGACAGGCAGTGATTCTACTGGTGGGTGTGTCAGAAGGCTGGCTTACCTCCCTGCCACACATCTCACGGTTGTCGCTCTGAGGTGCCCTCAAAGCCCCTGTGAAGGTATCTATCAAACAGAACATGACCTTTCCTGGGATTTGTAGAATTTGCCCTATTAGAATGGCGTGGGTGGGTGGTTAAGAGGCTGCAGTCCAGGGGAATAGACATCGTCCAAGAAATGAAACACCTGTCAAATGCATATCAGTTTACATCAAGGTAAGGACAGTCGTGTTTCGGCGCCCCTGCTCATGTCAAAGCTAGGAGATGCTTCTGCAGGTCTGACAACGCTGCCGCCACTGCATCTATTTTGATTATTACTAGTTTATGGGTCAGATGTGACAACCCCCATTGCCTCAGGTCAGAGCTGAGGCTCAAACTCGGACTGAACTCCAAGCTCAAAGTTCAATGTTAAATTATTTATTATTATTATTATTATTAATAATAATTTATTTGATAGCAACAGACAGAGAGAGAAAGAGGCAGAGAGAGAGAGAGAGGAGAGAGAGAGAGAGAGAGAGAGAGAGAGAGAGAATGGGTGCGCCAGGGGCCTCCAGCCACTGCAAATGAATTCCTGTTACGTGCGCCCCCTTGTGCATCTGGCTAACGTGGGTCCTGGGGAATCGAGCCTCGAACCAGGGTCCTTAGGCTTCACAGGCAAGTGCTTAACCGCTAAGCCATCTCTCCAGCTCTTATTATTATTGTTAGCAGGGCAGATAGGGTTTGTAAATAAATAAGCAAAACAATGAACAACACCAAACCCAACAAAACTATGGCAGAAGGCAATACGTGACCACAGAGGTGAACATCAATAACACTGGGAGCTTGCAGAGCAAAGCACAGTTGAGTTGACACCAAGCAAGAAGAGAGGTGAGAGTGCAAGTCTGGGAAGAATCACTGTTGTTCGGTTTCTTCTAGAATGTGTCTGAAGAAGAGATCATACTGGGCTGTCTGCAGATGCATCGCATTTGTCCTTCGCAGTGTTTAAATTACTTTTTTTTTTTTTTTATTGTGGTTGTTGTTTGTTTTTCGAGGTAGGGTCTCACTCTAGCCCAGGCTGACCTGGAATTCACTATGTAGTCTCAGGCTGGCCTTGAACTCACACAATTCTCCTACCTGGGCCTCCCAAGTGCTGGGATTAAAGGCGTGTGCCACCATACCTGGCTTCAATTTTAACTATGATCCATACTGTGAGATGAATTTTTCATCACATATATTCGCATACATTTTAACTAAAAATTCAAATATAATACATATGTTTTCATAACACCACTCTGATATTTTCTGTCTCTATTGTAATGTACACTTCATTTAAAAAAAAGTGGGCTGGAAAGATGGCTTAGCAGTTAAGGTGCTTGCCTGCGAAGCCTAAGGACCCAGGTTTGATTCCCCAGTGCTACGTAAGCCAGATGCACAAGGTAATGCATGCGTCTAGAGTTCATTTGCAGTGGCTAGATACCCTGGCATGCCCATTCTCTCTCTCTCTCTCTCAAATAAATAAATAAAATAAAATAAATTTTAAAAAAGTCTTCAAGTCAACCTAATAAATTGATTTCCCAACTCATTCACTGTCTGCAGTGAAAACAAAGTGCTGACCTAAGGCTGGGCGTGGTGGCACACACCTTTAATCCCAGCACTCAGGAGGCAAAGGTAGGAGGATCATGGTGAGTTCGAGGCCAGCCTGAGACTCCATAGTGAATTCCAGGATAGCCAGGACTAGAGTGAGACCCTATCTCGAGGAAAAAAAAAAAAAAAAATTCTGACCTCACATGAGAATGGACAGTGTCTAACATTCTGATTGCATGAAGAAAATGTAGGGCATAATAGTAATGATGTTTACATGCTGTTGACTTCTAGAAAGGACTCAAGGTTAACGTAGGACATAGAACAAGTCCCTCATGTCTGCTGTGCCTTTGTGGCCAGCTTCTGCTGCCTCTGCAACACCTCATAGGTGTGGGGAACATCATGTCCCTGTTAGGTACTGTGCATGATCACCCACACCACATTCCCTTATATAATAATCCCAGGTAAAAATGAGTTCAAAATGTCAAAAATGCAAGTTAAATGAAAAGCAAATCTCCATCAAATAACAGGTACAGCAAGTAAGAGAAATAAAATCCCCCCAAATGAAATAAAAGAACAATTTGAATAAAATAATATATATAAATTTGGAATGTTATATCTATATTATATTTAGAATATATGTATGTATATGTACTTAGAATATTTAGATGAGAAACTAAATATGTTCTCAAAGAATTAAGCAACATTAAAGAAAACACTAATTAATTTGAAAAGACTGAGAATAAATAGAATTGTTAGAAACAAAAAATATGGTCATTGAGACTAAATACTTTGGGAGTGAGTTTTACATATCTGATTAAATAGAGCTGAAGAAAAAACTTAGTAACTGGAAAGCAGATTTAAAGAAAGCATATGGAACGCAGCTCAGAGAAAATATGAATATAAAAATATTTTATTTTAAAATTTATTTGAGAGAGAGAGAGGAGAGATCTGTGGTGTATGGACACCCCCGAGCCTCCTGTTAGTGCAAATGAACTGTAGACCCATTTGCCACTTTGTGTATCTGGCTTTACATTGGAGAATTGATCCCGGGCCATGAGGCTTTATAGGCAAGTACCTTTAGCCACTTATCCATCTCTCCAGCCCTAAAAATATTTTAATTTACTTAACTTGAAGAATAAAATGAGATAGCACAGATAGAGTATATAGAAAGATTATAGGAGAGTAAAACCTTTTCAAAGATAGTGGCTTGATATTCTCCATATTAAGAAAATGATTTTTATTTTTTCAAGGTAGGGTTTTACTCTAGCCCAGGGATTCACTATGTAGTCTCAGGCCGGCCTTGAACTCATGGTGATCCTCCTACCTCTGCCTCCCGAGTGCTGGGAAAAGGCATGCGACACCACGCTCGGCTCAAGCAAATGATTTTTCAAATCAAAGAATTAATAAATGAACCCAGATATTGTGGCACATGCCTGTAATCTCAGCATTTGGTAGGAAGAGGCAGGAGGGTTAGATATTCAAAGCCAGATTTAGCTACTAGCAGATTCAAGGCCAAGCTGGGCTATATGTGAGACACTGTCTTGTAAAACAAACAAAAATAAAAACAAATTCATACCCAGATACACTGTGATGTCTTATACTGCAATTTCCTAGGAGCCCACTTTTTTAAATTTGTTGTTGTTGTTTTGCTTTTTCAAGGTAGGGTTTTACTCTAGTCCAGGCTGACCTGGAATTCACTCTGTAGTGTCAGGGTGGCCTCGAACTCACAGCAATCCTCCTACCTCTGCCTTCTGAGTGCTGGGATTAAAGGCGTGCACCACCACACCCGGCTTGCAATTTCCAATTGAAACATAGGTTCATTAAGACTCAGGAGCTAAATGAAGCTCAAGATGTGACAATCTCACACGTCTCAGGAAATTCCTGAAATTCACAAAGCCCCTTCCCAAGGTTATATAAGTCTCTTGAGAGACGTCCATCCAGCAGAACTGCCTGTAAGTGATGCAGTGAGTGACAGAGATGGCACTGCTGAGTTGTCACTGACGCTGGGGTGGGCTTTTCTGCCATTCAGCTGCCTTTGAGTCACATGCACTCCTGTTAAGTAACCCCAATAAATTTACATGTTCACCAAACTCGACTGGGGTGGAATGGTTTCCTTGATCCATTGTCAACGCTCTATCTGGGGTAAGTAGACATTTGACCACATCTCTACATGATCAAAGAAAAACCTTCATAGCTCCCAGCAACTAAAGCCATGTTATCAAGGCCCCCGTGGGGCTGTGTTACTGAATGTGGGGTTCACAAAAATGCTTTGCAACAGTTAAAGGTTTCTGAACACACGATCATCAGAAATTGATACAAAAGCAAACGTGATGAACCTGAGGTGCATCCGACAGTGCTCACTCCTGTTGTGTTGTGTGACTTCGCTGCAGCCTTGCTTCTGAATACACAACGTGCGGATTGCGTTCTGTGCAAGTCGTCACCCACCAGTGCTGATGAATGCTGCCTGCAACACCTCAGCTCAGATTCCAGACTATTGTATGTTATGAACTGTGTAGCAGACAGCTTCAGGTTCACTGAGATGAACTTCCAGACCAGGTACAGTTATGGAGGAAAGGATTTTTACTGAAGCTTACAGATCCAGGGGAAGTTCCATAATGGCAGAAGAAACTGGCCTGCCTTCACAGGCCCAAGCAGAGAGAGAGAAGTACAAGCCAAAAAGCCAAAAGCCACAGCACACTTCAGGAACTCCAGCTAGGCACACTTTGCATATCTTTAGACTGAAATCTGAAACCCACCACCACATCTTAAGATCCACCCAGTGACACTGCCTCCAGCCAGGTGGCTAAAGATGCAAACTATAAACAAATAAACAACTGAATATATTGGGGGCCATCTATTCTATTCAAACCACCACAACTGTATCGCACACGTCAGGTTTTCTGCTCTTATAGAAACATAATGGTTTAGTTATGGGAAACAAAGATTTTTTTAAAACTATTTTTCCACCATGGGATGTGAGAAAAGATATGATGCATAACACTTAAAAGCCTGGATGGGACTGAAGAGATGGCTCAGCAGTTAAGGAGCTTGCTTGCAAAGCCTAACGACCTGAGTTCAATTCCCTTGTACCCACGTAAAGCCAGATGCACAGAGTGGCGCATGATCTGGAGTCGGGTTGCAGCAGCTATAGGCCCTGGTGTGCCCATTCTCTCTGTCTGAACTCCTCTATTTCTCTTTGCTTGCAAATAAATAAAAATATATCTTTAATCTTTTCCCTTTTTAAAGATTTATTTTTATTTATTTATTTATGAGAGACCAGGAGAGGGAGAGAGAGAGAGAGATAGAAGGAGAATGGGCAGGCCAGGGTCTCCAGCCACTGCAAACAAATTCCAGATGCTTGTGCCACCATGGGCATCTGGCTCACATGGGAACTGAAGAATCAAACCCGGGTCCTTAGGCTTCACAGGCATGTGCCTTAACTGCTAAGCAATCTCTCCAGCCCAATAAAAACATTTTTTAAAAGCCTGGAAGATGAGCTGACGAGATGGCTCAGTGGTGAAAGCATTTACCTGCAAAGCCCAAGGACCTGAGTTCAATTCCCCAGTACCCACGTAAAGCCAAGATGCACAAGGTGGTGCATGTGCCTGGAGTTTGTTTGCAGAGGCTAGAGGTCCTGGTGTGCCCATTCTCTCTCTCTGCCTCTCACTCTCTCTTAAATAAATAAATTAATATAAACATGCCTGGAAGGTGGGAAGTTGGTGCTTATTATATTATTTTCTCTACATTATAAAAGCCTAATAGAAAACAATACTGGTGCCAGGCATGGTAGCATGCACCTGTAATCCCAGCACTCAAGAGGCTGGGGCCAGAGGATCATGAATTTGAATATAGCCTGGGTTATATACAGCCTGACTTATACAGTAAGGAAAAAACCAACACGCAAACAAATGGATGGGCAGACAGACAATGGTGGGTATGGAGAAGGGAATGAGTTAGATGGGAGGAGAAGGATGTCCAAATTCTGAAGACGATTAAAAATTCAGGTCACCCAGGAGGAAGGCCTGACTTAGAACATAACTGGAAAGGCTATCCTGACATGTATTTTAGCGAAAAGTGAAGTACATACAAAATTACATACATAGCAATGTTTATTAATTTTTTTCTTATTTTTTCATACAGTTTGTTAACTTTCTCAAGTTTAATTAATCTTAGAATAAGTCACAGTAAAATTTTAATTAGGTCTTATGAAGATGCTTGTAGCCATTTTGAGGGACCTTAATGACCTCATTTGTCCTTATAGCTCATAAAATAGCATCACTGTTGCCAGCTGTTTATAAATTTCTGCAGAAACACACCCAGATAAGCAGATAAACTGGCTAGCTTACACATCAATAATTTTTAATTGATATATATTTTTAAAAGTTAGAAACTATTTGTAACACAAAATATTTTCTTGAGGTAGGGTCTCACTCTAGCCCAGATTGACCTGGAATTTACTCTGTAGTCCTAAACTGGCCTGGAAATCATAACAATCTTTCTACCCTTGCCTCCTAAGTCCTGGGATTAAAGGTGTGTACCACCATGTCCAATAACAGAAAATACAATATTTCAACTATTTTTAAACATAGTTCAGTCGTATTAAGTTCACTCATGTTATAGCATAGCCATCACCTTTCTTCAGAAAAATTTTCCATTTTTACAAAACTGAAAATTTATACTCATAAAACATACCCTTTCCTCCTATCCTCCTTGACAGGGCCGAGAACCTCTCATTCTTTCTGCCTCTGTGAATTTACTCTAGGCACCCCATACCAATGAAACCACAGAGTATTTGTTTATTTGTGGGTTTTTTTTTTGTTGTTGTTGTTGCTGGCTCATTGTACATAACATAATGTCCTCAAGACTCAATTATGATGTAACATGTGTCAGAATTTCCTTCTTTTTAAAGACTGGCTATTTTAAGAGTGGATATTTTGTTCATCCATCTATCCATTGATGGACATTTGGGTTGTTTCCATCTCTTGACTATTCTGAATAGTGTGCCAATGAACATGGTGTGCACGTATTTGTGCAAAACCCTGCTTTCAAGTCTTCTAGGGATCTATCCAGGAGTGGGTTTGCTGAATCATCCAATAATTCTATTTTCAATTTGTTGAGGGAGATAATGATTCCTATAGTTATGATTGCAGAACACAGTAACTGTGAAATAATGTGTTCCACTAGAATGCTTGTATGGCTTTCCTCACCGTCACTTCCCACCAGCCTGTAGAGTTTGCAAATCAAAATTTTAGCAAAATCTTGTTACTATGGATATGAGGGGAACAGGATCTGTAAAGGCATTTTTATAGTAGAACCAACCTCTGGGGATAATCATATAATAATCATATCAATTTATTATTGAAAAACAACCCAACAGGAATGAAAAGAAGTTAAAATTGTTCCCAGTCCTCAAGGTGGTTGTTAATAATGTGGTGCACTTTCTCTTTGAAACTTCCTTTATATACATTTTATTTATTTATTTATTTATATATTTTCACATGTACGTGCACATTCGGGGCCTCTTGCTGCTGCAAATGAACACCAGATACTTGCATCACTTTTTGCCTCTGGCTTCCATGGGTGGCTAGGGAATGGAACCCAAGCAGGCATGGGCTTTGCAAGCAGTCACTCTTAACTGCTGAGCCATCTCCCCAGTCCCTCTCTGAGGTGTTCCATGCACACATGCAAATGCATGCTATCTTCATCCAAAATGTTGGGGGCCAAAGTGCTTCAGAATTTGAGTTTTCATTTATTGGAGTTTTTGAAATAGTATACATTAATCTGTGAATAATATTACATGAGCATTCTTTTTATGATTATTTTATTTTTATGAGAGAGAGAGAGACAGAGAGAGAGAGAGAGAGAGAGAATTGGTGTGCCAGGGCCTCCAGCAGTCACAATGGAACTCCAGACAGGTGTACCATCTCCTGTGCATGTGTGACCTTGCACCCTTGTGTCACCTTGTGCATCTGGCTTATGTGAGATCTGGAGAGTTGGACATGGTTCCTTGGGCTTGACATGCAAATGCCTTAATCACTAAGCCATCTCTCCAGCCCTAGTTGGGCATCCTTAATCCTAAAATCCAAAATGCAATGAGCTCAAAAATGTAGATTAACTTTCTGTTTGAATTTTACAGCTATGCTTTTTAATTTTTTTTTTTTTTACTTTTACTTATTTGAGAGAGAAAGAAACAGAGAGAGAGAAAGTGGGAGAGAGAGAGAAAGAGAGAGAGAAAACAGTTGTACCAGGGCCTCCAGCGACTACAAACGAACTCCAGATGCATGTGCCACCTTGTGCATCTGGTTTACGTGGGTTCTGGGGAATCAGACCTGTGTCCTTTGGCTTTGTAGGCAAGCGCCTTAACTGCTAAGCCATCTCTCCAGTCCTACAGCTGTGCTTTTAACTTTAATAGTGAATGGACTTGTTTTTTAAAAAGAAACACAGGAAAAGCTCCCTCCCTCCCTCCCTCCCTCCTTCCTTCCTTCCTTCCTTCTTTCCTTCCTCTCTTCTTTCCTTCCTTCCAGGGAGAATGGACATGCCAGGATCTCTAGCCACTGCAAACAAACTTCAGGCACATGCACCACTTGGTGAATCTGTTACACGGGTCCTGGAGAATCAAACTGTGTCCTTAGGCTTTGTAGGCAAGTGTCTTAATCTCTAAGCCATCTTTTCAGCCCCCTATGAATGGACCTTTTAAAAATATTGTTATTAAATGTTTCTTTATGGTATCAATTTTGATGTTTTCAAGCCATTCTCAATTTATATTCCCCATTCCTGCCCAGAGATTCTGGTCCACCCATAGCCTCTATCAATGGAGTGAATCTCTTTACATCTTCCCTTCTTCCCACTGGCTGATTGGCTGCTTGGCACATGGGCAACAGCAGTTGGTAAGAGGTCCTGGAGCGAAAACCTCTCTTCAGACAGGATCAAGTTAGACCAATCATGATCTTATTTTTAAGTTTCAAATTGGAAATATGCATAAATTCAAACAGCTCACAGCAGGTTCACAGCTTGAAGACACATGGACAAAAGACCAAAAGGAAAGGAGGTATTTTGAAAAGTCACAAATAGATCAGTTGACACGGCACATTCAGAAGTGTGAGGAAAATAAGCTAAATGGCTGGATGCAATTTTTTTTTTTTTTTTTTTTTTTTTTTGTGTGTGTGTGTCTTTTGAGGTAGGATGTCACTTTGGCCCAGACTGACCTGGATTTCACTATGTAGTCTCAGGGTGGCCTCGAACTCACAGCGATCCTCCTACCTCTGCCTCCCGAGTGCTTGGATTAAAGGCATGCGCCACCACGCCCGGCTGCAAATATGCTGAATAATGTTTTAGTGTAAAGACTTTGAAGTCAGATAAACATTTGAATATTGGCACTTCTTAAATGTCATATGAATTGATTGATTAATCTTCTGGACCATGATTTCCTTATCTGTAGCACAGATAGAATATACATGTTACTGAGTTGTTGGAAGAGTTTATTCAGTTGGAGTAGGTAAAGTTCTTAGCACAGTCCATGACAGAAGCTCTATATTTACTATTATAGCTGTTAATACTCAACTATTTGATGCTTTTCCTCTACCATGTTTTGAATCTGTGGCACATAGCATAACAATTTATAATTAATTAATTAATTATTTTATATTCCAAGAGATTTTAATTGGTTGAAATCTGGATTTTTTATTGACTAAGTTTCTGACATATTAAATTAATTTTAAAAATGTGGGTTTTAAAAATTTTTTTTTTATTTTTCCAAGGTAGGGTCTCATTATAGCCTAGGCTGACCTGGAATTCATTATGTAATCTCAGGCTGGCCTCAAACTCATAGCGATCCTTCTACCTCTGCCTCCTGTGAATTAATTTATTTTTTATTTTAATTAATTAATTTATTTATTTTGGTTTTTCGAGGTAGGGTCTCACTGTAGCTCAGGCTGACCTGGAATTCACTCTGTAGTCTCAGGGTGGTCTTGAACTCATGGCAATCCTCCTACCTCTGCCTCCCAAATGCTGGGATTAAAGGTGTGTGCCACCACATCTGGCTTTTAATTTTTTAATCTATGCCTTTCTTTTACCTTTAAGAATACAAGGAGAGTTAATGAAGACAGCTTATACAATTCTGGGCTGATAAAGCTTGAATTTTCTTAGTTTTCTGAAGCTTTAATGATCGAAAGACTCACAAAATAAAAACGACGATTAGCAGTGAGATATCATTTGACATCTTAGAAGACAGAACTTTCACAGGATTTTAAGTTTTTAGTCTTTTCTCAGAGGAAGGAAGGGGCTTACTGAGCAATGAATGGTACAGAGGGCAGAGAGGGTGGATTCAATTTTCAGTCATGTCAACTTTCTCCTTCTTCCCGTGCCCTCTCTGCAGATAATTAAGGGCTACGTGGCATGTATAAATAGCTTCGCCTGAGAACATCCTCATATCTTTGCCCCTCTCATCACCAAGCAGCGCCCATAACTGATGTTGCAATTAGAGTACTGATTTAGCTCTGAGAGGCACTCTGCAAGTGATCCGCTGAGGAGGACGGTATTTATATCAGTCCTGACTGATGAAGACTTTGTCAACTGTACCTTTGGCAGATCATTTGATGGCCCCTGGGTTAATCTACTTCTCATTATAGCTGATGACCCATGATGATGTGTTTTCTGAAGCACTCATCTTACTCAGTGAGCCACGGTGTGGAACAGCGCTATGTAAATACTGATCGTGAAGGAAGTGCCCCATGCAAAGTGCGAGGGTCAGCAGAAAGGCTGAAGAAATCAAGACATTTAGAGCTTTCACGAGGCATCTGGTCCAATGGGAATTCCGACCTCTGTATTGCCAAGTTTCAGTCTCTGCTGAAATTAGAAAAAGGAAATGAAAACAGACTACATGTGTTCCTATAGAAAGGCTGAGCAATTTGAAGGCTTTTTTTTTCCCTTTTCTTCATTTGATACTTCAACACTTCTCAGACCAAGTAATACAGAATCAGCGATTCTGAGATTACTTTGTTATTTCATTAGAGTTAAAAGTCAGTGACTGACTACATATAAAATATACGAGTATGTAAATGATATAATTAGGGTGTATATAATATATAATTAGATAATTTATATTACAATAAAACAATAATTATAGTTTCTAAGATCTAATTAGAACTTGTATATATAGGTATGTGTACATATACATCTAGATCCCTTCAGAAAGAACGTTCTGCAGGGGCTCATATGAAGCTCTGGGGTCAAAGCAGCTTGGCACTGAGTAAGCAGCAAACAGCAGTTGTTGGAGGCAAATCCCTAAGTGTGGTGAGATGTGCTCCTTCTCCAAATAATTTTACCCTTAATGGCAAAATGCTGGACGATACCATATGTTTGCTGGCACAAAGCTTCACCCTTGGGTGCTTTCTCAGTGAGGAATACCAGTTGTCACAGTCAGCTTCGTGCTGCTGGGATGAACTTCCAAACCAGGCTCAGTTATGGAGGAAGGGATTTACTGAAGCTTGCAGATAGAGGGGACGTTCCATACAGGCGGAAGAAGCTGGCCCCCTTGCACTGGTCCACGCAGAGAGAAAAAAAAGCCACCACCAGGACAAGCAAGCACCCCCCAGGAACAGAGAATGGCAGAACTCAAGCACTTTGCACATCTTCAGACTGGAATTCTGGGCCCACCCTCACACCTTAGGGCTAGAGCCTAGGATCCACCCACAGTGACACCTCCTCCATCCCGGCGGCTGGAGATCTAAATTATGAACTTTAATAAAACTCTTGAATCTATTGTGTGTGTGTGTGTGTGGGGGGGGTCATCCATTCAAACACAGGTCATTTTCATCCTCTGGGAAGAGATTTGCAAACATATCTGCCTGCCCATCCCGACGCCGTTTCCCGATGCACTGTTTCCTCATGACCAGCTTTCTTCCCTCTAAGCCTTCCCAACCTCAAAACCTGTCCACTGATCAAACACACAGAAGCAGTTCCGATGCTGCCACGACACAATCATCGCTCGGGGGGTACTGAGCCCCTCGGATGAATAGCAGAGTCTCTGGCCCTCAGGAAGAGGGGTAGCAGGAAAATAATACCACTGGTCTGGTCTCCGAGGAAACCAGGGGCCAGACCCGCGCTTGGGAGATGGTAATGCTGTTTTGTTTCTTTCTTTCCTCTAACCACAGGCCATCTGCCCTGCTGAAAACTGGGTGAAGGCCTTCCTTGTCTTCTTCTGTAGATATCTGGCCCCCTGCCTCCCTTGTGAATGATGGCTCTGAGCCAAGGACCATCTCTAGTTTCACCTCAGAAATGTCAGATGTAAACTTTGGGAGGATAAAAAGTCAAGCCAGAAATCAATATGGGATTTAGGACTTGTATTCAGAATACATAGAACTTTCAAAACCCCAAAGTGAATGCGCGCACACACACACACACACACACACACACACACACACACACGAGAGAGAGAGAGAGAGAGAGAGAGAGAGAGAGAGAGAGCGCCCAACTTAAAAATAGGCAAACAAGGGGGGGGGGGCGGTAGGAGGATCGCTGTGAGTTTAAGGTCAGCCTGGTCTAGAGTGAGACCCTACCTAGAAAAGCCAATAGAATAAATAAATAAATAAAAAATAAAAATAGGCAAGCAACTTGAAAAGAAATTTTAAAACTACAAAATTATTCAATAGATACACGAAAAGGGACGAGAGTGAATATGTGACTCGCTCAGGCTGTTGAGTTTTCAGTGTCCTTGCTGACACACAAACGCTGTCTTGGGAGCTTATGTTTCTCCCTTCTGCATGCTCTTGCACACTCTAGACAGCATTTTCTTTTAAAAAATATTTTCTTTTTTCATTTATTTATTACAGAAAGAGAGAGAGAAAGAGAGAGAGAGAGAGAGAGTATGGGTATGCCAGGGCCTATAGCCACTGCAAATGAACTCCAGATGTGCACGCCACTATGTGCATCTGGCTTACGTGGGATCTGGGGAACAGAACCTGGTCCTTAGGCTTTGCAGGCAAGCACCTGAACCACTAAGCCATCCCTCCAGCCCTCGAGACAGCACTTTCTAAAGATCTATACTTCTTGAGAATTTTGGTGTGAAGTACTCATGAAGCATATGTGTTGTCCAAGTTGTGACTGGCCATTTCTAGAAAGGTCTAGCAACAGCTAAATGCTGCTGTTCTGAATTGGATATTTTAGTTTCAGCTTCTAAGCCTGTTACAAAAAAAAACCTTGCTTTCCCTTTTGGATTCTGACTGATTCTTGAAGCTCTAGAGGAAGGTCCTACCTGTCCCTCCAGGGGCATTTAAGAAGCATTTGTGACCTTAGGATGTCTGCACTCTGGCATGTTGAAGCCCTGGCAATGAAAAGGTAAATGCTATGTCCTGGGCCCTGGCTTTCCTTCCCTGCATCCCGAGGGAGCGCACTGCCGCTGTTCTGCACAGTAGGGCTGTGGAGATGATTGACCTTGTTCTGGAGAGCTCGCTGTCTACTTGAAGAGTGAAAAGCCAAGAAGAAGAACAGGCGAGGGACAGGAAAGTGGGGTTCGGGAGTAGACAGGAGACCCGGAGAAGGAAGTTCAGAGCAGTTTTAGGGAATTGGAAAGGAGTCAGTTCAGAGTAAGGGAGAGAGATGGTAGCTCTCAGCCTGGTGCAGTTAGAATCATCTGGGTTTTCTGGGATCATGCATGCCAGGGGAGTGCTTTACCATCGAACTATATCCCCAGTCAGTTGTCTATATTTTAAAACATGCAAATGCTTGCTTCTCAATCTAGACTTTATCATTTACTTGATCTGGGTTGGGAATCAAGGGTCTTTAAAACCATCCCAAGAGGTTATAATTCTAAGTGGGGCTCAGCAATGCTGGAAACAATTGCTGAATCACATTGGCAGACTCAGGTCTGCTCCGATCACTCCAGCTGCACAGGATTTTCATGCCCACTTACTTTCATATTCATCCCTTTGTTTGTTCTCAGTGTTATTGAGCACCTGCTGTGCCTCAGGTCCCCCAGTGAAATTCCAGAGCATAACACTGAGATTCCAGAACAGAGACGCTGTTTCACTACACAGTGAAAAAGCCATCTCAGTGAATTCTTGCTTTTTCATTTTGGTGTTCATCTGCTGGATTCAATCCCTGTAAAAGGTAACGAGAATTTAGATATTTCAACTATGTATCGTGGTCCTCTCGCTTACTACCTATCACTGAAACTTTGTAATGCTATATGCAGTTAAGCCTTGTTAAATTCTGACGTTATGAAGATGGGGAAAGTGAGGTACAGAGAGCTAGAGCAATTGCTGTGGTCGCTGAGCTGGTGTCTGGCAGAGTCAAGAGGCTCTAGAGTGGTGTCCTTGGCCACAAAGAACTACCCATTCTCTGTCACACCTGCCTCCAGGCTGGGCTCAAGCCAGCACTTCATGTGCCTGGAACACCGAGTCATACCTCCAAACAGGGTTGAGCCATATATCTTTAACGTGATGGAGGGTATTCTGTCCCAAGTGAATGTGTCCATTGTGGTGAGAAATGAAGCCCATGAGTGTGAGAAAGGACAAAAGAATGACTGAAAAAAAAAATTGGTATTTTTTTAATGTAGCCTCCTCTGAAGAAATGGTGGCTTTAAACTTAACGTCATCAAATGTGTCCTGTGGTTTTCTTTATAAGCTGTCCATTTGATATATAATTTCAAAAAAAATATTGGCTATCCTAAGATACCATATGATACTCTTTGAAAATACTTTGATTTTCACTGTTTTGGTGTGTGTGGTGTATAGTTTGTGTGTGTGGGGTGCATACCCCACAGACATGCAGATGTGCATGCCCTTGTATGTGCATGTGGAGGAGGTTGAGTGTCCTCCCCTATCATTCTTGCAACATTTTTTCTCCTAAAACAGTCTCTCACTAACCTGAATGCTTCCTTTTTTTTTTTTTTTTTTGTTTTGTTTTGTTTTGTTTTCCAAGGTAGGGCCTCGCTCTAGCTCAGGCTGACCTGGAATTCACTATGTAGTCTCAGGGTGGCCTTGAACTCATGGTGGTCCTCCTACCTCTGCCTCCCGAGTGCTGGGATTAAAGGCATGCGCGCCACCACGCCTGGTTTAGAGATTGTATTTTGCCCAACTTTCACTTTAAAGTCCTCAATCAAACTTGCATGAATTTCAGTGTTTGGAATAAAGTAAGGGTAATATTTCTTCTCTTTAGTCTGATGTTGTGGAATTTTATGGTGCTATTTTTTGGTAAGGTTTTTTTTTTTTTTTGTCTCTCAGGAACTCTGTTATGGTTTGACTATGACATGTCTCTAACAGGCTCATGTGCTGAACACTTGGTCCCAAGTTGGTGCTGCTATTTTGAGAGGTTCTGGACATTTTAGGAGGTGCAGCTTTGTTGGAGGAAGCAGGTCACTGGTAGTGTTGTTTTGAAAGTTATTCCAGGTCCTCTATCTTTATTTCACTCTGCTTCCTGTTCACCATGAGGTGAAAAAAGTTCTCTACCACATGTTCTCACTGCACGGTCTTGTGTCCAAGTGTCCTGGGTTAGGCAAGCATGGGCTTGGCCCTCTGAAACGGTGTGCAAAGCAAGCCCTCCCTCCCCTCCGATGTTTCCATCAAGTATCATAGTTACCATAAGACTGTTTCACACAGAGCAAGACTTGCAGACGTTTGAGATGCTGGGTTGACTCTCACGTAGTTTACTATTTCTACCCCATTATCTATTTTCATTTTGTTTTGCATTTTGAGAGTCTTGCTGCATAGATACATAATATTTAATTTTCATTATCAACTGAATAGTAGTCATTATTATTTCATGACACCTTTCTTAGGCCAGCATTGATAAAAGCCATTCAAATAAACAGAAAGCTTCCCTTTTGGTTAGTGGTGACAAGATCACAAGCCACTGGATGTTCTGACGGACGTAACTCTTAGCTCTTGGGAAGTTTCATAGCAGAACCTGGACACATAAGTCTATGAAATTTCAGGCTAGTGTTCATAGGCTTAGGAAACTTCTGGTCACCATCCCCTGCAGCACAGGGAGAAGGGTGTTTCTGGAGTGAAGGTCATGGAAACTGAGCTGAGGAGGCTGGGGAAAGCAAGGCATCAGGACTCCCGTTTCTTTCGACCGCTCATGGGGCTTTTCTCTGCTTTCATGTACCAGGGCCTCTAAGATTACCTGTGTCTCTAGGGGCAAGAGCCCTCCATGGCAGCCCAGGGCATGAACACGGGGAGGAAAGTGGTTCAGGAAGATAGACTCTTGACGCCACTGTTGATGGAAGGAGGTGGGACTGAGAAGTGTATATAATTTTACTCTCTCTTTTCTACTGAATTTTCACATTTAATTTCCCAAGATCTCTTTGTGACCCCTTGTTTCTTTACCCTCATAGAAATTTTTTTTCAAAAATATTTTTATTTATTTATTTGCAAGCAGAGAGAGACAGACAGATAGAGAGGAGAGAGAATGGGCACGCACCAGGGCCTCCAGCCACTGCGATCAAACTCCAGGCATATGTGCCACTTTGCATCTGGCTTTACGTGTGTACTGGGGAATTGAACCCTGGTCTTTAAAGTCTGAAGGCAAGCGCCTTAACCACTGAGTCGTCTCTCCAGCTTCCTCATAGAGTTTTGATCTTGCTTTATCACTGCAACGTCTTTCTTAATCTTACGGGGACTTCAGGTTCCTTCAGTGTCCTTTATTTTCTTTGTGTCCTCATGGGATGTCATTGTCGGTGTGTTTCTTGGTGTCTCTGCTATCAAAGGTCTGGTCCTCCCCAGGTTTTCAGTCGTCGTTAGACACAAGCTGCTGGAAGATGGAGTGGGAGATGCTTCATTTCTAGGGGTTACTTTACGATGATTAACACGGAGTTCCCCTAACTGCTGAGAGACCTCCAGATGCTGCTCTGTGGAACTCATCTCTCGAACCACTCAGTGTCTCCAAGTAAGAAACCTCATCATTCCTGTTTGGAAGAAAAAGGGACCCAAGTACCAGGAACCTGTGTTCAGAGACATTAGGGCATGTAACACCCATTGACCGGGTATTCCAAGCACAGGCGTCCTCAGCCGATCCCACACTTTGCTGCAGTCGTGGTAGAAATGGCAAACTCGAATAATGCAGTGCTTGATCTATGCCAGGCTTGAGTCTGCCTCATGTTGTTCGTCTCATCTCAGCCTCTCACCAGCCCCATGACACAGAGACTTGCCCTAGCCTGAGAGGCGACTGAGGAACAAAGTTGAATAACTAGCCTGAGCTCACACAGCTACTGAGTTGTAAAGGTAGAATTTGAACTCAGGCCCTTTGATAGACCATATGGTTTATGCAATTTACCTCCTTGATAGGCAAATGTGGCTGGTAGGTGGGCACTATGATTCCTGATAGGCCTCGCAGATTGTGTGTCCCATGAAGGAAAGGGTTGTATCCATTTTACTCACCATTGTACCCCTAAATCCTAACACAGTTCAGGGCAATATATTTTATTGGAATGAATTACTTTCTACGGCCTTTCTTACAGAAGCAGTCCTTGTCCATAATGGGAGTAGTCTACCTAAAGGAGGGTGTGGCTGGTTAGGTCTTCTATTTTTCCCTTGGTCGTACAAACTCCTCTTTCCTTTTGAGATGGGGGAGGAGGTTGGAAGAGAAGCGTCTCTAAGTATATTTGTGTAGTCAAACTTAATCTCCTTTTGGATGCTTTATTTTTTGTTCACACTGTGACTGTTCCTTGGGAGTAAACCCTCTCACTTTTTCTCAATATTGTGGGCTATGAATTTACATTCCTTACAGTGACTGTTATCCGACAATCAGAGACAACCCCTGGCTCCCCTTCTCTGTTAAAAACAAGTCTTTCAATTGTTTGGTTTTAATGAATGTCCCACCATTCTTTTCCTTGCAGAATGGCAGTGATTTGACTATGACTATTTAAAGCATGAATTTCCTGAAATGTAATGGCCCAGAGACAATGCAATATATATACTTTGCATGTATAAATAAGAAAAAAAAAAAAAAAAGCCGGGCCTGGTGGCGCATGCCTTTAAACCCAGCACTCGAGAGGCAGAGGTAGGAGGATTACCCATGAGTTTGAGGCCACTCTGAGAATACATAGTGAATTCCAGGTCAGCCTGGGCTAGAGTGAAACCCTACCTCAAACCCCCCCCCACCCCTGCCAAAAAACCCCTCTAGATCATATTTCAAAGATTTTTTGCAGTCTTGGAAAGGGTTCCATGCATAATCTGTCTCTGAAGTTTGATTATTATCAATCATATTTATTGTAGGTAGCACAGATAGTTGATCTTTTTAATAATTACTTGTTCAGAATTCCTGATTTCTCAATAGCTGATAGTTAATAGAAACACTTTATTTTATTTATTTATTTAAGAGAGAGAGAGAGAATGGGTGCGTCAGGGCCTCCAGCCACTGCAAATGAACTCCAGATGAATGTGCCCCCTTGTGCATCTGGCTTACATAGGTCCTAGGGAGTTGAACCTGGGTCCTTTGGCTTTGCAAGCAAGCACCTTAACCACTAAGCCATCTCTCCAGCCCCTAATTTTTTTTTTTTTTTGCTTGCTTTAGGATGAGTACAACAATACTTTTTCTTTTCTTTTCTTTTCCTTTCTTTCTTTCTTTTTTTTTTTTTTTTTAGGCAGGGTCTTATTCTAGCCCAGGCTGACCTGGAATTCACGATGTAGTCTCAGGCTGGCCTTGAACTCATGGTGATCCTCCTACCTGTGTCTCCAGAGTTCTGGAATTAAGGGCGTGCACCACTACACTTGGCAATAGTTTTATTTTTCTTATTGCAGAAGCAATTCACTAGAAGTAAGATATAATACGATGGGGAACATGAATGATTTTTTAAGTCAGTAGCTTTAAGAATTGCTTGGTGAGTGTTGGAGTATGGCTAAGAGACAGAGTACTTGTCCAGGATCATGAGCTTCAGATTTCTTCAGTACCTCAGAAAAATTGCTTAGATATATTGCTCATATAAACCATGCAAGACCATTTTCATCTATGTTAAGCAAAACGTGAATTTCTGTAGATGCTTATGGAAACAGTACAGAGAGGATGAAAAATAATTGAAACCAGGAACTGGAAATGCAGGGTGTCAGACCTCTTTCTTTTTTTTCCTTCCCTCCTTTTCACTAATTTTTTTTTACATACTTTCTGTACACCTACGCCCAAGGGCACAGTGGACAATTAGTGGGATGAGAGCCTTCCTGTTAAGGAGCTTATATTTTCACAGATTATAAACAGTAAGCCAGTCAGAGCAAAATAAACAGAAATAAGGTTTGAAAAGAGTGATTCTTTTTGTTGTTGTTGAGACAGTCTCACTATGCAGCCCAGGCTGGCTCTGAGCTCAGGCGTCTCCTGTTTCAGCATCCTGAGTGCTGGGATTGTAAGTATGAACCATCATACGCACTTAAAAATAAGATCCTTATTCTTTATTATTATTTATTTATTCAAAAGAGAGAGAGAGGCAGACAGAGAGAGAGAGAAAAGACACACCAGGACTTCTAGCCACTGCAAATAAACCTAGATGCATGCACCACCTTGTGCATCTGGCTTACGTGGCTCCTGGAGAATCAAACCTGGGTCCTTTGGCTTTGCAGGCAAGCACCTTAACCACTAAGCCATCTCTCCAGCCCAAGATTCTTATTTATTTATTTTTTGGTTTTTCGAGGTAGGGTCTCGCTCTAGCCCAGGCTGACCTAGAATTCACTATGTAGTCTCAGGGCCTTGAACTCATGGCAATCCTCCTACCTCTGCCTCCCAAGTGCTGTATTAAAGGCATCCGCCACCATGCCTGGCCCAAGATTCTTATTTTTAACTGGGACAAGAGGGAACAAGATAAGGTAATGGGAGGGAATTACAATCAAAATACATTATATATACATGTACAATAATTGTCAATAACGGGCTGGAGACATGGCTTACCAGTTAAGGCAGTTGCCTGCAAAGCCAAAAGACCCAGGTTTGATTCGCCAAGACCCATGTAAGCCAGATGCACAATGTGGCACATGCATCTGGAGTTCGTTTGCAGTAGCTGAAGGCACTGACAGGCCCTTTCTTTCTTTCTTTCTTTCTTTCTTTCTTTCTTTCTTTCTTTCTTTCTTTCTCTCTCTCTCTCTCTCTCTCTCTCTCTCTCTCTCTTTGTATCTATCTGCCTCTTTCTCTCTCAAATAAATAAATAAATAATCTTTAAAAATTAATATAAAAATTGTCAATAAAAATAAAATTGAGGTTGCAGAGGTAGCTTAGTGATCAAGGCACTTGCTTGGGAAGTCTAAGGACCCAGATTAGATTCCCCAGTACCCTTGTAAGTCAGATGCACAAGGTGGTGCATATGTCTGGAGTTTGTTTTCAGTGGCAGGAGGCCCTGGTGCACTCATTCTCTCTACCTGTGTCTTACCCTCTCTCTCTCTCTCTCCCTCTCTCAAATAAATAAAATATAAAAAAGAAAATTTTCTCTGTATGTAATAAATAAATAAAATATTCTAAAAATAAGATTCTTTTTTATTTGTTTTTTCTTATTTATTTATGAGTGGAGGGGAGGGAGGGAGGGGGGGGGAATGGGCATACCAGGACCTCTAGCCACTGCAAACGAACTCCAGACCCATGCCACTTGTGCATATGGCTTTACATGGGCACTGGGGAATTGAACCTAGGTCCTTGGGCTTTTGCAAGCAAGCGCCTTAACCACTAGGCCATGTCTCTAGCCCCAAAATAAGGTTCTTGTAGATAGACTGACTATAAAATTTGCCACACACTTTTGTGTGTGTGCAGGTGGTGTTGAGAATCGAGCTCAGGGTTCTAAAGTGAGCACCTACCCTGAGCTTCACTCTCAGGCCTGCTGGAGGTGAGAGTCACAGTCATGCTTGACAATAAGTGTGAAACTAGTCAGAGCACACCAGGCATGTCATGGGCGAAGGGCTAGGCAAAGAGTTGGAAGAGAGTAACGCGGCAAGGTCTGGTGGCTACTTGAGACTGGTGGTAAGAGGCTCTTCGTGTAAGCTGAGACCTGAATAAGAAGGAGCCAAGCGCAGAAAGGTGACAGTGATGAGCCTTCTAGGCAGCGAGAACAAGAGCAAAGGTTCCCAGGGAAGAACAAGCTGGAGCATTTGAGGAACAGTGTGGCTGGTGTGAGATGGACAGGGAGACTAATTGGGCACAGGACCAGAGATGTAGGCAGGGGCCACATGAGGTCAGGTCTAGTGAGTTTGACTCCATTCAAAGCAAGAGTAGAGGGCATCAGAATGTTTTTCAGCAATGAAGTGATTTGACTTGCTTTACTTTTTATTTTTCTTTTTGAGCCCAACAGACTGACCTTTTTTTATGAGAGAGAGAGAGAGAGAGAGAGTTGCATCACCTTATGCATCTGGCTTACGTGGGACCTGGAGAGTCGAACATGGGTCCTTATGCTCACAGGGAAGTGCTTTAACCACTAAGCCATCTCTCCAGTGCTTGCTTTACTTTTTAAAGAGACCATTCTACAATGTTATGTGTTTATATAGTTTAAAAATAATTTGCATTTTTATTAAGCCCATCAACATTCCATCATGGATGATAGAGAAGGGAGTGAGGCTACCATCCCCCTCTAAGGAGTTCCTGGCAGTTCATGGTTGTTGGGGGAAGGGGAGACATTTCCTGCAGTGGTGTTGGCACTGGTAAGTTGCATGGGCTCTAGAAACGATCTCCACCCATGTTCATGCAGGTAACCCTAATTAAACTCAGTGGGTTACGTAAATACACAAAGGGAAAAAGAGACAACAAAACAGAAGAGGGAGTGGTTGGGAAGAAGAAAGGGATGAGTGGAAGGAGGTTGGTGAGAGGAGACAAGAGAAGGTAATGAGAGGGAATTATAATCAACATACATTATATACATGTATATGTATATAAATTGTCAATAAAAGAAAATTAAATTAAAAAGCAAACAAGAAATGATGCATAAAAATAATTTGTATTTTTTTTTTTTTTGGTTTTTCGAGGTAGGGTTTCACTCTAGCCCAGGCTGACCTGGAATTCACTATGGAGTCTCAGGGTGGCCTTGAACTCACAGCGATCCTCCTACCTCTGCCTCCCGAGTGCTGGGATTAAAGGCGTGCGCCACCACGCCCGGCAATAATTTGTATTTTAATGATCTTTCCTTTGATGTGGTTATTTCATACAGTTACTACCTTTAAATGATGCAAAAGTAATAGTTGCCCCTGCCACCACTACCCCACAGGGCCTGGCGGAGTCCTTCATGACCCTACAGTGAATATCATAACCCCACTGAGGTCAGTAAATTTCTTATCAAAAAGAAGTGTTAGAAGTGTTCTCTTTTGGCCATGTGAAGGTTAACGTGCCTATTAGCCATTTAAGAGGCAATGGATGACATGTAGCCGAGTCTGGAGGTGTGTGGAGAGGTTGGGGCATCATATCAAACGCTGCCAAAGAACTAGTCCAGGGCCGCTCAGCCGCTGCTGGCTCAGCGGTCTTGCTTATTAGTTCTGTGTCTGTGACTTCCTGTGGGTGCAACCTGACCCAGTCCTTATCCACGCATGGCTGTCCCAGTCCACCTTGGAGGATTCCTTATTCCTTCCAGAAAGCCTTGCTCAAGGACCCAACAAAAGTGGGAAGCAGGGAAGGACCCACATGATATGAAGTAAACCTCAGGCCAATAGAGAATGAAATCCAGTGGAGAAGTCCTTCCCTCTTCTCCTCGGGTGAAGTTGTTCATGTGGCTCCTGAGGAAGGCCCCTGGGGGATGAAGCGATCAGTCGTGCTCGATCCCAGGAGGCAGGCAGTTTGGTAACGTCCCATACATCTGCTCCCCTTTCTCTCAAGTCTTACGGCTTGTGTGAGTCAGTGTCATGTTGTTCTAACAAAATACTTGTAGCCAGGTAGTTTATTAAGAAATGAGTCATTCAGGTCACAGTTCTGGAAGGTTCAGAGCAAGGCTCCACTGTCCTGGTGAGGGCACTGTCTCTATCATAAAATGGTAAAGAAACAAAAGGGAACTGTATGTGTGCAGAAGGGCCCACACAGTGGAGTGACCTAGCTTGACATTGCTGTTTTTTTTTTTTGGTTTTTCGAGGTAGGGTCTCACTCTAGCCCAGGCAGACCTGGAATTCACTATGGAGTCTCAGGGTGGCCTCGAACTCATGGCAATCCTCCTACCTCTGCCTCCCGAGTGCTGGGATTAAAGGTGTGTGCCACCACACCCGGCTCAACATTACTGTTTTCTTGAGCAGTGATGCACTGTCTTCAAGACTAACATAAATCCCTTCAAAAGGTGGTTTCAAGGCTGGAGAGATGGCTTAGCAGTTAAGGTGCTTGCCTGTAAAACCAAAGGATACAGGTTCGATTCCCTAGTACCCACATAAAGCTGAATGCGCAAGGTGGCACTGGAGTTCGTTTGCAGGGACTGGAGGCCCTGGTGTGCCAGTGCTGTCTCTCTCAAATACACAGTGAAAAACAAAAGGCGCTGCCCTCATGATCCAGCCGCCTTCCGTTAGGTCTCTTAAGGTTCCGCTCCCTCTCGACATTGCCACATTAACACCAAGATGTAGAGCATGAAATTTTGGGGACAAACCACACTCCAACTAAAGCACTCTTCTTTCCCTGAAGTTGCAATGACCTTCTTGTTGTTGGGATAAAGCACTTGACCCAAAGCAGCTGATGGGCGGACAGGTTTTCATTTTGGCTTGCAGTCTTGAGAAGAAGCTTCACGAAGGCAGGGGAAAGCGCGGCCTGAGCAGAGACTGGACGTCACCTCTGCCGCAGTGGGTGGACAACGGTAGCAGAAGAGTGAGCCACATTGTGGCCAGGGGAAGCTGCCTGTAACGTTTCGAGGTTTGTCCCTAACAACACACTGCTTCCAGCAAGGCTCCACCTCCCAAATTGCTACCAGCTGGGGACCAAGCATTCGGCACACAAGAGTTTGTGGGGCCATCTGATTCAAACCACCACACAGGAGAAGGGCGTAGATGTGGTGCAGGCATGGGGAAGGAGGCGGCAGAAGACAGGAAGGCCGTGTGACGCAAACTTACTGTAGGGGGTGGTTCTCATTGGTGGGATGCTGCCCTGGTCAAGCGGGAAGAGACTAGAGGGATGGCAAACATGGAGGCCTCAAGGAGACCATCAGGCCTCAAGGAGACCAGTTTTCATTGTGTGATAGGGAAGGGAGCTTGCCTAATGTGTACTGAAGGGGGGAAAACTAGAACCATGCTCTGCTTTGAAGAGCAGCAGGAAGCAAAATGGAGGCTGAAGCCAGGCATGAGGGCACACGTACACTCCTGGTACTTGGGAGGTGGAGACAGGCAGGCTGGGAGCTAGTTCAAGGTCATCCTTGGCTGCATAGTGAGTTTGAGGGCAGACTGTGCTGCATGAGACCCTTCCTGAAAAACACAAAAAAAAATCCAAACCCTCCAAATAAACAAAACCAAAGAGGAGCGGGCATCACGAATTGAAAAGGAAAGATGTTAAATTTTCTACGAACGGGCACTATTAACTCCACGTCCATGGCAATGTTTCAGGACGGATATGATTGTAAAAGGGAAGTCTGTGAAAAGGCTGTAAAGGCAGGAATTAAGGACACAAATGATGGGTCAGCCGAGATTGGCGGAGGGGAGGAGGATAGTTTGGGGAATGAAGAGGCAAATACACAGTGACAGGAAGGGAGGTCACTGGGCCACCGGTGTGGAGGCCGTGGTTGTGATGAGTCACTCAGCCAGCCTGCTTTGTTTGTCTGTTCCTCCCCCCCCTCAAAGATTGACTTTTCTCCTGCATTTTCACTTGTCTGAGCTCAAGAACCTTAACGCAGTCGGGTTCCCCAATGCCTAGGACAGAATCTGTGGAAGATGCGCTAACAGCGTGTGCTTCTTGGTCACGCTCACTGTGGCAGGGTGGCGGGGTCCTAGGTGAGTCACTGTTGGGGAACAGGATGTGGGTGTCAGGTGATCCAGGAGCTACCACAGCCGTCCTCACCTCTGGACTTCCTGCTGATCAGAAGAGCTGGGGGAAAATCGGCTGAATGCATTTGGCTACAGTGATGTTTATACTTGGGGGTGTGTCGGGGGCAGAGGGTGCTGCTTCACAGGGATTTCTTTGCTGCAGGCCAGCAGTCACCAGCAGACTGCCTTCTGTTTTTCAGCTTGGAACATTTCCTCCGTAGAGCTATAGGGAAACATCTTTTATTAAATTCAACCCCTCAAAAGTGTCCAGGCAAGCTGGGCATGGTGGCACACGCCTTTAATCCCAGCACTCGGGAGGCAGAGGTAGGAGGATCGCCGTGAGTTCAAGGCCACCCTGAGACTACATAGTGAATTCCAGGTCAGCCTGGGCTACAGTGAGACCCTACCTCGAAAAACCAAAAAAAAAAAAAATAATAATAATAAAATAAATAAATAAATAAATAAAATAAAATAAATAAATAAATAAATAAAAGTGTCCAGGCAGGAAGAATAACAAGCAGTGTGTGTGTGTGTGTGTGTGTGTGTATGTGTGTGTGCGTGTGCATGTATGTTTGTGTGTATATATGTGTGTGTATATGTGTTTATGTGTGTGTATGTGTTTATGTGTGCATGTGCGTTTATGTGTTTGTGTGTGCGCGTGTTCTTTCTGAGTGTTAGCTTGGCTTCTGCTTCTTTCCGAAGAGGACAAACACCTTTCTGTGGGGAGGAGTTTTGGACAGTGACTGGCTCACAGGCCTGCATGAGTCAATGGCCCATTAAGGGAACGTTCAGGGTAGTGTCTTTTGGATTTGTGCATCCGGCAGCACGGGAGCAAAGGGCTGCAGAGTTTAATGAGTCCCTGTCTTGGCCTTCATTACGGCTAGCGAGCATCTGGACCACTGGCTTGTCACAGGTTCTCATATTCTTCCCACAGGCAGACGGAAGCGTATCTCAGAGAAGAGGTCAGGCTTCAAGGGTCATGTCGTTCAGATGCCCGCGCTACCTGTCCTAGCTGAGTGCCCACAGAGCACACATCTTCCTCCGTGTTTCTTGGGAAGGATCAGTGAGATGTCAGCGAGGGTCCTGCTTAAAGCATACATGAGCAGAAATAGTTATGGTTATCATTTTATTTTATTTTTGTTTTTTTGAGGTAGGGTCTCACTCTAGCTCAGGCTGACCTGGAATTTACTATGTACTCTCAGGGTGCCCTCGAACTCATGGCGATCCTCCTACCTCTGCCTCCTGAGTACTGGGATTAAAGGTGTGTGCCACCATGCCCGGCTTATTTTATTTTTTGTTTATTTTTATTTATTCATTTGAGAGCAACAGACAGAGAGAGAAAGAAGCAGAGAGAGAGAGAGGGAGAATGGGTGCACCAGGGCCTCCAGCCACTGCAAACGAACTCCAGATGCATGCACCACCTTGTGCATCTGGCTTATGTAGGTCCTGGGGAGTCGAGCCTCGAACGGGGGTCCTTAGGCTTCCCAGGCAAGCGTTTAACCACTAAGGCATCTCTCCAGCCCATGGTTATCATTTTAGAAAGACATGTTGACATGTCATGTCGTTCTCAGCTGTCTAGTGTGATGGACGGTCTAGGGAGAAGAGGAAACACACTTAGGGTAGAGGAGTTGAGACAGGATGAGAGGAACACCAGATGGAGTATGAAATTTTGGCACTCTGAGTATCGAGGCTGAATTTGGTCAGCTGCTTGGGCCTTTTACCTATAACATGGCCATAATGTTTGCTTCACGAGGCTGTTGTAAGGAGCAGATCAATAAAACACTGAGCACAAGACCTACTTTAGAGTAAGCATTCATCAGAGAAGCGCACAGATGATTAATGGTGGTAACTAGCTGGGAATCAGCACCCGAACAATAGAGGCAGTGTAGCTGAGTGGAGAAGAGTGGCCTCCTGCATTCCTGAAATTACACCAAGTTTGTAATTATCCACTTTGCAAGGGCAGCAGCCGACCCTGTCCAAAGCTCTGTCCTGGAGACTCCACAAAGGTTGCTAGGTTTGCTATAACAAGGGCCCCTTTCAAACACACACAAGTTCTTAATAATCCTGGACTCTAATCTTGGACATCCATTTTTTTTTTTCATTTTGCTCTAGAAGTCCCACCCTTTGGTTAAAAGCAGTGTATACTAAATTCCTACTTTCAAAAATGAGGGGTATAATTAATTTTTTTTCCAAAAACATTCTTTTGAAGCTGAACACTCAGGCTTGGTACAAATTCTTACTCTCAAGTTTGTTCAAAGTTCATGGGAACAGCATCTCACTGTATCATTCATGCCAAAATTGCTTAAAATTGCTTAAGTGTGGTATTGAATCACAAGGCAACAATCAGATAAACTAAGAGTATGACACATTTTAGAAGTCAGTTACTCTAGAGTCCAACAATTTGAAAAACAAAGCAAAACAGAAAAGCAACTTTGGAGGTTGATAGACACAGATTAAAAGTTACAAGGTAACTAAACACAATGCAGGAGTCTTGGGTGAACGTGCGCTACTGCTTCCCTTCATGGCAACAATCTCACTGTGCTATACCTTGTGGGAAAAGCGCAGAAACAGGAAAATATCTTTGTTTTCAAAGGAGATACAAGTATATAGCATTGCAATTCATGATGCCTATAACTGACTTTCAAATAGTTCTACAAAAGAATGGACTCAAGTTTGCACTATCTCTGGTTAAGTATACAGATATAGATGTATAAAGAGAAAACTAATTTTTTTTCATTTTTCAAGGTGCGGTCTCACTCTAGCCCAGGCTGACCTGGAATTCACTATGTAGTCTCAGGGTGGCCTTGAACTCATGATGATCCTCCCACCTCTGTCTCCCAAGTGCTGGGATTAAAGGTATGTGCCACCATGCCCGGCAATAAATATTTTTTGAGGGCTGGAGAGATGGCTTAGCAGTTAGGGCATTTACCTGCAAAGTCAAAGACCTCGGTTTGATTCCCCAAGACCCATGTAAGCCAGATACACAAGATGGCGCATGCATCTAGAGTTCGTTTGCAGTGGCTGGAGGCCCTGGTGTGCCCATTCTCTCTCTTTCTCACCCTCTTACCCGGTCTCGCTCTCTCAAATAAATAAATAAAAATTTAAAAAAATAAATATTTTTTTGAAATATTTGGAACATGGAAGATGTTAACTCTTGGGTGATCTTTTTAGATCTTTATTGAACTGTTCTTTTCACTTTTTTGAAGGCTTGAGAAATTTCAAACTAAAAAGGTGAGCAGGAAGTTTCATGGGAGAAAACAAACGAGCCAAACCTCCTGTCTTCTTCCAGTGAACACTGCTGGTAGGGTGCTCTCACAGTCCTTCCAAAGACCCTTTTTGAGATGTAGGGTTCCCACCACATGTAAAAGATAGGCATTTAAGTCCATGGCCCATTCTCACATTACAAAATGTTCAGTTCTTTATAATCTTGCAACTGGGGCTGTATTGAGAGGTAGATGCGGCTTGCTCTGAAAATGTAACAATGAAACAAAGACACATTTGGGAAAGTAATCATTGAAAAAAAAAAATCCTCAGGAAATAAAAATCTCTCCTGCTATCAATAGGCAGTTGGCCTGTGAAGTTTCTCGGGTAAAATTAGTAGGAATCTTATCCGCCTATATCATAAAGACTCAGCTTTCGAGGGTAAAAAGAGCTTTGAAAATTGTACCTAGAATTTTCGGAGGAGGGGAGAAAATACCACATGTGTCTAGCTTATGTTACATATCTCAGGAAGGCGTTTCTCTTCAAGAATGAATCCCTGGGATCATCCTACACGGGGCTTAATTATCACGTTCCGAGGAAGTTTGAGAACTTAATGACACCTTCGGACCCACTGGTGTCAGATTTAAAACTGACCACACAAAATGTTGGGGGCAAAAAGTAGTCCAGTAAACAAACTTATTAATAGCAATGAAATCCCACAGGGAACACAGACACACACACAAGTCAGTGGGGATATTGAATTCCTGGGATAAGTTAACATGGATTAAGCAAAACTTTTTATAGTGCGAGTCCTTAGTATCAAATTTTGAAGCACAGCAACATTTAATAATATAATTATTTATATTAACCAGTTCTAATAGGTTGTGAATAATTCTAAAGGGACATATTAAAGGGAAACATTAATTTTCTCAACATCCAGTTTATTGGGTACCTATTCTGTTCCCAGTTTGGGAATAAAGCCATATGTGCCATGTTGGAGTCCACTTTACTGGGGAAGAAAACTTTATTATTATTATTTATTATATCTCATTGAATTTTTTTCTTTTCTTTTATTTATTTACTTATTTTGGTTTTTGATTTTTTTTTAAATTTACAACTTCCATAATTGTAAACAATATCCCATGGTAACTCCCTCCTTCCTCTCTCCCCCCACTTGCCCCTTTGAAACTCCACTCTCCATCATAGTCCCTCCTCCTCTCAATCAGTCTCTCTTATATTTTGATGTCATGATCTTTTTCTTCTATTATGATGGTCTAGTGTAGATAGTGACAGGCACTGTGAGGTCATGGATATTTAGACCATTTTGTGTCTGGAGGAGCACCTTGTAGGGAGTCCTACCCTTCCTTTGGCTCTTACATTCTTTCTGCCACCTCTTCCACAATGGACCCTGAGCCTTGGAAGGTGTGATAGAGATATTTCAGTGCTGAGCACTCCTCTGTCACTTCTTCTTAGCACCATGGTACCTTCTGAGTCATCCCAAGGTCACTGCCATCTGAAAAGAGAAGCTTCTCTAACCACAAGTGAGAGTAGCATTAATACATGGGTATGAACATTAAGAGAAGTGCTTACTGGGCAGTTTGGTGAGCCTAGTATATAGATTTAGCCAGACACCAGCAGACATTACACCCCTAGGGCTCATGACTACCATTGCTGTAGGTTTTCAGTATCAAGGTTATATTCCCTCGCATGGAATGGGCTTCCCATCAAATTAGAGAGCAGTTGGTTTTCCCCATAACAGATGTGCCACTGTTGCACGTGTTGGCTCACTTGGCCTGGCTGGCCAAATATAAGGCTTGCAGTGTCCACTGTTGAGTATCTTCACTGGTGATTTCTCTCTCTCCTGTTGAACTGCATGCAGCATGGCTTTTTCCAGCTTTCTGTCAGCTGGTCTACATGGAGGAGGTTTTCAGCTCAGTTCCAACAGGATATCTAGTGATCCTGCAGCCCAAGTATGTGGAGTCTTCAGCAACAGGATCTTACCATCTATTCCTGGGGGGAAACCAAGGGCCTTGGCAATGGCCTGTAATGTTTTGGGTGCATCAGGGACCTCCCTGACCAACAGCTCACTGGAAGGTATCCAATTCCTGGCACTGAAATTTTCTAGTAACAATTTATGGCTCTTGTGTGTTTCATTGTCCAAAAAAGTAGGATCCCATATGACTTATTCATATCCTCTTAGATTTTGATTAGCCCTCCCTCCACCTTTCCTTTACACAATCTCTTTCTTGGGGAGTATTTCAACACCACTGTTAATGTCATCTATTATATAATGAGGGTCATGGCCATT
This sequence comes from Dipus sagitta, assembly GCA_036346955.1. Taxonomy (NCBI): domain Eukaryota; kingdom Metazoa; phylum Chordata; class Mammalia; order Rodentia; family Dipodidae; genus Dipus; species Dipus sagitta. Next base: position 140,161,438 of record CM070777.1, read on the forward strand.
CATTTTACAGCCCTCAGACTGGGTAACTGGAAAGTCCCAAGAATCTTTAATGGTTTCTGAAAGTTCTCTGGCTAAAGATTGGTGTCATATCTGTCAGTCATTCTGATAATCTTATCAAAGTGCTATTTCCACAGTGTTTAGTGTTCTTCTGTTTCTTTCTGTCTCTTGGTGACTTGTAGAAGGCTTTGATGAGCAGGAGAGAGGCAGATGGTATTGCCTCAACCTGGGCCTGTCTGTTCTAGAGGGTCATTTTCACTGTTACCCTCAGATCCTGACAGTCACCAGTGGCTATGGTGATGTTATCAGCAACCATTTTGGAGACAGACCCAGGGGACCTATTTTGGGGGTGTATAGGGAAGGTGTGGAACCACGGAAACAACTTTGATCTCACTGGGTTTGAACTTGGCAGTGTAGCAGAGATGGCTGGTGTCAGATAAACCCAGATTCTACACCTTGACCTCCTCTTCACTGAAAGCCAGACTAAAATTATTAAGAGTTATAGCACTAGTTATTGCTATGAAAGGGTAATTTGTCAATTGGTTGTCTGGAATAGCTTAGATTTTGTGAACATCAATAATCACATAAAATTATCAGATTTGGAACTAGTTTTATACATGCTTAAAAGTGTTCTTCTCTCTCTAATAAATAAATAAAAATAAAATATTTTTTAAAGGTTTTAGGGCTGGAGAGACAGTTTAGCAGTTAAAGTGCTTGCTTGAGAAGCCTAAGGACCCAGGTTCGACTCCCCAGTACCCATGTAAAGCCAGGTGCATATGGTGGTACATACGTCTGGAGTTCATTTGCAGTGGCTAGAGGCCCTGGCACACCCACTCTCTCTCCCCCTGTCTCTCTAATAAATAAATAAAAATAAAATATTTTTTCACAGAAGTTCTCTAAATTTCTTCATGGTAAAGGGCTACACAGTCTCCAAATACAGCTTCTAAGATGACTTCCTAAAATACTGATGGTTGGAACTGTTATACTCTCAGTTAGGGTCCCCACCCCAGTACTCCCAGAGGTGAAGAACAGGATTGGCATCTGTGTGATGGTGGGTGGTAAGGATGTGGGGGCATTGCTCACTTGGGAGTATAGGTCATTGGTGGCAGGTACAGCCACTAGAGTTACATTTCTGAGTTAAAGTCTAGGCTCTGCTTGTGGTTCCTATATGGTCTTGAGTAAGTTAGTTAATTTTTTCCTAAACCCAGTTTCCTCAGCTATAAGCAGAAATAGTAATAATATAAAATTTCTACATTGAGATGTCTTCCCTAGATTTAACTATTGTATGGCTCCTGCGCTTATTGTTATTGTTAGGTTATCTGATCATTCCTAGTCTCTCTGATTATGGGCCAGGCTCATTGCATTTTGCTTTTGCATTTGTTTTAGTTTTTCTTTTTTGAGACAGGGTGTCACTGTGTAGTCTTGGCTGGCTTGGAACTTGCTATGTAGGTCAGGATGGCCTTGAATTAGTGGCAATGCTTTTTTTTTTTTAGTTAAGTTATTTTTATTTATTTATTTATTTTTATTTTCTCAGTTTTTATTAATATTTTCCATGATTATAAAAAATATCCCATGGTAATACCCTGCCCCCCTTTCCCCTTTGAAATTCCATTCTCCATCATATCCAGTGGCAATTCTTTTGTCTCTGGAATTATAGACATGCACTTAGCTGCCTAAATGGATTTTTATTCTTATTTCCAAGGCTGTGTACAAGCAGATAGTTGATACCACAGATAAGACATTCCTCTTCTAGCCTTGTATATGTGTAGTTAAGGGGATATTCTCATAGAGGTAATTATATGTATATTATGTTTAATTATATATTCATATACATTAGTTACATATTTAACTATATATTTAACTATATTATGTATAATATGTATCATATACATATATATATATATATATATTCCTACTTACAGTACTTCATACTTACAGTATGGAAGCCCAACTTTAGGATAAGAACAAAGGTTTATGTGGACTGGAGAGAAATATGTAAGAGTGCAAGTTGTTTAAAAGTTGTTAAAAGAGGGCTGGGGAGATGGCCCAGTGGATAAGACATTTGCCTGCAAAGCCTAATGACCTGGGTTCGGTTCCCTAGTACCCACATAAAGCCAGATGCAGAAAGTGGCACAAACATCTGGAGTTCGTTTGCAGTGGCTGGAGGCCCTGGTGTGCCCATATTTTCATTCTCAGTCTCTCTTGCAAATAAATAAATAAATAAATATTTTTTAGAAAGAACAAAAAAAAGTTGTTAAAAGACAAATGTGTAAACTTGAGGCCTACCACTTTTCCAAACACACATCTACATAGTACGTGTTACTTGTGAGACAAAGTGGCAGCTTGTTCTGTGGCCACTCGGATTTTTTTTTCTAGTGATTCTGTATCTGTTTAGAAGTTTTCTAATGCTGTGTCTTATGACTCAGACTGCCAGATGTTATAATATTCATTCTCCATTCTGCTTTTATAAAAGGACTTTAATTTTCAGTTCGAACTTTGGCTACTCAGAATAAGGACTACATTTCCCAGGTTCCTTTGGAGCTACACATGGTCACGTGAAGAGATGTAACCTTGAACATAAGATGTGCTTTCCTTTCATTACCATTCTACCAGCTGAGTGCAGATGTGATGATGAGCCACATGGACCATGCAGAAGCGGCCAACCGTAGAGGAAATGTGGAAGGAACTCTGGAACAACACTTTAACATAAGAGAAAACCATTTCTATTTTGTTTAAGTTATGGTTTCTTGCATTCCATTATTGTAATTTTGTTTAAACCTAAACCTATGTATTAGAAGCAAGAAGGAAGGTTGCAGCAAACGTGTTCCCACTGCATAATCCTCTCAGTGTCTCGACTCCTGGAAAAACACTGACTTATTTGTGGGCATGTAAGTGTATGGTGGTTCGTCTCTGTGGGTAAAAATTCATTCATTCTAGCCAGGCATGGTGGCGCAGGCCTTTAATCCCAGCACTTGGAAGGCAGAGGTAGGAGGATCACTGTGAGTTCAAAGCCAGCCTGAGGCTACAGAATGAGTTTCAGATCAGCCTGGGCTAGAGGGAGACCATGCCTCAAAAAAAAAAAAAAAAAAAAAAAAAAAGGTTCTTTCAATAATTCAGTACTTATATTGAGAGAGTCGGGCATCTTAGCAGACCCACACATGCATGTGTATTTATATATCAGTCTTCTCTTTTCCCTTTGCAGTGCTGAGGTTGAAACCAGGGACTTGTACACTCTAGGCAAGATCTTTACCACTGAGCTACATCCCCAGTCCTCAGTCAGATCTCTCACCTTTAGTGAGCACACAGTCTAGACTGTGACAACATAGAGTCTGAGAAGCACTGTGCGAATGACCCAAGGAACACAGGAATAAGCGTGAGCAAGTTTCAGACAGGTCAGAGGCCCCGTTTGTGTTCTGAATTCCCAAGTCACTCGGAAAGCAGAAAGATGGTCTTGTTAGAAAGAATAAGGGACAGGCACTGATTTCGAGTTTTCCATGTTGTCTACAGAACTCTCTCTGGCCAGGCTGTCCATCAAGGCTCAGGGACCCCCCTTCAGTCTGCCACTGTCTCATGGCTCTGTGTGACAGCTCTCCTGCCCCAAGGAATGCCTAAACCCAGTGATCTCCGGGGCCTGGCACTGTCTCTTCCCCACGGGAGGCAGGCGGCCAGCATCCCTGCCCCAGTTTCACAGGCAGAGTAACTGAGTCATTTTTCTATTGTTGCCCTACCAAAGTTGCCCAGTGAGTCATTCTAAAGTCCTAGAATCGGATCCCAATTCTTGTTCCTGGCGTCATTCGGAGCTGAATGCCATCAAAGGTTCAGGAGGATGCTGACCCAGTGAGGAATGCACTGCATGTGACTGAGTCAAAAACAAGGATTAATTCTCCTGACACCTACGCCTCTAAAAGAAAAGGGAGGGAGGAGGTCCATGTGTAAGGATTCTTAACGGCTCTCAAAATGGGGTATAAATTCCCTGCTTCCTTCCATTCTCGGTATGAGGGCTTAAAAAAATATTTTATTTACTTATTTATTTATTTACTTAATTAATTTATTTATTTTTGGTTTTTTGAGGTAGGGTCTTACTCTAGCCCAGGTTGACCTGGAATTCACTATGTAGTCTTAGGGTGGCCTCAAACTCACGGTGATCCTCCTACCTCTGCCTCCCCAGTGCTGGGATTAAAGGCGTGCGCCACCACTCCCGGCAAAATATTTTATTTTTTTATTTGATGAGAGAGAGAGAGAGGGAAAGGACATGCCAGGACCTCCAGCCACTGCAAATGAACTCGAGATGCATGTGCCACATTGTGCATAGGGCTTATGTCGGTCCTAGGGAATCAAACCTGGGTCTTTGGCTTTGTAGGCAAGCGCCTTAACCACTAAGCCATCTCTCCAGTCAGTACTAGTTTTTTTTTTTTTTTTTTTTTTTTTTCCTCCGAGGTAGAGTCTCACTCTAATCCAGGCTGAATTCACTATGTGGTCTCAGGGTGGCCTTGAACTCACGGCGATTCTCTTACCTCTGCCTCCCAAGTGTTGGGATTAAAGGCGTGCGCCACCATGCCCGGCTCCAGTACCAGGTTTTTAAATGAGCAAAAGTATCTAATTTACAACGGAGGCAACCAATGTTCTTCATCTTCTAGCAGTCATTTATATGAATTTATATATGAAAGGAAATTAAATTTATTTCCTTCTTTTCATATAAGAATCTTTAAAGTATCTGGCACAGGAAAAAAAAGGAACTTGCTCTTGAAATAAAATTAGAAACACAAACCATTCCAAACACAAGCTGCTCATATTTAGCAAAACAATGCCTTTTCTGTAGCATTTTCTGCATAGTTTAGAATTTCCTAACCCCCCCTTGTGATTTTTCTTTGTCTCGCATACATTATATATATGCTCCCAGCTAAGGTGAGAGATGCAAAGTAGGTCTGTGATAGTAACTCTGGATTTGAAAGCAGCTACAGTCTTAATTTGAAGGCAGTTCAAAGCTTTTGTACATTAAACTTGCAACTTTTCCATTTGTTTCAGAGCTACAGGAAAAGAAGTTTTAGAAAGCAGAAATAGGACCTCTTACAGAAATCCAGGAACCACCAAGACTGTTTTTCTAAAAACTTCATCTGTACCACCCTTTTTCAGTCCCTGCTGGAGACATCCTGAGTCAAGGCCCCTAAAAGGGGAACCTGGGAGTCTGTGTGGTAAGGAGCTCCCTAGGAGGTGCTTATAGACACTGAAAATCTGTGGGATTCATAGTTGATCTCTGAGGCCTTTTTAACACCCCTAGCTATGTATATGAAATGTGATGCTGTATATGGTGCATTTTTAAAAATTTATTTATTTATTTGCAAGCAGAGAGAGAGAGAGAGAGAGAGAAGAGAGACAGGGAGAGAATGGGAGCACCAGGGCTTCCAGCCACTGCAAAGGAACTCCAGATGCATGCGCCCCCTTGTGCATCTGGCTAACGTGGGCCCTGGGGAATCGAGCCTCGAACCGGGGTCCTTAGGCTTCACAGGCAAGTGCTTAACTGCTAAGCCATCTCACCAGCCCTATGGGTGCATTTTTCTGGGAGGTATCCTCTAAAGGATCTGTGACTCCAGAAAAGTGCAAAATGGTAAGTAAATGTAGAGAAAAGTCCAATCTGGCTTATTAATAAATAGAAAAACGCAAGTGAAACAAAAATGATCATTTTTGCATCTATCATTTTTTTTTTTTTTTGAAATACCACACTGATGGCACAGGCATTTTGGGCAGCAAGCTGACAACAGCTAGCAAAACTTAAAGTACATTCTCATTACAAGCTAGCAAGTCCACTTTTAAGAAAATACTCTGGAAAAATTTAATAAGTAATCTTGAACATATGGACACAACATGTTTAAGAATATTCTTGGGAGTACTGTTTATAGTTGCAAACAAACAAACAACCCCCCCCAAAACTAGAAACAACCTAATTATGCCTGAGTTTGGGAATAAACAAAATGTATTATGTCGAAGGCTGGATGTGGTGGCTCATGCCTTAAATCCCAGTACCTGGGAGGCTAAGGTAAGATAATTGGCCTGAGTTTGAGGTCGGCATGGGCTCAGGTGAGACCTTGCCTCAATTAAAAAATACATATAGTATACCCAATGATAGATTACTATGAAGCAATTACAAGAAATAATCTAAACCTGGGCTGGAGAAATGGCTTAGTGGTTAAGCACTTGCCTGTGAAGCCTAAGGACCCCGGTTCGAGGCTCGATTCTCCAGGATCCACGTTAGCCAGATACACAAGGGGGCACATGCGTCTGGAGTTCGTTTGCAGTGGCTGGAAGCCCTGGCGCACCTACTCTCTCTTTCTCTCTCTCCCTCTTTCTCTCTCTGTCGCTCTCAAATAAATAAATAAAAATAAACAAAAAATTAAAACAAATAATCTAAACCTACATGTCAATAATAATACAAACATAATAACTAGTGCCATTATGGTGTTAACTGATATTGTTCTTAGGGCTTTGAATATGTGAACAAGAAAGTTAGCTCACAAAACACAATATGAAATAAAAAAAACCACACTGCATAACATGAAGAAAGAGGGTATGATTCTGTGTATATTTAAAAGCACAAAATAATATTGCGAGGTTTATGTTACCTATGTGAGGTCAAAGCCTGAAGATTGGATTTCACAGATATTCACAAAATTCTCTATCAGCGAAGTCTGGGGTGGCGCTGAAGAGGAACTCATTGGTAACACTGGGGTATTTCACTGCTTTAGGTTTTTCACACGCTTAACAATCATTAACAAATGCTTTCTGGTTACTGGCAGAAGCAATTGGCAAGGCAAGAGATAACACACACTATGTGAATGCTTGGGGGTGGGCGGCAGGGAAGACAGAATTTAAGGTGGGAAGGTTTGTGTAATATCACCAGGGCTTAAGTACACGGTGTGGGCGGAGGGAGCCGGGAGAGAATATCAGAGTGTGACTGCCTGGGAGCTCAGCTGTAAACTTCCTGGGGAAGGATGTCACAGATGGAGGGTTAGAGACAGTCACACGCATTCACAGGAGCAAGCCAAGGTCCACAGTGAGACTGCTTCAAGCTTCCTGGGGCCTCAGGAACTCAGAAATCCTTTCCTGAGAGGAACTCGAAAGACATTGGCATCCTCCGTGAGGACATCTGGAAGACTCATTTGGTTAAAGAACATATGGCAAGCTGTGTAGTTCTAACCGACAAAGGAAGTGCTGAACTGTCCTGCTTTTAACTGTGACAGGCAAAGAGAAATTCTGCAGTGAAGTGCAAGTTACCAAATGTCAGAGAGGAGACCCCAGTGTCTTCTCAGAATTCATGATATCCAGGGAGAAAGGCTGTTTGGTGGGTGCCTCAAACTTCAGGGTGGGAAAACACAAAGTATTGTCACTGTGACTTAACTACAGCAAGTGTCCCTCCTGTCCTGACACCCTCCCCCCCCCTCCAAAAAAGAATAGGACTAGGGAATAGGAGAAAAATCGTTTGGGCCATTCCTGGAATTTCTGTGAACAATCGTAAGACCTATAGCCTCTTATCTCCTGCTTCTGACTTCTTTGCTTATAGGATTAACTACGTTCTACAAAGATCTCCACATTTGGTGCCAGCTTCCTTCCAGTCCACCCCCAACCTACCCCCATGGATCCTGCATCAGCCATGTTTGTGAGATCCATCCGATTCATGTTGCTTTCTTTGTTTGGCATGACCTCTCTCCAGCTCCGCTTTCCCTGGAAGAGTCCCGCCACCCTTTGGGACAGAGCTCTCTGCAGGAGCGGCTGCGCGCCATCCACACACGCGCTCAGCTCCAGCACACAGATCTCATCCAAGGCCAGCAATGTTCTTCCGCTGAGCCCACCAGAATGCACCCCCAACCCAACAAGCTGGGTCGGGGGAGACCTGGTCTCAGCAGCAGTGTCAGGGAGAACCTAGTGGGAGCCGGAGGCTTTGGTGAAGTGATTTGGAGGAGGGTTTTAAGAAACCAGGGCTTTACTCTAGATCGCATACTATCAGAAAGCCAGGCAATTCTATGACCAAGGATTTTCCAGGAGGCATAGTGACTGGTTTTCTCTATGCATAGATAAAATTATAAATTATGAGCCAGGCGTGGTGGCGCGCGCCTTTAATCCCAGCAGTCGGGAGGCAGAGATAGGAGGATCGCCATGAGTTCGAGGCCACCCTGAGACTACATAGTGAATTCCCGGTCAGCCTGAGCCTACCTCGAAAAATCAAAAAATGTGTGTGTGTGTGTGTGTGTGTGTGTGTGTGTGTGTGTATAATGCAATGACCTCATTTTGGTTCATTTTTATCCTGGTGCCTGTAAGCATGTTTGAAATTTCTTAAGTTTCTATTCTGTGAAATTGTTCATGTCCAACAGGGAAAGAAAATGGACCGTCTGTGTGTGTCAGACCAGCTTATGATAATACCGAGGGCTAGCCATGATTATTTCCAGATGTGAAAGGTTGTTTTTCCTTTCTCTGCATCTCTAATGCATCAGTCACTGAGCTATGATATTGTGCATGCATGTCCTTTGCAGGGTTTAGGAAGTTGCATTGTATAGCAGCCAGTAAAGTTAACATCCATGCCAACCAAGAACAGAGTTAGGGGCTAGGAGTTAAATAGTTTGGGTCACTGCAGGAATTCTTCTGTCACTGGGGAGACAGCCACACATGTGGGTGGGACTGACCCCACCTCCATCTCCAGGGTGGGTCCCAGTATATCTAGAACAACCAGTGATTCATTCAGGATGGGCTTTGCAGTTAGATTCTGTGGAAACAGACACTGAGATTTGCACACAGGAGAGGTGATGATGAGCTTCTTGGGATGTATATAAGGGAGAAGAGAAGCCTGATGGGTAGGGGAGAGATGAACCTGTCATGTGATTATAATAGAGGCCTCTGGGGAGCTCTGGACTAGGAAGACCCTGCAGAAATGTCCCAGTTGTAGTAGTGTGAGGCTCTCCTACCCACCCAATGGCCATTAGAGGCCGTTTACTCTCAGTAGGGGCAGTATCCATGGGTCTGGTAGTCCCTTTAGGTCAGGGCAATCCCAGGGGCGGAACTTAGCTATAAGCCCTCAGTGACTAGCACCCTCAGAAATATCTGGTTAATACCGGCACGCCAATGGACAGATACAGATGAACCATTTCCTTGTGGTGATGATAATTTCAAAGCAGGGGACAATTTGGTTATGTTCGTCTATCTGTGCTGCCACCACACAGTAGTCGTGCATAGATAGCACAAATGTATTGTTCATAGTTTGGAGCTGAGAAATCTGAGATCAAGGCACTAACAGCTCCGGTGTCTGGTGAGAGCCTGTTCCTCCTACAATGTCTCCTTGCTGAGTCCCCTCATGGGGGAAAGAACAAAGGGACTCCCTTCATCCTCCTTTATAAAGGCACTAGCCCCATTTATGCCGGCATGCGTAAATCACCCTTATGCTAAAGAAAGGCCCCACCTCGCAGTACTATCACAAGTTCCACACGGGAATTTTGGGAGAATAACAAATTCATACCAGAGCACTGACCAGCCAGGTACACTGACTGAGCAGATGAAATGAAGAGACTTGGGAGACAATGGCTCTATGGCTATTACTTATTTAAACATGTTGCCCAAGGCTAAGCCAGTTGGGAGTAACATTTCCTTGGGTATTATTATTTCAGGAGAGTGTAGATTCTTTTTGCATGTGTATGTGGTGTATGTGCATGTTCTTGTATCTCTCTCTCTCTCTCTCTCTCTCTCTCTGTGTGTGTGTGTGTGTGTGTGTGTGATATGCATGTGTGTGCATGGGTCCACGTGCTCGTGTGTGTGTGTGTGTGTGTGTGTGTGTGTGTGTGGAGGCCGGAGGTCAAGGTTGATTGGCTTCCTCAGTCACTCCCAGCCTTTTTCTTTGAGACAGCAGTTCTCGCTGAACCCTGAGCTCACAGATGTGACTAGACTAGTTAGCCCATGAGCCTTAGAATTCCCTGTCCACCTCCCCAGCACTGGCATTAAAGGCACACACCACCATGCCCAGAACTTCATGTGGGTACTTTATGTGGGTACTAGGGATCTGAACTCAGGTCCTCATGCTTGCGGAGGAAGCACTTTACCCACTGACCCATCTTCCCAGCCCTCCGAAAGACAGCTAGCAAGACAGTATGTAGCTCTAGTCGCTGACTGAAGTTGTATGTGGGACAAAAGCTGCATGCACAGCCAGCCTGCAGGACTGGAGAGATGCTCCACTGTTAAAGGCACCTGCTTGCAAAGTCCGATGGCCTGGGTTCAATTCAACAGTGCCCATGTAAAACCAAATGCATAGAGTGACATGCATTTGAAATTCATTTGCAGCAGCAGGAGGCCCTGGCACACCCATTCTCTCTTTCTCTCTCTCTCCCTCTCTCTTTAAAATAAATATATGTTTTTTAAGGACCAGCTTTCAGAGGAGGGAAGAGCTAAGAGGGGAATTGAGGATGGTCACAGGGGACTCGAGCTAGCCTGCCTCAGACGAGAGGTGGTTGGGCACATCTTTCCAATTCCGTCTCCAGGAACTTTGTGTAGGTAGCTTGAAATGGACCACGGAGGGAGTGTTTACCCCATGGTCACTGACAAACACTACAACCAAGGCTTTCTTTTCTCTGGAATGTGTTGGTTGTTACTTACTTCCTAGCATATCATTGGCTAATCCCTTATCAAACCACACTTGTAGCCTGCCCTACCTCTGAACTTTCCAGTTATATGACTCAATGTCCTTCTTGTCCAAGCTACCTGTTTGCATATCTGCTTTCTCTAATAAACTATCACCTTCCCCAGCACCAGGGAATATTTATCTTTAAACCTTTCCTATCAGTACACATAGTTGCTGCCCAATAGGCATGAAATAAATGAAGCAGAATGGCTACCAAACTGCGAGGGACTGAGAAAACGTTATCGGAGGGCAGTGGATATTCAAGATGAGGGAGAGAACAGCTATCTAAACTAGTCCACTTCTTTGAGCATGAATGAGAAAAGGTAAACAGCAGTTTCGAGCATACAGCTCTTCCCTCCTTCTTAGACGCACATACACACACGTGCACACACACAGGCTCACCATATTCATTGATCCGCCTCTTTTGGGGGACACTGAATGTGGGCTCTGTTGTCCGACAGCCTTGTCTTCCACCTTCTAACATCCTTTGTCACACCCTGGATGTGTTCCCTTGCACCCCTAAGCCTTAGTTCCCTTCCTCTGAAAAGCAGACAGAAGACGCCTTCCGTCAGAGTGAGGATGGAGGGTGGGGGAAGACGCCCCCAAGGCCCCTGGTCAGGTCCAGGTCCAGGTCCAGGAGTGAGGCGGCAGCCATTGTCGCTGCCTTTGTTGTGTCGGGTGTTGTTTGTTGCTGTTGCTCCCATTGCTACTGACACTTGGACCTCCTTCCCATTATAGTCATTGTTCATTGATGTGGATAGAGAAGACTGTATGTATATTTGATCTAACCCCTCGCTGAAATCTTCCACTTGCATCGATGGAGAATATAGGGGTTGTAGTCAAGTTTGCGTTGCTGGCAGAAAACATCTGACCAAGAGCAGCTTTTGGGAAAAAGGGTTTATTTTGGCTTACAGACTTGAGGGGAAGCTCCATGATGGCAGGAGAAAATGGTGGCATGAGCAGAGGGTGGACATCACCTCCTGGCCAACATCAGGTGGACAACAGGAGAGTGTGCCAAATACTGGCAAGAGGAAGCTGGCTATAACACCCATAAGCCTGCCCCCAACAATGCACTGCCTCCAGGAGGTAATTCCCAAATTGCCATCAGCTGGAAACCTAGCATTCAGAACACCTATATTTATGGGGGAAACCTGAATCAAACCACCACATTCCACCATTGGCCCCCATAAACTGACAACCACCCATGATGTAAAATGCAATGCATTCAGTCCAACTTTAAAAGTCTCCATAGTTTTTATAAATCCTAACAATGTACAAACATCCCCACAATCCAAGGTCTTTTAACTGAGCCATAATACAAAAAAAAAAAAAAAAAAATCCCCCTAAAACCCATAATGGCACAGAATAAACATTCACATTGCAAAACAAGGCATTGGGCATAGCAAAGAAATTTTCAACCACTGCAAGATTTAAACAGGGCAAACATCAAACTCTGTAGCTCTAAGTCCAACAACTTTAGTCAGTGTTAAGTTTCCAAGTCCTATAATTCTAACCAGTGACAAGTTTCTGGAGTTCCAATCCACTTCTTCAGCTAGGCTACTCACAGTCCTGGAAAACTTCATTTGGTGCCGGCAGCTCTCCTTGGCACCATCTCATAGTCCTGGCATCTCCCTTGGGTCTCCAGTGCAACCAATGGTCCATCCCCACAGCTCCATCAGGCCTACACACAGGTAATCAAACAAGCCTGCTTCTCACTGCCATGGCCATTTCCAAAATACAAGACCGTATTGCAAATTCAATGAACCTCTCTTTCCTGCATTTGTTATACTCCACAATATAAGGTGGGCTGCCGACTTGTTAATCCAGGGGGAATAAAGCTGACTTTGAAGAATGGGACACTCCTTCAGCATTCAGACCCCTTATAAAGAGTACATTATTCTTTTCTTTTCTTTTTTTCTTTTTTTTTTTTTTTTTGGTTTTTCTAGGTAGGGTCTCACTCTAGTTCAGGCTGACCTGGAATTCACTATGTAGTCTCAGGGTGGCTTTGAACTCTCGGCAATCCTCTTACCTCTGCCTCCCGAGTGCCACCACGCCTGGCTAAGAGTGCATTCTTTCTATTGTCCCAAGGCAGGTCAGCTGGCCCAATCTTAATAGTTGTAATCTCTCAAATAATTGCAGCTGACCCAAGTATTTCATTTTTTTCTGTGCCATATCCCTCTGCTCACACCAGTCAGTTTCTATGCAATGCAACCCTGCATAAGTTCTCAGGACACAGGCATAATAGCAAGCCTCTCATGCAAACTGCTTCTTGCCCAGTCCAGGCAAAGCTTTTTCTTTCTGACCCTTAAGCCAAATCTGAAATCCATAGTTCTTATTACATTCAGGTCTTCTTTTCTTTTTTTTTTTAAATTTGTTTATTTTTATTTATTTTTTTGAGAGTGACAGACAGAGAGAAAGAGGCAGAGAGGGAGAGAGAGGCAGAGAATGGGTGCACCCGGGCCTCCAGCTACTGCAAATGAACTCCAGATGCATGCAACACCTTTTGCATCTGGCTTATGTGGGTACTGGGGAATCAAGCCTTGAACCAGGGTCCTTAGGCTTTACAGGCAAATGCTTAACCACTAAGCCATCTCTCCAGCCCTGCATTCAGGTCTTTCAACTCTGACCAGAATGGTTCATCAAGCTGTACTTACAGTGCTGCAAGGTGTTTCTTAGGCCAAGGTTTCAAATCTTTCCACATTCCTCTTGAAAATCAGCTCCAAAAGGCCAAAAACTACTCATTCAGGTGTCTAGCAGCAAAGATCCCACTTCTCAGTACCAACTTTACTGTTGCAGTCAGGTTCGCATTACTGCCAGAAAACACTCAACCAAGAGCAGCTTATGGGAGAAAAGGGCTTATTTTCGTTCTCAAGTGGAAGCTCCATGATGGCAGGGCAAAATGATGGCGTAAGCAGAGGATAGACATCACCTCCTGGCCAACATCAGGTAGACAAGAGCAACAGGAGAGTATGTGCCAAACACTTGTAAGAGGAAGGTGGCTATAACACCCATAGGCCCACACACAACAATACACTGCCTCCAGGAGGCTTGAATTCCCAAATTGCCATAAGCTAGGGTACATGGCATTCAGAACACCTAAGTTTATGGGGGACACCTGAATCAAAGCACCACAGTAGGCCAAAAACCCCAGGGTATTAGGAACAGCTATGACTTTATCTCCATAGAAATCAGACTTTTTCATATCACCTGGGAGTGACTGTAGACTTTCTGCCATCACTGAAGTGATAGGAATTAATTGAACCTTCATCAGATCTTATTGAAAGCATTTTTAAAGGAGGACAAATATTGTTATGTCACATTATTAAACCACTTGATAATTGTAACAATGCTATTAATTTCTTTTATAGTTTCTTTTTTTTTTTTTTCGAGGCAGGGTCTCACTCTAGCTCAGGCTAACCTGGAATTCACTATGCAGCCTCAGGGTGGTCTCGAACTCACAGTGATCCTCCTACCTCTGCCTCCCAAGTGTTGGGATTAAAGGTGTGTGCCATCATGCCCGGCTTTAGTTTCATACATTTTCTTTTATGCTCTAAAACATCATTTTGGGTAGCCATCTACTGACTTTACCAGTCAGCCAAAGTAGACCATGGTACATCAAAGGTTAAGAGCTCCTGTTTATGGGCCACGCTGATTAAAGACCCTTTGTAGGATTCCTTCATGCTCCTTGATTTTATTCTTCAGCCACCAAAGCTGGTGAGCTTCCCTGAGAGCAAACAGAGGCTCAGGGAGACCGCCCCAATCAGTTCATCCTGTTTGCTAGGGGTGCAGCTCAGTGGTAGAGTGTTTGCCTAACATGTGTAAGGCCCTAGGTCCATGCCCAGTGCTAGGGGGAAAATATGAAAGGGAATGTCACATTCCCGGTGGCCGAGCCTTGGTCTTGCATTATAGGAGATGTGAGGCCATTTGGACATGGCATTTGGTGTCCATCAAAATACCATAAATGCAGAAAGAGATCACTTGTAGCTGTAGAGAATCTGTGACTTAATAGCAGCTTCTTACAGCAACATTCTCTGTCTTAGTCTGTGCCTCTTGGTTTATGTCCAGTAAGTCTCCTCGCTTCCTGTTCTCCTCTCTCTCCCTACCTACTGATCTCTCTTATTTCCCCCCTTTGTTGATGACTCTCCTTCCTTATTTCTCTTGGGACAAAGCAGCAAGCAATTCAGGATGTGTCACTGGGCTCATGGTGGACATTCGCCCTGTGCTTGATTTGCCTTTTTTTTTTTTTTTTTTTTTTTTTTCCTGAGGTAGGGTCTCACTCTAGCTCAGAACTCACGGCAATCCTCCTACCTCTGCCTCCTGAGTGCTGGGATTAAGACGTGTGCCACCACACCAGGCTCTGATTTTGCCTTTTTAAATCTCTGCTACTTGTTGGCTGTGGGCCTGGTCTCACTCCCCTTCTGGTGCGTGTGTGTACGTGTTCACACGTGTGCACGTGCGCGTGCACGCGTGCGCGTGCGCGCGCGCACACACACACACACACACACTGTCCACATTGTTCTCTCTCTGACATACACTTTTCTCTCAGAAGATTATATTTATATTTATCATGCCCTGGGTCATTTCCAGTTGCCAGGATTCATTTTAGGAGCACACTTGTGTCTCTTGCTTGGAACAGACTGAATTTTCCACTGGCTCAGGGTTTCGAAGTTCTTCCGGCTGGGAGAGGAGTGAGAATCTCTGGGGCACCAGCCATGTGTCGGGGTACTATCAGCTTTCTGCTCCAAGAGCGGCATTCACTAAACATTTGCTGAAGGACTTGCGGCCACATCTGACCCTCACAATTTCTGCTGTGTCGTGTTAAGCAAAGTCTGGTGGGAGGAAGGGTATCAGAGTGGAGAGGCCAGGTGTTGAGCCACAGTGGAACATGGGATTCTGACACTTACAGGCCATCAGAAATTGATCTGTTTCCTGGGCCCATAGCAGAAAAGGAAAGGATTAAACCAGTAAATCCTTGCAATGGTGAATGATAACTCTCGCTCAGTATCTACAAATGAATATGAATTCACTTTCGGCTGGGAGTGGCATCCAAAGGCTCTTATTTCTCAAGACTGCGCCCTGGCCGCCTTTATGCATAGGTAGACTTGGACCATTTCTCTCCTCTTCCTTGTATTTAGATGTTCCATGAAATGTCCTTAAAAGGACTCAAAGACAGTCATTCCACAATTAGAGCTATGGCTTGAAATACTCATTCCTGTGAGAGTTAACACACTGGCTTTAATTCACAGTAGAGTGTGAATAAGTAACCCAAGCCTAAGATTTTTTTCCCCTTTCTTTTTTTTTTTTAAATTTTTTGTTTGTTTATTTATTTATTTGACAGCGACAGAGAGAAGGAGGCAGAGAGAGAGAGAGAGAGAGAAGAATGGGTCGCGACCAGAGCCTTCAGCCTCTGTAAACGAACTACCAGATGCGGTAGCCCCCTTGTGCATCTGGCTAACGTGGGTCCTGGGGAATTGAGCCTCGAACCGGGGTCCTTAGGCTTCACAGGCAAGCGCTTAACCGCTAAGCCATCTCTCCAGCCCTTTTTCCCCTTTTTTGCAAACAATTTTATTAAATAAGAAATATTGGTAGGAGAGAGAAAGAAACGCAAGTTCAAGAGGGGATTAAGAAGAGGGACAAAGCAACAGGATGCTGGAGCTTTTATAACTTCATAGAATAAGGTTCTCAGGCTGGGCATGGTGGCGCATACCTTTAAGCCCAGCACTCGGGAGGCAGTGGTAGGAAGATCGCTGTGAGTTTGAGGCCATCCTGAGACTACATAGTGAATTCCACGTCATCCTGGACCAGAGTAAGATCCTACCTCAAAAAACCAAAAAAAAAAAAAAAAAAAAGACCCCCCCCCAAAAAAAGAATGTGGTTCTCAGTCACCAATGAATTCCCCCAAGGTACTTGCTCCATTAGGTTTGAATTTCTCCCCCGCCCTCACTTTTCTAGCACTTAGTTCCTACTGGACCTTGTACTGTTGGTTCCCCTCACCCATGAAGTGAGAATACCTCTGGTGAGTGAAGTGGGAAGTTGGCAGGAGAAGGAGGGGTGAACTAAAATGGGGCAGAGCCATTGCAAAGACCTGATGCTTCCCCTCGCTCCGCTCCGTTTCATCAGACGGCAGCGCAAACTCAAGTGACAGTGTTCTCTTTCTTCATGGCAAACAAACTTGGGGAGAATTCTTTCTGGCCCATCAATTTCTTACCCCTTCTCTCTCCCTTCTTCCCTCTCTCCCTTCCTCCCCCCTTCCTCCCTCCCCTTCCTTCCTTCCTTCCTTCCTTCCTTCCTTCTTTCTTCCCTTTCTCCCTCCTTCCCTTCCCTTTTCCTTCCTTCCTTCCTCCCCCTCCCTCTCTTCCTTCCTTCCTTCCTTCTTTCCTTCCTTCCTTCCTTCCTACCTTCCTTCCATCCTTTTTTTGGTGTGTGTGTGTGTGTGTGTATGTATGTTCATGTGTGTGAGCGCAGGTGTGTGCGCCATGGCATGCAAAAACACTGAGTGTCAGACCTTGCCTTCTACCTCATTTTTAGGGGAGAGCTTTCTTTGCCAACCGTTGTGATCACCAGGCCAGCCAGCCCACAGCTCCCGTAGATTCTCTCTGCTGTCTCCCTTCTTGCTATAGGCACGTTAGGGTTATAGAAGCCCCCTGTAGCATCCGCTTTATGTAGATTCTGGGGATCTAAACTCAGGTGCTCACGCTTGCCTAGCAAGTGCTTTATCCACTGAGGCATCTCCCCAGCCTTACCTTTTCTTCTCCTCCTCCTCCTCCTGCTCCTTCTTCTTCTAACCTTGTGAAGCTGGCATACAAACTGACCGGTACCATCACTACAACTTCACATCTGTATGTGTGTGCTTATTCATTCTCCTCTCACCCCGTTTTCCCCTGTGTCCCCTTTCCCCTCCAGCTGGTTCCCTTTCTTCCTCTGGCTACTCCCACCTCCTGCTTTCATTTTGCATATACCCCACGGCCCTTCCTGGTTCCTGAAGATCTCCTTCTTGCCCCAATAATCCCCTTGAAGGCACATACATGTAAATACACAGACATACACACGTATCATTTTAAATCTTGGTTCCACACATGAAAGAAGACATAAGGTATTTGTCTTTGTGCCAAACCGCCAACCTTTAAGTGGAGTGCATTTGACAGTTTGATGTTGATTTTGGATCTCAAGGTTCCTGTGTCTCTCAGCAAACGCCTGCTCACAATAAGCATGTGCCACAGAGAGGTAGGTACCACCTGCTTTTACCTGCACTGTGAGCTCCTGGGTCAACAGAGGGGTTGGCACCGGTGCACAAGTGTCAGTTCTGACGTGGGCGGTCCTGTGCGCGTTAGCGGAGCATGCCATATTCATTACACAATCTGGGTGTGTCTTCAGGCACTCTTCAGCAGCCCATGCCAACCTTGCCATGGTAGCCAGCTTCCACCCAGCCCAGCTGCACAGCTTCCCATGCAGAGGAGAAAACTCGGCAGAGAGAGTGGGTCACACAGGCCCGTCTTGTGAAGTGTCTTCGGGATCTGGAAAGGATGAGGGGCACTGGGCTCAGGGTCACTGCTTCTAGATAGGGGGAGATAGAGGTTTCCACAGGCTTCTTCCCTTTTCACAGAAGAGTGAAATTTCAGTCCTGGGAGAAACAGAAAAATGCAGCTCTACTCGTGGGGGTGGGGGAGCCACTTTACAAACTGGGGAGAATCTTGACCTGCACAGTCAAGAGTTGATGTGATCGGCCATGAAAAGTACAAAACACAACACTGTCACCTAGTAGCCACACAATAGTAGTTCCTTTCTGGCTCCTTCAGGGTGTGATGGTTAATCTCTGCTTCTCAATTTGACAGGATTTAGAACCGCTATGGGAAGAGATCTCTGGTCATGTCTTCTCCATTACCTCAGTTGAGGTGGGAGGATTCACCCTAAACTGTCAATGGCACCATTCATTGGGTTGGCTTGGGTTCTGGACTGTATAAAACGAGTTTCTATGGGCAACATAGTTTCAAATTAATATATATTACAGGCCCTTCAGTAAACCATCATCATGTAGGCTCATTTTCATTTGTAAATGTGTTTTTTTTTTCTATTCATTATTTACTCCTCTTAGAGGGATATAGAGGGATATATAGATTATCCCTCTAAGGGGAATATATATATATATGTGTGTGTGTATATATATACATATATATATATATATATATATGTGTATATGGAGAGAGAGAGAGATTAAGAATCTTTGCTTGAAAAGAAGGGGTTCAGTGGACGGGGGATATGGGAATGGCGACAAGGAAGGTGGTGGGAGGGGCTTATGATCAGGGTACATTGTCCATATGTATGGAGGTTGTCAATAAAAATTTTTTAAAAGGGGGAGCCTGGAGAGATAGTTCAGTGGTTAAGACACTTACCTGCAAAGCCTAATGACCTGTGTCAATTCCCCAGTGGCCATGTAAAGCCAGATGCACAATGTGGTCCATGCATCTGGAGTATGTTTGTAGTGGATAAAGGCCTTAGCATGCCCATTCTCTCTCTCTCTCTCTCTCTGCCTGCAAATAAATTGAAAAAATTTAAAAAGGGGCTGGGCATAGTGGTGCATGCCTTTAATCCCAGCACTCGGGAGGCAGAGGTAGGAGGATTGCTGTGAGTTTGAGGCCAGCCTGAGACTACATAGTGAATTCCAGGTTAGCCTGGGCTAGAGTGAGACCCTACATTAAAAAGCCAAAAACTGAAAAAAAAAAAAAAAAAAAAAAAAAGAATTTTCAGAGCTGAGGAAATAACTCAGAGGTTAAAGGTATTTTTACAAAACCTGCCAGCTTAGGTTCAATTCCTCAGCCACCCACATGAAGCCAGACACAAAAAGTGGCACAAGTTTTTGACATTCGTTTGATGTGGCAAGAGACTCTGGCACACCTATACACATATGCAAATAAATGCACGAATATTTTCCAAAAGAACCTTCTATCTATATGTTTACGTCTATCATGGTCTTTGCTACTTTCTCTCAAAGAGATTTAGCAGTTTGCATCTGTCCAGGTGGGGGTGGGCTCGGACCGCCACAGGCAGTGGTCTCCTGCTCGGTAGTTGGTTATTATCGACTGCCTGCATATGTCTCTTAGTTTGTGGTGTATGTGCATACATGCTCTCTTGACTTCAAAGAGTCTTCTAGCTACATAAAATGTATTATATCTAAAAGTTTAAAACATAGATAGAAATTATACATGAGAGCCCTTCAGGCAGTTCGGTGGTACAGCAAGATGAAGTTTCTATCTTTAGAAAGGTTTATTTTCAGAAACAAAATGAACTGGATAAAGTCACATTTATTCTTCCCTACCAAGCAGGAAATAATATACATCCATCAAACAGTGTCGTAAAGGTGCTTGAGAAAAGACGCCCTAAAGAACCAGGCTGTTCGTGTCAAGACTGAGCACACGGTTCTACATGAATTCAGAAATGCCGCAGGCACAGGACTGGGGAGATGTGCTTGCCCTGCACGCATGAGTCCTGGAGTTTGGATCCCTGGCACCTATCGTATAATTGCCAGGTGGACAGGACAACCCACCTATAATCTCAGTGCTCCCCCTGGGCCCTATCTCCAAATGTATTTGGTTTGAGGTACAAGTGGGATCAGGACCTCAATATCTTCGTTTTGGAGGATTAGATTTTGTAGGATTTTGGAGACACTGGAAGGTTTTATGCTGGTGCCAAGCAGATCTTCATACTGTTTGGGAACTGGAGCTTCCCTGTGGACTCCAACAGAGAGGGCTGGAGCATCCTGACCTTAGACCCAGAGGTGACCTTCTTTGTCAACCCAAGACCTGGATGGAACTTTCTTCATCCTGTCCATTGCCCCTGAGTTTCAACAGTTTGCACATAGAGAAATCAGCTCAGCCGGGCTGTGGTGGCGCACGCCTTTAATCCCAGCACTTGGGAGGAGGATCACCATGAGTTTGAGACTACCCTGAGACTACATAGAGAATTCCAGGTCAGCCTGGACTAGAGTGAGACCCTACCTCGAAAAACCAAAGAAAAAAAAAGAAAAGAAAAAAAAAAAAAAGAAACCAGCTCATCCAGGAGTGTGTGCTTTGCCACTCCAAACAAATTCTGAAATGAAAAACGTTCTACCATCCATAAATACATATTTTTTCTCAAACCCTTTTGTCTACTTATGCCACAAAAGATCTCTAAATAGTGGGGCTAGAGCAAGAGCACATAGCCACTGCTGGCTTCCTCTGAGTGCCCTGGTGACCGTGGTGGCTCCGTGTGTTGTCAGGAGACATTTCTGCAGGCCAGTGATTTTCTGTACTCATCTGGGTCAGGATCTCCAACCATAAACAAAAAGGAAATTTTGGCTTGAGAAATATCTACTTTGTTAATAAGCAGAGCTGAAACTGGAAGAATGCATTTTGTTTTGTAAACACAGGAGAGCTGTTCAGCCAGTGCCAAGTGTAACCCTTGCAAAATGCTAAAGGGACAGGGTCCCCATGGTGCTTGGAGTTTGAAATGGTTTCTGGAGGCAATGGGCTCTGTTTATTGTGCAAAGGCGGCGAATGTCAGAGCCAAGTTGTAAAAATTATTTTCAGCAGCTGTGTGCTGCGAGGTACCCGCTTCAACCAAAAACTCTGAGTTTAAAGGGAGAAAAAAAAATCTCCTGAACTTCAAGAGTGTGGCATAATTACCATCGGAGGCATGGGTAGTCCAAGAATCAGATGATTCCTCATGCTGTGACTTGTTACAGCAGATAAAATTCTGAGTGAATCGCTTTTCCTTTTGCATTTTTAAAGGCTATTTTCCTCCTCTGGTTTGGATCTCTTGTTAATGTGCTAAGGCAGGCTCTTGGCAGCCAGATGGAATGTATATTGCTATATTTAGGGCTTCCATTAGATTTTTGTATTTGAACATGCTCTCGTTCCCAAATTTCAACCCAAGTATTCTATGAAAGTGAGTTGTTGCTTACATGGTTGCTGCGTCATAAAGTCATTGTGCTAACATGTCTTGTTTTCATGGAGATTTTGTTAAAAGTCATTTACCGGCCACGTATTGATAAGTGGGGGGTTGCTAATGTAGTGATATTTATGGGTTCCCAGACTGGTCAGTCTTTTTTTTTTTCTGGTTTTTCTTGATGCTCCTTCTGCCTTGGACCCCAGTTAGTTCTTTCCTTCTGGTCTACAGAAGTTGAGCCACCCAGCTAACCTTGCAAATGGAAGAATGAGAGGCGGAGTCAGTCTAGACTAGACATTTCATTTTCCCACAGTAAGAAACCACTGTGCCGTTCCAAATGCACAGTTCCTATTGGGCCAAGGTATTGAAGAGAGTTTGTTGCTACACTTATTTTCATTTTGGCATGTGTGTGCAATGTGAATGTGTGTAGTGTATGCACATGCGTGTCCACATGCATGTAGCAGCCAGAGGAGAGCTGATACGCTCCTTATTTCACTCGTCCAGAATCTCTCACTCAACCCAGAGCCGCTGCCATTTCCCTTTATTTTTATTTATTTATTTAATTTTTTTGTTCATTTTTATTTATTTATTTGAGAGCAACAGACAGAGACAGAAAGAGGCAGAGAGAGAGAATGGGCGTGCCAGGGCCTCCAGCCACTGCGAACGAACTGCAAACGTGTGCGCCCCCTTGTGCATCTGGCTAACGTGGGTCCTGGGGAATTGAGCCTCGAACCGGGGTCCTTAGGCTTCACAGGCAAGCGCTTAACTGCTAAGCCATCTCTCCAGCCCTGTTTATTGACTTTTTTAAGACAGCAAGCTTCCACAATTCTCCGGTCTCTGCCTTCTGAAGGACTGGAGTTGCAAACACGCTTGGCCATGCCCAGCTGATGCCAGGAGATTGAACTCTGATGGTCTCAGGCCTTTAGGCACTCTCAGCTCACTCAGGCTCTCGGGCTCCATAGTAAGAGTTCTTAACTGCAGAGCCATCTTCCCAGCCTCCTTGCTGAACTTTCCTAAGACAATTAAGTCCTCCTGAAATTGCAGCTCACAGGAGGTTGAGGGAGAAGTATCTTGAGTTTGAGGCTATTTTGGGCTATGATAACAAGATCCTTTCTCAAACAATAGCCAAACCAACGACAAAAGAGGAAAGAAAGAAGGAAGAATGGAAAAAAGAAAGGAAGAAAGTAAGGGAGGGAAAGGAAAGAAAGCATGCTAAACGTTGAAGACCCCTTGGGGTCGTGGATTCAAGAAGGTGGCTCTCTAGTTCTTTATCCTCATTTCTCAGAATGATGTAGTAGAAGGGTTTTACAGTGATTGTAGAAACAACAACGCCCACTTGCTGATGCCAGACCGAATACAAAGCAGTGTCCTAGCCCTGCCTTGGATCAGTGCAGGCCTCCTGATGTCCTCAGGCAAAGACTCGCCTCAGCCTGCAGGACGGTGACGTTGCCATCAGAATCCTGGTGGTCTGGGCTGGGCTTGGGGTTCTAGTCAAGAAAGATGTGCAGTGACTCCCCTGAATCAGACGGAGCTTTTGACAAAAAGCCCACAAAATTTGGGGCTGAAGGGATGGCTTAGCGGTTAAGGCATTTGCCTGCAAAGCCAAAAGACTCAGGTTTGATTCCCCAGTACCCATGTTAGCCAGATGCACAAGGGGGGCGCACACATCTGGAGTTCGTTTGAAGTGGCTGGAGGCCCTGGCATGCCCATTCTCTCCCTCTTTCCCTCTGTCAAATAAATAAATAACATACCTCCCCAACACACACACACACACACACACACACACACACACACACACACACACACACACTTCGAAGTTCTGAATACTTGTAGGAATTTGTGGATGGTGGAAAGAAGATAGGACCAGATAAGGACTCAGGCTTGATCTCCAATGCAGCAGCTATGTGTACCCAGCAGGAATGGTGGCCTTGTGGGTTTTTTTTTTTTTTTTTCTTATGCAGGGAAAGACTGTGGGTTCAATGGAGTGGCAAGGAGATTGAATTGCATTGTTCCCACTCACCTAGTGGGTGCCCATATGCTTTTCTAAATCTGCTCAGAAGGCCAGACATGGCTGTCTGCGGTTTTCTCTTTTACTTATTGTTTGAGGCAGGTTTCTTTTATTTATTTATTTATTTTTTTTTTGGTTTTTCGAGGTAGGGTCTCACTCTAGTTCAGGCTGACCTGGAATTCACTGTGTCGTCTCAGGGTGGCCTCGAACTCATGGCAATCCTCTTACCTCTGCCTCCCAAGTGCTGGGATTAAAGGCGTGCGCCACCACGCCCGGCAGGTTTCTTGCTACTATGTCCCATCAACCGTGGCTGGAGACGATGATGAAGGGAGAGCCACACGACACCACTGACTCTCAGGGCTGCTTCCTGCTCTTTCCATGGTCTTGGTCTTTTACTGTCGTCTGGCAGCCTTCTCACCTCTCTAACTCGTTTTCGGGCTGCTTCCCTGGCCTGTCTCCCTACACTTGTGAATTTAGTACTGACATCTAGCCCAGGGCGACCCTTCCAGTACCCATCTAGTCTCACTGTGGCCACTGCTTCCGGAGACACTGCACACTTTGTTTGAACCAACCAGGGTCCTCTCACGAGACAGCGCGTTCTCCTGGGATTCTTGTCTGTATCATAGTGGCCAAGCTGTTATTGTGCTTATGAGCTGCCAGGCTCCGTTCCAAGTATTTGGGGTGCTTTACCTTATTTAACCTCTTCTGGAGCTCAACATCAAAGTGGCAGTTATTGTCCTTATTTTATACCAGGGAGGCACAGAGCAAATTGGTCCCTTGCCTCAGGCTGGACAGTTAGCCATACATAGAGCTGGGGTTTCAAGACAGGCTGTCTAACCATATCCTACTATTGCAATTACCTTTGCTTGTTGCTGGGACAAAACACCTGACCCAAAGCAGCTTATGAGAGGAAAGGGGTTTATCTCAGGCTTACAGTTTGGAAGGAGGCATCATTATGGCGGAGGCAGCTGGCTCACTTCATCCCGTATCCATAGCAGCCGAGAACAGCAAGCCCGGGCTGGCTCTGAACATACAGTAGTCTGGACTCCTGAGTCCCAAGGTCCACCCCAGCAATCTTCTCTAGAAAGGCTCCACGTTTCAAGTGCTTCACCAGCTGAGGACTAAGGAGGCAGCTTAATCAAAACCACCTGAGGCTGTAGGGCCACCTCCACTTTCAGCCACTGTGCTGAGCTGCTCGCTCGCTACACACAGTGGTCCAAGCCAGAGAGGGCATCATGTTGGATGATTTCCTCTACCTGCCTTTTATTATTTTTTAATTAAAAAATATTTTATTTTTATTTATTTAGCAGAGTAAGAGGGAGAGAGAAAGAAAGAGAGGGAGAGAGAGAGAAAGAGAGAGAGAGAATGGGCACACCCGGGCCTCCAGCCACTGCAAAAGAACTCCAGACACGTGCATCCCCTTGTACATCTGGCTAACGTGGGTCCTGGGGAATCGAACCTGGTTCCCTTGGCTTTGCAGGCAAATGCCTTAACTGCTAAGCCATCCCTCCAGCCCTTACCCTGTCTTTAAAAATTTATTATTTATTTGAGAGAGAGAGAGGGAGAAAAGAAGGAAAGAGAGAGAGAGAAAGAGAGAGAGAATGGGTGCACCAGGAGCCTCCAGCCATAGCAAACAAACTCTAGACACATGCGCCACCTTGTACATCTGACTCATGTGGGTACTAGGGATTTGAACCTGGGTCTTTTAGCTTTGCAGGCAAGCGCCTTAAACTGCTGAGCCACTCTCCAGCCTTACCCTGCCTGTCGTATCCAATCCAATGGCAGTTTTTGACTCCTGGCGGTCTATTTTTCTCTGCCTTCACGATCATTGTGCTAGCCCAAGTTACTATCTTTTGCCTGGACACTTGTCACGGCTCCCTAACAGCTTCGCCTGCCGTTATCCCTCCATTCACTCCATATATTCACGTTTTGCAGCCACGAAAATCGCGGTGCTCTAAGGTGAGTGTAAGTTACCTTGTTCACTGCACTCACTGAAATGCCCAGGGGGTTTCTTGTGCATAGTGCCAAATCTGAATGCTTCGAAGCCTTAAAAACAAGTGTGCTCTGGGACTGGAGAGATGGCTCAGTGGTTAAGGTACTTGCCTGTGAAGCCTAAGAACCTATGTTCAACTCCCCAGATCCCACGTAAACCAGATATGTACAAAGTGATACACGCGCGAGGTCGTGCATGCGCACAAGGTGTCGTGGGTGTCTGGAGTTTGATTGCAGTGGCTTGAGGCCCTGGCATGCCAATTCTCTTGCTCACTCATAATCACACGTGTGCTCTGGGTTCTGTCTTCTGCTTCATGCTTCTACTCAGGCCCGTGCCCCTGGTCCTAACCCCAGGGTTCACTCTTGAGGAACCTCTTCCCTTCTCTGTATCCTAGAAGGTCCCCTGCTCTGAGCTGTCTCATCCTTTGTCTTCTCTTTAACCTTTTCCAGAATCATCTTTTAGGCTTCAGGGTTCTCTCTCCTGGCGTGTAGGGAAGAGCTATGGCATGGTGGTTGTGTGTTTTAGGACAGTTGCATCCGTTGCATGACAGGCTCTGTCCCAGGCATATGAAATATATCGACTCATTTAATTTTGCAACAATCTTATGAAACAAGCCCAATGATTGTGGCCCCATTTAGCAGCTCCAGCACCATGCTGGACCAGTGGGGAAGACTGATGGCACCCCAATAGTTACCAAAGGACATGTAACACCAGGCTCTGACTCCACCGGTGTTACCAGTGCAGAAAAGGCAGAGAGGATGCAAAGTAAATGGGGATTAGCAATAAATTGTCCCCTCCCACAACCTGGAAAGACAGAGAGATGATGATGTCACCCGACGCGGGGTGCTGGGGCTGCCCAATAGGAACCGGAGCCTCAGGGAGATGAGGCCACTCCAACTGAAGTGGTTAAACACACAGACTTCCTTCCTCCCCCCCCTACCAACGTCACCACTGCTTCCGTGGGGTTAACTAACTGCCGCTCTTCGCAAGGAGCCTGGGAATCATGGTCTCCAGAGGTTTCAGGAAAGAGGAGGGATGACCTGAAAGCCGATAAGCAGAAGACAAATGCAAAGAGATTGGGGTTTCCCAATGCCTGGCAAATGGCAGGGTCAAGTACATCGGGCCCTAGGCGGGAGTCCCCTCTGCCGTGGTTCTACTTGCCTCTTTGAGACTCCAGGGCAAGGCACCAAAGCGCTGACCCTCAGGGGTTAAAATGGAGGTGACTGTAAGTACCTCCTAGAAAAGGCTGTGAAAAGGGTTAAATGTTAAACTACTATTCCCGTTGGGCCTGGAATATTAGCCACGATGTCAATCTGGATCGTTATTACAGAAACAAGGGCCTTAAGAGGAGCCAGGAAGTCTTCAAGGTGAAACTGTTCCCATGCTTTCAAAGCGCCTTGTCCCGCTGCTACCTCCATTGTATAAATGATGAAGCCAAAGGCCCCCCCAGCAGACTTGCCCATGGTGCATTGCAAAGGTGGGGGTGGGTCTCAGGAATTGGACTCCAGAGCTTGTCTGCTGCCATATTGAAATTCCTGTGCAATCCCAGCCGTGGGACTCCTGTTCCGCCAACTGCAGTTTCTGTGGGGACCTGCCCCGGGGGGATCTTTCTGCCATGGATTTTGTAGCACTAGCTTCGCCTGTGCTGCCTGCAAGGCCCTCCCTGCGCACTGCTTCCTGCATTATTAAACTGCCTGCAGATCTCGCTGGTGCTCGTGGATGCTGGGTATGCCATATGCTTGTCTCTAGACTTCCAGGCTGGCAGTGAGGTGTCAAGCCAGGAGCTGGAAGCCCGCGCTCTCTCCAAGAACCTTTCCAGGCAGGCTCCAGAGTGTTTTCGCGGGCCTTCCTGCTTTACCATTTCCTCGAACTCTAATGTCTTCCTCTTCAGAGTCTTGATTTCCTAGTCCCCGCATCTCACCAGTGACCAAAGCAAGAAATAAGCACACCGCAGGAGAGGGTTGTAAGAGAAAATGAAATGCGTAAAGGGTCGTCAAGGGTCCTCATTCAGAAACCCTTGAGGGAGGAGGGTAGGGGACATGGGGGGGGGGATTTGCTCAATGTACAATATATGACATATATGACAAAGAAAAATAAAAAAATAATATATGAAGAAAGAAACCTTTGAATCCCCTTAAAGGTTATAATTCAACAATGCACATGTGGACTTAAGAAGAGGCTTGTGAGTACCAACTAGCTCTATTTGTATCTTTTTTTAAAAAAAATATTTATTTATTCATTTACAAGCAGAGAGGAGGATATACAGACAGAGAGAGTATAGAGAGAATGGGCACGCCAGGGCCTCCAGCCACTGCAATTGAATTCCAGATGCATACACCACTTTGTGCATTTGGCTTAACATGGGCACTGGGGAATCGGATCAGGGTTTGTTAGGCTTTGCAGGCAAGTGCCTTAACCACTAAGCCATCTCTCCAGCCCTCTATTTGTATCTTAGCAATGGACTTGGTATATCCAGTGGAAGTCAATCGCTCTTCCTGCCTCGGTTTCCCCACAAAGAGAACAAAGGTAACTTTCGGCAAGTGTTGGGAAGGTTCTTCCTAGAGGTTAGAGGACAGCTGGGCCAAGTTAAGCACTGACTTGGGATCTGCCGCGAGGCCCTTGGCTAACCTGTTTTGGTCTGATACAGCACGTGCGCTGTCAGGGGATGCTGCTGTTTCTTTCATGAAGGTTCTGCGATCTCGCCAGCAGAAAGCACTGGGCATCTTGTGAGCAGCTGATGTATGTACTGACTAGACAGTATGGATTAACCGATCATGGCTCCCCGGCCCCGCCATTTACAGTGGCTCTATGCTCTACCACATATCACAGGTCAATTATGTACTGCTTGCCCAGCACCTGGAAGCCTGCAGGATTTCACGAAAAACCTCTTCTCTTTTAACCTGATCCCTGTGGTTCACTAGTCTGTTTTCTTTGTTGTTATTCCCCTCACTTGTATTTAACGAGCTTCTGCTGAATCATATGCATCCTTGTACACCTCAGTCCTTCCCACAACAACACAAGTAAATAGCTACTGACTCACATGTTTTGATCGTAGGTGTGATTCCAGCAATTATTTTAATGGGGCACTTTGAGTACTGACATGCAGCAGTATTCGGCCATTGTTTAGAATAAGCTAATCTAGCAGAGGCCCATGTATGGCAAAGAGACACTGCATATTAAATTCCAGAGTTCTTCACTGAACCAATGTGTAATTTTAGAACTTGTTGATCAAGAAAAATACATTGATAAATTCACTTAATTTTTTTAGTATGTTTTTAAGTGAGTGTATATTTTATTCATACATGTATAAATATATAACTTGTGAATTATATTTTGCTATTCACAGACAACCTCTATGCATTTAAAAAAATGGGGATTGAGGGTTGGAGAGATGGCTCAGCAGTTGAGGCACTTGCCTGCAAAGCCAAACAACACCAGTATCAATTCCTCAGCACCCACATAAACCCAGATACACAAAGTGGCGCATGCACCTAGAATTCCTATGTAGCAGCTAGAGGTCCTGGCACAGCCATTCTCTCTGCCCGTCTCTCTTCTCCCTGTCTCTCTCTGCTTTCAAATAAATAAAATATTTTTAAAAATCAAGGTTGGGAAGAAGGCACAGCCATTAAAGACCTTTGCCTGCAAAGCCTGCCAGCCCCATGTTCAATTCACATGTCACCCAAGTTAAAGTCTAACACACATAGTGGCTCAAGTCTCTGGTACTGTAGTTTGCAGTGGCGAGAGACTGGCGTGTCCCTCCCCCACATGTAAATGAATAAACTTAAAAAAACAAATCCAGGGTTTGGGGACTTGGAAGCTAGATCGGCAGTTAAAGGCACTTGCTTGCCAAGCCTGGTGCTTCAGTTCCCATGCCACTCATGCAGACTGGATGGAAAAAGTGGTACAAGTATCTGGTGCCTATTTGCAGTGGAAAGAGACCCTGGTGTGTCCCCTCCCACACGCACAAGTAAAAAAGATAAAATAAAAGTTGCACATCTATATGGTGGCGACAGAGTCCTCACTGGATCTTGCAGAATGTCAGTGAGCACATGGAAACTCCTGGAAGAGCTGCGTAGACAGTCCTCTATAGGTTGGGAACTTGGGTGTGTTAGTCATTTTTTCCATTGCTGTAATAAAACCCCTTAGATCAGTAACTTGATTAAGAAAATAAATTATTTAGCTCACAGTTCTGTATGTTCAATAGCATGGTGAGGCCGAGATGAGATGGCTGGAAAGCATGGGAGAGGGAGAGAACACACAGGTAGACAGAAAGAGACAGGAAGTCAGAAAGAGAATCAGGAGTGAGGCTTGCTTCTTGGAACAACTCATTCTCAGGGCCCATGACATTTTCTCAGGCCCTTCTGAAGCCAGTACCCCAATGGCCTAACAACCCCCTATTCAGCTCTACCTCTACCAGCTCTACACAGTCAAACAGAAGACCAAGCCTCTAGCACACGACTCTTGGAAGGAGAGACCACGTCTATACCTTCTAGTTTTTAATGGTACTGGGGGTTGAAGCCAGACTTTACATGTGCTTCAAACACTACCATCGAGCTATACCTCCAGTTGTAGAATGCCATTACTTAAAATGAATTCTGCCTTTTTTTTTTTTTTCCAAGATGGGGTCTCACTATGGTCCAGGCTGACCTGAAATTCACTATGTAGTCTCAGGGTGGCCTCGAACTCACGGTGATCTTCCTACTGCTGCCTCCTGAGGGCTGGGATTAAAGGCGTGCGCCACCACGCCCGGCTTGCTTTTGTCTTTATCTTATATTGCTCAAGGCCTGCCTGCTTGAACAGTTAATCTTTCAAAGTAAATGAGGTCTAGAGTTTTCAGCTGCCACTTCTTCTCTTACTGTGGTAGTTTGGGTGTGTTTGTCATGAAGCCTCCTACTCCATCTCCAGCTCGCCGAGCCTTCAGGAGGTGGAGGCTTGCTGGAGGAGGGGTGTCACCTGACCTTTATTAGTGCGGCCTTACTGGGTGTTCAGGTACCGCTCTCTCTGTTGTCTCCCTGCTACTGATATGACAGTGCGATGCCCTGATGTCTTCTTGCCAGGCCTTCCCCACCACCATGAAACTGCCCCTGGAAACTGTAAGCTGAAACAAACCCTTTCCTCCCCAAAGCTGGTGTGCTGGCATGTTTTGGACCAGCATTGCGGAGGTAACTGCAACTTGTATCTTTTCTTCCAATGAGATCTCTGCGCCGCGCAGGCCCGTGTCTCCTCCACACGGTGGACAGAAGTCATGGCAGTGTTGCCGTGCCTCAGGGCAGGCCCGGGCTTAGGCCCAGCATTAAACAGCATTCAGCAGAAGGGCCTCTGGCCTGAGAAGTGTCCCCTGCAGACACTTCCCGGGCATGAGGGAAAGCCGGCAGGGTTTCATTTTGCTTATCTCAGTGTAGATTTGTTTTTTTTTTTTTAAACTCAACCCCTGACATGGGCTAATTCTAAACCTTTACCACTTTTGGTCTTACAGAGGAAGGGGACTGGGGAATTTTTGAGAGAAAATACGACTTGTTTTATCAACTGGAAACCAAATAGCCTGTGTTTGGCTAAGAGTAAAAGAGAATGGAAAGAAAGAAAAGAAAAGAAAGAAAGTAAGGGAGAGAAGAGAAAGAGAAGCTCATGAGGAGCCACAGAAGCAAACAAACGTGCTTTCTTTCGCATGGGCAGTGCAGGCCGCGGAAGGACAGTGGGAGGGAGGGTGAGGTGTGGAGAAAGCGGCTGGGTTTATTTTTAACGCCAAGTTACAGCCATGCTCTGTGTTCTTTCCTTTTAAAAATAGACTTTTAACCTCTTCAAGTATTGTGCCTGTATTCTGCCCAAGGGGTAATACCCCTTGTGTGGCTGGCAACTCCCACTGGCTCTTTGCCCATTACAGGCTCACTGGCCAAGCTGTTAGACGGATGGAAAAACCCCAGAATTTTTCTCCAGGGCGCTCCTGATTTTCGTATGCACACAGCCTCTGTCCACAGCGAAGCTTGAGCTCTCGGACTTTTCAAATCTCGATGGTTAGGAGAAAACACCTCTCAGTCAAATGTTTAGATTAGCATAATAGTGTGCGTAGCCTCTTGGCGGCCCATTGCGATCATTCATTCATTGTGTCTCTGAACCGCACTGCACAGCACAGGTTCGCATGAGGCTCATCAGTGTGGATCTGGGGATGGCTACAAGGACAGTAGCTCATCTCTGCGCGCTCGTGGAGGGCACACGACGTGCCAGGTCCTGTTCCCCACGCAGCTGGTGCTGTGAACAGCGCTCCCAGGGGAAGTAATAGGAGCCATCTATTTAACAGGGGGAGAAACCTGGGCTCAGGGCTGCTCAGTGATTCAGGAAGAGTGCCTGCTGAGTGAGTGACACCCAGGGCCTCGTGCATGCTAGGCAAGTGCTGGATGACTGAGCTTCATCCCCAGGTCCCCGCTTCCTTCCAGAGAGCTCTATGAGATTTTGTGTCTCTCAAGGAAACTTCCCATCTTCATAGCATATCCTTATTATCTTTTTAAGATTTTTAACAATGTGGCGTGAGTCTGTCTCATTCCTGATACTGCTAACTTTGTTGATCTTTTCTCAGCCCCACCTTTGGCGCTGGGCACGGTGGTTCAGAGGCAGTAGGACTATGAGTTTGAGGTCAGCTTGTGCTACATTGTGAGAAGAAAAAACATAGAGCACGTACCCACCACCTGTTGACAGGCAGAGAGTGTTGCCTTGAGGTTGAGGGTATGTAGAATCCCCAAGCCAGTTAACAGTTAAAGGAACAGGTTTCTCAACGAGACTTGGGAGGGGAGAGTAAATCTGACTTGGTGACACAGGAAAAGAGAAAAGGACCTCCTAGCTGGGGTGTGGGGGGGAGATTGTTCTCCCTTGAGACCATGTGGGACTCAGTAATAACTAAGCAAATTGTTAATTAACAGGCAAAGCTTGTATTTCATGAGCTTGAATAAACTGGCACTTGACTTAAAAGCTGAGTTTCCATAGCAGGGGAAACAAACATGCTATGGATTTGTGATTGATGTGAAATTTACATGCCTTCAACTCATTGTGAAATGAACTTGTTTGATCCCCCCCCCCCACTTCCAATACTTGTCATTTTCAGATTCTGGCTTGGCAGGAGAAATGGGAGGAAGGCGGGCAGGTTGTCTGGACCCCGTTTTCCAGCCTCGTCTCCAGGAGAAGCTATTGTGCCATTGTCAACTTTCGTAAAACCGACCTTTCCATCAGGCGCCCGTGGAAGCAGAGTTGTCATAGGCTGCTCTGCTTCTGATTTTTTTTTTTCCTTCTATGGTCTCAAAAGTTCCAGAAGATTTAAAAAGTACTAACAAGAACAGAGCCTTCCATTTTCTTGGGAGTGTTAGGGGTTTAAGCTTCCTCCCCCTAAGTGCACATTGTTTTACTGATACCCGCCCTGGGTCCCTGTTCTCCTTGCCCTGTATCTTCTGCCTGCAAATATGCTTGCTGTCAGAGAGTTGGAGTCCACGTTTGTCCCACCACTGCCTAGCTGGGTGACCTTGTAGAGGTCACTCAATTTTCTAAGCTCTGGCATCTTTCCTTGTAAAATAAAGATCTTTATCCCCTACTCTACCTAGCACAGAGGGCTCTGTGAGAATGTAATCAAGAGTTAATGTAGGTGAAAGTCCTTCATTAAACTATAACACATCACACAGTTACTCTTGCTGCCTCCCATCTATGTATAACTTTTTAAAAATGTTATTTACTTATTTGCAAGCAGAGAAAGAGAGAGAGAGAGAGAGAGAGAGAGGAGAGACAGAGAAGAGAGACAGAGAGAGAACAGGCACACCAGGGCCTCCAGCCACTGCACACAAACTCTAGATGCGTGCGCCCCTTGTGCATCTGGCTTACATGGGTCCTGGGGAATCGAACCTGGGTCCTTTGGCTTTGCAGGCAAATGCCTTAACTGCTAAGCCATTTCTCCAGCCCTATGTATAACTTTTGATAGTGTAGAAGAAATTACATGGATTTTGGAATTGGATAAAGGGCATTCCTTCTTAGCTATAGCATCTTGAGCAAATGCTATGAATTTCAGCTTCCTCATGTATAAAATAGGAAAAAAAATTTTACTCAACACCTATTTACTTTTGCCTCTGTTTCTTCATACTATATCTCGACCAGTGTTGCTATGAGGGCTAAAGTTGAAATAACCCATGAAAAACATCTAATATAAACTTGGCATCCTTATGGCTCTCAACACTTTGTAGTTCTTTAGGTTCCCCTGTTTTCAGAAATTGAACTATAGTATAACCCATATGTAATGTCTTTCTTTTCAAAGAAAGAATTCTTCCTCTAAATTGCTGAGGCTAGTGCTATGTGGCTACATCCCAAGACTTTGCTCATGGCTCAAACATGCTTTAAATTCTCTTTGTAAGTTAGTAGACTAGGGAATTGTAGAATGGAGTTGTTTTAGTTCAACAGCATGTGTGAAAAAGACCCAAATGTCAGTTGGCGCGCAAAATTGACATGTTAGTGTTGTCGTGGAGGAGGCAGTGAATTCAGAAAGGACTGGTGGAGGGTCGAGTAGAGGGATGGTCATGTATTCATCCTCTTGTGGGGTCAGACTAGACCTGAGATAAGAGATTCCGTTCTGGAGAATGACACCCTGGGGTGGCCCTCCAGGAGGGAAACACTTGTAAGGAACTTAGAATCCAGGCTGTTTGAATAACTTGGAAAAACTGAGGTATAATTTGGAAGAGGTATGTATTGTCTTCTGCTCTTTATTTATTTATGAGAGAGAGAGAGAGGGAGAGGGGGAGGGAGAGGGAGAATGGGCACACTAGGACCTCTAGTGGCTGCAAATGAACTTCAGATGCATGCACCATTTTGTGCATCTGGCTTTATGTGGGTCCTGGGGAATCAAACCTGGGTTGTTAGGCTTTGCAGGCAAGAGCCGGAACCACAGAGCCATTTCTCCAACCCTCTTCTGCTCTTTTGAAAAGACTGAACAATTAGGAAAAACAGAACCCATCACTTTGGATTTGTGTAAAAGTACACATTTTTAAGGAGTATGTACAAGCATGCATTTGAGATCATGCAGCTGTAATAGAAAGCCATGGGCTTGCATCTTCTCTTAAAAAGGTATTTCTTTCTTTATTTGAGAGAGGCACACCAGGACCTCCTGCCACTGCAAACGAACTCCAGACTCATGCATTAGTCTGTGCATCTGGCGTTACGTGAGTACTGGGGAATTGAACCTAGGTCTGCAGGCTTTGCAGCCAAGCTCCTTTAATGGCTGAGCCATGTCTCCAGCTCTAGGCTTGCATCTTGGTGAGTGCAAAGCTGAAACAAGAGTAGCTGAAAAATAAGTGGAGAGAGATTTGTTACCTACAGCAAGCAAGGAAAGCTTGAGAATTATGTTCAAAGCAACGTCCTCCACAAACAAAGAAGGCATGGGGTTTTATTTGAGGAGTCTTTACATATCCATATAGGAAAGCACTCTTGGGTGGGTACATTCCTGAGCATGCTCAGTTAGGGAAGACATTCCTGAGCATGCTCCCTTTAAAATGAGAATTTAAGAAGGAAAGCTAGTATACACACGTTTATACTTATTTTACTGTGCAGATGTTGTGGACACATTTTTAGCATGCTTAGCTCAAGGTCATGACTACATGCTAGGATATTAAAATGGTGGTCAGGAATGCCTCTAGGCAGGTTTAACCTGCATCATAAAGCTTTAGCTGAAAATAAAGGAAGGAACGCTTTGAAAGTGCATGAGCATGGGAGTTTGTCCCTGACAGAGCCTGGCTAGCTTACCGGCTCATGACTCCACAGGGAAGAATTCGGGACAGTGGGCCCAAGTTGCAGGAAAAGTAGTTCTACTGTTATTTCTGTTTCTATTTCTACTTCACAACTCTGAGCTATTGTAAACATTGGCTAAGGAAGCCTTTTAAACGAGGCTTTTTAATAGCTTCTCTTAGCCAAAAAAAAAAAGAAAAAAAATTAAAATTAGGAATGCAAAAGGGATATAGCTACAGGTATACCAGCAACTAAAATGGTTAATAAAGGATTGTCGGATACAATTATGTCAATTAACTTGAAAGACCTATGCAAGATGGTCATTTTTTTTTTTTTTTTAATTCAGATTGATCGAAGGGCAGCTCAGCAGTTAACTAAGCTTGCTGCATAGGCATGAGGGCCCGAGGGCGCCCAAGACTGCCCAAGATTAATTCTGCTAGCACCCATGTAAACAGCTGGCCATGGCCGTGCATATCTGTAATCTCAGTCTGTGGGGAGCCCTGCCCCGCCCCAGACTCGCTGAGGCTGGCAGCAAACAAGCTCGGGAATCCATGGGAGATTTCATCTCGTGGAAAAACAGGTGAGTGGTAGAGGGGGTCACCTGATGTTCTCCTCTAGCCCCTATAGAAATGCACACAGGGAACTACATCAGCACATGTACATGTATACGCCACACACACAGCATACCACACACACACACCTCACTATATCACACACACACACTGCACCATTAACACACACACACACACATCACACTACATCACACACACAATGCACCATTACCACACACACACACCTCACTATACCACACACACACACACACACACAGCATACCACACACACACACCTCACTATATCACACACACACACACACACACACACACACAACGCACTACACCACACACACACTGCACCATTACCACACACACACATATCACACACATCATACCATACCACACACACACACATTGTACCATACTACCACCCCCACACACTGCACTATACCACACACACATACACACACCCACCCACACCATACCATACCACACACTCTATACAAACATGCAAGAAAAAAAAAAAAAACAAAAAAAACTGACCACCAAAAAACTGGGCTGGAGAGATGGCTTAGTGGTTAAGGCACTTACCTGCAAAGCCGAAGGACTCAGGTTTGTGTCCTCAGTACCCACCTAAGCCAGATGCCCAAGGTGGTACATATTTCTGGAGTTCATTTACAGTGGCTGGAGGCCCTTGCATGCCCTATTAAAAACAAACAAACAAACAAAAAACAAAAAAGAAAGAAAGAAAGAAACTAGTAACTTATATCCTAGATTCTGAAAGACATTGAATCAGTTATCATATCTATTTAAATAATGAAATAATGTATAGGGTTTTTTTTTTTGTTGTTGTTGTTCTTCTTTTGAGACTCAAGGACAATTTTATTGGCATTTAAGAGAGAAAAACAACAGGGTAGACAAGCTGGAGATCTTAGCAGCTCTGAGAAAGACGAACAGTGAGGAGTTATATTCTCTGAGTTGGAGGTCAACAAGGCAGACAGGCTCAGCAATGGAAAGCTGGGAGCATTTGCAACTGAGGTGGGGAAAGGTGGAGAGAGACACACCAAGAGAACAAGGAATGCTATACTTGACTGGATCCTTAATTTAAAACCTCATGACAAAAGAT
This sequence comes from Dipus sagitta, assembly GCA_036346955.1. Taxonomy (NCBI): domain Eukaryota; kingdom Metazoa; phylum Chordata; class Mammalia; order Rodentia; family Dipodidae; genus Dipus; species Dipus sagitta. The sequence goes on from CM070777.1 coordinate 140,198,431, forward strand.
GTCATAAAAACTCAAAAATTGAGGCAGAAGGTAAAGAAGGCATCTGCAACCCGGAACCACAAATGGGTGACTAGGGTGAGCGTAGGAAAAGGGCCCACAAGTGTTCCAGGCGAAGGGAAGGAGCAGCAAGCTCACAGAACGCAGCGGTCACTGCGCATCCTCACATCTTAACACAAGGCACTCGCACACTGACACTAACCGCAGGGCGCTGTGAAGGGGTCCTTGGCTCCTGACCTTGCATTGCCGTAAATGCTCTGTGCGTGTTAGCACCTGGCCCTCGCGATGACTGCGTGAGTGCTACCTTTCTGCCCTGGAGAGGAAAGCGGGGCCAAAGCCACGGCTGCACCATGCCTCAAAGATAGAGTTCCATAATAGGTATAGCAATGCAATGTTGAATAGTCATATAGTGGAATATTAATATAGAGTACAATTTTATAACATACTGTTGATGAAAAAGCAGTGGTGTATTACGGATTTGATGCTGCTTATATGAAGTTTAAAAGTATGCAACGCACGGCATGGTTTACTTATGTAGTCAGGATGTGAAACGCCGCGAGTTCGGGGCTCTTAACCACTGTGCTCTTGTTTTTTTTTTTTTTTTTTTTTCAACTTGCTAAATTTAAACATTTGCCAGTATTTACTATTAGCAGAGCTTCACCAAAATGGAGACAACTGCATACTAGCTAGAGAGTAATTTGACTTTGCACGTAAAGTAGACGTGCAGCATTTCCACATTGAGGTCCGTGGCCCTGTTGACGCGTGTGAACCAGGACAGGGACGTGAATGGCGCTGTGGCGTGACTTTTCCGGAGGCGACATGGGCAAGTGTCTGTCGGCCCCGGATAGAGCTCCAGCCACAAGCAAAAGCGATTCTATCCGAGTCTAGCTTGGTGAGCCAATGAGTTTAGCTGGGATTATTTGTAGGAGCATGGGTGAGGGGCTACTTTGAGGAGCAGGGGAGACTTACGGGCAGTTACAGTAGCCAAGCTGAGTCTACTGCCCTGCAGGTGACGCTTCTGTATCTAGAGGGAGAGGCCTCAGGACTGTCGCAGGTGCCACCCCAGGCGCTGCCTTGGGCACCCTCCCTGCTCGGTGAGGGAAGGTTGCTGGGCCTTGTGACAACCACAGCTGTTCTGATTTCAAGGCGGCAACGGCTGCGCCATGCCTCAAAGATAGGGTTCCATAACAGGCATAGCAATGCAATGTTGAGTAGTCATATAATGGAATATTAATATAGAGTAATCTAGGTAAATTTTCATAACATACTGTGGATGAAAAAGCAGTGGTGTATTATGGATTTGATGCCGCTTATATGAAGTTTAAAAGTATGCAACTCATGGCATGGTTTACTTATGTAGTAAAATCATAGAGCATGGGAAGCCTCAACTTGAGATCCAAGATATTGCCTTCTGTTGTGAAGGGGGTGAAATATGTGTGTGTATGTGGTGGTGGGGGGCAGGACAGGCAGGAAACAGAAATTGTCTCTGTAATACTGTATCACTTAAAATAGACCAAATAGACCGGTGTGGCGGCAGACGCCCTTAATCCCAGTACTTGGGAGGCAGAGGTAGGATGATCGCTGTGAGTTCGAGGCCACCCTGAGACAACACAGTGAATTCCAGGTCAGCCTGGGCTACAGTGAGACCCTACCTCAAAAAACCAAAACAAGGACTGGAGAGATGGCTTAACGGTTAAGCACTTGCCTGTGAAGCCTAAGGACCCCGGTTAGAGGCTCGGTTCCCCAGGACCCACGTTAGCCAGATGCACAAGGGGGCGCACGCGTCTGGAGTTCGTTTGCAGTGGCTGGAGGCCCTGGCACACCCATTCTCCCCCTCTCTCTCTCTCTATCTGCCTCTTTCTCTCTCTGTCTGTTGCTCTCAAATAAATAAAATAAACCAAAATAAATTTAAAAAAAACCAAAACAAAACAAAAAAAAAATAGACCAATTTGGACAAAATAGGAAGACTTGATGTAATGGGGTGGTGCTGTAGTTTGGATCTGGGTTGTCCTTGAAAGGTGCATGTGTTGAAATCTTGATCCCCACAGTGGAGCTATTGGGATGTGACAGCACCTTTAAGGGGTGGGAGGGTTTCAGGTCAATGGGCGTGTCATGGTAATGCTTGTGTGTGTGTGTGTGGGGGGGTGCACGTGTGTGTGTGCATGTGTGCGTGCGATCAGTCTCCAGTGATGCGCACTTGGGAGGCTGTGGAACCTTTAGGAGGAGGGGGCTAGCTGGAGGAAGTGGATCTCAGAGGGGAGCGTGGTGCATGGGCCTTCAGGTTTAGAGCCCGGCTCCACTTCCTGTCCCATTTCAGCTTTCTGATTCGCTCAGATATTAGCAAGCTGACTCTTGTCCCTGCCCCCAAAGCTGAAAGCCACCCCCGCCACCGTGCTTTCTTGGCCATGACGGACTGTGTCCCTCAAAACTGTGAGCCAAAACCAAAAAAACAAAAAACTGTGAGCCAGAATAAACCCCTTCCTACATGAAGATGCCTCCGGCCAGGCATTCAGTCGCAGTGATGAGGAAAGGAACTAACACAGGAGACACGCCCTTGAAGGGGACAGTGTGATCCCAGCCCTTTTCTCCTTCTCCTTTGTACTTTCCTGCCAATAAGGCGAGAGGTTTTGCTCCACAGTGCACTTCTACTATGACATGAGGTCTCACTGCAGGCCCCAAAGCAATAAGGACCTTCACATGTGTGCTAGAACCTCTACAATTCTGAGCCAAAATAAGCCTTTTATCATTTTAAATTGATTATTTCAGGAATTTATTAAAGTAAGGGAAAACTGGCCAACACAACTGTTGAATATGTCTTATTACTTGCTGTATTTTTAAAATATCTGTTCACAAACGGAAAGAAAGAGAGGGAGAGAGACAGAGAGAGAGTGGGCACACCAGGGCCTCTTGTTGCTGCGAATGAACTCAGATGCATATGCCACTTGGTGCATCTGATATTGTGTGGTTGGGTACTGGGGAACTGAACCTGAGCTGTCAGGCACTGCAGCATGCGACTTAATTGCTGAGCAATCTCTCCAGTCCACTTCCTGTATATTTAGACTCTCAATGGCCTGACCTACCCATGTTTCTTCTCCCTTTTTATTTATTTTTTGTTTTTATTTTTATTTATTTGAGAGTGACAGACAGAGAGAGAAAGAAGCAGAGAGAGAGAGAGAGAGAGAGAGAGAGAGAGAGAGAGGCCTCTAGCCACTGCAAACGAACTCCAGATGCATACACCCCCTTGTGCATCTGGCTTACGTGGGTCCTGGGGAATCGAGCCTTGAACCAGGATCCTCAGGCTTCACAGGCAAGCACTTAACCGCTAAGCCATCTCTCCAGCCCTCTTCTCCCTTTTCATTCTATCCTTCTTCCACACTCACAGGGCCTTTTACTCACTCAACACCCTGCACTTCCTCACTCCATATTTTCTTCCACTGATCTATCCAACTCCAAGAAATGTCTTCTCGGATTAAAACATTCTGCTTGTCTTTTATGGTTTGGAGTACTTCATTTAGAAAAATACCTAAGATACCACAATGGTCATATCAACATTATTCAAATTAGGAAATACATGGAAGCTATCTGAGTGTCTATTCACAGATGAATGGATAAACAATTGTGGTACATCTATACTACAAAATTAGTAGTATTTAGACATAAAGAAGAATGAAGTTCTGACATGTTCTGTAATGTGAACTAACCTAGACCACAGTATGCTAAAGGAAAAAAGCCCATATGTAGTGCATGATTCTATGTAAGCTAACACAGTGAACTTGATAGAGACAGAAAATAGAATGGCGAGCCGGGCGTGGTGACGCACGCCTTTAATCCCAGCACTCGGGAGGCAGAGGTAGGAGGATCACCTGTGAGTTCGAGGCCACCCTGAGACTCCATAGTGAATTCCACGTCAGTCCAGACTAGAGTGAAACCCTATCTTGAAAAACCAAAAAAAAAAAAAAAAAAAAAAAAAAAAAAAAAAGAAAATAGAATGGCGATTGCCAAGGGATGGGAGCAGGGACATGTAGAGTTTACTGTTTAAGGGGTACAGGTTTTCCTTTGGGAGAAATAGATAATTTTTGGAGGTGAATGGTAGTGAAGTTGTATGACACTGTGAATACATGTAATGACATTAAATTGCAACCTGAAAAGTGACTAAAGTGGTAAATTTTTAATATGTCTTTATTGAGATTTTTTTTGTTTGTTTTTTGAGGTAGGGTTTCACTCCAGCCCAGGCTGACCTGGAAGTCACTATGTAGTCTCAAGGTGGCCTCAAACTCATGGTGATCCTCCTACCTCTGCCTCCCTAGTGCTGGGATTAAAGGTGTGTGCCACCACTCCCAGCTTTTATTGAGAATTTTAATACATGCACATACTATAATTTGATCACATCCCCTGTATTATTTATTACCTTCTTTTGTCCCTCCTTCCCCACCCTAATTCCATTGAGCACTTTCCTCTTTCCATGTAGTCATTCTTCTGTTTTGATGTCTCGTTCTATTTTCCTCCTCCGTCCTCTATGTCAAAATGTTGTCAGGATGAGAATTGTGCAGGTCATGTGAGGTCAACAACAAACATGGCAGGGTCATGTGTCTGAATGATGGTACCCCAAAGTACTCCTTCCCACCCGGTGGCTCTTCTATTCTTTCTGCCTTGTCTTCTGCAGCTTTCCCTGAACCTTGGAGGGCTTGACAGAGATGTCTGTTTTAGCACTGAGCTCTCAATAGCCTCTTATTTTCATCTTTGTTGAGTTTTGAATCTCTTCAATGTTTACTGCCATATCTGCAAAGAGGCTTCTCTGGCCGGCAGTGAGAGCAGCACTGGTCTTCTTTCCACGGCCTCCTCTGCAGTGTTCCCCAAGCCCTGGCAGGTGTGGTAGACATGTCATGTCCAGTGCTAGGCACAGGGCTTTCTTTCTCTTCTTCTCATCATCTTGGTAAGTCTTGATCTCCCCAGTTAAAAGGGTAAATATTGTGTAATATATGTATTTATATATTTTATTCTATTTATTTATTCATTTGAGAGAGAAAGAGGAAGAGAGAGAATGGGAGCATCAAGGTCTCCAGCCACTGCAAATGAACTCCAGACACATGCACCACCTTGTGCATCTGGCTTTACGTGGGTACTGGGGAATCGAACCTGGGTCATTAGGCTTTGCAGGCAGGTGCCTTGGCTGTTGAGCAATCCCTCCAGCCCATATTATATATATTTTACCAAAACAAAAATACAAACAACAACAAAATATATACAACCCCAAACGGCAACTTACATTATTGGCATTATTAGAAGTCTCTTAAAGAGGAGACAGAGGAAGATTTTTTTCTCTCTCTCTTCATATTCCCTTTTTAAAATATTTTATTTATTCATTTGCAGAGAGAGAGAGAGAGAGAGAGAGAGAGAGAGAGAGAGAGAGCATGCCAGGGACTCTAGCCACTGCAAATAAATTCCAGATGCATGCACCACCTTGTGCCTCTGGCTTTACATGGGTACTGAGGAATCAAACCCAGGTTGTTAGGCTTTGCAGACAAGTGCCTTAACCACTTAGCTATCGCTCCAGCCCTTCATAGTCCCTTTATTTTCCCTCTTACAACTCCTGGGCAGACTCCCCCAGCTCCACAGGCTCCTCTGTCTCCTCTCACTTTATGGATATGTCTGTCTCCCCTTGGCATCTTCGTTGTCTCTCTCAGGCAAGCTCGTCTTGGCACCATGGCTCCAATTCTCCTCTCCATTCATCACCCCGGCGATGACAGTAAACCCTGAAGACACCACAGCTCCTGACCAGGCCCCGCTCCCCAAATCTGAGACTCTGCCTCCATTTCCACCTCCTCTGCCTGCTTTCCTCCCCAACCCCCAGCTCTGGGTATCTGTGTTCAGAGCTGTAACCTCGCTGCATACTCTTTTCTTCCTGGGCATGACAATTGGATTTTGATTTCTTGACCTGATTATGAATTGAAACCAGAATTATTCAGCTACTCTATTGTATCAAGGGACAAGTTCTTCCAACAGGGACTGTGACCAATTTCCATTAAATGGTTGATCAAATCCGGACTTGCTTATTACTGGAGAGTGACTGAAAAGACTTAAGAGTATTGGTATTTAAGCATATATCTCCATTTCCTTGTAGATGTATAGAAACCCCAGAAATTTGTAGACAACAGAGGCTACGGGGGGTGGGGGGAAGGACATTCTTGAGGTCGGTGATGGGTCCGAGCAAGAGGAGAAGGGACAGACACCCACTTTTCACTTTCTGCCTTCTCTTCATGCTGGGTTAAAATAACTATATGTCATCTAGGTGAAAAAATTATTCACAATGAAATGCTGTGTGCTGAGTGGCTCTCAGTATTTGAGCCTGGGAGTCTCTCTTCCAGAGGCAGCTGAAAGTCAGCTGAACCGCGAGCGACTTCAGCTTCCGAGGAGACGGTCCACATGAGGAACGACCTCAGGGCTAGCTGGAAAGCGGCAAGGGCAGGTTCTGGCTGCAAAAGTTTCTTCAATTTGCAGAGGACATTGATAAGGGACTCACAGTGGCTGTACGGATGAATTATGGGGCTGTCACTCTTGACCTGCAGTGGCTTCTGTCTCTGAATGCAATTTAGGGGAGAGCCAAGAGGAACACAGCCTCCTTCTTTAATTAGCCGGAGGAGCCAGGCAAGGTAAACTCTGGAGTCTGAAACAGCCCGACTCCGCGGAGGTTGGGATTTCAGCCTGGAACAGTTGGGCTGCCAAGTTGCCAAGAGATCCAGAGAGCTGGAGCTGTGTTCCAACATAGAAAGTATTTGCCACCCCTAGAGAAGTGGGCGGAAAAACAGCCATGGCACTGAGATGTACGCATTACATATGAGGGTAGTGAATGCATACCTATGCCTTTTCTGTACCTGACATGAAGCCACATTTTAAGCTGCCCCCCCCTTTAACATTGATCTTTTATTTTTTTGGAGACAAGTTCAAGCTTTGTAGCTGGGGATGGGCTCAAGTTTATGATTCCTCTGTCTCATCCTCCTGATTGAAGGGTTTACAGGCATGGAACACAATAGCCAGCTGGTACTGAGTCTTTTAAACATATTTATTTATGTGTAAGGAGAGAGAGAGAGAGAGAGAGAGAGAGAGAGAGAGAGAGAGAGAGAGAATGGGGATGCCGGGGCATAGTGCCATTGCAAAGGAGCTCCAGATGCATACACCACTTTGTGCATCCGTCTTTACACAGGTACTGGAGAATTGAACCTGGGCCATCAGACAAGTGCCTTAACCACTGAGCCATTTTCCAGCCCCTAGTACTGCTTTTTCATTTTTTAAAAAATTATTTATTTATCTATTTGATAGAGAAAGAGGGAGAGAGAGAAAGAGAATGGGTGTGCCAAGGCCTCCAGCCACTGCAAACGAACTCCAGATGCATGTGCCCCCTTGTGCATCTGGCTAACGTGGGTCCTGGGGAATCAAACTTGGGTCCTTTGGCTTTGCAGGCAAGTGCCTTAACTGCTAAGCCATCCCTCCAGCCCTCTAGTACTGATTTTCATATTAGAAATCAAACACATATATACATACATATATACTGCATTTGCTAGCTCATTCTGTTTCTACTGATGCTAAAGAAAAATCAGATCATGTCATTACCCTGCTTAAAGTTTTCTAGGGGTTCGAGAGATGACCCAGTGGTTAAAGGCACTTGTTTGCAAAGGCTGATGGGCAAGGTTCTCATGTACCTGATTCCTCATTGCCAACGTAAAGCCAGATGCACAAAATGGTGCATGCGTCTGGAGTTTGTTTGCATTGGCAGGAGGTCCTGGTGTGCCCGTTCTCTCTCTTTCCTTTTGTCCCTCTCCCCAAATATATAAATTAGTATTTTAAAAAGAACTTTTCCATGTCTTTCGATTTCTTTCAGGGTAAATCTTGACTCCCCTAACTACATGCGGGGTGACGGTATAGTTTAACAACAACTTAGACTGCTGTGGTGGGGACTCTCTGGGAAGCCCAGCATGCATCCAGAAGGCCGTGTAGGACCTAGCTCCTGGCCGTACCTCTTACTGCTCCTCTTACTCCACTGTGCCGCAGACATTCTGGCCTCCCTTCTGTAGTTTAATGAAGCCTCAGTCATAATCATGCATATCTTATTTTCAGATGTCAACTGCTCAAAGAGGCCTTCCCTGCCTACTCAGTCTAGAATGTTCTCCCCAGTTACTTTGTATTTATTTCTGCTCATTTCTGTGTGTGTGTGTGTGTGTGTGTGTGTGTGTGTGTGTATTCATATGTGTGTGGGAGCACATGTGTTTTCAGGTGCTTGTGTACGTATGTATGCGTGCATATGGATGCCATTGGTTGATGTAGGATGTCTTCCTCAATTGCTCTCTACCTTATTTTTTGAGACAGGGTCTTCCATTTAACCCAGAGCTCACAATTTGGCTAGACTAGCCAGACTGCAAGCCGTAGGGATGCTCCTGTCTCCACCTCCCCAGTGCTGGATTACAGGCATGTACCAGCATGCATGGCTTTCCTATGGGTGCTAGGGGCCCGAACTCCGGTCTCCAAGTTTCTATGACAAGCACTTTTCCCACTGAGCCATCTCCCCATCCCTTTCCCAGCTCATTTCACTCATTGTCCCTGTCACAATCTGGAAAGCTCTTGTTAGTGTGTTCAATGTCCATATCAGTTCCAGGCTGGCACGTGCTAAAGGCTCAGTAAGTATGAATGAGCAGATGAAGGTCTTCAAATTGTACCAAAGGACTCAGAACCCCTTGCCTCGGTTCTCGTCCCAGAGGTAAGATGCATCCTCACAGAAGAGTGATGGAATTAGAGAAAAGCCAGGAGAAGAGTGGAACAGGGAGGGGGCTGAGAGAATGTTAACAAATCCATGGAAGATTCCCTGGTTACAGGCCTTACTGAATTTGTTATTCATTTCTTCCTTAATGGGGTTAGGGTTCCATATTTGCAACCACAGATTTTTAGTAAAACATAATTGACCCATTTCCTTTGGAAAAAAAAATATATGTAAATGTGGCAGACTATGATACTGGTAGCCCATTATCCATGTTTACCCTTTCTTGGTAAGTTACATATTCATTTTTATTGCAAAATAAATGACATAAAATGACACAGATTTACAACCTCAAGTTCTGAAGGTCAGAAGACTGAACTGGGCGGGCCAGGCTGTGCTCCCTCGGCAGGCTGTTTTCACTCGTTTGTTTACCTTTGGCAGAGTCTGGGAGCTACATGCATTTCCTCCTAGCACTCGGCTCTCTGCTGCCATGGTGGATCTCCTCATCTGAACTGACCCTCTTTTTTTTTATTGACAACTTCCATAATTGTAAACAATATCCCATGGTAATTCCCTCCTTCCCCCCACTTTCCCCTTTGAAACTCCATTCTCAATCATATCTCCTCCCCTCTCAATCAGTCTCTGTTTTATTTATTTATTTATTTATTTATTTATTTATTTATTTATTTATTTATTGAGGTAGGGTCTCGCTTTAGCTCAGGCCGACCTGGAATACACTATGTAGTCTCAGGGTGGCCTTAAACTCATGGTGATCCTCCTACCTCTGCCTCCTGAGTGCTGCGATTAAAGGCGTGCGCCACCATGCCCAGCTTCTCTTTTATTTTGATGTCATGATTTTTTCCTCCTAGTATGATGGTCTTGTGTAGGTAGTGTCAGGCACTGTGAGGTCGTGGATATACAGGCCATTTTGTGTCTGGAGGAGCACGTTGTGGGGAGTCCTACCCTTCCTTTGGCTCTTACATTCTTTCTGCCACCTCTTCTGTAATGGACCCTGAGCCTTGGAAGTTGTGATTGAGGCATTTCAGTGTGAGCACTCCTCTGAGAACTGACCCTCTTTTGAAGACTATGAGTCCATTGGACTGGCTCAGGGTCATTGCCCCATCTAAAGATCTTTACCTTAGTTATACCTACAAAGCCCATGAAAAGTACATATTTGTAGGTTTCAGGGATCACAATGTGGGTGTCCTTAGTAGGACATTATTCTGTCTGTCCCAAGGGAATGCTACTCTCTGCCCACTTTCTCTTCTGGAGGTTGGAACGAGAAGATACCAGCTCCAGCAACCACACTGGGTCAGGGTTTGGAAGGTATACACTGGGGACAGGGCAGTAGCTATGGCAAAGCTTCTGGGTACCCAACAATTTAGTGACGCTCCCTGACCGGTGCTGGACTGGTGGTCTCCTGACTTCCTTTCAGCTATTTTGGGTATTTCAAAATCTGAATGATATAACTATACTCCCTTTCCCACTTCATGTTACTAACTACTAAAACTTTGATTAGTATACAAAGAATTTGGTTTTATCATGATTTCAAACAGTTTTTTTCCCTTCTTTCTTCTCCCGCTTCTTTCCTTGTGTCTCCAACTTAGTCTCCTTTCTGCTACATGTGTCTTTTTGTCCTTCCCCTCTTCCTATCATCTCTTCTGCCTTTCTTGTGGTCTCCTACCTTGAATCATAGCCCAGACTCAGTCCCACATCCCCTTATTTACATACATGCAAGCATTCAAAGTTAGGATACACATATGAGTGAGAACATGTGACTTTTGCCTTTCTGGGCTTGGGTTACTTGACTTAGTACACTTTTCCAATTCCATCCATTTTTTTCTTTTTTGCAAATTTGATATTTCATTTTCCTTTACAGCTGAGTCAAACTCCATTGTGCATGTGTAGCAAAGCACGCTTTCATTATCATTCACCGGTTGATGGACATTTAGGTTAATTTCATTTCCTAGCTATTGTGAATAGAGCAGATATCTCTGTGGTAGGATACACGATCCTTTGGGTATGAATGCAGAAGTGGTGTAGCTGGGACATATGGTAGGTTAGTATTTAGCTTTTTGAGAAACCCCGTACCGATCTCCACGGTGGCTTCATCAGTTCATACCTCCACCAACTATGAACAAGAGCTCCCCTCTCTTGCCACACCTCCCCCCCCCCACTTGACACCATTAGTTTGCTTGGTGATAGCCATTCTGACTAGAGCGAGATAAAAATCTCAAGATGGCTTTAATTTGCATTTGCCTCATGGCTAAGGATGTCGAACATTTAAAAAAAATATTTGTTGGCCATTTGTGTTTCTTCTTTTGAGAACTGTCTGTTCATTAGTCCATTTATTGACTTTTTTGGTGGTAGATTTTGCAGTGTTTTACATATTCTAGATATCAACCCCTTGTCAGATGAACAGCTGGCAAAGATCTTCTCTCATTAGTAGGTTTCCTGCCCGCTCTGCTGATAGGTTCTTTTGCTATGAAGAAACCTTGTTTTAATGATGATACTTTAGCCCACTTTTTATTTAATGAATCCTCAGTTAGGTCATTTCAAATTTTGTTTTACATAAAAACAAAGTTCCAGAGGAAATGCATGGCTTTCTGGGGCTCTCAAGAGCGGGTGCTCATAACTGACCATTAATGTCAAGTGGGAGAAACTTACACAAAAGCCTTCAGCCTCACTTGTCGTCGTTTTGAAAACCTATATTTAGTAAGGAGACATCACACATGTCATACTTCTTAAGCTACCAGGGCGATAGTAACATTGTCCAGGCAAGTTTCTAAAAACTAATTTTACATGCTTGAGCAAAATTTGATTTTATGAAGTATTTTAAATTGAACTTTCATTCAAAGAAGCTTGAGAAGATAAAAACGGCATACTTTGTACTGTCACTCCCCTGTTGGGCAGTAACAAGTTGAATGCCTCTCATCTTCTGATACAAACATTGTATCAGACAATCTTTAATGCTCTATATTATTTCCCAGAACAGCAGTCATAAAAGAAGTTCAAAGAAATGCAAATATAGGTCAATGATAAGAAATCTTGCAATCCCAGTCACAGGGGTGTGTATAATTATTCTGAAGGTGAAGTCCGGTGATCTGCTTCTCTGTGGAATGGCTGTAACTTGCCAGTGTGACTTACAAGACACTCTTTATCTATTTAGCTGCCATTCCCAATTCTTGTGTCCTTTACTCTCCCCTTGAGGGAGTGTATTTGTTTAGTTGCTTTTTTTGGATAACTTACTGAAGTAGGAGCCCTATAGCAGGATCTTGTCTGCCTAACTATTGGAGTGCCCTCTGCGGATCCAGCACAGTTTCAGACACAGAGTACATGGCCAATTGTCAATGCCCACGGCAAGGCAGGTAATGGCTTTCGTGGTTATAGAGGGCCCAGGGTATGAAGAGACTGACAGGTTTTGGATCCTGTGGCACTGGAGACAGAGATTATTCTAGAAAGCAGACGGGATGGTAAGGGACGTGATCAGGTTTGGATTTTAGGTAAATAATTTTGGGGTTGTTATAGAGAAATGGTTTGGTATGGCCCAACAGGCTGGAGGTGAGAAGGCTAGTGAGGAGGCTGTGGTAACATTATAGGTGAGCAGAGATATGAGTCTCAGCTAGAGAGTTGGTAAACATGATAATGATAGTAATTATTAATAGAGAGGACTTTGCTATGTGGTCATTAAGATATTTTTCTAGACTACATTTCCCAGCCGCTAGAGCAGTTAATATAGACACGTGAGAATGTCTCAGCCAATGGAGTGTGAGCAGAAATAATGAGCCGTTCTTCCAGTCCCGATCCATAGAAACTTCATTTATGTATTTTTTTCCTGGATAGTTGGCATGGAAAAGCTCTATGTAGAAAATGACTGGTATCTATTAACTGAGGTACTTGTAAAGCCATATCAAGTCCCATTTGGAGAGGAGCACTTTGGAAACATGTAAACAAGAAAGGAATATTTATTATGTTTGATTTTCTGGCCAATGTTAATTGTAGTTGTTGTATTATTTATATCATTATTTAGAATTTTTGTACATATTTCTCTAAGCATTTGTCTCAATGAGTTATGTATAACAATCCACTCTTCATAGCTGCCTATTCTGGAACATATTAATAGCTCCAAATTATGGATGAGGAAATGGAAACATAGAAGGAGCTATGTAACTCCTGAGGTAAGAAACCAGAAAATGATGGAGCTAGATTGTAGCATACTAATGAATAGATTTTAAAAAAATATATATACATGTCATTTTTGTTCAATTTGATATTGTAACTAAAAATAGAAACTAAAGAGCTTAAAGTGGGCAAACATAAACCTTAATTAAAATTCAGATCATGACTTTAAAAAAAAAATGGCAATATTTCAAGTAAGTTTAAGGAGACAAGAGTGCCATAGGTTGGAGTTCCTAGAATCAGACTCTATGATGTGGGTCCCTTGCTGGAAGCGAGGAAGCAAGGTCAGACTGAGGCTGACGCTGAGCTCTAAGGAGGTTTTGGCCCGTATCACAGGACGAGTCCTCAGGGGCTGGCCCATTCTTCGATGCTATTCCAGTAAGGCAACGGGCCTGGGCCTCCATGCTCTGCCTCCCCTGACCACCGCACCAGGGAATGAGGGTGTCAGCTGTGAATCAGCACTGGAGAGTCGTGATCTTGAGGGATCTGAGGGCTTCAAAGCAGTATCTACTACAGAAACAAGGAAGAATCATTATCATATTTACAAATTTTCAGTTGTTCCAGATGTTTCCACAGAGCTTCAGACAAATGCAGTTCACAATCTGCTAGTTGAATCCAAAGCATAAAAGTGGATGTTGTGAGGAGGTTGAAAAGAGGGTGAGTTGAGCCTGGGTAGAAGTCTTCGATGGTACATCAGGGATTTTGGGTAAAAGGGAAACTTAATGGGAGCAAGAGGAGATGGAGATGGAGGAAGGGCGTAAGGAGGGTAAGCAATACAGGAACACACCACAGGTAGGTTAGCTGTTCAGGAGCTGCTGTAACAGTGTAATGGGCACAGGAACCTGAACCAGTGTCAATGGGATGGAGAAATGCTCGACTTTCTAGGCACTTAAAAGGTTGTATTCAGTGATTGTAATGGCTAGATAGAGAAGATGAGGAAGACTTGAGCCAAACCTCATGGTTCTAGCTCTGGGAACTGTGTGCAAGAAATTATGCTTGATCATGTTTAAAGGGAGATTGTGGCAATGTTCCCTATTATAAGACATGATGTGAAACCTCTACTTTTAAAATTGGTGACAAGAAAATAAATAGTTCTCCAATTTCTGCTGCTCTTTTTACTTTCTTTTTCTCCTGAGGAAACTGCCTATTGTCTCTTCTGGTCCTTTAGAGTGAATCATTCTTTCTACCTATCATGAACCTATTTTAATAAAAATGATTCTTTCTGGTGTTGATTCCACCTTTTAGTTGCAGAGATCACAAAATATACATTTAAACAAAAGCATAAAGTTTTGAAATACAGAGATGAATTCTATTTTGTCTTATTTCTATATTAATTAGCAGTTCTATCGTGACCCATGTTAGTAATTCTGACAATGCTCTTGAACCACAGGTCCAGTGAGAGGTGACATGACATATACTGGGCCTGGAGACAATGTTATGCTTTGAGACACTGGTTGCTCTCAGTTATGTCAACAAATGAAACCATTTTCAGGGCTGTATCTGAACAAACATATTAAATCTCTTTGTAGCTGGTGAATGGGGCAGTTCTGTCGCTTTGGGTTTGTGAGTTTTCTGATTTGATTTAGACAAGCCTGGAATTTGGCTTTTTGTAAGCAGCAATGCTTTTTTTTTTTGCAAAATGGAATTTTTTTATCTGTCAAAAAGAACAAAACTATATAATTTGTAGGAAAACAGATGAAACTGGCAATCATAATATTAAGCAAAGTAAGTCAGACCAGAAATACGTTATTCCTTGTTTTCTCTTGTATGCAGAATCTAGATTTAATATACACACACATGCACACATACATATGTATAATACATTACATATATTTATTATACATATATAAAATGAAAGTGGAAGGGGTACTATGCAAGGGAAAGATGGGGTATTAAGGGAAAGGGGGAGAAAATAAGAAAGACAGGGAAAAGAAAGATAAAATATCACATATTTTCTCATATGTGGAACTTAGATTTAATTACACAAACACATATGACATGTAAGTAGAAGGCAGAATATTTAGGAGAAAGGAAGTGATCAGTGTGAGCGGAGAGGAGGGATGGGGCACAGTAATGGAAGGGTAAGTATAAGCAGGGTACAATGATATATGTATGAAAATGTCATAATGAAATATTGTTATTATTATTGTTGTTGGTATTTGGTTTTTTGAGGTAGGATCTCACTCTAGCCCAGACTGACCTGGAATTCACTATGTAGTCTCAGGCTGGTCTTGAACTTACTGAGCCCCTCCTACCTCAGTCTCCCAAGTGCTGGGATTAAAGACATGTGCCACCATGCCCAGCCTATTTTATATGCTAAGTAAAACAATTTCTAAGAAAGCAAAGACAAATGAGCTATAAACATCAAGTAGCATTTTCCTTTCTGTCTTCCTTCCTTTTCTTCCTTTCTTTCTTTCTTTCTTTCTTTCCTTCTTTCTTTTGCTAAGTAATTTGAAAATCTTCTAGCAATGTAAAATTTATTTAAGAAAGGAAACCCAACTGAGTATGGTGGCTCATGCCTATACACTCCAGCACTCTGGAGGCAGGAGTACCACAATGAGTTTAAAGCCATTCTGACATACATGGTGAGTTCAAGGCCAACTTGGGCTGTAGAGTGAGGCCTTGTCTCAAAAACAACAACAACAAAAAACAAACAAACAAACAAACATCAAAAGTTCAAAATTTATTAAGTGAAATCAAATCAGTATAGAAAATGTAATAAACATTTCTTGCATTCTATCTGTGTCCCAGACGCTGTCCCAGCTGTGCTAAGGAAAGGAGCACTCTAGAGAACAATGAAACCCCTTCTGTCCCAGAACTTGCCTTCTAATGTTGGAAGAGAGAAATTAAGCAGTAACATGAACACTTATGATGTATGCAAGTACTAGGAAAAAAAGAAAAGTTGGAATACAATTTGCTTATCTAGTCCTTCTCGTTTCAAGAGACTTTTCTGAACTTTAAGGGCCTAGGAACAGGATAAGTTGAACTCAGACCTATTTCTTGGGTTATTTCTTACAAACTCTAGGGATTTGGGTAAAGAGAATGAAGTTAAAGTTTTTGTGTATAAATATGAGAGATAAAATTGAAACTCCTACCGGGTATGGTGGCGCACACCTTTAATCCCAGCACTTGGGAGGCAGAGGTAGGAGGATTTCCATGAATTCAAAGCCGCCCTGAGACTGCATAGTGAATTATATGCCAGCCTTTTCTTTCTGAAAAAAAAAATTGAAACTCCTACTGGGAACTGTCACGTGTCATTGTGAGGACACTGCTTAATATTAGTAATCCATTAATAAAGGCAATAGTGGTGCTGTGTTGACAAGCTTCTATTTGTGTGACTCTGGCGGGGGGGACCATTGCTCTCTCTTCCCTCTGTAAGGACCTGTGCTTGGCACACAATGAACAGAGTTGGTCTCTCTGCCTGCTGGACATGTCTGCTCTCAAGAGTTAAGTTTTGTGCTTCCTTAGCACCAGAATTCTTTGTAGTCTAACACATTTGTGTCAGATTTACTTGTTATAATTATGCGATTTACTTCAACTAACTAATAATATAGAAATGTGAGGAAAGAATTATTAGAAAATGAAATTTTGATGAAATGCTTCAGAAAGTCTCAACAACGTCACATTAGGACAAAAGATTGGGAAAAACATTAAAATCTACAGTATTTTTCTCCCAGGTGTCTTTCAAATTGGAACTTAAAATTGAGATTTTAAGCCGTGCGTGGTGGTGCATGCCTTTAATCCCAGCACTTGGGAGGCAGAGGTAGGAGGATTGCCAAGAGTTCAAGGCCACCCTGAGACTACATAATGAATTCCAGGTCAGCCTGAGCTAGAGTGAGACCCTACCTTGGGAAAAAAAAAAATTGAGATTTTAAGAATGTGGCTTAGATAAAAGTTATGGCTTTAGACCCCTTGCCAGAGAAGTTACAGTGAGAGAAAGGGCCATGGCCTTTCCCCAGCTTGGTAAATATATTTATGTTTTCAAAGGTAAAAGCTAATGTTGTCAATGTGTGATAACTTGAGTCTGAAATATGTTAAAGGCTTGCCTTCTGCCATGGTGCCCCTGGGAGGTGGTAGGAACTTAAAGAGGTGGGCCTGGTGGGGGATCTTTTGGTTACTGGAGTGACCCATAAAGGGGTTTATAGCCCTTTCCTCTTTCTTTTTCTTTTTAAAAAAATTTTTAAGATTTATTTATTCATTAGAGAGAGAGAGAGAGAGAGAGAGAGAGAGAGAGAGAGAGAGAGAGAATGGATGCGCCAGGGCCTCTAACCACTGCAAACAAACTCTAGACGCATGCGCCACCATATGCATTTGACTTACATGGGACTTGGAGAATCGAACCAGGGTCCTTAGGCTTTGCAGGCATGTACCTTAACTGCTAAGCCATCTCTAAAATATTTTATTTATTTATTTTCAAGCAGAGAAAGGCAGGGGGAGAGAGAGAGAGAGCAAATTGGAATTCTGAAAGGGGAGAAAGAAAGACAAAAACGAGTCCATAAGCCACGGTTACTCTTCTCTTCAGCTACTATATCCATATTTATTTTGACCAACACTGTAACTCCCGAAGTCTTATTTTCTGGGAGGATGAGCCCATCAATGTCATTTGTAGATAAGGGAGCCTTATCACAGGGCTAACCAAAGTGTTCAAGGTCCCACAGTGATTCAGCAGCACAAGATCTGAGCCTGAGTGCCCTGGATCACAGGCAAGTGTTCTTTTCTGTCTTCAGAATTCTCCATAACACTGAGAATTGTTGAGAAGGAGAAACAGGACACAGTGGCAGAGAGATGAGCAGAAATAGAATTCTCCTGAGACTGTGTGGAGACACCTGCTAACCACTAAGCACAGACTTTATATCCTCAGTAAGGTGCCAGTAAATTCCTCTATCCACCTCCTCAGGGAGATAAGAACATTACTGCTTAATGAGAAATGTGTCCCTATAAAGACCTTTGGTATTTCAAAGGAAAGGTGTGGCTTAAAAGTGAAAAAAAAAATTGCTTCTACTACGCAAATAAAGGGAAGGAGAAAGGAATTATGGGAAAGTACATAAATTCTTTACCTAATAACGTTACAACTATATTCTTGAGCTCCTTGATTGGAAGTATCCTATGGCCCTGCCATAGTTTGCCTATATCTTACAATAGAGTGTAAAGTTTCTTAGCACAATCAGAATTTCTAATTAATGGGATAATCAGAAATATCAGATAAGAAATAAAACAGGGTGCACTTATACCATTTGTTAGTGTCCATTTAGTTACAAAGATGAAAGTCTATTTGCTCACAGCTTAGTACCTCTGGTCAGACAGCACACGCTAGAGCACAGCTGCTCTCCTTATAGTGGCCGGAAGTGACAGACAGCAAGAGGAAAGGGCTGGACTGGAGAGGTGGCTCAGCAGTTAAGGCACTTGCCTATAAAGCCTAATGGCCGGGGTTCAATTCCCCAGTGCTCACGTGAAGCCAGATGCACAAAGTGGCACATGCATCTGGAGTTCATTTGCAGTGGCTGGAGGTCCTGGCATGCCCATTCTCTCTCTCTCTCTCCTTCCCTCTTTCTCAAATGTACATAAAATATATTAAAAATATTATTGTTGATTGAAGATGAACAGATTACTGGAGGTGGAAGGGCCTAAGTGAGGTCAGGGGAAGAGATTGAGTAAAGGAAGGGTGAAGGGAGGGTTAATCAAAATCTAAGAGGGTATGAATAAGCCATATGGAAACCTACTTTTTTGGACAATGGTGTACCCAGAAGCTGTAGATTGTTACTAGAAAAATTTCAGTGCCAGGGATGGCCAGGGAGGTCCCTGATGCCCTCAAAACATTATAGGCCATTGCCAATAGTTTCTTACCAGGAATAGATGGTAAGACCCTATGCTGATGACGCTATATGCTTGAGCTACAAGGTCACTGAGAAATCTTGCTGGCACTGAGCTGAAAACCTCCTCCCTGTAGACCAGCTGACAGAAAGTTGGATAAAGCTACACTGCATGCAGCTCCATGGGAGAGAGAGAAGTCATCAGTGGAGATAAACAACAGTAGACACTGCAAGCCTTAAATTTGGCCAGCCAGGCCAAATGAGCTAACAGGTGCAATAGTGGCATGTCTGTTATAGGGGAAACCAACCACTCTCTACTTAGACTGGAGGCCTGGTCCAGAGGAGCGAAGATATGACTGACACTGAAAACCTATGGTGGGGTGGGGGGGTCATGAGCCCTAGGGGTGTAATGTCTGCTAGTGTTTGGCTGCTCACCAAACTGCCTGGTAAGAGCTTCTCTTGATGTTCATACCCATATATTAATGCTACTCTCACTTTGGGTTAGAGAAGCTTCTCTTTTCAGATGGCAGTGACCTCTGGGATAACTCAAAATGCACCATAGTGCTGAGAAGTGACAGAGGAGTTTTCAGCACTGAAACATCTCTATCACATCTTTTAAGGTTCAGGGTTCATTGTGGAGGTGGCAGAAAGAATGTAAGAGCCAAAGGAAGGGTAGGACTCCCTACAACGTGCTCCTCCAGACACAAAATGGCCTGGATACCCATGACCTCACAGTGCCTGACATTACCTACGCAAGATCATCATAATAGGAGAAAAAGATGATGACATCAAAATAAAAGAGAGACTGATTGAGAGGAGGAGGGACTATGATGGAGAGTGGAGTTGTGAAGGGGAAAATGGGGGGGGGGACTGTCATGGTTTGTCATCTATAATTATAGAAGTTCTCAGTAAAAAAAAAGAGTTTATGCTAGACATGGTGGTGCACGCCTGTAATTCCAGCACCAAGGAGACAAAGGCAGAAGAATCACCGAGTCTGACATCAGCCTGGGATACATAGTAATGCCTATCTCAAAAACAAAACAAAAATACATAAATATAAATAATGAAGGTGACGATGTCGCCAGATTTGACGGCTCTGGTGTTTACAAGGCTGAGGTAGGGGATTTTCTCGAGTCTCAAAAAAGAAAAAAAAAAAACAATAGATAATAATAAAGAGTATGATGATGATGCCAAACTTAATAGCTCTAACCTTTAAGGCCAGCACTCCTGAGGCTGAGGTAGGAGGCTGTCCATGTGAGTTCAGGATCAGTCTGGCACTAAAGATCAAGTTCCAGGTCCGCCTATACGAGAGTGAGACTCAGCCTTGAGCCCCACCCCCCGCCCCTGCCAGAAAATAAAACACCACTGTCTTCCCCAAAATGATTATTTGATTGTGGTAATATACTCATTTGCCATTTTACTTATTAGCGTACAATTCAGTGGCTTTTTAAAAAGCTTTTTTTTTTTTTTCTTCCTTCTGAAGTAGGGTTTCATTCTAAGCCCAGGCTGACTTGGAATTCACTATGTAGTCTCAGGGTAGCCTTAAACTCACTCATGGAGATCCACCTACTTCTGCCTCCAGAGTACTGCAATTGAAGGTATGCACCACCACACCCAGCTTAAAAAGTTTTCTTTGGGCTGGGGAGATGATTCAGTGGTTAAAGGTGATTGCTTGCAAAACCTGCTGGCTGAGGGTCAGTTCCCTAGTACTGCTGTAAAGCCAGATACACAAAACGGTGCACAAGGCTGCAGTGTGCAGTGGCAAGAGACCCTGGAGCAACAGTATTCTCATTCTGTCTCTGTGTCTCTCACAAATAAAAATAAATAAATAAACTTCAGAATATTGTTGATCAATATTGACACAGGAAAAAAGTTGTGCTAATGAAGTGTAAAAGGAACTGCAAAAGAATAATGTTTAATACAATTCCATCATTATAAAAAAACATTTAAACAAAAACTATTTTGGAGAATATGCAATGGTTATATGATTATAGAAATTTAAAATTTTCTTCTTTATGCTCATCTGTATTTTCTAATTTTCTATAATAGATATAGTTTGCTTTTGACAGAAGAAGATTCATTTAGCTGGGCGTGGTGGCGCACGCCTTTAATCCCAGCACTCGGGAGGCAGAGGTAGGAGGATCGCCGTAAGTTCTAGGCCACCCTGAGACTCCATAGTGAATTCCAGGTCAGCCTGGGCTAGAGTGAGACCCTACCTTGAAAAACCAAAAAAAAAAAAAAAAAAAAAAAAAGAAGATGAAATAAAACCTATTATAAAGCCATTTGTAGAACAAGTGAAAGCAATATTTTGAAAACAAACAAATGTCAACTCTGAAAAATTAAGGAAGGAATTATTTTTTAAAACTAGGAAGGATAGATTTTATACCTTTTTTAAAGGAAAGGGTCACTGAGTGACAAATGTGTGTAATAAACCAAGCGTCATTTGCAAACCTGACTCTTCTTATCTGAATTCTACCTTAAGCTGCTCCTAAGAAGAACTGTCATCATATGAAAATAAGCATGATAAATTACAGTCATTTATAATAACATAATGTAATATTTTTACCTTTTGACTTGCCAGAATATCACTTTGAGACCAGTTACCTTCTAAGATAGGGAGTGGATATATGTACGTTTCTAATCATAGTAAAAGCTGTCAGTTTCTCATGTACCTCTGTGTCATTTATTTAT
The DNA here is from genome assembly GCA_036346955.1 of Dipus sagitta. Classification (NCBI taxonomy): domain Eukaryota; kingdom Metazoa; phylum Chordata; class Mammalia; order Rodentia; family Dipodidae; genus Dipus; species Dipus sagitta. The sequence continues at coordinate 140,219,854 of CM070777.1, forward strand.
AATGTTGAATTTAATGGTAATTTACTTATCCCCATTGCCATAAGACATGAGTATTATTTCTTTTTAAAAAATTTTTATTTTTATTTATTTATTTACTTATTTGACAGAGAAAGAGGGTGAGAGAGAGAGAGAGAGAATGGGCACGCCAGGGCTTCCAGCCACTACAAACAAACTCAAGACACATGCGCCCCCTTGTGCATCTGGCTTACGTGGGTCCTGGGGAATCAAACCTGGGTCCTTTGGCTTTGCAGGCAAATGCCTTAACTGCTAAGCCATCCTCCCCAGCCCAGGACATGAGTATTATTATGTTGATTTTATAGTTGCTTAAAACTGAACCCAAAGAGTTGAGCTTCGTCACAATTAGTGATTAGAGCAATATTGCCTTTTTCAAAATCACTTGAAAGATATTTACTGAATCCACTCTGTGTCAGCCATGTATGCTGGGAATTTGCCAATGAGCAAGACACCATCTCTTAAAGAAGCATACATTCCAGTTGCATGATGGAATGCAAATTATTTTGAATATGATGACGTTTATGGAACAGAGAACACAAGATGAGAGCAACAGTTAACCTGGTCCTCAGCATCTGCACTGTGTACAAGACATTTAAACCAAGCTCTGAGGAATAAATAGGAGTTAACTAGGCGAAATGTGGTCATGAAGAATAGCTCTGGTAGAGGAATCAATATAGGCTAAGGCACTGAGATGGCATTTTGCTATAAGAATACCCGACCATCCACCATATCCAGCAACTTTGGCTTGTGACAGTAAACATTTATTTTCCCCATAGAGGTCTATGGGTCAGTTATAATTGTCTGGGCGTGGCTGGGATTGATGTCTCCTTTGTATGCAGCGTGTTCTTTTATGACTAACAGCTTTCTGGGCTATTTCTATTTCATAGCACATGACAGGAGCACAAGAGCCCAAATGAAAGCACATAGGCATATTTAAGTTCTTGGGCCATATTCAGGAATATTTCACTGGCTAAAGTAGGCCAGGTGGCCAAGCCCAAAAATCAGTGTGAAGAGAAAAATCTTTTATAGTTGACATTACTTCATTGTAATATAACACAGGGCACAGATGAAACATTTAGTGCGATTTAACCTGTCTAACCTAGATTTTCAAAAGGACCTGTTGCCAATGTGGCTAAAGTGTAAGTAGTGGACTGAAGAGTGATACTAGTGGATGTAGTTGGACGTCCCTGGATGCTCTTACTGTAAAAATGACACACACATATATAAGCTTGCCTCTACCTGAACTTTATTAGCAAAAAGTTGGGCATTGAAAGGTACAGATTGGGAGCAGGGCATGGTGGCACACGCCTTTGATCCGAGCACTGGGGAGGCAGAGGTAGGAGAATTGCCATGAGTTCAAGGCCACCCTGAGACTGCATAGTGAATTCCAGGTCAGCCTGGGCTAGAGTGAGACTCTATCTCAAGAAAGAAATAGAAAAGAAAAACACAGATTGAATATTTTGAAAAATACTTGGTATCAGAAGTGGTCTAGAGTTCATAATTTTGGGAATTTTGAAATATTGACATCCATGCGTGTGTATAATAATGCATTTATCTATCTATCTATCATCTACTTATCTATCTGCCTTTCTAATCTGGTAGGATCTAGCCTGTGTCTAGACAAAAGTCATGTTTCATGTACCCCTGTACATGTTCATATAGCTCAAGGGAATTATCGCCATTTCATTTTTAAAGCAACTTTGTACAAAAGACCAAATATCTTAGTGTGGAATTTTCCGCTTGGGGCATCAGTTGGTACTCAGAAGGTTTCAGATTTGGGATCATTTCCTATTTTGGATTTGGGGATTAGGTCCACTCATCCTGTACCATGGTTACCCATGGAGCACACACAGCATCCACTGCATTAAACGCTCCTCCCCAGTTACGTGCCAAGCACTGGTCTCTGCGACAGCAGCACATTCAGAAGGTTTGTGTCAGAGATAATTAAGCTCGTGTTTGAGACCCTGAGAAAATAGCACTAAATGTACTTGCCAGTCATTCTCCTGGAATGGAGGTCAGCTATTTTGTACACAGTGAATAAGACAAACCCGTCCTCAAACGTGAGGAAACATCTAATTTGATGACTTTATGCCATGCAATAAGATCTTCTATTTGGTCAGATCTTTGTGATCGTGTTACCAGATAGCTGGGTTTATTTTTACCCGCTGCTGTAAAGATATGGTCATTTGCTTTACAAGTGCTTAAGTCTAAAGCCTGAATGAACAGGTGTGGGGATGGGAGTTGGCCAAATATAAACTCGTACAAGTCCATGAGTTGAACAAGTGTGGCCTCCCTGCTGTCAAAGAAGATTCATTTAACACATACTGTCATTGTATTACTAGCAGTCACAGTGTTCATTCCGCCACGTGAAACTGTTTTAGCTTTTAGTTAAGGTGATTTTACTTTTCTCTTTTGTCTGCTAAGAGATTAAATAGAAATCATTGCTTTCATGATATTTCTGTTCTAAAATCCAGTTTCCCCTTCACGTGTTAAGAGCTCAATTTTATAATCTTGAAGAATTAAAATGGAATCTGTATTCATCTTGATAATCTTTTATCCCGTAAAACAAGACTTTTGTTAGCTAGCTCATAATAATGTTCATTATAAAATGTGCTATTTCAAAGGAACTCAGCGGTCCTCAGCTATACAAGCTTCTGCTTGGTTGTATTATCATATTTTGTTGTTCACTTTTCAGAGATGAGTTTGAGAAAGGCTACCATTTCTGGTTTCCTTTCTTGATTAATGTATCTTGAGTCTTCTTATTTTGGGGTGGGTGGATTGAAACTAGGGCTCATGTAGCCCAGACTAGCCTCAAATTTGCTATGTAGACAAGGCTGAACTTGACCTCCTGTCTCTACCTCCCAAGATCTGGGCTTCTAGGCATGCACCACCATGCCTGATGACTCGTCTTATTTGAGTGTTATTACACTCAATTACGTCTCATTCAACTCAGATGTTTCTCTTTTATTTATTGATTTATTTTGTCAGGATGGTCTATATATTGATGAGAGTGGGGTACTGAAGTTACCTGAGTATTTTTGTGTTGCATTTAATCTGTGTTTTTATATCTAGTAGTATTTCTTTTATGAAATTTGGTGTCCAAATATTCAATGCATGTACATGTATAAAATCATAATGTTCTCTTGATGGATTATTCCCTTAATTAGTATGAAGTGACCTTTTTTCTCTTTTCTGACTAATTTTTGTTTGAGGCTTAGTCTGGTAGATATTAGAACAGAAGCACCTGTTTTAGTTCCATTTGCTTGAGACACCTTTTTCCTATCCCTTCATTCTTTTTATTTTATTTATATTTTGAGAGAGAGAGAGACAGACAGAGAGAGAGAGAGAGAGAGAGAGAGAGAGAGAGAGAGAGAGGGAGGGAGGGAGAGAATGGGTGCACCAGGACCTCAGCCTGCTGTGAACAAACTCCAGACACGTGGGCCACCTTGTGCACGTGTGCCACATTGCATGGTTGCGTCACTGTGCATCTGGCTAAGTGGGGCCTGGAGATTCCAACATGAGTTCTTAGGCTTCTCAGGGAAGTGCCTTAATTGCTAAGCCATCTCTCCAGCCCTATCCCTTCATTCTTAAGTTGGATCTGTCTTTGGTGGACATTTCTTGAACTTTGTGATTCATAAATTTTGCTTTTCATTCTGTCCTATAAACCTCAAATATTCATTTTGCATCTTTTATAAATTAAGTTTTTACAAAAATGGTTGTACTCTTTCTTACACCTCCTCACCACCACCTCAGTTCTGCTGAGGGTTTTCTTTGGTGGAGTTATTTGTATTTATTGTGGGGACCAAGAGGCCTCAAGTCAGTCTCTTCTAGGATGGTGGCATGGTTCCTCAGGCTATTCCCACCCATCCACCCTGAGTGTCTTACAGTCTTTCTATAATCCTCTTCTGCAATGTTCCCTGAGCCTTGGCGGGCAATGCAGAGTTCTGATTTTGTGTTGTGTTCTCTGTAGCCTGTGGATCTCTGTTTTGATGAGGTTTGAGTGACCACAGTGTCAGCCTCCATCTTCCTGGAACTGGTTTTCAGACTAGCCATGAGAGCAGTATTCATGTTATCACTTCCTCTATAATGACTTCTGGGCCTGGGTATCTGAGGTAGAGGTGAACCATCTCACGGTAGACAGTCAGCTCTTTATTCTTGATGTATTGATGTATCCGGGTTCTCCCCAGTATTCGCCACCATCTGCCATGCCTGTTCTTATCTTGGGAACCTGTAGCTGCCTGCCCTGTGTGAGATAATTTGTTCCTTTTTATTATGTCCTCCCCTTGATCCATTCTAGTGGTAAGGACTTCCAAGGAGTTTTTTATTTGATTTATTGAAATTTCCCTCTCTGATTTATCAGTTTGATTTTTCTTCAGTATTTCCCTTTATTGAATTCTACTTTTATATCCTGTATTCCATTTTTCATTAAGTTGTTTCTTATGTTCTCTTGGAATCGATTCAGGAGTTTATTTGTATCCTATTTGATTTCTTTGAACATTATTTATAACTATTCTTTTTAATTATTAGTCTGGGATTTCATCTAATTCACTCTCATTGATGAACATTACTGTGGTATTAGTAGTTTTTGAAGAATTTGAGTTGCCTTGGTTGTTAAGTGTCTTGTGTTTTTCATTGGGACATGTGTATCTGGAGTTAGGTCATTAGGTGGATATTTTGTATGTGTATGTCGTGTGCATGCATGTTCATGCCTGTGGGCACGTGTGTGTGTGTGTGTGTGTGTGTGTGTGTGTGTGTGTGTGTAGGTGCCTGTGGAGGACCAGGGTCCTGTGAATGAAGTCTTCTGTCTTTTGTCCCTTAAGTAGGGCTCATGTCACTCTCTCTCTCACTTGGAGTGGGGTGCCCCCCACATCCGCTAGTCCCTCCAGGTTGGACTCTGGATTTTTCCTGTTCTGCTTTTTGTATTTTTCTATTTTCGTTTGCTATTGGACAGGAGGATGTTGGTTACTTCCCACCTCTTCTGATAGATACTATCCTGCTTTCCTCAGTCTGTTCCCAGGAGATTCCAACAGACTGTGCCTGACTGTCACCGACTATCTTGTATCTCCTGAGCATGTTTAAATTGCCACATGTACTTTCTTGATCTCTTAGCTTGGTACCCCTTCAAAAGTTGGGATAATATATACTTTGCATGTAGCAGCAGCATTTTGAGGGGACAGTCCTTAACTCATTCCCTAAGTGAAAAGGCAAGTAGTAGGAAGAAAAATACCTTGCCTATTATAAGCAAATATATGCTGTAATTGTTTACTGATGATTGATCACTTAAAAGGATATGGGAATCATCTACCTGTTTTTGCATTAAGGTACCATTCAATGTATTTAAGAGGCCTGCTATTTGCAGATGGGCTGTGGGGTATTATTACAAAGTACAGAAGTTTAAGCTTAGGCTCCATTCATCAGTTCTGTTTACAGGTATTTCACTTCCCTGTAGGCTATTTTTGCATAATTAAGAAGTTGAATTTCTTAGTTTCTCCTTCTGGAAAAATACAGTAGCAATGTTATTTCTACTGTAGCATTTTTTAAAAATTTATTTATTTATGAGAGAGAGAGAGAGCAAGAGCACACCAGGGCCTCCAGCCATTACAAACAAACTCCAGATGCATGCACCATCTTGTGCATTTGGCTTATATGGGACCTGGAGAATTGAACCTGGATCCTTATGCTTTGCAGGCAAGTGTCTTAACCACTAAGTCATCTCTCCAGCCCTGCAGCATTTTGTTTTTCAAGGTAGGGTCTCACTCTGGCTCAGGCTGACCTGGAATTCACTATGTAGTCTCAGGGTGGCCTCGAACTCACGGTGATCCTCCTACCTCTGCCTCCTGAGTGCTGAGATTAAAGGCGTGCGCCACCACACCCAGCTCCTGCAGCATTTTTTAAAAAGGAAGCATCTCCTGTATTTCAGGCTGGCTTTGAACTTGCTATGAGGCTGAGGATGACATTGAACCCTGATCCTTCTCCCTCTACTTCCAAAGTACTGTGATTATAGGCATGTACTGCCACGTCTAACACATTTTAGCTTTTACATGTTTAAATAAATCCAACCAAATAAAAGTTATAACTGCATTGATGTTATTTGTAAACTCAATTTGAAGAGTGTCTTTTATCTAATTTTTCTCCTTCTCATGGAAATGTCTTGTTTATCAAACCAACTGACTCTTTTACCTTTGTACAGACCCAGATTTTTAATAAATTCGGATTCCAAGTTGTATGAGCATAAGACTCTTAAAACTTAAAGAAATTTAGAACTTTTAATATCATCTGGCATAGTTGCCTTTAAAAGCGACAAGACTAGATCTTATCACTCTTTTCAAGATAATATGGATTTTAAATTATGATTCATTTTGAATGTTATTACATTAAATCATGTAGTTTTTTATCCTTGGACTCAATCTGCCAGCCTGCTATAGTGAGAAAATTTGAAGCTTAAAAGATATGAATATAATTTTTCTTTCTAGATATGTGATCCTTTAAAATCACACCATACTGAGTGTTATTTATAAAATGGTAACCAGTCTTCCTATACATGAGGCATTTGTACAATACAAATGGTATAATAAGCATGGTTGCCCTTTGAAAATTATTAAGGGCCATATAACGTGACTTAAAAAGAAAATTCAGATGTTGTTACAGCTTAGATCTTAGGTCTTCCCCTAAGGTCCACGTGATTCCATCTCAGTCACCACAGTGGTGCTACTGGGAGGTAGGGGAACCTTTAGGAGATGGGACCTAGTGGGAGATGTTCAGATCATAGAATGAATTCCCTGATATAACCTGCTTTGGAATAAACCTGGCACTGTAAATCAGTAGAAAAAGGATGGATTGTCTTGATCCACTGCATGCTATTCCAGAAACATGGGCATGTTTATATCTTTTCATCATGTCAAAACTTATTGAATAACAATAAATTCACATGTTACATTGGTCTCAATGGCTGCTGTTTGCCCAGTAATTCCAATTTCCTTTGATGGCTGGCCATTGGCAAACAATTTTCTTTTATTCCAATCTTTATTACTGATATCGATCTCATAGTACACATTACACTTTACATAGTCTATCTATCAGTTATCTGTCAATCTATGCATCCACCTATCCACATAGGTTACAGAATGGCTACAACAGATTTAGAGAGGCCAAAGTTTAAGTAGTTCAAAGAGGCCTTACTGGAGGCAGAGTGAGAGAGCCAATATGGACTCAAGGGGTGTCACTGTAGGACTGCAGGAGGTGAGATAAGGCATTAGCCAGTTCAGTGCAGAGCTGCTGCAGGGTTGCAAGGAGCTTAGGACCCTGGAGGCAAAATGCAGGACCGTAGAGGGGAGTCCCCGGACTGGGTCTGGATGGAAGAATGGATGGCAAACAACTCAAATGGGCCATATCCAGCAGTGGGGAGCACACTGATCTGAAGTCCTGGCTACAGTTAGGAGTTCTCAGCTTGTCAGTCTTTTGGTGCATATACTGGTAGTCACATGACCAGGTGGCTGGGGGCCAGCACCATCACAGTGTTAAGTGTCCTCCTCCGTATGGGGTCCAAGTAAGGGTTTCATATCCTTCATTGGCCTGAGACACTTGATAAATCCTTGGAGTGGGACTTTCTGATTTGGTTCAACATGCCCATGTGTTCACGAGATACCAATCTTCTTTGATATTTATAAGTGGTACCTTTTACTTCTTTAGTTAAAAATATTTTATTTATTAATTTATTGGAGAGAGAGGCAAATAGAGAGAGAATGGGCACATCAGGGCCTCCAATTACTGCAAACAAACTCCAGACACATGTGCTACCTTGTCCATCTGGTTTACGTGGGCTCTGGGGAATCAAACCTGGGTCCTTAGGCTTTAAAGGCAAGCGCCTCAACAGCTAAGCCATCTCTCCAGTCCAATGGTACCTTTTTACTTCAGTGATAAGTTATTTAGTAGCGTGAGCCTTGTGGTTGGTGCTGGACGGGGGATGGTGTCTACATGTCCAATCAGATGCAGAGTTATCCTGTCTCTGCATTTGCACTCAGAGTGGACCCAATGAGGCTTGTAAAATGGGGTCACCCAGGGCAAGACACAGCCCAAAAGCTACTGTTTCACAGAAAGTAGAATAAAACACAGTGGCAGGATATAGGTGTGGAATCAACTGCCAAGGATACCAGCTGGCTGAGGCACTAACTGGTAATTGGGGAAATTCATTACCATCTTCTGTCAGTAACTTTAGGGGACTTCTAGGACTCCGCCCAGTGGCAAGGATACCAAATTATGTTGATGAAACCCCTTAGAAAAAATGGTGTACTCTTTAATATAACCTAATCACAATTTCCTATATATTTTAAATCATCTTTGAATTGCTTATATTACCTAACACAATGTAAGTATTATAGATAGTTGTTATATTTTGGTTTTTTTTGAATAATGACAAGTAAAAAAGTATGTACACAAATACAATAAAAGCTTGCACATTTGATCTTGGCTGAGTGAGAAGCAATATACATGTTTAGTACAGATGGACTTTTCCATCAATTAAAAAATATTTTTGAATGTTTTATTTTTATTTATTTATTTGACAGAGAGAAAGAGAGAGAGAGAATGGGCACGCCAGGGCTCCTGCCACTGCAAATGAACTCCAGATGCGTGTGTTCCCTTGTGCATTTGGCTTACATGGGTCCTGGGGAATTGAACCTGGGTCCTTTGGCTTTGCAGACAAACATCTTAACTGCTAAGCCATCCCTACAGCCCCTTAAAAATATTTTATTTATTTATTTGAGAGAGACTGAGAAAGAGAGAGAGAGAAAAAATGGGTGTATCAGGGCCTCTAGCCATTGTAAACAAACACCAGATGCATACACCACCTTGTGCGTCTGGCTTACATGGGTACTAGTGAATTGAACCTGACTCCTTAGGCTTCACAAGCAAGTGCCGTAACCGCTAAGCCATCTCTCCAGCCCTCAATTTTGTTTTTGATTTGCAGTTGGTTGAATTAATGATCACAAAACCTGTGCATAGGAAAGGTTGATTTATATGAATCAAAATGGATTAGTTCACACAGGTACAAAAGAAAAACCGAGGGAAGAAGTAAAATCGTAAAGCTACTAGAAGATACTACCATTGTTAAAGATCCTTAAAGCAAAAACCATGAGTTGAAAATTTAATAGATTTTACTACATTAAAAAATATTTATTCGAGAAAGAGAGAGAGAGAGAGGAAGTGGGAATGGGCATGCCAGGGCCTCTAGCCACTGTAAACCAACTCCGGATGCATGCATCACCTTGTGCATCTGTTTTTTTTTTTTTTTTTTTTTGTGGGATCTGGAGAATGGAACCTTGTTCCTTAGGCTTTGCAGGCAAGCACCTTAACTGCTGACCCATCTCTCTAGCCCCAGATTTCACTACATTTTAAAAATCAAGACTTTCTGTCAGAGCTCAGGGATGCAAGACAAGTTACCAAAAAGGTGATAGAAGAACAAAATCTATGTAACACTAAACAAGGAATTAATACCGAGAATACACCAAAAAGCACAGGATTTTTTTTAAAGGAAGAATAATAACAATAGGAAGTAAAGTGCTTAATGTAAAGCTGGCAGATAATGCACGTTTATAGTTTGCTATTCCTCATTGTTATCCTCTGTGATGAAGTGCACTTGGTGTTGAGCCATGATATATGGATCTTGACGTTCCGACTCCTGCCTAGCTTTGTGTTGCTAGCTTATGGCGCTACAGAGAAACGCATTATCAAATACCTAGCTGGTCTCATATTTACAAAAGCCATTGGATGAATGTCCCTGAATACACCAAAGATTTTAAAACCTGGGTACTATAACAGAGGCCATTCCTCTCACCAATGAGGAATATGCTGTGTACACCACTGTAGCTTTGGAGTCAATTGCCAAGGACAGCCGCCAGGTGATGTAGCAAGAAGATTAGGTTTCATGGCTTGAGGTGTGAATCTTGTGACTGCCACATTCCATCCTGCCCAAGGCTGAGGCTGAGGCCCAGCAGTATCACATCCAGAGAGCAGTGACTAGGGGAAACTGGAGCTTGCTCCTCCTTAGCTCTTTGTCCCGGTTTAACATCTGCTGTGGTGTGGAGAACCCCTGCCAGGTTTCTTGGGGACTCCCACAGCTGTGGCCATAGGCCTGCTGACCGCAGAGATGGCTCTGCTCACTGTGGATCGAAGCTGCTTTCTGAACACAGACCTTTGCCTTTTCCTGCTTTATGACCTCAGCTTTGGAAGAGGCTCTGGCTCCCCAAGTGCGATCCCAAGACTTGCACCGTGACGCACAGGGCAGGAGGCAGCGGGCTGCACTCTGTGTCAGTGACCCCAGCCGGGTTCACAACGTGGACTTGGATGAGGGACAGGCAAGTCAGCCAAGGCCGTTCTGCTGATAGGGAAGAAACGGAAACAAAAGATAATTCTATGACACATGCTGTGGCCCATACTATCTCCTATCACCTGCAAACCTGGAAAATACACGTTCCCTCTCCACTTTACAGGTGCAAACACTGCAGTTCAGAGAGGGAAAATTGTTTGCTAAAAGTATTCAGCTTGGAAGTGGGTTGAACTCAAGTTGTGTTAGATTCTAACACCCACTGTTTGCTTGATTACTTTGTGGATTGGTTTTCACTGCATTACTCTCTGGATCTTCAGTGGGAGGTGCGTGGAGGTGGGCTGGATGCTGATAGCCCAGTGGACTCCAGGAAAGCTTGCATGGTCAGCCCCGTTCTCCTCTGGTTTTGGCCAGCTGTTCACACTTCCCGAGGCTCAGTTTAAACATGTGCTCCTGTGGTGAGCTGGCTTTAGGTGTGGTTCCGTCCTCTCAGCAGAAATTCTGTTCCCACGAAATAATGTCACCCTTCAAGTATTGTGCTCTTCTTGCCATTCAGAGAAGGCAGCGCTTCTAGGAAATACACTGCACAACATGCATGGATCTGCTGTCCAGAAAGGAAGCCAGGCAGAGCCTCCACTGTGGTAGAGCTTGCGTTCTCACCAGGCAGCCAGGTGGAATTTCATCTCTGTGTTTCTGGGAATTCGTGCTACAACAAACTGGTTTCCTTAGCTGTGACAGAGATGTGCCCATCCAAACACCTACAAATGATGTGTGAGTGTGTGTGAGCCTGTGTGAGTGTATGTGTGGGACTGGAGAGGTGGCGCAGTGGTTAACATAACTGCCTGCAAAGCCAAAGGACCCGGGTTCGATTCCCCAGGAACCATGTAAGCCAGATGCACAAGGTGGTACATGTGTCTGAAGTTCGTTTGCAGTGGCTGGAGGCCCTGGCGCGCCCATTCTTTCCCTCTCTCTGCCTCTCTCTCAAATAAATAAATATTTTTTAAAAACTGTGTGTGTGTGTGTGTGTTTGAGAGATCATTAGTACGTTTGTTGTCTTAGTATATATTAATTGTACAAAGTAATGACTTTCATTATGACCTTTTTCATATGTGTACATAACATACTTTGTAGATATGCACCTCCTTTCCTTTATTACCCTCTCATATCCCCTTCTTCCCTCCCCCTTTATGTCCCTATTTTTTCCTTATTGCCTTTTCATCCCCTAAATTCTACATCTGAGAGAAAATAAAGACTTGTCTTTGTGAGCCTGCTTTATACTGCTGGACATGATCCTTAGTTCTGTCCATTTTCATACAAACATAATTTCATTCTTTATGGATAAATGAAAACTCAAATATACATACTATGTTTTCTTCATTTATTCATCCACTGATGGACGTCAGCCTGGTTTCATTGTTGGTGTTGTGAACAGTGCTGTGATAATTGTAGATGCTCCAGTTAGTTTTCTATAGCTGTAACCAAAATACTGCGGGAATTGTGGACCAGGGCTACCAGCGATGAGAAGGGTCGCTCTAGCCACATGTTCTTGCCCCAGTTTCCAAGATCCATGTCAACTACTAATAACTGCCATCGTGCTGATCGCGCCTGTTCACAGTGTATGTGCCCTGTGCTGGGCATTGTGGAAAGCTCGTTTTATGTTCACACAATCCATTGCTAAACAGAAAGTGGAAATTAGGGCAAAGGCTAGGTGGCCAAAATTAACAAAGTAAGTTCAGGTTGAACACACGTCCTCTCAGAGCCTCCCAATGCTCCTCCTACTACTCGCACCTCATGCCCAGAACTCTGTTGCCTGACCACATCTAGCTAGAAATCCAAGAGTGTTTAAGTGAGCTCGTTGTTTAATAAGAGAGAATAACTGGATATTGGTTATGTAACTAGCAGTGCCTGCCTCAAGTAGGTAATGTTTGTTCAAAACTTATAGAAGAGGAAAATAAAATGAGAAAAGGGTTTGCCAAAGGTCACCTAGCTAGCAACTGACCGAGCTTGACAAGTATGTCTGGTTCTGAAACTACACTCCTCAGGGCTGCAGGTAACTTGTTCCTGATGCTTGGCGGGTTTTGGGCTGGGTACAGAGGAGTTTGGGGGTTCTCTTAGGAAGAGGAAGGAGGACTATTTTTCAGCTGTTTCTTTTCCTGTCGGCAGTAGTGAGGATTGAACCTACAGCCTTGCACATGTTAGGGAAGTGCTCCCTCCCTGAGCTACGTTTCCAGCTTCTTGGGATAGCACTGAGATGAACCTTTAAAGAGAGAAGACAAAAAATGCGATGCAGGGTGAAGTATTTCCCAACACTCAAGAACGAGGTGATAAAGCGAACCACAGTACAGTCTTGAAGTGCCTGGAAGTTTGGGTCCTATCGTGGGTGCAAGATTCTAGGTCACAAAATGAAAGTGGCTGTAATAGCACGCTCATGTGGAAAGGAGGGATTTAGCATGTAAGTTTATCAGCTTAAATTTGTGATACAAACTGGGACGGTTATTTATTTATTTATTTATTTTTGAGTAAATGAAGGATTCAATAGCAATTCTGCTGGGATAACAGGGGGACCCCTGTAATGGAATGTTGTAGTGACCCGGCCGGCCATGGGCTCCTGATGAATGCGGGAATGGTGTAGCCTGGACATCACAGGTATTAAGAGCTGTGCAAATGGTCCCTTTGCTTCTGAAGGCGCGACCTTTGAAGAAATCCTGACCGTGATGAGCAGCTATGCAAATGTGATGCCCTGGGGGATGACGTGTGACTACGGAGACCACATGTCTGACACAGAGCGCGCACCCCAGACTCTTCTGGACGATTCACTGCGAAGAGACACACCAGCTTGGATGAGATGCTCTGGTACTTTGAGTCATGAGCCCTGCCCATCCCAGGAGGGAAGGGAACTGGATCTCACACATCCGATTGCCTTCTCGGCTTTTCAAAAAATGTTTTTCTGATTTGCTCAGTGACCTTGGGCAAGTCACAACCTCTCTGTGTGGTTTGGCTTCTCCTTGGGTGGAACTCAAATCGTAAGGAATCGTTACACAACAGAAAAAAATGATTCAAGATTTTCCATACAAAGATGCCATGTGGAGCTGAGTGATATTTTTATGACTGTTGTTAGCAGAGCTGCTTTTCACACCCCCCCCCCCACAATCAGGGTATAGGGCACGGCATAAACAGATTTGGCCTGTGTCTGGGATTGGATGATGTTGGCACCAGAGAAGAAGGGTGGTAATTTCTTTCTGGCTTGTATCTTGCCGTTAACCTGTTCGTGCCTGGATCCCCGGGCTGGTCAGTGGGGAAATGAAACCAGCAGTATGGCAGCTCTTGGGTTCGGGGCACAAAACAGCCTGTTAAGAAAACCAAATAAAGATGCTATGGAAATATTGTATTTATGGTCAAGTGCTTGTCTTGCAAGTATGAGAACCTGAATTTGACCCCCCAGAACTCATATGAAAATGCAGGGTGTGGTGGTGGATGTCTGCAGTACCAAGGGGAGGAGAAAAGTGGATGGTCCTTGGGGCTTGATGGCCAGCCAATCTAGCCTAATGGGGAGCTCCAGGCCCGCGAGAGACACGGTTTCTTACATATGTGCACATGCATGCGCACACACACAGTGGCTGATACCCGATTGGATCAATGCCTGTAGTTAATGCTGTTATCCTCTGGAGCCACAAGCACAGGCACACACATGCATGTATACCCACACAAACATGTGTGCCCATACATGATCTTGCACTCACACAGCACTCATTAAAGCGGAAAAATACATATTTGCTTCTTCCTTCATTTGTTCCGTACACTGATTGAGTCTCTCTGTGTGCTGGGTTCTGTTTGCCAAGCACAGAACTAGACACATAATGATAAGCTCTGCGCCCCCCCCCTCTCTCTCTCTCTGTGTGTGTGTGTGTGTGTGTTGATTCAAGGAATGTGTGAGATGAAAGGTTTGAGAGCTGGCCTTCCATAGAAATTATTGATGTCTCCTACTTGTTCTGATGACAGTGATCAATGTAAAACAGCTCCATGTTAATTTCCCAATGGAACAAGACCAGAATCTTTAGAATGGGCCAGGGTTTGGCCATGGTCACCTCTCCATCTCTTGGAGACACAAGCTTCAGCCATTGGGACTTCCCTACAGCGCCACACAGATCCAGCACTTCTGTTCCACTGGGTGAAAGGTTGGCAGATACCTCACTTTCTGTGAAGGTCCAGAGAGAATTTTTTTTTTTTTTTAATCTGTTGCAACCACTCATTGCTGCGGCTGTTGTGTGAAAAGGCCATGGACAAAATGTAAAGGAATGGCATAGATGTATTTAAATAAAACTTTATTTATAAAAAACAGACAGTGGGCTGGGTTTAATCCTTGGGCTGTACTCTGCCATCATCTGTTATCCAACCTTGCTCATGCTTTGGTCTTTCACACATCTACATTAAGCACCTTTCCTGACCTCATTCATCTGACCATAACCTACTTAATTTTCACTAATAATATAAAATTAAAATTATAGTTACATAAGAGGGAAAAAATGCATTTTACTCTATGGTTGGAAAATAGAAGCTGACATACAGAAGTACTCAGTATCTACTAAATAAAGGAACCAAGTAAGGAATACATACAATATTTTAATAATCATAATTAAAAGTTTAAAAGCTTTTTTAACACATGCATAGTATGTGTGTGTGTGTGTTTGTGTGGTGTGGTACATATGTGTGTAGGTTAATGTAGCATCTGTCCCGTGTGTACATGCAGGGGCCAGAGGAGAACGTTGGTTTTGTTTGTGTTTGTTTTTTTTTGGGGGGGGGGTGAGTCCCAGTGATTCTTGGGTATTTGCTCCCCACAGGACTGGGGCCATAGATGTGTGTTGGCCTTCTTTGTTCCTCACGCTTGAGCAAAAAGAACATATAACCACTGAACCATTACTCTGAAAAGATTGCTTTTGTTTTGAAACATATAGCTGCAATTCCTGCTCTTTTCCACTTTCCCCACTAACTGTATTCTGTCCACACCACCGCTGCTATGTTTGTTCCCCTAACCTGATTGTGCTATGTTTGTTCCCCTAACCTGATTGTAAGCTTCATTCATCCATGCATGAATATATATATTTTAATCATATATATATTTTAATCATATATATTTTAATCATATATATATAAAACATATATATATATATGTTTTAATTATATATATATATATATATATATATATATATATATATATAGAGAGAGAGAGAGAGAGAGAGAGAGAGAGAATGGGCATGCCAGGGTCTCCAGCCACCACAAGCAAACTCCAGATACACGTTCTACCTTATGCATCTGGCTGTATGTGGGTACTGGGGAATCAAACCTGGGTCCTTAGGCTTTGTAGGCAAGTGCCTTAACCACTAAGGCATCTCTCCAGCCCCATAAATGAATATATTTACAGATTCTTTCCTTTGACAATATTTAACACGTGCTCACTACAGGGCAGACTTGGTAATGTTTTTGTCTTTGTGAAACACCTAGCTGAAAGTCCACCCCCGCCAAATACCTCTGGCACATTCTTGTCAAATGAAAGGAGATAGAACAGAGTGAAGAGGTCCATTGGCAAAGGTGTGTGTGTGTGTGTGTGTGTGTGTTGCAAGTGTCCCTTGGTGAGCAATGGTCTTCAGGGATGTGATGGTGAAGTCTCTTGACTATGAGGAGGGTTTGGGGTCAGGAGCTTTTCTTTCCAAATTTGGTTTCTCATCTGGAGGGGTTTGGGTGGTTTCTGCCTGTCACCCACTCTTACTTCTTTGCCTAGGTGCCCGAGTCCCCTGCTTTCTAAAGATTTCTAAAGATTTAGTTAGGCAGAACCAAAAAGTAGTAGCACCAACTTCCGAATTGTGGGTGGCCACCTGGGTGACCGATCGACTCACGTAATTTGCAGGCCACCAATCCAGCGTCAACATAGTATAGTGTGTTTCTTTTTTTTTTTTTCTTTTTTTCCAACGATGAATTTTTTTTTTCCTCACCAGTTTTTCCATGGAAGAATAGGCTATCTGGACTAAGGAACCAACTCATATTGCACTAGCTTCACTTCAGAGTTAAATCTCATTCTGTCATTTCTCTGTCTCTCCAAGTCTGGCTCTTGGACAGTGATTTTGAGGTAAACATAAAAATGAAATTTCTTGATGACTCATAGAAATTATTTCTACAGAGCAAAAACATATTCTAAGCAGGGGTTAAGCCGTGGCCTTCACATTTACAGCTCATTC
The DNA here is from genome assembly GCA_036346955.1 of Dipus sagitta. Taxonomy (NCBI): domain Eukaryota; kingdom Metazoa; phylum Chordata; class Mammalia; order Rodentia; family Dipodidae; genus Dipus; species Dipus sagitta. Next base: position 140,236,420 of record CM070777.1, read on the forward strand.
TAAATATAAGGTGAAGAGTTACTAAATGGATTATCACAACAGTCAGGATGATCCTGGTCAGATGTAGATTTTCAGAGGTTATCAGGAAGGTAATGTGCTTGTGAGAGAAGCAGAAAGAAGAAAATGGTTACAGCTGGTTACAAAACAAACACCTAACCTCTGCACTGCTTCTCATGTTACAAGAGCAAATAGGAAGGAGGGTGATGGGGTTGTACTGCCCTGTGTTGGGTAAACACGCTAGGGAACTTGGAGAAGAGAAGGCTCTGGAGCTCCACTTTTTTTTTTTTTTTTTGGTAGTTTTGAGATAGGGCTTTGCTTTAGCCCAGGCTAGCCTGAAACTCACCCTGATCCTCCTGCCACAGCTACCGAGTGTGGCGTTATAGACTAGTGCTGGGGTTATAGTTTTCTTGTTGGCATGTGCTACCTCACCTGACACCCACTTGTTCTGAAGTAGAAAAAGCTAACTAGGAAAGTGGCAGCTGGTCCGAATGCAGGGCTCTCTGTTCACCAGCTCATTCCCCACAGGAAGGAGCAGACTTGAAGTTCCCTGTGCGCAAGTCCTCACAAACGTGTCAGTCATCTGCCGGACCTGATGCTGAGGGAAGCGTGGGGAGAAGAAATGGCCACCTGTGGGCTGGGGGACCGAGAGAGCTGCAGGACCAGTGTCATAAACTGACCTTTGGTTATAAAAGAAAAAAAAAGTGCTAGCTGAGCAGGAGCACAAACAATAGTAAGCAGCAATGCAGTGAGGACAAAGGGACAGCATGTCACAGTAGTGAGCTTAGTCATTACAACAAACACGCAACTTAGTGGTCAAGAACTTCTGGAAAGTTCCCTATTAGTAAACTCTTGTCACAGTTTGAACTGGTTTAAAATGTGGTGTGGGTGTGTGTGTTTAGGTGGGTAAGACATTGGCAAATGAATATCATAAATAAATGTGATGTTTATCTGGTGTATTAAAGTTTAAGGTAAAATCTTGTCTTACTGTCTTCATCTCTTGTTTTGGGCATAAACAAAAACTTCATTCTTGGAATTTTTTTAAATCAAAACTTCAGTGTCAGCATTGAGCAGCATATAATAAAACTCAATGCTGCATGACCTTTGACTGCTGTTCCACTTTAGTTCTAGTCATACAGAAGTGCAAAACTATGTCTGTGTGAGAAAAGAGGTGGAAAATTACCATTTATCTATCAAAAGAGGCTGGGTAAATGATGGGAAATTTTTATCTTTTTATTTTATTTATTTATTTACAAGGAGTGGAGGGAGATAGACAGACAGACAGACACACACACACACACACACAAACACACACAAACACACACACACACACACACACACACACAGAGAGAGAGAGAGAGAGAGAGAGAGAGAGACGGAAAGAAAGAATGGGTGCACCAGGCCCTCTAGCCACTGCAAATGAACTACAGACATATGCACCACTTTATGTATCTGGGCTTTACGTGGGTATTGGGAATCGAACTCAGGTTGTTAGACACTAGAGGCAAGCACCTTAACTGCGGAGCCATCTCTGTAGCCCTGGGAGGAAACCTTTTATTATGTAATATAATGTAGCGGTATAGTAACAAGCTTCATAATATGTGTTAAATTTCAGAAGGGGCAGGGACATATATATCTGCTTACATTATATATACATACAATGTTGCTAAGAAGTTACCCAAGAAATTTAACAGTGGCTGTCTCTCTGGAAAATATTAGAAGCCTGGCTTCCAGATGGTGACAGAAATTTGCTTTCCACTCCCTACTGTTTTGCACTGTTTGAAATTGTTATTGCCTGGGTGCATAAATCATTTTCAAAAAGAATTTTAATGAAGTTGTCATTCTTCCCAACTAATTAGGGTTTTCCTGCTGGTGGCATCAGTGCTCAAAAAAGCAGACTGAGTGAAATTTAGTCTGACTCGTGAACTAAAAGTGGTTTAAAATTTTTATGAAAGAAGGCATCTTTCAGTTAAGGGTATATTTGGGAAGAGTATTTTGGTAACTAATGAATAATAAAGAACATCTATCCGAGCTGCTATTTTTGTGCTGACAGTCTGGAAACCTAGAAATCTGTATAGTGAGCCCAGTGCCTATCCTGGCAAATCACACCAAAGGCTGGTTAGTATTAAGGACTCACCTCTAAAGGCATTAATTAAAGGCTTCCAGCTCTCCTCCTCTGTAGTTCTATAGTTCTTAAGGAATCAGCCTTGTCTTTCTCCCTTTTCTGTGGATGACAATGAAGGCTTGGAAGGATTAACACCTGCTGATTTATTTACATTAAATAACACCCTGCTCATTCCCTAGAGACTGCAAGACCGGTGGCCTTTAGGAACCAGTCACATTTCAATGACTTCTCTCTGAAGTGAAGTCAAGTTCATGTGTGGAAACAAGTGCAGCGGAGTGGCCAAATTACATTCTTTTGTGAGACCTGCCTCTGAACCACTACTGGGTGTTTGGATGAGTGTATGGCGGTACGCCCTTCACTTAACCTCCCATTAGCTTGCTCTCTCTCTTTTAAAATATTTTATTTATTTATTTGCATGGAGAGAGAGAGAGAAAGAGAGAGAGAGAGAGAGAGAGAGAGAGAGAGAGAGAGAGAGAGAATGGGCGCGCCAGGGCCTCCAGCCACTGCAAATGAACTCCAGACACGTGGCCACCCCTTGTGCATCTGGCTTATGTGGGTCCTGGGGAATCAAACCTGGGTCCTTTGGCTTTGCAGGCAAGTGTCTTAACCGCTAAGCCATCTCTCCAGCCTGCTTGCTGTCTCTTGTAATGAGAGGGCTACTCTTTTTATTTATTTATTTGGGATATTTTCGAGATAATTGACCTGGAATTCACTAATTCACTATGTAGTCTCAGGGTGGCCTCAAACTCATGGCAATCCTCCTACCTCTGCCTCCTGAGTGCTGGGATTAAAGGCGTGTACCACCATGCCTGGATTTTTCAATTCCTTTTCTTTTTTTGGTTGAGAGGACTACTCATAATGAATCCTTCAATGACTATTTTGTCTCTCCTTTTAGACTGTAACTTCTTTAAATGCCAGACTGGTGTTGTCATTCATTCATTCATTCATACATGCATTAATGCACTCATTTACTTATGGAATAAATATTTGATAGTTATTTACCACATATGTGGTGCTTTGCTAAGCTTTGGTGGAGGCAAAGATATTTCAGGGCTGGAGAGATGGCTCAGCAGTTAAGGTGTTTCTACAAAGCCTAACAACCTGGGTTCGATTCCCTAGTACCCACGTAAAGCCAGATGCACTAAGTGGCACATGTGTCTGGAGTTCGTTTGCAGTGGGTAGAGGACCTGTCACACCCATTCTGTGTGTGTGTGTGTGTCTGTCTGTCTCTCCTCTCTCTGCTAGCAAACAAGTTAATTAAAAAAACTTTAAATTTTTTAAAAAAGAAGACATTTCAGGATCTTTGCAGTCTTCTACTCTTCTAGAAGAATGATATAAATGTTTTAAAATGTCCTTGTTTATTTTAATCTGCGTTATAAGAATGTTATAAGCATATAGACCTAGCATACTCCAGAGCGCATGGATATTGCAGCTTACCAAGTGAGTAGACTTAGAGATTACTGAGAGGAACATCTCATGTAAGAGCCACGTGTAAGAGAGGCAAACAGGGACAAGGCAGAGTCGAGAGTGCTATTTCAGTGGCCCGGGTTTGGTTCATGCAGATCAAGTTCCATCTCTGAGATGCACAGAGGTTAGGTAGTTACCAATGTTCACAAAGATCATAGACTAGAATATGGTCACCTGACTAGGCCTCTGCGCCCACACCTTCAGTCAACCACTATTTCCTATCTTGCAGATGAAGAAACAGCAGCGGAGATAACAGGTTGCCTGTTGTGAATGCCTAGACTCCCCTGAGAATCTAACTGTACAGTAGAAAGCATGGCACTGGATTTGTACAAAACCAAAGGTAGTATTTATAGAGTGCTTACTATGCATGCCCCTATTATCAAGACTTCATACATATTAATTTATGTTAATTCCCAACCACCCTGGAAGATGCACTTCGACATTTCTACGATCCTTCTTTTATAAGAGAGAATGAAGGAACAAAGATCAAGTATCTCTCATACACTGAAACTTGCAGAGCTGTGATTTGAACTCAGATAATCCAGTTCCAGAATTCGTCCCCTTAGCCACTACATACATAGCTCATCAGTAACTCAAGGGGTGAAGAGGGCAACTTGTATATCAGGAACTATTCTGCTCAGATAATATGGTATTTCCCTGTCCCCTTCTGACGCAAATTCTTCAATAACTTCCTTGTCCATTCCATGGAACACATTGTGTCTTTGCAACATTATTATTATTATTATTATTGTTGTTGTTGTTGTGGTTTTTTGAGGTAAGGTCTCACTCTAGCCCAGGCTGACCTGGAATTCACTATGGAGTCTCAGGGTGGCCTCAAACTCATGGCAATCCTCCTACCTCTGCCTCCCAAGTGCTGGGATTAAAGGCATGCACCAACATGCCCAGCTTACAACATTATTATTTTTTAAAATACTTTTATTTATTTATAAGTAGAGAGAGATAGAGAAGACAGACACAGAGAAAATGGGCATGCCAAGGTCTCCAGCTGCTGCAAACAAACTCCACATGCATGTGCCACTGTGCATCTGGCTTTATGTGATACTGGGGAATCAAACCCTGGTCATTAGGCTCTGTAGGCAAGTGTCTTAGCCACTGAGCACTCTCTCCAGCCCAACATTGTATATATTTTAATATTTTAGTTATTTACTTACTTGAGAGATAGAGAAAGAGACAGATAGAATGGGAGTACCAGGGCCTCTAGCCACTGCAAATGAACTCCAGATGCATGAGCCGCCTTGTGCCTCTGGCTTACGTTGGTACTGGGGGAATTGAACATGGGTCCTTAGGCTTTGCAGGTGAGCGACTTAACCACTAAGCCATCTCTCCAGCCTGACATTTTATTTTTTTGACAGGGTCCCACTACATAGCTCAGGCTGTCCTGAAACTGATTCTCCTGCTTCAACCTCCTGAGAGTTGGGATGCCAGGTACATGTCACAAGTGTGCTTCACACCATCTTGTTTTAATGCATAGAAACTTCCAAGAAGAGTCTATGCTTAGCTGGACATGGTGGCATATTTCTTTAGTCCTAGTACTTGGGAGGTTGAGGTAGGAGAATTACCATGAGTTCTAGGCTGGCCTGGGACTACAGAGTGACTTCCAGGTCAGCCTGGACCACAGTGAAACACTGCCTCTTAAAAATAAAAAGTAATACGTACAATTTATGCTTAGCAGGAGCAGCCCTTTTATAAGCTAATTTGATACTGTATAAAAATAATACTAACTATAAGAAATAGTCCACCCTTTCCAAGGTTAAGATGGGAAGTACCAGAGGAGGTGAATGGAGGCTTCCTGGCCAGGCTGAGAGGGATAGGAGAAGAGGCCCCCATGGGACTGGCCCAGTGCACTGCAGGAGGTCACCAGGTGTTGAGAAAGCCCAGCCTGGTGCCCAGCACTTGGCTCAACACCTAGCATAGAGCAGGTGCTCAGAGCTTGTGGAGTGACTGGATGCCTGGATGGAAACAGAAGCATGGGGGGGGGGAAGGTGGTGGGCAAGAAGCTTGGTGACTGGAGGTGAGAGAGCACCAAACACCCGCTTGACCTATTTTCTCACCCCAGGTGAGCTAGGAGGAGAGCCAAGCGTCGTGTTCCATCCCAGGGCAAAGAGCTGCGTGGGAATCCCTGAGCAGAGCTCATGCAGCAGACTAAGCTGGGGGAGCCCGTCTCACCAATGTTCCCACCATAGCGTCCCCAGTCGAAGCTGCTGGTCCTCCACCTCCTTAAGCTAACAATGGTCCTGGTCCTCACTCTTTCTTTTTCTTTTCTTTCTTTCTTCTTTCTTTCTTTCTTTTTTTTTTCGAGGTAGGGTTTCACTCTAGTCCAGACTGACCTGGAATTCACTATGTAGTCTCATAGTCTCAGGGTGGCCTTGAACTCACGGTGATCCTTCTACCTCTGCCTCCCTAGTGCTGGGATTAAAGGCGTGCGCCACCACGCCCGATTCTTCTTTTCTTTCTTTTTTTTTTTAATATATATGTATACTTTTGAGGCAAGCCAACAGACTGGCCTTTTTTTATGTGTGTGTGTGTGTGAGAGAGAGAGAGAGAGAGAAAGAGAGAGAGAGAGAGAGAGAGAGAGAGAGAGAGAGAGAGGGAGGGAGAGAATTGGTACACCAGGGCCTCCAGTCACTGCAATCAAACTCCAGACGTGTGAGGCTCCTTGTGCACATGTGCAACCTTGTGCACTTGTGTCACCTTGTGCGTCTGGCTCCACGTGGGACCTGGAGAGTCGGGCATGGGTTCTTAGGACGCGCAGGCAAGTGCCTTAACCACTAAGCCATCTCTCCAGCCTGTCACTCTCCTTTGCTATAGGGTACTCCTGGGGGGCTGGGGGAGGCAAGGCCATCTGGTTCCTGTCACCAGTCTCCTCTGCACTGAGGCCAGAAAAGGATCGGCTGGTGGCACTTTTCTTTTTCTCACCAGCAGGTGCTGACAGCCGAGCCATTCCACACACCTTTGCCGGCAAAGAACTGCCGGAAGGCAGGGCCAAGTTCAGAGCCCGAAGGCTATTTGTATGGCTACCACGAGCGCCCCGGAGGACCTGCTCACACGTTACGTAAGTGCATTAGCGGGTTCACCGCGGATGCGCGCAACTCGTTGCCTTGGAATTACACAATGTTTACGCAGGAGCACTTGTTGAGTGTAGCAACATGATACCTTGTGTTTTATCTAAAACGTGGAACATTCACCCCCAGCACACACTTAGCTAAAGCTCTTTGCCACCAGGTGGCTAAGGCCGCTTGACGGGGCTGACAGGAGGGAAGGCATGACTTACTGTAGCTCTTGGCTCAGGACGCCGAACACTCAGTACCTTGTACCCCGTTAGCCTTGGGCAGCAAAGCCTATGATAAAATGTCCTTTTTTTTGGTGTTTGTTTTTCCTGGCAGTCTCATTTTTGGGTTATAAATGGCTCATTCTTTCCATCCCATAGATCCATTCTTGCTTTCTGGAATAATGGCAAGGTTGGTAAAGCCATCGGCAGTGACCCCTGCACGTTCTGACCTTCAGCTGAGGCTGAACGTCCACATTGCTCATGCCATCTACTGTTGAGCCCTCGTGACAGAGGTTAGTTGGAAAGGCCTCCAAAAGCAGGGGATATAAATATATTTACACTAAGGCGCCCGGTGTTGTTAAATGCCAGGAAGTGGCATAGACCTTCCCCTGACTCCAGTCCCACAACCTTTTCAGAGGACATTGGGCAATCTGCAGAGGTTATAAAGTTGGAACGGGGTCCTCCTCCTCCCCCAGACAGGTCGTTTTCCTTGCAGGACAGCTTGGAGGCAAATTTTATGAAGTATCAAGTAGCTGGCCCAGTGAGTATAAATAGCGAGAGAGAGAGCATATGACAAGCCCAGAAATGAATGCGGCTGCAGGTCCAAGCAGAAGGCACGAACCGTGTTTATTGTTACCAGCACCTGTATGAAGATGTCTGTCCAGCAGCCCTCCAGGAAAGGTGAGGGAGCACACACCCAGACCTGCTCAAGTCTCAGTCTCAGAAAAGAAGGGACCCAAGAGTGAAGGGATTAAGTGTCATTGGGGAGCCCAGACTGGCCCCTGCTGAGTGTCCCCAGACAGCCAGGGATGAGCCACAGGCAAAGCCCAGAAGCGTGGCTTGTGTTGTGTAGGAAGTGTTAGCAGCTACCAGCAAGGAGGGACCTTACATTGGAATTCTCCAAGGGAATTGTGGAGCAAATTAGAATTTGCTTTCGAAATTAAAATTTACTTCATTAATTTACTCAACTAGTCCTCCCTGCACTTGAAGGTGGACCACACACGTAAATCATGAAAACCAGTCAGGCCACAAATGACAGCAATGAGAGGCCACGGAGCTGTCCAAGGACAGCTTCTTAAACTAGCTGTTTCTTGTCATCCCTTGTCCCCACTGCCTGGAGCTGTTGACACCTTGGAAGATAAGTTTGTGCTCTTAAAGGAGAAGGCTCTGGGAAGGAGTGGAGGTGAACATTTACACTCAGAGACAACAATTCGAGGTATCCCTGGCCTTGCCTGCACCTTTGAAGCTTTCTAAGGAAAGACTTCTGCCTCTTCCAGATCTACATTCCAAACTTATTTTGAAGGGTGGTAGAGTTCTTAGTGTCCTACATCCTTTAAATTTTTGAAAATATTTATTTATTTATGAGAGAGAGAGAGGTAATGGGTGTGCCAGGGCCTCCAGCCACTGTAAATGAACTCCAGACACATGCGCCCCTGGTGTGTCTGGCTTACATGGGTCCTGGGGAATTGAACCTGGGTCCTTTGGCTTTACAGACAAGCACCTTAACCGTTAAGCCAAGACTCCAGCCCTCCTACATCCTTTAATTTTTTAAGTTTTTTGTTTTTGTGAGGTAGGGTTTCACTGTAGCCCAGGGTGATCTGGAACTCACTATGTAGTTGCAGGGTGACCTTGAACTCATGGCAGTCCTCCTGCCTCTGCCTCCCAAGAACTGGGATTAAAGGCGTGCGCTGCCACCATGCCCCGCTCCTACATCCTTTCAAAGAGAACAACTGCTACCTGAATATATAACTCCCTGTTTTGTTTATTTAAAGTGTTTTTACTTTGTATCCAGAACCAAGGCATAGAAGGCCAAAGGCTTTCAGTGGCCAGTGCCCACGAGGCCCGAGGATGTGGGGCATGGAAGAGACCCTCTCACTAGATTCACCTTCGCCCCACAAAGACTTTTGGATTTCTCAATATTTATTCTATTTCTCCTTCTATCAAATGATTCCAGTGTGGCAGTTGCTGACTAAACAGCAATGCATCCCAACATCTCTTATGGTAGGCATGGTAAACAACAAATCATGTTCAGTTACAACTGTACATGTAAGTGTGTCTCACGTAATGTTTTGTGTTTTTTTGGTCAAGTCTGGCAGCTCGATACACTAGGTTTCTGGAAAGCAGGATTGGCACAGCCATCCTTTCCTCCTTTCTCTTCTTTCCTGGGGCATAGGTGAGATAGCTGGGACTTAAGTAAACACCTGAAGACATGTGGTTAAGGACAGCAGAAGAGAAAAGCAGGGGGCTTCAGTCCCTAGTGACTGCATATCTGTAAATGTTCTTACGTGTGAGACTAAACTGTTGGTTTGCATTAGCCATAAGTTGTTTCTCTGGAATTCATATCTAACTCCCATTCCTACTATGGTAGATATCACCATAACGATAAATGTAGTATTTTTTTCTGTTTAATTGAGTCTGTTTACCATGTACCTTTTGCTTCAGGCATTTTTGAGTCTGTCTCATGTCACCCAGGCTGGCTTCCAACTTGCCATGTAGTCAGAGTTGGCCTTGAACTTCTGATCCTCCTGCCTCTGCCTCCCAGTGCTGGACTACCATGTACCCTCCACACCCACCTTACTTATTATATTATTTAAATCCCCTGAGTATGGTGGGCAGTATCTTTACATCCTTTAAAACGGCAATCCTTAACATGTGCTTCCACACAGTACAGTTATTTGACCATCTTGTGGACGGCATTTAGGCATTTGGAGTGACTGTTTCAGATAATAAGTAATAATAATACTTTTTCTACTTTTTGGTTCATGCATAGAGTATGTGTGATGTGTATGTGGTATATGCGTGCATGCACTCCCTGAGCTCTCACACAGAGCTGAATGTCTTCTATCACTCTTCCAAACCTGGAGCTCCCCATATTTTCGGCTGACCAGGGGCCCTGTTGATTCTCCTGTCTCCCTATCACCTTAGCACTTAGCACCTTGGCACTTAGCAGATGTGTGGCCATCCTACCTTTTTACATGGGTGCTGGAGAACTGAACTGAAGTTCTCCTATTCTACAGCAAGTGCTCTTACCCACTGAAATATCTCCTAGCCCCAATCCCCCCCCTCTCACACACACACATACATATGTATATATAGAAGAAAACAGGGCCATACCAGGGCCTCTTGCTGCGATGAACTCCAGACACGTACACTCACCACCTTGTGTACCTGGCTTCACATGGGTACGGGGGAATCAAACTTGGACCACCAGGCTTTGTAAGCAAGCACCTTTAACCACTGAGCAATCTCCACAACCAAACAATAATGTTTCTAAAGCAGAATGGTTCTTATCTTTGCCTGAAACTCAATTCCCATAAAACGATTCTCTGAAACCCTACAATCACCTTTCAAAGCAATCTTGATAGCTCCCCTTACGTGCTATAAAGGCAGCTAAGGATTGTCATGTGCCCAGGGACAGCTCCTTCGCAAAGCACATCAGTAAGTCAGGGAGCTGGTGCTGGGCACGGTGGCTCAGTCCTGTATTCCCAGCACTCGAGAGGCTGAAGAGGGAGGAATGAGATTTGAAGGACAGCTTGAGCTCTCCAGTGAAATCTTATCTCAAAGAAGCAAAGCAAAACAAAAGCCAGGAATGATGGAAACATACTTTTTTTTTTTTTTTCTATCACTGTAAGCAAATTGACTGCTTTGAATGTGCACTGTGAGGCATTCTGGGAAGTGGAGGGGTGTCATAAAAGTCACTGTGCTTAGAAGCCCAAGCTACCTAGTTAGCCTGGCTGAGTGTGCCAGGACAGAGCAGTTCCCTGGGCTGTGACCCGGAGAAGCCCCCGCCTCCTCCTTGGCGCAGTGGGGTCTTTTGAAGGTTAAGTCACAGTAAATCATTAACCCAGGTTTCTCAGATTGGCTGCACTTACTTTCTTCTAAAGACTCGTTTCCCCTCATGAAGTCGCAGCAACTTTGGAATGAGAGCGGTATTTCCTTATAGGATTCCTTCTTCCGACATTCAGAGAACGAGCTCAGGCCAGGCCTGGCTGGCAAAGACTGGTGGGAGATGGCTAGATTTTGTGGTGTGGACGACAAATGGAGAGTTAGGATTTAACAGGAGGGAGGGAGGGAGAGGGAGGACATGTCCACTTCATTTTGTGAATTTCTGCACAGGTCTCTTAGGGAGGGTCAGCAGTCTTGTCCCTTTTCTCTGGTCAGGGACAAGGATCTGGGGAAGTAGCACAAGTGATATCACAAACACCAACAACAAATAACCCCGAGGGATAAGCCGCATGGGGGGTGGAGAGGGATCGCCCTGGGAAAGTGGCCTTCGGTTCTCCTGAGAGGCCATGCTATCATGGTGGGGGGCTTCAAAGCAGTGGTGGGCGGATCCGTTTGCACGTGTATAAATTGCTGAGATTAGTTAGGGGGATAAAACTGAATCACGTGTGTTCACTGAGAACGCAAAACGGAGGCAATTGCTCATGTCATTCATAGGCTGGGGAACTCCTCTTTCCTGGCCCCAGCCAGCTAACCAGGTAGCTGGGGCTTCATGCTCTGCTCACCATGTGACCCTTCCGGCCAGTGTACATTGATTGATATTTACTATCCACTCAGGGCCAGGCGCGGTGACTTGGGCCTGCAACCCTAACACTCAGAAGGCCAAGGCAAGAGGATCACACATCTGAGGGCAGTGTGGGCTGCACAGTGAGTTCCTGCTGAGCTTGGGCTACGTAGTACGACGTTGTCTAAAATAAAAACCTACTCAGCACATATTTATTGAGTATCCACTCTGTGTCAGACAGCACACAATGGCAGGAATGGACCCAGTGTTGTGTGCTGGTAGTAGAGAGAGTAGTAAAGTAATGGCTTTGCACTTCACAAGAATGTTAGGATTTTACAAAGTCCTTCCATGTCCCCACCCCAAAGGCCACAGCTGAAGCCAGCCGCTTCCTTTCTACTGAGCTGTCTTAAGATAGTATGTTGGTAGACAGGTTTACAATGTTTTCTTTCTTTTTTAAAAGTATAGGCTTATAGGCTGGAGAGATGGCTTAGCAGGTTAAGCACTTGCCTGTGAAGCCTAAGGACCCCGGTTCGAGGCTCGATTGCCCAGGACCCACGTTAGCCAGATGCACAAGGTGGCGCATGCATCTGGAGTTCGTTTGCAGTGGCTGGAGGCCCTGGCACACCCATTCTCTCTCTCTCTCTCTCTCTCTCTCTTTCTTTCTCTCTCTGCCTCTTTCTCTTTCTGTTGCTCTCAAATAAATAAATAAATAAATAAATAATAGACAAAAATATTAAAAATATATAGGCTTATGATAAGCTTGCTAATAAAAATTAGAAGATTGTTTTATATTAGAAATGTTTTCTGTTATCAGTAATCTTTACTTTCTGTACAACTGAGTTTAAACTGTTTATTCTTTTAAGATTTACTATTATTTATTTATTTGAGAGAGAGAGAGCATGGGTACACCAGAGCCTCTAGCCACCACAAAGAAACTCCAGATACATGTGCCATTTTGTGCATCTGGCTTTACGTGGATCCTGGGGAATTGAACCTGAGTACTTTGGCTTTGCATGCAAGCGCCTTAACTGCTAAGCCATCTGTCCCATCCCAGTTTAAACACTTATAACATAAGATGGTAGAAAGTAGAACACGAGTGATTTATTGAATCCCAGTTTGGTGCAATCAGCAAGAGGCAGTTACAAGGCCAGTAGCCACTTCCTAGACACTTCCAAACTGGGTGACACCAGGATTCTTACTTACGTGTCCTGAAATTGTAGGTTCCTCAGCTTAGAAATGGGAAACAGTGGTATTTGGGTCAATAGATCAGGTAGCTGGTTCAGTGAAGGGCAGGGTATGCCTCCATGACTGTAATTTTAAAAATCTTACTCAAGATGGCTTAGCAGTTAAGCGCTTGCCTGTGAAGCCTAAGGACCCCGGTTCGAGGCTCGATTCTCCAAGACCCACGTTAGCCAGATGCACAAGGTGGTGCACGCACCTGGAGTTCCATTTGCAGTGGCTGGAAGCCCTGGCGCGCCCATTCCCTCTCTCTCTCTATCTGCCTCTTTCTCTGTGTCTGTCACTCTCAAATAAATTAAAAAAAAACTTACTCAAACACTAATCAATCAATTGAACCATTTAATTCTCACCAGTGATATCTCAATGAATGATTAATTGGGAAATCTCAATATAGTAGAGATACAAAAGAGGATTCTTCCTCCTTCCATCAGTTTTTTATTCTATGCTCAACAGCAGAGTATAGAGTTTTATTTACTTGGCATGCTAATTTTATTTCCTTAAAATATACATCTAGTTATAAGATGGCAGTTATTCTTTTACAAGCTTTTATTGTATATACTGTATATGGCGTATATTGTAAAAATTTATAGTTTTAAAGGCAACATCCATAGCGTTTGAATCTCATTTGGCTTCCACCTTCTCTGTTCCTCTCCGGCCTTTCCAAGGCTCAGGAAGGGGGAGGGTCCCCCATCAGTTACCTGCCCACCCATGTCAACCCGTCCTGTTGAAGTTACCTTCACATTGTTGGGACAAAACACCCAACCTAAAGCAGTAGAGGAAAGGGTTTGTTTTTCACTGACAGTCTCAAGGGCAAGTTTCAGGATGGCAGGGAAAGTATGGCACGAGCAGAGGCTGCGCCTCACATTTTGCCACAGCAGGTAGGAGATAGTAGCACAAGCGGGCTGGTCTCTGGCGAGGAGAAGCTGCCTGTAACACTCCCAAAGCCCGCCCCCAATGACACACCTCGTCCAGCAAGGCTCCCTCTCCAAACTTGCGATCAGCTGGGCACCAGGCGTTCAAAACACACGCGTTCATGGGACGTATCTGGTTCAACCCACCACAAGTCCACTCACACAGTCGGTGCGATATTCTGGGACAGCACTGTAGGCTGGCACATTGTGGGTCTTTGGAGGGTCGTCTGACTATACAGGTCCACGCCCTGGGAGACGTGCTTCTCCATGAACTCCCATTGCATGTCTCACCTCTTCCCACAGCACCATCCTTGCAGCCTGCGCTCCACCTTTTGAGTGCTATGTGCCTATGCTTACGTCTGGTTTGGTCGGCACACTCTTGGTAATTTGGGATGTGTCCCACAAATGCAGGTGTCATCCTCAGGAGCCCGTAACTTAAGCAAACAATCTCCGTGCCATTTCTTTCCTTCCCGACATCTGGGCCCCACTGCTGTTGGTCATTGTACAGACGCTTTCCTGGATTCTGTAGTTGCATACAAAGACTTTGCCATCATGGGCCACTTCTTGACTGCATCTTCTGCTTCCTCGACTGCACTGGGAGTGCTTTGAGATGAGGAGTGGGCGTTCTTACCTGTCCACTACAATGCGGGTTAGTGCAGGACTTTTTTTTAAAATTTAATTTAATTTAATTTATTTATTTGAGAGCTACAGACAGAGAGAGAAGGATGCAAAGAGAGAGAGAGAGAGAGAGAGAGAGAGAGAGAATGGGCATGCCAGGTCCTCCAGCCACTGCAAACGAACTCCAGATGCATGCGCCCCCTTGTGCATCTGGCTAACGTGGGTCCTGGGGAATCGAGCCTCGAACCGGGGTCCTTAAGCTTCACAGGCAAGCGCTTAACTGCTAAGCCGTCTCTCCAGCCCTTAGTCCAGATCTTATGTGTTCTGTTCCTATGAGTGTTTGCTGGTCACCTGATCCATTCTCCAAGCCGCCTTTGCCTGCTTCCCTGCCACAGGGACTGTGGTGAACGTGCTGTTCTAACAGGTGAGGCAGTCAGGGAGAAGTGAGCTGTCTGCCACTACCTCATTGTTCACTCTGCTTGTTAGAACGGAGAGACAGACACACAAAAGCTAGCTGATCTCAGGATGTGAGGGGCAAGCCTCTTTCACTGCACAGTGTTCTGTCAGACTCCAGCTTGGTGACTCCCATGGCACCCCTCTTCTGTCTGGCTTTACATGGATCTTGCACTCTACCGTTGGAGCGCATTGACTCATCTGGTGTGAGTGAGTCTCATTTCACTGCCATCAAGTCGGAAAGAAGGAAACATCAAGTATGTATTGAATGAATACCATATTTAAGGTATTTTGCTAGGTACAATAATAGATATCAAGAAGAAATAAATACCTGTCATTCTAGTATTTGGAGGCTGAGCGACCAAACTGAAAATTCAGGCAAGATGGGGCTACAAAGAGAGACTCTTTCTGTCAGGAGAGGGGAGGGAAGGAGAAGGAAGGGAAGAGAAGAAAAACAAAATGAAAAGAGAGGAGGGGGAAAAGGAAGAGGAGATCCTGAGAACATTCAGCAAGGCCTTACTTCTGTTCATGCTTTATTGGTTGTAACATTAAGTTTGTATTTCTACAAATAAATTGATGTGTCTTATAGAAGGAAAATATTTCTAGTACCATCCCTACTAATCACTACTTTCTTCTTCCTGTGTTTTAGGAGGAATAATTAGTCTATATAAGAGGATATGAAATTCTCTGAGTATAGGTGCTCCCACGTACAAGCCAGTTACCTGGGCCTGCAGCATTATGTCCCCTGCGTGTCATAACCAAGCTCCTAGAGAGGGTGGTCGACACCAGTGACTCAGGTCTTCAGCCCTTAGGATCTTCACAGCCCATCACTCTCTGCTTTCCACACGCTTCATCAAATTTGTACCTCCTAATGTCACAGGAGACTGACCAGTTGCCAAATTCACTGAGTGATCTGTTCTTTTGATACTTCTGTCACATTTGATGTCATCAATACTTTCTCCTTCTTGAAACTTGTTCTTCCAATATGATCTATGATAGTTAATATTAATTATCAACTCAACAGGATCTAGACTCCCTTAAGAGACAAACCTCTGGGCATGTGTTTGGTGGATTTTCTAGTTTGGGTTAATTGAGGTGGGAAGACCTACTCTGGGTGTGGGTGGCACCCTTCCATGGGCTGAGGTCCCTGACAGAAGGAGAAGGAGAACGTTAGCTGAGCTGGCCACCAGCATTCACTGCTCTCTCTTCCTGATGGTGAATGCAGTGTCATCAGCTGCTCCACGTTCCTGCTGCCGTACCTCCCCACGATGGGAGATTACTTCCTCAAACGATGAGCCAAAATCCACCCTTCCTTTCTCAAGTTGCCTTTTCCAGGGATTTTTGACACAGCCATGAGAAAAGTAATGTCTATGGCCATAGCACCCTGAATGCGCTCAACCTTGTCTGATCTTGGGAGCTAAGTAGGGTTGGGCCTGGTCAGCACTTGGGTGGGAGAAAAGTAAGCAATATCCCACCTTCTCTTCATTGTCTATCATCCCTGCATGCCCTTGTTCTCAATCTTGTTGCGGCAGATTTTTCTTCTGTTCACTGCTTGAAACGAGGCCGCTACCCAGGGCTCCAGACTTGCCTCTATTTAGCTCCATTCCGCACTCTGTAGCCAGGAAGTTCCATCTATACGTGTGTCGTCATCCACAGCTGTGCTGGGATAGTAGTCTCCCCGTGCTTGTGGTGGCAGGTACCTCATGACCTCGTCATCTCTTAAATGGTCTGCTTTTCAGGGCTGCTGCGGTGGGAAATGTCCTGGCTTCTGTTGCCGTCATTGAATAGTGGAGTGTGGGTAAGCTATGAAAGAAAGATGCTTATTTTGGCTCACAATCCTGGAAGAGGGAAAAAGAGGGCCAGATACATGCGAGCTTTCCTCCAAGAAAGACAGCACACCATTCTTGAAGGCTTTGCAGCCATGACCCAACACCTTCCATGTGGCCCAACCTCCAACACTACCATAATGGCAATCCAATTTTAACATGAGTTTCAGAATAAGCCATAGTTTGAGCCATAAAAGGGGTTAAGTTTCCTACATCGGAACTTCAGGGGCCACATTCAAATGGTAGCACCATCTGACCATGGCTGCCCATTCTTTATCTCATTTACTTCCCACACCAACCCCGTGATCTTGATAATGTAACTGCCCCATTTTACTAATGAAGCAGGGACTCTGAAAAGAGAAAGAGCTGGCCCACTATCCGCAACTAGTTGGAAGACATAGAGATTTTTAAAATAATTTTTTTGAATTTTTTATTTCATTTAAGACAGAGAGAGAGAGAAAGACAAAAAGAGAGAATGGGCATGCCAGGTCCTCTAGCCATTGTAATTGAACACCAGATGCTCGTGCCACCCTGTGCATCTGGCTTATGTGGGTCCTGGGGAATTGCACCAGCATCCTTAGGCTTTGCAGGCAAGCAGTTTAACCACTAAGCCACCTCTGCAGGCTGGCATACAGATTTTGGTCTGTATCATCTCCCTATGAAATTGAGTGCCCACCATGAACAATGTACTATATAAAGCATGTTTTGGGCATTTTGACTTATTTTTAGGTAGGATTTCACTATATACCCCTGGCTGGCCTTGAAGTCTTGATCCTCCTGTCTCAGCTTCCTGCACATGCCTGACATACTGCGACAGTGAATGTCATCAACAGCTCTCTTGCTGTCCTGATGCGATTCCAGTAATTTTTGTAGAAAACAAGAGTAATCAGTATACTAATAACTGTTAGATATACATATATAGTAAATATATAAAAATAAGTATTTGTGAAGTTACAAAGGCATTTTATTTAAAATTTGTTAAAGGAAAGACTGTCTACTTTGACAGAGATAAGGACCCATTTGTTCATATCAGTGTGGATCTATGTTAAGTGCATGTTCCAGAAAAATAACATGTTCCTTCCTTTTAGGGAGGATTTAATACATCCATGCATTTTTTTTTAACTTAAAAAAACTCAGGGGCTGGAGAGATGACTTAGCAGTTAAGGAATTTGCCTATGGAGCCTGAGGATACATATTTGACACCCAGATCCCACATAAGCCAGATGCACAAGATGACACACATGTCTGGAGTTTGATTGCAGTAGCTGGAGGCCCTGGCATGCCAATTCTCTCTCTCTCTCTCTCTTACACACACACACACGCACACACACAAATGGCCAGTCTATTGCCTTGCCTCAAAAAAAAAAAAAAAGAAAAAGAAAAAGAATTCAGTTAATCAGGCATGGTGGTTCATGCCTATCATCTCAGCACTTGGAAGCTAAGGTAGGAGGATTGCCATAAGTTTGAGACCAGCCTGGTCAATATAGTTTCAGGTTAATCTGGGCTAGTGTGAGATCCTGCTTCAAAAAAATACAGAATATTTTCCATAAAGCACCAAACTATCTTTTAACTTTTTTTTTTTTTTTTTTTTGGTTTTTGAGGTAGGGTCTCACTCTAGCCCAGGCTGACCTGGAATTTGCTATGGAATCTCAGGGTGGCCTTGAACTCACACTGATCCTCCTACCTCTGCTTCCTGAGTGCTTGGATTAAAGGCGTGTACCACCATGCCCTGCTTATTTAACTTTTTTTAAATTTACAACTTTCATACTTATAGACAATAAACCATGATATTTCCCTCCCCCACTTTCCCCTTCATAAATCTATACTCCATTATATCCCCTCCCTCTCTCCATTAGTCTCTCTTTTATTTTGATGTCATCATCTTTTCCTCAGGGTCTTGTGAAGGTAGTGCCAGGCACTGTGAAGTCATGGATATAGAGGCCAATTTCTGTCTGGATGATTGCGTTTTAAGCACTCCTACCCTTCCCTTGGCTCTTACATGCTTTCTGCCACCTCTTCCACAATGGACCCTGAGACTTGGAGGGTGTGATAGAGTTGTTTCAGTGCTGAACACTCCTCTGTCACTTCTCAGCACTATGGTGCCTTTTGGGTCATCCCAGTGGTCTCTGCCATCTGAAAAGAGAAGCTTTTCTAACCAAAAGTGAGAATAAGATTAATATATGGGTAAGAACATTAAGTAAAGTGCTTACAGAGCAGTTTGGTGAGCACAATAAGCACTTAGCCAGACAAGAACAGGTGTTATACTCCTAAGGCTCATAGCCTCCACTACCATAGGCTTTTGGTTAGGTTTTCAGTACCAGGCATGTATTCCCTCCCATAGAGCAAGACTTCAGTCCAATTAGAGAGAGTTGGTTTCCCCCATAACAGACATGCCACTATTGTACCTATTGCCTTATTTGGCCTGGATGGCCAAACTTAAGGCTTGCAGTGTCTATTGATGTTTATCTCTACTGATGACTTCTGTCTCCCATAGGGCTGCATGCAGTGCAGCTTTTTCCAGCTTTCTATCAGCTGGTCTACAGGGAAGAGGTTTTTAGTTTGGCCCCAGCTTGATTTCTCAGAACCTTGCAGCCAGGCATGTGGAGTCTTCAGCAATAGGATTTTACCATCTATTTCTATTTTGGTGAGAAACCAAGAGCCTTGGCAATAGCCTGTAATGTTTTGGGGGACATCAGGGACCTTCCTGACCAACAACTCACAGAAGGTATCCCATCTCTAGCACTTTAACTTTTCTAGTAACAATCTATGGCTTCTGCATGTGCCATTGTCCAAAAAAGTAGGTTTCCATATGGCTTATTCATAATAACTTGAATTTTGATTAATCCTCCCTTCACCCTTCCTGTACTCAATCTCTTCCCCTGACCTTGCTCAGGCCATTCCACCTCCAATAAGCTGTTTGTCTACTACATATACACAATACCATCCCCTTGAGTCCTCCCCTATTCTCCCTCCTTTAGAGCCCTTTTCTAGCTTACTGAAAGCACCAAACTTTTATGTTCAGTTTAATGAATATTAACATGTATATCCATCTATGTGTATTTCCTGTGGTAGGTGTGTTGGTTTGAATATGAACTGCTACACAGCTTCACATGTTTGTGATGAAGCCTCATACTTAATCCCTGCTGGTGGAGTTTTTGGGAGATGGAGCCTTGCTGGAAGAGGTGTGTCACTGGGGACAGACTTTGAGGATTATTAGCCCAATAACTGAACCCACTGGCTTACTCAGTTTTGCTGCTACCTTCCAGCTGGTGTGACAAGATGTGCTTTGTTCTACCAATGTTTTCCCTGCCATTAAGGAACTTCCCTTCAAGACTGTAAGCTGAAATAAACTTTTTCCTTCCAAATACTGCTTTCGGTCAGGTGTTTTCTTCCCAGCAACAAGAAGGTAACTGCTACAGTAGGTATATATACTTGGAGTTTGTTTCTTAGTACATATAGCTACACTATTATTATTATTATTAATTATCAGCCTTAAAAGACAAGGCTTGAAATGTTACCCAGGCTTGCCTTCTCTCTCTCTCTCTCTCTCTCTCCATCTCTCTCTCAATCAAATAAATAAATAAACAAATAAATATTTTTAAAAAAAAAATCAATAGTGCTTCCCCAGAAGACCCAAGAGGCACTATGTATCCATTAGCTTCTGTCATCTAGTGGTCACAGGTGGGTGATGATGTCTTAGTACCAAGAAGTTTCCCTTAATTATACACCTTGCACACAAGAGTTGACCTGGGACAGGAAACAAAAGACATGTGGTGAAGGCCCTAGGAAAACAATCAGAGTGTACTCAGGTGACACTGGACAAAGACAGTGTGGAACTTAATGCCACGGCAGTGACCGTGGGAGGAGCGGGGCCCGAGAGCAGGGGAAACGGAGCACGAGGAGTCTCCAGGACACAAACTAAGCGTGATTGGGTAATGTAGATTCAGATTGGGAAACTCTTTTCCAGCAGCATGGCTCTTTTTTTTTTGTGGCAGAGATTTCAACCTGAACCTAGGTGTAGTCTTCTGCTAGAGTTCATGTCCAGGCATGTTTGGAAAGTTCATGCGACAAACCTAAGAGTGTCTATTTGAATGCACTCATATGTACGAGTTCCTTGTCTCTTTTTCCTCAGGGAAGGGGAGAGAGATTTTTTATGTAGCAGAACATAGAAAAAAGAAAGAGATGTGGGAGAAATAGAAGGGCCAGCAGGTAAGTACTCTGTGAGAAGTTCTGCTCCAAGGAAAAAGAGAAGCTCAAAAAGAAAGGATGGGGTTTGTTTTATGAGGGGTCCAGTACCTCGGTGCTCAGCAGCCACAAGCTCTGTAAAGCCCAGGTGACAACGTGAGAGCACAAAGCAGGGGGGTCGGGCATTCGCCCCATTTCTGCACTGGTTCCACTGAGAAGATCAAATGTTTATAATGCTATAAACACTCTATGGGTGCTCACATGAGTTCTGTGCCATGTGGTCCGATTACCCTGTATATTTAGAGACTAAGGAAGTGTTTGCAGGGATGCTAACAGCTGTCCTATTTGGGGATTGTCCAGTGTGAGGCTTGGGACTCAGAGGCTGAAACAGATTTGAGAGAAGGCTCAGGGTGGTCCAAGCAGTAGGTCAGAACAAGAAGGATGAGCAAGTGAACGGAGCTCAGGATCCAGCTGCCGCTGGCCCTGGCACTTACTGATGGCTATTTAGTGAAAGGTGTAGGAACAGACACAGCTATAAGGCTTCAAGACAGAATCCAGTTACTGAAACTAATCAGCCCTGAGTTTCAGGCTGGTCCAAGGTTCCATCCAGTTCCTCTGCTGGGGTCAAAACAAAGAGGCCATTTGCTAGCATGTCAAACCCGTCTTCATAGTTGAATTATTATTATTACCTAGTTGTTGTTGTTATTCTGGTAATGGCATGCAAGATCTTGTTCATGGTAGGAAGTGCTCTACCAGTGATCTGTAACTCTAACCCATAGTGGTGCCATCAGTCGGCTCCATGAATTTGACTCCACTAAGAAGAAAGCAGGGTTCAAATGGTTAAAATTTGCCACAGGTCTTCTATAAGAAAGGTGAAGTCATTTTTTGTCTGTCTAGCATCTTTGTCTTCTACTGAGAACAGAGCTACTTGTACATTTTTGTTTTGTTTATTTATTTGTTTATTTATTTATTTATTTATTTATGAGGGGGGGCAGAGAGAGAATGGGCACGCCAGGGTCTCCAGCCACTGCAAATGAACTCCAGGCACATGCACTACTTTGTGCATCTGGCTTATGTGGGTCCTAGGGAATTGAACATAGGTCCTTTGGCTTTGTAGGCAAGAGTCAATCATTAAGCCATCTCTCCAGCCCTTGCTTTTTAAAATTTTTTGTTTATTTTACTAGAGAGAGAGAGGGACAGAGAGAGAGGTGTGGGGAGAGAGGGAGGGAGAGAATGAGGATGGACATGCCAGAGCCTCTAGGTACTGCAAACAAACTCCAGATGCATGTGCCACCATGGGTACTGGGGAATCGAACTGGGGTCCTTAGGCTTTTGTAGGCAAGCACCTTAACTGCTAAGTCATCTCTCCAGGCCAAGAGCTACTTTTTTTAATGAAGAAATCTCCCAACAGCCCATAGAACTTAGTCATATGACTTGTTTAGTTGACTAGAATAATCCATTTTTTTTTTGTCTGGACATAGGCAGGGAACCCTAGAGAGATTAGTCTAATTTTTTTTGAGATTTGATGTTGATGTGCTCAGTGAGGCAGAGGAACTTTGCCTCAGGTTGGGACCACGAGCTGTAAAGGTAATATAAGTTGGAGTCACCTTCCCTGTATGCACGGGGAATGTGACAAGGGAGAATAAGTCCAATATCAAGAGAGAATTAAAAATGAAAGAAGATAAATGGCTAGAGGGAAGCAGTGCCCTATGGACACCAGTTAGATTTGGAATCCAGCCATGCCTGAAGCCGGAGCTATCCATGCTCTTTCATGAGCTGGCAAATTCTGTCTTACGTAAGCCAGTTTCAATCCAACTTTAGTTAAGAGCCTAAAATTTGCAAAGCAAGGAAATCAGACTAATACATGTGTCTATTTACTGTTTCATAGCACTAAGCATCTGCTGTGTCCATACTAGTCTGAAATTTCGAGTTTAAAGTGAAAACACTTGCTGAATTTTGGTCTCCATGAGGACACTTGCCCACGTGAGTCAGCAGATGACTAGTGCTCCTGCTGGATGAAAGACTTGGTTACATCAGATTCACATCAATGCACAGCACTGCTTTTTATATCTATACACACTGGTCCTTTGGAACCTGTAGCAGACAGCTTCAGGTCACTGAGATGAACTTCCAAACCAGGCACAGTTATGGAAGAAAGAATATTTATTGAAGCTTACAGATTCAGGGGAAGTTCCACAATGGCAGAAGAAGTTGGACCCCTGCTAAAGGACAAGCAGAGATTGAGAGAGAGAGAGAGAGAGAGAGAGAGATGTCCTAAGGCCCCCCCCAACCCCCCCACAAACAAACAAACAAACAAACAAACAAACAAACAAACAACCTGAAAGCCATACCACATGCAAGCACACTTAGGAATTTCAGGCAGAACTCATGCACTTTCCATATCTTTAAAGTATTTTTCATTTATTTATTTATTTGACAGAGAAAGAGGGAGAGAGAGAGAGAAAGAGAGAGAGAAAGAGAGAGAGAGAAAGAGAGAGAGAGGCTCGCCAGGGCCTCCAGCCACTGCAAAAAAACTCCAGACGCATGCGCCCCTTGTGCATCTGGATAACATGGGTCTTGGGGAATTGATCCTGGGTCCTTTGGCTTTGCAGGCAAATGCCTTAACCGCTAAGCCATCTGTCCACACTTTGCATATCTTTAGAGTGGAATTCCAAATCCACCACCACACCTTAGGGCTGGACCCTAAGATCCACCCAGTAACATCTTCTCCAGCCAGGTAGCTGGAAATCTAAGAAGCTTTAATAAAACTCTTGAATCTATTGGGGGACATTTATTCAAACTACCACAGAGCCCACCTTTCCCTTTTCACGTCATCTTTTCAGACAGTAAATAAACCTGTATCTCAAATCCCCTCCTGAATCCAGATGTTTGTTTTGCATTTTCTATTGGAGGATTTGATGACCGGTTCACACTCAACAAGCTTGGAATGACACTCAGCAGCCTCCTGGTTTTATCGATGGCACTCACGTTGTGCCAGTCATCTTCTCTGAAGGAGTTCAGGACAGGCCATCCTAAAATATGCCACTTTGACATATTGATTACTTTAAGCCAAAAGCCCTTGAGAAACAAGAGATGCAGGAAGGAGTTTCTCACCTCGTCTTTTCTCCCTTAAATAGGCCACAAGCCAGTGCTGTCCCTGTACCAGTTAGAGCAGTGCATCCCTGTCACCAGACACTGAGAACTGACTCTGGGGTGGACGGTACAACCCATCTTACTAAGACAACCCTCATCCTCAACAGCTCACAACTCCCTGAATCCAGTTCCTAGTGACTTCTCTACCACCTACTTGGACCAGCCACAGTACTTAAGAGAGTAGATGATTTCTCCTTCCTCTTCAACAGTCTCTTCGTAATCCCCAAGCGACTTGGACACCTTTCTTCCTCTTGTCTTTCACTCGCCCTAAGTCATGAAGCTTGGTCCCTTCCCTTCATAATGTCTGCACACAATCGTCACATTGTATGATGTGCTGCGCGCCGCACAGAAATGCGCACACCATGCCTGTGAGGCAGACAGTCCGCATTGTAGAACAGGAGCAACCCACAGGAGGGTGCTCGGTGCCCGCACGGGGCCAGTGGAGAAAGGATTGCCGAAGTCTATCAGAAGACAACACTCTTGCTGCCTACAGGGACCAGAGAAGATTCAGGCACAAAAAAAAAAAAAAAAAAAAAAAAATCTCAAGAGACCATGAAGGGAGAGGGCCATTATGACAGAGGGGAGCCCGAGACCTGTTGATCAAAGTGCTCTTGGATTGACAGCTTCAGTTTTCTGGGGCCTGGAGCAACGTGGTGGCTAGCTGAGGTAGACACTATGGATTAGTCATCCAAAACCCACCCATGGCTGCCTTCTTTCTTGTTTTTCTATAGCATGGAATTAGAAAACTCAAACATTAGCTCTCTCAGCTTCCCTTGTAGCTATGCATGATTGAATCCTGGCCAGAGATTAAAGAGTGTGCATCAGGATAGAAGTCATGGGAAAACATTTAAAAAATAGATGGGAGGTGTAGGTATAAGATCTAGAGATGCCTGCCCTGCCCTTCTTCCTGTTCACGAATGTACAAGGATAGCCATGGGTATAGCAACTCAGGGTGAGGCTGTGGTCCTATAAAGGCAAGAAAGAACCTATCTCCTTAGCATCATCTGGCTACTATGAAGCCCTCGAACAATATTCCTTATGGTGCATGACAAAATAAATTCTTCTTTGAATAAAGTCACTGACGGTAGGGCTTTTTACTGCTTGTGGCTGAGTGAAATGCTAGCCTCTAGTCATATGTTAGAAACACTAGAAAGAAATGTTTACAAGTGCCTTTTGTATGCAGATTATATTATACCATTATCAGAAAACCCTCTCCAGTGGCTGTTCAAAGCTCAGCTGTGAAAATATCCATCTGTCTTGGCCCTCCCTTCATCCTTACTTGTTGGACAACTAGTGAATGTAGCCTAATGGCATGCATTACTACAGATTCTTATGTCCCCAATACTTTAGGCACCATTGATAAGTGTGGGTGGGCGACCTGCATTGTTGTGCGTGCTTCATGGGCTTACACTATGGATACCTGGGAGTGTGAGAAATACCTTGCAGGAGGTGGCCACGTTCTATCCTTTCTCTTTTTTAAAATGCCCAGTCTGGAAATAGTCACACAGGGTGTGGATGCTCAGGTATTAGAGTGTTGGATTTGAACCCCAGCTTCATCACCAAATATTCGTAAATCTTGGGTGAGTTGTAGAACGACTCTAGGCTTCAACTTCCTCACCTGAGGAATGGAGATTGGTAATAAATCTTGCCTCCTAAGATTATTTACGAAACTCAAATGAAATATTTTCATGAATTACTTAGCACTATTTTAATCATTATCACAATGTGTAGAAGGTGGGCCTTGCTAATGACCTCCCTGTAAGCTGTGGGCTTTCCTATGTGACTTTGTACTTTCTCCATTGCTCTGCCCTTGAATCTGGATGGGTCTTGGGACATTCTTTGCTAACAAAATGTCGCAAAAGTGATACTGTGTTTGTGCTAAGCCCCAAGAGTCCTTTCACTCATTCACTCTCCGTCTTGAGATCCATGGCTTTACATAAGAACCACCCGGGGGACTTGCAGAGGAGATCCATCCTTATGGAGCTGAGTCACATCTGCTCAGCGGGGGCTGCCCGAGACCACCCCATCTTTCTGGTGGCCTCAGACATGTGAGTCTAAGGTCAGGAAAATCATTCAGGAAGCCCTTTCGCTAATGATGATAATAAATGCAGTTTTAAGTCAGGGCACTTGGGGGAAGTTGGTTATACAGTGGTAACTAACCAGTAGAAGTGACTGTGCCGAGAGTTACAAGGGAGTTTGCTTGTCTCATTGTCTGCTTTATCTTGGCAGAAGGCTGTAGAATCAGGTGATAAATTCCCAAGTGTATCTGATGACTATTTGCTCTTCAAAGAGTCATGGTGAGTAGTTGATGACATAATAGGTAGGATTTAGCATTGCTTTTGCTATTCAGTGACTTGATAAAGGTCAGTAATTAAAAGGATGATTGATAATGACTTGTTAATTGATTGGCATATCTTTCAATCATATAAAACTAACTAACTAGGTAATATTACCCTAAGACCAGTTAATGAAGCAAGTCTGTCTTTCAGAGAACCCACCATTAATAACAGTTCAGGTTTTAGCTTGTCACATAAAATAAAGACGAATGAATGGGGCTGGAGAGATGGCTTAGTGGTTAGGACACTTGCCTGAGAAGCCTAAAGACTCATATTTGACTCTCCAGGTCCCATGTAAGTCAGACTCACAATGGCGGAAGGGCACAGGGTTGCACATGCGTATAAGGGGGTTGGTTGGAGTTCAATTATAGTGGCTGGAGGCCCTAATGTGCCAATTCTCTCTCGCTCAATTTTGCATAAATAAAAATGAATCAATCAGTCAATCATATGTGAACGGCTCTGGGAACTGAAGAATCCCATGAGCTCTGTCCTCGGAACTCTGGAGTACAAAGCTGGGGACCCTGTCCTGGACCAACTGCAAATAGAGTTCTGGTTTCCTTTTTCTCCGCAGCAGGCACTGTGCAGGGGCGCTGCTGGGTGGCATGGTCAGAGTGGGGTGGGCATGAAGCCTCGGCCAGTTCTTCCATGACTGCTTCAGGGCTGCGATCCTGCTCATGAGCTCTGCTCCGCCATTCGGGAGAGAGGCCTTGTTATTCTCACCAAGCACAAGCCTTGCCTGTTGTCATCTCTCAGCAACCTCGTTAGTTCCCACATTATATTTGGCCTGCTAGAAAGATGAACACATTGTCCCTTCTCGGTGGGACTCATTATTTCCATTCTGGAGACTGTCATCTATGAAATCCTGACTGTCTTTCATCGTGTATTTACACTAGGCAAAGCTAAGAGTATTGTAATTGTCTGTGATGTTTTGAAAACACTTGTCACCAACCGAAGCCAAATGCTGATTAATGTTAAGTGTTTTGAAGAACTCAGCTTTTGGCTCATTAACTGGACTCGAATGGCACTACCCATCAGTTTCAAGTTCTGATAATTGCTCACCACAGATTGGTGCTAATTTAGTGATAATGGTGCTAACAGATTTTCTCCTATATTGAACATTATGCAAACATAAAGGCCGCTGTGAATGCCAGGCCTGGAGTTAATCTTTACATTTGCTGTAAAGAGACTGGACAAATCAGCTTAGTCTCCCCTGCCTCGGTCTCCTTATCTATAAAATAAGGGCCTTAGACTAAATGATCTTCAATATCTTTCTTCACTGAAATTCCATGGTGTCGGCATCAGACAGTTTGGTCTTGAGCTATACAGGAAGCATAAATTTATTTTAGGGAAGTCATAACACTGGGCAAAGCTGATATGCATGAAGTCTGGGGGGCTCTCATCTTAGCTCCTTCCTTCTCTGCATTTTTCCTCCTATATTCAAAGGGAAAGAAATGTTCCCTCTGTCTTGTAGGATACACCCTTAATCAAATGTTACATACCATCTGTTTGAGACAGTATTTGGAAAGTCAGACTTAAGTAGCTATAATCACAGTGGAATCCAAGACCGTTTCCTGTTCCCCTGTCTGTTTTCCGAAGCACACAGGCGAGAGTGAAGCTGCTTCCGTCTGCACAAAGCAGTAACAGCGCAAGGCAGAGAGACGCTTGTTTTGAGGCTCATGCTTTCAAGCTCACTGCCTTTGCTTTCCTTCCTCTCTCTAGATAGCCTCCCATTTTTACGCTGCTTTTCTGCCTCTCTTTTCCATTTCAGAGTTTGCTCCCCACTTAGCACAGCTCATGGCCTTCCTTTCTATTCTGTTCCTTGGTGTCACAGTTGAGGGTCTTACCATACATGTGGGTGATTTTTACCCTGACAATGAAAGAGGGCAGGCTCAGGGCTGGGAACGATAGGCTGGCTCATGCCAGGGTACTCAAGATTAGAAGGAGGACTAAACAGACAGTGCCGGTCAAGGGCCTTATCCAGTGCAGGCTCATGAGCAGCTCCCCAACAGATGCTAGAATAAAGGGAACTCGGAACGGAGGCAGGCAGCCCGTTCTGTTCTCTGTAGCCTGCAGCAATGACCATTTCTTTCTCTCAGTTGAAGACTATGAAAACAGTCCTTCACAAGCTGCCTTTTGCTTGGCATGGGTGTTCACACCTATAATCCCAGCACTCGGGAGGCAGAGGCAGGACGAACACCGGAAGTTCAAGGCTGGTCTATGTAGTGAGTTCCAGGCCAGGGCTACAATATTGAGAGAGAGATTGAGAGAGATTGAGAGAGAGAGAGAGAGAGAGAGAGAGAGAGAGAGAGAGAGGGAGGGAGGGAGGGAGAGAGGGAGAGAGGGAGGGAGAGAACTGTCTTTCTCTCCAATATTGAACACACCTTCATAAAAGCCACCTTTCTTTCTGCTGGCTGGCTGGAGCACACGAACACACTACCTTTTTCTATTTCAGAGCCTGGGATCATCATCTGGACCCGCTGGCTACTTCCTGCTGGGTGGAGAGGTGGTGACAGCTGAGAAAAGATGCAGCTCATGCTGTGCGCAAGTCCACGGCATTGGGTTACCTGGGCATGGGAACCCCCATATGCCCAGTGCCTTCCTGGGTATCAAGTTTCATGTAAACACAGCTCCTCAGCTGCTGCTCTGTGGGTGTCTGTTGTCACCTGCTAGAAGCCCCTGCCATGTTCTGTTTACTAGATGTGGAGACGTGAAGCTACACTGTTCTGGAACCTTTCAAGTTCTGAAATTGCAACCTTGGACGGCGGGGGTACTATGATGTGAAACTTGTGAAGCACCTTGACGGGAGAGTGGAGCGTCCTGGGATCATGACCCCCTAAGACTCACCTTGTGCAGCTCAGTGTTTCTGGGAAGGAGGGTAAGGCTTAGGGTGCCGATTCACAGGTTGCCTTTTCATGGTCACAGAAAGGCCGCATGGAGGCTAATGGTCTGGTCTCCTGTCCCATGTCCTACTGTGTGCATGTCGGGAAGGCTACCCTGTACGCTAAAACCCGTTCACACAGATGTAGCAGTTCTGAGGTGAAAGGAATAAGGCTGCGGATCAGGCCCCAGGTCACCCTGCAAGGTTCTGTGAGCTTCTAGTGCTGATCTACTTCACCTTGCCTGCTAAAACCGAGAGCTCGGGCTGCAGGAGAAGCTCAGTGGTAGAGCGCTTGCCTTGCATGGTGAAGCCCTGGACTCCTGTATCTAGCACCACAGAGGGCAACCAAACAAAAACGCCATGCACTGGCTTCTGGGCTAAGGTTATGGCTCTCTGAGAGTTAACTCCACCTTCCCATTGCTGGGTAAGGCAGGTCCTTATTTTGGCCTGCTGTGTTTTGCTTAAGAGGAAGTTACTTCACTTCCTGGCCCTGACCTCCAAAGGGGCAGGATGGGACTTGGTGGCAACACTTGATGCTATTTAGTTCAGACGATGGCTCTGGGAGGCAGAATGGGCCTTCCCTGCGTGAGCTGCTATAGTGGAGGCGGCAGACCCTGTGTTGCCCATCAGGGAAGGCTGCCAGAGGCTAAGACTCAGATTTGAAGCCAGAGCACTCTGAGTTCCAGTCCCCACTCTCTTGATCCCTGGGTTGTGTGACCTTGGGCAAGTCCCTTAGCCTCTCTGTAGCTCAATTTCCTGGTCTGTAAAAGGGGTACAAAGAGTTCCTTAAGATGAGTTAAGTTGTAGAAAGTCCCTGTGGCGTAAAGTGTATTTGGGAAATATTGAGAGCTTTCCTCCCTGGCCTTACATGCTTGCTGAATGCAGCAGCCATACTCTGTGCATGCCATTAAAAATGCTGTGTGTGAAAGTGCCACAGTGAGACTCATTATTTCACACAATTAATACATACTAATAAAATGCTGTGTTTAGTTTTGTCTCACATGCAGATCCTAGATTCTCTCTCTCTGTGTGTGTCTCTCTCTGTGTGTGTAAGTATAGATCATAAAACTAGAAAGGGGACCATGAGAAGATATTTTAAGAGGGGAGAGAAGAAATGAAAAAGAAAAGATGGAGTACTGGGATGCATGTGAGGTGAAAGCAGAATGGGCTACAGGAAGGAAGAAAGAAAGGAATGGAGGAAGGAAGGGAAAAGGAAAGGAGGAAAGGAAGGAATAAAGGAGTGTTAAGAAGAGACAGGAAGGTTGGGAAAAGGGAGTAAGGGAGGGAAATGAATAAGAACAAAGTGTGTATGAAAATGAAATACAATCCATTACTTTGGGGCTGGAGAGACGGCTTAGCGGTTAAGCACTTGCCTGTGAAGCCTGAGGACCTCAGTTCGAGGCTCGATTCCCCAGGACCCACGTTAGCCAGATGCACAAGGGGGCACATGTGTCTGGAGTTCGTTTGCATTGGCTGGAGGCCCTGGCATTCCCATTATCTCTCTCTCTCTCTCTCTCTGCCTCTTTCTCTCTCTGTCTGTCTGTTGCTGTCAAATAAATAAATAAAAATAAACAAAAAAGTTAAAATCCATTACTTTGTATTCTAACTTAAACAACTAATAACAAAAATGAAAAGTGTCATGGTTAGGT
The DNA here is from genome assembly GCA_036346955.1 of Dipus sagitta. Taxonomy (NCBI): domain Eukaryota; kingdom Metazoa; phylum Chordata; class Mammalia; order Rodentia; family Dipodidae; genus Dipus; species Dipus sagitta. Next base: position 140,267,053 of record CM070777.1, read on the forward strand.
AAGCTGAGTGACTCAAGAGTTGGCAAATCTCGTTCTTTAGGAATATCTACACTACATCCCAAGTGTAGGTTTCCTGCTATTGGCTTTAATCTGTGACTGAAGGATCGCTTGGACACGCTAGAAGCACATGATGCACAATACCCCCTTTTCTGTAAGGAATCTGGGGTAAAAGAAATGTTCTCAATTGAGCTTTATAAGAGGTGTTGGACCTCATTTACTCCTGTCTTTTAAAAAATATTTTTATTTGTTTATTTATTTGAGAGAGAGAGAGAGGCAGATGGAGAGAGAGAGAGAGAGAGGGGGCCTGCTAGGACTTCTAGCCACTGCAAATGGACTCCAGATGCATGTACTACCTTGTGCATCTGGCTTTACATGAGTACTGGGGAATTGAACCTGGATCCTTCAGCTTTTCTGGCAAGGGCTTTAACCACTAAGCCATCTCTCCATCCTAGATCCTCATTTTTCTTCCATCACCAGGGCGTGTTTAAAAAGGGGAAATGTGGGAAGATTGTTTAGTTCAAAGTCTCAGGGGCTGGGAGTGTAGCTTATTGGCATTGCACTTATGTGCAATGCCTTGGATTCTATCTCCAGCAGCAAAATTAACAGACAGACAAGCCCTCCTTTACCCACCCGTGCACCTCACAGCATTATACACTATACTCAGAGGGTGGAAACGGTAGAAATGTTCATCAACAGATGAATGGATAAAACATGCACACACACATGCACATACACACACATGTATTTGTTGTGGGTTGAATATGAAATGTTCCCCATAGGTTCATGTATTTGAACACTTGGTCTCCAGCTGGTGGCATGATCTGGGAAGGTTGTGGACCCTTGCTAGAGAAGTGGACTGCTGTGGGCAGTTTCTGATGTTCCGTAGCCTAGCCACTCTTCCTGGCTGTGGATGCTATGTGACTAGCCGCCTCCCGCTCCTGCCACCATGCTGTTCTTGCCATGATAGACTGTGTACCCTCAAACCATAAGCCAGATAAACCTTTTCTTAAAAAATAAAACAAAAATAAAAAGTAGAAACATTACTAATATGAAAATATACAATGGTTTGTCAAATTTTTTAAAAATTTTAATTGATTTTACTTATTTATTTATTAGATTCAGAGGGGAAGAGAAAGAGAGAGAGAGAGAGAATGGGCACACCAGGGCCTCTAGCCACTGCAAGCGAACTCCAGGCGCATGTGCCACAATGTGCATCTGGCTAACATAGGATCTGGAGAATTGAATCTGGGTCCTTAGGCTTCATATACAAGTGCCTTAACCACTAAGCCATCTCTCCAGCCTGGTCATATCTTTTAATACTAATTTATTAAAGATTTAAATGAAAGCATGTCCTCTTACTTTATTTTTTTAAATGAGAGATAAAGAGAGAATTGGTGCACCAGGGCCTCCAGTCACTGTAATCGCTACCCTGTGTGCATGTGTGACCTTGCACACTTGCATCACACCTGTGTGTCTGGCTTACATGAGACCTAGACAGTTGAACATGGGTCCTTAGACTTTGCAGGCAAGCTCCTTAGCCACTAAGCCATCTCTCCAGCCCAGAAGCATATCCTTTTATATAGGAGTTTTGTGGTTGAGGATTAAGATATTGAAAAAGATAGCTACCAGGACAGACACTTTCCTTTAAATGCAATTGGTTTGAAATGATGGCTTCAATACTTTAAATTTGAAATCATTATGCCACATTATGATTCCTTTTCTCTTTGCATGTCAAAAAGCAAGTGTATCTTACCAGCTTTATAGGCCACAATAGAAGCTTAATTAGAATGGATGTGTGCACCTGGGCCAGGAGGCAGATACAGAGCTTGCTCTCAAACACTGTCTGTTCTGATTAATCCTCACACATCAACACCAAGAGAAATTTCTTTCTCCCTGTAAAATGCAACATGTGAAGTAAATGTTCACCTTCAAAATAGGATCCTGTGTTGTTGAAAATAATTAGGGTTTCCTTTCACATGCCAGAAAAGAAATAAAGAGGCCATTATCATTTTAAAAGTGGTATGTTGAAAAAGTAGCTTCAAATTCTAAATAACCATGACACACTCATTTTAGGAAGGAAACAGAGTAGCTTTTCATTTCTCTTTCTTTCAGATGAGTAGGTCTACCCTTTCAGCTATGTTTTCCCAAGTTCTCATTTGTGTGTGTGGAGGGGGGCACACTACCCATGTGGTTCTGGATGTGGAAAGTGACAGTGTGTCCACTAGCTCTGGTGATGGGTATAGTAAACATCATGACAACAGGTATTCCATCTAAACATATTTACCAGCTTACTAATAAGGTGCTGCATAAGAGAGAGGAAGAGGATGTTCCCAATATGTTGTCAATGGAACTCGAACTTTTTCATTTCACTTATTCATTCATCTAATGCCCACCATGTTCCAGATCCCCTACTACATGTAGAGTTTCAGAGATGAGTGCAACAACACAGTTGTTCTTTACATAAGATTTCTTGCCACAGGGTTTATAGACCCTTGCGTGTGAGGAGTTTAGGTGTATAGGATCTACACATCCCTTGAAATTAAATGCAGTCATTGGTCTGAATGTGTGGCTAAGCACATTTTCTGAAGCAGAGATCCTTATCTTCCATCAGCTTGAGAAGGAACATGGGATCCAAAATGGATGAAAGAGCATCTGGTGCAGAAGGGAAGAAAGCTCAGCCCCAGATCTAACAGTTAGTCACGTCCTGTCACCCACATCAGGACGCAGGCAAGTGGCTCTCCTGTTCCCTGACTTGGTGCTGCACCACTGGTGTGTCTCCGTCTGTGACCGTCTCTCTCTTAAGGTGCCCTTTTCTCAAGTCTTCACCTTGACTTCTCAGTGAGGTATGTTGAATTATTCAGTGAATCGTCGTCATTTCTACTGGGATATGCTTTCCCACCAGGATAGCTTAACAGCTTCTTATTTATTCATTCATTTGTTTATGCAGGTGTATGTGCCTCTTTCCATCCAGTTTTATGTGGGTGATGGGGAATTGAACCCTGGCCAGCAGGCTTCTCAAGCAAATGCTTATAATCACTGAACCATCTTCTTAGCCCCCTCAGGAGTTTTTATTTTAAAGTATATGAGAGAGAGAGAGAGAGAGAGAGAGAGAGAGAGAGAGAGAGAGAATGGGTGCATCAGGGCCTCCAGCTACTGCAAATGAACACCAGACACATGTGCCACCACATGCATCTGGATTATATGGGTTGTGGGTGAATTGAACCTGAGTCTTTAGGCTTCGCAGGCAAGTAAGTGCCTTAACTGCCCTCAGCAGTTTTTGAATCTTCACTGGCAGAACAGACATCAATCAGTTTCACTGGGCCAAGCAATGAGTCAAACATCAACTTGGCTCTAATTAGTCAGGTGTGGGGCAAGGGGGAAGTCACTGGGGAGAGCTTATACATAGCCTTCACCATATACAGCCTTGTCAAGGAATCCTCCTGGGAGAGCCGATAGATAAGGACATTTCCTGTGAAGTCAGTTATAGGTGTGACGGGCCCTGCCCTTAACTATGGAAGATGGATTTAGGGGTTATGATGGACCAGTCTATCCATTCACTTGCCAGGCTACTCTTGTGATAGGTCGGTAAGGTCACTGCTGTGTTTATGAATTCTTTGTGTGTCCTTGTGGATCTAGAGAGCTCACTGTCCCGTGTGTAGTGAAAATCTGAAACTCTTGCCCTGCCAGTCTTAGCTTAGCCTGCTAAGTGGCCACGGTGACTGGAAAGCAGACACTGGCACAAAGTCTCCCAAGTCAGGTGCCAGGGACCCAAATGCAAATAAGATTTGCAGAGATCACATAAGAATAAAAGTTATATTGTTTGATATATAAAGAACTGAATTGAACTGGGCTGGCAACCAGAGGGCCAGACCGCTGGCTCTGACTCTTGTCATCTACTGGCTATATAAGCTTGGGGCTGTCATTAGAATGCTTGGAGCCAGTTTCCTTATTTTAAAACGAAGACATTAAACCCTGCCCTGTTTGGCTCTATGGTTGTCAGAAGGCCTAAATAAGGTAATATATGTGAAAGTGCTTTACTGTGAATTTCTAAAGCCAAACAAGACATGCACAAATCATTGCCTTAGTTCTGGGTATTGTTGGCAGGACGGAACCGTTCATTACTGGCGCCATGCTAGCTCCTATCATTAAATGCATTGTTTGTCCTCTCGAGGTCTCTGTGAGCAGATTTCAAAAACAATCTGATATGCATTTGGTTTCAAAGGACATCTGATAAGGCTTTATAGTTTAAAAGTACAAACTGAATATTCAAGAGACCAGTTAAAAGTTAATGAAGCAGGACCCATCAGGAGACAGGGGCTATTTGTGGACAGGGAGATAGTACTCTCATTTACAAGAAGGAAGTTTCTAACTCAGAATTATGCTAGAAAGTTCCCAAGGTTTCTATTGGTACAATACTTATAATTTTCTTACATGCTTTTTTGTTTTGTTTTGAGGTAGGGTTTCACTGTAGCTCAGGCTGACCTGGAATTCACTATGTAGCCTCAGGGTGACCTTGAACTCACGGTGATCCTCCTACCTCTGCCTCCCAAGTGCTGGGATTAAAGGTGTGCACCACCATGCCAGGCAATTATATTACATTCTTTATAGGATTTTTGACCATGGGCACCTAAAGTTTCCAAACACTTATGATTTTTAAATAATTTATTCATTCTGAGTCAAGCTTATAAAAAAAGTGCTCCTTTTGTGATTCTAGCATGGTAGGACGAAGCCCGTGGTATGGTTTTTCACATAGCAAAATAGCGAAGTCTTCTTTGGAGGCCTTTTGACTCTCTGCATATCTGGACCACTGAGGTTTAAACTGTTCATATTCTTGGGTATTTCTGAACTACCTGCCTCCCATCTCCCTAGTAGGAGTAGAAGATCCTTGGGAATAAGAACTTTGTCATATGCCTGAAGATACTTACAGTCCTGCAGAGGGTGGCATAAATACACCAAGGCAGAATTCTGAACTGGCATAATTACTTATTTCTGCCCTCTCTGGGTCCCCAAACCTTGTCGATCAGAGTCAGGTACATTCTGATGGATCAGATGTGGGTAAGGAGTAACCTATGAGGATTTTACAGTGCCAACAGAATGATCTCTTCACAGTGACTAAGTCTGAGAATCAGGCACAGTGTACTGACCATGCTCAGAAGTCAGAAACTAAAAAGTACATTTAGTGGCACTTGCCAGCAATTTCTATTAACTAAGGATCTGGCAACAATGCTCAACGAGAGTTGTGACTAAAGAACTTGGGCTCTTGAGGCAAGCAGACTTGAGTGTCTTTTGCATGTGTATGTGTGTTCATGTATGTGTGGATATGCATGTGTGTGAGGGTGTGCATGCATGTGTGTGTGGAAGTCATACTGATGTGGTGTGTCTTCCTCAGTCTCTCTTCACCTTATTATTGAGACAGAGTCTCTCAGTTGATCCAAGAGCTCACCAATTCAGCTCGTCCAGATAGCCATCTGACCCCGGGGATCCCCTGTCAGTGCTTGCAGAGCACTGGGTTTACACACAGGGCACCATGTCTGCCCAATATTTACATGGGTGCTGAGGGCCCAAACTCAGTCCCTCATGCTCGTGCAGCAAGCATTTTACCGACTGAACCATTTCCCAGCCCTGGAGTCTAAATTTCAGCTACAGCACTCGCTAGCTGTTACCTCATCAACTTAATTCCGTGAAGGCTCCTTTTTGACATCAGTAACACAGAGGCAATGATAGTATGTTCTGTGTATAGGCTATTTGTGAAGATTAAGCGGAGTGAAAATCAGTGTTAAAGTACTCAGCCCAGGGCCTGGCACGTAAGCTGTGACCAATGCCCGACCACTCTCCCTATTAGCCCAGGGAGCAGTGCTTAAGCAGCTCAGGCTGCAGCCCATCTGACGTGCTTTCAATCACCCTGTCTCAAGGGCTCTGTGCTAGATCTTCCTTTTTCCCTTGTTGCTCTCTTGGTCACCACAGATGACCATTCCCTGCTTGTAAGCCTCAAGAACGGCTGCCTTGGGGCTGGAGAGATGGCTTAGCTATTAAGGTGCTTGCCTGTGAAGCCTAAGGACCCAGGTTCCATTCTCCAGGTCCCACGCAAGCCTCCTGCACATGGTGGCACATATGTCCGGAGTTCGTTTGCAGTGGCTAGAGGCCCTGGCGTGCCCGTTGTCACTCACTCTCCCCGCCCATCTCAAATAAATAAATATAAATCTTTTAAAAAATAATGGCTTCCTCATTAATGAATGTCTCTGTCTCTACCTGGAGTTGGAGTTGGGACTCCACCTCCTACTATACACCGTGGTGTGATTATGCAAATCACAGTAACTGGAGTGGATGTGAACCCTTGTAAGCCAACACAAGTTCCTTTTTTGCTGGGACTGCAAAGTGAAAACAGACCCCCCAGCTGTCCCAGACGGGGCTCACGATGCACAGCGTCTTTTCAACGCCTTGACGGCAGAGGCACCCACATTGCGGTGCAAACACTTTATGCCCAAAGCCATATGGCAAAATGCAGTTCACGGCTCGATCCTGAAACGGCTCCATTAAATGAATGCCTTTTGATTTAATAATGATTCGTATTACACAGATGCTGACTTTAAGTACGGGCTTGAGGGAGAGGCGAAACTCGAAATGCTCTTTCACGCTCTGTACTTGGGAGAGATGCTTCCTTCTGAATTAGAGTCTCTGGGGCTAGCTCAAAGTGAGTGTGAGTTCTTGCAATTAGGATCATTTACTTTACATGAAAGTTGGTTTCTGATTGGGCTAGTGAGCCATTGCACGTAGATGGTATATCAGTCTCCCTGTGCTCTGGGAGGTTTCTGTGAGCTGGGTCAGTTGGGGCATGTAGCACGTAGAAAGGCAGGAGTGGGCTGGAGAGATGGCTTAGCGGTTAAGCGCTTGCCTGTGAAGCCTAAGGACCCTGGTACGAGGCTCGATTCCCCAAGACCCAAGTTAGCCAAATGCACAAGGGGGTGCACGAGTCTGGAGTTCCTTTGCAGTGGCTAGAGGCCCTGGAGCGCCCATTCTTTCTCTCTCTCTGCCTCTTTCTCTCTCTCTGTCTGTCACTGTCAAAATAAATAAATAAAAATAAACAAATTTTATAGAAAGGCAGGAGTGAGTCAGTCCAGATATGTGGGCTGCGTTCCTAGTCATGTGATATCTTACTCTAGATCCACTGCACTAGAGGAGAACAGAGCTCTCTTCCTATAACTTCATCCCTTTTTTGCTGGCGTTCCAGACTTCTGCCCATCTTCCCTCAGCTTTCTCTCCCAGCCTAGTGGGTCTAGTAAGAACCTCTATATCCAAGTAAAGGATTTAGAGTCATATCTTGTCCGCTAGACCAGTGTTACAAGTGAATGGATCCACTACTCAGAGCTCTCAAGGATGGAGGAATGATGGCTGTTCTCAAGAACTAGAACCTTTAATGGAGCTTGAACATTTGATACAGGTTGTAGTGTAGCCAGACAGGAGTGCATGTAGTTTGTTTTCTCTTATCGTACAGCACTGCAGTTGTGAAAGGCCTAGAGGTGACTTTAAATCTTGGTTTCTCATGTGTGTTGGGCACATGGAGGTCGGAGGGCAACCTTGCATGTTGGCCCTGGCCTTTCACCTTGTTTGAGTCAGGGCCCGTCATTGCTCACTACTGGCTTTATAGCACCTGCTGTAGCGTCTGATGTTACTCATGGGCTCTGGGGATCCGAATTCAGGTCTCCATGTTAGTGCAGCAAGCGCTTTATCCACTGAGCCATCTCTCCAGCCCTAAAAGTTGGTTTCTAAACAGTCTAGTTCTCGGATCTGTGAATTCCTTTGAGACAGCCACTTAGAACTGCTTTCGCTAAAAAGCGTTGCTGCCTCACCTGTGTCCATAAGTAACTAAAGGCAGGACAAAAACCGAGTATCTCTGCGCCTACTTTGTGTCTGTCTCCTTTACTTTGGTTGAAAGTAAGTGATGTCGTTGTTTTTAACCCTTCCTCTTGAGTCACCTAGGATCTCGGAATGCACAACCGCTCAGGACAGAGCGCCCCCTGTTGAGCGTTATTATTTGTACCCAGAGCAAAGTGAACCAGGCTGATCTCCTCAAATGGTGATGGCAGTAGGTCATCTGGCCATCAGGACGTCTGGCCATCACATAGAACCAGAACTGAGACATTGATCAGCCAGACACCAACCAGACACCAGGGCGGCTTAGTTTTGCAAACTGTTGCTCTCTACCCCAATTTTTCCTCTATTTAAATCTAAACCTCATGTCAGGACCCCCAAAGATGGACTTAGACTCACTAGACCCCTTTATTTGTTTTGTTTCCCACTATGTCCACCTTGAATAAATCTTCTTCTGTTTTTCATCATTACTCACATCTTTCATTAGGGATGAATGGCTGAGCATACCTTGTTTGGGTTGCTGGAGCTCGAGTTTTTGCCTTAAAAACAAACAAACAAACAAACAAACAAAAAATCACAAAACTTAGGTTACCCCTTGAGGGTATGAACTGCTTTCTGTGTCCAAGTCCAGTACATCTGGCTAAAGGCAGATGTGTAATACATGCTTGTTGAATTAATGACTGCATGGCTGGATGAATGAATTAAGAGGTCTCCATCACGTGCAAATAAAGTTTTTAATAGTCTACTCTTGGTGAGAGCATAGAAGGAAATGACACGGCTTGTCAGTACAGTAGGTACCAATGAAGTCTCATGGAAGTGTTAAGAAGAAAGCAAGGTTAGCAATTAGAGAAAGTCTGGTTAAACAGGAAGCCATGACTAAAGACTGACTGAGATTTTTTCTAGACACAAAAATGAAAGTGATTCTTTGTGTGACAGAAATTCACATCACTGACACTCCTTTCATGAGTCAAAACATTTTGGTCTCTGCTTCAAAATAGTCCCCCTTTATTTCTGTACTATATTTTGAGCGCACTCATATCCTTATGGGAAGGCCGTGGGTGAGAAAAATGTTCTTTTCACCGACAACTCATCACCTTTTCTTGTCTGTTCGTTAAAAGCAGGATTTCCAAAATGACATATCCAGGCCATCCCATAATAAATTTCCCTAGAAGCAAGTATGCAAATGAAAGTTTGAGAGAGTGGATTCAATTCTCCAGTCTCACAAGCGCTGATGTTCTTATAAATATTTCACTACACTGCAATAATCTCCCCATTTCCCTGGGATGGTGGAGATGCACGCTTCCTCTTTGCTCTCAGCAACTTCTCTGAGGTCATAAGAGGCATTAACCTGCATCAACGCTGGCCCTTGAAAATTTATTTTCAGAACCATCAATTACTCCCAGCCACACCTTAGAAGTATTAAGTGGAAGTCATCAGGCAAAGTTTATAATTAGAGATTGAAAGTGCTGACCGTAGAGCTTAGAGCACTTTTCAGAACGCTCCCTGGAGCTCGCTCAATTTCAAAAGGGGATTGGGAGAACATAGGGCAACAGGGGGCGAAAAATCTTTAAGAAGAGTAGGTAAGGGGAGCAACTAGACTCATTTTCATTAAAAGGTTTTCCTCAAGCTGCCCTGAGAGATAGTTGCCTGTGAGAAGTCTGGAATGTCAAGATGAATGGCACCCAGAAGTCTCTTTCTACGTTGGATGCTTTGGATGTGACGTGAAGAAGCTTAGTTCTCCTGTGTGAAAGATCAGACTGGCAAAGAAGTGTCCACCGGGAATTGTTTTCTGGTGTGGAGGATTAAAGAGCAGGACCCAAGCATGTGCCTATGCATTGTGCAAAGTTCACTATAGCTTAGTAAGGTATGTTCTCCATTTCTGGTACACTGAATGAGAGGTGTGTGGCCTTTCAGCACATAAAATCTTGAATTGAGCACAGAACCATGCGTTGAGGGCATATTGTGTACCATGAAGGAACAAGGACACAGACTCACCCTGCCCCACACAGCCTAATGGAAAGAGGGAGACAAATAAATTGGAAGGTGACTGAAATGAGTGTATATACATACATACATATATATGTATATACATACATTAATAAATTTATGTAGTCTATATATAGATACACTGAAATTAATATATATGTAAATATATGTAATATACATATATATGCATGGAGCTTTGTTTAATTAGGTTAATCCTAATTCTAAATCATCAAGAGTTGATGGTAAATAAAGACATAAACCCTGTTCAAAGACTCGAGGTTTCACAAGTTATCACTTCTTCTCCCTTTCTGAAACTGAGTGTGCCCTGAGGGTTCTTGAGAGCACACATCTTTCTAATGCTGCTGGATACCCAGCGACGCGGTACAAGGTGTTCTTGGTCTGTTTCCAAATGCCTCAAAACTTGTCACTGTTGATTTTTAAATTATACCTCAGCAGAAAGAATGTACAGTCAAGTTATGGCAATTGGGAAAACAGGAAGTACCTGCCTTATTCCATTAAATGCTCTGTGAAGAAGAGTAGGGAAGGAAAGAAAATGTGCCCGTCTCAACATATCAGATAGTTCTCAGTTTTAATGAAGAATCTGCTTATCTATTCATCTTTTATTATTACTATTAGTATTTTGGTTTTTTGAGGTAGGGTCTCACTCTAGCTCAGGCTGACCTGAAATTCACTATGTAGTCTCAGGTTGGCCTCAAACTCATGGTAATCCTCCTACCTTTGCCTCCTGAGTGCTGGGATTAAAGGCGTGCACCACCACTCCTGGCTCATATTTTGGTTTTTAAGAGTTTTGTGTTCTCTCTCTCTCTCTCTCTTTGACGTAGGGCCTCAGCTTTTGCTCAGGATGACTTGGAATTCACTATGTAGTCTCAGGCTGGCCTCAAACTCACAGTAATGCTTCCACCTCTGTTTCTCAAGTGCTGGGATTAAAGGTGTGGGCCAACATACTGGGGAGAGAGAGAGGGAGAGAATGGGCACTCTAGGGCCTCCAGCCACAGTAATCTAACTCCAAATGCACATGCCACCTTGCGCATCTGGCTTACATGGGTGCTGGGGAATCGAACCTGGGTCCTTAAGCTTTGCAGGCAAGTGCTTAACTGCTAAGCTATTTTTCCAGCCCCAAAGTGTTTTCCTTAAATAAAACAAAGTTAAGAAAAAAGGAAAAGAAAAAAGAATTTTATGTGGGTCTGGGGGTGATGTCTATCCTCTGCTCATGCCATTGTTTTCCTTGCCATCATGGAGCTTCTGTCTCGAGCCTATAAAGTGGTACCAAGGAGTGGGATTGCTGCTACACACCTGACTGTGTGGCTTTGGCCTTTTGGAGCTGATTTTCAAGAGGAATGTGGAAGGATTTGAAACCTTGCCCTAAGAGATGCCTTGCAGTGCTGTAAGTACAGCTTGATGGACTATTCTGGTCAGAGTTGAAAGACCTGAATACAGTAAGAACTATGGACTGTGAGGTTTGGCTTATGAGGGTGAGAAAGAGCTTTGCTTGGACTGGGCTAGAGGCAGTTTGTGTGAGGCTTGCTGTTATGCCCGTGTCCTGAGAGGCTGCACAGGGTTGCTTTGCATAGAACTGAACTAGTGTGAGCAGAGGGATACAACACACACACAAAAAATCTTTGGGTGAACTGCTTCCCATTCAGCTGCAATTGAGAGATTATAACCTTTGAGATTGGGCCAGCTAGCCTCTACTGGGGCAACAGGAAGAATGTAGACTCTTTTGAAGGGGCCTGAGTGCTCAAGGAATGTCCTACAAGAAAAGAAAAGAAAAAGAAAGAAAAGAAAAGAAGGGCTAGAGAGACGGCTTAGTGCTTAAGGTGTGTGCTTGAGAAGCCAAAGTACTCAGGTTTGATTCCCCAGTACCCATGTAAGCCAGATGCACAATGTGGCACATGCGTCTGGAGTTTGTTTGCAGTGGCTGGAGGCTCTGGCAAACCTACTCAGCCTCTCTACTTGCCTCTTCCTCTCTCTCTCTCTCTTAAATAAATAAATAAATAAAATATTTTAAAAATTGACACATAGCAGTTGCATATATCTATGTAGTGTCACAATTTGATACATTCATACAATCTGTAATGACCAGGTTAAGTTGATTGGGATATTTATCAGTTCAGATATTTATCATTTCTTTGTGTTGAGAGGATTTAAAATCCTCTTCATTTAACTACTTAAAAATATTCAGTCAATTGTTGTCAACTGTAGTCAACATCCTACAGTAATACAGAAAATTAGAAATTATCCCTCCTATGCAACTACACCCAACCATCCTCTCTTCCTCATCCCTCTTCCCTTCCTAGCTTTGACAACCACGATTATTCTTCCACTGTTTCGCTTCTGCAGGTAAGGGATGATGGACAGAACTTGTCTTTCAGTACCTGACTTACTCACTTAATGCACAGTGTTCCAGCTCCATCCAAGTTGCTGCAAATGACAAAATTATACATGTATATATAAAATAGGAGTAGCACCATCCCACCAAGGTAATAAACATATAATATGTAACTTATATATTGCATATGATAAATCATACAAATAAATTATATTACATGTAATAAATATGTGTATAAAATTTATAGCATAATAAGTCATGTATCATGTTTTATTTAGCTGTTCATCTGTCCTTGGACATCGAGGTTGATTTCTTATTCTGGCTAACGTGACAAGTGTCACAATAAACATGGGTGCAGACGTTTCTTCAGCATACCCATTTTACCTGCACACGCAGGTCTAGGTGATTGCTTTGTTTCACAGTAGCTCTAGTTCCAGTTTTTGGAAGAGGTTTTATACTATTTTCTAGAGTGGCTGTATAACTTTACATTCCCATCACGGTGTGTAAGTTCCTCTTTCTCTGCATCCTCAGCAGGATTTGTTGGTGGACGTCTGTTCGATGTAGCCATTCTAACCAGGGTGAGATTGCAGCTCATCGGAATTGATTTGCAGCTCCCTGATGATTGTATTTGTCGGCCATTTGGACGTCTTCTTTGGAAAAATATCTATCCATGACATTTGCTCGTTTTAACATTAGCTTCTTCTCTTCCTCCTGCTTGTTTTCTTCCATCAGCTCCTTTTCCCATTACAACATCTTTATTGCATACTTACATGTCCTGGAAATTGATTCCTTGTCAGATGAATACTTTGCAAATAATTTTCTTCCATTCTATGGGCTATCATTTTACTTATTTGATTATTTCCTTTGTTGTACAGAAAAAAATTAGCTTATGGAAAAAATAATTGTGTTACATATTTTCAAATTTATATATTTTGGTGGTTGAAGATGTTATTTCAAGAATAGTATGATTACAGTCAAAAATATGTTATTGTAAAATTTTGATGATCTCTCAAAAACATTTATACTAGGTATATATTATTAATATTTGAAACCAGTTATTTAGACATATTTAGCAGTATGGCAAATAAAAAGAAGTATAAGAGAAATAACTTCATAATCTGGAGCATAAAATTTAGGTGAGGACATAAAAATTATGTGGCCAGGCATGGTGGCACATGCCTTTAATCTCAGCACTTGGGAGGTGAAGGTAGAAGGATCAACATGAATTTGAGGCCACCCTGAGACTACATAGTGAATTCCAGGTAAGCCTGGCCAGAGCGAGACCCATATATATATATATATATATATATGTGGCAAAAAATAATGCAATGTACCATCTGCTGTATAACTTAGGTGGACTGGAATTACTTCTACTAGCTTGCAAGAGACAATTATGCTAGGTGTTCCACAGTTTTGAAAGTTAGTTATTAAACATAGCCATTTTTAAACATTAACATTTTCAGCTGGGGGTGGTGACACACGCCTTTAATCTCAGCACTTGGGAGGCAGAGGTAGGAGGATTGTTATGAGTTTGAGGCTACTCTGAGACTATATAGTAAATTCCAGGTCAGCCTAAGCTAGAGTGAGACCCTATCTTAAAAAACAAAGGAAAACAAACAAACAAAAAAAAATTAACATTTTCTAGGCACAGTGCACAAGCGTATATTACTAACACTTGGGAGTCAGGGACAAGGGGATTGTCAGAAATTCAAAGCTAGCCTACTCTATATAGTGAGTTCCAGGCCAGCCAGAGCTATGTATTAAGACCGTATCTCAAAAAATTTAAATTATATGAACAAAAATTTAAAAAATTATTATAGCAAAATAATAAATAGTCAAAAACTCATTACTTCCTCATTATTTTACCACATTATACTAGGTTAGTTATGAGTGCTATATCTGACTGGTGGAAATGCTATATCTAAGGATGTGGGAGTTTCTATCTCTTTCCCACAATGGCAGTGAGATCATATTGGTGTCTTAACATAGGCCATCATGGGAATACTTACACCATAGAAATCAGTAAGCTGTAACACACAAGACAGTTTCTCTTCACCAGAGTCAGCTGTTAAACATTTACCAGCACACTATTACACGTAAATATCAAACAAGAACAGACTCCCAGAACTACTCTGCCCAGTGGAGAGTAAGCACACCTCAGGTTTGCTTTGAAGCAATTTTTTTTTTTTTTAAATGTGGGTCAGGACCACTCTTGGGGATATTTAGAACCAGGACAAATCAGAAAATGCCCGCACATCCCTGAACATTTTTATATAAGTGAAATCAGGCTAGCATGAATATTAAAAGCCTCTTCATAGGTGAAATAAAGTAAGTAAAAACTTGGTGGTAAGCCTGGGCCGTGGTGTGTAAGGCTATGCAGGGCAAGTAGACCCTTCTGGCTGAAGGCTGTGAGATGATTGAACGGTTTCTGTGCTATCCAAGAAACAGTGAAAGGCCTTTCTATATTTTTTCTCCAGCCAGCAGTTGAAGCTGGAGGGACAGTGTGTTCTCTTTGATCTTTCTACATAGCTGTCGAGTTTAAAACCTGAAACAGTTTTTTAAAGGTAAACTAATGAGAAGGGGTGCTTACATGGCTTCCTGGAAGTGGGAAGGGATAATCTTTGAATTAGAACTTTGTTGTTTTTTTTCCCCAAACACTGAAGACCTCTAAAGCCTTCTGAGGAGAAACGATAACAGTGAGTTGTACTATCATACATGCACTGAGGCTCATGACACTGAGAGTGCAAAATATCCTGCTGCGAAAAATGGTTAAAATGGTAAACTTCATGTGTATGGTACCATAATTAAGAATAGGCATTAACAGGGCTGGAGAGATGGCTTAGCAGTTAAGCACTTGCCTGTGAAGTCTAAGGACCGTAGTTCGAGGCTCAATTCCCCATGACCCATGTAAGCCAGATGTGCAAGGTGGCATATGCATCTGGAGTTAGTTTGCAGTGGCTGGAGGCCCTGGTGTGCCCATTATCTCTTTCTCTCTGCCTCTTTCTATGTTTGTCTCTCTCAAATAAATAAATAAAAATAATACAAAAAGAATAGGCATTGAAATAATAATATTCTTCATTCTCACAACTAATAAGTCCTCTTGGAGAGAACAAGGGAAGTTCCTATTATTTAAGTAAGGGGTGTTTTTCTTAATATAAAAGAAAAGAAACATTATATATATGCATATATATGTGAAACTGTCTATCTATATATAATATACATATATATTAAAACCAATAGCAGTAGAAGCAAGGTAGCAAAGGGAAGTGTTAGGGTGTTTGAAAAAAATCCCACAAAAATATTAAGGTTAGGGCTGGAGAGATTTCTCAGTGGTTAAGGTGCTTGCCTGCAAAATCTAAGGACCCAGGTTTGATTCCCCAGTACTCATGTAAAGCCAGATACACAAAGTGGCACATGTATCTGGAGTTCATTTGCAGTGGCTGGAGACCCTGGTGCACCCATTCTCTCTGTCTGTCTGTCTCTCTTCTCTATCTCTCTCTGCTTGCAAATAAATAAATAGGTTAAGAAAAAAAAATCAAGCTGACTCCTTGGTCATTGTGTGATCAGGCTGAGGCACCCAGCTGCGTAGGGGCCTCGTGGAGCTCAGAAAGCAGAAATGGAAGGAAGACCAAGGCAGAGAAGGCTCTCAGGGAAGGATCTGAGTGGTCACGTGGACTGCAGCTCATGCCAGGGTAGCAGAGGCTCTTGTTGCATGAGAGGCTCATCTGAAGCATGACACTGCAGTTCACTCATCTGAGCCCAGTTTTCTGAAATCACGTTTATTTGTGTGGCAGTCATGATAGTGTCATTTTTGGGCCTATGGAACTTGGGACATAGATGTTCATGTTTATATTCTGTATTGGTCAAGTGAATACATATTTATGTCACATATTTGACATAACAAAAAATAAAAACTTTCCAATAAGAAAACACCGTTTCTTGACTTAACTGGTATTTTTTTTTACTTCATTAAATGATGGTGTGGCCGGGCGTGGTGGCGCACACCTTTAATCCCAGCACTCGGGAGGCAGAGGTAGGAGGATCGCCGTGAGTTCGAGGCCACCCTGAGACTCCATAGTGAATTCCAGGTCAGCCTGGGCTAGAGTGAGACCCTACCTCGAAAAACCGAAAAACAAAAAAATAAAAATAAATAAAAATAAAATAAATGATGGTGTGTCTTACAATCAATGACAGTGACATAGAAATTAATTTTCCAGTCACATATCTAAATTAGCTATAAATGTGCATGCTCTACCAACTGTTTTGAGTCTCTTCATCTAATATTTCTGCTGAATCACAAATGTGTACTTAGGTTGATTAAAGTGATCACCATGACATCACTAGTCTGTGCTCAGAACTGATCAACTGCTTACTGAATTTGCTGGTTCATCTGTAGAATGCATGCCCAGCCTGATGTGGTGTTGTGTGCCTGTAATCCCAGAATTTGGGAGGTGAGGCAGGAGGATCCTGAGTTCAAGGATAGCCTAGACTACATCATGAGTTTCAGGTCAGCCTGGATACAAAACAAGACCCTCAAAATAATAATAAGTGATAGGTAGATGATAGATAGATAGGTAGGTAGATAGAGATACCCAGAGATTATTTTGCCTTGGTACAGATGTTTACTAAAAGTTATAATGAAATGTACATAGGTGAGTTTCTGGATTTCCCCCCCTTAGCATCAAAGAACTGAGTCGCCCTCCCATGTATCATCTTTGCAGTAGCAAACTGCCCTTCAGACCAAGGTCGTTCAATGTGGGAGGTCAAGAGAAACCATTCTTGTTTGTCAGTTGCTCCTAAATGCTTCCACAAGAAGAGTGAATGGTATGCATAAAGATATGGTGACCCACATGAAAACCGGGTGGGAGAGATTGTGGGTAGACCATTTGTCCGGAGGTGTGAGAGGAGGGTTACAGGGAAGATAGTGAGTTAGACCTTTGCTGTGGACTCACGGAGACAGGTTGCTGTCTGTGCATACTTTGCACGATAGCCCTCCAACTCAGATCAATGCCCAGCAAAGCTTTTGTTAAATGGAATAAGCACGCTTCCAGGCAAGAAGAAGTTGCCAGGCAGAGATGAGAAATTCTTGGCAACGTTCATCACACATGACGGCTTCTATTCCAGGTGCACAGTTGTAGGGCACACTCCATTTCTCAGCTGGTGCCCTGTTTTATCTTCTGGATGGGTTTAAAGAGAAGGAGGTGGGTAACCTATTCTCTGGTGGCACAGCAGAGGCAGGGCTCCAGTTTATTTATTTCCCTTTCATTAGGTTTCTGGAAAAAAAAAAAAAACAGATGAAGGACAAAATGGTGCCATTTGCTTCTGTCTATAAAGAAAGCTGAATTAGTGATTGCATTAACTTGTTACTATGCGATGCCCTCACAAGGTAATATAATTTTAACTACTGCTTCTTAATGATGGAGGTGTCATTGTTCTGAAAATTTATTCACCATGTGCTCCACTTTCACTTTTACGAACTGCTTTGTAGAGAAAAAAAGGGGGGTCAGCATCTTTGAAAGACCCGAGCTTTGCTGAAGCTGTGACTTGCCCAAAGCCGTTACCCACCGTGACAAGCTGGGTGTTGCTGTGATTTTTATCCTCCCTTGATGAACAATGCTGTTGGCAAAGACCATATGCTCTATGGCTCGGTGGAGTCCAGAGGCACTGTACAACTGAAAGATAATCACATCAAGCCAGTGGGAGTTTTTATTGGTTAGTAGTAATGGCAGAACTAATGATAGTCATTAAAATCGTGTTGCAAATGGCCTTGGGCCTTCAGACCACAGTCTACTCAGAATGTGTGAAGGACATGTCACTTTCAAAAGCTGTCTGGAAAAGACTGCCCAGCCTGCCTCCCATGTTCTTTCCAAGGAGAGATGGACTTTTGAAATTTGCAGCACTAGCTGAAGGCAATGCTAGACGTGGAGTCTTTGCTGGGCCTTGTGTCTGTACTAAGGCTTTGAGGGTTTCCAGAAGATTATTTTTGAGTAAGAATCAACATGGGCTCATACAAATCTGAGCTCATTCCTAGAAAGATGGTAGAGGATATCCTTGGGGTGTTACACTTCAACTCCGTATGTATAAGTTTTGCGAAGACTGGATGCAGTCAGGCCTAAAAGCCATGAGCAACCTGGAGAGTCCGATGGTCACTGTTCCGTAGAACTGTGCTCTGGGGAAGGGGTATCTAGTCACAAGGAACTTTGTGGTGCAAAGCAACATGAAGTATTATATATGTACCATGGGAGGGAGGAGGACTGGATGGGAGAAGATTGGCTCAGAGTAGAATATTTGAAAATATATACCAAGAACACAGAGAGAAAGAAATACCTCAATTAAAGGCTTTTGCAAATTCTTCAATGGTGACCTTGAACAGGTCATTCAATTCCTCATCTACCGGCTTTATCATCTGTTAAAAGTAAAAGAATATCCACCTTAAATATTATCAAACAAGTACTCCATTCATCTCATTGAAAATTTGAGATTTATTTTAAAAAAATATTTATATATTTGTATGCACATTTGTGAAGGCCTGTTGCTATTGCCACTGAACACCAGATCCTTGTACCACTTTTTTTGTGTCCAGCTTACATGGGTGGCTTGGGAATTTAAGCAGGACTAACAGGCTTTGCAAGCAAGGGCCTGTAAATACTGAGCCAACTTCCCAACCCTCAAACCTTGATACTTAAAGCAAAGCCCTAGGCAGGCAAGGTGGCTCAGCAGTTAAAGGCACTTTCTTGCAAGGCCTTACAACCTTGATTCAATACCCGCCTTAAGTCAGATGCATAAAGTGGTGCATTGTGTCTGGAGTTCACAGTGGCAGGAGGCCCTAGTATGCCATGAGCTCTGTCTGTCTGTCTCTTAAAAAATAAAATAAAAACTTTTTTTAAAAAAAAATAAGCATGGATACTAGATCAAACTGGACAGGTAAAACCTGGAGGAAAAAGAATGCCAGGTGGAAGAAAGGGCAACATGAGTAAGATCCCAGGAGCAGGGAAGTGCTTTTCTGGCTGGAGCATAGGGTCATGTTGGGTGTGTGTTTGTAGTGGTTATGTTCATATATCCTTTATTTATGGGTATAATCTTCCCTTACAATTTTCCTCTGCAACAGTCCCTTTGAAATATTAAGAAACCTAAAGTGGATCAAATATCTCAATATAAAACTTGAAACTGTGAAACAAGTAGAGGAAAAAGTAAGGGGAACACTCCAAGATATATGAGTAGGGCAAGTAGCCCAGGGAATAAGACTCAACCATTGGAACATCATAAAACTAAAAAAGCCATTGTACAGCTAAGTAAATCATCAACAGAGTCAATAGACAACCTATAGAATGGGAGAAAATATTTGCCAGCTATACATCTGACAGGTTTAATTTCTAGAATATACAAAGAAATAAGCAATAAAAAAAAACACAATCAACCCAGTCAAAAAAACAGGGCAGAGGACTGAACAGAGAGTTCTCAAAGGAAACAACACAGATGGTGAATAGACATCTAAAGAGATGTTCAGCATTTTTAGCCATCAATGCAAATTAAAACTACTTTGAGGGCTGGAGATAAGGTTCAGAAGTCAAGGTGCTTGCCTGTAAAGCCTAACGACCTCAGTTTAATTCCCCAGTACACACATAAAGCCAGATGCACAAAGGTGGCATATACATCTGGAGTTCGTTTGGAGTGGCTGGTGTCTGGTGTGCCCATTTTCTCTATCTCTCTCACTGCTTGCAAATAAATAAATAATATATTTATTTTATTTATAAGTTAAGTAAATAAAAACCTACTTTGAAATTCCATCTTGCTCTGGTCAGAATGGCTATCATGAAAAAAATCAAATGAAAACAAGTATTGCTAAGGGTGTGGGGTAAGTAAAGGGAACCCTCATTCAGTGTTAGTGGGAATGTAAACTTGCACAGCCATTTTGAAAATCAGTATGGAGGTTTCTCAAAAATTTAAAAATACATATACCATTTGACCCAGCTGTGCCACTCCTGGTGATATATACCCTAAGAACTCTGTTCTTTACTACAGAGATACTTGCTCAGCCATGTGTGTTGCTGCTCCATTCACAACAGCTAGGAAATAAGATTCAGCCCTGATGCCCGTCAACAGATGAATGGATAATGCAAATGAAAATGTGGTATACATACACAATGGAGTTCCATTCAGCAGTAAAGAAAAAATGGAATTATGGAAGTTGTAGAAAAGTGGATGGACATGGAAAAACAATACTGTGAGGTAATCCAGGCTCAGAAAGACAAACGCTGCACATTTTCTCGCACATGCAGATCCCATCTTGGAAGAGTTTGGTTTGGTTATGAGCTTAGTGCGCAGCAGCAGTGCTGGTCAGGCAGCTAGAAAGGCTTAGAGAGAGAAGTGGAGGGAGGAGCAGCAGGGGATAGTAGACAGGCAAGCGGAGGCACAGGGGGTAGAAAGGTCTAGGAGAGATGGGGGCAGGGAGTGGAGGGAGAGAGACACAGAAAACTAAAGACAAGAGAGTATGAATAGGTACTATAGACACCTACTTCTTTGTTAGCTAATTAAAAAATATAACTCTGTCTAAAAGAGAGAGGGGGAGAAAGAGCAAGAGGGAGGGAGAGAGAGAGAGAATATATGTATTTAGGCAGAAATACCCTGCTGGCAGGCAGAGAAAGCTTTACTCTAAAACCACAGGTCATTGCTGGTAAATCCCAGTGCCAGAAATGGGTCACCCTCCACAGTGAGCTGTTGATCATGGAGGTCCATGGGTCCCCCCAAACAATGCAGGCTATTGCCAGAGCACTTGGTTACCCACCAGAACTAGATGGTAAGACCCTATTGCTGAAGAGACCACAGGATGCGGTCATAGGACACTGAGAAATCAAGCTAGAATTGAGATGGAAGTCACCTCCCTGCTGGCTAGCTGTCATAGCTCTGAAAAGAACTATGCAAGCTGCTGGGGGCATAGTCATCAACAGTGTTGACAAAACAGTGGCCCATGCAAGCTACAAAACCACCAGCAGGCAAGATGACCCAGCAGTGCAACAAGCACATCTGAGCTCTATGGATAATCAATTACTCTCTGATTAGATACAAAGCCTTCTCAGTAAGAGGGAATTCATGTCTGGTACTGAGAACGAAGTCAAAAGTCTATAGCAGCCGAGCATGGTGGTACATGACTGTAATCCCAACATTTGGGAGGATTGATGCTGTGAGACCAGCCTAGGATTACACAGTGAGTTCCCGGTCAGCCTGGGCTTGAGTGAGATCCCGCCTTGAAAAACCAAAAGAATAAACCTATGTCTTGGAAGATCATAGGGCTCAGAGGGCATCTTCCAACTGTCTTTTGGCTAAATGGAGAGGGGTTATGCCCATCAAAAAGCCTTGTATATGTGTATGTTTATCCTCTATGGTCCGTGCTGCTCTCATTCTTGGTTAGAGAACCTGTTCTTTATATGGTGGTGAACACCAGGGAGGACCAATTCCCATCAAAAGGCAAAGAGTAAACCCGAGTACCCAGCACTGGAGGATTCATCTTTATCACATCTGTCAGGGCCCCGGAACTTTTACGGATAAAGTTGCAAATTACATATGAATGCTGCTGTCACTGCTAACCAGAGAACCTTCTCTAAGAAAATGGTCTTAGACACTGAGGAGACTCAAAACTCATCAAAGCAGAAAAGAAAAGGCTGCTGCTGAGAGCTCAATACTAAAGGAGCCTTCTAAAATGCTTCACAAGGCTAAGGGCACATTAAGAAAGAAAGGGCAGAAAGAATGTAAGAGTCATAGGGTGGGAAGTCATAGGGCCAGTACTGCCCTTCCCACAGGAGCCTAGTGATGAATTCATGACCCATAGTGATTACTGATACCCATCCACCTGAGGAGGACCTCAGGAAATAAGGATGGGGAGAGGGGACAACAAATGATAATCTGATGGGAATATGATCAATTTGAAGTATGCTCATATACTAAAATTCCCAGTAAAAGTTATATATAAAGAGTTACTATGACAGAAGCAAGTTATCTCTTAGACTATCTGAGTCACTTGCACAGAGAAGAAAAATGGATGAGGGCTGGAGAGATGGCTTAGCGGTTAAATGCTTGCCTGTGAAGCCTAAGGACCCCGGTTTGAGGCTCAATTCCCCAGGACCCACGTTAGCCAGATGCACAAGTGGGCACACGCATCTGGAGTTCGTTTACAGAGGCTGGAAGCTCTGGTGCGCCCATTTTCTCTCTCTCTCTCTCTCTCTCTCTCTCTCTCTCTGCCTCCTTATCTCTGTCTCTCTCAAATAAATAAATAAACAAACAAAAAAGAAAAGAAAAATGGATGAAAAGCTAATTCATAGATTGTTTTGAGATTTTTTTTTTTTGACTCATAAGGAATCATGGCTCAGATGACAACTCAAGAACAAACTGCATATTTATAGGTATTTCTTTAAGGGAAGACATTATTTATAGTGGACTTTAATTTTTTTTTTCTTTATTTGCAAAGACAGAGAGAGAGAGAGAGAGATTGAGAATGGGCATGACAGGGTCTCTCTTGCCAGTGCAAGTGAACTCCAGACACATGTGCTAATTTTCTGCAAGTTGAGGAAAAAGTATTAAAACACATGAGTTTATGGAGGACTTTTTTTTTTTTTTTTTGGACCTTTTACATTGAAACCACTGGATTTAGGAAATGTGGAAATGTTATTATCTGTGGCAGAACCTGGAGTACATTGTGCAAGTAAAAGAACTCAGGCTTAAAAAGACAAGTACAGGGCTGGAGAGACGGCTTAGTAGTCAAGGCGCCTGCCTGCGAAGCCTAAGGACTGAACCTGGAGCTGCTGTTTATTCGGTCAGACTGGCTGACCAGCAGCGAATTCCACCAATTATCTTGTCTCTTCCCCATAAGACTGGGGTTCTAATTATGTGTGGCCATGCTTGACTTTTTACATGGGTGCTGGAGGTCAAATTTAGGCCCACTCAAGCCTCCGTGCTTGCGTAGCAAATGCTCTTACCTGCTGAGCCAGCTCCCCAGCTCCCATCTTCTGCCTCTTATAAGCACATTTGCCATTGGATTTATGGCTCACCCTGAGCAAGTGTGTCCCATCTTGAGACTCTTACCTTAATGGCATCTGCAAAGACTCATATGCGAAGCGAGATCATATTCTGCAATTCCAAGCAGACATGTCTTTTGGAAGACACAATTCCACCCACTGTCATTAGTAAAGTTTATTATTGACTCTATCTAATCAATATTACCATATCTAAAATAAAAATGTCAGCCAAGAATTATATACTGAACAATGTACTAGCAACTCTGTATGGACATGTTCAGTCTTTGAAAGAGTTGCTGTATCAAATCACTACCTGTGAGATATTGCAGGGATAGATGTTTGATTATGGAAGTACATAAAGAAAGTTTAAATGAGCCATTCATGTCATTGATTATGATGCAGATATAATGGCTTTATGAAGAGATTATTTTACAGAAATGTGTCAAACATTTATTTTGTGTATTTGTTATTCCTGGTACTGGAGAAGGCTCCTTAATGAAGAAAAAAATGAGAAAATATTATGAAATAATAATTTGATGAACAGCCCAAACCTACAGCCATAGATAGAAAGACACGTTAAGGTGGATTTATGCTCTGAGAAATGTTCCCTTAGGTGACTGTGTCATTTGGCAAAAATCATAAAACATAAGCCTGAAGGTGCAAATTCAATTCCCCAGTGCCCACATTAAGTCAGATGTACAAAGTGGCAAATGCATCTGGAGAACGAGGCCCCTGGCATCACCATTTTCTCTTTCTCTAACTCTGTCCTCTCTTTTTCTTTCTCATTCTGTCTCAAATATATATATGTATATATATTTGTCTATATATTTTGTTGAGGTAGGGTCTCGCTCTAGCCCAGACCAACCTGGAATTCACTAGGTAGTCTCAGGGTGGCCTCAAACTCATGGTGCTCCTCCTACCTCTGCCTCCTGAGAGCTGGGATTAAAGGCGTGCACCACCACACCCAGCTCAAATATTTTTAAAAGAAAATCATACACCATACTTACATAAATCTACATGGTTTGTAGGCCACTGTGCACTTAGGTTATATAGTACATATAAGATATGGCCTATTGTTCTAGGGCTGTGGTAAGCAGAACAGGAGATTAAATCAAGTCAGGAGAACAATGAAGTCAAAAGGTTCAGCAAACATGAGATGTGTGAGGCAGCTGCTGGCACAATACAACATAGCTTCACAGTAAACTTTTTTTTAACCAGGAATATACTCATATGCTCAATAATAATAATAATTAATAATAATAGTAATAATTATGGTGTAGTCAATACATAAGCAGTGGCATAGTTATTTTCTTTTTCTTATTTTTAGTATTTATTTTATTTATTTGAGAGAGAAAGAACGAGGCAGGTAGAGACAGAATGGGCGCACCAGAGCCTCTAGCCATTGCAAACAAACTCCAGATGCATGTGCCACCTTGTGCATCTGGATTATGTGGGTCCTTCGGAATCAAACCTGGGTCCTTTGGCTTTGCAGGCAAGTGCCTGGGCAACAGGATCTTTTCAGCTCCTATCCTTATATAGATGGTCTGTCACTAATTGGTACATTGTCATGGGGTACGTCTGTGGTTCTATAGTACTGCTGGTAAGGACGTCAGGAGCCATTGTGTGCCAGGCACAGTTCTAAATGTGTCAGCTGTTTAACTCATTGGACACTGAAAATAGCCAGCCCACTAGGATAACAGTATCATGCCCACCTTTCTTTGGGGATGAAGGGTACTTTTGAGTGAAGATTAACATATACACAAGTGCCAGCTCACAGCTTTTTCACAAAGGCCACACACTCAGGCTAAAAGCCCTGCTGGGGCAAAGGAAAGGAGCATTAGCTCTTCTGGAATCTCCTCCTAGTCTCCACCACTCTCCGTGGTAGCCACTGTCCTGATTCCTAACACTGGCAATAAGTTTTACTTGTTTCCTAACTTCATGCACTGATGTCATATAACACTAAATATTTGTGTATGATTTCTTTGTCCAATATTATGACAAAAATATTATTTTTAAATTGTAATAACATATATGACACAAAATTTAGTATTTTATTTGTTTTCAATTCAGTGGCATTAAGTACGTACATTCATGTTGTGCAACCACCTTATTATTCATTGCTAGAACTTTTTCAACATCCCAAACAGAAAATGCTCATTAAGCCGGGCATGGTGGCGCATGCCTTTAATCCCAGCACCCGGGAGGCAGAGGTGGGAGGATCGCCATGAGTTCGAGGCCACCCTGAGACTACATAGTGAATTCCAGGTCAGCCTGGGCTAGAGTGAGACCCTACCTTGAAAAACCAAAGAAAAAGAAAAAGAAAAAGAAAATGCTCATTAAGCAACAACCCCTCATTTTCCCCTGTCTCTATAAATTCACCTATACTGAGTCGCTCATATGAGTAGAATCATGCAACATTCACCGGTTTATGTCTGGCCATTATCATCCTCATTTTATAGGCCAACTGAGGTATAGAAAGCATGGCCTGCAATGCCTAACAATCCTAGTTCGATTCCCCAGCACCCACATAAAGCAAGATGCACAAAGTGATGCATACATCTGAAGTTTGTCTGCAGCAGCGGGAGGCCTCGGTGTGCCCATTCTCTGTTTGTCTCTCTCTTTCTCACTCTGCTTCCAACAAAATGAATAACTTTTTTAAAAAAGAAAGCATGATGGGAGCAAAGGGAAGCGCCTGGCTGTGGACGCAGCAGCCTGGCTCCAGCTCTTGAGCACTTAAAGGCTTCATTAGGGCACTTTCCAATGGGTCTTACATTCACAGTCTGAGATGGCTATTCAAAACATGAGCCAGTGGCTGGCGCCAACTGTGTCTAAGAGTCTACCTACCCAGTACATGACAACTTGAAATCCACATTTCTTGCCCATGTTGCAAAAGAAAGACTCCCTTTGTCTTTTGTGTGCCTAGCTAAAAGGGCAAACTTTCCCTTTTAAACACAGCCTCTCAGTTGACTGTTTCTCCAGTCCCTGCAGTTTGTCCCGTTCTGCTCTGTTCCCATCCCTGACACTGACTTCCTGGCGCTCACCGGTGGCTCACAGCTCTGTTCAGTGTGCCCGGATGATAAAGTTCAGTGCAGAGCCTGCTGTTGCTGGGTAAAGCGAGCGATCCTTATGGAGCCAGAAGTGTTAGAATGGCTCTTGTTAGGAGTAGGGGAGCTGAGGGGCAGACACCAAGGGATCTCCCCCAAAGTGAATGGGGAGGGGCAGGTTCAAAGTCCAGCTTCTCCCTCTCCGTCAGCAGTTGTCACACAGGGTTCATGCATATTTCTAAACAGTTCACACATGTCCGACTTGTCTCAGGCCAAACCCCTGAGTTCCAGCACCTCAGGAAGCTTAGTGCCAAGAAAAGCAGGTCATCATGACCATCTTGGCAGGCGTAGCTCCACGTTAGGCCACTTTCCTTTGAGCAAAGAAATGGCATGCCACCACAAGGCAGGAAAGCTTTTTCTTTTTAATTTGGAAATTTGCAAACTTAAGGTCCAAGGGCTCTTTTGTACCTATCATGTAGTCTTTAAAACCATCATTACTCTGCCAGCAGACTTTTCTCTGCAATACAATGGAATATGTCATTCTTTAGGTTGTATATGTCATCTAAGACAGGAAATACTTGAACCAAAATGCTAATGCCTCCCCTTCTACTTAAGTACTCCAGAGGCTGTGTGTGTGTGCATGTTCATATTTGTGAGCACATGTGTGTGTGACTACAGGTCATTAGAGGTCATTGTTGGGGTGTGGGGAATGAGTCTTCTGTTGCTCCCCACCATATTCTTTGAGACAGGATCTCCAGCTTAACAGAGGTCACCAATTTAGATAGACGAGCTACCTCATGAGCCCCGGGGATTTTCTGTTTCTGCTTGCCCAGAGCTGAGGTTATAGGCACACCAGTGTGCGTGGCACCTTACCTGGGTGCTTACTGGTGATCTGAACTCAAGACCTCCCGCTTGTGCAGCAAGCACTTTACCCACGGAGCCATCTCCCCAGCCCTGTTTCAGAGTTTTGGCTCTCAGGACTATCTTTGCTTTTCCTCTGCGTGATCTCGTCCATTCAGATACCATTTGTACTTGGCAGAGCCCCCCTGGTCATAAGTCGGATACCACTCAACTCTGAAGCAAAGGCGGATTCACACAATCCTAAATTAACTTTAAGACTGAAAATTTCACAGGTCTCAATGCTGCATCATTCCCTCTGTGCCTCTCTCCCTGTGTTCCTTGAATTTTTTTCTGACACACTGGCCCCACTTTCCTTAAGCCAAAGTGGCAGGGGCTGAGGGAAGACCTGTAAGGTCCAAGATTGCATTGAACCAATTTAGTAATCCTTTCTTCTTATTCCTGATTGTCCTATCAAAATTTTCTTTCTTTTTTTTTTTTTTTTTTTTTTACTAACTCATTCATTCGTTTTTGTTTGTTTGTTTGTTTTGAAACCTGGTCTTTCTGTATAACCCAGGCTAGCCTTGAACTTGTGGCAATCCTTTTGCCTCAGGCCCCCATGTGCTGGGACTACAGGTGTGTGCCAGCATACCTGACTGTTTAATTCTTATTGAAATGATCCACATAATTTTTCATTTGCTTGCCTCCAAAGTATCACTGTGGTCAGGTGGGTGGCATCTGCTCTGTGTTCTGGCCTGAAAAACATTCTCATGACATGGTTAATGGGGGGCGGGGGGGCTGGTACTTGAATATATAGTCCTATCATGACTAATAGATGAGGGACAGTTTCCCAACAGAAAATCCTCCCCCTCCTCATCCAGATAAGCTGAACCACCATAGTGCCCTCCAGATGGCCTCTATGCCATCTATGCTCCATACAATAGACAGGGTGAACATCTCAAAATATAACACATGTCCTATCTCTTCCTGTTTAAAGCCCTCCAGTGATAACTCACTGCTCTTCAAACAACATTTGCACATTGGAGGCCTCACCCCTTGTTGCAGTCAGCTTCACATTGCTGGCACAAGACACCTGACCAAGAGCAGCTTGTGGGAGGAAACTGTTTGTTTTGGCTCAGAGACTCAAGGGGAAGCTCCATGATGGCAGGGGGAAATGATGACATGAGCAGAGGGTGGACGTCACCTCCTGGTCAACATCAGGTGGACAATAGCAGTAGGGGAGTGTGCCAAACACTGGCAAAGGGAAGCTGGATAAGACATCCATAAGCCCACCCCCAACAACACACTGCCTCCAGAAGGCTTTAATTCCCAAATTGCCACCAGCTGGGGACCTAAGTGTTCAGAATACATAAGTTTACAGGGGACACTTGAATCAAACCACCACACCTCTGAAGTCCACCCTCACTTATCTAATAGCCTCCTTGTCTCATGGGCATCTTAAACTTAACCTGTCTAAAACATGTCTCTTGGTTCTGAGCACTCCATCCCCGTTCAAGTCCTAGCCTATACTTCCTTTATTTATAAGCAAGAATTAGCATTGGATAACTTAATCAGAGAGAATGTATTACAAGGCTTTTGGACTCATAGACTTGATGTGCAGCTTGGATTTCTGGTCTATGAAACTAGGAATCACAATCGGCCCTGGAATGTCTGAATTTTGTCCTATTCAAGATTCAAATTCTGCAGCTGGGGAGATGGCTCAGAGGTTGAAGACACCTGCTCTGTAAGCCTGCCAACTTGAGTTCAATCCCTAGCACCTACATATAGCCACATCCAAAGCGGCACTCCAGTTGCAATTCCAACATGCCTATGGGATTGTGGGAGGTGGCTCCAGGATAATCCCAAAGCTCATGGGCCAGCTAAACTAGCTTTTCAGTGGCAGAAAGGCAAGAGAGGCCCTGTCTCAAAAACAAGGTAAGGTTGGGCATGGTGGTGCTGGCCTTTAATCCCAGTACTCAGGAGGCAGAGGTAGGAGGATCACTGTGAGTTCAAGGCCACCCTAAGACTACATTGTGAATTCCAGGTCAGCCTGGGCTAGAATGAGACCCTACCTTAAAAAAAAAAACAAAACAAGGTGAAAGGAGAGGAGAGGACTAGCGCCCTGAGGTAGATTTCCGACCTCTACACATATGCCGTGGTATGAGTGCACCCATACACACACACACGCACACACACATGCACACACACACACATACACATACAAAGAAAGGTTCAAATTCCAGGGAAGAAATACCTGATTGAATTATCTCAGACATCTATTGCCTTTTAGATTAATTATAAATATAAGGAGGTATTCCCAAACACTACTGGGAATGATGTTAGGGAAATGAGGGCTAGATGTCCAAATACTCACCATATTTCCTTTCTCCATCTTCAACTCAACAGATCATTTCCTCACTCAACAAGTTGTTCATGCCAGCCACATACCTGGAAGTGAGTCTGAATCCCTCCCCTTCCTTATCCTCTACACAAAATATCCACAAGCTCCTAAAACTGTAGTTGGAAAAGGTGTTCCAAAGATGTCTATTTTCATTCATTGCATGAATGAATTCTGGAAACACCATGAGTGAAATAAGCCAGAAAAAAAGGGCAAATCCTATTTGATACCACTCAGATGTGGTGCCTCAAATAGTCAGCATAGCTCTGTGACAGAAAGTGGAGTGGTGAAGATGGAGGAGCATGGCATTAGTATTTGATGAATACAGAGGTTTAATTAGGAGGGATGGGGAAGTCCTGGAGGGTGGGATTGGCTGAATGATGCTGTGAATGACACTGGGCCACATGCTCAGAGGTCTTTGTCCAGGCTACCAAAGATTCACACTCTCTTTCCATTGTGGAATGTTATTACCCAAATGGGTTCCCATATAAGTCTGAGTAGGGGGGGTCATGTGACAAGTTTTGGCCAGTAGAATGGATGGGTCATTTGTGTCACTTGTGCCTCACGTTGGTGAGTGTCTACTATGCCTTGTTCATGGCCCACGTACTGTTTGTGGTATCCTTACAGGTCACACATTGAAGAGGGCAGTCTCCCCATGTGGAAGAAGGCTGGACTCCTGGGTTATCATTTGGATGAGAGCCACTCCACAAAGCAAGTCCACTCATAGTTCCCATGAGTAAGAAAGACATTGGGCTTGTTTGTTACTGGGCTTGCAGTTACCTTTCTGACTAACACACTCCTCTTACTTTGATTAAATATTTCTTACCTCTTATTATTTGCCAGCAACCATACTGGGTATTAAAGGTATGAAGATCAGTAAGCTACAGCTTCTGAAGTCAAGATGGATGATGTTCACCACGTTATTTTTGTCATGCTGTGTTAAGTCCTACATGACAAATACATGCTGAGGACCTTAGGAGCAGAGTGTGTAGCCTGCTGGGGACAGGAACGGAGTGCGAAGGCTGACTGGAGGTCAGCTGGGTGATGCATATTTTCCAAGGAGTTGAGCATGAACAAAGGTGGGAGAAGAGAAACCCAGTTCACAGGTATTTAAGTATGATGTAGGTAAAAAGGAGGGGGAGAAAAGGGCGGAAGTCTTGATTAGGATGTTCTGTTGGTGTGATTCTGTTGGAGGGAAGTCTACTCAGCAGGCATAATTATCACAAAGCCTGAAATGTAATTAAAGCTCTATTTAAAATTAAGAGTCAGCTTATGGGACTGTGATACCTTTAACACTCCAGGGAAAAATCTTTTTGAGACTCAGCTTTGAAGTTTTATTTTCACATAGTCTTTAAACTCTGATTAGTGCTTGATTCAAATGGAGCATGACTCTACTTAAAGGAAGCCAAACTGCTATTTCAGAGACAGACAATTACATGTTCTTCCACTTCCTGTGTGCTTAGCAATTCTGCTTTTTATGGGATATCACCTGTTTGCTTCCGAAAGAGTTCCAATAGTCAGCAAATAAGAGGCCTAGCTAAATTCTACCTCTATTGGTGATATTACATTGAATCGTGAAAGATGGTCAATATTGAACTATTTTGCACCTAAAGGTTCAGAAATTCAGCCTAACATAACCAGAGGTGGAAGTGGAAATCTGAGTTCTCAACCCCAGTTCCTCACTCCCTGTGGTGATCAGATGTTATCTGCACGCTTGTCATAGCCCCTGTCATGGGAGCAGTGAATTTCCCTGCTCCTCATCTGTGGGTTTGGCCTCGGGATTGGCTTTGGACAGCGACACGTTAACAGATGTGATGCAAGCAGAGGCTTGAAATGAGCTGTGTACGTGAGCGTTCCGCGTGTTTCTGCAGGACTACGAGAAATGTTTCCAGCTGCCCCTGTACTTTGAAGGCAGGGTGCTCCTTCTCCACTACTAAAGGTGTGAATTGGTTTTGTCTGGGGACAGTTATCTTGAGGTCTTTACAAGAGCCTTCCTTGGGGCTGGAGATTAAAGCCTAATGACCTGGGTTTGATTCCCCAGTAACTACATAAAGCCAGATGTACAAAGTGGCCCATGCATCTGGAGTTCATTCTCAGCAGCTAGAGGCCCTGGTATACACATTCTTCCTCTCTCTCTCTCTCTTCTCCTCCTTGTTCTTTCTTCTTTTCTTCTTCTTCCCTCTCTCCCTTTGCAAATAAATAAATAAATCCTGCCTTAAAAACAAGCCATTTGCATAGGGGATTCTGGAGAGGCTGTGAAACGGTCTTGGTCATGTCACAGAGCTACTGAATTCACTAGCCCTGGAATCCCTGTCTCTACCTTTCTTGCTATATAGGATTATAGATGTTCTCATTTTTGAGCAACTTCCAGTTTTCTTTCTTTTTTTGGTTTTTTGAGGTAGGCCTCACTGATCTGGAATTCACTCTGTAGACTCAGGGTGGCCTCGAACTCATGGTGATCCTCCTACCTCTGCCTCCCGAGTGCTGGGATTAAAGGCGTGCGCCACCACACCCGGCTAACTTCTAGTTTTCTATCATGCCAGCAATTGGTAGCATCCAGACAGATCACTCAGAAGTCATACCTGCCACAATTCTTAATGGCTACAGGTGTTTAAGATTGTGAAAAGCTCTAAGGTAAAACCAAGTAAGTGTTCCCACCTGACAGCTTTGTTAGTCTTGGCCAGAAGGTGATGCTGGAAATGCCGTTCGAGCGTGGGACCCAGTCTGACTTCTTCTGACCCGAACCAGTCATCTTTCCTCATCATCAAACCTCACCTTATGCTCGTTCCACTTTTGGGAAATGCTATTTCCTTGATGGAAGGAACTAGGTCCAAGTGGATAGACATTGTGTGTCATATAGTTTGTCATGCAAGGGTGAACTAGTGAGATTAATTCACACTTAATATCCACAAGCAGCTGCCCCTGGACCATCCCTCTGCCAGCACTGTAGGAGAATGGTAACACTGGCTGGCAGAGTGAGCAGAGACTTTGGAGCTCATCAGTCCAGAGTTCAAGTCTTAAATACCTGGGCGACTTTGAGAAACTTCTGTAATGTCCTTAAGTCTCCTCGTATGTGGCATAGGAATAATGACAAGGACTTCCTTTCTGGGGAGAGAATGACATGAAGCATAATAGCACATAATAGATACTCTGGAAATGGTCATCGTCATCTTCCTCCTTGGCCCCCAGGGGAAAATACATCTTTCAGTATGAAGAGCACTAGGCTAAAAATTTATGAGGAGAAAAGCTTAGAAAAGCCCATACCTCGACAGCTAAATTCAGTAACAATCGTTTTTAAAAATCGGCAACAAGATAGGACCATCCTCACAGAAGAAACTGTGTGTTTTTAGGGACATTAATAGAAGGAGATAGTCTAGTTACCTGACCTCTGTCCCCCAACTTCTGTATCTATTCATTTTTAATGTTAAACGCATGGCAAGCAAGCCATTCTAAATATGCCAAGTTATTTTTAGATTCGTCTGCCATTCAAATTCAAGCTCACTTTTTCCTCTCACAACAATTCTAAATGTCATTTTCCCCCCAGGACGTCTCTCCCAGATAGGGTAACATTGCTGTTTGAGTCTCTGAAATGTGGTGCCATCAGTTTTCTCAACCGGCATGCGCGTGTGTGTGTGCGTGCACATGTGTGTATGTGTAGACACACACGAACACAAAAAACACACTTCTAGTAGTGAGAGTTCAAGGCCATCTGAAGGAATCCAAGTTACGTGGACTAAGCTGAAGTCTCCTGTGTGCGGTGGAATGCCTCACGGGTTTCTCTGGACCATTCTTTGCCCCAGCAGTGCCTGAAAATTAGTTAGGGCTTGCCCTTGGGCAGCATGAGCACGTTAGCCCCCTCATGATGTCAAGCACACTGTACGCGAGCCAGAGTGGGGTCTCCAGATAAACAATAGCCCTTGGGTAGAATCATCACTCCACAGACTTCTTCAGAGGGCGAAACTAGGCATAAATTACTCAGCACCCATTCACTGCATATTGATTTTCATTCTGGGCAATGTGGGCATACAGTAATGCTCAAAATACTAACTTCAAGGAGCTTATATTCTAGAAACAGGAGACCTGTGGTAAACAAACAAAATAAGTAGCAGTTCGGTCTAAGGGCCTTGGAAAGTAAATAAAGTGAGACAGAAACTAGAGATTGTGTGGTGGGGAGTTTTCCACGTGTCTAGAGCAGCTGGGATGTCCTCGCCAATGTAATGAAAGAAAAGACTTGTACAGGAGAAGTGAAAGAATAAGAATTCCAGGCAGAGAGAATAAATAGCCTTGCGAAGGCTTGAAGTGGAGATGTGCTCAAGGGAAAGACAAGGGGTTAGTGGGGTTACCGCACCAGCAGAGGGTCTCATCAGAGGGAGATCATGGAGTGAAGGGGCTCCAGATGGGAGACATGGGGTGTTTGTAGCAGCCTAAGAAGTTGAGCTCTTATTCTGCTATTAAATGGACACTGTTGGTGATTTTTGTTACCATAAAGCCACATGATTAGAATGTGTAGAGATCCCCACTCCAGACACCATGGTGGGAATAAACTGCCAACAGGCAGGGGTAGAAACAGGACATTGGAATAATCTGGGTGAGAAATGAAGGTTGACTGAACCAGGTTAATTGCTGTAGAGATGGGGAAAAGTATTACTATTCTGGATTACATTTTGTTGTTGTTTTTTCAAGGTAGGGGTCTTCTGTAGCCCAGCCTAACCTGGAATTTTCACAGGCTGGCCTCAAACTCACAGTGATCCTCCTACCTCTGCCTCCCAAGTGCTGGGATTAAAGGCATGTGCCACCATGCTTGGCTGGATCATATTTTGAAGGTAGAATCAATAGCATTTCTTGGCAGACTAGGTGAAGGAGAAATAAGGGTGTCAAATACAATCCCGAGCCTTTGGCTCAAACAGCTGGAAGGACAGAGCTGCCACCATCTAGAATGAGGGGGAAAGTGGCCTGAGCAGGTCTTGGGGAGGAAGAGCTAAGGTTCTTAGCTAAGAGCTAACATGAATGACATGCCTTTGCAGGTGAGGATATTGGATAGACAGCTGCTGTGAGGGTCTGGGGTTCAAAGGTCCTGAATATCAATCACCAAGCTTAGTGTTCCAAGCACAGTGATACTCAAGAAGTCAAATTTCTACTTCCATCACCAACTCCTGTATTTCTTCATAGGTGCTACACAAAAGAGATGACCCTAAGTCAGTGCTGATAATGTGTAGCTTCTCCTTACTGGCATAAGACTGCATTTGTTGCATTAAAAAAATAATAAAAAAGTGTTGATTCAAAGATGAAATTGGCTATTTTAGCCTCAGGTTCACAAAGAGAATGATGTGATTATGGATGTAATTCCTTTTCTACCTTCCAAAACCAGAAGCCCACAAAAAGATGAACAGCCTTAGTCACTGTGCTCTGTATGTTATCTTCTGAACCCTGAGAATGCTTTCCCTCTGGCTCCCTCAAAGCAGTTCTTAAAGGGGGGCAGATAAAGGCAGAGAGAAAGAGAGAGAGAATGGGCGTTCCAGGACCCCCACCCACTGCAAACAAACTCCAGACACATGAGCCACCATGTGCATCTGGCTTACATGGGTACTGAGGAGTTTAACCTGGGTTCTTAGGCTTCACGGGCAAGCACTTAACCACTAAGCCATCCTATAGACCCTGTAGGCAGTTATTTATTTCTTCCTCCTACTTTCTCCCAACCAATAGTGTTGCAGTCAGCTTTGTGTTGCTGGCAAAGCACCAGACCAAGAGCAGCTTGTGGGAGGAAAGAGTTTATTTTGGCTTACGGATTCGAGAAGAAGCTCCCTGATGGCAGGGGAAAGAAACATGGCATGAGCAGAGGGTGGACATCATCTGCTGGCCAACAGCAGGTAGACAACACCAGCAGGAAAGTGTGCCAAACACTGGCAAGGGGAAGCTATCTATAGCACCCATAAGCCTTCCTCCAATAAACTGCCTTCAGGAGGCTCCAATTCCCCAATTGCCATCAGCTGGGGACCTAATTTTCAGAACACATGAGTTTCTAGGGGACACCTAGTTCAAACCACCACATTCTGCTCCTGACCCCCATAAACTCATGATCATCTATGATGTAAAATGCAATGCATTCAGTCCAACTTTTTTTTTTTTAGCTTTTTGAGGTAGGTTCTCCCTCTAACCCAGGCTGACCTAAAAATCACTATGTAGTCTCAGGCTGGCCTCGAACTCACAGCAATCCTCCTACTTCACCTCCCAAGTGCTGGGATTAAAGGTGTGTACCACCATGCCTGGGCATTTAGTCCAACTTTAAAAGTCTCCATAATTTTTATCAATCCCAATGCTGTTCAAATATCTCCATAGTCCAAGGTCTTTTAACTGAGCTATAATACCAAAAGATAAAATAAAAGACATAATGGCATAGAATAAACATTCACACTGCAAAAGATGGCATTGGGCATAGCAAAGAGATTGAATCAATACAAGATTTAAAACAAACAGGGTAAACATTGAATTATATAACGCCAAGTCCAATAATTCTTAACCAGTGACAAGCCTCCAAGTCAGATAATTCTAACTAGTGACCTAGAGTTCAAATTCCGCCCCTCCAGCTGGGCTGCTCAAAAACCTGGAGGAAAATCTCCATCTGAGCTGGCAGCTTTTCTTGGCAGCTTTCCCATAGTCCTGTCTGGCCTCTCCATTGGGTCTCTGTTGCAAACCATCATTCATCCTCATGGCTCTAGCGGGACTCCATGTAGGGCGTTCCAACAACCCTGCTTTATATTGCTCATGGCTATTTCCAAAAGACAAAGCCATGTTGCAAATCCAATGACCCTCTCTTTCTTGCATTTGTTATACTCCATAGTACCAGGTAGGCCACCAATTTATTAATCCAGAAGGGAATAAAGCCAACTTTGAAGAGCAGGACACTCCTTCAGCATTTAGCCTCTTGATGCAGATCAATTGGCCCAATCTCAGTAGCTTTAATCTCTCAAACAGTTACAGCAGAACAGACAATATTTGTGGCCCAAAGAACTTATTTCTTTCTGTGCCATATGCTTCTGCTCACACCAATCCATTTCTATGCAACTGAATCCTGTACAAATCCTTAGGACACAGACATGCAGAACCCAGAAAGCTCCTCACACAACCACATTCACCCTGCAAATCAAAGACCAAAAGCTACACAGTCAGGTTTCTAGCAGTAATGACCCCACTTCTCAGTACCAATTTTATTGTGGTCAGCTTCTCATTTCTGGCACAAAACACCTGATCGAAAGCAGCTTATGGGAGGAAAGGGTTTATTTTGGCTTACAGACTCAAGGGGAAGCTCCATGATAGCAGAGGAAAATGATGGCATGACCAGAGGGTGGACATCACCTCTTGGCCAATATCAGGTGGACAACAGCAGCAGGAGAGTGTGCTAAACACTGGCAAAAGGAAACTAGCTATAACTCATAAGCCTGCCCCTAACAATATATCACCTCCTCCAGTAAAGATCTAACTCCTAAATTGCCATCAGCTGGGGATCAAGCGTTGAGAGCACATAAGTTTCTGGGGGACACCTAAATCAGACTACCACAAACTACGTTTTCTTCTTTTTTGCCCCAGAATAATCTCCTTTTCTCCTGTCCTCTAACTAACGCTCCCTCCCCTCTTCTCCCTAAGCCTTGGATCTGATCGTCTCCTGGGGGGCACTGTTTCTTTCTCTTCTGTGTGTATAGGTGTGTGTGGTACATACGTGGCAGTTTGCATGTGTGCGAGCACATGCGTGTGGGTGCCTTTGTGCACACCCATGTGGAGGCTGGAAGGATGACCTTGGGTGATACCCTCAGCCATGTTGTCAACCTTCTTTGATGTGGGATCTCTCATTGGGCAGAAACTCACCAATTAGGCCACACTGGCTGGTCAGTGAGCTCCGGGGGTCCTCCTATCTCTGCCCCTGGAACAGATGACAAAGCCCTTCATTTACAAAGATGCCAAGGATCAAGCTCAGGTCTTCACGCTTGTGAAGCAGCCACTTTACTGCCTGAGCTGTCCCTGTCTCCTCAGCTCCAAGGATCCTACCTTAACTGTGCTCTATGTAAGTCTTGGTTCCCTTGGATAAGGTGGACAGGAACTGTGAAAACCTGTGAAGTTCTGGAGAGCTTCGGGAGGAACCTCAGATGGTCCAATGGCGTCTGGGCATTTCGGTGACTGAGTTGGCTGTAAAAGGTTCATATGTTACTGTCCCCAGGGAGCAGTATGCCCTGTGGGGTTTTTCAGTGTGTAGAGGGCAGCCAGGTTATCAGCATTTGCTTTTGGATAGATAGAACATGTCATCAGGGTTTGGTCCCCAAGGCTCGGAGGAGAGGAGGGTGTGAACCTTGTCTTCGAACTTCCGGTCTATATGCCAGGGTGAGGTATTGTGGAGGGTTGAGGGCCCTTGGCTTTTCTCGCCACCAGCTTATTTGGTGGGATTGCAAGAAGGTGTCAGTTTTCTAGGGTCAGCTGTCTCTAAACAAGAGCCGTTTGATGTTTCCTGCACACCTCTCTGGCTTTTACAGGACAGGTGTGTCTCGGGGTGGCTAGGTGTGGCAGAGTCTTCTTCCCAGGGCTCCACTCAGTCTTCCCTGTGGTTTCAGCTGACTCTTGGCTCCATGCTTATGAGCATCTGGGAAACTGGGCATGGAAATAATCCCGCCCTTTGTTCGATAAGTAGCAGACAAACAGGCGAGACAAGCCAGGAGCCGAGCCAATTCCCTTAAGGAGTGTGGGCGGAGGCCACGCCGGCAGGAGAGGCAGGAGTTTGGGGCCCTGAGCTCGGCCACCAGCGAGGCAAGCCAAGCTGGCATCCTCAGTGTCTGGCACAGGCTCTGGGTCTCTGACCCCCCACCCTATTCCATCCTTCCCGAGGATTCATGAAGAACGCTTAGGGGAATGCAGAAGGCTTTTTATAGGCATCCTGGTTCAACCTCTGAAGGGTGTCTGAAAACAAACAAAAAGAAATTTCCCAGTGGAAAGATCTTTAGAAATGTTCCTGCCAAAATGTTTTATTTAGTTCTTCGTCACAGGACATATTTATGTGGAGGATTTTCCTAACACCTTCAGAGCTCCGAGGGCTGTTGTATGCCAGAGATACCTCTTGTGTCAAGGAGATGGGAGGGGCAGGGTTGCCGGGGTGGGGGCAGTATAGGAAGGGTAGCATCAGCTCTAGCAATTTTGAAGCCTGAGGAACTTTCTGGAATCACCAAACTAATCATAGCAACTGCCCCAGCACCAGCCTCACCAAACTAATCATACCAACTGCCCCAGCACCAGTCTTTCTGAGGTCCTGCAGGGGAATCCTTAGTCATGGGAACAGCAGAAATTTATGATGGAAAAAAAAATAGAAGACAATCTATGGACATCACCCTTGCAACAGTAGAAGACTGGTTTTCATCTGTGCTGTTTTGAGCTGGGCCCAGCTTTTCTGGGTGTCTCTTTTATGGGGATTGCAGTAAGGAGCTAAGGAAACTCCTGAATGGGGCAAAAAGAGTTCCTTCTCAAGTGCCAAAGAGGGAGTGAAGGAGCAGGCTTCGAGGCAAGTTTTGACTAGCTGCTTCCCCACACGCTGAAGAGACCCCACACCAAGCTCATTTTGAAGTGGGCCCCCTGTGTTTTTCTCCTTATTTTCCGGTGGGACTGTCTGGACTTCTAAATTACAGGGGGAACAGTCAGGGAACAGAAAAGCAGCTCCCGTCTGCTTTCTGACCTGCCTCAGACTAGAGCAGTTGTGTCTCGAGGTTTCCAGCGTGGCCTGTCAGAGCTTGCTGACCTGAGTAATCCCGATGAGATTTGGAGAAAGGGCATGACACGGGAGCGTTTACCATGAGAGTCGAGTCTTTATCCCTTTCAGGGTCATCGGAATGTCACTGTCGCTGCTGATCCATCAACAGTCTCATCTTTTCCATGACCTCAGCATCTCATGTACACTGTGATGGAATGGAAGGAACCCAACTGCAGGGGTCCGGGTCCCGGTGCTGGTCCTGATTAGGTGTTCCTGAGCTGGGTCACTTGGGATGAATCAGGCACCTGCTCTTGACTTTGTCATGTATAAGGCAGGAGAGGAGGGAGAGGACAAAGGGCCTCTTTTTCTTTTTCTGTTCTTTATTTTGATTTAAAAAAATATATAACAAGGGCTGGGGAGATGGCTTAGTGGCTAAGGTACCTGCCTGCAAAGCCAAAGGACTCGGGTTCAATTCCCCAGGATATACATAAGTCAGATGCCACAAGAGATCACATGCATCTGGAGTTCGTTTGCAGTGGCTGGAGGCCCTAGTGCACCCATTCTCTCTCTCTCTCTCTTTGCCTGTTTTTCTCTCTTGAATAAATAATTAGAAATAAAAAAATACATAACAAGGGCTCGAGAGATGGCTTGGTGGTTAAGGTATTTGCCTTCAAATCTAAGGACCCAGCTTCCATTCCCCAGTAACCACGTAAGCTAAATGCACAAGGAGGCACATGCTTCTAGAGTTCATTTGCAGTGGCCAGAGACCCTGTGTGCCCATTCTCTCTATCTGCCTCTTTCTCTGTCAAAGTAAATAAATAACTAATTTTAAAAATATTATAAAAATGATACATAACAAAATTTACCATTTAACAAACTTTTATCATCACTTGTTCATCTGGCTTTCTTTCTTTTAAAAATGTATGTGTGCCGGGCATGGTGGTGCACACCTATAATCCCAGTACTCGGGAGGCAGAGGTAGGAGGATTGCCATTAGTTCGAGGCCACCCTGAGACTACATAGTGAATTCCAGGTCAGCCTGGGCTAGAGTGAGACCCTACCTTGAAAAACCAAAGAAGAAAAAAAAAAAAACAAAACAAGAAAAATGTATGTGCATGTGTGTGTGTGCATGTTTGTGTGAATGTGCATACATATGTGCAGGTGTACTGAGACCAAAATACCATGCACCTTTTTGGAGACAGGGTCTCTAATTAGCCTTGAGCTGGTCTCACAGGCTAGACTGGCTGTCCAGTGAGCCCCAGAGATCTGATCCCTACCTCTGTCTCCCTGGCAGGAGTGCACCAACATGCCTAATATTTTTATGTGTGTTCAGGGGATCAAATTCAAGTCCTCATGTTTGAGAAAAGCAATTATTTTACTGACTGAGCTATCGCCCCAGCCTGCCAGTTTCTTTTTTGAGACAGGGTTTCACTGGGTAGACCAGGCTGGCCTTGAACTTGTGACCTTCCTATCTCAGTCTCCCCAGGGGGTGAGGGCAGAAGTTGACACATATGCCTCAGTCACTCTCTTCTTTATGTTACTGGGGCCAGGTCTCTTCCTTGAGCCCACAGCTCACTACTTATTCAGCTAGTTCAGTTGGTTCCTGCTTGCCCAGAGATTCCTCGTTTCCACTTCCCATGCTCCGGGATTGCAGATGGCCGCCAGGCTCTGGGGATCTAAGCTCTCGCCTTCACACTTGCACAAGTGCTTTATCCACTGTAGTAGTTACTTTCACCTTGCTGGGACAAAACGCCTGACCAGAAGCAGCTTACAGGAGGAAAGAGTTTATTTCAGGCTTACAATTTCAAGGGCGAGTTTCATCATGGTGGAGAAAGCATGGCAGAGCAGGCAATGGGCTCACATCTTCATACAGCAGTAGGAGAGCAAGAGCAGCGAGAAGAATTCCTAGCTAGCCCAGGAAAAGGAGCTGGACTAAACCCATCCCAGTGATGCACCTCCCCCAAGATTCTACCTCCCAAAGGATCTAGGTGGGAATTAATAGGAGGTGTAATGACAAATACATAAGGCTATGGGGGACATTTCACACTCACACCACTGCCTCCACTGAGACATCTCTTAAGGCCCTATTTTAACCATTCTTAAATATACCTTCCTATGGAACTAAATACATTGCCATGAAGCAATTTTTCAAAACATTTTATGTTGCAAATATGAAACTGTATACCATTAAACAACTTCCCTTTTCTCCCTCCCCAAAGCCTCTATTAACTATCATAATACTTTTGTGTTTCTCTGAATTTAACATTTGATAACTGATATATAAAGAATCCTTCATGGGGCTGGAGAGATGGCTTACAGGTTAAGGCGTTTGCCTATAAAGCCAACAGACCCAGGTTCGATTTCTTAGGACCCACATAAGCCAGATTCACAAGGTAGCACATGAATCTGGAATTCGTTTACAGTGGCTGAAGGCCTTGGCATGCCCATTCTTTCTCTCTCTCTCCCTCCTCTTTCTCTCAAATAAATTAAATTAAATTAAATTAAAAATTAAAAAAAAGAATCCTTCAGCATTTGTCTGTTTGTAACCAGCTACTTTCATTTTGTATAATGTACTCATGGTTTGTATTTTAGGATATAACAAGACTTTTTTTAGGCTGGTTAATATTCTGCCATATGTACCTACTACCTTTTGCTAATCCATTCTTCTGTAAGTGGACATCTCAACTGTTTCTACCTCTTCGCTATTGTGAATAGTTCTAATATAAACATGTATGCATAGATATCTGTTTAAATCCTTGCTCTCTCTCTCTCTCTCTCTCTATATATATATATATATAATATATATAATTTAATATATATATTATATATTAAAAAATTAAATACAAACTTCTGTAAGATTTAGCAACCTCAATTGTTGAATATATATATATATATATACATATATGTATATATATAATATATTATATATATTATTATATTATATTATATATATTATATATATTATTGTTGAATATATATATACATATATATAATATATAATATATATTATTATATTATATTATATATATTATATATATATTGAATATATATATTCAACAATTGAGGTTGCTAAATCGTACAGAAGTTTGTATTTAATTTTTTAATGAGGAATCATGGAATTTTACAGTGATGAAACTCAGTTTCCACCATGGCTGTACCTTCAGATTCTTACTACCTGTACAAGTTCCCTCCTTTTTCTTTTCTTCTTTCCTAGGAGACTGTAATGGTTGATTACCATTGGGTATGGTTGTAAGAACTCAAATCTATCAGTAACTGTGGCAGATTTTTTTCTTTGCAGGATGGGCTGTTGCTGAGTGTGACCGGAAGTGACGGTGTTCTTAGTGTTTGCTGTAACTAGATATCTGTTAACTTGGGAGAATGAGGCGTTGTATCTCCTTCCCTTCTCAAAGTAACACTTCCTCAGAGATGACTGTGTGCTGCACATCCTTCTAAGTGCTCTTCATGCATTAACACACTTATGCCTCGTAGCATTCTTGGCTGGTAAGCACTGGTGCTGCCCTTGTTGAGGCAGGGGGTAGGTAATGTGCCTGAGCTCACACAGCTAGTCAGCCGAGGTCTGACGTCTCTTTACCTCCTGTCCTCGTCCTTCACTGAGTCCTTGGGTAAAGCCCTCTATGGACTTCATCTTATTAGGATCATCTCAGGATGCTTTTAAAATAAAAGATTTTTATTTTTATTTATTTATTAAAGACAGAGAGAGGGAGAGAGAGAGAGAGAAGAAGAGAGGGAGGGAGAATGGGCATGCCAGGGTCTCTAACCAGTGCAAATGAACTCCAGACACATGCGCCACCATGTGCATCTGGCTTACATGGGGCCTGGAGAATTAAACCCGGGTCCTTAGGCTTTGCAGGCAAGTGCCTTAACTGCTAAGCCATCTCTCCAGCCCTCAGGATGCTTAAAAAAAAAAGATTAAAAAATATTTTATTTGTTTCTGAGAGAGAGAGAGAGAATGGCAGGGAGAGAGAGAGGGACACACACACACGCACACACACACACACACACACAGAGGGAGGAAACGGGCATGCCA
This sequence comes from Dipus sagitta, assembly GCA_036346955.1. NCBI lineage: Eukaryota > Metazoa > Chordata > Mammalia > Rodentia > Dipodidae > Dipus > Dipus sagitta. Next base: position 140,310,315 of record CM070777.1, read on the forward strand.
GGGCCTCTAGCCACTGCAAAAAAAAAAAAAAAAATCCAGATACATGCACCACCTTGTGCATTTGGCTTATGTGGGTACTGGGGAATAGAACCTCGGTCATTAGGCTTCACAGGCAAGTACCTTAACCTCTAAGCCATCTCTCCAGCCCTCAGAATACTTTTTATGTCCTCCTTCTGCCTCCTTCCCTTCTACACCCTTCATTGGTGCCCACTCCTCTCTTCAACATTTCTACGAAGCATCTTCTCTTCCTGCCATCCCCTGAGGCCTTAGGTCCCGCTGTTTCCGGCTTGTCTTTGTCCTCCTCAGATAGAGAGGGCTCTTCCTCACCTACCCTCTGCCCTGTGGGGCTGGATGTTGGGAGTTATTTTCTCTTGTTCTCCAAGAGTGTTTGCAGGCCACATTTTTTCCCTTCTCACATAAAATTTCCTTCAGCTTCAAGGTTCGTACCTTACCCTATGTCAAACCTATCGTATAGCAATCTGCATGTCCCCAACATTCACGTAGGTTTTGGCCACCGGCTCATGACCCTTCTCTCCACCCTTTCCCCCTCCAAATGCCAGGCTTGGCCGGTTGTCAGCTGGATGGCTCCAGTGTGCAGGAAGGTGGCCCTCCTGACCCCTTGGCTCTGGGTCTTCAGCTGTAGCCCACCACCCTGACCCACTGTGTCATTAAACTCAGGACTGCCCCATCCTGAAATCTCCAGTGCTAATGTCCTCCCAGGCCGTTCCCTCCCTCATCCCCGTAACTTCCATAGCCAGCTGACTGTGGTGTCCAGACCTTCGGCCCTTCCATGTCAACCCTGCCTACATCCCCTCCTGTTGCATCCTGTGTCTTCGCCATCTTTCTTTCCAGGTTTGGAGAATGAACGTCTTCAAAATCAGACCTTGGATCTGGCTTCTCCCACTGAGGGTCCTTCTCTGTCAATCATTCGGTCTCTGCCCTTTATCTTTGTCCTCATTCTGTTTCCCTACAAAAGTGCTCAACTCTCCCTACCCTCACCTTCCCTTGACCCTGCGTTCCTGCCATAGTTCCTGCCCAACCTTGCTCCTTGGCCTCCAAATTTCTGGAAAAGCCGACCTCTTTTCAACCTTTTGGTCTTCTGAAATTTAGCTTCTGTGCACAAAGTATTTAGGTACATATGCGACTAGGTTAGAAATCTGGGGTAATGAATGGCTAATTGCTTCCATTGACTCAGTTAAGGAAACCAAGTTGCCTTCCCCCCTCCCAAACCTCCCTTCCACTGAATCCCTGCTTTCTAATTAGACTCTTGTCTGTTTTGATGTCTAATTTTTTTTTCCTTCTATTAGGCAGGTCTTATGTGGGTACTGTCACTGTGAGGTCATGAATATCAAGGTTTTTATGTGTTTAGAAGGCAGCATTGTAAGCACTCCTCCCTTTCGTTTGGCAAAAGAGGGGAAAAGAATCACTGAGTGCCTCTCTGGGCATCTGGTAAGTGGAGCTCGGCACTGACTGTGGAGTTTTCTCTTCCTCTGCTCCTGCCCTTTGGAGCTCAGTTTTCTTTGCACAACAGGAAACTTGTCCAAGCGATTGGCTAATCTCTTCCAGCTTTAACTATCTTCGTAGAATAGTTTCTTCTAGCAATGTCTTGAGTTTGTAACTACCTTGGAGACAAACCTTTCAAAATGGCTTCTAAAATGCCTTTGGGTTTTTTCTCTACAGAGCATTCTAAACCAATACCAACAAAAAGACTCCCTTTATCGTAGCCAGTTACCCCACTGTTCCTCTTACATACATTGTGATGTGTGTGTGTGTGTGTGTGTGTGTGTGTGTGTATGTGTATGGTGTTATGAGAACTACTGTGGGGATATAGTTATCTGTGTTAGATATGTGTATTTCAAAGCGATCTTCAGGCTGTACCTGGCATGTCACTTTTGAGAAATAACTATGATTCATTTAAATTTGGGTACCCCCCCCCCACAAAAAGGCTGCTGGGTTTTTTTTTTTTTTTTTTTGACAAATGGAGTCTTTTGTGGATGAGGCTGGACAAAAAGAGTATGAAAAGAATGCAGATTCAATCAGACAGAAAAGAGATTATTTGAATCCAGCCCTGGCTGGTGGCTGCTGAATTCCACTGAACCAAATTAAGCTGCTCTAGTAGGAGCCAGTAGATTTGCCATTATAAGAGAAGCTGGCATGTTCTAAGTTTAGAAGATTGTCTTTGTGATGTCAGGATGCAATATGTTACTTACTTTAACCTTGGGATGCCAAGTTGAAAGGTTACAAAGATATTGATAAAGTTTGTAAACAGAAGTAGAATTCCTAAGAGAATCCCTGTCTTGATACTCTGAAGTTTTCTTGATTAGGACTGCAACAAGACATCATTAAATGCTAGAGAAGTTTGTGCTTGTTCTGATTATAGCTTTGTCCTGTCAAGAATCTGTATATAGCAACCTGAATATATTGCCTTTAGAAAATGCAGTTTAAGATTAAGTCTATTGAATTGATTACATTTGTAAATGAGATTGATTATTTAAGCAGTCTAGTCTGTCAAGTGGAGTTTCTGGAGACTTGTCAGAGTTTGAGATTAATTTTCTTATTTTTGACTCAAAGTTTAGACCGTAAGTAATAAAACCAGTTTCAAAATATATAACATTGATAATTCAAATATTAACTTAAAAGGCAACTAACTAGGGGTTGGGGAGATGTCTTAGTAGCTAATGCACTCACTGTATGAGTATTAGGACCAGAGTCTGAAGCCCTAAATCCCATGTAAATGCTATGTGGCCATGGTAACCACCTGTAATCTCCGTAAGTGTGAAACAGGGACAGGTCTTCCCAGGGCAGACTGGCTAGCTTGCCTGGCTGAATCAGTGAGCTCTGGTAAAGTGAAAGACTTTGCCTCAGTAAAATAAAGATCAGGCTGGGAAGATGGCTCAGCACTTAAAAGTGCTTTATTGCAAAACCTGTTGGCCCAGGTTCAATTCCCCAGTACCCATATAGAATCAGACTCACAAATATACACATGTACCCACAAGCACACAAATCATATATACTTGCAAAAAAAAAAAAAGTCAATTATCTGAGAACCCTCTGAGAAAGCCTTCCAATATAAGATGTAGACAAGCAAAATAGGCATGATGAAAATGTCCAGATGGTATTGGGAAGGGGCCAGGCATCTGGTACTGCTGAAAAGTGGGGACCTCAGGTACATAATGGGAGATAACATGAGGGAATAGTAGAGTGTGTTGAGGATTGGGACCTAAAATATTTCCTCTTACATTTTATAACCCAGTTGCTTTTGAGAGTGCTGACGTTCATATCTACATCTTGGCATGTCTTTATCGCACAGGTAACAGATCGGAATTAAACTAGAAGAAGGCAGTACCCAGGACTGGATGGCTCACTGACTTGGGGAGGACGTTGACTGGTTTCTCAGCAGTTGAAGTGCAATATAATTTACTGTGAAATGGCTTTCTTCCCCTGACTCTTCTAGAAACTGGGGGCTGAAAAGTGGTTAAGAAGAAACAAGTGAAAGTTCTTAAGTAACCAGCAAAGCCTGTGAAATCCATGTTCATTGTCTTCCAGCAATGGGCCACACAGGAGAAGAGTGGAAGCAGTTGTCTTTGAGATGCCCCAGACTCCCACCCATTGTCTCCCATTACCCCCCAGCCTCCTCCTCTCCTCAGACTCCATGTTCACAGAGAATCTCACGATTGCTCCACACTTCTGTGTAAATTTAAGTAGAAGGGTTGGTTTCTCTCTAAGTTTTACAGGGCTATCCAATAGAAATGGTTATTAATGGCAATAATTAATAAAGATTAAGTGGCTACCATCTTCCTTGAGGATATCTTCAGCTGAAGTGAAGTAGAAAAGCACATAATTTGTGTTCCAGCTAGGTGGCTTTTATAAAAGAAAGAGGCACGGGTGATCATTCCTCTGGTACCGTGCTCACAGATGGGATAGATGGCTGCTCTTTGTACCGGCTGGCAGCCTGTAAGCATGCCTAGTCATCATAGTCCCTTATGGGGGAGATGTTCTAAGCCTGACATCTCCATTCTAATTCTCACTCAGGGCTCTGGGATGGGCTTCATGGTCAGCACTGTTGGAAGGACAACTATTAGAAGACCAGGGATTAGTTTGACTTTTCATCCTAACGATGGCACAGTTAAGATGTGGCGGGAGAGATGTCCTCCACTCTTACAGCAAGCCAAACCCCTACGTGTGATAAGTTTTACACCCTTTCTCTCATGTCCTCCTCGTATGCACCCCGGTCATCCTCTCTGGCCGTTCTCGTCTTCCCTTGATGCTTTTCTGGGCCACTCTCATCAGCTGTCTTGGGGTTTTGTATGTGTCCTTGGCCCATATTGGCTTTTAGTCTTTAGAATAAGTGAGCATGAACACATCCCTATTAGTTTTGAGTGCAAGATGTTTGTCAAGTCTCTTCTCTGCCTGGATGCAGATTACAGCCCACGACCAGTTCTCTCCACCTCTTCATCCCATTCCCAGCACAGCCCCCGAGACAAGAGCTTGACATAGGAAAGCGAACAGTATTGCCCAAAATGACTTCTCTTGGAACTGACTAATTTGTATTTTCTTCATCACCAATGAACATTGACTGAATGCTCAGCACAGGCAGGGCACTGAGACCAGCCTAGGTTGTTCTGATCTTGCTTATTAGATCCTAGTGCTCTTTCCTTGGTACACCCTGTCTTCTATATATTAAAACTGGCACATTAAAATAAACCTTGAAAACTTTAAGTTGTGCCCTGCTTTTTAACAAATTATATTCTCTCAGATTCCACAGCTACTGCAGTTTATGAGAAATAGGAACTCACGAAGATAGTAGAAATTAGCATCAACCACAGAAAAGTCACTGATAATTTTTTCAAATATTCAGCATGCTTTTTATAAACACGTACCTCATGACACAGCCTTATACTTTATAAATAAACATGCATTGAGGATTGCAGGCTCTTGTGCTCTTTTCTATTTTTCCACAATGTTTGTAGTATGTATGTGTAATGGTTATATGAACCAGGGTTTTATCATTTAACTGACCTTAATTTATTTGTTTAACCAAATCCTGACTGTTGATTACCTTGCTTCCTGTCCTGCTTTAATAAACAAGGCTGTGTTATTTACTCCAACTGTCCTTAAAATACCAACGTTGCAGACAAACAGTCTTGAGCACACAGGAAGTTAGAATACATGTAATCACTATCCCTTCTGTGAAATCTACTGAATAGTGAATGTCCCTGACAAGAGATGACCAGAAAGATGAGTGAAAGCTTAGGTGGCCAGCATTGAGAAGATCTAACAATATGGGCAAAACTTCAGCAAAGGCAAAAGAACAGCGTGCAAATGGGATGCTTTCTGGAAAATTAGAAATATAGCTAAAGCATTGGAGAAGAGAAACAAATGGGAGAAAATGTAAGATAAGATTATTAACTGATATAAAAGTGATAAGTACAAGTTACAAGATGCCATTTAAAGGTAAAAACTAGCTGTAGATCTCTAAGGGAAAACAGAATATGATCATCAAAAAATATTAGTAAACAGCTGGGCGTGGTGGCATACACCTTTAATCCCAGAAATTTGGGAGGCTGAGGTAGGAGGATTGCTGTGAGTTCGAAGCCAGCCTGAGACTACATAGTGAATTCCCGGTCAGCCTGGGCTAGAGTGAGATACTATCTCGAAAAACAAAACAAAATAATAAAAAAAGATTAATAAAAATATAACCCCTGTTCATACCCACATATTAATGATACTTTCACTTTTGGTTAGAAAAGCTTCTCTTTTCAGATGGCAGTGACCTTGGAATGACTCAGAAGGCACCATGGTGCTGAGAAGAAGTGACAGAGGAGTGCTCAGTACTGAAATATCTTTATCACACCTTCCAAGGCTCAGAGTCCATTGTGGAAGAGGTGGCGGAAAGAATGTAGGAGCCAAAGGAAGGATAGGACTCCTTACAATGTGCTCCTTCAGACACAAAATGGCCTGGATATCCATGACCTTGCTGTGCCTGACGCTACCTACACATGACCACCATAAGTGGAGGAAAAGATCATGACATCAAAATAAAAGAGAGACTGATTGAGAGGGGGAGGGCATATAATAGAGAGTACAGTTTCAAAGGGGAAAGTGGGGGGGGGCGAGGAAGGGAATCACCATGGGATATTGTTTACAATTATGGAAGTTGTCAATTTTATATATATATATATATATATATATATATATCCCTAAAAATATACCAACAATTAAATACCAAAATATATAACAATAATTAAACTTACAAACAAAAAATATCCACCCAAGAGGGTTGGGGACAATAAAAGCACAGAGGACAGCATGGGATGAGACTTCTCAGAGTTTTCCATTTTATACTTCTGACTTTTGAGTCAATGTAAAATTTATGCACATTCAGAAAATAAAGTTAAATCCAAATAATAAAAGTGGCAAACAGTAAAACCGAAAGCAAGCAAACAGCTGGATCTAACTTCACACCATGACCTCACACTCACAGTGCCTGGCACTACCTCCACGAGACCATTATAAAATAGGAGGAAAAGATGATGACATCAAAATAAAAGAGAGACTGATTGGGGGGGGAGGGGATACAATGGAGAGTGGAGTTGTGAAGGGGACTTGGTGGGGGGAGGGAATTACCATGGTTTATTGTCTGTAATTATGGAAGTTATCAATAAAAAAATAAAATTAAAAAAAGTCTGCTTCTTAGGGCTGGGAGATGGCTCATTTGGCAAAGCACTTGCTAGGCAAGCATGAAGGACCAAGTTTGGACCCTCAGCACCCATGTGGAAGCTGGGCATGGTGGTTCACACTGTACTCCCAGGACTAGAGATGCGGAAACAGGGAGATTCCCTGAGACTTGCTGGATAGCTTGTCTGGTGAATTGGCGAGATCTGAGTTCAGTGACAGATCTTGTTTCAAAAGATAAGATACAATGTAATTGAGGAAAACACTCCAACATTGACTTCTGGTCTCCACATACATGTGCACCTACACACAAATGAACACGCATACATACATGTACGCACACACATAAGCATGCCAAGATGGCCGCATTGTAGAAGAAACAGAGCTAACAATGCAATAAGACATTACAACATGACAACATTATTTCGTTGAATCTCTAATGTGATAATGGATCTAGGCAATGATCATAAATAGATGCTGAAATCGCGGAGCAAAAAGTTGATATGACAATATGTAATGAACCTTAGAGTGGAGGCTTAAGGCAGAAGCTTCATGAGTTCCAGGCCAGCCTGAGCTACGTAGCAAGACCCAGTCATAAATAAATGATGGATTAGTCAGGAAGAATTGAATTCATTAATTTAAAAAAATCATTAAAAGTGCGATGAACTGGCCTTATGTGCTTATGTAACAGAAAATATACAGAGCTACTTATAAAGTATTCTTGCCCTAAACAAATAATCATAAAAATAAAACAAGATCCTGAGATCTAGCTCTAAGTAGATTACAGGGGATAAAGGAACATATTAAATAACACAAAACAGCTACATTTGGCCCAGCACAAAATATGGGTAGATTAGATCTATAGCACTAAATTGTCTGATTTCTTCAACAAATAAATAATATAATAAAAAGAAAGATTGTCATAGATTACAGAAGTTTGAAAGAAATATTAAGCTGGGTGTGGAGGTGTGTGGCTTTGTTCCCAGCATTTGGGAGGCACAGGTAGGAGGATTGCTGTGAATTCGAGGTCAGCCTGAGACTACATAGTGAATTCAAAGTCAGCCTGGGCTAGAGTGAGGTCCTACCTTGAAAAAAAAAATGAGGGGCTGGAGAGATGGCTTAGTGGTTAAGGCACTTGCCTTCAAAGTTTTGATTTGGTTTGATTCCCCAGTACCCACCTAATGACAGATGTATAAGGTGGCACATGCATCTGGAGTTTATTGGAAGTGGCTAGAGGTCCTGGCATACCCATTCTCTCTCTCTCTCTCCCATCCTCCCTCTCTCATTCTGCCTCTTTCTCTTTCTCTCTCTCTTTCTCATAAATAAATAAATAAATAAAATATTTTTAAAAAATAAATAAATTTAATCCTTGAAACTTTGGATCTGGGTTTCAACAAATTGTAAAAAGGCATTTTTAACATTCTAAAATGACAGATGAATAGGTATTAGATGACATTAGAAAGTATTGTTAACTCAGATATTTAAAAGAATGATGTTTAGCTAATACTAATTTAGAAGGGTCTTTTTTTGAATCTCACTATGAATCTGAGAAGCAGAAAAATTAAAAAAAAAAAACAACAATCCTTAGTTTTTGGAGATTCAAACAGAAGTACTTATGAGTTGAATACCAGGATGCCATTTGTTTTGAGCCATTCTAGCAAAGAAAAATGACCAAAAGAATGGCTGGGGGACTAAATTAAAAAAGAACAGGACAAAATAGTAACAATCAATGAAACTGGATGGTGGCTATTATCTCTTTGTGTATGTTTAATCACTTGCATTACACTTTTTTGAGCTACAATGAAGCTCCAAGTAGATATGCCTTTGTACATTTTCCTGATTATTTACCAGGAGGAATTCTTGGAACTGGAATTGTGAAACCAAAGGTCATACATATTTTGAAAATTTTTATAACTATTGCTTCATTAAAACAGATAAATAGCCGGGTGTGGCGGCGCACGCCTTTAATCCCAGCACTCGGGAGGCAGAGGTAGGAGGATCACTGTGAGTTCGAGGCCACCCTGAGACTACATAGTTAATTCTAGGTCAGCCTGAGCCAGAGTGAGACCTTGCCTCAAAAAAACAAAAAAACAAAAAAAAAAAAAAACAAATAAATAAACTTTTAACCAAGATTTCATACTGGCTTATTCTTATATTTCTTTTTTAATTATTTATTTATTTGAGAGAGCAAGAGAGAAAGAGGTAGAGAGACAGGGAGAGAATAGGTATGCCAGGGCATCCAGCCACTGCAAACAAACTCCAGACACATGAGCCACCTTGTGCATCTGACTTACGTGGGTCATGGGGAATTGAACCAAGGTCCTTTGGCTTTGCAGGCAAATGCCTTAACTGCTGAGCTATCTCTCCAGAACTCTTATTAATTTTTTTTTTAAATGGTGGCTTAAGCCAGGCATGGTGGCGCACGCCTTTATTTTTTAATTCATTTTTATTTATTTAGTTGAGAGTGACACAGAAAGAGGCAGAGAGAGAGAGAGAGAGAGAGAGAGAGAGAGAGAGAGAGAGAGGAGAGAGAGAGAATGGGCATACCAGGGCCCCCAGCCACTGCAAACGAACTCCAGACGCATGTGCCCCCTTGTGCATCTGGCTAACATGGGTCCTGGGGAAACGAGCCTTGAACCGGGGTCCTTAGGCTTCACAGGCAAGCGCTTAACCACTAAGCCATCTCTCCAGCCCTCTTATTAAATTTTTATCACCAGTGAACACATGGAAAAGATTTTTGTTTTGTTACCTACTAGGGGAACATCACAGGTGTCTCTGTGGATGACTGTGCCTATTCTTATAGAATATTGATTGTCAAATTTCCAGTTCACTCCTGCCTGTTAGATATTCAGCTGGTACACTGTTTGAGGAGGTGCTTTTGTCAAATAATACTTCAGTCATGTTTGAAGAAAAGAAAAGTTGAGTTTTAGTTTTACAATGCAGAGAAGTTGGGGGTTGGTATCTGAAGCTATGCAGTGAGCCCGAGACACTTCATTCTGCAATGTGAGGGTAGCTGAAGGAACCTGGGGGACAGCACAGGTGGCATGTATGCCTGGGGAGGAGCAAAGTGGTAAAAAAAAAAAAAAGCATCCAGTGGTGAAAAGAATGATGACAGGTGCAGCTCTGAAAGGTCCAGACAAAGTGAGATAGGCAGAGCTACATGAGACAGACAGCAGAAAGATCTTTCTTATTTCACAAGGTAATGATTTGCCAATCCAAGTCAACATAAGAGATTACGCAGGCTGCAGGCAAGATATGTTCTTCAACAACTTGCCTGTCTCCGCTATCGCCCATCTCCATTTGCCTCTCACTTCTTGCTGGGGCTACTCTTCCTCAAACCACTGAAATGGAGCCTTGTCACAGGTCTGTTCCGGTACTGTACTGTTTTTCAATAAGCATACCAAAGTGACAGTCCACATACTTCATTTAGCAGCCATGGGGTAAAAAGTAAGGAAAACACATGCATATTGAGAAATAGCTTTGCTACCAAACTGAGGTACAAAGGTCCATGTGAATTCTTAATGGTAAGTGTGATTTCGAAAGGTACCTTTTGAAAGGGTAATATAAACTGGGCAGATGTCCCAAAAGGTACTCTACATATCTTGGGCACTGTTCTCGTCTGGTTATGCTTACCAGCTCTACCATTCTAGAACGTTCTTTTTAATTTGCTCACTATGTATTTAGCACCTAGGATGAGCAAGGTTTTGAGTTAGATTCTGTGAAGACACAGTGTCAGACATGGTCTATTGATTTAAGAAAACAAGACATCAATGCATTAGAAATAGCACCTCAGGTTCTGGAGAGATAGTTTAGCGGTTAAGGTACTTGCCAGCAAAGCCAAAGGACTCAGGTTTGATTCCCTAGTACCCAACAAGCCATAAGGAAACACATGCATCTGGAGTTTGTTTGCAGTGGCTACAGAGGCCCTGACACACCCATCATCCCTCTCTCTATCTGTCTCTCTCTCTCTCTCTAAAATAAATAAAGTTTTGTTAAAAAAAAAAAAAGAAATAGCAAGTTGAGGTGTTCAGTAGAAATAGCCATAGTAAAAAATGAACACAAGTCAGTTTGCTGAGGATGTGGTTAGAGGATCTTAGGAGATACCTACATGATGTTTCTCATCATGCCACAATATGGATGACAAACCTGGAATCCTCCCACCTCTACTTGAATAGATTCAGAGTGCTTTGTGAGGCTAAGAGCCTTTGATGTCTGTACCATGCTCATTGCTAGACTGTTCATCCTTGTAATGAAATGAGATGAGATTCTTCATAGGTTCTGAGCATCGGTGCTAACCCTGAGCATCCTTTACCCATGATACCTGCCCAATATTTGAGGGCTAATGACAGTGTGATGGTTAAGTTTTTGTGTCGACTTGATCTGTTTAGGAATCCACAGACATTCCTCTTGAGTGGGTCTTCGAGGTTGCTTCCAGGAAGGGGTAAGCTCTTCCCCGGGAGTGGGTGGCTCCTCTCAGAGGGGGGATTTATCTAAGGAAGGTCTAGGAGAAAAGAATCTCTTCTTCCCAACTGGCTGCCAGTACTGCTAGCTGCCTTCCAGTGTGGACTGAAGAGCAATGTGGACTGAAGATCAGTGACTCTCCAGGAAACCTCCAGGCCTTCAGTGCCAGATTGGGACTGCTGAGGCATCCAGCCTCGTGGACTGAGCAGCTACCAGCTTCTTGACTCTCATCCTGCAGACTGCTATTGTTGGACTGTGGTAAACTCATCCAATAAATTCCCTTTTAATACAATTCATTTTATCAGATTTGTTTTTCTAGAGAGCCCTGACTAACAATACAGATGGCTTTTTCCCTTACTCCAAACTGTCATCAACCATAAATCTTATAAAATTCTCCAGTGCTTATCTAGGAGACGTGTTAGAGTCCTCTTTGAACCTCCCTGTCCTCATTTGAACATGTTATCCATATCCTTATTTGGTTAGGAGCACCCTGTAGACAGCAGATGGAGGCTGACCTATGCAAGCTATAGAGGGAATGTGACTAGATGTGGTGATGTCCAGCTGTAATGTCAGCACTTGAGAGATGGAGGCAGGAGGGTTAGGGGGTAAAAGCTATCCTTGGCTACACAGTAAGTTCTAGGTCAGCCTCAGCTACATGAAACCTTGATGGGAGGAAAGAATGAAGGCTTCTGCTGGATGATTGAGTCAGAATCTCTACAGTGTAGAGTCTGAGAATCTACATTCTTACTAAACTTTAAAATACAAAAGTTTCCAACTTGCAGCAATAGAACCATGGGGAATTTATTTAACTTCTCTGAGCTTCAGTCTCTTTGTCTGCAAAATAATGGTACTTCCTCAAAGGATTATTTACTGAAATGATGCTCGTGTATTTGTGTGTGTGTGTGTGTGTGTGTGTGTGTGTGTGTGTGTGTTGTACACACTGTTGGTGACCTACCCAATTATCATTTCCCAGCACATTGTCATTGCCAGTGGAACCTAGTTTAATTTGTCCACATTCTATGGGTCCAAGGAAGATGAGCCAGGGGTCAGTCATGATGGGTCCAAGGTGATATTGGAAGTCTCATCTTCCTTGGTGATTGCCTTAGATGTGGGTATTTGGTTTGATCTTGGGGTATGAGTTGTGAGGGAAAACATGTAGGGAGCCCTTTTGGGTACATATATACTAACTTATAGGGTGAGACACATGGGAGGTACACATTGCTAGCTGTGGAAATATCTGTGTGGAACCTAAAGTTATCACAAGCACAAGTGTCGATGGTGGCCTTGCCCTGAGAATGAGAGTGGAAGGATTGCTTCTCCATTATGTTACTAGGCCGCTTAGCCAACCAAACCAGAAAGAAGCCATTCCTTGGCCAATAGTAACAGGAAGTGGGACTCTCCAATACATTACTTAAGCTGTTTGAGTGGACGCTGTACCTGCAGCTGGAAGCATTCTAACCCATATACTAAGCAAGCCCCTTACAATGATGCTAAACACATAATGCTGACACTGTTGGCAGTAGTCCAAACTATTAGACTTTCCTCCATTAAATTTAGGGCAGGGATTATAGTGCCAATCCTATTATAAAATACATCTGCCCCAAAATATGGATGAAATATTTGGCCTACACTTTGCCTCTGTAAGCCTCATGACATTGTGGTGGCTTTATTACACAATGGCCCTCAGCTTTGCCATAGATTTGACAAATGTTTCAGCCATTTAAATGGTCACTTAAATTTGGCCTCCTTTGAAAGATGGTTATGATTTGAAAAAAGTAATAAAAAAAGAGGGCTCTTTTAGTCTGAAGTGAAAACACATTGCAAGTATTATGCAAAAAAAAGGCCTAATTTTATGATTTTTCTATGGGTGGCACTGGAAGGTCATTTGGAGGCCAGGCTGTAGAGTGCAAAGACTTGGAAATTATCTTGCAGATCCCTGTGCATTTTTATCTCATGAGGTATCTGAGGCAGTTAGCTAAAGTCAGGTGTCCTGCCCAAGGTCATTCAAAGATGATATGAACAAAGAGGGATTAAAATTCACAGTCACAGTGCCTGGAATTCCTGTGCGTGACTGGACTTTGCTACGTGATGTTACTTGGGGGCAACACTAATCATTGTGGCAACATCTCAGAGGACAAGGGGAGGAATAACAGTGGAGTCATTGGCTCATAGAATGGCACGCCTGGACGAGGTCTCCGAGATCACCCGGGCCAACACCCTCTCTTTAGAGGGGGCGGTAACTGGTTTTCATAGACATTGAATGACGTATCCAAGATTGCATGGCAAAGAGTGGCAGAGTAGATAGGAGGGCCTGTGTGATACTTGACTTTGTGCTTTTTCTCCATTTTATTTCTGCTGATTTTATTTAAAGTGATCCTTGTAGAATTTTATGACATGAAAGACCAAACGTTTTAGGGAAACTATAGACTGTGTTTTCTCACATTCTCTTACTTGGTTAATTTTCATTAATTCAACTTATTTTCTAGTTCTCATAGTCTTCATGTGTATCTTTTGGATTCTCAGATGTGTTAGGCCAGCGTATACTATTTTTTTTATGTGTGTGTGTGGTGTGATGGTTGTGGTATGTGTGATGTGTGGCATATGTATGTGTGTGTGTGCGTGTGCACACGGTGTGTGCAGCCTACACTTTTGCATGGGGAGGTCAGAAGAGACGTTGGGTGTCCATCTCTTACAGTTCATCTGTGGGTTTCTGTCCTTGACACAGGACCTTTCCTTCTCCAGAGCTACTGTCCATCAGCAAGCCCCAGTGATTCTCTGGTCCCCACCACACACTGGGGTTATAGCATGTTTTTGTGTGGGTTCCGGGGAGACGGATGTATCACTCTCTGGCCTGATAGGCCTTCATGCTTAAGAAGTAAGTGCTCTTAACTATTGAGCTATCTCCCCAGCCCAGTCAGTGCTTTTATAGCTGGGTTATGAAATTTATTTATTTGAAAGTATGGCTATCATGTAAAGAGGCTGATACTTCTGTAGCTCTGAAAGTCAGAACGAGTTCATTCACAAATTGCAAATATGGAAATTGGGGGAGTATTCCTCATGACTAACCTATTTCAGAGCACTAGTTATGTTGGGCACTGGTTAGTACAGCACACTAGATTTGCTGTTGTTCTCTATATTTTAATATACTGAGAAAGTCAAAGTTGTGCAGTCATCTTACAGATGAGGGTATTAGAGCTCGAGGTCGTATAGCTAAAAGCAGTAAAGCTGCAATTAGCTCTTCATGAATTGAGCTCATGATGGATTTCCAAACAAGGAAGAATGAGAAATTTAGAAATACAGAGAAATAATTTGGGGCCTAAGCTTTGGCCACATAAGACAGTGTTGAGAGGAGAGTGATCTGGGCCATTTTCAGAGGTGGTAAGGGTACTGAATTCTAGGAAAAGCAATCACCAGACTCCACGAGGGTTGCCCATTTCACAACGTTCTCTGGAGCCGGCCCTTCTAAGAACCTACCACAAATATGTTTATTTTGGGAGGAACATGGCACTACCTGCCAGCTAATGGGAGATGCCAACTAGGGGTTGAGGTTTTCAGTCTGATGTTTCATTTACAAAGAAGATTATACCCTAGAATTGCGTGTCATGGGAAAGAAGCTGCCTGATTTCAGCTTTGAAAGATGGTATAGGGTTAGGGTTAGAAGATGGACTATAGATTTAGGTTTGGCCTGTCAAACCCTGGGACACTAGTGTGACCTTGGGGCAATGTCTGTTACCTCCACATTGTGTCCTCTAAAATGGGATCGTAACGGCACTCACTTTATAGCTTTGTTGTTAATGTTCAATGATGGAGAGCATTGCAGAGCAGAGTTGGGCATTCAATCAGTGTCCATAGCAATTTTCACCACTGTGTTTTCCTGGTGGCTTTGTATGAGCAATTGGAAGAGGAGGGATCTACTGTTTTCACTTTTCTACAAATCTGCACGTCTGGTGGTCTTCACTCAGTAGGTCACATACACTTCCTGGATCTTCGTGTCACTATAGAAAGTCAACACAAGTGTCCCTCGCCATGGGCCATTAGCTCCCGCAGCAATGGGAAGACACACAGATGAAAGCCCGAGCCCTGGTTGTTGTATGCGCCACTTACTGCACTTTGGTGAAAATAAGTTGGGTCTGAGTCAGACCTGAAACCAAACAGCATCTTTCCAAAACTGGCTGCAAACTCATGGTCTCATTTGGACCGATGAGACTTTAAAACATGTGTTTTTTTCTGATTTATTTTTATTTTATTTATTAGAGACAGAAAGAAGGACAGATAGAGAGAGGGAGAGAGAGTGAGAATGGGTGTGCTAGGGACTCTACCCACTGCAAATGAACTCCAGATGCATGCACCACCATGTGCACCTGGCTTATGTGGGACCTGGAGAATTGAACCTGGGTCCTTAGGCTTCACAGGCAAGTGCCTTAACTACTTAGCCATCTCTCCAGCCCCCAGTGAGACTTTTATTAATGGAAATGACTGAATGACAGCATGGAGAAGTCAGTGCTATTGAAAGCAGACTTTATTACTTACATTTCCTGAGAGGAGAAGGGATGTCACATCATTCCGGCCCACATGAGGAGTACCAGGTTTTGCCTAGAGGCAGAAAAGAATGAGAGGAAAGCTAAGCTAGAGCCTTATTTCCACAGAAAGGGTTAGCAGGGCACAGTAAACAGTTCATCATTGTCTTTGAATAATTCCAGAAGGCCTTGGGCTATAGGGTTTGACTGACTGTCTCATTCTTAGCACTGGAGTGGTATAGGGCAGAGGCAATATTGGTATGTGAGAGTTAGACAGAAGACGATTGGGGAGCTAAAGAGATTACTTAGCAGTTAAGGCACTTGCCTGAGAATCCTAAGGACTGAGATTCTCCAGTACCTACTTAAGTCAGGTGCACAAGGTGGCACATGCGTCTGGAGTTTGTTTGCAGTGGCTGGAGGCCCTGGTGAGCCTGTTCTCTCTATATGTCTCATCTATCTCTTTCTATCTCTTTGTCAAATAAATAAATAAAATACTTTTAATGCAAAAGGGATTACAATTTTATTGAGCATGATTCTAAATCAGTACTGTACAACCGTGGTACCTGAACTTCTCCATGCCTCCTCTTTTCAAATGCTGGTCTTTCCTTTTCTGCTCCCAGTGTAGCTTCTCCAGTTGTTGGGTCATTATAGCTACTTTCCTTCTCACTTGCTCCTTTAGCTCTTTGTAATGATCCAGCTATAGAAACCACATTGACACAACTGTTCATTTCAGTGAAATTAGTTGTATGACATCATGTGGTAGAAGATGATCTTATCAAAACCCTTATATGTGTTAGATCATAATTAACCATCTTCTCCAAGTAAAATGTGAACATCATATGAAGCTTTATTTAAAACTCTCCAGGGCTGGAGAAATGGCTTAACTGTTAAGGCACTTGCCTGCAAAGCCAAAGGACCTTGGTTCGATTCCCCAGGACCTACATAAGCCAGATGCACAAGGTGGTGCATGTATCTGGAGTTCTTTTACAGTGGCTGGAAGCCCTGGCACACTCATCCTCTCTCTCTCTCTCTCTCTCTCTCTGCCTCTTTACCTCTCTCAAATAAATAAATAATAAAATATTTTTTAAAAAACCTCTTTAAGCAGCAAAGCAGTCAAAATAAACCTGTAATAAGGTCTATCAGAAAATTCTGAGAAAAGTGATTCTAGAGAAAATATTTTTGTTTACATAGTCACAATTATTTTGTATATGTTGTAATGTAAGATTATCATAAAATTAATGAGAGATACATAATAAAAATTTAGTTGAGGGCTTAAAGAGATGACTCAGCAGTTAAGGCATTTGCCTACAAAATCTAATGTCCTGGGTTCAATTCCCCCTTACCCACATACAATCCAGATGCACAAAGTGGTACATGCATCTAGAGGTCATTTGCAGTGGCTACAGGCCATGGAGCACCCATTCTTACTCTCTCCTTGCAAATAAATAGTTTTTTAAAAAAATTTCATTGAAAGTGTTTGAAACTATTAGCTACATGTTTTAAAGTATTTACTACTGACTCATAATTAAATCTTGTACACTGTACTAAGGTGGACACTAATATATTACTAAACACTTAAAATCACCCTAAGTAATTAGTTTCTCCTGTCAGTTAAATCTCTTCAATATTATAGATAGTAAGTTACTTACCTAGCTCTTATTACTATATTATACCATATAATTTGGGGCCTTTATTAACTTATAAATTTTATAATGTCATCTAACTATATAAAGGAAAAATAAAGCTTAAATTTTGATTCTGTATGTAGATTAAAAAATTGAATTACCATCATTTACATTCTGAGAATAATCTCTTAAACTGTCAGAAGTCATCCTTTAAATTCTCTTCTACTTAAAACTCAAACAATAGAAAATTATTTTGATATTTTCATTTTTTCACCTGGCTAGCTGGCAATTCAATGTCTCCCCCTTTATGCAAGATTTCTTCTTCAATCTGCTTTTCAAAATTTTTCCATGCACTATCTAAGTCAACCAGCTGTGCCTCTAGGGCTCTACTCTCAGCTTCCTGCTTAGAACATTGTGTTTTATTGTCCATTATTGATTTCTTAGACACATCAAGGTTTTGAGATCGTGAGAAGTGTTTTCTTTAATGTCCTGGGGTCTCTTCTGATTTAAAGTGCGACAAGAGATGTCTTCTTTCTCTGATTTTGCGTGTCTGTGCTCTGCCGCTACATTTTTTTCTTATTAAAATGAAACCGTGCCTCTTCTTCAGCTAACGTTCTTTTCTTTTCTTTGTATTCTTTTATAAGCTCTCCCGAAGTGCTGATTTCCTCCAAGAAACTGGGCTCTTTCTTTGGGCTTTTTCTTTTTTTAATAAAGGTATGTGCCACTGCACTGCCTCTGACTTTTTTAAAAAAAATTTTGTTCATTTTTAAAATTTATTTATTTAAGAGTGACAGAGAGAGAGAGAGAAAGAGAGAGAGAGAATGGGCGCACCAGGGCTTCCAGCCACTGCAAACAAACTCCAGACGCGTGCGCCCCCCCTGTGCATCTGGCTAACGTGGGTCCTGGGGAATCGAGCCTCGAGCCGGGGTCCTTAGGCTTCACAGGCAAGCGCTTAACCGCTAAGCCATCTCTCCAGCCCTCTTTGGGCTTTTTCATGGAAATTGATTCTACAGGTCCCTGAAAAATTAGACACTTTTGGGCTTTGACTATTATGTCTATCTTTTCCAACGCTGCTATGCATGCAGAACGACTCACGGGACTATCATTAAGATGAAATCCTGAGCATCCCCCTCGGACAACCCTTGTAAATGTTTGCTCCTCTCCCCTTTCCTCCACATGCATAATTTTCACACCTGCAGAAGAAGAAACAGGTTTTCCAATATGCGCTCCATGAATAAGTTCTTGAATATTTTCACTATTAAATTGGCTGTTTTCTCTCCCATTACAAAACCGAGAGCATCCATTATATTGGATTTTCCAGAGCCATTGGGGCCCACGATGCAGGGAAAGGTGTCGAAGGGGCCGATGACCGGGCGGCCGCCACGACTTGAAATTCTCCACCAAGAGCAGCTCCAGGGGCTCCGTGGCTGCGCTCAGCTCCGCTCGGCGCCTCAGCCGCTGCCTCAGCCGCTGCCTCCAATAAAATATATTTTTTTAAACCCAAAATACTGTTTTTATTTTTTAAAGATGATTGGGACATGTGAGCTTAAAATTAGTTGGTTTGTATGAAGGTCGTGCTTGTAGGACTTCACTGGTTCTGAGAAGAGAGGACCTTCTCTATGTCCTGAAGGCCTCCATCATGTTAACACCTAACAAAGTACATCGAACAAAAAACCAGCTCTTACACACACTCCCCGGCCCCACCCTCATGCCCTGGTGCTCTCAAGGCTCTGAAAACAGATGACATCAGAGGTCAAAGTGAGTGCACCCGTAGAGCGGTTTGGGGTAGTGAAGCAAGAGAACTCGCATGTTATTCGAAAAGGACCTCTGGGCTGGGGTGATTGCTCAGTGGTTGAAGACACTTGCTTGCAAAGCCTGCTGGCCTGTGTTGGCCTGAGTTCAATTCCCCAGTACCCACGTACAGCCAGCCAGATGCACAAAGTGGTACATACATCTGGAGTTTGTTTGTAGTGTTGCAAGAGACCCCAGCGTGCCCATTCTCTCTTCTCATAAATAAATAAATAAAAATGTTTTTTAAACATTTTTTTTGTTTTATTTTCATTTTATGTATTTGAGAGCAACAGACAGAGAGAGGGAGGAGGGGGAGAGAGAGAGAGAGAGGGAATCAGCGCACCAGGGCCTCCAGCCATTGCAAACGAACTCCAGATGCATGCGCCACCTTGTGCATCTGGCTAACGTGGGTCCTGGGGAATCGAGCCCTGAATCAGGGTCCTTAGGCTTCACAGGCAAGAGCTTAACTGCTAAGTCATCTCTCCAGCCCCAATAAAAATGTTTTTTATAAATAAAAACAAAAGTGCCTTTGTAGTTACTCCTCAGCTTCTGTGGGGTCACACGGTTCACAATAACTTCACAGTGTTATAGGAACAATAGAAGTAACGAGAAAACCTACTGCAACCCCCAGAACCTTCTACTACCACGACGAGGTGACCAAAAACGTCCTATCAGTGCTGGGGCTGTCACTGGTGGGAAATCCTCAGCTGGCCATTCCAGGAAGAAGTCTGTATTATAACTGCAGATTTCACCAAGCCAGTGAGGCTCTGCTCAGAAGCACACAGGGACATTCATGTTTGGAATTATTTCTCTTACGGTAGCTATTTTCGCAGCAGGCGTAAAGACTTAAAAGGTTGAAGTGACCCTCGTGGCGCAGCGTTTCGCAGCGCCGTTGACACGTCAGCTGGTGCACGTTCATGAAGCGTGAGCAGACTGCAGAATTATGGCTTCTGCTTCCCCAGCATGGAGCCAAATAAACTGCAAACTCAGGCCCGACTCGCGTTTACTGTTGCACACTCGAGACACTGTTCCCACAGTGTGTACGTGTTAATGGACAAACGTACAGACGAAGGTCACCGGGCTTTAGCTACGGTAAAGCAAATCTTGAGACCGCAGCGTAGGAGGGACTGTTTATCAACACTGCACAAGAGCATCCATTTGTACTCTCTCTCATCATGCTAGTCACATACCTGGCTTTGATCTCTAATACTGATTCCTCACAGCATTTACTGAACACCTACTAGACTGTAAGCTTCTCGAGGGGTCTGTGCATGCTTCGCTATCCCTACACAAACAGCTTCGCATACTGGGAACTAAAACGAAAACTCAGTTAGATTGTTGTTTCGCAGCAAGTGTGCTAACTTTCTGAAACTGTGGCAGAACACCAGGGATGACCAATTTTTCAAAAGGAAAGGTTGGATGCTGGGGAGATGGTTGAGCAGTGAAAGGTAGTTGTTTTTTGCAAAGCTTGCCAGCCCAGGTTCAGTTCCCCAGACACTCATGTAAAGCTGGACAGACAGTGCAAGGGACACACACACACACACACACACACACACTCTTAACAATTTTTAAGGAAAAGGTTTCTCCTGGCTTGCATTTTCAGAGGTTTTAGGGTTCATGGTCCCATTGTTTCGCCAGACCTCTCAGTGGCTGATGTAATTTCATCATACCTCAGAACAGTGCCAGGAGATAAGGGCCACAAAATCATCATCTGTCTTTCGGGTGGGGGAATGACACCCCTTGGAGAGGACAAGCGATCTTCAAACATGCAGCTGAGCTTTGCACACAGACCGCTGGCTCTGGGGCCTGTGCTCTTATCAATTGGTCCATGACCTGGCAGCCTAGGTGGACAAGCTCCCTCTTGGAGCTGGAGAGGGGCATTAAGGGAGTGAATTACCAACATGATGTGTGTGTGTCACCAGGCAAAACTAATCCCATCCAGAGAGAGTGGCCTTTACACTGAGAACTAAGGGTATGAGCCAGACATACAAGATGTTGACCAGACCTCCCACACACACACCTGCAGATTTAACGGCCGGTGGAGCTAGGGCCATCATGTCTTGTGTTGGATTCCCTCAGTAGCGCCTACCATGTGTACCTCACTAGACTTACACTAAATAATGTCTCTTGACTTTGGAAGTGAAGGTTTAATTTCTTCCTGATTGAGGGCTGGTGTCGGTAGAAGTCTTCCTTAGTAAATTGTACATCAGTCTTCACGGTGCCTATAAGCTGGCAGAATCTGTGACACCCATCATTTCACTGGAAGGGACATGTGTCTACCTGAAGGGAGAATTTGGTTGATATGCAACTGTGTGGCAGTGAATGACAATACCAGCTCTTCAAATGCACGTTTAGTAGCTCTAATCACTGTTTAAGAAGATTAGAGCCACATGAATTAGAGGTTCAAGTCAAAGCCACCTCTGTCTTTGCTTATACATTCCCCTTCTTGCTCCCCAGTTATTTTCCTTCTCAAATTAATACAAGGTTAGCATTTTTTTTCTGACACCTACTTTTCCATATTTCAAAGGACTCGGTGTGGTGGTGTACACTTTCAATCCTAGCAATCTGGAGGGTGAGGTAGGAGTATCACTGTGAGTTGGAGGCCAGCCTGGATTATGGAGTGAGTTGTAGGCTATCCTGGGATACAGTGAGACCCTGCTTTAAAAAGTAAAGAAATGAAGGGCGGGAGGGAGGGAGGAAAGAAGGAAGAAAGGGGAAAGAAAGAAGACAGATTTCAAAAGAACTATAGCTCAAGAAGTTTTTTGTTTTTTTTTTTTAATTTCAAGATAGAAGGCTTGGGCTGGAGGGACGGCTTAGCAGTTAAGGCATTTGCCTACAAAGCCAAAGAACCCAGGTTCGATTCCCTAGGACCCACGATAGCCAGATGCACAAGGGTGTGTGTGTGTGTCTGGAGTTCGTTTGCAGTGGCTACAGGCCCTGGCACACCCATTCTCTCTCTTTCTCCCTCCCTCATTCTCTCTGTCAAATAAATAAATAAAAATAAAAACATTATAAAAAAGATAGAAGGTTTTTTGGAATTAAGCTGTAGGGGAACCAGCTGCTAAAGATCAGTCCTTGAAGTTTGCTCAGAATTGGAAGCACTGTCACTCCCAAACAGGTCTGTGGGGTCTGTCTGCTAGTGACCCCTGGGATCTGTTTTGGCCTGTGTTTCTGTTCTTTATTTTCTTAGCACCCTGTCAGGAAGGTAAGGTCAGTTATAGTTTTGTGTCTGTGCATCACTGGTTGTCCCTCTGCATGACACAAAGCACTGTAAACAGAATACACACGGGCATGTGAGCGGCTGGAAGCTGCAGGTAACCAGATGAGCTATGTCAACACAAAAGCCTTTCAAAGAACCCCCAGCAGGGCTCCCATCCTCTTCCCACTTCAGCTGCTTCCCCCTCGCCTCTTCGTTCTTTCTTCTCTGTCTCCTTCACTCAGATTCTGTGAAGAAGTCTAGAAGCTAAGTTCTGGATACCTTCTGCCCTTGACCTTGATAGAAGAGATAAGTCACTGAGTTTCTCTTGAGCTTGATTCCTTCTTTTGTCCACTGCATACTCGTTAAGAAGCTACTAGGAGTACTTTGTTACTTGGGGTTGGGGGTGGAAAACAGCGGATGGAGTCCCTGTGTCACGGAGCTGACATTTCCATAGGAAAACAAGATGTGACCGCAGAGAGGAAGCTAGCCTTATGATAGATAGTCGACCACTTTTTATATCACAGCATGTTGCCCATGAGTCTGTGGTTTCTTGGCCTATAAAACTGGAATAGGATTATACACGCTATTCCTCTCAGATGTTAAAGCACGATTTAAAATGAAGCATAAGCAAAAGTGACTTTTAAAAAGAACAAAGTCAGAGGACTTATGCTGACTCTCAGACTTGCTATAATAGCCAAGACAGTGATAGCCAAGGCAGTGATATAAGAAGGGACACATGCATTGATGCTACAGAGTTAAGATCAGAAATAAACCCGTATTTACATGGTCAGATGAATTTGTTTGTTTGCTTATTTGTTTTTGATTTTGTTTTTCAAGGTAGGGTCTCACTCTGGTCCAGGCTGACCTGGAATTAACTATGTAGTCTCATGGTGGCCCTGCATGCCCATTCTCTTTCTCTTTCTCTATCTGCCTCTTTCTCTCTTTCTCAGATAAATAAATAAATAGAAATTTTAAAATTATTATTATTATTATTTGTTCTTTCAAGGTAGGGTCTCACTCTAGCCCGGGCTGACCTGGAATTCACTATGCAACTATGCAGTATCAGGGTGGCTTTGAACTCACTGCAATCCTCCTACCTCTGCCTCCCGAGTGCTGGGATTAAAGGCGTGCGCCACCATGACTGGCTTGGTGAAATGAATTTTGATAAACTGAGGTTAAAAAAGGACAGTCATGGGCTGGAGGGATGGCTTAGCAGTTAAGGCATTTGCCTGCAAAGCCAAAGGACCCAGGTTCCATTCCCCAGGATGCATGTTAGCCAGATGCATGAGGGAGCACATGCATCTGGAGTTCATTTGCAGTGGCTGGAGGCCCTGGTGTGCCCATTCTCTCTCTCTCTTTCTCTGTCAAATAAATAAATAAATAGTTAAAAAAAAAAAGACAGTCATAGCTGGGTGTGATGACACACACCTGTAATCCCAGAAATTGGGAGACAAAGGTAGGAGGATTTTTTTTTAAATCTTTTTTGTTTGTCTATTTATTTATTTGAGAGCGACAGAGAGAAGGAGGCAGAGAGAGAGAGAGAAAGAGAGAGAGAGAGTGAGTATGGGCGCGCCAGAGCTTCCAGCCTCTGTAAACGAACTCCAGATGCGTGCGCCCCCTTGTGCATCTGGCTAACGTGGGTCCTGGGGAATTGAGCCTCGAACCGGGGTCCTTAGGCTTCACAGGCAAGCGCTTAACCGCTAAGCCATCTCTCCAGCCCAGGTAGGAGGATTGCTGTGAGTTTGAGGCCACCCTGAAACTACATAGTGAATTCCAGGTCAGCCTGAGCTAGAGTGAGACCCTACCTTGAAAAACCAAAATAAATAAACAAATAAGGACAATCATAAGGCTGAAGAAATTGCTCAATGGTTAAAGGCACTAGTTTGCAAAGCCTGAGGGCCCAGGTTTGATTTCCTGTTACCTATGTAAAGCCAGATGCACAAAATGGTGCATGTGTGTGGAGTTCATTTGCAGTGCAAAGAGGCCCTGGTGCACCCATTCTCTCTCTCCTTGCAAATAAAGCATAAAGTATTTTGGGGGCTGGAGAGATAGCTTAGTGGGTAAGGTGCTTGCCTACAAAGCCAAAGGACCCAGGTTTGATTCCCTAGGACCCACATAAGCCAGATGCACCAGGTGGTGCATACCATACATCTGGAGTTCAATTGCAGTGGCTGAAGGCCCTGGCACACCCATTCCCTCCCTCTCTCTCTCTCTCTCCCTCTCTCTCTCCCTCCTCCCTCTCCCTTTCTCTCTGTCAAATAAATAAGTAAAAATAAAAATGTTTTTTAAAAAGGAATAAAATATTTTTTAAAGGACAGTCTTACACTCTGGTTTCTCTTCAGATTGAATAAATCTTTTGCCTTTTACAAAAAAAAAAAAAAACCATCTTGGGACTGGGCAGAAGCATCTGCTCAGTGGTTAAGGCACTTGCCTGTGGGGTCTGACTTCCCAGGTTCAATGCCCCAGGACCCGTGTAAGCCAGCCACACAAAGTGGTGCATGCATCTGGAGTCCATTTGCAGTGGATAGAGGCCCTGGTGTGCCCATGTTCTCTCTCTCTCTCTCTCTCTCTCACACACACACACACACTCTTTCTCCTTGCAAATAAATAAAGTATTTTTAAAAATGACAGTCTTAGTAAATCATGGGGGAGTAACTGGATATCTGTATTTAGAAAGGCATCTTGATGGGCTGGGGAAATGGTTTAATGGTTAAAGCATTTGCCTGTGAAGCCTAAGGACCCTGATTCCAGTCCCTAGTGCCCACATAAACCAGATGCACAAGGGGCACATGCATCTGGAGTTTGTTTGCGGTGGCTAGAGGCCCTGGCACACCCATTCTCTCTTTCTATTTGCCTCTTCCTCTCTCTCAAATAAATAAATTAATTAAATATTAAAAAGTTTTTTTTTTAAAAAAAGAAAGGTACCTTGACCTTTTCCTCATGACATATACAAAACTCATCTCAGAACGGAAGGTAGAACCAAATCTAAAAGCTACTATAATAAGCATTAAAGAGTAACATATGTGAGAAAATCTTTGTGACAGTGAATTAAGTAAAATTTCTCATGTACAACACAGAACCATAAAAATCTCCTTATTTTAAGACATTATAAAACCAGAGGTGGTGGTGCCCGCTTGTAATCTCAATGCTTGGGAGGCAGAGGAAGGAGAATTGTTGCAAGTTTGAGACCAGCTTGGGCTACATAGTAAATTTCAAGCTAGTTTGGGCTATAGTGCAAGACTGTGCCTCAAAAACAAAAAGACTTCATAAAGTTAAAATAAAAAATAGAGAGATGGCTCAGTGGATTAAAGGTGCTTTCAAGGGGCTGAAGAGATGGCTCAGCAATTAAGGCACTTGCCCACAAAGCCTAAGGACCCAGGTTTGATGCCCTAGTACCTACATGAAGCCAGATGTGCAAGGTGGCACATGCGTCTGGAGTTTGTTTGCAATGGCCAGAGGCCCTGCATGTCCATTCTCTCTCTCTTCTCTATCTGCTTCTTTCTCTCTTTCTCAAATAAATAAATACAAAATTTTAAAATTATTGCTTTTTTTTTTTTTGAGGTAGGGTCTCACTGTAGCCCAGGCTGACCTGAAATTCACTATGTAGTCTCAGGGTGGCCTTGAACTCACGGCGATCCTCCTACCTCTGCCTCCTGAGTGCTGGGATTAAAGGCATGCACCACCACCTCTGGCAAATTTTAAAATTATTTTTTAAAAAGTGCTTGTAACACAAGCATGATGGTCTATGTTTGAATCTCCAAACCCACATGCAGCCAGATGTAGTAGAATGTCTTTAATTCCAGTGTAAGACAGAAACCAGAGAATTCCAGCAAGCTTGTATGCCAGCTAGCCTAACACACTCAGCAGCAAACAAGAGGAAACCCTTGCCTCAAACACGATGTAAGGCAAAGACTGACACCGGGGATCGCCCTCTGACCTCCACTTGTGTGTTGTGGAGCACTTGTGAGCTCACACTCACAGGCAGACTGACAGACACACACATCATACATACATACAAAGAGATTAAAAACATTTGCTTGTCAAAGACACAAGAAATTGAAAAGTGGGCTGGAGAGATGGCTTAGGGGTTAAGGTGCTTGCCTGTGAAACCTAACAACCCAGGTTTGATTCCTCAGAATCCATGTAAGCCAAATGTACAAGGTGGTACATGTGTCTGGAGGTCATTTGCAGTGGCAGGAAGCCCTGGCATGCCCATTCTCTCTCATTCTCTGTCTCTGTCTCTCTCTCTCTCTCTCAAGTAAATAAATAAAAAATATTTTTAAAGAAATGAAAAAAATAAGCCATTTAATAAAAAGAAACTATTTGTGAGGCTTATATCTGACAAAGGACTTGTATCCAGATAACATAATTTTTTTAGCTCAATAATAAGGAAACAATCAAATAATAAAATAAGGAAAATGTTCGCATATGCTCTGTATGAGGAAAAACATGAGTGGTCAAAAAGCACTTCTGAATCAAGCTGGGTGTGACCACACAGCCTGTAACAGGAGCTCTTGGGAGGTGGAGGCTGGAGGACCAGGTCACCCTTCCTACATAGCAAGTTCTAGGCCATTCCGGTCTACATGTGATTCTGTCTCAAAAAGAAAAAATATAACAAGAACTAGTAGATGCTGAGTATGATGCGGACTGAGAGAAATACAACTTAGCACAGCACTAGAAAAGCTAAGGTCAAAAAGAGTGAGGTGAGGGCTGGAGAGATGGCTTAGTTAGTGGTTAAGGCACTTGCCTGCTAAGCCAAAGAAGCCAGGTTCAACTCCCCAGAACCCACGTAAACCAGATGCATATGGTGAGGCACAAGATGGCTCATACATCTGGAGTTTGATTTCAGTGGCTGGAGACCCTGGTGCCAATTCATTCTCTCTCACACACACACATTAAAAAAAAAAAAAAAAAAGGCCACTCTGTTTGGCTTGCCTCAAATAAAAGACTGACGTGGTGGGGTGGCATACACTTTTAATCCCAGCACTAAGGAGGCAGAGGCAGGATAATCACCGTGAGGAGCTTGGGGCCAGCCTGAGACTACATAGTGAATTCCAGGTCAGCCTATGAAGCGACAGAAAAATCTGTGCTGCAGGTGGAAACGTAACTCTGAGAACCATTTTGAAAAATGTTTTTTTGGAAAAACCTACACTTAGCATATGATGTAATAATGCTCCTTTTAGGAGTCACACAAGGGAAATGAAGACACATATCCAGTGAAAGATATGTAAGTATTTACCATGTCATTATTTCATAACACCAAACTTCAAACCACCCAGTTGTTCATCAGCTGACGTGTAGATTAAAAGACACCAGGGACACGCAATACAATATGAGCCACTGAAAGGGCCTGAGTGTCAACGCGCTGACATGGCTCCTCTTAAAAACGTCACGGCCAGGAAAAGACTGCCAGAAGCAGCACCCCCATCCCCATTCCCGGGGCATTTTACTCACGTGATATGTAAAAAAGGCAGAAGCCCAGGGACAACAATCATATCAGGAGTTTCTGGAGCTAGGAGTAAGAATGGCAATTCTCTGCAAAAGGGCCCAAGGAAAATTTGGGATGGTGCAAGTGTTCCAAAACGTGAGTGTATATATTTACTGAAACACACTTATACTTCAGATTGATGAAGTTATATATACATATATATATATATATCTCCTCAATAGAGCTATAAAAAGTGTTCATCCGGGACTGGGAAGGTAGTGCAGTGGTAGTGTGCTTGTGCATCATGTAACAGGACTGGTGTTTAATCCCAACGACTGAGAAAAAAAAATGCATTCCAGAATAAATTCTTGGTGTCCATGGAAAGCAGTGTCCTGGGCAATATTTTGGTTCTGTACTAATGAGAAAGAAGTGAGCATGTGATAGGAGAAAGTTTGAGTTTTTTTTTTCTAGAAGAAACTTCTATTTATAATAAACCCCAGAAATGCAGCCGTATAATACATAACTTGGGTCTCCATATCCAACAGTATAGGCAGAAGCGCCAGGCAGCAGAAATGGGTTTCTTACGGCACGGCCCACACCCAAACCTCCGACACCTCCATCAGAGGCTGTGGCTGTGGCTTCATTGCTTTCTCTGGTGAGACAAGCCCAGAGGGGGCCCAGCGGTGAGGGGCGAGGGCATGTGGAGATCAAGCCTTTGGAGCTGGGTTTGTCTCACTGCCATGCAATGTGTCCTCTTTCTTAACTTTGGCATCTCTGCTGCCTTCCAGCCCCTTGCTCGGTTTCTTCCTGGAATTTTGGGTTTTCTAGTTTCCTGTAAGGGCTCTGTCCCAGCTAGCTTTGCCCAGGCCTTTGATGTTCTCTGGACGCCGCTTTCTCCAAAGCTGTAGCAGCCTGAGCAGTAGAAAGCCAAGGTTCGCTTCTCTAAGGAAACTGACTCCAAGCTCATCCTCCCTCCCCCGTTCCATGCTCTGCTCCCTCCACTTCATTTCTTCCCAGCATTCAGCTAGCTGTGATCTTGCCCATAGACATCGATAAAGAACATGTCTTCTCCCTCAAACTCACTTGGGGCTTCCTTCTACATTTTTAGAATCATGCCATAATTCAAATGTAACCAAACACTCCAGAATGGTTAGAAAACCCCAGTTTTCTAAAATGTCTTCTTCAGAATTGAAGTGGGTGTATAAATGCTCAGTGGTCAATAGATTCCCTGGCCAAGAAAAATGCCATTGACAGAGTTTATTCCAACCATGTTTTTTTTTTTTTTTTTTTTTTTTTTTGAGATAGGGTCTTGTTATATAGCCCAGGCTGGCCTGGAACTCACTACGCATCTCCCGTCACTTCCTGGGTGCTGGAATTAGAGGTGTGTACCACAGTACCTGGCTTCAGCTTTACTTTTTTTTTTTTTTTTTTTTTTTGAGGTAGGGTTTCACTCTAGCTCAGGCTGACCTGGAATTATACCATATAATCTCAGGATGGCCTCGAACTCATGGCAATCCTCCTATCTCTGCCTCCCGAGAGCTGGGATTAAAGGCGTGCGTCACTAATGCCCAGCTCAGCTTTACTTTTTAGAGCAGATTTAGGTATACAGTAAAACTGAGAAGAAGCACTAAGAGCTATGCCCTCTATCTGTCTCACCTTCTGGACAGTATAATTGAGGCTTTCTAGAACAGAACCTTAGAATGAATATATATTCCAAAGAATATTCTAAAAATACCATTAGATTGGCTTACACGATACAGGCTGAGCAGTCCAACAGTGGCTGTCTGCAGGCTAGAATCTGCGAACTTGGTAGCTGCTCAGTCCATGAAGCTTAATGCCTTGGCAGTCCCAATCTGGTACTGGGCCTGGAGCATTCCTGGACGGTCCAGTGGTCTTCACTCCACACTGGAAGGTGGAAGAAGCTGTGTCCTGCGGTCTCTGAAGGATGGTGGCAACAGAGTAAATGCACTCACCAGCAAAAAGGCACTGCTCCTTTCCTGGAGCCTCTTTGTATATAGGCTGCCACTGGCAGGGCTGCCCACTCTGAGGGATGGTCTTCTGCCCTCAGTTAATCCTTCCGGAAACACCCTCACAGAGCTGCCCAAAGGGTATGTCTCTTAGTTGACTCCTGACCTGATCAAGTTGACAATAGAAAGTAACCATTACAATCTACCATACTAAGTTTGATTACATATTTGACTTAATCCAATAGATAAACCCATTCTGAGCTTAACATTAATTAATATAAAATTATGAAGGGGATACATTGTGGGATTTTTAAAATATTTTATTTATTTGTTTGAAAGAGAGAGAGAGAAGCAGATAAAGAGAAAGAGACAGAATGGGTGCACCATGGCCTCCAGCCGCTGCAAACTCCAAATGCATGTGCCACCTTGTGCATCTGGCTTATGTGGGTCCTGGGGAACTGAGCCTAGGTCCTTTGTCTTTGCAGGCAAGTGACTTAACTGCTGAACCCATCTGCCTGCCCTGTTGTGAGTTGTTGTTTGTTTGTTTCTGCTACTGTTTTAGTCTTTTCTTTGGAACATGTGACCTTAATCCCACTGAGAGTGCTTATCAGCCAGTGGTACCACGTGAGTACAAGCCTAGGGGCCCGGATGCCCTAGGAACTGAGCTCAGGAAGTGAGGGCTTAGCCTTACCCTTTGGTCATACAAATCCTTTGCAGGACCCTGGAAGTCTGCTCAAGTAATGGCCCAGAACCCAGGTTTCCTGACAAGGCAGAGAGGGCCAATTTCTATCACACTATGACTAAAACATGTGTCTTGTTACTTGCAGGAGGGAGATTTCAACTTCCTTCCTTTGCCCTGCGGGAGAACACTCGTGACTCCTTCGGAGCTGAATGAGACGGGGCTCTGTCCAGGGTCAGGGAAGGCTGCGCTCACTCGGCTCTCCACAGCCTTTCAGTCCACGGAGCGTCTTGGAATCTCTGCCCTGTCTTAGCATTTGCACAGTAATCACAGACTGTGCATCTCATTCACATCACGGACTCTTTTGGGACACAGTGCATGAGGATCCCTAACTACAGAATTGCTATGATGGCCATGGGCATTTAGGCCCTGGAATGAGGAGGACAAGGGAGTCATCTATGCACCATCCACTCAACAAACACTTATTGAAACACCCTCCGTGTGCCAGCCGTTATTCTTGGTGCAGGGATATGTTTATAACCATCAAGCTCCGTGGTCTCTGGAGCATAGAGTCTAGTACAGGAGACAGACAAATCACGTACGTGTTACCAGTGTGGCACACCACATGAAATAGGCTTGAGCCAGGAAGATGATTCAGTCAGTTCAAGTGCTTTCTCTAGTGAGGAACCAGGTTCAGATCCCCAGAACCTGGATAAACTCGGCACAGTACTGAACATCTGTGTTGTCAATGCTCCTGTGGCAAGATGGGAGAATCTTCGGACACTCACAGGCCAGCCAGCCTGGAGCATGCGGCCTTGAACAGTGCTTCAAACAAGGTGGCCAGTGAGGCGTGACACCCGAGGTTGTCCTCTGCCCTACACGCCTACTCCATAGCACATGCGTGACTGTGTTCACACACACACACACACACACACACCTCTCGCACATACATACCTCACACACACATATATACACCTCACACACACATGTACACACCCCACACACACATACACACACCATACACATACATGATAAAAACACTAAAAGTACATCAGGCAGGAGAGAGGGAGAGAAGGCAAGACTTAAAAAGGCAGTAAAGGGGCTGGAGAGATGGCTTAGCGGTTAAGCGCTTGCCTGTGAAGCCTAAGGACCCCGGTTCGAGGCTTGATTCCCCAGGACTCATGTTAGCCAGATGCACAAGGGGACGCACGCGTCTGGAGCTCGTTTGCAGTGGCTGGAGGCCCTGGCGCGCCCATTCTCTCTCTATCTATCTGCCTCTTTCTCTGTCTGTCGCTCTCAAATCAATAAATAAAAATAAATAAAACAAAGAAAAAAGGCAGTAAAGATTAGAGGTTGACTGAGGAGACATGGATTAATTAATTGATGGAAAGATGGAACCAACTGGAGGAAAACATTGCAGTGCGTGCCCGCCAGTCAGTCTTCTTTCAAACAACACTTGTGTTTCACGCTAGCTTCTATCCTAGCCGGTAAGCAGTCACTTTGGCCACCATAGCCTCACTCATTGACAGGTATCTACAGCATGACACTACATGATGGATTACAAAAGGGAACTTTGCCAAATGCTTAGGATTTCGTGGAGTGAGTGAAAGAAATGTAGGACACCCTTTGCAATTACTTGTAAAGTAATTCCCTCATGAGGATTTGACATGATTCAATACTGGTTGATGCACACATGTGCCTCCCCCCCCCAAACATGCATGTACACATGCATGCACATGCAAAACAAAACAAAACCCAAACAGCAAAAAAGAACACCACATAGCTAGCGTATAATCTCATTTGAAAAACTTAGCAAAACCTCCCTGAGAATAACTGTGTGGTTGAAGCTTTAAACCAGATTTAATTAAATGTAAATAATTTTGTACTTTGTGCAATGCTTAGTTTATATTTCAAGAAAATGTCACAGTAACCCGTTTTCCCCTGATGGTGTTTTGATATATTTGAGTAGACTTTTCTAGGTGCTTAGGACACTTGAGGGGCAGGAAATACCCTGTAGGTGGTATTAGTATATCTAGTTTTCAGTTAAGGGAGAGAGAGAGAGAGAGAGGGAGGGAGAAGGAGGAGGAGGAGGAAGAGGAGGAAAAAAGTTGCTCAAGGTGAAGGTAGGAGGAACTAACCCACGGTCTCTCTAGGCTGCAACTTTGCTGCACAACACTGCCCCCTAGAGGGAACATACCTGTTTACCCTTGACACAATTCAAACCAAGCCTTCCAGAAAAAGAAAATTGTTGGGGTGCTTAGTTCCAGACCTCACAAAAAGGATTTTACATTCAGTATTTCAGCTCAGGGTGGGTTCGAATGGCAAACAAGTGCATTATCTATTGTCTAGCTATCATATTTTATGCATTCTAAAGTTTTTAAGTCCAGACCTCCCAAATTGCTAAAGTCATTATGTTTGTGTTTTCTTAACTTCTACAGGACACAGCAGGAAAGTTAAACATGTCTGATAAATGTTGAGGATCAAAATGCCTTCCCTTGTAGCTCATTCTGAAGGCAGACACTAAATAAAAAAAAAAATGAGATAAACCCTCCTGGCTCACAATGATATACTGTCTTGTCTTTGTATATCTCCAAGCAGGGGACAGATAATGGCCATGTATGATTTCAGGCAAAGCTGCTGATTTTCAGTCTCTTCAGGAAATTGTAGTGTTTCTGAAGACAATATTCCTAGTCAAAATAGATTAAGTTGAAGCCAAAGTCAAAGTTAATGATACTGTGTGTTTGGTTGGAAACAACTGGAAGGAAACCAAGTTATCATAGCAGACAGTCCACCCTATAATCCTCCTTTGTTCTTGGGGTCCTGAGACCCATGGAATGAAAAATATAACATTCTGTCTTTGAATATTTTGTATGTTGGTAGATGGGTCCAAATAGTCACTCGCTAGGATGAAGTGGAATCTAGAGAAGGAGAAGCACATGAACGTTGTAGAGAAAGAGGGACCCTTTGCTCAATTTGAGGTTTCCAAATAATGTAGGCCATCTTCAAACATCCTCTAGGGTGCAGGAGGGGTGTGCTGCTCCGCGGTAGCTAAGGGCAAGCAGCCTGATGGGAGCCACAGGACTGGAAGGCTTCTCTAATAAAGGCGGGGCTGTCAAAGCTAGTCAGCTACCAGAATCACTTCTGGGTATGTTGTCAAAACAATTGTAAGCATGGGTTTAAGGACATATATCTATCTGTCCATAGCCCAAAGATATAAGTACTCTGGGGGCTGGAGAGATGGCTTGGTGGTTAAGGCACTTGCCTACAAAGCCTAAGGACCTAGGTTTGATTCTCTAGGTCCCATGAAAGCCAGATGCACAAGGTGGTACATGCATCTGGAGATCATTTGCAGTGGCTAGAGGCCCTGGTGTACCCACTCTTTCTCTCTAATAGATAAACAAATAAATAAAAATAAATATTAAAAAATAAGTACTCTAAGTGTCTGTCAACAGATGAATGGGGGAAAAAAACATGGGACCTCTATACACTGGAATATTATCCAACCCTAGAAGAAAATTCTAGCCTAATCAACAATATGCATGGATTTTTGAGGACATTATGCTAAGTAAATGAAGTCCATGAACAAAGGATAAGTCCTGTATGATTTCGCTTTTATGTGGCGCCTAGGGGGAGCAGGTTTGTAGAGACAGAAAATAGCAAACAGGATGCTGGTTTCTAAGGACGGGAGGAGGAGGAGGTGAGCGAAATGAGAAAAGCATTGTTTCACGGGGACAAGGGTTCCACTTGGGAAGATGAAAGGCATCCTGGAGCCAGATAGGGATGGTGGTTGCATAACAATGTGAATGCCCTCAATGCCACTGAACTTCAAAGGATTAAAGCACTAAATGTCACCCTATTAAATAAAAGGTTAGAAGCTGGGCAGGGTGTCACATGCGCACAGTCTCAGCGCTCAGGAAACAGAGGTATGAAGATCGTCGCAAGTTCAAGGCCAGTCTGATCAACAGAGCAAGTTCTAGGACAGCAGGCGTTACATAGAAGACCCTGTCTCAGAAGAAAGAAAGAAAGAAGGAAGAAAGGAAGCAGGACAAAGAGTGGAGGCGAGGGTGGCACTATGGAAGGTGAAAGTGATGATGGGGATAAAAAAGGACAAAGGAACATAGCTCGAAGTAAGGTTTCCCAATTATGTCACGGCATTAAAAGAAAAGATTTAGAAGCAAAGGCAAGCCTTGCCAAATCATAATTTATTGGGTACTTACTCATTGTCAAGGATTAGAATGAGGGTTTTACAGGCATTAATTCATTTATTCTTCACAATAGAGTTATAGGGTTGGATGTACTGGTATGTATTTTTGAGATTTAGCAAGATAAACCATCTGCTTGAGGCCCACATCCAATACATGCCAACAGAGCCAGGATGTGAAGCAAGAATGTCTGATAAGCATAGCGGTTCTTTTTCTCTCCCTCTGTCTCTCTTTCTCCCCCATCTCTCTCTCTCCATCTTTCATCTCTCTTCTCTCCCACTCCCCTCTCTGGGACAGGATCTTGCTATGTAGCCCGGGGCCAACTCATGATCTCATAGAAGCAAGTCCTCTGCCTCAGCTTCCTGAGTGCTGGGGTTACAGCTGTGTGTGACCATGCTCAGTGGTTCTTAAACATTAGTGTGAATCGGAATCCCCTGGCAGGCTCTCTTAACCAAGTTTGCTGCACACGGGCCTTAGTATTTCTCAATCACTAATTGTGGGACAGGCTGTAAGGACTAACTGACCTTAAAAAGTTTTATCTCATTTTATTTTTTTTAAGATTTATTTTTATTTATTTATTTATTTGAGACACAGAGAGAGAATGTACATGCCAGGGCCTCCAGCCACTGCAAATGAACTCCAGACACATGCGCCACCATGTGCATCTATCTGGCTTACATGGGTCCTGGGAAATTGAACCGAGGTCCTTAGGCTTCACAGGCATGCGCCTTAACTGCTGTCTGCATTCATGATGAGCTACAAGAAAAGGTACTTTGATACTCAACGTTTATCAGGTGCTCAACTTTCCTGCTGTGTCCCGTCGAAGTTAAGAAAACCTCAGTTTCAGCAGGGTGTGGTGGTGCGCACCTTTAATCCCAGCACTCAGCAGGCAGAGGTAGGAGGATCACCATGAGTTCGAGGGTACCCTGAGACTACATAGTGAATTCCAGGTCAGCCTGAGCTAGAGTGAGACCCTACCTTGAAAAATAAAAAAAAAATAAAAAAATAAAAAAAAAGAAAAGAAAAGAAAAGAAAAGCTCAGTTTCCTGGTGAGGCTCATGCTGCCAGGTGGGAACCACCCGTTGAGAATTAGTGGACTCACCTATGTCCTCACTACTCCAAAGTAACATTAAGGGTTTGCTCCGTCCAAGAGGAACTTGAGGAAAGGACACACGGTAACCTGCTGATCAAAGGAGTTGGATCAGACCAGGAATGACTAGAAAGTCCACTGCCCTTCACCAGCTGTGCCTGTTTGCTCTCACACAGAGGCAGAGGCTGACTTCCATTGGCAAAGTGTGACCTTTGAGATGTTTTCCTCTGGAAATAATGGACAAAGACAGGTGGCACCATGCATTCTCATTGATCTCTTTCCTCCAGTCTATCCAGATATCCCATGTCCTTCAAGCCCATGATGAAATCCCATGTAAGGCTGAGCTCTTGGGCCACACAACTCACATTGTGTTTAAACTCCGGGTTACAGAGGTTAGGATTTAACCACGCTCTCATTGATTTATGCTTTTGTCATTCTTTCTCAGTAGTTTAAAAGCTCCTTGGGGCCAAGGCTTCTTATTTCAATGTGATCAAAACTGGCTTAGAGTACATGGGCAATCAATGGCTATGAAAAATATTTGCTCAATGTGTTATTGAGCCCCAGGACATCAGTATTAATCCACAACAATACCTGTGGCTGAAGACACCTTACTACATCCTCCAAAGTCTAAGAAGCCTGTGGGAGGATGAGCCCACTCTGAAGTCAGTGCAGGCCTTGCATAGCTCTACGTGGTGGCCATGGACGTTGGCTGGGTTGTAGAGGCACGTGGCTTCTTCCCAGGCAGGTGATGGCTGTTACAGACAGGCTTGAACAGCTACATTAAACACTCTGCTGCTTATTTCCATAACTGAATTTTTACATTATTCTACTAGTTTCTCATCTTTGTTTCTTCTCTCACATTAGACTTATTAATAAGTGCCTTAAAGGTAAGAAAAACGGGGCATGATAACAGGTGGTGGCAGGAGGATCAGGAGTTCATTCTCAGCTCCCTAACAAGTTCAATACTAACCTGGGCTTCATGAGACTCCCCCCTCCTGCCAAAAAAAAGGAAAGGACTAGTGTCTAGGAAAGTATACTAAATGTGATAGGCCACTACAATAAATGTTTGTTGAATAAAGTAAAGTGAAGGCTACGGTTTGAACATAGCTTGGGTATGTTCCATAAAGTTTCATGTGTTTGGGAGCCTGACGTCTAGTGTGGTGGTGTTGAGAGATGGTGGAAACTTTAAGAAATGGGTCTCTAAGTGGGAAATTGAAAGACTGGTTGCCCTGCCCTCCTTGCTCTGGTCTCCTGTCCAGTAATGTGATCTCCGCCTCTTAGGTACTGCTACCATGGTGACATCATGTCCTCCCCAGAGCTGAGTGGACACCAAAGGCATATCCTGGAGTATCCAGAAATGTGAACTAAATAAACCTTTTCATAAAGGTGTCCTGACTTGGATATTTTGTTATAATAATAACAACAAAAAAAATGGGGCCAAGAGTAGTGGCGCTGATTTGTAATTCTAGCACTCTCGAGCCAGAGCCAGGAGACTTGTGAGTTTGATGCCAGCTGGGGCTAAATGACATGATCTTGCCATAGAAAAATAAAGAAACAAAAAGGATTACTAATACAGAATATAGAATGTAATCAGTGTCTGAATGTTTGGAGCTGCAGATGGTAGCAGAGAGTAAAATGCTTTGGACGGGCTTGGAAAAACAGCAAGGTGCTAGGTAAACTTTAGGAAGAAAAAGTTAACGGTACCCTCTAAGTTTTGATAGATTTCCTTTGCAGAGTCCCACAATGAGTTTTCTTAGCTCATTGCCACACGAAAAGATGGATGGTTTAATCTCCCTGTTATGTGTGAGAAAAATATGTTTGTCTGATTTCATAAATGCCACAACTTTTCAGCATCAGTTTTCCATGATAATTTAATCAAATCAGGACATGGTTTTCTTGTATAATTGTGATATACATCTTGAAGGCCTTTATGGAGATGTACACATTTTTGTTTTGTTTTGTTTTATTTTTCAAGGTAGAGTCTCACTCTCTAGTCCAGGCTGACTGGGAATTCACTATGTAGTCTCAAGGTGGCCTCAAACTCACAGCGATCCTCCTACCTCTGCCTCCCGAGTGCTGGGATTAAAGGTGTGTGCCACCAAGCCTGACCTTGGAGATGTGTATTTGAAAAAGAAGTACCATAAAAATGTGAGTCTAGAGTTGTGGCTCAGTTAGTAGAGTGCTTGCTAAGTATGCATGAGGCTCTGGGTTCCACCCCTGGTATAGCCTAAAACTGAGTGTGATGACTTATGTCTGTAACCCTCGCACTTAGTAGGTGAATGGAGAAGAATCAGAAGTTCATGGTCGTCTTTGCTATGTAGCAAGTTTAAGACTAGCCTGGGCTACATGAGACCCTGAAATTAAAAAAGAAAAACACTCATGAAGTAACTATAGAAGTACAGCAATGCTCATAAGTGCTGTTTTCTCTTAGAAGAGCATACTCCAGTTGATCTCCTAAAAACACCTGCTTGTCACTTGGCCTTTGTAGTACACTTCAGTGTGGTCACAAGGTGTTATCAGTGTCCCAGCATATCTCAGGAAGGTACTTCACTGTCCCTTTTGAAGCTGCATGGACCCGTGACTTGCTTTGGCCTACAAAATTTAACAAATGGGCTATTCATCACTCCCTGGCAGAATCTTTTTTTTTTTCCAAATTTTTATTTATTTATTTGAGAGAGAAAGAAAAGAGAGGCAGAGAGGCAGAGAGACAGACAGAGAGTGGGGACACCAGAACCTCTAGCCACTGCAAACTAACTCTAGACACATATGCCATTTTGTGCATCTGGCTTTATGTGGGTGCTGTGGAATCAAACGTAGGTTCCTAAGGCTTTGCAGGCAAGTGCCTTAGCTGCTGAGCCATCTCTCCAGCCCCTGACAGAGTCTTTAAAAGCCAGCATACAGAATCCTGATTTGTACTTCCTATTGCACTGGTGATGGGTCACACTAAAGTGTGCCTCAGCCTGAGGTCTCTGAGTAACCTC
Source organism: Dipus sagitta (assembly GCA_036346955.1). Classification (NCBI taxonomy): domain Eukaryota; kingdom Metazoa; phylum Chordata; class Mammalia; order Rodentia; family Dipodidae; genus Dipus; species Dipus sagitta. The sequence goes on from CM070777.1 coordinate 140,348,930, forward strand.
TATGAGTTATATTGGTAGTTCTCCTCACGGGGGAGTCAACGTGATCAAAGGAAATGCTCCTTTGAAGTGTGTTTGTGGAATAACTGGACAGGTGTATATGTTTCAACTCCCTCCTTTCATTGGATGACATTAGTTTATAGTATATCATGATCTGTGTGAGGAACAGTACTGGCTTTAAAAGCCTCAAAGGATCAGCAGTTCTTCCTCATGTAGAAATTGTAAGTTGGGCTGGAGGGATGGCTTAGTGGTTAAGGTATTTGCCTGCAAAGCCGGAGGACCTCGGTTAGATTCCCCAGGACCCACATTAGCCAGATGCGCAAGGGGGCACATGCATCTGGAGTTTGGTTGCAGTGACTGGAGGCCTTCGTGCACCCATTCTCTCATTCTCTTTCCCTCTTTCTCTATCAAATGAATAAATAAACAAATAAATAAATAAATAAAAAATTTTTAAAAAGGAATTGTAAGTCATGGTGGAATTGGAGATCTGGGACAAAGTGGGAGGTCCTATCTGAAACTACGTTTTCACAGTCCAAGGAGTCAGCTTTATTTTGTTGGTATGTACCTGCCTCTGTGTTGGCTAAGGGTTCTGTGCTGATTATGGAGGGTTTTATTGACTGCTGTCTTCACTTCAAAACTAGCCCAGTACTTGGCACATGACACATAGGCTTGAAAGCTGAGTCTCCAGAGCCCTATTGGGGAAGAGGTATGTTACTTGGGACAGATCTTGAGTCCAGCCCTAAAGTGTATGGAGAGTAGTTTGAAGCTCTGGCTATTTGTGCTGTTGATGTTAGCTTGCTGTTTGGTGGTGTCTCTCTGCTTGGATTTATGGGAAAGAATTAGATTTTTCTACCACTGATGATGTTCCCCTGAAATTTGTAAGCCTGAAATAAGCCCTTTCCTCTGATCAGCTGTGTCTGATTGGATATTTGTCCCAGCAATGGGAGCTGACTGCAACAGTAAATTGGTACCAGGAGCGGGGTTGTTGCTGTGATGAATCTGGAGGAATGTGGAAAGACTTGGTACTTTGGATTAGAGAAACCTTACAACACTGTGGTAAGCAGAACTTGATGGGCTATTCCGCTGGGAGTTTGAAACTGTTAAATACAGAGAGCACTGTGAGGCTTGCTTGGCTTATAAACTTTCAAAGGGGAAGCAGAACATTTTGTTGGAACTGGGCTACTGCCATAGAGATTGGCTGCATTATTATGACCATGCCCAGAGAGTTTGATCAAGATTGAATTTAAAAGTAATAGACTAATGTGCTTGGTGGAAGATATAGAACAGATATGAATGGTTATAGTTTATCACAGAAAAAATTCAAACAAGTTTAAAGTTACAGGTACAGAGATTGTTTTTGTGTTACTGAAGCTGCAATTGTAAACAGATTACCAACATTGAGGGTGGGCCAACTGCTTTGCATTGGGACAATGGAAAATATGTCTAAGGATGAAATCTACCCAGGAAAAGCTCAATGAGTAGGAATGTAATTCCTTTAACAAGGAATACACTTAAATAAAGAATTTAAAGGCATATGCTGCACTTCAAGGTCAAGATTTATTTTCCATCTGAATTTACAATTTAGCTGCACATCTGGTATTAGCATGAAAAATGCAAGGAAGCTGGTTATGAAGTGCATATAGTTCCAGCTGCTGGTGAGATGCAGCATGTGAAACAGGGTTGAATCCCTGTGTAGAGGCCCACTAAGGCCACTGTATGAAGATAACCAGAGTCCTGCTGTATTGGAGGCCAAAAAAAGCCATTGCATGGAGCTACAAAGATGGACCGTGGTTTTCAGTGTAGACCCAAAGATGTTTTGGAGCTATCAGGACTATGTAATGGCTACCATGAAGCACTGTTGGCTTGGAATGAGAGTTTTCCCTGGGCTACTCAGCCCAACTGGAAGTACAGAATTGGAAAATCCAGAGGCTGCCTTCACTGGTTAAAGATGTTGGACTTGAACTGCGGGTATTTGATGTTTACCTGACAGTTACTTATTTACATTGGTCTAGTCTCTCCTTGTTATGCCTTTTTATAATGGAAATGTTTACTCTATATCATTATCTGTAAGAAGAATGTAACTTGTTTGATTTTACAGGACTCGTAGTAAAGAGAAAGCCTTAAATCTCAGATGAGATTTGAGACTTTTGAACAATGTTAAAGTTGAACTGAATAACATTTGCACTGTGAGATGGTCATGAGCCTATGAGGTCCAGGGACAGAATGTCGTGGTTTGATTCTATAGCCCCATAGACTCAAGCTTGAAACTTGAGTCTCCAGTGGGCAGAGCCCTACTGGCAAAGAGGGACAGATCTTGAGTTCAACCCTAAGGTGTATGAAGAGCAGTTTTAAGCACTGGCCTATCATGCTGTTGGTGTTTGTTGGCTGTTTGGTGTTGTCTCTCTTCTTGGATTTATGGAAGAGGGCCTACTTTTCCACCATTGATTGGATTCCCCTGGAATTTGTAAGCCTGAAATACTCTTTTCTCCAGAAACTGTGTCTGGTTAGATGTTTGTCCCAGCAATGAGGAGCTGAGTGTAACTGTGAATAAGTGAGTGACTCCATCTCAGGATATAGGTTCCAAGGCCTAAGCAAGATTAGCAGATAAGAAGCTTGTACTCTGACAGTCAGCTAGGCTCCCTAAAGTTTCTACGTAGGGACAAGAAAGGCAAAGGGATCTAGGCCTTCCTAAGGTCTTATGAAGTTTGGAGACCATTGTGAAGTTTGGAGATCTGGAAAGATCTTGAATTTAACATTGCAAAGCATGTTTCATTGATGAAGATGTGGGAGAGAATGGGCTAGAAATCCCTGTTAGAGAGATCAACAGTTGTGTGGGCTGCTTGTAGACACACTGGTACCAAACCCTCCTAGGTCTCAGAAGAGCATCCCATTTCCAGGATTAAGTCACCTGTGCTTAGAACATTTATCTTTCTTGTTTGAAGGCACATAAGGCTCTTAACTGTATACAATAGTGACCATTTATTGAACACTTCTGTGTTATGCATTTACTGAGTACTTATCTGTCTTATCTACTTTAATTTTCACAGTATTGCCAAAGGGAGGTACCACTATTCTCATTTTAAAGATAAGAACTTAGGCATAGTTCAAATCCATGGATGAATGTCTACAATTTCTCATGCCATCAACCACTATGAAGAACCCCAAAATTTGCTTTATTTTTAGGTTTGGCTGTGTGTATATGTGCGCAGTGTGCTTATTTTATCGATTTTTTTTTACATGTATATGTGTGTGAGTGATGTGTGTAGTATGTGTGCTCCTATATGTGTGGGTGAATGTGTGTGTGCCTGTGGAGCCTAGAGATCAACGAGTTATCTTCCTCAATCATTCCTCACTTTGTTCTTTGAAACAGGGCTTTTCAGTATACCTAGAACTCGCTGATTAGGTTAAACTAACTAGCCAGTGAGCCCCCAGGGACTCTGTTGGGAATATAGGCATGTACCACTATGCCTGGCATTTTACATGGGTTCTGGGGATCAGGACACAGGTCCTCATGATTTCATGGCAAGCACTTAACCCACTGAACCATCACCTCAACCCATTTTAGTATCTTTTACAGGATGTTGCTTCTATGACTTTTCAGGCATGTCGGAGGGATCAGGTCTTTTTCATTCTGATCATTGGAGGGAGGGTGAAGAAACATGGCCATAGTCTTAGGGCAAAGAATACATTTCTAGATGAGATATGAACTAAAATAGGGTCTAAGGTGTACCCCAAAGTCTCTGCCTCTTGGTACTTGAATCTTTGTGGACTGCTTTCCCCCAGACTGTGAAGGAGGGACCTGTAACTTGATTCTAACCACCAAAATTGGGCAAAGACAGTGAAGTGTGACTCTTTATGGTTGCATTAGGTCATGTGAGACTTGGTCTTCCTAGTATACTCACTATGGTTAGGTCATGGGTGCTCACTAGGAAGTCTCCAGATCACCATCAGACTTGGAGTAAGTAAGCTGTCATGAATCCGACAGTAGCGAGGAAACATTGAAAAAGCTGAGGGAGAACAGAAGGCATATCTGTCCCCAGTCAAGCCTGATGAAAACTCAGCCTTGACCAACAACTTCTTCCTTTGAAGCCTGTTGAAGCCCTATGAGGAAGACCCACCTCAGCTCTGCCCAGATATTTTTTCTATAGAGAAAGAGAGAGAGAGAGAGAGAGAGAGAGAGAGAGAGAGAGAGAGAGAATTGGCATGCCAGGGCCTCAGCCACTGGAACTGAACTCCAGACCCTTGCGCCACCTACTGGGCATGTGTGACCTTGTGCTTGCCTCACTTTTGTGTGTCTGGCTTACATGGGATCTGGAGAATAGAACATGGGTCCTTAGGCTTTGCAAGCAAGTGCCTTAAATGCTAAGACATCTCTCCAGCCCCTCGTTTTTTGATTTCTTTTTTTTTAATTTAATTTAATTTTTTATTATTGACAACTTCCATAATTATAGACCATAAACCATGATAATTACCTTCTCCCCTGACTTTCCTCTTCACAACTCCACTCTCTATCATATCCCTTCCCCCTCTCAATCAATCTCTCTTTTAGTTTGATGTCATCATTTTTTCCTCCTATTTATACTGGTCTTGTGTGGTTAGTGCCAGTCACTGTGAGGTCATGGATAGCCAGGTCATTTTGTGTCTGAAAGAGTGCATTGTAAGTTCTATCCTTCCTTTGGCTCTTACATTCATTCTGCTACCTCTTCCGCAATGGACCCTGTCTGCTTAGATTCTTTTTTTTTTTTTTTTTCTGGTTTTTCAAGGTAGGGTCTTACTCTAGCTCAGGCTGACCTGGAATTCACTATATAGTCTTAGGGTAGCCTCAAAGTCACGGAGATCCTTAGCTCTTCCTCCCAAGTGCTGGGATTAAAGATGTGTGCTATCATGTCTGGCTTTGCTCAGATTCTTGATCCATGAAAACTATGAAATAATCAATGTGATCTCTGTTAAGTGGCTACTTTACATGGCTACTTTTATGATAACTTGTTACACAACATAAAATAAAAACCCAGGCTGTTACTTTGAAAAAAAAAAAAGCACCAGCAACTATTTCATTAAGAACTTGGATAGATCAAGGCTGTTCTTGTGTTTCCACTGTTGGTGGAAATCAGTCCAGGAAAGACCTCCTCGGAGGGTGATGGGAGACTGTTTTCTCTGTTCTCCCTCCCTTTCTTCTCCACCCAGCCCTCTCCCTCTCAGCTGGCCCCATGAGTCCTGGCTCTAAGCTGCCACTGGATCTCAGCAGTTAGAGAGACGTCTCAGTCTCTGGGGACTGTTGGAACAAACTGCCACAAAGCAGGTGGCTTGCAAACAAACAGGAGCACAGTGCTCACACTTCTGGAAGCTGGAAAGTCCAAGATGAAATGCCTGCAGGTCCAGTATCTATCTGATAAGATGCCCACTTCCTCATGGACTCTCTTCTCCTTCTAACCTCCCAGGGTAGGAGGGATGTCTTTGTGCTGTTGTATAAGGTGGTGGGTGCCAGTCATGAATCCACCACCTTCATGACCTAATGACCTCCAAAGGCCCCACTTCCAAGCACCATCACCTTTGGGGTTAGGATTTTGATATGAACTTGTGGGGGATACATTCAGTCCACTATGAAAGGATTGACTCTTTTGTGTACTGACCATTACAGGGAGATGAAGGAAAATGGTTCACTCCAAGGTAAAAAAAAAAAAAAAAAAAAGATAAATCTGTTTTTACTTTTTTTTAAAAATTTTTTTCTTATTTTTATTTATTTATTTGAGAGTGACATACAGAGAGAGAAAGAGGCAGATAGAGAGAGAGAGAGAGAGAGAGAGAGAATGGGTGCGCCAGGGCTTCCAGCCACTGCAAACGAACTCCAGATGCGTGCACCCCCTTGTACATCTGGCTAACGTGGGTCCTGGGGAATGGAGCCTCAAACGGGGTCCTTAGGCTTCACAGGCAAGTGCTTAACCACTAAGCCATCTCTCCAGCCCAAAATCTGTTTTTACTTTAAGATACATATTGAGGGGCTGAGAAAGTGGATCAGGAGATAAAGTGCTTGCCATGAAAGAATGAGGACCAGAATTCAGATCCTCAGCACCCACATCAAAATGTCTGCTATAGGGGCTGGATAGATGGTTGAGGCATTTGCCTGCAAAGCCAAAGAATCCAGGTTCAATTCTCCAGGACCCATGTAAGCCATATGCACAAGGGGACACATGCATCCAGAGTTTGTTTGCAGTGGCTGGAGGCCTTGGAGCACCCGTTCTCTCCCTTCTCCCCCATACCTCTTTCTCTCTCTCAAATAAATAAATAATTTAAAGAAAATGTCCACTATGGTGGCAGATTCCTGAAATCCCAGTGGTGGGGAGGCAGAAACAAGGCACAGAGGCTCACTGGCTAGCTAGTTTAGCCAAATCAGTGAGCTCTGGAGTCAGTGAGAGATCCTATCTCTAAGATAAATAATAATAGGATGAAAGAGTAATTGAGGAAGGTGCCCAATGTTGACCTCGGGCCTTCACATATGCTCACATTCACGTGCACCCCCACATACATATGAGCAAATATGTGTACACACACGTACATGAAAGAGTAGATATTGGCCCCTTTCATGATATATTTCTTTGCATTATTATACCAGGAGTTTCTGTTGTGTTCCTCTATGCTTCCAAAGAGCCCCCTTTGTTAGTTAAGTTGGTATGGAATGAAGTCCAAAAGACTGCCTAGCTAACAACCTCGCAGCCAGGAATGAGGGGAAAGAAGAAAGTTCTAACTGCTCTCGCCTCTTATCGGAAAAGGTTTTCTGTTGCTGAGAGGAGGGGAACTGCAGGTCAAGGGCCACATTCCTTTGATTGTACTGTAATAATAAAGCTTTTTTTTTTCACAAAAATAAAGAATAAGCAAAGTTTGTGTTTAATGAATCGCATGGGCAAATCTAGTCATTGTCCCTCTTGCTGCGTTGTGTTTGTGCTGGCTGAAGCCTAAAGTGTTCTAAGACCGAATGTCATGGGGGTTTGGGTGGGGAGTTGATCCCGGGTGGAGAGGGCAGGTGACCTACTGACCACATTCCAGTCCCCTCCCTGCAAACAAAGCAACCGCTGTGCCAGTCCTCCCTCACCGGGCTCAGCCGAGGGACAGTCCGAGGGTGGGTGTTTGGCCAGTTTGCTGCAAGGAGGAAAGGGTGGGTAGCTTCGTCCTGCATGAGGAGGCAAAGATGCCATTCCTCTATTTTGGTTGGATATCTTTGCAGAGCAACTTCACCTGTCAAAACATGATGAAAAAATGGAAATAGACCAAAAAAGAATGAGGCAGGAACCAGTAAGACAATGAGTTCAACCGTACCAGAGCCTTAGACACAATCTGTGAAATGCGACTGCATTTCGTTCTATGGCTGCTGAGCTGACTGCTCTTGGCTACCCTGTCTGTCCAGCTGCCTCTCCCACCTTCCACCACCCCCATCTCTCTCCGTGTTAGTGTACTTACCGTCTACAACTAACAAGGAACTGTGTTATGCGGACAAAATGAATATGTCAAACCACTGTCTCCTGTGTAGATACAGTCATAAGTAACTAATTTCTACACATCAGAGATCAAACATATTGCAGTGGTTTGAATGTGTCCTATAAAAATTCCATGTACTAAAAAGTTAATGGCCAAATTCATACGCTAATAGTGTTTAGAGTTACGGGTCTTTGGGAAATAGTCAGGATTAGATGAAGCAGTGATTGGGAGGACTCCATGATGGCACTGACAACTTTATAAGGAGAGGCCTGAGTGAGCAAGCTTTCTCTGCCTTGCTGTGTGATAACCTCCACTACATTAGGATGCAGCAAGCGCGCTCTCTCCATACGCTAAGGCTAAGCCTTGCATTCCCCTCCAAAAATATGACCTAAACTAATCCTTATTCTTCATAAATAGCCTCACTGCAGTATTCAGTTATAGCAACAGAAAATAGACTAAGACATATATTAACTTGTTTTGTAAAATGTCTTTCATCACTGACTTTAGTAATTTCCAGCTACTTAAGGTAGTTTTATTTTGCATGTGTGTTGAGTTTGTGTGTAGTGTGTGCAATGTGTCGTGTATGCATATGTGTGTGCCAATGTGTGCACTCCATGCACGTGCATGTGGAGCCCAGAGGAGAATATCGATGTCCTTCTCTTACAGTTCATTAGCATAGTTCTCTTTGAAATTTTTTCATATTGAGATGGGCCTCAACCTTAGATGCTATCCATTGGCCACATCCAGCTTTTTACATGGGTTCTGGGGAGTCAAATTTAGTGGTATCCAACTAGAGAGACCCTCATGCTTAAGTGGTAAGCACTCTTAACAGTTGAGCCATCTCCCCAGTCCAAGATATAATTTTGTTTGTTTGTTTTTGTTTTGTTTTTCCAAGGCAGGGTCTCACTCTAGCCTAGGCTGTCCCAGAACTCACTCTGTACTCCCAGGCTGGCCTTGACATCATAGAAATTCTCCCACTTCTGCCTCCTAAGTGCTGGGATCAAAGGCATGCACTACAGTTTTATTTCATGTACAGTTTTATAAGCCAAGTGCTTTCTCATACTTTTCTCATCTAGTGGCCTGAATATACACATTTCTTCTCAGAGGAATCTCAAAATGTTCCCGTTTTTTTTCTTAGTTCATTTAAAAAATTTTTATTTTATTTTATTTTATTTGACAGAAAAAGAGGAACAGCGGGGGGGGGGAGGGGGAGGGGGCGCGCCAGGGCCTCCAGCCACTGCAAACAAACTCCAGACATGAGCACCCCCTTGGGCATCTGGCTAATGTGGGTCCTGGGGAATTGAACCTGGATCCTTTGCCTTTGTAGGCAAATGCCTTAACTGCTAGGCCATCTCTCCAGTCCCATTCCCTGTTTTAAAGACAGGGATTTGTTTTGTAGTTCAGGCTGGCCTAAAACTTACCATGTAACCCATGCTGGCTTGAACTTGTGATCCTCTTATCTCCGTCTTCACAGTGCTGAGATTACAGTCATCACCATGCCCAGCTAAGATGTCTTTACTTGCTCTCAGAACTCTTAGTGTAGAAATTCCTAGTTCCACCCCACCCCAAAGAAGACAGGGAAGACCATTATGGTATTGCACTGGGGGAGCCTTGCACTTATTCCCTATGAGCCCAGGCCACTTCTGGCCTGCCTCAGCTGACCTTCCTACTTGCCCATGGTGAGAAAGGTCTTGGGAATATGGAAGCTCTTATTCCTTAACTTCTAAATTTATCTGGACTTTTTCAAGCCTATTGAAATGGCATCAAGACTAATATTTTTTAATTTTTGTTCCTACCTGTACGAAACAGAATTTTAAAACTTATTTATTTACTTGAGAGACAGAGGCAAGGAGAGAGAGAGAGAAAGAGAATGAATATGGGCATACCAGGGCTTCTGGACATTGCAAATGAATTCCACATGCATGCGCCACCATGTATATCTGCCTTATGTGGGTACTGGCAAATTGAAACTGAGTATTTAGTGTTTGCAGGCAAGTACCTTAACCACTAAGCCATCTCTCCAGCCCCAAACAGTACTTTTTTCCTCTGTAAATACTTTTTTAGTAACAACATATTTTGTATGGATACATCATGTATTGGTATCCCTCTTTTCCTTTGTCCCTGCCCTCATTTCGTTGGAGACACTCCTCAGTGGGGTTGCAGGCATTCCCCATGGGGTTGTGGGTTGTGTGTTGTGGGAGCAGCAGTCAATTATTTTGGGGGGGGCAATGCCTCTGGGCATGATGTCTCAACCTGTAGCTCTTCCAATCTTTCTGCACCCTCTTCTGCAAAGTTTCCTGAGCTGTGGTGGGTGAGTCTTAAGTCTACTTCAGTGATGAGCTCTTAGGAGCCTTTGGATCTCTGCTTTGGTAGGTGTTGAGTGTCCTCAGGGTCTGTCTCCTTCATCCTGGTGCTGATTATCAGGTTCAGCATGGAAGCAGCACTCTTGCTCCTCTCCCCAGTTCCTCTGTGGATTCAGCTGTGGCTTGGCTGAAGTGTGAGGGGTAGTTTATCTACTTGAGTCTCATTACCTTCTGAAAAAGAAAAACAGATCCTCCAATGGAGAGTAAAGTCAGCATAGTTTAAATGGAATAAAAATTATTAATTTAGAGAGAATTTAAGGTATGTAGCGCCTCTTTTAGCCAAAGACTAGTGAGAGCTTGACACTAGAGAGCATAATCTTTGTCTCCATAGGATTCTGATCTGAATCCCAATTCCAGATATGGGTTCCTTTACACTCAGTGGATCTCTTAGTCAATCAGAAAGCTATTGGTTACTCACTGAGGCTGTGTGCCACTGTTGCACTGGCGTGTACATCCTGTCAAGGTGTTTGCTTCTGAGTAGCTTAGACCTCTGGTTGCTCAGACCATTGTTGGCCACTTCCCCCAGTAGCTCATGTAGTGCTTTCCAGCACTAGACTGGGCTATCTGGGGACTGGCTTTCTTCCAGATTCTGGCCAGGTCTCTCCATGCTCTGTGTTGGCAGCATATGGTGTCTTCAGCAATAAGGTCTTACATTTTTGCCTCAGGTGGGTAATCAAGTACTTTGACAGAAAGTTTCTTGTTTTGGAGACCTCTTGGGTCTCTCTGATCAACAGCTCATTGTGGGTAACTGGGAGTTACAGACCAGAGAGAAAAAAATATCTTTTAAAGCTTAGGCTTCATCCAACCTCTCCAGGGCCCTTCTTTTCCTGTGCTCCCCTGGGTTATAGCTTTTAGTCTATCTCTAAGGATAAAAATAGTTATGGTATTAGTTCATTTTGGATTTAGTTTTGTGTTTGTCAAAACAGAACTTTTAATAGTGATAGCAAAAAAGGGAAAAAAAAAAAGAAAGAAACACCAACACCAAAACAAGTTGTACCTTTGATACCTTCATGGGTGCTATCAGATACTGATGTATCAAATATACATTATGCTACAAAATTAAAAGGAAATCTGTGCCAAGGAGGCATAACATACATAGCATTATTAAATAAAATTTAATGTTGTAAATATTTCTTCATTTGTATAAAACTATAACTGGCTGGGTGTGGTGGCACAAGCCTTTAACCCCAGCACTCGGGTGGCAGAGGTAGGAGGATCGCCATGAGTTTGAGGCCACCCTGAGACTACATAGTGAATTCCAGGTTGGCCTGAGCTAGAGTGAGACCCTACCTCAAAAAAAAAAAAAAAACCAAACTATAACTATATTCTTTAAAATTGGCGATGGTTAACAAATAGTATCTCTTGGGAAGAACTCTCTTTTCTTTTGAAATTAGGAACTTCCTCTTTCTTAGTGTTGAAATATGACCTCTTTTCTGAAATGATGGAAATGGTGGCTTTTTGTTATTGTTGTTGTTGGCAAAATGAATCTTTTGGCAACTTTGTTGGCTCTCCCAGCTGCTCTGGGAATTCTTACTGTCCTGAAAAAGTGAAGTCTGGGAATCACTAATATCATCATTCCAAAATAAAGGAGAGTAAGCAAGACATAAAATTCAATGTAAATTATGAACTCAGAACTTTTTTGTCAGCATTTTTAATATACTCCACTGTATATAATTTCACTTTCTGAAAGAACAGAAATTGTGGAAATGAATATATATATAGCTCCATACTGTCAAATATCACAATGCTTTAGAACATGGATTTTTTTTTTTTTTTTTTTTTGCTAAGTCACGCGCTATAAAGGTTTATGTTACGGTTGTTTGCAACTACTGTCTGTGTAGATGCTTGCATGGACGGTTTCGTTCTTGCTGTCACATGAGTCCTATGCACCAGTGAAGGCTGAAAAATGTGCTCTGTGACAGTCAGGAGGTGTCTCATGCTTTCTATCAAAGCACGGATGCAAGACCGATGGAACCCATGGAAATGAGCTTCTGCCTGTAGCCATTGTTTTCCTTTGCATCATATTATATCAGGGAGCCATTCCAATGAAGTGTGAAAATAAGTTCCTTGTGAATTCAGTGTTCTACTTGCGAAATTTGAAGCATCTGTACGGTTTTGCTCTGCTCAAGAGCTTTCCAAGGATGTAAAAATAGGAACAGATTGGATGTCTCCCCTCATTTCCATCTATGCCCCAATTCAAATGCATCTAATTTTGCCTCATTAGAAAGCAGAGCCCTTTCCTTGGTCCGTGTCATCTCCATTTCAATGAGCTGCAGCCAGAAAACTGTTTGCCTGAGTCCCAAAGGTTTGCGAGAGGCTGAGGGCTTCACCCTACAGCAAGCAGTTTCATATCAATTAGCAGAAACAGTGGGAGTAGTTTGTCAGTGTTTCCCACTCAGCCTGAGGCCGGAGATGGGCAGTATTGAGTCCTACAGTGTTTTGAAAAGTCTTCCCTCTTTGGATAACTTTAACATTCCAAATTTGGCAAGGGTGTTAGATACAATGGGTTGCAATTTTGACAACTGGATTTCAATTTAGCTTTGCTTGTTTATTTGCGACAGCATCTTAGCCCTCCTAACTTGTGATCTTCTGGCTTAAACCTTCTTAGTGTTGGGGTTATAGGTATTTACCACCACAACTGGATTCTCTCTCTCTTTCACTCACTTTAATTTTTAAATCTTGAGACACAGTCTTGCTAAATTGACCAAGTTGGACTTGAACTCACTCTTTAGCCCAGACAGGCATTAACTAATTTGTAATTCTCTTACCTTATCTTTTCAAGTAGCTCAGATTAAAAGCCCTTTTTTTTTTTTCTTTTGGTTGAGACAGGGTCATGCTGTGTATCCCTACCTGGCTTGGAACCTCCTGTGTAGCCCAGACTGGCCTCAAATTTATGGCAATCCTCCTGCCTCAGCTTCCCAAGTGTTGTGATATAGGTGGGCAGCTACTACACCTGGCTTTGGGTTCTCAAATAATAAAACTTTTCACATTAATTGTTTTTTGTGGCTAATAGGGACTTAGAAAATACAGAAGTCTTAGTGATGTCAGAAAACAGTAAAAAAAAAAAGGGGGGGGGGAACCAAGGGCTAGGGCTAGGGCTGGAGACATGGCTTAGCAGTTAAGGTAAGGTGTTTGCCTGAGAAGTCTGGGGACCCACGTTCGATTCCCCAGGACCCACATAAGCCAGATACACATGGTGGCGCATGCATCTGGAGTCTGTTTGCAGTGGCCTCGAGGCCCTGGCATGCCCATTTTCTCTCTCTCTCTCTCTCTTTGTTTATAAAATGGAAAACTTTATTATTTAAAGCAAAGGCACAAGTAAACATTTATGGGTTATCATACAGTGTTACAATAAAAAATCCAATAGAGCTGGGCATGGTGGGGCATGCCTTTAATCCCAGCACTTGGGAGGCAGAGGTAGGAGGATCACCATGAGTTCGAGGCCACCCTGAGATTACATAGTGAATTCCAGGCCAGCCTGGGCTAGAGTGAAACCCTACCTTGGAAAAAAATTTCTAATAGAATATTGAAATACATCATAACTCTGCATCTTGTATGTATTATCTTGTCATCTCTTCTCTGGATTTAAGAGGTATGCAGATTAATGGATGTATGTGAAAAATGTGAGTTATAAACAGCATTCCTTCTACTTTTAACTAGAATTTTTAATTTCAGGGTTAAATTACAATGAATTGATTGAAAAACTTATCCTTTTGTTCATATATAGCAACAAATTTTTCAAGCTAAAACTTAATGTTTTAATAAGCAAATAATTGATGTTACAAAATGTTAGCTGTGAATATCTGGCATGCCCATTCTCTTTCTCTCTCTCTCAAATAAATAGATAAAATATATTTTAAAATATCCAATAATAGCCAATCACCTCAAATTGATAATTATATGAAAATATCACATTAAGAACATTCTAAAAGAAAGATAGAGTAGAAAGAGGAATAAATTCACAGAAAATTGTCCCAAGACACTAAAGTTTCTGAGCATTTTAAGCTAAAACTATGTATAAGTACTAAGTTCTTACTAAAGCATAGAAGAGGCTAATATTTCTTTGCAGGAAGAAACCATTAGCTAATCCACAAATTATACTTGTATTTATTCTTCCATTATGAAGGATATGCATTTGTTAGCTTAAGCAAGATCTCCTGCCTTACCCAGTTTCCCTGTGGAAAAAATAATATTGACTAAGCCTCTGATTCTGCCTGATATGAAATTAATATACACTCAGAATCATGGAAACTTTCAGCTGGAAAGTACCTTTGAATGAAATTTAACTTGCGCCTTTCACATCACTTATCACTTACAGGAAGTAATGATAAATGTCATCAAGATAGAAAGCTTAAATAATTATATAGGTCAGTAGTACAAATGAGGTCCTAGTTAACACTCTAGAAATGCCAGTCTGATTACAAAATTCTGCACAGATGAGGGAAACTGAGACTAAGAGTAGTCCACGACACAATGATCTCTAGCCCTTGGTAATGAATCTAAGTTCAGCACAAGGAAATCTTGTAAACCTACTGCAAACGGACTGCTGGGGCCTCTGTTCAGGGAAGCAGCTTTTTCCAAAGATCAATAGATTCCCAGAGGAGGGTAAGAGACATTGGGAAAAAAAAAATAAAAGGAAGCTACTGAGACATGACCCCAGACCAGAATTGCGCTTTGCAGGAATCTATAGAGGACTAGAATACACTTTCCCAAAATGTGAAGGGTTATCGAGCTGAGGGTAGTAAGCAAGTATGCAGGAGAGCTTTCCCATTTCCCTTTGTATAGAAGCCAGGCATAAATTTAAAAAGATAAGTGGTACCTCGTCCCCACCTCACCTCACCAACACATACACATGACCAAAGAGAACACAGATTAACCATTAAGACAGCTTGAAGCCCGGCATGGTGGTACATGCTTGTAATCCCAGCACTTGGGAGGCAGAGGCAGGAGGATCTAGATCAAGTTCAAGGTCATCCTCCTTGAGCTGCCTATTGAATTCATGGCCAGCCTGGGCTACTTCAGACCTTGTCTCAAAAACAAAACAAGATAGCTTGAGACCCTCACTGGTCTATCAATGATGTGTAGTGATTTATAGTGACAGGTGTTCTTAAGTGGCCTTTATCTGACATGTGTTTGTTCTTCCCAAGTTATCTCTCATAGACATTCAAAGTCCATTTTCTTTGTATTGTCACTTCAATAAAACAGAACTATTTTTGTTATTGAAGATGCTATATGTAAGCATAATAAGCTGGAATCTCTGAAAACCACTCATTCAGTATCTTTCATGTATATATGAAACATACATGGTAATCAACAAACTTGTTTTTCCCTCACTGATGTCTTTGTAAGAGGAATCTGTGCCAACTAACAGCCTATTGAAATGTATTACTGCCCCCTACAGTTCTTTATTCATCTGCTTGTTTGTTGATTGTCTCCATGGGGAGAAAGAACTGTTTGCTTGGTTAGACACTTGGAGTGACCGCACTGGGCCAGTGACACAATGGATAACAGGTCTGACCACAGATCAGGAACTGAAAGTGATTTATAACTCAGTGTACATGAAAGATCCGAAATCATTGCTTCAAAACCCAGAAACAGTAGAGTCAAGTAGCCAAAACCTTGGGCCTTGGATGGCACTTCTCTTTGTTTGGTTGTGGGGTAAGAAAAAAATTACCACCCTGCAAGCCCTTGTAGGTCATGACAAAGGTTTTTGTTTTCATCACAAGGCCATTGGGAAATCACTTCAAGCCAAGTGTTTGAAACAAAGAGTGTGTTCAAATTTCTGATTGAAAAGTTTAAGTGAAGCTGGATATGGGTATTGTATGCCTTTAATGCCACATTTGGGAGGTCAGGAGTTCAAAGTCAACCTCAGCTACATAGTGAGTTCAAGGTCAGCCTAGCCACATGAGACCCTGTCATAAAACAAACAAAAAATAACAACAAAGAGAGGGAGGGAGGGAGAAAAGTACAAAAAGAGGGAGAGAAAAAGAATAAGTGATTTCTACCTTTATCTATGACTAGTTGGAATTTGGGCAAGTTATCCTGTGCCCTAGGCCTCAGATTCTTGATCTGTAAAATCACACCTTTTCATATTGATATGATGATTAAGTGAAATACTGCTTTGAAGCTCCCCAAACACAATCTGTACCCTCTCAATGGATGATAATGTTATTGAGCTCTGTACGGCCATAACTAGCTGGAAAAGAACAAAAAAAAAATTGGAAAAGGGTTGGTGATAGAAAGAGAGAAGGAGGGCTGGAGAGATGGCTTAGCAGTTAAGCGCTTGCCTGTGAAGCCTAAGGACCCTGGTTTGAGGCTCGGTTCCCCAGGACCCATGTTAGCCAGATGCACAAGGAGGCGCACGCGTCTGGAGTTCGTTTGCAGTGGCTGGAAGCCCTGGTGCGCCCATTCTCTCTCTCTGCCTCTATCTGCCTCTTCCTCTCTATGTCTGTCACTCTCAAATAAATAAAACAAAAAAACAAAAAAAACAACAAAAAAAAAGAAAGAAAGAAAGAGAGAAGGAGCAGGGCAGTGAAGCCAGAGGACTGAACACACCGTCAGAATTAGTGGGAAGTGCATGACGGTCAGTGAGGACGCACTTGCCTTTTATCTACAGCCCTTTGAAATGCTGAGTCATCCAGTAACAGCAGCCTTTGTTCGCAGGGCTCATAAATTTCCAGGCCAGGCAAGGTAGTGGTTCATGCCTGTAATCCCAACACTGGGGAGGCTAAAATAAGAGGATTGAGTTCCAGGCCACTCAGAGCTACAAAGCAAGACCCTGTTTCAGAGGCTACAGAGAACTCAACACTAAATCAGACTTCCCACAGGCCTGCCATGGCTCAAGCAACATTGCAGAAGAAGAGTTGGAAAGATTGTAAGAGCCTCAGAGCGGGTAGGAATACCCTTTTTTAGCACTGTCCCCCGACGGGCACAGTTGAGGGCCCTGGGGCCACTGGAGGTTTAAGCAGACCTAAGCTGTCAGGTATGGCTAAGGGCCCCAGGCCACAGGAGGTTGCAGCAGGCCTAGACCCCGATAATCTCTCCTCAAGACTGACAGGAGTAAGGCTGCTACCTCCCCAGAACTGGGACACCTGGATGTCCTGATAAGACTTAGGTTTTGGTTTCCCCATGGCTATGTAACCTTTTACCACTCAACTGGAAGGTCCCTACATGTTAATGAGGTATCAGCCAGCAGCCTACACACAGCCAATCCCCCTGTGACTTGTACACTGTACCTTTTCCCGCCACTACATGAACACTTACAAGCCCATTCCCCCAACAAATAAACGAGCTGACACAGTCTCCTGGGTGTTTCTTCCCATTGTACTCATGGCTACTCAAGACCCTGCTCCTCAGCTGTCTGGGCACCCCTGGGAAAACGATGCACAGTGGCCCTAGAGTGACCAGGAAGCACAGCTGGCATCTGAACAGGGACCCTCTGAGATGTGCTGGGATAGTTCAGTGCTCCCTCTGAGGGACATTGGCCCCCTGTGGCCTTGCCTTTATGACTGAGGCCTGACAAGTTCTCCCTTTCCTCCTTTACTTTCAGTTCACACCATCATGAGGGACCGAATACGGCGAATGGGCAACTGACGTCTCTTGCCCAAGGCCACTCTTCAACATTGACTGAAGGCCCCTAGCCCTCTGTTTGGATCTCAACAGCCCACACGGGCATTGGCAACAACCCCCTATCTATTTCTCTCCAACACAAAAAACCAGTAACACAATAACCTCTTAAAAGCCTGAACGGCGGTCGCTGGGCTCTTAAACTTGCAGACAGGCTTGCGTCTAGACCTTTGAGGAATCCCCCTGGTGCTATCCAGCCCTTGGGAACATTGCCTTCTGGTCTTGGCATCTCCACTCTTTTTTTCTATCATGGGTAATGTCACCTCCCACCAGAAGGAGTCACAAATTCAAGGTTTATGAGCACTTCTCAAGGGTAGAGGCATTAAGCTTTCCCAGAAAGAAGCCATCTCCTTTTGGGAGGAAGTCCTCCAGATCACCCCCTGGATGATTTCTGAGGATCCATATGACCCAGACATGTAGACCCACATAGCTTATCTAGCTAGAAGATGGGAAGTTCAGAAAGGACTCCCCTTTCCTCCCAATTATAGCAGCTATTAGAGGATGTATTGGTCTTTCTAAGACCACCACCATGCCAAAATTGGATGATGAATCCAATGAGGAGGGCCCTGAGGACCAGCCAGTGATGGGCCTCAGTTCCCTCATAAAGACCATGAAGAAATTAGAAAGAAAATTACCCAGACTCCCCTATACCCACCCCCCTTTATCCATCCCTACTATCTTACCCACCTCCTGATATGGGCTGCCCCCCTCTGGACTCATGTTACACAAAAGAATTTAACATGATAAATTCCCCTGACCAGGACCCTTCTCCATCCGCCCCCTCATTGACACTCACACAACAACTATGTGAACTCCGAGATAACAATACAATACAGATACATATAATCAAGGAGTCACAGCCTTTCCTGTTAATGTCCAACCAACACAGGCTTGGCCCCTACAATGGGATCCATATCAGGCCAATGACCTTAAAGAACTCAGACAGGCAGTCAGGAAGGATGGAACCCATGTGCCATGGACTAAGTCCCTCCTCCAGAGCCTATGGGGCTCCCTTAACACCCCCCAGGACTGGCATGATATCTGCCAGTCTTTGCTGCCTAGCCCCCTATTTCTTCAATGGGAAGCCCTCGGTAGAGGTGAATGCCTCCAACAAATAAGAAGGAATCAAAACTAACAAAACATCCCCTGGGGCTTTGATGAGCTGTTTGGACAGGGAAATTTTCCACAGGCGTTCCACAGGCCCAACAATCCCCAGGGTTCTAGGATTAGGTTTGCCTCTGTGCTCTTCAGGCATGGAACAGAAAAAAAAAACACCCTCTAACCCCCAGGACAATACCTCTTCCTTACTGTTCCTTCATCAAAAGCCAGAGGAAGCCCTCTCTGATTTTATACTAAGAACAAAACCCAACCTAGAGAGAAAAATTCCTGACCCAACAGCCAGGGACCTCCTCCTCAAAAATATCATTTGGGAAGGCATGACCCCAGAATGTAGGCTAGCTTGCCAAGGCCTCAAGGATGAACATTGTGATAAACGGACAGTTGCTACTCAAGGTATGGGGACTGCCTCACATAAGGCTGTTCTTTAGCACAGGCCTTCACAGTAGCCTTGAAAACTAAAGGAAAATGCTTCAATTGTAGAGAGAAAGGACATTGGAAAGGGGAATGTCCTCAACACCAGATGGCTAAGGGCTCAGATACATCTGCCCCCTTCCAAAAACAGTTCTCTCTAGATGTCTCAAGGGGTTTCACTGAAAAAAAAAAAAAGACTGCCACTCCACCTTTGACAAAGATGGCAAGCCCCTAGAGCTTTTAAACTTCAAAAGGGGCAACCCTCAGCCCTGCCAATAAGAGGGAAACCCCGTAATGTACAATGGGTAACAAGCATCCTACGGGGGGAGGGGGAGAGGGCACCCAAGGTTAGCTTTAGAGGTCGGAGGAAAAAATTTAAATGTCTAATTGATACTGGGGCAGACAAGACAATCCAAAAGCAATCTGAAGCTCCCCAACACCAGGAGCTAACACCCAGGCCCCAATTAATGGGTATAGGAGGTCCTTCACAGGTATATATTACCAAATAGAAGGACCCAGATGGAACCACAGGTCTTATTAGACCCCTAGTGGCTGATGTAACAACTAACCTGCTGGGGAGGGACATCCTTGGGGCTCAAGATGTAGTCATTGCCAGCAATATAAGGGAGAATGCATTGAGATAGGAGAATATGAGAGGTACCTTTGCCAGTGTCACTCCTAGTCCGAAAGGCCACTGTTAAACACAAAACTCCCTGCCTAGAATGGCTCTCTGGCAAGCCAACCTGGGTCGAACAGTGGCCTCTGTCAAGGGAGAGACTTGAAATCTTAAATCAGTTAGTAACAGAGCAACTCCAACTTAATCACATCCGCCCCTCACAGAGCCTGTGGAACACTGCTGTGTTTGTAATTTGAAAGAGCTCAGGAGGATGGAGGTTACTACAAGATCTCAGGGCCATCAATAAAGCTATGCTCATCTGGGACGCCCCTCAAAGGGGACAGCCCCTTGCATTGGCCATTCCAGCCAACACCCACCTCCTTGCTATCGACATCAAGGATTGTTTCTTTTCTACCCCCATGCACCCCCGAGACTGACAACGCTTTGTGTTCTCAATCCCCTCTGTCAATAACTCAGGGCCAGCCAAGTGCACTAAATGGATGGTTCTGCCACAAGGTATGGCCGATGTCCCCACTATATGCCAAGAGGGGTCGCTGCAGCACTAAAACCACACTTAGATGGGGACCTTAATATCTATCAGTACATGGATGACATCCTAGTATGGAAAAAACTCCTCCACCTCACCAGCCGAACTAAGGGATCAGTTAATACCTTTCCTCACTGAGGCAGGGTTCAAAATTGCCCCAAATAAGGTCCAACTTATCCCACCTATCACTTTTCTGGGGACAGAACTCTCCCTCACCTCTGCTCAGCCTCTTAAACCCATACTCCCCTTCCCCCAGAAGTTCACACTGGCCTCACTTCATAGCTTTCTGGGGAACCACAATTGGCTCAGACCATGGCTCTCTATTCTCACCAGTGACTGACAACCCTTATTTGATATACAAATACAAACCCATCCTCCCCCCACCCCCAGCCACTCCCTGAGCCCAGAAGCAAACCAGACATTAACCGAAATCAATAACATGTTTTCTGATATGTCCCTTCCCCTATACTCGCCAGATAGGCCAATTCAACTCATGATACTTAATTCCTTCCCTATCATCATGGGAGCACTGTATCAATCTCAGAGGATCCTAGAATGGCTCCATACCTCCACTGGTGGTGCCCCAAGAATAATGTGACGCCCTTGTGGTCATGATCAAATCCAAGAGGGACTGGGCCCTCCAAACTTTAGGCAAGGAACCTGATAGTATCATAACCCCCTTTTCCCTCTCTGATAATCAATGGCTGTTGAGAAACCATTCCCGATTTGCAATCAGCCTAATAGGCTTCCCTGGTCAAATTGACAATCACTACCCTAATGAAAAATGGATCCCTGCCATACCTCTTTTAACATGGCTTCCATCCCACCTTTTTTCAAAAAAAAAAAAAATCCCGGGAGCCCCCCTCCATTTTTTACAGATGGAAGGAAAAGGGGAGCAGCTGTGGTCCTCTACCACCCAGGGGATCAATCTCCCACCATCCACTTTAAGGAGCTTCCTGGCAGATCCCCACAATATAAGGAGCTGTATGCTATTTATCTGGCATTCCTAGAGGAAGAGGGCCCCTTTAATCTCTTTTCAGATAGAATTTATGCCATTAACTTGCTCCCCTGGCTCACCCACTCGCATAGCTGGCTAGATAAAAACCCTCTTTCACCACTGCTGACAAAGGTCTCTAACCTCATATGCAAAAGTAGGGCCCCCCTGTTTGTGCAACACATAAGGTCTCACAGCCCCTTAGCTGGCCCCCTCACTGAGCGGAACACATTAGCAGACAGGCTGGCCTCCTGTAGAGGCTCAGCAGACACTTTCATGGTCCCCTTTGAAGAAGCTAAAAAATTCCATGCTAACACCCACGTAAACCTTAAAGGAACACAATCATGCTGCCCTCTGATCCCTAAAAAACATGTCCAATGCATATTAAAAACTTGCCACTCCTGTGCTTCACTACTAACAACACCTGCCCTTCAAACAATGGGCACCGGTCCCAGAGGCCTCAAGGCCAATGCCCTTTGGCAGATCGATGTCACACACATCCCCCAATTCGGCCATCAAAAATATGTCTTCGTAACAATAAACACATACTCCCACTTTATATGGGCCATGGCACAAACAGGAGAGAGCTCAAAAAAACCTCATACATCATATGCTATCCACCTTTGCCATCGTGGGCCTCCCCTATCAAATAAAAACTGATAATGGCCTGGCCTTTACTAGCTCCTCATTCAAAGCCTTTTGCAAACAATGGAAGATTGCTCACCATATGGGAATCTCACATAACCCACAAGACCAAGGTATAATAGAAAGGACACACCACATCTTGAAAGCCCAACTTACAAAACAACAGCCCAATGCCTACCCAATCTTCAGTTGGCCATGGCCCTGACTACCTTAAACATTTTCAATATATACAAAAACTCCCAATACCCCCCATCACCCCCCAATGGCACACACCAGAGACTGCCCCTCCCATTCTGGTGCGATGATGCGATCCCTTAGATGGAATATGGAAGGGACCAGACCCTTCCTCACCACGGGAAGGGGATTTGCTTGTGTCTTCCCACAGGACCAGCCCAGGCCCATTTGGGTACTGGCCCAAAATGTCCGATTCAATCCCACCAACCAAAAAGATGGGCCCACCTGACACTGACAGATCAAGAACGGAGGAAACAGAGGAAACACCACCCCTGCCAACACCACCTGAGCCAGAAAAAGGGATCCCCCTGGAAGGGCATTAATGAGCTTGTGGACACAGCCAAAGCCGTATGTCCACCACAGGCATCCCTCTCTGCCATTTTGTTGGTGGTTTTTGCAATCTTACATTCCAATGCAAATGTCTCTCTTGCTGCCTTTCTCTGCCCCCCATGGAGGATGGCACTTTGAGGCCTGAGAGACCTATCAAGGGGTCAATAAAATCATTGGCACAGGATATTGCCCTACTCAGGGCTTCCAGGACACTGTCAGCTTTCATGTCTCCTGCAATCAAGGCATGGCATGCTTTGCCTATTGCCAAACTAACAAAGAGTGCCTTGAAAACCAGGACTATTACTACTTTTAATATTTTATTATTACTATTATTACGTTTCCTGCCACTACATGAATACTTACAAGCCCATTCCCCTAACAAATAAACGAGCTGTCCTCTGACATAGTCTCCCAGGTGTTTCTTCCTGTTGCACTCACGGCCACTCAAGACCCTGCTCCACAGTCACCTGGACACCCCTGGGAAACTGATGTTCAGCAGCCCCAGGGAGACCAGGAACCACAGTCCCCACTACCCCACAGGGACTGGGTGAGGCCTGCATCACCCCACAGTGAATACCAAAACCCCACTGAGGAGGGATTCCATAGTAATGGGAGCTGGGACAAAGGGATAAAAGAGTATAACCTGTTATAATTTATATAAAATATAATAAGATATGAAATTAAAAAAACAAGGGCTGGAGAGATGGCTTAGCATTAGGGCATTTGCCTGTAAAGCCAAAGGACCCAGGTTCAATTCCCCAGGATCCATGTAAACCAGATGCACAAGGTGGTGCATGCATCTGGAGTTTGTTTACCATGGCTGGAGGCCCTGGTGTGCCCATTCTCTCTCTCTCTCATAAATAAATAAAAATAAAAATAAATATTTAAAAAGCCAGGTATACCAGCACATGTCTTTAATCCCAACCCTTAGGAGGCAGAGGTAGGAGGATCACTGTGAGTTCAAGGCCATCCTGACACTACATAGTGAATTTCCAGGTCAGCCTGAGCTAAAAGTGAGACCTAACCTCGAAAAATCAAAAAACAAAACAAACAAACAACAAAAAAAAAGCAACAACAAAATGCAATACATGCTTTTAATTTGGCTGTGTTTCTGTTATTCTATGAACCGTAAGAACACTGATCATAATTTCTGTGGCTTAAATGTGCCCCTTAGTTTCACACGTTGGCACCTCAGCACCCAATTCAACAGTGTTGAAAAGTGGGGTGAATTCATTCATGGATCAATGGATTAGCACATTACTGTAGATGTGGCTTTGTTATCAAACCAAGTTCTGTCTCATCATGTAACGAGCGATGCAGCAAGAAGGCCCTCATCAGGCTCTTTAACTTCCCAACCCCCATGACCGTGAGCTAGATACACCTCAGTTCTCTCTCGCTCTCTTGTTGTTATGGCAACAGAAAACAGATTAAGACAATAACAGTGTCACACTGAGGAAAGATTCTCAATTTAGTATTGGAAAGTTGCTAAAAATCTAGGCCCAGCTTGAATCTATTTCCCATAACTATCCAGTGTAAGGGATGCTTAGAACCTTTCTCCGACTTACGCAGCTACGCAGCCCGGGCTCCCAACATCACCATGAAGGCCCTTCAGATATAGTCTCTACCTGTCTCTTCATGCCATGTCATGTCATCTCTTCGTCCTGGCTCTGCATTCCGTGTTTGCATGGCACTTCTGAATGAGCTGGAGGCTGTCCCCCTCCTTCACAGTGGGTTCAGCCTCTAGCATGCACTTTCAGTCAGGGGCACCGTTGAAGGAGGAGAGGAGAAAAAACTAGCTTTTTTTTTTTTTTTTTTTTTTTCTTAAGGTAGTTTCAGTTAGAGATTGAGGCCTAAAAAGAACCAGGGGATGCCACCCCACCCACATACCACCTCACCCTGGCACAAGACTGGAACTCTTGGTAGGAGTGGAACTCGGGTGCTACCCACAGTCTAGCACACTATCTAAATAAAACGGCACAGGTTGGTTGGTCCTGGGGTCCGCCCTCCAAATCTACATTCCGATCACGTCTTCCCCTTGCATACCTGAATCTGATGCTATAAAGGCTGCTGACTTCTGGTCCCTCTGTCTCTCTCTTTTTTTTTTAAATGCTTTTTTTAACTTTTTTATTTATTTGAGAGCAACAGAGAGAGAAAGAAGCAATTAGAGAGAGAGAGAGAGAGAGAGAGAGAGAATGGGCACGCCAGGGCCTCCAGCCACTGCAAAAGAACTCCAGACGCATGCGCTCCCTTGTGCATCTGGCTAACGTGGGTCCTGGGGAATCGAGCCTCGAACTGGGGTCCTTAGGCTTCACAGGCAAGCGCTTAACTGCTAAGCCATCTCTCCAGCCCCCATCTGTCTCTCTTGACATGACCCTTGGTGTGTGTGGGGGGGGTGCGGGGGTGCAGGGTCTTTCCGGATTCCCTCTCCTCTCGGCTCCAGCACTCATGAGTCTGGCCTCTACCCCCATCTAGCCAGGGGGGAGAACATAACATTGTTTCTTGATCTGAACTTTTCTGCTTGCCTCTGTTTTATAGTTTCAAATAATTTCCTACTTTGATTACCTGTATGATTTTCCTCTGGTCTTCAAATCTATCAGGTGTGTACTTTCCTTCCACTTTGGATCTACCACGCGGGTGGTCTCATCAACTCTAGGCTTGCTACCTGTGTAATTTCTCTAAACTTGGGGTAACCATGGCTATGACACTCTTTACTACTTATTTCTCATCTGAATATTTTCTCTCTGCTATTCTTCCTTAAGTCACCGCCATTTGCCCTTTTAACTCTCCCCCACGTGGGAACCCAGGGTGGATGCTGGGCGTTCCTTCTAAACCTCCTTACCTACGCTCTTAAGTTCTATCCTCCATGTGCTTGCAGCTTTACCGTGGTCGCTTTTAAATGCCTCAGTTTCCCTTAAACCCCAGTCTCCCATAAATAAAGCCCACAAATTGTGGTTTCTTCCTAAATCAACTGAATAATGCATAAATAGTCCTTCTTTGTTAAAGATGGAACAGGATCCAAAATTCGGGGTTCATAAATTCTGGGGGACCCATCCTGAACCCCCAAATCCTCCATCACCATCTTCACACTGAGTGTATCCTCCATCCTGTGCCTTCTCTCTGGTAGTCTTCCTGTTCTGATCGACTCTACTCACCTCAGCAGGAAGCCTCCTCTGTTGCCTCACTGAGAGGAAGCCCTGCTCCCCCAGCCTGCCTCCCTGGGTCCCAGTCAAGAGTCCTGAGTTCCCTTTGTTGACTCAAAGCTCTTTGCATCCATTGTATTCCTTACCTGGCTTCTAAAGGCTATATCACCATAATAAGTGAGTCTCCCCCCACCCCAAGTTAGGGTCTCACTCTAGCCCAGGCTTCAAACTCATGGGGATCCTTCTACCTCTGCCTCCCAAGTGCTGGGATTACAGGTGTGTACCACCATGCCCAGCTGAGTGAGTCTTTTGACCTACGTAAACAGCTCACCCACTGTCCCAGGGTTGATGAGCTCTTACTGGAATAAGTTCCCGGCATTTTCAGATTCCTGAAACCCTTGTTCTTGTGTCTTATGTATGTTCCTCTTTGTATTGCTCTATATTCACTGTCTGCTTAGGTCTCCCCCATGAGAAAGACAAGAGCTTATACTTTTCTTTATCCCAGTAACCTTAAGCTCAACACGTTGGGGTGCCTGATGCTCAGTGGTCATAATGAAGATGCTGAGGTCTGTCTTTACACCCCACCCTCTACTCACCAAGTCCCACTCCTCCTAATGTCTGTCTCTTCTGTGGACTCCTGCAGTGTTTGCTGCTTCCATTTTATTTATTTATTTATTTTTTGCAATACTTAATCATGCACAATGATTTATTTCCTGCTCTATGTGTGCACATCTTGCATTATACAAGTAGGGAAAAGGTGAGTAAGCCCTCCAAACATTTCAAAACTTAGTTCCTTGGATAACAAAATTGAGAGAATTTACTAAATAAGATTAGTGTAATCATTAAATAAGCTCAGCAGGTAGACCACCTAATTCAAGACCTGAGACAAATTACTATTTCGGGGCCACTTCTTTTTTTTTTTTTTAGTTTATTAGTCAGTTCTGTATTCAGCAAATACAGTCAGTTTGGTACCATTATTAGGCTCATCCGTGACCTACCCCCTCCCCTTGGCCCCTCCTTGTTGAGGTATACGGGTCATGCATTGTGGAGTTATCTCACAGTTATGGGTAAGATAAATGTCTCTACATATCATGACCCAACATGTGACTCTGACATTCTTTCCGCCCCCTCTTCCGCAAAATTTCCCTGAGCCATGTTGGGTTCATTTTTGGTCTGCTTCAGTGATGAGGTGTTGGGGGCCTCTGAGGCTCTGGCTCTCTGATTTGGTAGGAGTTGATTTTTCTCTGTGCTGATCTCCTTCCCCCTTGTGCTGGTATCCGGTTCATCAGGAAAACAGCCCCCTTGCTTGTTTCTCCAATTTTTCTTAGTTTCAGCCGGGGACCTTTTGAGGTATGATGGGGTGGCTCTCTCCTTAGGATCTACATCTATCTGAAAAAGAGAAGCAGATTCTCCAATGGAGAGTAAGTTAGCACCAGGACAAATGAGATAACCCTTACTTTTTTTTTTTTAATAGAGAATTTAATAGGTGTAGGCCCTCTTGTAGCCCACAATTGATGGTAGCTTGATATTGGAGAGTGGGCTTATGTTTGGATATGGTTCTGACTTGTTTCCCAGCTCCAGCTATGGGCCCCATACCAGTGAGGGGATCAGTTAGCCAAATTAAGAGCAGTTGGTTCCCCACCATGGCTGTGTGCCACTGCACTTGTGTGGGCATCACAACAAGTTATTTGCTTCTAAGTAGGTTAGACCATGCGTTGCTTCGATAGATATTGGTCAATTTCCCCCAGTCGCCCATGTAGCACCTTCTGGCACTAGACGCGCTGACTGTCTGGGGACTGACTCTCTTCCAACTTCCAGCCATGCCATTCTAATTTGCATGTCAATCACATAAGGTATCTTCAGCAGTAGGGTCTTACCACTAACCTTTGGTGGGTCATCAGGTACTCTGACAGAAATCTGTCTGTCTTTTAGGAAACCTTGTAGGTCTCTCTGATCAAAAGCTCATTGTGGATGATAGCCTCATGCTGGATCTTGGAGTTACAGATCAGTGCCCACTAAGAAAATGAGGAAAAAGATAACTAATATACAAGAGTTAGAGATAAGAGAGAGAGAGACAGGGAGAGGGGAAGTGAGGGAGGGAAGATGTAGGAGATTAAGGTTAGTCTTAATCTTACCCTCTCCAGTGTCTTGTGGCTCAGGTGTTCCCTGTAAGGGCCTGGTGAAGGATCAGCCATTTGGTCTGTCTTTTAGTAAGTAGAAGATTATGGTACCATTGCCGTTTGGGTCTAGATTTGTGTTTCCCACCCCTTTGATGCCCTCCCCTCCCTCCCCTTCCATCCTAGTGTCTAATCTAGGAGATGGTTGTTGGGTATGTAAGGTATCTTCGGTAGATTCAGGTTAGGTGCTGTAGATGAGTGAGACTATGTGGCGATTTTTTTTCTGTGATTGGGTAAGTTCACAGATCATTCTCAGTGAACTTACCCAATCACGGGGCCACTTCTTGAAAAATTTTATTATATATGTGTTGTGCCAAGTCCCCTGACCAGGAGCCAATACCCCCGGTCACCCAGGAGTCACCCAGAGAACCGCCACAGAAGCCGAGACACTGGAATGTAAAAGCAACAGGTTTCTTTATTGCAAGCCTAGGCCTGGGCTCCATCCCTACAGTCCCGCACAGCAGCAGTGAGGGAGAGAGGCCCTTCCTTTTGGGGGAAGGGGTTCATATAGGAATTCGAACAAAGAAGTAGAGGACAGATACATGATTGGTTGATTTAAACAGTTCTGATTGGCTTGGGGTTTCAGTGGGCAAAGTTGGGGGCAGGAGCTAGGGGCACTCCAGGCAGTTGAGGTAATCTCCATTGTGATGGGCTAAGTAAACAGTGGTACTTTACGACTCCTTGAAGTGAAGATTCCTTAGTTTCTTATCTAAGCAACTGGTCGGAGGCCGAAGTGGAGTGTTTCTGTAATGTCCTTGACATGGAGATTCCTCAGAAACTTTAGGGAGAAAGGCAGCAATTGAGCAAGCAAACAAAGTTTACAGAAGCAAAGCTCAGCACATTAGCCGGCTAGTTCTCTATCTAAATCAGGCCTGAGCCTTTCTACTTTAAATGGTTGTATTTGGCCTTTCAATATGTATTATAACGGGTTATATTCTTTTATCCCCTCTTCCCAGCTCGTTACCCTGGGGGCCCTCCTCAGTGGGTTATGGTATCACTCTGGGGTCATGAAGGCACCAGTCAGTCCCTGTGGGTAGAAAATGGGGGGCAGACCATGCCTCAGAATAGTTCTACCCTCTCTGTGGCTCTTACAATCTTCGTGCCCCCTCTTCTGCCATGTTCCCGGAGCCATGGCAGGCCTGTTGGCAGTCTGGTGGAGTGTTTAAATTAGCTTGTGAAGATGATGATAGGGACTCGAGAGAGGGATAAAGATGGCTAAGAGTGATGAGCCCAAATACACTTGGTTGGTAATTATGGATAATTGAGTAGTAATTTCTTTTACTTTTTTTCTATTTTTTTTCATTTTTTTCCCCCTTCTTCATTCCTCCTTCCCTCCTGCCTCCCTACCTCTCATCCTTCCTTTGTTTTCTTCGTTCTCTCTTTCCTCTTCTTCTTAAGACAGAATTTTGATACATAACCCAGGTTTGCCTTCAACTCGGAGCAATTCTCCTGCCTCAGCCTCCTGAGTATCGTACACCAGCTGAGACAACTTTATTAATTTATTTGTTCAAAGTACCACATTTGGGTATCAGCTTCAGAGTCACAACAACATAAATAAAATTTTCCTAGTAATTTGTCACCACCAAAAAGAAACATCTGTGGACAGCACCTCAAAATCTGTAATCTTAAACCAAGTTCATTATCGTCTCTGTAAAAATCTTGGGCTGCATCCTGTCCATAGTTTAGAGAACTGTGCTAATATTCTCCCAAAGTCTCAGGCTAGAAGGCTAGATTCTCTCTTTTTCTTTCACGTTTTAGCACTCAGTTGTCTCTGCGGCGATTCGCACATTCATCTTCTTTTCTTCTCTCACTACAGCCACCTTTGTCCAGGCCTTCATTTATGGGAATTTCAGAGCTGGAAAACACTTACTTGTATTACAGGACTCACAGCACTTGAGTGGCTTGTTCAAAGTCACACAGGTAGCCAGCAGGCCAGTCAAAGCAATAAGCCCAACATATAGCTCAATCAGTTTCTGTTCCCCTGAGATGGGGTCTCACTGTGTAGACCTAGCTGGCTACATAGCCCAGGGTGGCCTTAACTGTTCCCCCCTTTACTCAATAGACCCTATAAAGACTAGCCGGCCATGGTGGCGCACGCCTTTAATCCCAGCACTTGGGAGGCAGAGGTAGGAGGATCACTGTGAGTTTGAGGCCATCCTGAGACTCCATAGTGAATTCCAGGTCAGCCTGGGCTAAAGTGATACCCTACCTCGAAAAAAAAAAATACTGACTTTCCTTAGTTATAAAATGTTGAGTAGTTCCTACTTAACATTGAACTACTGAGAGAAGAGATGCAGTAATGTTAAACACTCAGCATAGTATCTTTGTGTAATAATTGCTCAGTGTTATTTACAAAAGCTCCAAGAGTATCTTCCACCTTTTTTGTTCATTTTTGAAACAGTGTCTCACGTAGCCCAGGCTGGCCTCAAACTCACTACGTTGGTCTTTGAACTCCTGATTCTCCTGATTACAGGCATGGGCCGCCATGCCCGGAGCATCTTCTTTCTGGTTTTCCCAAGCCAACCAATCACCAGTTCTAAGGGTTACGGCTCTACCTCGCAGCATCCCTTGTAGTCAGCTGCTTTTCTGTCTTCCTGCCTCAAAGGAGAAAACCGTGGCCAAGAATTTGTGATCTACAGGTGAACATACTTTGACTGCTACAAAAATAACTTGTCTCCGCTCAGTTTAACCTTCCCCCTCTGCTTTGAGCACAGAAATGGCTCAGGTGGAAATCACGTGGGCTGTGCGCATCTAAATGGCTCCCCTGATGGCACAATGATGTCTCTGCACATGATGAGATGAGTCAGACCGACTTTTCTGCAAGTTCTTTTTATTTCCCTTTGCAGTACTAGCACCCACATTTAATGTGTTGCCTTATTTAAACACAATCATCTGCTTTCAGCCCAAAATAAATAAAAGGAAACATTTCTAGTGGTGGTGGGAGAGAACACTTAGCTAAACCTGCTTTGCCTCACTCAAATCCCACATCATATTTAATTGCTGAATTACAATTTGCTTGCTTATGGGGCAGCTGCCTTTGTCTAATAAGTATGGTATTCAGAAAAGTTGTTCAGAGAACGAATTCAAAGTACCTTAGGATTCCAGTGACTCAGTTTTCCACAAAATGTGCTGTTTGGAGAAATGCTTACACGTCAGCAACCGTGCGCTTTTGCTGGCAGCGCAGACACCGCTGGTGTGCTTGTGAGATTCCACACTGCAAGCAGTTTCCCGGTGAGGACAATGCGGTATCGCCACATTACCCGGTCGGCAGGGAATTTTAGAGATAACTTAATCTCCCCTTTTGTTCTGGGCACGATCCTGCTTTCAGCTATTTTGACTGTATAAAATCCGTGCTATTTAAATAGGTCTTCACTAGTTACAGTCTTCAAATATCGTAGCCCTGCACATGAAGGAAGGCCCTTCTGTCAGGAGCAACTAAGACAAGGCCTCGGGCCTGAGCTGAGAGGCTTCACTTACTTTCTCCTGTCTGGGAAAGACCTGGCTTGGAGGCTTTGCCCATCCATTCCCTATACGTCTCCAGGGTTAAGTGCAGATCTGCCTCGGCTTGCCAATGACTCGCTTAGGGAGGGCAGGTTAGTTTGCCATTCTATCGTTTTGTAATACGGAGGTTTGAAACCAGGACCTTTAGTATGATGGCCAAGTATTCCATTGTTGCATTAACCTTTCCTGGGAAGGTATGAACAAAAACCTATTTGCCCCAGAAAGGGTATCAGTGACAAACCAAAGTAATGAGTCTGTCAGTGAACTCATGAGTTTTTTTGGCTTACTTATAGGAATATGGTGATGGGTTACTTACAGGAGCACATGTGACCCAAAACTGCATGACCTCGAAGTCTCACTCCATCACGAATGATGACATCATGGAGTCCTTCTTTCAGTTTACCTTATGCGTCCTATATATTCTAGAGTCTCCCAGGATCATGTGCAGCTGGGAGAGGTAGGAGGGGTTATGGCTAGAGTCTTAGGTAAGGGTTTCTATGCGTCTCCTCATCCTTCTACAAGCAGTACCAATAGCTCCAGAACTATTCTCATATCTAGCTACCTGCATAATGCTCTGCTCAGTTACCTGCCATGGCTACTGAGCCAGGTAATCTGAACTCCAAAGTACTGACGGGAATAGTCTTGGTTTAAGAAAAGCCATACTGGGCTGGAGGGATGGCTTAGCAGTTAAGGTGCTTGCCTGCAAAGCCAAAGGACCTCGGTTCAATTCCCCAGGACCCACATAAGCCAGATGCACAAAGTGTTGCATGCATCTGGAGTTGGTTTGCAGTGGCTGAAGGCCCTGGTGTGCCCATTCTCTCTCTCTCTGTCCCTCTCCCTCTCTCAAATAAATAAATAAAATAAAATAAAATTTTTAAAGAATAAAAAAAGAGAAAAGTCATACTACATCTACCACAGAGCCATAGTCCCAGCTTAGTTTTGTGTTCTATGCAATAAGATGTAAATTACGGGGCTGGAGAGATGGCTTAGTGGTTAAAAGCTTGCCTGGGAAGCCTAAGAACCCTGGTTCGAGGCTCGACTCCCCAGGACCCACGTTAGCCAGATGCACAAGGAGGCACATGCATCTGGAGTTGGTTTGCAGTGGCTGGAGGCCCTGGAGCGCCCATTCTCTCTCTATCTCTATCTGCCTCTCTCTCTGTGTGTGTGTCTGTCACTCTCAAATAAATAAATAAATAATTTAAATATATATATGTATTTTAAAAAGATGTAAAGTACCTGGTGGGGAGCGGGTCATGAGACAGCTTTCCTTGCTCCTAAAATAAGCCTCACAGGAAGCAGTTCTTTGTGCCAGAACATAATGCTTAGATCTGTGGCAGCTCTCTGGCATCCGTGAGTGTGAGTGAACTCACTAAAGACGAGGTCACGGTGGTGCCGATGGTAGAGCAGAGATGAGGAGAGTGTGGGTGTTTGACAATAATACTGAGCCTGTGGAATCTACCCTAGCCTACGAGTTCTTGCTACATGAGATAGTAAACTTTTCTTAATTGTGGTAGATCAGTGAATAAAAACAGTGCTTTTTGATTGACACTGTAATCTTCATATCCAGGTAAAAGCCATTCTATATCATCAAACAATGTTTTACATGCGAGCACCCGGGCAAAGGAAAAATAAACAGTAGAGTCTTTTTTGGATTTACTAAGACCCCCTGTGCCAAGACATTTTATTCTAGATAGGATTGGTAGATTATATGACAAGGAAAGTAGCAGATCTAAGATAATGGGTTTCAGCAAATGCTTGATAAAATTGCTTAGCTAGTCTTGGTGGTAAGATATTGAGAAGATATAGTGATGAAGACAGACAAGATGCTGGGGGAAGACAAGACTGGTTGATAGGTCATGGCATTTAAAAGGGACTGTAATAACATTAAAATAATTTTTTTCATTTGTGACAGTATGCATCAAACTGGAGAATGTTATATGCTAAGCAAAATAAGCCAGGCAAGAAAGATAAGTATTTCATGTTTTCACACGTAGATGGAACCTAAAACAACCAAACTCATAAAACCAGAGAGTAGAATGGTAGTTACAAGAGGACTAGAGGTGTGGAGAATGGGGAGAGAATAGTCAAAAGAATAGATATGCTGAATTAGGCTTGGTTTTTTTTTTTTTTTTTTTCTGTGTCTACATGTGGGACATAATGTGCTCCATTTCTAAGATAATAGGGATTAAAAAGAAAAGCAGTCAATGGAAAGAGGAATTTTAAGGACGGCCAATGTGGCAGGAGCTCCGTTTTTAGATTGTGCTTGAGGGCCACAGTGTCCGAAGAGGAATCATGACCCAAGGCTGAGTTTTAGAGCTTTGTCTGGAGACCTTCAAATTCCTAGTTGTTCACACACACACACACACACACACACACACACACACACACACACACACACACACACACACGACAAGGCCAAGCCCATAAATGGAAGTCAAGTGACCTCAGCTACAGGGTGAGGATGTGGAGGGAAGCATACAAAGGCCTTCCCTGACACTGTGGGTTCCTAATGTGTCCACACCAGCCTGATGGAAAATTTCTTAATTATTTGTCTGAGAGCTGTCTCCATGTCCCTGAATTACTCAAATATTTTCATTATGAACTTAAATGAAAGCAAAGATATGAAAACCAAATTCGCAAACAGCACAACAAAACTAGGGAAAGTTGCTGCATGTCAGGCTTAATAATAAAAAATATAGCTGAATGCAGTTTTTAAGCCTGTGTATGGTCATCAGCTGCTCATGTGCCCTTTTCCAAGTTCACAAAATACTTACAAGGGGAAAACAAGACTTAGTAATGCACGATACTCTATCCTGGGATCATAATACAAGGACTGATTGTTGTGAGAACTTCAGAGGAAAGGTTAGGTGCTTATGGGGGAAAGCCAGGCTTGCTCCTAAGGGTTTGTCTTGTCTCTGTACACAGACAGCCCAAAATCAATTCCCATGGGAAACAGATCACTACAGGCTGTGCTTTGGGTGTGTGTGTGTGTGTGAGAGAGAGAGAGAGAGAGAGAGAAGAGAAGAGAAGAGGAGAGGAGAGGAGAGGAGAGGAGAGGAGAGGAGAGGAGAGGAGAGAAAAGAAGAGAAGAGAAGAGACGAGAAGAGAAGAGAAGAGAACAGAAGAGAAGAGAAGAGAAGAGAAGAGAAGAGAAGAGAAGAGAAGAGAAGAGAAGAGAAGAGAAACAAGGTCTCAATAAGCTGCACCAGATAGCCTTGAACTCATTTGGTAGCCCAGACAAGCCTTGAACTTATGATCCTCCTTCCTCAGCCTCCCTAGTAGCTGGCATGACTGGCCTGTGCCACCAGCTTTTGATGTCCTCTTCTTCATAGATGAGGACCATGAGGTCCACTTTTGAGCTCCCTATTCTATTATCATTGTTTTCTTTCCTATCCCAACACCAAGTATAATAATTATTTTTTTTAATTTTTATTTATTTATTTATTTGAGAGAAAGAGGCAGATGAGAGAGAGAGAGATAGAGAATGGGCATGCCAGGGCCTCTAGCCACTGTAAATGAACTCTAGACATATGTACCACCTTGTGCATCTGCCTTATAGGGGGTACTGGGGAATTGAACCTGGGTCCTTAGGCTTTTCAGGCAAATGCCTTAATGGCTAAGCCATCTCTCCAGCCCACCACATGTAATTATTAATGAGCTGAACCCCACCCTAATTTTTTAAATGCGTGTGACTCCTGAGTGCTGAGATTGCAGGCACATGCCCTCAGCATGGTTCTTCTGAGTTTCCTATGAATAGACCTATAAATAATAACTCTGGAGTCTTTTGGCTTTCTTCCTTCTGATACTTATACCTCTTACTTTTTTATATTTATTTATTTATTTATTTATTTATTTATTTAGAGAGTGAAGCAGATACACAATGGGCCCGCCAGGGCCTCCAGCTGCAAATGAACTCCAGACATGTGCACCACCTTGTGCATCTGGCTTACATGGGTCCTAGGGAATCAAACCTAGGTCCTTTGGCTTTTCAGGCAAGCACCTTAACCACTAAGCCATCTCTCTAGCCCTCTCTTTCTTTTTTTCTCACTTTTTATTAATATTTTCCATGATTATAAAAAAAATCCCATGGTAGTACCCTCCCCCCCACTTTCCCCTTTGAAATTCCATTCTCCATCATATCCCCTCCCCATCTCAATCTTTCTACTTACATATATACAATACCAACCTAATAAATGCCCTCCTCCCTTTCTTTCTCTTCCCTTTCTATCTCCTTTTTAACTTACTGGCCTCTGCTACTGAGTTTTTTCCTTCTCGCACAGAAGCCCAATCCTCTGTAGCTAAGATCCACACATGAGGGAGAACATGTGGCGCTTGGCTTTCTGTCTAGCCCTCTCTTTCTTTTCATTTACTTTATTGGTAAAGATTTCCAACATCCAATATCCCTTAGAAACTAAGTATGACTTAAAAGGCAGTGCAGTATTAGGTTCTACCTTACAGGAAACCTTTCTTATATTGTCTACAATCAATATTAAATTTTCTGCTCATTTTTACCAATTAAGAAACTTTCTCTATTGCTGGTGTTTGTTCTCTTTCTCTCCTTTTCTTATTTCCTTCATAGTTATGTTTTGTTGGTACCAGGGATTGATTCCAGGACTTTGCACGTACCAGGAAAATGCTCTGTCGATGAGCTCCGTCCTCAGCCTTTTGGAGGATCTGGAGACAGAGCCATGCCACATTGCCCAGGCAGGTCTAGGGCTAGAGCTCCTCCTGCCTCATGTCTAGCACACACAGCATGTACCGCTTCACTTTGAGCTGAGACACTTTTGAAAAGAGTTTGCAGTTGGTTTAAATATTATTTGCTGCATATACCAGAGGACATCATGTGATTTCTGCCCTTCATTGGTGTGGTGAGTTATGCTGATATAATTTCTGGCTGTGAACCACCCCTACATTGCTGGCATAGCTCACACGCTGCCCATATTCTCACTTCAGTGCTCTTCATTAGATAGTGTGGAATAAACCAAGTAGCTGCTTCTGTTAATTAAATCATGAGTATAAAAGTGCAACTGAACGTCATTTTGCTGACAACGTAATTTATTCTTATTTTCTGATTTCTTTATTTTTAAATATTTTATTCATTTATTTGAGAGAGAGGAAACGAATAAATGTATGGGCACACCAGAGCCTCTTGCCACTACCAATGACCTCCAGACCCATATCCAACTTTGTGCATCTGGCTTCACGTGGGTACCGGGGAATCAAACCTGTGCCATTAGGCTTTTCAAACAAGTGCCTTTTAACCACTGAGCCATCTCCCCAGCCTCCTCTGATCTCTTTAAATAGAATGTAAGCTAAGGTAAAATCATAAAACTTTCTGAGAGATCAATTGTTCTCATTAATAACCTTAATAACTGGTTGTAATAAAAAAAGTGGCTAGTATCTCCACTTTATTCCCATGAATTTTTTTTTTTTTTTTGTGGTTCAATAACCTTTGAAATCAATCCTTAGGGTGAAGGTCCTCTGACATCCCTCACACACACCTACTTTCAGGGTCTGACATGATACAGCTTCTTGGATCTGAAGATGATTCTCTTAGCTCCAGTCACCTTTTCTGTCCATGTGGCACAGAAGACGCAGGCATAACCGTTTATCTATGACTCCTACACGAACCTTTCTCTACATCACCAAACGTTAACGCATAACACCTGGCGTGATGTGTAGTTGAACACGGAGTGAACAGAAGCTCTTCTCTAAGAGCTATCTCTCTGTTGATGTGCGATGCACAAGGACAGTATTGTAGGTCCTCTTCGGTCTATAGCAGCTGAGCAGGGCCCTTGATCATTAGGCAGCTGTAGAGTCTTCTCTGTTGTCTGACTATGACTGCATTGCTTCTCAGTTCCCAGCATGCATGCCTGCTTTGCACCTTGCAAGAATCCACTGACAGCTTTCTGCAGGAAAATGGGGCGGGGGGAGAGCATGTATTTTCCAAAAAAACACCTGGAACTCCAAAGCCATGGAGTATTAGTTATCTTTCTCATCACTGAGACTAAACCCACCAAAATGCAACTCGAGGGAGGAACGATTTCTTTTGGCTCACAATTCAGGGGACAGTGTCCAGTGTGGCGGGTAAGACATGGCGGCAGGGAGTTCTGCGGTGAAGAAGACTCACATCGGGGTGGATCTGAAGGCAGAGAGGAGAATGAAAGTGTTCAGCTGGCTTTCTCCTTTTTCCTTTTTTATTCAGTCTGGGACTCAGGCCCATGGGATGATGCCACCCACATTCAGGAAGGTGTCTTCTCTCCTCAGTGAAACTTCTCGAGAAACACCTTCGAAGACACACCCAGAGGTGTGTCTCTTAGGTGGCTTCAAATCCAGTCAAGTTGACAGTGAGGTGAGGGAAAGCTCATGGATTGGGTTCTAAGGTTTTTGTGAATAACTGGGCTGAATCAAATAGCATCTTGAGGGCTGGAGAGATGGCTTAGCAGTTAAGGTGCTTGCCTGCATGGCCAACCGACCCAGGTTTGATTCCTAAGGACCCCATGTAAGCCAGCAAGATGGCACACGCATCTGGAGTTCATTTGCAGCAGCTGGAGGCCCTGTCATACCCATTCCATGCCCCCCATCTCTCTCAAATAAATAAATAAAAATAAGATATAAACAGCAACTTGCCAGGGGCTTCCTCATTCTGATAGGGCAGCATGGAAGAAGGACACAGAGTTGCACAGGTCATATCTGACCCTTAGTCACTTTGAGCAAAGGTACCAACAGCTCCAAATACCCTTCTGCAGATCTCCTTTATAGCAAGCTTCTGGAGGAGAGACATCATGGAGCATTTCTGGAAG
The DNA here is from genome assembly GCA_036346955.1 of Dipus sagitta. Taxonomy (NCBI): domain Eukaryota; kingdom Metazoa; phylum Chordata; class Mammalia; order Rodentia; family Dipodidae; genus Dipus; species Dipus sagitta. The sequence goes on from CM070777.1 coordinate 140,386,903, forward strand.
ACCAGGCAAGTACTATGGACAACTCTCTGGACCTTCTGGAACTGGGCAGTGCTTTGAGTGGCAGATGTCTGGTTATTGGATTACATCCCATGTTATAGCCATATCCACTTATTTACTTGCTCCTGAAGTCATTCATTTTTCAAAGCTTTCATTGATAGCACCACAACATCTCTTGGGCTTATTGGTTGTGAGTTTTCATCATCTTCTTTGCTAGCAAGTATATGATGAAGACCATTGTATGGGGTAAATATTAGCTAAAGAAAGAAATATACTACTTTTACTTAGCAGCCCCAGCAAGAGCCTTCATTTAGAGTAGGAAAGTACTGCAGGCCAAGCATAGCATGATAGGAGAGAAAGAAGAAAGGCCCTCAACATTTCTTTTATGTCTGGCATATTATAGTGGAAGGAATAAAATACTACTGATGTGATGACTGTATACCTAATCCTAGTCTTGGATTTTAGGTATGTAATACTTATATAAATTTTAAATAAGTCAAAAAATATATGGAGGGAAAATGGCATATCTTCATACTTTCCAACTTAAGAAAAAGTGTCCAAACACTGCTTTCAACTAGATAGCAGCAAATTAGGTTATCTTTTAATTGAGTCCATTTATTGTTTCAAAGATGTGAAGTAATTAAAACCAATGAATGGGACATTTTACTATATATAACATGAACATTTTTAATTAACTTCAGTTCATGTAGCTATTTTAATTTGTCTCTAAAGAGTTTCCTGACTCTAAATCCAGAGCAAAAGCACAGCTCAAAACCACCAGTGATCAGAGAATAGAAAACTCTGGAAAGGTTAAAAACAGGTACATATTTTGACTTGGCCTTGTTTGCTTGCTTTAAGTTAAAATCACATATTATTTTTAAAAATATTTTATTTTTATTTATTTATGAGAGAGAGAAAATATGGGCATGCCAAGGCCTCTAGTCACTGCAAAGGAACTTCAGATAAATGTGCCATCATATGCACCTGGTTAACATGGGTACTGGGGAATCAAGACTGGGTCCTTGGGCTTTGCAGTTAAGTGCCTTAACTGCTAAGCCATCTCTCCAGCCCACAAATGAGTTTTAAGTTAAGATTCACTTTATTTTTCTCTTCTATTGGAAAGTGATTACTAATGGCTTCTTCATGACTATAGTATGAAGAAATTTGGGGAAAGACTGGTCCTTTTCTGATGCTTTGGACTCCAAGAATATAAAAATGAGATGCTATAGACTCAACTGCTATTGTTAAAATGTAACACTGCTTATATTGGGTAACTATGGAAAGCACTGACATATAGGTTTTATATAAGAAACAAAGTATAGATAATTTACATTACATGTGATTCTTATATCTCTGTTTTCTAATGCATGGCTACATGTGGCTATTGAGCACTTGGAAAGTAGGATTGGGAAAAATAACATCTTCTCTACCATCTTAGCTCAGTGCTTAAGAGCCTGTAAGTTAAATTAACAAAACATACTGATAGAAGAGTAGCACAATTTTATTAGTATTTACTTGCTTGTGAGTTCAATAAAGAGAAATGGAATTCAAGGAGGTGAGTGGACCATTTTATCATATACCATCCTATCAAAGAAAAAAGGATTTGAGCTTCAAGAAATGTTAACTGATAGAAAAGTGACTAGAAAATACTGGGGGAACTTATATAAGATAAGGCTTATTTTGGTAAGGTTTGTTTGTTCTTAGACTCTTCTACGTGTGGATCCCACATCTCCTGTGATAATACACATTCATTCATGTCTTCCTGCTACTGGGGGGTGTGGGGGACAAGGAACTTCACAAGATGAAATAAACCTTCTGTTAGATAGTTGGGAAAAGGACAGAAAACTTTTCTTGCACCTGTTGATTCTCAAATGCCTTCTGCTCAAAATAACCCTCAGGACAAAGAGGCATATTTTGGGGTTGTTTATCCTGGTTCTTTTCAAAAGCAGGTCCAAATCAAGATATGGTATAAGCATAAAATATGCACGTGCTTCTGAATCTGTATAAAGAAAAAGGAATATAACAGGTATCAATAATTTTATGAGATGCTAATATGATAATATTTGATATGCTGCGCTAAATAAAATATATTACTAAATAAATTTTATCTCTGTCTATTTACTGTTAATGTGACTACTGCAATATTAAAATGCACAGTTATTATTCTGTTTCATGATCCTGTTCTGCTCTGGACATTAAATTAAATAAATGCCTGAGGTTGAGGATTATATTTCATTTTTAACAGAATGTCCATTGTTGCTAGGTAGATGCTGGATATGAACCAATTTACTAGAATTATTGTAATTTGTACTTGGAAGTGATAGAACTGATAGGAACACTTTCTTAGGCACTCAAACAAGTGGAGAGCATTATTGCTGCTGCGTTTGTTATTTTAGACTTTGGATAATACTAGTCAGCTGTTTGGAGTGACACTTTTTTAAAAATTGTTTTTATTTATTTATTTGACAGAGAAGGAGAGAGAGAGAGAAAGAGACAGAATGGGTGCACCAGGGCCTCCAGCCACTGCAAACGAATTCCAGATGCATGCCGCCCCTTGTGCATCTGGCTAACATGGGTCCTGGGGAATTGAACCTGGGTCCTTTGGCTTTGTAGGCAAATGCCTTGACCACTAAACCATCCCTCCAGCCCTGGAGTGACATGTTTCATGCCTGCATTCAATTGTCTCGAATGCCAGAAAAGGACAATTCTGAGCTGACATGGCAGGAATGGATCAAAGTTCACCCAGGGAGGTTTTGAAGAGGTAGAAAGTTCAAAGCACTTCCTAGTGTGCCCAGCATCCGTGCAGAGAATGCCACCAGTGATGTAAACATGATGGAGCAAATGTTATCCCAGCTCCCATCAACCTGAGAGTTAAATGAGAATGGAAAAATCATTAATAAATTAACTAAATAATTAATAAAAAATAAAAATTCCTCACTAGTTCTCACCTGTCAACTCCTAGAACTTTTTTACAGCCCGAGATGGCTGTGGGGATGACACAGAGACCTTGGTCCCATGTGTCTTCCTGACTCCTGGGTCCTAAAATGGTTCCCAGTCATTTCCAGGGTCTTCTGAAACTCAAGACTGCCATCCTACGGCCTGCCCTTTGACCTGAGTGGGATTGAGGTTGCTCCTCACAGATGCTCCTTTGGGACCCCACCCACATCTGGGTGCCAGAGCAGAGTCGCCCTGAGCATCCACAATAAGCCAGGTCCTTCCCCCAGGAAACTAGGATCTCCCCAGCTTTTGCCTTTCCGCTTTGCAGTGACGTAAGTCATAGCATCTCAGGTTTACGTACTTGACAGTAGTTTTTCTTTTATCTGAAGGTTAAGAAAGCTGGAGAAATGGTTTATTGCAAGGAAACACTCTTCTAATATGACCGGGATAATGCCCCCTTCTTGTTTACTGATGACAAGGACAGACCCAGACCAGCCAAATTCCCATTCTCGGCTGCGTGTGGTTATTCGAGCTGCTTATTCCTACTCATTGACTGGAATGAAATACTTGTCAGCCATTTCAGTTAAGCTTCTCTGCTTCCCCCAGACCCTTCCCCATGGGCCCACTCTGGGCCTGCATGCTGCTCCTCTGTGAGGACACTCCCTGGAAACTGGCTGACCTGCAATCAAACGTTCTCTGACTTCCCTCCCACTGGGCTACCCTCTTATCCCATCTTCCCACAACTACTTCTTGGTTATTTCTCTCTCCCTGAAAGAAAAATACTATTTCTTTGTTGGGGGGAGCAGTTAAGGAGGGTAGCCTTTGGTTTTGATTTTTTTGGGGTGGGGGACACAGTTTCACTTTGTGCCCAGGCAGGCTGAGGACTCACTATGTAGCCAAGGTTGATCGTGAACTTCTGATTTAATATATATATATATGGCTGGAGAGATGGCTTAGTGGTTAAGCGCTTGCCTGTGAAGCCTAAGGACCCCGGTTTGAGGCTCAATTTTTCCAGGACCAACGTAAGCCAGATGCACAAGGGGGCGCACGCGTCTGGAGTTCGTTTGCAGTGACCTGAGGCCCTGGTGCGCCCATTCTCTCTCTCTCTATCTGCCTCTTTCTCTCTCTGTGTCAGTCACTTTCAAATAAATTAAATACATATATATATATATATATATATACTTATATACATTAAAACAACCCATAGATGTAAGCCCCAGCAACATGTGTTACTATCTAAGAACAGTGCTGGGTTCTGTGCAGCATGCGTCTGTCTGTCACCTACCAGCCATGTAGCCTAATAGTGTCCTCTTCTTCTCCTGAACACCTTCTTGGTATTTTTTAGGCAGGTTCTCACTCTACTTTTTAGGCAGACTGACCTGCAACACTCTGTAGCCCAGGCTTGCCTCAAACTTACAGCAATCTTCTGACCTCACTCTTGTAAATGCTGGGACTCTAGGTGTGAGCCACCACATCCGGCTGCTGAATCAATCTTGTTTTTACCCTGCTTCCAGATATTGCCAAGACATAGTTCTTGGCACAGGCTCAACCCCAAATTTCTTCAGCCCACACAGTATTGAAAACATTTCTATTCATCATCAGCAGTTTTCAAATAACAGACTTCTCTTAAACCTTCTGGCTTCTCTTAGCAAAACAGGGCTCAGCAACCTTGCTTGCATCTCACTATGAGGTGAGTGGCCAGCTTTGCTCATGTCCATTGGCTGCTCAGCCTGCAGCCTCATGCTAACTCTGATCCATGGTGGTCACCACACGGTATACCTGGTGTAGCTACCATGAGCAGTGAGGTGGAAAGATACATAACTTTCCCCGCCATCCTGAAGGGGTCATGTAACAAATGGAAAACGTATTAATGCTATAAATTGTAACACAAGAGTCTTCGGAAATGAGGGCTCAAAGACCCAGAGAACATTGTGTGTTTCTATGCTCAGGTGTGTGTGTGTGTGTGTGTGTGTACTTAGATAAGTGGAGAGTGGACACAACTGTATAGAAATGGGATCAGATAAAAGGGATCTGCCCTAATGGTAGTAGACTGACATGTGGGAGACCCAACAAAGCCTGTTCATGTGGATGCATCTTGGTCCCTCTCTGTGGCATTCCTTCCACCTGGATATAGGGCAGGGTCCTTATTGGAATGTCTTTTTTTTTTTTGCATGTGTATATAGCGTATGCATTTCATGTTGTGCATGGAGTTGTAGACACATATATGGAGGACATAGGTTGGTGTCAGGTATCTTCCTCAATCTCTTTCTACATTTTGTTTTTGAAGCAAGCCCAACAGACTGATCTTTTTTATGAAAGAGAGAATGAGTGAAAGAGAGAGAGAGAGAGATTATTGGCATGCCGGGGCCTCCAGCCACTGTAATCGAACTCCAGATGCATGTACCACCTTCTGTGCATGTGCGACCTTGCACATGCATCACCTTGTACATCTGGCTTACATGGGACCTGGGGAGTCGAACATGGATCCTTAGGCTTTGCAGGCAAGTGCCTTAACTGCTAAGCCATCTCTCCAGCCCTGTATATTATTATTTTTAATATTTTTTTATTTATTTGCAAGCAGAGAGAGACAAAGAGAAGAGAGAAAGAGACAACGGGTACACCAGGGCCTCCAGCCACTGCAAATGAACTCCAGATGCATACACCGCTTTGTGCGTCTGGCTTTATGTGGGTACTGGGAATGTGGGTCATTAGGCTTTTCAGGAAAGTGCCTTAACCACTGAGCCATCTCTTCAGCCCCTCTACTTTTTTTTTTTTTTTTGGAGACAGGAGCACTCACTGATCCTAGACTTCAGCAGTTTGGCTAGACAAGCTAGCTGGAGAGTCCCAGGGGCTCTTTGTCTCCTTCTCCCAACAGTGGAGTTACAGTCAGGTGTCACCATGCCTAGTTTTTATTTGGGTGCTGGGGATCCAAACTCAGGTTCCCATGCTTGTACGGCAAGCACTGGACAAACCTAGTCTCCTCCCTAGCCCCTGGAAGGAGGGTCTTGTGACCCACTACCAGACTAGATAGGTCAAAGAATTTCTTTGGGCCTGTTCCTACACAGAAAGGCAGAGGAAGGTTAGAGTTGTGTAACTGTGTTTCTATGGCTGGCTGTGGCGGGAAGAAGGTTCTAGTTCCTGTGGCCGGCACTGAGGAAGAGGAATTCTTAATTACTGAGGTCAGCCTTGGCAAGCAGGAGAGCTCGGGGCACGAGGATGTGGGGCAAACTGCTTCCCAGGCTGCTCCGGAGGCTTTTCAGGGGCCTTGGCTTCCAGGCCCTAGCACGCCGAAGTGTCATAGCCCGGCGTCTTGGCGGTCTCCTGAGCCCCAGCCTTATCCTTATCCAACCCCATCAGACCTGGATTACCGACGCTTTTTTGTCTGCCTTTGTTGGTATTTAAGTTTGTGGGCTGACATTTACATCGACTTTCAAGCATCTCAATTGATTTTCCATTTTAAATACACAGAGAGTGGTTAAAAGTAACAAATTATCTGCAGTGAAATAAATCCTTAGCCAAAAAGAAGCCGAGGCAAGAATCTTGGGGGGCTGGGGAGATGGCTCACAAAGTGCTTGCTGCCCAACTCTGAATATCTGACTTTGAACCCCCAGATTCCACCCGCCCCCCAACACAAGCCAGAAGCTGTGGTGTGCTTCCCTCATCCTATGTGTGCCAACCCGGAGAAGGTGGAGAAAAGATAATTTTCTGTAAGCAAACAGGGCGGGGGGGGGGGGCAGTGAAAGACCCTGCCTCCAACAAGATGGAAAGCAAGGACCTCCCCAAAAGTGGTCTCTGACAGCCATCCGTGTGCTGTGGCAGGAGTGCACACTCACGCACGCACGCACGCACATAAACACACACACACACACACATGCATGTGCATACTGGTAAACAACAGTAAACAAAGGAGAGTCTTGAGGATGTTTGAAAGATAAACTTCTCTTAGTAGTAACACCTTAGACTGTTATGCTGTCTTTATATGCCATTTAATCAGGACATTTCATGGCTAATATGATGTTTCACCTACTCATTCAGAAAACAGTTCAATTGAGGGAGGTGACAATTGTCTCCACAAACTCATTATTTTTTTAAATTTTTTAAAAAATTTATTTATTTGAGAGCGACAGACAGAGAGAAAGAGGCAGATAGAGAGAGAGAGAAAAAAAATGGGCGCACCAGGGCCTCCAGCCACTGCAAAGGAACTCCAGACGCATGAGCCCTCTTGTGCATCTGGCTAACGTGGGTCCTGGGTAATCGAGCCTCGAACCGGGGTCCTTAGGCTTCACAGGCAAGCGCTTAACCGCTCTCTCCAGCCCCACAGACTCATTCTTTACCCTTTATTGACTTTTGTTTAAAGTTTAGCCACTGAATATTTCAACAAAAACCACTGCCATCCTTGGCCTGACAAGAAGAGCAGGGCGGTTACCAAATGTAAGTACCATCCGCAATGACAACGTGAGTCACGGCCCTCAAGGATATTTGCGTCCAGCTTTTCCTTGAAAAGTGTGGGTGCCATCCCCTCACCCCCGGTGCGTGCACTCGCATGCTCTCCCCAGCTTCTCTGCCTCGGGCTCCCTGACCTAGCTCCTGCTCTGACGAATGGCATCATTCCCAAACACATCTGGTCCCCACCCCTCAGCCAGGAACTAGTCCTTGCTGAACACCAAAGCCAGGGTGGGTTTCAGGGATGCTGGGCTCACTTAAGCAACAGTGGAGACGCAGAGGCCTGGCACACTGGGCCTTGGCAACATCAGCATGTCACAGAGGCCTGTCTGCCCGCCTCCCTGCCTCCCTGCCTCCCTGCCTCCCTCCCTCCAGGACTGCTTGCTTCTTTCTCCCTGACTCAGTTTTCTCATTCACAGCTTTCTCAGTCTCCTCCACTTCTAAGAGATGCTTCTTCTTTTTTTGCCTTTTTGAAAATCAATGCTACTTCCTTTCCCCAGAAGAGGTATTCGTCTGTCTCTTGCATTTAAAGATTGCTTTATTTTTAATTTTTATTAACTTTGGTTCTGAAACAAAAGACGAAGATGCAAAAGTGTCTTTAATTGTCACTAAACCATTTCCCTGCTTTTCTTTGTAAATTATACCTATGCCAGGTTTTTTTTTTTTTGAAGTGAACTAGCGCCCTCTTTAGGCCAACATTTTTATACACGTGAGAAACTACACCTCTGGGTTAAGTTTCTGGTGTCAGAGCTTTAGACACACACATCCCATTCGTCAAAATCATCCATGAGAATCCCTTAAATTACCAGGAAGTGGAAAAGCCAGAGTGTTTGTGATTCAGTTGCTGTGGCAGTGGAACCTCAACAGCGGAAAGAAGATTAAATGAAGGAACAGTCTCTCTGCTGCTGCCTCTGCTCACACCCTCATTCTCTCAAAGAGCTCAGAGCACTGACCCTGAGAATTTTTTTTTTTTTTTTTTTTTGGTTTTTCGAGGTAGGGTCTCACTCTAGCCCAGGCTGACCTGGAATTCACTATGGAGTCTCAGGGTGGCCTTGAACCCACAGCGATCCTCCTACCTCTGCCTCCCAGTGCTGGGATTAAAGGCGTGCGCCACCACGCCCAGCTGACCCTGAGATTTTAAAGAGAGACGCTCAGCTGGGGATATAACCCCTTAGTAGAGCACTCGTCTAACATGCAAAACGCCCTGGGTTCAATCCACAACACTTCAGACTTGTTTTTCTAAATGAAAATAAAAATTATATTGAAAAGACATGCTTTTAAAGACAGTAATAAGTTCACTGAGGATAATGAAACAGAGAGTGACCTTGAGAGTGATCAGGGCAGCAAACAGCCCCTGCCTTAAACAGTGGTCACGGTAGGATTCCAGGAAGGGATTCTGGGAGACGTGGATGAAGGGAGGCAGGGCTATCAGGTGTGACTGTCAGGGGCCTGACTCCCCCCAAACTCCCAGTCTTGATGCTTACTTGCTTCTCACGCATCACATGCTGAACTATTTCTCACAAACCCCAGAGGAAGAGTGATTTTTCTGCCTAGCCTCAGCCCCATGAAGACCTTGAAAGTGGGAGTTTCAGGAACTCTCATCCACTGGGAGACGTGGGGTAGTCACAGGGTAGGTTTTAGGTGGGCTTTTGTAGTTTGAAAGTGCGGTCTTCTCAGCTCCTCAGAGCACATGACTTCTTTGCCTGTGCAGAATAGTTCCTTCTGCTCCCAGCAGTTGGTAGAAGCAAGAAAATGGGTTCCTCTTCATGAATTTGGCGGGGGGGGGGGGGTGCGGCTGGAGGGAGACTGAACTCAGGGCCTTGAACATGCCAGGAAAGCACTCTACCACTGAGCTATGCCCCAGCTCTCTATTTTATGAACAGTCAATGCGATCTTTCTTCCACATCTTGGGAGATGAATTTGCTTATATACCTTTAAAAGTTTTATTTCAGGGCTGGAGAGATGGCTTAGCGGTTAAGGCATTTGCCTGCAAAGCCAAAGGACCTAGGTTCAACACCCCAGGACCCACATTAGCCAGATGCCCAAGGTGGCACACATGTCTGGAGTTTGTTTGCAGTGGCTGGGGGCCCTGGTGCACCCATTCTTTCTCTCTCTCTGTCTCTCTCTCTCTGCATCTTTCTCTCTCTCTGTCTCTCTTAAATGAATGAATGAATGAATAAATAAATAAATAAATAAAAACTTTTTTTAAAAAGTTTTATTTCACTATGTGTTGCAGTCAGCTTCACGCTGCTGGAATGAACTTCCAAACCAGACAGTTTATAGGAGGAAGGGCTTATCTGACCGTTATCGGTGCAGGGGAAGTTCCATAACGGCGGAAGAAGCTGGCTCCCTTTCACAGGTCCACGCAGAGGGAGCTATCACGATCAGCAGTGTAAGCAAGCACACTCTAGGGGAGCCCCAGGCAGAGCCCAAGCACTCTGCATACCTTTAGACTAGAATTCAGATTCACTCCCAGTAACACCTTAGGCCTGGACCCCAGAATCCCCCACAGAGACGCCTCCTCCAGCCAGAACTGGAGATCTAAGTTACAAGAGTTAACAAACTCCTAACTCTGTTGGGGACATCCACTCAAACTACCACACTATGTAGTCATTTTTGTGTTGCTTTGAATGTAAAGTGGCCCCCGTGGTGCTTGTGATTAAGCCTCCTATGTAGTGCCCAGCCGGTGGACCCTTTGGGAGGTGGAGCCTAGCTGGAGGTGGCATGTTACTGAGGGTAGGCCTCTGGGTTTTATAACCCTGCCCACTCGCCAGGGCTAGTTCACTCTGGCTGCTTCCTCCCAACAGCTGTGACAAAATGTGACACTCCACCTGTCTGCTCTACCATGCTTTTGCCACCATGTGATAATTCTCCTCAAAACTGTACATTAAAGTCAGGCGTGGTGATGCATGCCTTTAATGCCGGCACTCAGTAGGTAGAGGTAGGAGGATCGCTGTGAGCTCGAGGCCAGCCTGGGACTACAGAGTGAGTTTCAGGTCAGCCTGGGGTTGAGTGACCTGAAAACACACACACACACACACATACACACACACAAAACAACCCTATAAGTTGAAACAAACTCTTTCCTCTCATAAACTGCTTCTGGTCAGGTGTTTTGTCAGAGCAATCAGAAGTCCTACAATTTTATTTATTTTATTATTTATGTTTTGGGTAAGATCTCACTCTGTAGCTCAGTCTGGTCTGGGACTCACTACATAGCCTGGCTGGACTTGAATTCAAATAACAATCCTTTAGCATCCCAAATGCTAGGATTATAGGTGGGAGTCATCATGCCTATCTATCTATCATCTATCTATCTATCTATCTATCTATCTATCTATCTATCTGTCATCTGTCTATCAATCTATCAATATCTATCTATCTATCTATCTATCTATCTATCTATCTATCTACCTATCTTTCTATCATCTGCCTATCTATCATCTGTCTATCTATTATCTATCTATCTATCTATCTATCTATCTATCTATCTATCTACCTACCTACCTACCTACCTATCCATCAATCATCTACCATCAATCATCTACTGACAGGGTCTGCCTATATCATCCAGATTGGCCTCAAACTCATAATCCTCCATTCTTAACTTCCAATATGCCAAGATTATATGTGTATATGCTACCATGCCTGGATTGATTATGTTTTTAATAAAAGGAAGTGGCTCAGCCATTAGGTAAGATATTTAGAATATCATTCTCTGCGGCCTCATTCCGCATTAACCACTGCTTTACAGGCACTGTGACGCTCAGGCATAAAGCGGGGTTGACAGCACTCGGGAGGCAGAGGTAGGAGGATCGCCGTGAGTTCGAGGCCACCCTGAGACTCCATAGTGAATTCCAGGTCAGCTTGGGCTAAAGTGAGACCCTACCTCGAAAAAAAACAAAATAAATAAATAAATAAATAAAGCGGGGTTGGATGGGAGAAGCGCATTCTTGCTTGCTCAGCCCGTGATAGTAGACGGGGGTAGTGTTTCAAAGAGAAGTTACTGAGGTTTGGATATTGAACGCTCCCCGAATGTCACCAGATGATCAGCATAGTAGCACTAGTGAGAGGAGGGACCTGGTAGGAAGTCCTTAGGTCATGGGGAGGGGGACTTGAGGGGAACTGTTGGACCCTTGCCCCTTCCTGTTCCTTTGTTTTGCCACTTACTCTCTCCACCATGACCGTACAGCAAGCCCAGCAGAGGCACAAAGCACACTTCAAAAGTGTGACTTAGCATAGCCCATTTTTTTTCATGAGTTCTCTCATCCTAGGTGTCTTATTGTAGTGATAGAACGCAGAGGCAATTATCAGGCATTGGGTGTACAATGAAAGCAAGAGAGAAAACATTTGGCAGATGAAACGGGGCTCTTTGGGCACACACAGGAAGTCTTGGAGTTGCCCATTGGAGTTGGGATGTAAAGTGATGGACCAGTGTCCAAAGAGAAAAGGATTCCAAAAAGACAGAAGGATAGCATGCTGCTAGATATGCAGTGGATGATTAGCGAATAGCTAACCAAAAAGATACAAGGTGATTAGGGTGAGATTCATTCTGGGCCATGGGTCCCAATTTCCTTACTATTTTTGAAGTATTTTGAAGTTACTCTTCTTGTAGTGGGTTAAAATTGTGTCACTAGGGGCAGAAAGCTGCCTCTGTGCCCAAAGAGGTTCAAAGTATTACCTACATCTGAAAGATCCTTTGATATATTTTTTTTCATTCTCCACAACACATATTTTGGGGATTATCTTTTAAAAATAAATACAATTTATTTAATTATTTTAAATACAATGTCCCATCCTGTCCTGGAAAATGGTACCCAGACACCCACATTTTCAAGGCCACTAGGTACTTGGGTCCTGGACTGCAGCCTGGCTAACTCAGCACAGGTGCAGGTGAGCCATGGGACACACCAGCTTGCCTGGATAGCAACCCTCACCCTTCTCTTCAGGCCCTCCTGTGAGACACCTGCCAGCCTGTCTGCAAGACCCTGTTGTGACTCAGGAACAGGTGCCTGCTATTGGGGATGGGTCAGGACTTCCCAAGAGAGACCAGGCCACTACCATTCATTAAGAAAAAAAAAGTGTATTTATTCATTTAAAATAAATTGTATTTATTTATTTGTAAACATATGCACATGCGTGTGTGTATGGGCACACCAGGGTCTCCTGATGCTACAAACAACTGGCAGACACATGAGCCACTTTGCATCAAGCTTTACATGGGCACCTTGGGAATTGAACCTGGGCCAGCAGGTTTTGAAAGCAAGCCACCTACCCAGCCCTTTTCGGGGTTATGTTTTAAAATTTTTTTTTGTTTATTTTTATTTATTTACTTGAAAGTGACAGAGAGAGAAAGAGGCAGAGAAAAAGAGAGAGAGAGAGAATGGGTGCGCCAGGGCCTTCACCCAATGCAAACGAACTCCAGACGCATGCGCCCCCTTGTGCATCTGGCTAACGTGGGTCCTGGGGAACTGAGCCTCGAACCGGGGGTCTTTAGGCTTCACAGGCAAGGGCTTAACCATTCAGCCATCTACCCAGCCCTTTTCGGGGTTATTTTTACTTGAGCTTTTTTTTTCCTGAGCTTCTGTGGATAAGTAGATTCCAAATCACCATCTGTATGAATCAGTTCCGTCATTCTCTGTTGGCCTTGGTCTGTGTTAGCAGACCACCTTGAATATAACTGCTTAAAATTTTTCTTTCTATAAACAGCAATGTAAGACAAATTCCTAGACATGTAATTTCTGGGTCAGAATGTGTACACTTTCTTATTAGTAGGGGCAATATATGAGTTGTTCGGACATCATTATTTTATAAAAAGAGAAACATCCTTGGTTTTCTTCAAGCGCAGGCTCTAAAAGAACATGCAAAATCAAGGAATGTCACTCAGGATACACAGCAGCTTTGTCTACACTGCCCACATTTCAGCAACGTGCACCGTTGTCTGCTGGATTATAACTTCCGCTTCTGTCTCTACTGACCTGCTGATCTCATGACTCCTGCTCGATCCCAGTTGCTCCATCTTGACTTCTGGCATCTCCCGGTTTTAGCTTGTTTCCTTGCCATGTTTTTTTTTTTTTTTTTTTTTTTTTTTTTTTTTAATCGGGAGTGGGGGTTTCTCTTCTATGAATTGTGGAATCTTCTGGGTACTTTGTGTTCATCATCTGTAAAATTGGACAGTTTAATTAATTTACTTCATCCCATATTAGGTAAAATTTTTACACATAACTTTCACACAATAGCCACTGTTTGTATACTACAATTTTGAATTGGTGTCTATATAGTAAGCTTTGACTATTGGCTGTCTTTAGACTGAGGGCCCATCTAGAGTCCACTCTGCTGGGAGTAGAGAAGCAAAGCCACAAAGCAGAAAGGATGGAAACCTAAATTTAAGGAATTGCTTCTCACAAGGCACCACAGATAATTACTTTTTAAAAAATACCACTGTGTATTTCACCAACAATAGGCACACTGGTTTTCCAAAATCCTTGGTAATCACTAACATCATGACTTTAAAAATTTCTCAAATTTGTTAGATTAGTAATAATTTGCAGGGATTTAAATACAGTTCTTGACAACTTGTGAAGAGGATGATTTTTATTCTCCTGGTCTTTGCATTTTCCTTGTTCATGTCCTTTCCCTAACTTTCACAAATTCTAGGGGTTATCTTTTTAACTTATTTTTTAAAATTAATTATCTTAGGTTTTTTTTTTTTTTTTTTTTTTTTTTGAGGCAGTGTTTCTTTCACTCCAGCCCAGGCTGACCTGAAACTCTATAGCTCCAGGCTAGCCTCAAACTCATGGCAATCCTCCTACCTAAACCTTCTGAGTACTGAGATTAAAGGTGTGTGCCAATAATGCAGGATTTGGGGGTTCAGGAGGGGTCCCCTAAGTTTATAAACTCCAATTTGCGGTCCTGTCATTTTTAAAATAATTTTTAAAGGTATTTATTTATTCATTTATTTATTTATTTATTTGAGAGAGAGTGAGAAAAAGAGAGAGAGAGAATGAGAGAGAGCCTTAACTGCTAAGCCATCTCTTTAGCCCTCCCCCCACCGTGCTTTTATTTTTAAACAAATAATTGATTAAAAACCGATTCAAGAAGGACAAATTATGAATTGTTAAGTTTATTTAGGGAGGAATCACAGATTGTGGAGTTTCGTCAGGGGACATTGGGATCTAGGAAGAAGGCCCAGAGCAGAGTCGCGAGCTCGTGGAAAGTAAGAGACGGGCACTCGGGTGGGAGCGCAGCACACAGAGCCGGGAGATTCATTTTAGAGCAGCGGAGGTCGTTAGGGAAGGAGACTAGAGCAGAGTCACAAGCACGTGGGAGAAAAGACCTGTGCAGAGATCCGGGAGAATCACATGCGGAAGGTACAACGTCCGTCTTGAGCTTCTCCACGGAGGGCAGTTAAAAGTGGAGATGGTTTGAGAATAGGAGAGAGTGCTAAGCACTGAGAAATTCTTATTTATTTATTTGACAGAGAAAGAGGAAGAGAGAGTCAGAGAGACAGAGAGAGAGAGAATGGGTGTGCCAGGGCCTCCAGCCATTGCGGACGATCTCCAATTGCGTGCACCCCCTTGTGCATCTGGCTAACGTGGGTCCTGGGGAATTGAACCTAGGTCCTTTGGCTTTGCAGGCAAACGCCTTAACCGCTAAACCATCCCTCCAGCCTGAGAAATGGGTATTAAAGAGAGTTATACACATGGTTTCCCGGAACTTAGAAAAATGACACAGGCAGCCGACCTAGAGTCAGGGAAAGCACTCACGTGGTAGATCTAGAATGTAAGGGAAATACACACGTGGTAGATTCAGAGACCAGAGGAAAATCATATGTAATTAAAGTGAAAAGTTACCCGAAAGTATGAAGCAGAGGCAAGCAGAAAAACTACCCAGACCAAGAAGCAGCATTCTGCCTTCGCCCCCCCCCCCCCCCCGCCGCCCCCACCCAGCCAGGCTGGAGAGGGAAAGGCACTTGTGTGTATCTAAGCAGAGATCACAGAGCCCAGCAAAGGGATGCAGAGAGATGCTGGGAACAGCCTTTCCAGCCCTCTGAAATGTATTCTTTCATCAGATTGAGGCATGTAAAGGGGAAGGCCCAATTGGTTCGTATATTCAAAGGGGCAGGCACCAGGGGCAGCCCCACCTGGGCAGTGAGAGCCACCCATCTGGGTAGTGTGGTAGACGGTGGGTAGCAAAGAGGATGTTGTAGATGAGTCTTGATCAGGCAGGAATTCCATTTAGGCCAAGGCCCAGTGGCATCGGTTCTCTCTGGGCCTCTGTTCCTAACTGAAACTGAAATGGGGTGTTTACAGGTTCAGGAAAGTCCTTGAACCCCCATGCCCTCGGTTCATGTCCACATTTAACCAAAGAACTGGGGCAAATCAAACTGAGAAGGACAATTATTAAATTGCAATGTTTATTTAGGGAAGTACAGAACCAAGGAAAGGAAAATGAATACACTCACATGGCCCAGGAGCCCATATGGGGGGCCTGCAAAAACTGTGGAAAGGGCAGAAAAGCAAGTTCAAAGAGCTCCTGCCATGTGGAGAGCAGGAGGGGGAAAGAGCCCACGTGGAGAATAAGGGCTGGGGTTCTCCCATTGGTCAGGCAGGAGAGAGAGAGAGAGAGAGACAGACAGACAGACAGACACATTGCGTTCCCCTGGTAAATGTATTTATAACTTTATGGTGGTGGGTTTCAATTTCTGGCTCACACGAGCCAGCTGAGTGGCCTGGACTAGAGGCCAAGTTCTGAAGTCTAAGATTGACCAACCACAATGTCAGGATTCTAGAAAAAGACTTCCCTTCCAGGGTGAGGCTCAGGGATGAAAAACCAGGTCTAGGGAAGGAGGCAAGAGATAGGAAGTCAGTCGTCCTTTGATCTCGAGCAAGTGCAGACCTACCTGCCTTGTCAGAGGCCCAGCCACCCTAACCACTTAAGGAAGCTACCTGACACTCTCTCAAAACTGCCTAAAAGAAACTAGCTTTCTCATATTTCTCCTTCACCATCAGGCCCGGTCCATTGTTGTTATTTTGAGGCAAAGTCTCACTGGCCTGGAATTGGCCTGCCTCAGCCTCCCAAGTGCTGGGATTACAGACGTGCATCACCACACTCAGCTCATTTGAGCATCTGATGCTTTGTTTCTGGAAAGCCTGGGAGCGATCATGGGCACAGTACCTACTGTGCAGCAGGGGACAGGCCTTATGCTCCGAATAAGTGTCATAAGGACAATGTTGGGGAGGTGATTTAGTAATCCAGACAGCATGTACCCGGGTTGTCTGTAACATGCTTGATGTCAGTCAGTCTCTCTTTTTAAACATAGCTTTCTAATTTTAATTTTTATTTATTTATTAGAGAGAGAATGAGAGAGGATGGGCACACTAGGGCATCTAGCCACTGCCAACAGTCTCCAGATACATGCACCACCGTGTGCATCTGGCTTACTTAGGTACTGGGGCATCAAACCTGGATCCTTGGGCTTTGCAGGCAAGCCCCTTAACCATTAAGCCATCTCTCCAACCCAGTCTCTCTTTTTCCTTGGACTAGCCTCTGGCATCCTGAGGGGTGTGGAATCTTCTTTAGCCTCTGGGCAGAACAGTTAAGTGCACTGCTATGGCAGGGTCTTCAACTGGCTCTCGCTCCACTGTCCGTTCTTTTCATGGCATTAGAAAACTTTCTATATTAGTAGAGGCACTGGAAGAGCACATGGCTTCCCTGCTAAAGCCAGATTTTCTCAGTCTTTTTGGCGGCTAAATGTGGCCATGTAACTGGCTTTTTGTCGTTGGGATGTGAGTAGATATGTTCCTTCCCTTCTAGATCACACCCTTAAAGGGATTCCCTTGGTATTGGAGTCTTTCCATTATTTCAATCTATCTAGTCTCTATTCAATCTAGGGATCGAATCCATGGCCTTATACATGTTAGGGTAGTGCTCTACCACCGAAATATCCCCCTGAGCCTTGGATTCAGTTTGTTTATTTATTCAGTGTTGAGGATCAAACCCAGGACCTTACACATGCTAGGCAAGGGCGCAACCAAGCTTCAGGCCCAGCCCCTGGACTCAGGTATTAGGCCCTTCTTGCGGTTTACACTGCCTCTGACTCAGGCCATTCATGTGGCTTTCACTACCGTGAGCCTCCAAAGCTCTTGCCTCACTGCTATTGCATGTCGTCTCCTTCCAGCAGGTGCTAGGTTTTAGGATTTGAGAGATCCGGTTTAAGAGAAAGACCTGGAGTCAGACTGACCTTCATGTAAAAGGTCCATTAGAGTGGACAGAGTCATGGGGTCTAAAGGAAAGCTTCAGTTGGCTCAGGGAGAGCAAAGCTTATTCTTTTAAGTTTTCAGGGAGTAGGTAGGAGGGGAGGGGTCCAAGGTTAGCTGACATCAACCTAAGCAGACATGCAGCTGGCTGAGCCAGGTGTTTGAAAAGTCCCATGGATATTCCTGGATAAGGAGTGTCTGGAAGAAAAATAGGTCTGATTTCATCACGTGATAGTGTTGGGTCTGTCTCTGGGCCTGGGACCAGGGGAGCCGAATGTGTTCTAACCCTACCCACAGCCCGTTCGCCATTCAGGAGTGGTGGGGGAGACTTGGCTTCTTGTCAGAGTTGTGAGAGGAGAAAGACTGCAGGGGGTGTGGCTGGCATGGAGAGTGAGAGAGAGACTGTAGGGGGTAGAGGCTCTTTGTAAGCAGCACCTGAAGCTGTTAGGAGAGGGTATTAACTCCCTGGGAGATGAATTTGATCAGAAATTGCTGATGAGTAAATTGTTCTCCTTGCCTACCTTTGACAAGTGTTCTAAGGCCTTGCCTAAATGCTTTTCATTTTGAAATGTAGAAACAAGTCTAACCACACACCTATTCAGTGAAATCTACTTCAATAGGAACCTGGGAGACTCATTCAAACACCAAAGCTTGCAAAGCTCTGCTGTAAGAAACAGCTGTTTCTTAGACAACACAAAATCAACACCAAGATGCATTACATTCAAGTGAAAACCAAGAGCGAAGAAAAATCTTGAAGGCAGTCAGAGGAAAAGACCCATTCCAAAGGCAAAAAGAGAAGAACGGGTATAGTGTTTGGTAAAAAAGAAAAAAAAAAAAAAAACTCGAAAACCAAAACTGCAAGTTAAGACTATAAGGGAGCTGGGGAGATGGCTCAGTGGGTACAATGCTTACTTCACAAGCATGAGGACCTGAGTTCAAATCCCTAGCACTCATGTAAAAGCTGGGCTTGGTGATGCATGCCTGTGATCCCAGGGCTAGGAAGGCAAAGACAGGAGGATCCCTACATCTCAATGGCTACCTTGGTCTAGGTGAACTGTGGACTCTAGGTTCAGCAAGAGCCCTGTCTCAAAAAAATAAAATGGGGCTGGAGAGATGGCTAAACAGTTAAGGCACTTGCCTGCTAAGCCTAAGACTCATGCTAGATTCTCCACATGCCACGTAAACCAGACGCACAAGGTGACATAGTGCATAAGACTGCACATACACACATAGCTCCCCCAGATCAAGAATCAATACCTCTAACCAGGCGTGGTGGCGCACACCTTTAATCCCAGGAGGCAAGGGTAGGAGGATCACTGTGAGTTCAAGGCCACCCTGAGACTACAAAGTAAATTAGGTCAGCCTGGGCTAGAGTGAGACTCTACCTTGAAAAACCAAAAAAAATACAAAAATTAAAAAAAATCAATACATCTTTTTTTTTTTCAAACAAGCAGAACCTGAGATGATGGATTATAAGCAGATATGCATGCCTAACAATGCTATAGGAATCTCTTCAGTTAGAAGCAATATTATACTAGACAGGAACTAGACAGAGAAATAGAAAAATGCTAAAAATATTATAAATGATAGGTAAATATAAAATTGCTTATAAGGTTCTAATTGGACAAAAATGTGGGTGATCTAAGGCAATAATAATATGAGTTTTCATGTGTATGCATTGTATATATAAAGTGAAGTATAGAACAATGGTGCATCAAGGGTGAGATGGAAGGGTTGAGATTTTCCTGGGCATATTTTTGGAAGTTAGTATGTTATTAAATAGAGATCGATTACCTTGACCTAACTGTTTTATGTAGAACATTCCATCCCAAAACAAAATATAAAAATATGCCTTTGAGCCAGAGAAGAAAGGAATAGATATGAATAACAGAAAGATAACTGGAAAATCCTTTAATATTTGGAAATTAATCCACAGAATTCTGAATACCTTTGGATCAAAAAGAAAGTCACAGGGTGCAATTGTTAATTTTAACTGTCAATTTGATTGGATTTGGAGTTTCCTAGGAGACACATTTCTGGCAGAGTATGTGAGGGCAATTCCAGAGAGGTTTAATTGAAAAGGGAAGAACCACCCTAAATGTGGTGGCCACATCCCTTGAGCTGAGGTCCCAGGCTGAATGAAAAGGAAAACAGGAGGGCCGGGCTTGCTGCTGCACGCCTTTAATCCCAGCACTTGGGAGGCAGAGGTAGGAGGATCGCTGTGAGTTCGATGCTACCTTAAAAAGCCAAAAAAAAAAAAAAAAAAAAACAAAAAACAACAACAACAAAAAACATTGATCTCTCTTTGCTTCCTAACTGGGAAGGAAATATGACCATCTGTCTTAAGATCCTGACCCCATTCCTCCCCTTCCATGAGAAAGAGTAAGCCAAGATTTAAATTTTATTTGATTACATTTTTTCTCTAAAATGTTTATTTCCTAGAATGTGACCAAGATAGCCCCATGCAGCTCAAATGCTGTTCTTTTTTTTTTTTTTTTTTTTCACTTTCTCCCTTTCATGGAAAAGTATTGCCTTTTAAAAAAAATTCCCCTTGGAGCCAAATGTAGGGGCGCACACTTTTAATCCCAGCACTCGGGAGGCAGAGGTAGGAGGATCACCATGAGTTCGAGGCCACCCTGAGACTACATAGTGAATTCCAGGTCAGCCTGAGCTACAGTGAGACCTTACCTCAAAAAAAAAAAAAAAAAAAAAAAAAAAAAAAAAAAAAAAAGAAGAAGAAGAAAATTCCCCTTGGGCTGGGGGGATGGCTTAGCAGTTAAAGCGTTTGCCTGAAAAGCCAAAGGACTCAGGTTTGATTCCCCAGGACCCACGTTAGCCAGATGCACAAGGGGGTGCACACGTCTGGAGTTTGCTTGCAGTGGCTGGAGGCCCTGGTGCACCCATTCTCTCTCTCTTTCCCTCTTTCTCTGTCAAATAAATTAATTAATAAAAATAAAAATATTTCAAAAACATTCCCCTTGGGCTGGAGAGGTGGCTCTGTGGTTAAAGGCACTTGCTTACAAAGCCTGAAGGCCTGGGTTCGATTCCTCAGCATCCACATAAAGCCAGGTGCACAAAGTGGTGCGTGCATCTGGAGTTCGTTTGCAGTGGCAGGAGGCCCTGGCGAGTCCATCATACTCACCCACCCTCTCTGTCTACTTTTTTTTTTTTCTCAAATAATCAATAAATAAATAACACTCTCCTTTGGGTGCAGGTGTGATTTCCTGAATGCCTCTCTGGATATTCACTTCACTTCAGGTTCCTTTATGGGGAAAGGCCTTTGTACGAAAGAGTGATCACGCCCTCCTGGGAAGGCTCAAATCCCACACACCCTCGTAGGAATGGCCTGCCATGTCTCACACATTCTTTCAGCACATACAACTTTTGTTTTCAGTCAGGCATCTGGGTGTCTAGAGCACTCTGAAGTCCTCCACCACAGCCAGAGAAAAAGCATATGACCCAAATGAAGCCAAGCACGTGAACCTAGAACACAGTCACATGGAGCAGAGAAGACTCGGTGAGTCATATTTCTGGCAGTTCTCAAGTGTGCTCGTCCAGGAATTCCTGGTACTGAGATCCCTGGAGATCTACTGTGCTTTTCCTGAGATTGGTTTGTTCAGGGTTTTTTTTTTTTTTAATTCTGCATTTTTTAATGTATCATTCCAATTGCTTCATTATTTCTTGAGTTCTATTGCTTGCAAAGAAAGAACCGTGACCGAGACAAGCGACATCAAAGACACCACTAGTGCTTGTGTCTGACTTTCCGAGAACAAAGGTGTCCTACTCAGTTGTCCTGTCAAGAGATCAAAAAACGACTCGTCATATGCAGTGATAATGCTCTCTCTGAAAATCTCCCCAGGGAATAGTGTGATCTGCTTTTTATCCTGTCTGAGGTATGATGAAGACACTGATTTGTTCCCAGTGACAACGAGGAATAACATTTCCTCAAAGAACAGTGATGTGTTTTCTCAGAATTTTGGAATGTACATAATAGATGCCTTGAGGAATGGGGACCATGCAGTACGGCTATCTGCAGGAAATGCCGGGGCTGGGCAGGGGAGTGGAGGAAGCAATGGAGAGTGCCGTTTTGTGAATATGAACAAGAGGGTATAGAGTTAGAGAAACGAGATGTCCTTTCCCTTCAGGGCAGAACTGGGCCATGTCTAGGTATCTGGAAAGCATGGCAGAAAATCACTGGCGTCCTCATGCTGCTAGAACTTTCCATCTACATCTGGTTTTACTGAATGGCCCATTTTGTAAACAAAATGTCACCACATTTCCACATATCCAAATGAGAATAAAAACGCTAAACCAAGTGATGTGGTGTCAGTCAGACTTGACCTTTTCCTGGTCTAAATTTTAAGAGATACTTTCCTGCCATCACCAAAATGATTGAAAATCAGTATTTAACTTGAATTGACATGTTTGTATCCCAGAAAGAAAGCATAAGTCATCAGGAGAGACTAGATAGGAAGAAACGAAGTCCTACTTCCTCTATGAATACAGATGTGTGACCTCACCATTTGCTGAGTTCTTAGATCTTTCCAAGCAGAAAAACAAGTTTTATTTGCTTAGACATTGAAAACAATAGAATAATATTTAACTAAGAGACATTAATAACTGAGGCACAATGACAGCGTTATTCTAGCAGGTCAGGATCTCAATGCCTGTCTTATGGGGAAGAACTGGAGTTGCATTTGGGCTCAGAAACATGGTGTGGTTACAGCTCTGAGCCCCAGAGTCACTGGCCAATGGTCCACATGGGTGGTCAAAGGGGAGGGACCAATGCTGATAACACCTTGGGCGCCCAGTGTACAGGAGAAGCAAGGTAGCAAAGGTCTCCCTCCATACAGAGGTTCAAGTTGGCAGGGACCTAATGTCCTTGAGAATGGTTCATCTTTCCGGAATAGACTCTCCTTGGTAACTTGGGGGTCAGTGGAGTGTTCTAGGCCGGCAGGAAGAAGAGTACTTCACAGGGTTCATGCTGAGTAGTGCTGGGGTCTCAATCTTGACAACATTAGGCGCAAGTGCAGTCATGCAGGTGAGAGCCCCCCTCACAGTGAAATTTAGGAGAGGGTTGTAACTCAACGGGTCCCACCACAGGAATGACAAAGGTCTAAGGAAAACAGGTGTTTCCAGAACCGACCCTCTTACTGTAGAGGTGGGTCTCAGTGATGCCAGTAGGAAGGGTAGGAGCTGACGTTGACATTTGGAAACCAAGCCACAGTGGCCATGGCAAATAGCATCAGCTACTCAATGGTGTGCTTCAGTGGTGACAAAGTACCAGTTTCGACAGGAGACAAATTCATAGAACCCTAACTTGTCAACGCACAAATGAACGATGCTCAGCTTCGTTGCCATCAGGGAAATGCACGTTCATCGCAGTTGCTACAGTGGTATAACTGGTACCATTTCGCATCTACCAGATGTGGAAACAGTCACTGTTACAACATTAAAATATTTACATTATCTAGGGGCTGGAGAAATGGCTTAGCGGTTAAGCACTTGCCTGTGAAGCCTAAGGACCCCGGTTCGAGGCTCAATGCTCCAGGACCCACGTTAGCCAGATGCACAAGGGGGCGCACGCGTCTGGAGTTCCTTTGCAGTGGCTGGAAGCCCTGGCGCACCCATTCTCTCTCTCTCTCTATCTGCCTCTTTCTGTCTCTGTCACTCTCAAATAAATAAATAAAAATGAACAAAAAAAATTAAAAAAAAATTTACATTATCTAAATGGTCAATAGAATGGGTATTTTTGTTTAACAACAAATATTTTTGGTGACTTAAATTTTGGGTTATATTTTGCAATGGAATGCTACTTAAAATGGTATAGTATGGGGCTGGAGAAATGGCTTAACGGTTAAGGCATTTGCCTGTAAGGCCAAAGGATCCCAGTTTGATTCTTCAGGACCCACGTAAAGCCAGGTGCACAAGGGGGCGCAAGCATCTGGAGTTCGTTTACAGTGGCTGGAGGCCCTGGCCCACCTATCCCCCCCCCCCCCGTCTTTCTCTCTCAAATAAATAAATTTTTAAAAAAAGGTATAGTATGGTTCTGGAGTTTGAGCTCAGTGATAGAGCACTTGCCTAGCCTGTGTAAGGTCCTAGATTCCATCCGCTGCACGGCAAAAGCAAAGCAAAACACACCCCCAAAATGCTATAAATTCACTACCAAAACCTCAAGGCATGTTGAAAATTTATTCACTTGCCTGTGTGTATGCCCAGGATGGGATGGGTGGGTACATGTGTTAGGATCTCTTGCCACTGCAAACAAAAGCTAGATGCTTGCGCTAATTTTTGCATCTGGCTTTAGTGGATGTTGGGAATTGAACTTGGGCTAGCAGGCTTTGCAAGCAAGCAATTTTAACCACTGAGCCTTATGTATTTCCTAGCCCCATTTATTTATTTTTTTAAAAGAGCCTTTAAATTATTATTTATTTTTGACATTGTCACAGGTATACATTTTGATCACATGTACCCCACTTTAGCCTTCCTTCAGTCTCACTGTACTTCTTCTAGTCTCTCACTAGTGGCTATATCATGGAAGAGGGTGACTCTCCCTCCCCAGCCACCTTTGTCTGTCTTTAATTTGTCAGGGAGGGGAGTGGACTCCCAAGCCCCATCTCTATCTGTAACAAAATATGACTGGCCCTAGCATGTGAAGGTAACCAGATGTGGAATGAGTTCATGCATGCAATGGGCCTGTCATGGCTGCATGCCAGTGTCCTGTAGTACTTCTCCCCACTCTCCAGCTTGTACAGTCTTCCCATCCCATCTTCCATGATGCTCCCTGAGGGGAGCGGAGGATGTGAATATCTTGATTAACACTGGATACTCATTGGTCATGTACTGATGTATTTCTAGAGCAAGACAAGCCGGGCGTGGTGGCGCATGCCTTTAATCCCAGCACCCGGGAGGCAGAGGTAGGTGGATCGCCGTGAGTTGGAGGCCACCCTGAGACTCCAGGTCAGCCTCGGCTAGAGTGAAACCCTTCCTCGAGACCCCCTCCCCCCCGCAAAAAAAAAAAAAAAGAGCAAGACAAGATAAAGTTGCACAGTAGTTTTAAATATCTAGGCGGACACAGCAAAACTTTGTTCTTCTAGAATAGTGCTTCCTAGGTTACGTTGTACCTTTCAGTGTAGGTGCAGCATGTGTCCCAATAGGATGGTGACTTCTTTGAAGGCAGAAACCAAGCAGACAGCTTCAATGGCGCAGCTGCTCCGTATTAGTCCAACACGTTAGTACGTGAATGAAGAGTGAGAGACACACGAGGGTCAGTTGCTTCCGGCATTGCTTACACTGAAGTGAAGGCCTTCCCTGCTAATCCTTGGTCCCTGCTTCTGTTCTTGTCCAACTTGCCTCTTCTCTACACCGTGGCCTTGCCTCGTCATAGACATGTTACACCAATCAGACCGGCTTGGGAGGAAGAGGGTGTGGCCCAAATGATTCACTCTTCATCCACACCTTTCACCTCAGCCTGAGTCTCCTGGGTCACCCAAGACTATCAGATGTCTGTGAGGCCATCTTAAGACTAGATCATATGTCTGAATGTGTGCATGCACATGTGTTTGATTGTACACACGCCAACAAACACCTGCATGAGCTGAATGTTGAGTTTTCCTGTCATTCCCGATCGTAAGGACAACCAGAAGATATATACACAAAGAAGTAAATAGTGCCGGGTGTGGTGGCGCATGCCTTTAATCCCAGCACTCGGGAGGCAGAGGTAGGAGGATTGCCATGAGTTTGAGGCCACCCTGAGACTTCATAGTGAATTCCAGGTCAGCCTGGGCTAGAGTGAGACCCTACCTCGAAAAACCAAAAAAAAAAAAAAAAAAAAAGAAGTAAATAAACAAACAACTGAAATACAAACACAGTGGCCACTCTTACACAGTACTGATGGGCCTTTAAGGGACATTTCAAGACTCAGACCTCGGACAAATCCCAAACTGCTGCATAAGCTGAAAGAGACCAAAACCTTTTCTGAAGAGAACAGTAACAGAGAGAATATTCAAGGTGATTTGAAGGAGGAGAAGCAGTAAAAGAAAGGTATCACCCTACTGCTAAGGAGCATGAAGCCCAGCATTGGGGCAGTGGTAGCGGGCGGCATAGGGAAAGTGGAAAAGTCCCACTTTCATTTTGCTTCAAAATTCAAAAAAGCAGCCGGGCATGGTGGCGCACGCCTTTAATCCCAGCACTCGGGAGGCAGAGGTAAGAGGATCTCTGTGAGTTCAAGGTCACCCTGAGACTACATAGAGAATTCCAGGATAGCCTGGGCTGGAGTGAGACCCTACTGCGAAAAACAAACAAAAATTAAATTAAATTAAATTTAAATTTAAAAAGCAACACAACTCAATGTGAGTCCCACAAAATGTTAGATTTTGTTTGTTTTTTCGTTTGTTTGAGACACGGTCTCATTGAATAGTCCAGGCTGGCCTCAAACTCATGGCTCCTCCTGCTCCCACCTCTTGAGGGCTGGGATTAAAGACAAGTCCAATAGATTCCCCACTTAGTGCTTGAATAGGTTTTTCAAGAGGAAGGGTTGCCATGATCAGAAACATTTGGGAACAACTCATGAGAGATTCTCAAGACTGGCCTATTGACATCCCCCCATAAAAGGAAGGGTGTGGAGAGTGTGGTCAGATTCCCATTTGCAATCTCAGGATGTATGATCTAAGATCATGGGTTAATTGTGTCATGCAGAACATACACTCTAGACATTGCTGGTTAAATCTGCATGAATCTAAGTATTACATTCAAAAATGGGTGCACCCATTAGAGCTCAAAGGTCCAACCAGAATAGACATCTGTGGAAGAAACAGGGGAAAGAATAAGGGAAAGAAAATGGAAAAAGAGAAGGAGGAGGAAATAGAGAGGTCCAGGGGAAAGGGCCATTGGTTTTTAATTTCAAAAACTGAGTAAGCATAAATTAGCCAATAGTGTTTTCATGGTGTGGTTAAACATTGAATGTAAGCATAATTGTGCAAATTAAATGAAAGTAAGCATTTAATAAAAAAGAATGCCATTGAAATAACTGAAAAGATGACAATACAAGGCTGAAAAGCAATGTTGAGTGTTTGGTTTTGGTTTTTGTCTTTAGTTCTAGCATTATAAGTTAACTTTGCAACATTCCAGAATATCAAGTCCTTGATTCCCTCTCTTAAAAGTTCTGTTTTCCAGGCTGGAGAGATGGCTTAGCAGTTAAGGCACTTGGCTGCAAAGCCAAAGGACCTTGGTTTGATTCTTCAGGACCCATGTAAGCCAGATGCACAAGGTGGTGCATGAGTCTGGAGTTTGTTTGCAGTGGCTGGAGGCCCCAGCGTACCCATTCTCTTTCTCTCTCTCTGTCTGCCTCTTTCTCTCTCAAATAAATAAATTTTTTTTAAAGTTAAAAAAATAAAAGTCTCATTTTCCAAGTCATTTGCATTTAATTACAAGTGTATTTAAACACAAAGACATGCACCTTTATAGAAAGGAACCTTATGGTTTTTTTTACTTTGTTTTTTCAAAAAATATTTTATTTATTTCTTTATTTTGGAGAGGGAGAGAATGGGTGCCCCAGGCCTTCTTGCCACTGCAAATGAATTCCAGACACATGCTCCACCTGTGCATCTGGCTTTATGTGGGTCCTGGGGAATCAAATTTGAGTCCTTTGGCTTTGCAGGCAAGCGCCTTAACCGCTAAGCCATCCCTCCAGCCCAGAAAGGAACTTCAAACTGACACTTGGTCATTCCAATTCTTTGTGTACAGAATCCCAAATCCAAAAAACTCTAGGTGAGTTTAGGATGCAAATGCTGAGAGGGGTCATAGCCATGGTCCTTTAGGGCCACCTAGAGACTACATCCTTCAGACCTTCTTCCCTCTCCCCTTCTATCGCATGAGACCGTTGTCCATCCTGTTGCTCATTTGTCTCGCAATATCATCATTCTCCCTCCCCTCATCACACCCTCTTGGCGAAATCTACAAGGACATGTGGAGAGACACTATGGAATCACCTCATGCTCAAAGTCACCCTTCCTTTCAAGGTGTTTCTTTGGTACTTTACACATCCTATAATACTGTACTTTCCACAAGAATGAAGATAATTTCTTGTCCATAAAATACAGACTCAATAGAAGTAGAGCTTGAATTCATCTAGGAATCCTTATAGAACAATCTTTCTTATGTGTCAACACCAATGAAAGTCTAAGTTAGACTATGTGTGTGTGTGTGTGTGCGTGCATGTGTGAGTATACATACATACAGACATATATATAAAATGAGAATTTAAGAAATATAAAGATACAAAAAATACAGGCATTTGGGAGAGGTTCTATCTTTTGTCATATAAGCTGACAGGACAAACAAGGATTGCATGTGTGTTAGGAAGGAAGAGACTCGATTCTTGAAGGCCAGAATTAGACTGAGGGCTTAGCAAAGCTTCTCTGAGCGACCAGCGTTTGAAGCCATGACAAGAAGTCATTCAGGTTATTGTCTGACAAAGAGGAATGTGCATGTCAGATAGGGTAGTATGTGAGAAGCCTGGGGCTACTGGGCCTGAAGTGGGCTGGACAAGGAGCATGGATGGGAAAGGGTCTGGGATTCAGATGTTGTGTGACCCAAGAGGCCATATTAAGGAGTTTGCATTTTGTTCTAAGTACCAACCATTGAAGGTTTTAAATAGATAATGGAGGTGAGCTGTGATCTGTGTAAAACGCTTTGTGCTTACCAGCTAGCACTGAAGTTTTACAGGTGGATGAGACAGAAATAAGGAGTCAGTGATATAGCTTAGCTAAGGCATTTCTGACTTTTGCCAGGCTCAAGCAACTAAATTAATTTGACACACTTAGGGAACATGTAGTAGGAATTTGCTGATTTTATTAGCTACCATTTTCCCCTTTCTACCAATGCTCCATTTTATTTTGGGTAACATACTATGATTTTATACATCAGCATGACTGAACTAGGGGATGCCCAGAGAGCTGCTAAAACATTGTGCCTGGGTGTGTTTTCAAAGGTGACTGTGGAAGAGGCCAGCATGTGAATCACTACACTGATCTCAAGGCTTGGTGTCACCAGTGTGAGGAGACATACATCATCTATCTACTGAGGGCCACACAGAACAAAAAAGCCATAAGAAGAGTGCATTCACTTTATCTTCTTGAGTTGGGACATGCGTCTTTGCCTGTCTTTAGACGTGAGAGATCCTAGTTCTCAGGTATTTGGATTTTGCCCTTCCTCTAAGTTCTCATACCTGTGTGTCTAAAGTAAATTGCACAGTTGGTTTTCCTGGTTCTCCAAGTTGTAGGCAGCTTGTGGTCAGGCTCCTTGGCCTCCTTAATCAAGTGAGGTAATTCCTGCAATAAATCTCCCCTTGCATATCAATACATCTCATTGGTTCCATTTCCCCTAGAGAGCCCTGAATAACGCATTTCTTCCTATTGTATGCATTCTTGGTGACTAGATTTACCTTGGCCAGAAGGCAGGCATGAGTAGCAAGTGGTTCTAACTGGACTTCCTGCCCTGGGACTGAGAATCTTGGCGGAATAATTAATAGCGGGCTGTTTGAGGGAAGTAATTTCAGTTGTGGAAATTTACAAAGCTAGCGGGTATGCCTGATTCTAGTGTTCTGGCTGCCCTGGCTTCCCTGGCTGCCCTGGCTTCCCTGGCTTCAACACAGTCTCCAGCCTTCCTTCTTTCATCCCAGTGAAAGGCCTATGAGTAGATTCACTTTTTCCTTAAAAAGACCAGCATGAGTCTATATCACTTGCAAAAGCAAAACATCATCAGCAATTGAATGAAAGTCTAGTTTGGCTTTACATGGTAATTACATTTGGGTTTCAAGCTTTTCAAAATCTCTCCTTGGATATTTTATTTATCCATTTCCAAAGTAATAGAGTCTTTATCATTTTCTTTTAGTGCTCAAAACTGATTTAATAACTGAAATACATTTCATAGGTTGAAAGATTTTTTTCTGACTGCCTGTTGACTCTGCTGTATTTGACCTGCACTTGCTGATCCTCGTGACCCACAAGGACACCCTGCTTTGCTTCTTTCCAACAGGGTTTGTAGAGCATGCTGCACAGAATGTTACTGTGTGAAACTCTTTCTCTGGAGATGTGAACGCACGTCTGTTCATCCTAGACAGGACACAGAGGGCAGAGCAAAGTATACTTATGCCAGAACCAGTTTTGGTGAGCCAATGAGCTTCATGGAATTATTTTCTGGTACATGGAGCCCCCAAGGCAGCCATAGCACCGAGACGTCTCATCCCACCATGGGTGATCCTTGGCTGCTCCCAGGAGCCCGCCATGCCAGGATTATGCCTGTAGGTGCTCTTCCCTCAGCCTCAGGGTGAGGGCTTACTTACCGAGCCTGGAGACCCCCAAAGCAGCAGTTCTCGTGAACTCCTTGTTCCTTGATCTTTTACCCTCTGGAATTAGGCTACATCTTTGAAAGTCTTTTCTTGGTCCCAGACTGATTTCCCCCCCCCGCCCCATTTATCCATGGACCATATCCTCACCAAGTAGTTCTTAGTTTATTGTTTGTTCCTGCTTTGGCTGACAGCAAAATAGAAGTGTTCTCTGCTGACTCTTCTGGGGCTCAGGGGGTTTTCTCTTCATTTCTGAATTCTACTTATCCTTAAGGCCTCAGTAAACAGCTCTCTACCCAGCAATTGTAATTAAACCAATGGATTAAAAAATTGCCGGGCGTGGTGGTGCACGCCTTTAATCCCAGCACTCAGGAGGCAGAGGTAGGAGGATCACCATGAGTTCAAGGCTACCCTGAATCTACATAGTGAATTCCAGGTCAGCCTGAGCTAGAGTGAGACCCTACCTTGAAAAACCAAAACAAACAAACAAACAAC
This sequence comes from Dipus sagitta, assembly GCA_036346955.1. Taxonomy (NCBI): domain Eukaryota; kingdom Metazoa; phylum Chordata; class Mammalia; order Rodentia; family Dipodidae; genus Dipus; species Dipus sagitta. The sequence goes on from CM070777.1 coordinate 140,417,380, forward strand.
AACAACAACAACAAAAAAACCACTTAGCTGTTTCTAGCTGGGAGCTTAACTCTCGAGTTAAGAGGTTGTGGACTTGGTAGTTTCGAGGAGATTCGGTCTTCAGTCAGAATGATAGAGGTTGTTTGCATTGACCATCCGCGTGAAGTACAATGCCAATGACTCCATTGGGGACCTTAAGAAACTGATTGCTGCTCCAACTGGCACCCGTTGGAACAAGATTGTTCTTATGAAGTAGTACACGATTTTTTTTTTTTCCTGATTTTTCGAGGTAGGGTCTTACTCTAGCCCAGGCTGACCTGGAACTCACTATGTAGTCTCAGGGTAGCCTCGAACTCACGGCGATCCACCTACACCTGCCTCCCAAGTGCTGGGATTTAAGGTGTGTGCCTGGCTAGTACACAATTTTTAAGGACCATGAAATCCATGATAGAATGAACCTTGAGCTTTATTACCAATAAAGCAGAATTTTTTACCCTGGCCTGCTCCCCGCTTCTAGTCACACTGATGTGGATGATTTTAACAGTTCATAGGAATAAAAACTTAGATGTTGAAAAAAAAATACACACAGACCTGATCATATCAATTATATTAGTTACAGGAAGTAAACAAAGATGCAATTGTAGGTCCAAACACTGGAATGGAAAAGAGCACAGCCAATTTTACTTCATCCATTTGCTTGTAAACAACGTAGTTGACGTGTCACTGTGGTCTGCTTCCCTATCTGCTGTCGCTTGTAAACACGGTTCCCAGTTCTTGCTTCTATTGGTAGAATTTGGTAGGCCATGTAGGTCTTTTGAGGAAGAAGAGAAGACTTAGTTAGATCTTGCTTGTGATGTTTACTAACACCCCACTGATCCATGGAGGAATATCCTGGGGAGTTTTATGTCAGTCGGAATTTCTTCAAGTTCTAAAACAAACTACAATATCCCGTACATGTTGCAAAACTACTTTATAAAGTGCAATCAATAAATCGATGATAATTTTTTTTCTTTTGTGGTGCTGGGAATTGAACCTAGGGCCTTCCACAAGCTAGGTCCTCAGCTGAGCTACATCCTCAGCACCCAGATCGTAATAAACTTATGCAGATACAGATGAGGATTTTCTGTTGCCTGAGAGTTTTGAATGAATCTCTGGTGGTGCCAACAATGAGTAATATGCAGCCCTGCATTTTAATAAGGAACTCTTAAACACACACATGCATTGCTATGATTCAACCTTCCTGACCAATTAACTATCATTCCCAACAGTCTATGGCAGCAGAAACCTAAAGTTTATTAGGACAGGTGCATTTTTAGGCACTGTGAGAAGACAGCTTGCAATATTATTCCTCTCCTGTTCTGCATGGGACAGAGACCGATGAAGGGAGGCAGTGACAGCTGTCTTCAGAGAGCCCAAGGTGCTAGCCAAAATGTGATGCTGGACACACTCCTGGCCAGATGCTGGCTGGGCTGTTGAGTTACTACATGAGGGAAGTGAGTTTGTAGGAGAAGCTGAAAAAAGATCCCTGGAATTTGAAGGTTCTACAGAAACTCAGAGAACAGAGGCAGGCTGGAGCTGCTCTGAATGGCAGGGCCAGGACAAAGGCTGACTTGGGAACAGGTTACTCTGCCGTGGTTTGCCAGGCAGGACTGCATGATGTTTCCCACGGACCAAGAAGACCTTGCAGAGATGCCAACAAATGGAATAAAAGCAGGCTGGGGAGATGGCTCAATTGTTAAGCACTTGCCGCTCAAGCATGAGGATACGAGTTCAGATCCCTAGAATGAATATGATTACCTGGCAGGCATGGGGGATGGACCTGGAGCTCAGGAGGTAGAAGCAGGTGGGTCTTTAAGGCGAGCTGGCTAGCTAGTGCAGCATCCTCAGTGAGCTCTGGGCTCAGTGAGAGAGACTGTCTCCATTAATAAGGTGGAGAGCTATTAAGGAGAACATCTGATGCTGGCCTCTGGCCTCCACATGCACATGCATACACATGTGTGCCTTCACATATACAAACACACACAGCACACAGATGTACACATTCAAGAAAAAAAAAAAGAAAACAAGCAAGCTGGGTCCTCTTTCCTCCCTAGGTCCCAGTCTTCCAGGTGTGATAGGAGAGAAAAGAGGGACATGGAGGGGAGGACGGGTGGCTTGACCTGGGTGGGAAATTAAAGCTTAGTTTAGACTGAACTGCAATTTTTCCATAGCTGAAAATGGGACTCTTCTCACATCTGAGAATGACACAAACACTCAAGGAACTGCCTGAAAGGCCCCCAAGGGTCCAGGAAAGCAGTATCCTATCGGCACAGACTCGGCATGCTTCATAAATCAGTTACAAAGTTTATTGAAAGAAGTATCATGCCAACTATTGCTGCTCCCTAATTTAAAAATCTGAACCTGAGTTGAATCGGGCCTCTTCAAGTATCAGCCAGCTTCTAGGAAGTATGGACATGGAAGAACTTGTTAATGACACTAAGAGGCTTCTGTGAGCCCAGCCCAGAATATAAGAAATTCAACAGCATTAACAGCCCTGCTTCTTCTAACAAATATGTGAACTGTCGCAAAGTTAACTCATGATGGCAGATTTAGACACACCAGGAAGCGGAGCTCCTGTGTCACAAGTGGTTAGGTGCTTATGTTCTAAAAGCAAATGGAAAAGGAGGGAAAACAAAGAAAGGCTGTATCAGTTACTTCTCCCATTGCTGTGGTAAAATATCAGGCAAAAGCAATGGAAGGAAGGGTTTATTTTTACTCACAGGGAAGGGATCCGGCTCCTGGAAGGACCAGGATGGCAGCAGGTGCACTCGATGTCTGGTCACAATGCGTCCTCAGTCCAGACACAGAATGGACTAGAAATGGACTGGGCTGTAAAACCTCAAGGCTTGCCCCAGTGACCCTCTTCCTCTTGTGAGACTCCATTTCCTAAAGGTTCTGCAACTGTTCAAAACAGCATCACTTGCTGGGGACAAAGTGTTCAAACACATGAACTCATGGGGAACAATGAGTCTACAACTGTCATAAACTAAAACTTGGGCTGGAGAGATGGTTAAGTGTTTGTGATGGTTAAAGTGTGGTCAACTTGATCTGTGTAGTAATCCACAGAAATCCCTTTTGTGTTGGTCTTTGAGGTTGCTTCCAGGAAGGATTAACTGAAGGAGGAAGTCCTTCCCCCAGAGTGAGCCCTTCCCGCAGAGAGGGCAGCCCCGCTCAGAGGGGGGCTTCATATAAGGAAGCTCTGGGTGAAAGGAGCCCCTTCCTTCCACTTGGCTGCTGGAGCTGCTTGCTGCCTTCCAGCGTGGATTAAAGACCAGCGCGGACTGAAGACCACTGTCAACTGAAGACCTGTGTAGATCGAAACCCAGCGGCTCCTCGGGAAGCCTCCAGGCCTTCAGTGCCAGATTGGGACTGCTGAGGCATCTGGCCATGTGGGCTGAACAGCTATGGGGTTCCTTGATTCTTGTACCTGCAACTGCTATTGGACTACTGTCATCTAATCAAATAAACACCCCGCCTTTTTTTTTGGTTTTTCGAGGTAGGGTCTCACTCTAGCCCAGGCTGACCTGGAATTCACTATGGAGTCTCAGGGTGGCCTTGAACTCACAGTGATCCTCCTACCTCTGCCTCCTGAGTGCTGGGATTAAAGGCGCGCGTCACCACGCCCGGCAAATTCCCTTTTTAATATAATTCATTTTAGCAGTTTTGTTCCTCTAGAGAATGCTGACTAACACAGTGTGGTTCCTGTGCAAGCATGAGGGCCTGAAGGGACTGCCAGAGTTCGAATCTCTAGGACCCAGATAAACAGCTGGGTATCACTCCCCTACTCCCAACGCCTGTAACAAAAGTCCTTTGCGGGGGGGGGGGGGAGGTGTGCAGAAACCAGAAAATCATCAGAGTCCATGAGTACAGGGCAAGCTCTGGAATCAGCAAGAGACTCTGGCTCAGATAAGACTGGCCGGGCGTGGTGGCGCACGCCTTTAATCCCAGCACTCGGGAGGCAGAGGTAGGAGGATCGCCGTGAGTTCGAGGCCACCCTGACACTACATAGTGAATTCCAGGTCAGCCTGGACTAGAGTGAAACCCTACCTCGAAAAACCAAAAAAAAAAAAAAAAACACACACACACACACACACAAAAAAACAAAACAAAAAACAAACAAACAAAAACAAGACTGGGCAGAAGAGTGATGGAGCGGGACACCCAGCTTTCTGTTCCAGCTACCACCGGTGAGCACAGCTCATTGCAAGTGATCATATGGCATGCCACACACATCACATCATACGCACCACCCCACACCACATTACACACATATATAAGCAAAAGAAAGAGAGATGTGAGAATATTATTATGTAACATGTATGCCATATTTGGATATTTATTTGAGCAGCTCTAAAATGATACATTTACAATAATCAAGACAAGTTGAAAGGTGCATGCTTGGAGCCTGAGCCCTCAAGAGCAAGGCAGGCACGATGTAGTCTGGGTTACATGGCGAGACTCTGTCTCATATCAAAAAAGAAACTTAAAAATGCCGGGCGTGGTGGCGCACGCCTTTAATCCCAGCACTTGGGAGGCAGAGGTAGGAGGATCACCGTGAGTTCGAGGCCACCCTGAGACTCCATCTAGAGTGAGACCCTACCTCGAAAAACAAAACAAACAAACAAAAAAGAAACTTAAATAAAGAAGAGATAAAAGTGGGACTTGAATTGAATATTAAATATATTAAGGAATGATTCATTTGGGAGCATGACAATGTTATTATTGTCTTTTTTCCTTTATTCAAATTCCTATGAATTAAAGAAATGTATTGAACATCTGTGACAAAAAAGCACTCAAAGAAAAAAAGCACAAAATTTGAGGGAAAAATTTATGAAAAAAGAATAATTATAATTATTGAAACAGAGTGGCAGGTACCTGAGGTGTCACAGAATTTTTTTTTTTTTTTTGATTTTAGAAAGTCAAATGCACCAACCTTTTCTATTAACATTTCAGTAGACTATGACTAAGAAAGTAAAAGTTCCAAATATTTTTACATTCTTAAACTGTGAAAATCACTGAAAACAATTTGGTCATGGGTCATGGGTCAAACATGGGTCACTAAGAAAATGTATTGGTTTGCAATATATCTTTAATTGCTTACTATTCTCTATTCTTTTTTTGTGTGTGTATGCATGTTCATATATATATGGGTGTGTGTGTGTGTGTGAGAGTGTGTGCAGGCCAGAGGTCTTTTAAGTGGCTAGTCAGTGAGCCCCAGGGATTCCCTGCTGCAACCTCTCCAGACTTGGGATTTCAGACATGTACCAATGCCCAACATTTTATGTGTATGTTTGGGATCTGAACACAGGTCCTCATGTTTGGGTATCAAGTACTTCACCCACTGAGCAATCTCCCCAGACCTGTTTCTCTTCTCTTAAACTATGTCTTGTCAGTCTAATTTTCAAGCCAATCAATCTCAGACAGGCAGAGGAAAGAGAGTTTTTGTTCCCCCTTTTGTATAGTTTAAAACAATAACATTATTATGACAAAGGTAAATCCATTCATAGGAGATGTATTTTACCAAGATTTAATAATTTTATTCCTGGTGTGATGATGCATACCTGTAATTTCACCACTTGGGAGGCAGACCCGGAAGGATTGCAACACATTTGAGGCTAGCTTGGTCCATATAGTGCATTCCAGCCCAACCTGGACTCAGCCCTGCCCCCATGCCCCATCCCTGCTAAGAAAAAAAGAAAAAGATTTAATAATTCTAGTTGGGAAGCTGGGCATAGTGGCTACCCTTATAATTCCAGCTCTTGTTGGGATGAGGCAGAAGGATCATGACTTTAAAGATAGACTAGTCTAAACAGTGAAAACCTATCTTTAAAACAACAACAAAAAAAATTGGGGGGAGGTGGCTGGAGAGATGGCTCAACAGTTAAGGTGTTTACCTACAAAGCCTAATGATCCAGGTTCAATTGCTTAGTATCCACGTAAGGCCAGATGCCATGCATCTAGAGTTTGTTTGCAGTGGCTGGAGACCCTGGTCCATTCATTCTCAGTCTGTCTCCCTTCTCTCTATCTCTCTCTGCTTACAAATAAATAAATAAAATTATTAAAAAAATTTTTTTAAAGACTGAATGGAAGTTGGGCGTGGTGGCTCATGCCTTTAATCCCAGCACTCAGGAGGCAGAGATAGCAGGATCGTCATGAGTTCGAGTCAACACTGAGACTACGGAATGAATTCCAGGTCAGCCTGGGTTAGAGCGAGACCCTACCTTTAAAAACTAAAAAAAAAAAAAAAAGACGACTGAATGGTATGAATTGGGCTTCATTATATAAAGGTGTCAAAACTGTAGGAACAATCAGGAAATCTGCCACCAAAGTATGAGATTTTAATATCTATGCCAATCATCACAAAGGTATCACGGGGTGTATAGAAAACTTGAACAATACAATCAACAAGGCTGATCTGACACACAGAAACCCTTATACCTGACAAATGGGTGCCATACATTCTTTTCTGTTTCCCACCATGGCGGGTTGACTCTGAAATGTCCCTCGCAGGCTGTTGTTTTGAATGCTCATTCCCAGAATGGTGGCACTATTTGGGGAGGTGGTGGAGTCTTCCAAAAGTGAAGCTTAGCTGGAGGAAGTAGTTCTGATGGAGCAGGCTTTGAAGGTTACATGTGGCCTCTGGTTCTGGCCTTCTGTCTGCTTCCTGGTCTGTTGTGAAGTGGACAGCCTTGGCTATATCTCCTATTGCCACCATCTGGGCTGCTCTGCCATGATGTCACCTTCTGAAACTGTGAGCCCAAGTAAACGTTTCTTCTCTTAACTTGTTTGTGTCAGGTATTGTGGTCATAGTGATACAAAAACACGTAATATACTCATGAAACATTTATTTTTAAATTATCCAGAAAAATGTCCAGAAAGGAAAAATATTTCAAAAAACCAATGCATATGAACCTTTAAATAATGCAATTGAATTATAAGTGTATTTAAAATTTTTTTACTTCTCTTTTCTGTTATTTCTTTTTGTTGTTCTGTTTTGAGACAGGGTCCATCAACAGTACATTATAATTTTATTTAAATTTTTTTGTTTCCATTTACTTATTTATTTTTGATTTTTTGATGTAGGGTCTCACTCTAGCCCAGGCTAACCTGGAATTCACTGTGGAGTCTCAGGCTGGCCTTGAACTCACACTGATCCTCCTACCTTGGCCTCTCCAGTGCTGGGATTAAAGATGTGCACCACCACACTTGGCTCTTCATTCTTCTTTCTTTTTTTTTTCAAAAAATTATTTATTTATTTATATGCTTGTAAGGAGAGAGAAAGAGAGAGAGAGAGAGAGAGAGAGAGAGAGAGAGAGAGAGTATGTGTGAATGCAGGGCCTTTTGCTACTGCAAACAAACTCCATATGAATGCCCCACTTTATGCATCTGGCTTTATGTGGGTACTGGGGAATTAAACCTGGGCTGACAGGCTGTGCAAGCAAGAGCCTTTGAGTACTGCGCCAAATCTTCAATCCAAACATTGTTTAAAAATTTGTCATTTCTGTGTGTATGTTTTCATGTGTTTGAGAAAACACAATAAGCAATAGCAAACAACAGAACAAGGGCCAGAACTAAACAAGAGGCCTTGTCTAGGAAAGACAAAGAAAGAAGGTAAGTCAGGGGATGTCTTGGACTAGAAGGTTTGAAAGAGTAGAAGGTCAAGTTGGAAAAGGCTGGAGCTGCCAGACAGCGTCAGCCCTAGCAGGTAGTCTGAGAAGGAGGAAGAATACTGGCCTCTGATGTTTTAAACCTGTCTAGATTTTTTATATTTACTTTTTTTATTGACAGTTTCCATAATTGTTTTAAATTACTTGTGGGCTGATGAGATGGATTAGCAGTTAAGGCACTGGCCTGCGAGACTTAAGAACTCATGTTCAAATCTCCAGGTCCCACATAGCCAGACGCACAGTGATGCAAAGCATGCAATGTCATACATGCACACAAGGGGGCACATGTGTCTGGAGTTCATTTGCAATGGCTGAAGGCCCTGGCACACCCATTCTCTCTCTCTCTCTCTCAAAAATACATAATGTAAAAAGAAAAAAATACTTTTAATTACTTGATTACAGGTGTGTGTGTGTGTGTGTGTGTGTGTATGTGCGTGAGGGGGGGGGCAAGAGACTGACTATGTGTGCATCAGGGCCTCTTGCCACTGCACATGAACTCCAGATGCATGTGCCACCTGTGCACCTGGCTTTATGTGAGTACTAGAGAATTGAACTCAGCCCAGCAGACTTTGCAAGCAAATGCCTTTACCTGCTGAGCCATCTCCCCAGCACCAGGAATTACCATTTTAAACATACATGCACAAAAAATGGGTATATCCATTTTCATAAAACAAATAATACTATGGCTGGGAGAACTTCAGAATAGAAGGAATACATTGCAATTCAATAAAGGCTATATATGACAAACCTATAGTCAATAGTACACTGAATAGGGCAAAGCTCAAAGAATTTCCACTAATTCACAAACAAGAAAAGGCTGTTTACTTTTCCACTCTTATTCAATGTAGTGCTTGAACTCTTAGGCAGAGTAATAAGACATGAGAAGCAAAAGAGATTCAATTAGGAAATAGATGTCATTTACAGGTGATATAATTTTGCACATAAAAGACCCTAAAGATTCTACCACAAAGCTCTTAGATCTGATAAACAGTGTGAATGAAGTGTAAGGATACTATCATGCTAAAATCAGCAGCCTTCCTATCGATATGCCAGTAACTAACTTGCTAAGAAACCATACAAGTGATCCCATTCATAATTGTCTAAAAAAAAGGACTTTGGCATAAACGTAACCAAAGCAGTGAAAGACCTCAACTTTAAAACACTGATGAAGGAACTTGAAGACGATACTAGAAGATGTAAAGACCGCCTGGTTTGGAGGAATTAATATTGTGAAAACAGCTTGTGGGCAAGCTTGAATTTATGTGCCTCAATAGACTGAGGAGTTTTATTAAAGCTTATAACTTGGATTTCCAGCCGCCTGGCTGGAAGAGGTGTCACTGGGATCCTGGGGTTCAGCCCAAAGTTGTGTTTGGGGGTGGATCTGATTTCTAGACTAAAGGTATGCAGAGTGCCTGAGTTCTGCCTGGGTTCCTGATGCTGGCTGGTTGTGTTCTCTCGGCTTGGATCTATGAGAGAGGGCCAGCGTCTTCCATTTATCAATGGACCTTCCCCTGGATCTGTAAGATTCAAATAAATTCTTTCCTCTCATAAACTGGTTTGTAAGTTCATCCCAGATGTGTGGAGCTGACTACAGCCCAGCTATACTACCAAAAGAAATGTACAGATTCAATTCAATCCAATCTCCATCAAAATCCCATTGACATCCTTGATAAAACAATCCCCAATTTTGTGTGGGAACACAAACGACCCTAGATAGTCTATATAACCTTGAGCAAAAAGAGGTATCACCATACCTAATTTCTACCACATAGCCATAATAATAAAAGCACTATAGGACTGGTACAAAGACAGAAATATAAATCAATATATAGATATAGATCCACACAGATACAGCCATTTTAGTTTTGACAAAGATTCACTGGACAAGGGTTCTTCAACAAATGTTGCTGAAAAAAATTAGCTATCCACACACATGTAGAAGAATCAAACTAGATATTTATCTCTCACCCTGAAAACAACAACACCAAAAAAAACCCAAAAAACAAATCAACTCTAAGTGAGTTAAGGACTTAATTTAAGACCTGAAACTGAACCATTTAGAAGTAAAAGTAGGGAAAAATATTTCAAGATGTAGGCATAGGCAAGGACTTTCTGAATAAGATTCCAGTTGATCAGAAAATAAGGCCAATAATTGCCAAATGGGAACCTCATGAAATAAAAGTGTTTCTGAACAGCCAAGAACAGTTAATTGAGTGAACAGATGTCAGCCTACAGAATGAGCTAAAAAATCTTTCCAGGTATACATATGACAGAGGATTAATGTGTTAAAATATATACAGAACTCAAAATCAAAGCAAGAAATCAGATAACCTGATTAATAAATAGGCTAGCAAAATGAACAAATGGTTCTCAAAAGAGGAAATACATGGCTGGAGAGATGGCCCAGTGATTAAGGAGATTGCCTGCGAAGCCCAAGGACCCAGGTTTGATAAACAACCAGGAGATGGTTTATTACCCTAGCTAAAAAGATGTGTTGCATAAATGGGTGGAATGAGGCAGAACTTACAGGACCTGCCCATTAATTGTCTAGGAATTTGGAAACTGGCAAGGGTGGCATTCAGATTTCAGGATGGGGATGGTGGTGGCCATAAGAAAGTGAAGGACAGATGATGGGTTCAGTTTAGAATTCAGACATTTTGAATCAAGTCTCAGGATTTGGTGACATATGTAGATGGAATTATTCAATAAGCCATTGAACATATAGGCTTCATACCCACAAGAGATCTAGACCAGAATTATAGGAATCATTAGCAAATAAACAATAGGGAAGTTAGAAAGTACAGTGCCTCGTTGCCCATTGACGATGGACAGAGGTGGACAATTTGCATCTTGTACATGGAAGTCTGAGTGTAATCCATTTTTTCTCGGTCAAAACTATGAGAACCAACACATAGGTAGTACCTGTTACTGTCCTGTGTTGTTTTCTGGCAAAGTCTGTCCAAAACTGAGCAGTTCTAGCATATGATGGAAAGCTTCCTGAGGGCAACAGCATGTGTTTTAGTTTCCACATAATTACACCATTGTTAATATTGATGCTGGGCTTGTGCCAGCCAGCCTTCTTATTGTTTGTTGCCTTTGCGTAGGCTATAGCTGGGTAAATTCTGGAGAAGCTGTAGCCACTGTTGTATATGGCATTGGGGACTTTGCCTGTCCAACATATAATATAGGGTGAAGAAGTAGGAGTGGGCCTGCAAGGAACCATATGGAAAAAATAGGTGTTTGCTTGGGCAGAGTAAGAGTCTTGACCTCTTCAATAATTTAGGAAGATAAATAAGATATATTCTCTTTCTCTCTGCCTCAGTGACTCAGCTAGCTTCAAAACTGTCTCAGCTTTCTGAGTGCTGGGATAATAGGCTTCTACAACCCTCCTGGCATTAAACTGTTTTGTTTTTTAAATTATTTATTTATTTAAGAGAGAGAGAGAGAGAGAGAGGGAGGGAGGGAAAGAGAGCGCGAGTGAGCAAGTGCCAGGGCCACTAGCCAATGCAAAGAACTCTAGACACATGTGCCACCATGTGCATCTGACTTATGTGGGTTCAAGGGAGTCGAACCTAGGCCCTGAGGCTTCTCAGGCAAGCACCTTAATCACTGAGCCATCTCTCCAGCCCTAAACTGGGTTTTGATGGAAATAGGGAACTGACTCGCAGTAAAAGAAAGAAAGAAGGGACAATGGGGTGGAAGTCTTGGTGGAGCTCAAGGAATGATGGTTTGGGGAATGCTAATGTAAGAAAAGTGAATGGATAGGAATTAGTGGGATAATTGAAGGGTACTTTTACATGATTATGTTTCAACCACTGGTTATTTTCATGTGGCATAACTGTGTTCTTGAGCACATTATTCCAGTGGTGAACTTATAACATGCAGGGGAATCCAAAGATTTGCATCTAGCTAAATAGTAGATGCAAGCCTTGTATATTAGTTAAAAGATTCTACCTAAGAATTCCAGGACAGGACATGGCGTATGCTACTAATTAGCAATTCTAAACTAATTTAAAAAAACACACAGAAAGTCACTTTGACCATCTTCTGTCACTGGGAATGCTTGTCATATTACCTAAAATAAAGAGCCTTACATCAATAAATATTGAAGAGAGCTTTGTAGGTGCATTATCAACAGTGATTATTGTGTTGTAAGTACAGCTGTCCTGGTGTATTATTGACACATAGTTTAAGACACATGAGTTAGAAATTCATATTTTATAATCTTTTGCACTTAACTGAATATTTTCACATTATTTGAAAAGTTTGCTGCATTTTTTTGTATGTAGTCTGTGTGGGGTGCTCATGCAGCTTGTGCACATGTATATACCCTGTGTACACATGTGTAAAGGCGTGCAGAGGCCATGGGAGGACATTGGATGTCTTCCTCTATGGCTCTTTTGCCTCATTTTCTGGGGGACGGGCTCTCTCACTGAACTTGGAGCTTGCCCTGTTTTTCTGCAAGACTGGCTTAACAGCAAGCTCTGGCATTCCTTCTGCACTATCTCCCTCAGCACTGCGGTTACATATGTGTAACCATCATGGCCGGCTTTTATGTGGGTGTTGAGGGTGTGTCCTCATACTTGGGCAGCAAGTGTTCTTACCCACGTAGCCATCTCCCCAGCTCAGCCCTCTGCCACATCTATTAAAAAGTTTTGGAAGTACTTTCTAATAGGCTCTCCAGTCATTGCTTCGTAGACTTCAAGGTTTGTCCACGCCTCTCCCTGCATCACCACCAACGGCAAGCTTAGTCCCATTCTTCCCCTCCTTCCCTATTTAAGCATTATTGAATATTTCTGTCTAGGGTAAAAGCTGAGCATCTTGATTTGTGAACATTAGCAGAATGGTAGGACGCTGGGGCTTTGAATTTTAAGTTTAAATAAATGACATTGTGCCTGGAGGGTTAGCTCCTCCTAGTCCACATCTTTTTGGCATCGTGTTTATCTGCAATGTAATATTTTTTTTTTCAGTTTTTTAAAAAATATTTTATTTATTTATTTATGAGAGAGAAAGAGACACATAGAGAATGGGTACGCCAGGGCCTCTAGCCACTGCATACGAACTCCAGACACATGTGCCCCCTTGCGCAGGTGGCTTACGTGGGTCCCAGGGAATCAAACCCCGGGTCCTTAGGCTTCGCAGGTCAATGTCATAACCGCCAAGCCATTTCCCCTGCAATGTAATTTTTTTCCTTAATCTGTAAAGCAGGCATCAATGATTAGTTACTTTACATACCTATTATCAGAATGTGACTTAAAATTTATTGAAAAAAAGGTAAGCATGGGCTTTATTTAGCAAGTTGAAAATGTTAACCACATCAGCCCATCAACTACTATTAGGGTCCAAAAAGAACAGCCTCAAACTTCTCTTGTTAATTCAAATTCCAGCATCTTTCCATCATCCCCCTCACTCTTTAGGGCGGCACTGGGCTGCAATCAGAAGCAGAAAGGGAAAGGAAACTTGAGGTTGGAAAAGCAGAAGGGAGACTAGTAGTTAAAGCGGGCCTCCATGGATCTGGGGCGAGGCGGTTTCCAGCCGCAGTGAGGCTGGGGCTCCGGTCGGGTCGGGCGCGCGTCCTGTCCGGGGCTGGGAGCAGTCAGGAAAAAGGGCGCAGAGCCCCTGACACCCCGGCCTGAAGCGTGCTCCAACGTATCTGGAAGGATCCCTCTCTTCCCGCCCTGGCCAGGGGCCCCCGCCTTCTCCCCAGGCTGGACCCTTGGAGGGGGGGTGTGGGGGTCTCCCTGCACCCAGATCCTAGCGCGGGCGCGTACGGATGCGTGGGCGCGGCCCTCTGACGGCGCCTGGCCGTGAGCTCCGCGGTCCTGGCGTCCTTCGGGCTCGCCGGAAGAAGCCTCCGACCGCCTGTCCGTCACGCCAGCCCTCCCACACCACCGCCGCTTCCGATTGGTCGCAGGCTAGAGCCAGCCCCGCCCCTCTCCTCGGATGGACTGGCCGTAGGGAGGGGGCGGGGCGAAGTTAGCCACGCTCCCTGCTCGGCGGCCTCGGGCGGGCCCGCCCAGCTGTCAGTTACGGGGGCGGCCCGGCGGCGGCGGCGGCGGCGGCGGCGTGCGGGCGGGCGGGCGTGCGGACGCTCGCAGGCTGCCTCGCGGCTGGCTCGCGCTCGCAGCGCCCGGCCGCCTTGTGGTAGGGAAGTCGGGGGGGAGGGGGTCCGCCCGAGCGACCGCCGCCAGCGCCTCTCCCCAGGCCTCGTCCCCCCCCCCGCCCCCTCGCGCCCCTCGAGGAGTGAGTAAAGTCCCCGCGGCGGCGCCCGGCCGGCTGCTGCTGAAACCATGTTTAGGAGGATTTTGCAGAGGGTAAGCGAGGAAAACCGTCCTTCCGGCAGCACGTGAGCGCTAGTCCCGGGCCGCGGGGCGCCGAGGCGGGCGGCGCGGGCTCCCCGGCTCCGCTAGGCCCCGGGCAGGCGCCGAGGCCTGCGTGGTCCAGTTTCTCCGGGGAGGAAGGAGGGGGTGGTGGTGGGCCGGGTGGGGCGGCAGGCCGGGGCCCCGCAGCCCGGCGTCCGCTCCCGCGCCGCGCGCTCGCCTGTCACCGCGAGCCGGAGGGTGTGGCGCTTCGCGGCGCACCGGGCGCTGGGCACGGAGAGAGAGTTCGTGCCCGTGGGAGCTCGTCCCCCTCCCTCCCCGCCCCATCGTGACCTCCCACCCCCCCCAGCCCCACGCGACACGCACCTGCCACACGCTGCTGACACCGGAGGCTCCTGGAGACCCGGCCTAGCGTGGGCCCAGTCGTGGGACGGACACTTACTGGCAAACTCAGCTGGGAAGGAAGATATTACTCACTGTTGGAAACTTTTTTTTTTTTTTTTTTTTTTAGTAAAACATGCATTTTCCCCTTCCAAGACCCAGAACCTTATTTTAGCTAACCAAGAATCAATGTCTTCAGGGGAATATATACATCTTTCAGTTTCTGTCAGTGCTCTCTCTTATTCGAGATGTGGAAAAACTCGAGGGTCAAAAAATAAGAGCGCTGGAAAGCTGTAGGTGTATTTAGATGCCAGTTGCTTGAGTAACTGAAACAAAACTCTCCTTTCTTAATAAGAGTTACTGTCACTAAGTTTTTGCTTTGGATAGTTTGCCCTGAACCCCCTGTTAGGTGTAAATGATTGAAAATGAGGTCTCAGGTCCCTTAGTGATTACCCAGGGAGTAACTAGTTCAAAGGACAAAAGAAAAAAAAAAAAACACCTAGTGAAATAATTCATAGTATTTAGTCAAGGATCATGCCAAGGAGAGTTGAGTCATTCAGTATGTAGGAAAGGGAGTGTTGCTTCTTCATAGCTTTCATGAAATGTTGAAGTCATGTGAAACTTGATCATATATCAGAGAGTGGTTAACTTCTGTCTCTGATCCCCTGTATTGGCATTTGAAATATATTTTTTTTGCAGCAGTTTTGCCAGTTTTTCGCGTTTTGCTAAGCAGTGATCTGGCAGTAGCAAAGGCCTCCCCTTCACTCCTTCAATCGGTTCCTTAGTCCAACAGTAAAGCCATCTGTGCATGATTTTATTGCAGCGCTTAAGAGGTTTTACTTTTATCAGACCTGGAGGAACTGATTACCTCATGCCTCAGATTGTGTTTCTGTCATAGTTATTATACAAGTAGTTTGTTTGCTTTTAAGTTTATAAATGTTTTCTGGTTTGAGGATTGCTTCTGGAAGTTGTAAATTAGTTTTCAAGCAATATGCAATGCTTTTCAGTACCCTGCATGTTGTTAAGCACTGAGATTATATAAAAAGCATTTGTAGTTCCTTGTGTGTGTATCAACTGTTCAAGAAGTTTTGGTTGAAGCTACCAAATTGGAATTTATTGTGGTTATTGACTCATCATATTTGAATGAATCATCTGACAGTGGGGTTTCTCAGCCCTGGAACTCTTGATGCTTATGACCAGGTAATTCTTGGTTGCAGGGGTCTGTCATGGGCATTGACATGGGACAGATGGCATCATCCCTGGCTTCCTTTCAGTACACTAGTCATATGGCTCAAATAACCTCCCCTCTCTGTAACAAACAAATATATCTCCAGATGCCAGTACCCTCCAGAGGCAACATTGTCCCTGGGTGAGGACCAATAATAAATATATACTCATTTAACTTAATAGAAAGCTTGAACTGTTTCTCGCAGTTCACTTTCTCTTGTGCACTTTATTTATTTATTTATACTGAATTTTAGTGTCAGGCTGGAAAACGGTTTAATACAGTATGGGTCTTCCCCATCCAACTCACAGCCTTGTTGAGGAGGGGGACATTACAAAATAATTGCAATGCTGTGTAATAGAATAAGAATGAAGTGTGCTCTGGAAGCCACTTAGGGAGAGGGTATTGGGGCAGTCAGGGCAGGTTTCAGGAAGGAGGACATTTAATTTATAGTTCAAGAGGGAAAGGCATGTGGAGGGGCAGGGACAGCTAGTGCAAAAGCATCAAGTTGTTAAAGGAGCAAGTGATGCCAGGGGAAGAAGGGAGCAGCTCGGTTTAAGTGAGATGGTAGGCAGGGATGGATGGGAAATGAAGCTACTATGGTTGCTAGAAACCAATTATGAGAGGACACAGAGTCCCTTTGAAAGAGTTTAGCTTCTGTCTGGTAGATGGGTCAGTGTTAATGAAAGGCATTTAATAGAGGCATTTTAATAAAAGTCTTAAGGAAAGTGTGTGATTTGGAGTACAAATATCAGAATCTATATTTTATTAATGCTACAGGTGGTTTTTACTACCAAGTGTTGCTTGAATCTTTAATCATGTAAATGTCAATCGTTTTATGTATCCCACCCTCATTACCTTATTATCTTTTACTTAGCCTGCCCCATAACCTTCCTTCTCTGGTACTTAAGATACAAGATTAAACCTATAGTTGCTGATTTAGAATTTTTAAAAAATCATTCTAGAGGTTTGTTTGAAATGGTCTCCATGCTTTAAGATTATCTCATTTTAAAAATGTTTTTAGATGACTTTTCATTTTAACTATTATAATTTTCTGAGTAGTGTCCTTTAAATTGCATTCTTGAAAGATTAAAGGGACAGTGCATGTATAGTTAGTTGTAATTCAGATTCTTTGAATCTTACCCATAAGATCCCAGGGTACTTTGCAGAAGTTTGGTTCCTGTCCTTTTCCTTTCTTTCTAATCTTTCATTAGTCTACTCAGAGAAAGATGTCACTTAGGCTTGGGAAGGTATGGAAAAATAGCAGTGGCAATAAGGGAGCTCCAATATGTATGGATTGAACATTTTGCTTAATAGTACTTTGAAGAAAAACTTGAACTTAAGGTTCTCAATGGCTAGAAAGATGATTAGCAGTTAGTACCTGGGGCAGTCTGCAGACATTGCTGTCATCTCTTCCTTAAGGAACAGAATATAATACTAGTGTATTAGATTTTATCTTGCTGGTGAGTATAAAAGTATTATTAAAGAAAAATGGATTTATTTATTCCAGAATTGTGAGAATGGAATGTCCATTCTTTTTAATGGCATATGGACTATCTCTCTTGTTTTCAAAATGAGGAAATAGAAAGTGAGGGAAATAATGTGAATAATTTAGCTAAATCAAGGTAGTTAGTAGGCTTGAAAAGGGATTTAAAAAATTTTTTTAAAGATTTTATTTATTTATTAGAGACAAAGGCAGAGGGAGAAAGTGAGAATGGGCACGCCAGGGTCTCCAGCCACTGTAATTGAACTCCAGATGCGTGTGCCCCCTTGTGCATCTGGCTAATGTGGGTCCTGGGGAATTGAGCTTGGGTCCTTTGGCTTTGCAGGCAAACACCTTAACCGCTAAGCCATCCCTCTAGCCCCTTGAAAAGGGATTTTGAAGAATGCACATGATTAAGGGAGGAACAGTTTCTGGCAGGAAGAAGTTACAAGCCAAGATTTGGAAATGGGAAGTGGAATCATTCCCTCCTGTTGTCCCTTCTTCCTTAGAATAATGCTTTTTAGCACAGTGCCTGTGACAGTGCCTACTACACTTGCTCGTTACTGAGGATTGGGTGCAGTTAAAGCAGAAATACATTGAGAGAGAAATTTTTAAAGTGGTGTTAAACCTAATACTGTGGAGTTGTTTGATTGTCTAGCATAGGTCTACCCAGTGCAACCATAAGTCACATATGTACGCTAAGATTGTATGTAGTCGTATTTAAACAAATAAGGAAGAGATTGAAAAATGTTCATTTTTTTATCTTAGTGTGTGCATATATGTATGATGAGCGTGTGTTCATGTGTGAGTGTAGGTATATACATGCACCAAGACTCTTGTGTAGAGGTGAGAGGACAACCTCAGGTGGCCTCCTCCTGCCTTGTCTGAGGCAGGGTCTCTTGTTCATTGCCATGTATGCCAGGCTACCTGGCCTGAGGGCTTCTGGGGATTCTCCTGTTTCTGCCTCCCATTTCTCCATAGGCGTGTGTGCTGGGATTATAGACAGTGTGTTACTCTGTCTGCCTTTACGGGGGTTCAGGGGATGATCTGACCTCAGGTTGCCTGTTGTGCTTCTTCAGTAAGCACTTTACTCACTGAACCATCTCCTCAGTCCCCAAAATATTCTTTTACCCTGATAGATATAAAATATGTCTACATGTATAGTAGAAAATCATTAAGATTTTATGTTTTTGTACTGAGTCTTTGCATTGTGGATGCACTTTATACTAAAGGCACATGTCAGTTTGTGTTAACTACATCTCAGTTGTTCAGCAGCCTTTATAGCTAGGGGCACTGAATTGAACAAAATGGTTAGTTGAATACCCTTGCACTACAATTTTTAACTCCCTATTCAGAACTGCTTTCAAACTTGGAAGAAGCTGAGAGAAGAGTGATGCAAAGAGCACTTTCATGTTCTTTACTGAGTGTATCAGTTGCTTTCTTATCGCTGTGGACAGATATCTGACCTGAAACAACTTAGGGTAGGAAAGAGGTAATTTTGGCTTACAGAGTAGAGGCCATTATGACCCAGAAAACATGTCAGGAGCAGGGCATCCTGTGTTATTTTGGCAGGCAGAATGCAGAGGGTAAATAGGAAGTGGGGCCAGGCTATAAAACCCCAAGACCCCCCACATGACCAAATTTCTTCTGCAAGGCTCTACCTCCTAAAGGTTCTATAACCTTCAACAGACGACCAAAGTGTTCAAATATATGAACCACTAAGGGCATTTTCCATTCAAACCACACTATCACATTGAATGGTTGTTACTGTTTTACCTTATTTGCTTTAACATTTGCTTATCTCTTCTTTGTCCCTACTCTTTTTCTCCCTTTGGATGTAATTTTTTTTTTCCCCAGAATCATAGTCTTTCATCTCTGAATACTTAAGTGAAGGATAGAAATATTTTCTTACGTAACTGTGTTTAATTATAAACTTCATAACTTTATGTTGGTTTAATTCACTATCCATAATTCTAGTTTTGGAGTTAATCTGATAATTAGCTTTGTGGCATTTTCCCTGCTCTAGTAAAGAAATTAGAGTGGGGTATTATATTTTGCTGATATTTTAATATTTATTTAACATGCTACTTTCATAGTTATTACTTGTTTACTTATTTATTTTTGAGACAGGGACTCATGTAGCCCAGGCTTGCCTCAAACTTGCTATGTAACCGAGGATTACCTTGAACTTTTGCTCCTCTAGCCTCCATCTTCCAGTACTGGGATTACAGGTGTGCAGCACCATGCCTGGTTTCATGTGGTGCTGGGGAGCAAATCCAGAGCTCTGTGAATGCTAGGCAACGATTTTCCCAACAGAGTTACACCTTCAGCACCTACTTTGACTTCTTTCAACCTAGGATGTTTCCAAAGCATTATTATTAATTTTTTTGGTAATTTGTGATATGTTTGAAAAATACATTTTCCCTCTATGTTAGTTGTTTTATGGTGCTATAACAAAACATCCCAGACTGATTAATTTATAAAGAAAAGAAACTTGGTCCTGGAAGAAATCCATACAGTCTAGAGGCTGGGGAGTCCAGGGCGGCAATACCTACATCTGGCAAGGACCTTCATTCTGGAAGATCCCATAGCAGAAATGGAAGGGGAAGAGAATAGGAGAGTGAGGGAGTAAGAAAGGGAACCAAACTTGATTTTTTTTTTTAAAATTTATTTTTATCTATTTATTTGAGAGTGACAGAGAGTGAAAGAGGCAGAGAGAGAGAGAGTGAGCGAGCGAGAGAGAACGGGCACGTCAGGGCCTCCAGCCACTGCAAACGAACTCTAGACGCATGTGCCACCTTGTGCATCTGGTTTACGTGGGTCCTGGGGAATCGAGCCTCGAGTCGGGGTCCTTAGGCTTCACAGGCAAGTGCTTAACCGCTAAGCCATCTCTCCAGCCCCCAAACTTGATTTTTAAAAACCCGTTCTCTTGCAGCAATGACATTAGTCCAGTCATCTGCTTTCATGACCTAATTGGCTCTATGTCCTGTTCTGTGTTGTTGAAGCTAAAGTTTCACACATGACCTTTTGAAGACAAACTGAAACCAGAGCAATAAAAAACCGAGACTAAATAAGTGGTGTCTTCCTGCCATTTATTTATTTATTTTCAGTTTTCTAATTGAGAACTTTATTATATGAACATATTGCAAATTGGTCATATTCCCATTGAGTTATACTTCTATGTCCCTTCTCCCCTGTCCCCATTCCACTGAGGACCTCCTCATTGGGGTTATATGTAATCACAAGGGATTTTGGTTTGTAGTTTTCTTCTTGTGTCTCTGTCTGGTATTTTGTTTTGTTTTGTTTTTTTGAGGAGGTAGGGTCTTGCTCTAGCCTAGGCTGACCCAAAATTCACTATGTAGTTTCTGGCTAGTCTCAAACTGACAACAATCCACCTACCTCTGCCTCCCAAGTGTTGGGATTAAAGGTGTGTAATAATACTGGCTTAATAGGGGTCGGAGACCATTCCTTCTTTTTCAGGTTTGTGAAATAACTTGAGAATCAGTGGTTTTAGTTCTATAAAAGTTTGGTAGAATTCGGCAGTGAATCCCTCTGGGTCTGGACTTTTTTGGTTGGAAGTCTTTTAATTACTCCTTCAATCTTGTTAGATGTTACAGGTCTCTAGGTAATTTATCTCTTCTGGGTTTAGTCTTGATAGGTCATATGAGTCAAGGAATTCATCCATTTCCAATTTTGTAGAATTTAGGTTTTCAAAATATATACCAATGATTCTCCTATTTTATTGGTATCTGTTATGAGCACCATGTTCTACTCAGCTGATCTAACCAGACAGCCTCACTGGTGTCTGTTCTGTTGTACCATCTCCCTTTTCATCTCTAATCTTGCTGATTAGAGTCTTCCCTCTCTTTTTCTTTTGATCATTGTGGCTAGGGGTTCATCAATTTTGCTTATTTGTTTAGTTTTTGAAGAACTAGCTCTTTGTTCCATCCATTTTTAATTTTGATTTCTCCCATGATATTATTTATTTCCACCTTGTACTTTTGGATTTGGATTGTTCTCTCCAAAGTCTTCAGATGAATCAATCATTTAGTTTTTTTTTTTTTTTTTTTTTTTTTTTTTTTTTTTTTTTGGTTTTTCGAGGTAGGGTTTCACTCTAGCCCAGGCTGACCTGGAATTCACTATGTAGTCTCAGGGTGGCCTTGAACTCACGGCAATCCTACCTCTGCCTCCCAAGTGCTGGGATTAAAGGTGTGCACCACCACACCTGGCCATTTAGTTTTTTATTTGAAATCTTTCTATTTTTGTAATATAGGCATTTAGAACTGTAAGCTTCACTTTTAAGACCACCTTCAGTTGTGACACATAAGTTCTGGTATGTTATATTTTCATTCTTATTTATTTCTAGGATTTTTTAAATTTCCTTCTTGATTTCTTCAATTACCCATTCGTTGTTCAATAGTGTGTTGTTTAGTCTCTAGGAATTTGTATATTTTCTGTTTTTTCTCTGTTGATTTCTAGCTCTTTTGTATTATGGTCAGATATAATACTGGGGGTTATGTCAGTTTTCATGAATTTGTGGAGATTTGCTTTATGTCTACTATATATTTTAGAGAAGAATGTGTATTCTGTAGTGTTTGGATGAAATGTTCTATAGACGTCCCTTTTTTTAAAAATTTTTATTTTTTGTTTTATTTATTTGAAAGAGAGAATGGGTGTGTCAGGGCCTCCAGCCGCTGGAAACAAACTCCAGATGCATGCGCCACCTGTGCATCTGGTTTACGTGGGTCCTGGGGAATTGAACCTGGGTCTTTGGCTTTGTGGGCAAGTGCCTTAATCACTAAGCCATCCCTCCAGCCCTATAGATGTCCTTTTAGTTGTTTAATCTGTGGTGTTGTGTAGCTCCATTTTTTCTATATTTTTTGCTTAGATGATCTGTCTATTGATGATAGCGGGGTATTACAGTCATCTACCATTATTGTGTTGGGATTGCTTTCTGGTTTAATGTCTAGTAGATTTTGCTTTATAAAATTTGGTGCACCTGTTTTTGTTGTATATATGTTAATGCTTGTAATATCCTTTTGTTGAATTGTTCCCTTGATGAGTATAAAGTTGTATTCTTTATCCCTTTACTTTTGGTTTAAAGTCTATTTTGTCAGATATTAGTATAGCCATTCCTGCTTGTTTCTTTTTTTTAAATTTATTTATTTATTGAGAGAGAATGAATGAATGAATGAATATGGGTGCACCAGGTCCTCCAGCCACTGCAAACGAACTTCAGAAGCATGCACCACCATGTGTATCTGGCTTACAGGGTTCTGGAGAAATTGATCCTGGGTCCTTAGGCTTTATAAGCAAGCTCCTTAACCACTAAGCCATCTCTTCAGTCCCTCTTTTTTTCTTTAATTTATTTTATATATAACAGGTTATACTCTTTTATCGCCTTGCCCCTGCTCCCATTTTCCTGGGGGGCATTCACAGTTATGGTATTCATTATGGGGTCATGAAGACCTCACTTAGTCCCTTTGGAGTAGTGGGAGGTGGGGGCCCCGTACCCACACTCTGGCTCTTGGGATCTTTCTGCCCCCTTTTCCACAATGTTCCCCGAGCCATGACAGGGCTCTTGGCAGTCTGATTTAGTGTTGACTTCTGTAGTTTCTGGATTTCTGCTTTTATGGGTTTTGATTGATCATGGTGTCTGTTACCAACACCCTGGATCTGGTTGTCAGGCTACCTGCTTGTTTCTTATTTCTATTTGCTTGTAATATCTTTTTTATCCTTTTACCCTAAGGTAGTGTTTATCTTTTTTTTTCTTTTTTAAATATTTATTTATTTGGCAGGAGTTAAGGAGGGAGGAGAGTATGGGCATGTCTAGGTCTCCTGCCAGTGTAAATGTACTCTAGACACATACTCCACTTTGTGCATCTGGCTTTACATGGGTACTGGGAAATTGAACCTAGGCCAACAGGCTTTATAAGCAAGTACCTTTAGCTACTGAGACCCCCCCCCCCCCCAAGTGGTGTCTATCTTTAGTGGTAAGGTGGTTTTATTGAAGACAGAAAATTAATGGATCCAGTTTTCTGACCTAGTCTATATCTTTTTTTTTTTTTTTTTTCCCTGAGGTAGAGTCACTCTAGCCTGCTTGACCTGGACTGGAACTCACTCTGTAGTCCTAGACTGGTCTTGAACTCACAGTGATCCTCCTACCTTTGCCTCTTGAGTACCGGGAGTAAAGGCATGCACCACCAAATCCAGCTAACCTGGAGCTGTTGATTGGAGAGTTGAGCCCACTGATGTTTAGAATTTTAATTGAGAGGTGTGACTTAGCCTTGTCTGTTTGAAGATTTTGTGGAGTATGGTGTTGTATTGATTTTCATTTACTTTCATGTCTGTTCTAGTTTTGATTATTGTTTTTTTCTATCCTGTAGCCACTTGAAGATGTTTATTCTCTTCTTCAGTACAAAGGATTCCATCCACTATTCTCTGTTGGGCTGGCTTAGTGCTCATATATTCCTAAAGCTTGATTTTATCATGGAATGCTTTTCTTTCACCTTCTATTATGAAGGATAGTTTTGTTGGGCCTAGTAGTTTGGGTTGACAGCTGTGGTCTTTCAAAACATGAAATACTCCGTTCCAAGCCCTTCTGGCTTTTAAGTTTTCATTGGATCTAATATTGATTGGCTTACCTTTGTAAGTGATGAGTTGTTTTCCCTTGCAAGTTTTAGTACTCTCTCCTTGTTTCCTGTGTCTAGTGTTTAACTTTAATGTGAAGTAGGGAATTTCTTCTCTGGTCTTATCTATTTGGTGTTCCGTGTGCCTCCTGTACCTGGATAGACTTGTTTTGTAAGATTAGGAAAGATTCTGTCTATAATTTTATTGAAAATATTTTCTATGCCTTTGACCTATAGTTCTTTCCCTTCTTTTATGCCCATGGTTTGAATATTTGGTCTTTTTAAGCTGTCCCACATTTCCCTTATGTTCTGTTTGTACGTTGTTTTGAGTTTGTCATTGACTTTGGCCTCCTGATCTGTCTTATCTGTCTTATCCTCCAGGCCTGATAATCTGTCTCCACATGATCTATTCTGTTGGTGAGGCTTTTTTGAGAGCCTTTCCATTAGGATTTTCTCCACCGTCTTCCCTCTTTTTATTGAATTCCATTTTCATTTTTTTGGTTTGACTGCTTATTGTCCCTTGGAGTTCATTCTACCTTTTTTTGTTTGTTGATCATCATCTATTTCATTCAGCTGACTGTTGTGTTTTTTATTCTCTTCCATTTATTCAGTCATCTGTTGAGTTCTCTTTGTTGTTTCTCTTCCATTTCTTTCAGTCATTTGTTCATTGCCTCATTAAGTTTGTTTAATATGTTCATTATAATTGCATTTTGGAATTTTTTGTCTGGTGTTTCCTCTAAGTAGTTTTCATTGGAGGCTTCCACTGTGGGACTGGGCATTCTTGGTGGGAATATCTTTCCTTGGTTTCTTGTGTTATTTTGTATTGGGCTTTTCCCATCTTCAAGACAGTCCTTTTGTTTTGCTGAGAATGTAGCCACAGCAGCTCTGTGGAGCCTCTGTTGTGTGGCTTGGTCAGCCTTGATCCCTTGGAGTCATGGCTGGTGGTCTGTCCACAGGTTTGGGTTGGGCACACTGGAAGCTGAGCAGGCTCCTCCTTGTGTGTGTAGTCTCCAAGTGGGTCTGGCCTGGAGATTGTGACCAGCTTGAGCATCCCTATTCAGGGCAGTGCAGACAGCAGGTCAGCAATTAGGTCAGTGTCAAAGAGGCCTGATCCCCAATCCAGGCATTGCATGGGCTGCAGTTGTGCCTGCAGGACTGACTGGGCATAGTGTGGGGGAGCACTCAACTGAGTAGTGTTCTACTTAATGCTGGGTTAACCATATTCAGAATGGGGTAGGCTGACAGGTCTGGTTCATTGGTTTTTAAAATTTGGTTTATTTACTTGAGAGAAAGAAGGGTGGGAAGGAGGGGAGAGAGAGTGGGCATACCAGGGCCTTCAGCTGCTGCTAATTCCAGACACATGTACCACCTTGTGCATCTAGCTTATATGGGTACTGGGGAATTGAATCTGGGTCCTTAGGCTTCATTTGCAAGTAAGCCATCTCTCCAGCCCCAGGTTAGTTATTTTTTACTACAGTATTTTTTTCCTGTTGTGTTTAAAGTTTATTTGTGTGTACATTGAGATTTTGAATACTACTTAAGGTATATTGTATCTTCAGGCTATGATTTTTTTTTTTTTTGCTTTGTTTTTTGAGATAGGGTCTTACTCTAGCCCAGGCTGACCTGAAATTCACTATGTAGTCACAGGGTGGCCTTGAACCCATGGTGATCCTCCTATCTCTGCCTCTTCAGTGCCAGGATTAAAGGCATACAATACCATGCCCAGTAGGTGATGCTAATTTTGATAACTTGATCAAGGTGTTGCTTAGTTGCTTCACTATATAATACTAGTTTTTTTTCAATCTTCTATTGTAATAGGTAGTTTGTGGGGAGATGCTTTAAAATTATGTAAATGTCCTACTTAACAAAACTTTCCCCATAGATTTAGCATCTATTATGGATGGCTATAAAAATGATGATTTTTTTTCAACCTCTATGTGTTTTCCACATTTACCATTGGGTCCTTGTATTTCTCCTTTCTCCATTTTCCTCCTTTCTCCTTTTCCTACCCCACCCCTCTCTCTCTATTTCAAAAAAATATTTTATTTATTTATTTATTTATTTGAGAGAATGGGCACAGTAGGACCTCTAGCCACTGTAAATGAACTCCAGATGCATGTGACACCTTGTGCATCTGACTTACATAGGTACTGGGAAATTGAACCTGGGTCCTTATACTTCCCAGGCAAGCACCTTACCCATTAAGCCATAACTCCAGCCCTCTGTGTCTTTCTTATATGAATTCAGAATTTCATTTTTTTCATAGTTTATATTTTATCAATGTATTTAATTATTTGGGTGCTAAAATCGGCCTGGATTTGAGCAGTTGCAGATGCCCCAGGGTGGCCCCGGTGCCTTATTGACTTAACCCCATTATCATTATTTTTTTCTTTAATTACTTGTCTACTTTCTGTTATAACAAACTATTCTAAGCTCCTTTGTCATACCCTTTCCCAGTACTAGAATCCTTGAGGATACTAGTAAGTAGTTTGTTTATTTGCAGAGGGGGAAGGAGGGAGGGAGGGCATACCTGCAAATGAACTCTTGATACATGTGCTGTTTTGTGCATCTGGCTTTGCATGGGTAATGGGGAATCAAACCAAGACCATGAGGCCTTGCAAACAAGTGCCTTTAACTACTGGGCCATCTCTCTAGCCCTAGAAAGAAGGAACTTTAAACATTTTAGGCACTTAGTATTTATGATTTGTCTTAGCATGATCTCAGTGTAAGCAGAAAAGAGGTGATGAGTAGGAGAGACCTTTGAATATATCTGTTCCCTGTGCATCTACTGTGCATGGTCTGTGTGTGGTAGACACAGTGATGGATACAATAGTCATGAACCCTTACGGATCTTGTTGGCCACTGGAGGAGAGAGGAATTGTTCAAAGAATCACTAACTATACCATTACATACGTGGGTGAGTACTAGGAAGGAAAGGAAGGGATCCCAAAAATGCATATTTAGGGGTCCCTGATTTAAATTAAAGTGCCAAGGGAGGCTGTCCAGATTAGTTGCATGTTTAAGTTTGATGAAATTACTAATTGATTGAAAATTTTATTTAAAAATTTTATTTTTTAAAAGTTATTTGCAAGGGGAGAGAGAGAGAGGTATGGTTAGGGCTTCTTGCCACTGCAAATGAATTCCAGAGGAATATACCACTTTATGCATCTGGCTTTACATGGCTACGGGGGGATTGAACTCAGGCTGGCAGGATTTGCAAGCAAGCAGGCTTTGTAAGGAGAAGGCTTTAACCACTCGTCTATCTCTCTAGCCCCTGGAGTAAAACTTAAAAAATGATCACTAATGGATTTATTTGTTGGCGTGCCTGTCTCTGTGTGTGTTTTGGTGTATGAGAAACGTTCTTCCTCTGTAGCACAAACTGGCCTTATCTCCTCTTCCTCCTCCTCCTCTACTCCCCTTTTCTTTTTTCTTCTTCCTTTTCTTCTTTCTTTCCCTCTCACTTCCCCCTCCTTTTTGTCAAGAATAAAGAAGACATTAAGGTATAAGAAGTAGGACTCAGGGCTGGAGGAATGGCTTAGCAGTTAAGGCATTTGCCTACAAAGCCAAAGGACCCAGGTTTGATTCCCCAGGACCCATGTAAGCCAGATGCACAAGGGAGCACATGCGAATGGAGTTCCTTTGTAGTGGCTGGAGGCCTTGGCCATGCCCACTGTCTCTCTCTTTTTCTCTCACCCCCCTTTCTCTGTCAAATAAATAAAAGTAAAATATTTTTTAAGAAAAGAAGTAGGACTCAGTGAAATTTCTCTATCTAATCCCACTTGTAAATTTGAGCTAAAGATACAGTATAATTCAGGGGTTATGAAATGCACTTTGAACAAACAAACAAACAAAAGGTGGGGTGTAGTGGCATATACCTTTAATCCTAGTACTTGGGAAGCTGAGGATAGAGGATCTCTGTGAGTTCAAGGCTAGCCTGAGATTACATAGTGACTTCCAGGTCAGCCTGGGCTAGAGCAATATCCTATCTTCTACCTTGAAAAAAAAAAAAAAGAAAGAAACAAAAACAAAAGAAAAGAATTGAATTCTGATGCCTGTGGGGCCAATGTGGACAATATAGACAAGATGTATGTGTGAGTGAGGGAATGATACCAACTCAGATGCCCTGTGTGTATGTATATCCCCACTCCATTAGTTAACTACAAGATATTTTTCATGATACACGTGTGTATGTACACATGTTGGGTGTGTTTGTGTGAGGTGAGCATTAGTAAGTATGTGCTGGCAAATAGAGGATAGCCCTGGCTGTCATCTTCAGGAATGCAGTCCACCTTTGTTTTTGTGACAGGGTCTCTCACTGGCCTGGAGCTCACTCATCAGACTAGACTGGGAGGCCAGCAAGCACCAGGGATCCTCCTATCTTTGCATCTCCAGTGCAGGAATTACAGCCATGTTCCACCATGTCCCACATTTTTGTGTTGGTTTTGGGGATTGAACTCAGGATCTCAT
Organism: Dipus sagitta; assembly: GCA_036346955.1. Classification (NCBI taxonomy): domain Eukaryota; kingdom Metazoa; phylum Chordata; class Mammalia; order Rodentia; family Dipodidae; genus Dipus; species Dipus sagitta. Next base: position 140,445,570 of record CM070777.1, read on the forward strand.
GCTATCTTCCCAACCCCCAACTACGTGGGTTTGGTAAGGTACTTGAATTTTTTTTTTTAAATAGCATCTGTTGTTGTTTATTTTTATTTATTTGAGAGCAACAGACAGAGAGAGAAAGAGGGACAGAGCGAGAGAGAGAGAGAGAGAGAGGGAGAGAATGGGTGCGCCAGGGTCTCCAGGCCCTGCAAACGAACTACAGATGCATGCGCCCCCTTGTGCATCTGGCTAACGTGGGTCCTGGGGAGTCGAGCCTCGAACTGGGGTCCTTAGGCTTCATAGGCAAGCGCTTAACCGCTAAGCCATCTCTCCAGCCCAGGTACTTGAATTTTTTGAAGCACTGTGTAAATAGTAGCCCCTGTTAATGTTGATGTTTCATTGTTACATATTCCAACTTTCTTTAAGAAATACTTTCTTCTGTGCTGTAGTTTGGATATAATTTGCTCCACCGTAACTCCTTGAATCTGACTCTTAAAGTGGTGGTGTTTGGAGGCTATTAGGTTACAGGGACATTGCCTTCGTGAATAGATGTGTATCTTTCTTAACAGTCTGGGTTAGGCTGGGCCTGATGGCCTGTTATCCCAGCACCCAGAAGGCTGAGACAGGGGGACTGTAGTTTCAAGTCAGCCTGGGCCACATAGCAAATATGAGGACAGCCTGTGTTACATACTGAGAACCTGTCTCCAAAACAACCAATAAACAAAATAATAGAATCAGAAACAGAAGACTGAAATTTGCCTCCTCAAAATGAGCCTGGTAGTAGTCTTGGGACTGTGATGCCATGGGACCTTTTCTGTAGACATTTGAGTCTGGTCCGCTGTCTTGTCCTACATGGTACATCAGGGGTGCTGACACTTTGCTCCCGGACTTCCAGAACCATACGTCAAAATAACCCTGTCACTTTATTCAAAACGAATTTCTCATACTCAGGTGTTCTGGTATAGCAACAGAAAACAGTAAGGCATCATTCCCCCCCCCCCTTTTTTTTCAATCTTTCCTGCTCTGTGGTCAGTGAGGATTCAAGGCATGATTATTGGCATTCATTTCAATATACTGTAAAACATTTATCGTTGCTATAATAAATATGTTGGGTTTAATGGTAAAAAGTTGAGTTTTAGTGGAGGAAACAGATACAAAAGTAACAAAGTGAAGTGTTGTGGTGGATACAGAGGTAGAGGCTGGGAGTGTAAGAAACAAAGTAATTCTGTGGTAGAGATAGGATTAGAGTTGGAGGAGGGAAGAGAATGCAGCCTGTTGACATTTCCCAGAGACTAGTGACTCAGGCAAGGAGAGGCAAGGGAGAAAAGGCATTTTGGAGATAGAACAAGGCAGCTTAGCATAAACTGTACGATGGGGATAGCTGAAACATATTAGCCTGGAAAGGTAGAGTCAAGGATCTTTTTTTTTTTTCTTTATATATTTGCAAAACAAAGAGAGGGAGGGAAGATGGGAGGAGAATGGGCAAACCAGGGCCTCCTGCCACTGCAAGTAAACTCCACGTGCATGTGCTACTTTGTGTGCATCTGGCTTTATGTGGAAACTGGGGAATCAAGCCTGGGACTATAGGCTTTGGTAGCAAACACCTTTAACCACTGAGCCATCAGCCCAGTCCGAGGATTTTAAAAAATATTTTATTTATTTTTTAATATTTTTATTTATTTATTTGTGAGAGAGAGAAAGAGGGAGGGAGATAGATAGATAAATAGATAGATAGATAGATAGAGCGAGCGTGTGATCATGCCAGGGACTCTAGCCACTGCATCGCAACTTCAGATACGTGCATCACCTTGTGCATCTGGCTAACGTGGGTCCTTAGGCGTCACAGGCAAATGCCTTAACTGCTAAGCCATCTCTCTAGCTGCCTTAAATATTTTTATTTATTGATTTGAGAGAAAGAGGGAGGGAGGGAAAGAAAGAGAGAGAGAGAATGGGCATACCAGGGCCTCCAGCCACTGCAAATGAAGTCCAGGCGCAGTACATCTGTGCATCTGGCTTATGTGGGTCCTGTGGAATCGGACCAAGGTCCTTTGGCTTTGCAGGCAGTCACCTTAACCACTAACCAATCTCTCCAGCCCTGAAAGATTTTTTAATCTTACACTCTGGTCATTATGGAACCATAGCAAGTTATTAAATGACTAAACTTGTAATAAGGGACAATTTCCAAAAAGTTTTAGCTAATCTTTATCATAAGCAGGTCATTCTTCTGTCCAAAACTGTTAGTGATTAACTATTCCATGTCCCAGTTAGCTTTATGTCATGATGACACAATACTGGAGAAAATCAATATGAAAGAGGAAAGATTGGTTTTGGCTCATGGTTCCAAGGCTTCCTTCCATCTGTGGTTCTCAGCCCCTTCTTCACGGGCCTGTGGTAAAGCGGGGAGCATTGCAGTGGAGATGGCTTAGTGTAGCAGAGCAGGGTCCTCATGTTGGCTGGTATGGGGAGAAAGGAGGAGAGGGAGGCAGGGATAAGATGTGTCTGTCAAAGGCATGTTCCCAGCAACCTGTTTCCTCGATTGTGGCCCTGTCTCCTAATAATACATCCAGCTATGAACTCACCAGTGAGTCTTTTGGGCGATACTTAGTACAGAAACCATAACAGTGCTGATCGGAGGCATGTAGACTTACAACCTGGGAATACAGGCCCTTAATGCCCTGGTCCCTTCTTACCACTTTTGGCTTCATCGCCATATACTCCATATGTGTATTGGCTTTACCACTGCTCACTAATCATATTTCTCACAACTTACCTGTTTTTGCAGTTGCCATTTGTTCAGTTCAGAAGGCATTAGGAATTACTTGCTTTCTTTTTTCTTTTTAATTTTTTTATTATTGGCAACTTTCATAATTATAGACAATAAACCATGATAATTCCCTTCTCCCTCATTTTCCCCTTCACAATTCCACTCTCCAGCACATCTCCTCCCCCTTTCAATCAGCCTCTTATTTATTTATTTATTTACTTATTATTTTTGGTTTTTTGGGGTAGGGTCTTGCTCTAGCCAAGGCTGACCTGGAATTCGCTATGTAGTCTCAGGGTGGCCTGGGACTCACAGTGATCCTTCTACTTCTGCCTCCCGAGTGCTGGGATTCATGGTGTGCACCACCACTCCCAGCTGTCTTTTATATAGTGTTTTGTAGGACTGAATGAAATGATATTTATAAAGCACTCACTATACTATCTAGCTATTTGACAAACACTGCATATCGTGATTACACTATATATCTTTAGAAAATTTATCACACTGCTATGTGTGTTTGTGTATAAATGAGGGAATCTCATTACATAGGTTAGCCTGGCCTTGAACTTTTAGATCCATTTGTGTGCCACCATACCTGGTACTATGACACTGCTTTTGTAGTTTGTTTACTTGGCTTCTCCCCTGAACTGCGTTGGTGTAAAGATTTTATTTTCTTTCTTAGTACATCTAGGGGCTAACATAGTGCTTGATGCTTTGTGGTCTAATAAAATATGTGAGTACTTGTTTGTTGTGTAGAGAGGATGATTTCATTAAGGGAAAGACCAGCTAGAAAGTTACATGCCTAAAACTGTTGTATAGTAGAATCATTTCCTTACCTTCCTTTTTTTTTCTTTGCAATGCTGGGGACTAACCCAGGATTTCATGTATGGTAGGCAACCTTCTCCTACTGAGGTACTCTGCCCCCTTCAAAAATTCTTGAGGCTGGGGTGATAGCTCAGCAGTTAAGGTACTTCCTGCAAAGCCCAATGACCCTGGTTCAATTCCCCAATACCCATGTAAAGCTGGAAGCACAAAGTGACACTTGCATCTGGAGTTTGTTTACAGGCACTATACTCTGGCATGCCCATTGTCTGTCTGTCTGTCTCTCTGTCTCTCTCTCTACTTGCAAATAAACAAATGTGAACAAGATTCTTCAGTCTCTCCACTTAGAACTTCTGGACTTCTGGTTGTAGGTTTAGGAGAGTTTGAATTCAGGCAGGTGCTTTGGGGATAGAGAATAAATAGATTTTCAAGAAAATTAAGGGCTGGAACTGATAATACTTCTTAATTTGGAAGTAATTTGAGTAGCCGAGAGAATGATTGCATATATTAAGGGTAAGGATAGAGAAGGAGTGAAACAGGTTTGGGGAGGAAGATGAGTGTGAATTAGAAGTCTAGACACCCCCATAGAGATGATCTGTGGGCAGGTGGAAATACAGGTTTGGAGACAAGTGTAGACAAGTGTTAGTTACGTGTGAGTATGAGAAGTCCAATAAGGACTGAGAAATGCCACTGGGGTAATTAGATCATATGAGAAACAACGAATGACTGGGAAGTAAGGAAGCATAACAGGAAACACAGGCTGCTAAGTCCAAAAATGATGGACTAAAGGAAGAGGAGAGTAGTGAAGTGTTAAATGCATGATTGTTACCTGTCATCCTTGTACCATGCTGTAAAAATGTTTATTGTAGAAGATTTTATTGTATAAACCTCTTCACATTAGTTTCATTTGAAAGGAGAATTTATTGTTAAGTGTGAAAAGTATTGCAAGATGGGAATCACTGTCTAGGTGAGTCTCTAGAGAGCAGCATGTAGGATGGCTTTAGGGACAGAGCAGCTCTCCTCTTTGGATGAGCTTCTCTCTGTTCATTCTTCTCACCACCACTCAGTTCACTACGCCAACTGGCTGTGTGACACATGACTCTAAAGCCTTTTTCCTTTCTTGCATAGTCAGCTGGTCCAGCATGTCATTGGCAAATCCAGGAGAAGATAGTAAAATATCCTCCTTACTTTTCTTATGATATTATTCATAACCCCCTGGTTAACTGATAAAGTTGCTTCCTCTGGGTCCGGGCTAGTCAACTGAGGTTGGGTGTGGTGTGAGGTATGATAGCCTAGGATTGCCCCTGTTAGGAGTTGGAGTACTACAAAGCACACCTGTCAGTCAGCTTTCTGTAACTGTAGCAAATACTCTGGAAAAATCAACTGATAAGGAGGAAAATTTATTTTAGCTCATGGCCTAAAAGATTTCCTTCCATGGTTGTAGCCCCACTTGCTTTCAGACCTGTGATAAGGAAGCACATAATGACAAGGAGCACATGGTGGAGGAAACAGCTCCCCTCATGATGGAGGGGAAGCAGAGACACGAGGAGTCTGGGTCTCAATGCCCCCGTATGGGACTGCCCCCAACCCCAACATGACTGGGAGATTTCTAATAACTGGCTTACTACCTTCCACTCATGCCATGGGTTGAGGATCAAGTCTCAACGTGGCTGGTCAGGTTATTCAAACCATAGCAACATCTGCTACAGATGATTCTTCTAGAAACAAACCTTACTGTGGCTATGAGATACTTAACTTGAATACAATGAATTTGTTTGTTTTAGGGTAAAAGTCCCACCATACTATCTCCAGTAATGGGATAATGATAGTGCCAAGGCTACATAACATGGAACTTTGTAGATTTTTATTGTAGAGTTCAGTTGCTAATTAATTCAGTCAACTCCTTTCTTATCCTGTAGTTTTTTTTTTTTTTTTTTTTTGGCTGGGTTGTAAATTTTATATGTTCAGTTCCCTCATGTATTCCTACTTTATCTCAAGACTGTACAATTTATCTGTCTAGTGACAGTTTCAACATGTAGCTGGTCATTTCTTTTCATAGTTTTCACACTCTGGTGCTAAAATTATTTTGAATAACAACATTTTTGAATATGAGAATAAATGATGACATCAAAGAAATTTGAAAAGTTTGGAAAAGTAAAATTGAGACGTCACATGGGGCATGGCATGGCATGGCATGGCATGGCATGGCATGGCAGAGTTTCTTGGTGGTGTTTGGGATAAGGCCTCATGTAACCCAGGCTGACCTCAAAACTCTCTGTGCTTCCAAAGATTACTTTGAACTCCTAATCCTCCTGTCTTTATGTCCTAAATGCTGGGACTACAGGCCCGAACCACCATGCCTGGCAGTGTAGTGGATATTTAGCATTAAAAGCACAAGCTTAGAAGTGAGAGGGATTCCCAGCCTGCTCATTATTAGATTTGTGATTTTACCTAAGTTAGTGTCTTTGACCTTATGTTTTCCATCTCTTGACTAAGTGGGAACAATCCTTTTTATTTACTCAGGATCATTGTGAGCATAATCTAGAACAAGTAAAGTATTTAGAGCTGTGACTATTAGAGACTTTGTATATGAGCTGTTATTATTATTAGCATAATACAAAATATTTCATTCAGTAGACCATCAGTTGGCATTTTTTTCAGGGTAAAACTCAAGTTTCTTATGTGTATATACATGCTTTTTGAAAATGCAAGTAGTGTAGGGGAAGTTGATATTCTGAGGTTTACAATAAGTATCTTGCTTTAATGTTATTTTGACTTTATTAAGCTTTTGATTTTAAGGTAACCAGTTAGGGAGACCACTGCATTTTGCTACAGTGTGATCTTAGGAAACTTCTTTCATCTTCCTTTCCCTTACCTGTCCCGCACACCACCTGGCTGATCACTGAAATATTTTTTTGGGATAAAAGTTTTAATTGAAAACTAAGGCAGGACCAAGATTTTTACTGTACAGATCATTTATAGTCCCTAACACAGTATTTTAGATATGTTATATAACAAATCCTGATGTATTTTGCTGTGTTTTCTAGCACCTAAGAAAAAGCAGGTGTTGTTAGGAAGCAAGGATTCAGT